>JABTTQ020002009.1:0-1435710 GCA_016081115.2 Rehmannia glutinosa | reverse complement strand
ACGTATTGCTGAGTATGAAAGTTCATTTGTATCGAATGTGCCAAGATATTCTCAAGTTTGATTGCAAGTCGGGATTCTACCAAATTAAGGTGGAAGAAGAAAGTAAGAAGTTTACAACTTTCTCTACACCACAAGGACATTATATTTGGAGCGTGATGCCTATGGGATTGCTAACGCACTTCGGATATATCAAAGAAAGATGGATAATCTTTTCCAAAGATTATTTCATTTCATGTTCGTGTATATCGATGATATTCTTATCGCATCAAAAAAAACATGAAGGAGCATCTCAAGCATTTGGAAATATTCTACAGATGTTTACCACAAGGAAGGATCGGTGCTTTAAAAGAAGTCGGTGATTGCTACGAGATGATTGAATTCCTCGAATTGAAATCGATGAATTTGGAATCATCTTACAAAGCCATATTGTAGAAAAGATACAAGGATTCCCGGATACTGTTTGAAAGACAAAAACATATTCAAAGTTTTCTTGGAGTTGTTAATTTTGCTTTGGAATGTTCATAAACAATCTAAAGACACATTACGGAAGTTGTTTAGCCCGTTGCCAAAAAAGATGCGATGTTCAAAATGGGAAGATGAACATCGAGAAGGAATTAAGCAACTTAAAGAATCAGTAAAAAGCTTCCAAAGCTTGCGATTCCCTAAGACGAGGACGAATCTGGTTCTTTACACGGATGCCGTGATGATTGGTGGCAAACAGTTTCTTACTAAGGTCACACTAAACGAAGAAGTGCCATGCAGAATATTAGCGGTGGTTTATTCACACCCACTGAAGCAAGCAGATGGCATATCAACGAGAAGAATTCTTTGCATTGAGAAAGGCTTTTAAAAAATGGCCTCTATTTTCTTGGCTAAAACGTTTATTTAAAATTGATAATTCAAGTTGTCAAGGCTTTTCAAAAACAAAATTGAATCAAAACCCCGAGAAAAGGCTAGATTACTTAGATGGCAAGTCAATGTTAATATTATGATTATGATATTGTCATTATAAAATCTCATGAAAATATTCTTGCAGCATTTTTTGACACGAGATGGAAGGAGGGCGTTCTTTGTGAGGTCCTTAAACGAGTAAGACATCTCGGGGAAAACCTGGAGAGTCAGGAATGAGATTTTGGGGCGTTATCTCTCAATGCGAAGTTGTTGGGCGACTTCAACAGTGACCAAATCCATTTCTAGTCAAATAAGAGCATGCCGATTCGCTCAAGGACAATTGTTCTTAGACTGCAAGGGCCTCCGTCCAGCCGCGTCTCTACGATGCAAAAAGGGGCGAATAGAGAGCGGGGCTCTAACCCGGAGGTTATGGATTCAAGTACCATAATCACAAGTGTCGCGAAATGCATCCCCGAGGTGTACAAATCAGAATGTCAATGTTGAAGCTCCGGTGTCACAACCCGAAGTCTTCAAGTCAACCCTGACTGGGGTAAAAAGAGGAGAGTTGAATCTCGGGCCACAAGCAGTAAATGGTTCAAACGACGAGATTTAAATTTCTCCAATGCGGTATATCAACAACAATGGGAGAAATTAATTACAAGAAGAGGTATTAACCCTGAAAAAACAATGGTTGATATCTCAAAAATATCCTGAAGTTTGGATGAAACCAGAAGTCATCCAATGAAGTACATGAATGGTATACTTTTTGGAGCTCTAGCTTCATATATATATCTTGTATCATCGAGATTCCCAAAAATTTTGAAATTACCGAAATGGATTGGGGAAGCGGTTTCACGAGACTTGGGCCATAATCCACATTTGGCCAGAGGAGATATTTTGGAACCGAATTTCATCAGTCTTTGCTCCCAAACCAAATGAGAAAAGGCTTTAATGAAGTTTTTCATTTCATCAAGCTAAGAGGACCGGATGGAAATGCTTTAAAATATATCAAGGCGGCTTCTTCAGGAAGAAATACGATGTTAGTGGGAGCAATTTAAGATGAAGTCTTACACGACGACGGCAGGGTCTTTGGGTTTGTCTAACAGAAATGGACAAAGTCAAATATCCATTTAAATTTTCCGCATTCGGCAAATGGATCTTTTCTCTCGAATTCAATGACCTGGATCAACCACAGGGATTTGCGGAGGAACTCTTCGAGACAAAAGAAGAATTCTGCCTGGGGAGAACAAGATTCCGACGAGCAAAGAAACTTATCGGAAATTCGGTAACATGTCGCATGTTGGCCGTTGGATCGACGGATCTGTCAAGCATGCCCGATTAGAAGGAACACGAGTTTGGGAAAGGTTTGACCCAAACCCGCACCGACAAGACCATGCAGTGGAAAGGACAAGGGCCCACTTACAAACGCTAAGCGTTATCCCCCTAGACCACGCAAACCAAATTTTTAAAGATTCCCTCTGACAAACACCACATGGGGTGAGCCACACGGAAGAAAAAGAAAGACAAACTGGCGAGCAATAATGCGAGGATATGATGTAGCGGTGACGCGTCATAAATTTCAACAAGATTTGAGTCCGTCTTTCAAGTCCGGATTCACATCTATAAGAAGCAAGTTTGAAGGAAGCTAACATCGAACATTTCCTTAGTTTTCTTATAATAAAGTCGAAATCGAAAAATTTGTAATATTTTGAGTGTTTTAGTTTTCAAGTTTTTATGTGTTTTTCGAGTGCAAGCCTTCTCTATGAGAGGCTAAACATGTATTCTCCTCCCAAAAGGATATTACTAATGTAATAAATATTTCTATAATTTCTTAATAAAAAGAGGCTTTCAACACATGTCTTCATAATGTTCAATTAATTCATCCCGTTTAAGAATTACTTATACGCCGGAGTAGGAAATGAACCAAGCTGTCTTTGAGGTCATTCTTGAAGGAGTCGGATAACTTGCGCATCATCTTCCCGAGGGTGAGGTTGAGCGATGAGGAGTTTGTTTGTCAAACGATCCGGGGCAACAATCTTCCGATTGGTGGTGTGCGAGCCATCTCCCGGTCTTTTTCGGTCAAAGAAGGTATGAATTTTAAAGGGATTTATTAATTTTACGGCATGTTGGGCCCGATATGGTCGTGAATGGACTATATCGAATCTTAAAATCAAAAGACCTAGTTTGGTTCTCATGTCAGTTTAATCCTGAACAAATTATTTTTGGAGTAAAATTCATATTGATTAGATTATATGATAATTTTATAAATTCTAGGGGTTAGATGCAACAATTAGAGCTTAAATGGATTTAAAAATGTTAAAAGGTATTTACAAAACTATAGGGGCCAAATTTTCAATATATGGTAAAATGCAAAAATATTCATAGTTCAGAGGCATAGTGAACCAAAATAAAGTATAGGAGGCGAGTGTAAAAACAGGTAAAGTTTGGAGGCTATAAAATAATTATCTCAAAAATTATTATTATAAGTATATCATTATTATATAGTATCTTAATTGGTATATATTTTAAGATATCAATATATATGTATATATATTTTTATGTCGATTGTTATGTTGATTATTATCTTGTGATATTTAGCTTAATTATTCCCCACTTATTCTTTTTTTTTTTTTGTTGACATGAATTAGTAAATTACAATCGACATCATTACAAACGGCAAAACACAGGAGGGCTGCTCCCCCAAAAAGTTCCACATTAAAGTTATTTATAAGGAGAGTTTAGTATTCCACCCCCAAAATTATTCATAAATGTGTTTTATTCCCCCAACGTAGTTCTCCCCCCAATTACAAAATCTTGTGTCACATCGATTTATAAAATTGATATTTTCAATATAGTGATAGACTCTCAATTGCAAGAATTGAATAGCAAATTCAATTAATATAAAGTTGATTATACTTAAATCGACACTAATATAAACAATTTTCATGATATGCAAGAGCAGGTCGACCTCGTTTTTGGGGTGTCATGGCCAAAAGAAAAAAATGAAAAATAATATATCATATAAATGCACTTTGGATATGTGTGCTATATATGATGATCGCCGCCGCCTTCTTGGTAACTACCTTTAGGTCCGACCCATGCATTATAGACATTTTAAATTTAAATATAACAGAATTGTAGTTATGTATTTTGGGATGTTGTAATGATGAATATTGACATTTTAAAATTTGACGCAAATATAAAAGATATGTTGAATTTTATTATTATTATATAAAATAAATATTTGATATCCAACGTTGGTCCAATAGTATAGAATCATGGTTCCGCCCCTAACATGTTCAAGAAATAAATATTTAAATAATCAACTATACACATAAATATAAAAACATGCATCAATCATATAAAAATACAAAATAGAAAAGGAAGCGAAATGGAAAGATTAAAGGCTTGCTTACAAGAGTACCATAAAAGTGATCGTATATCCACCACCCCATCACCCTAGATAAGTAGTCGACTAAAGAAAATTTTCCAATATTATGATTTATGAATGAACGAAGTGTTGGATAATATTATTTTTGATTTAAAACAAATCTCCCTACATCTTAGCCATTAACGGCTAATTTACACCCAATTTCCTATTTTCTTGCTCTTGGTTAACAACATGGTAAATGTTTCTTTTCTTCAACTTTTATTATAAAAGGAATCAGAACACAAATTTTTATGGTCCAGAATAAATAAACAAAAAATCATACAAATCAAATTTATATAAATCAAAAGTATCAAAATGTTACAATCTCTCAGAAATTCTCCGATTCTTCTCTTCAAGAACGAAGAAATTATTTTTTTACCGCAAAATACCGACGGAATTCATCGGTCATTTGTTTACCGGCGAATCTTGATACACATTTACAAAAACACGGACGGATCACCGATGGAATATAACGACGGGCAATAGTCTCTCGTTAATCTAAAGGTAAAGTTTCCGAAAAATTCTACCCCAAATTTTCCGATAGATCCGTGACGAAATACCGACTAAATAGTTACTGATGGAAATATCCATTGTTATTTACAAGACAAAATGTACTATCGGCAATTGCCGACGGATATATTAAATGGTGCTTATCAATGACAAAATTTTCTCGTTGGTAATTATCAACGGATGGCCGAGGATTAGCGGCGGACATGGATAAAATAAATAAAAAAATAATAGTAAGACCAAATTTCCCGACAGATTCTGCGACGAATACTGACTAAATAATTACCGATGGAAATATCTATCGTTATTTACCGACAAACATATTCTATCGGCAATTGCGATGGATAAATCCATTATCAATGATGGAATTTTCGGTAGTAATTACCATCGAATGCCGAGAGATTAGCGGCGGGCTTTGATAAAAAAACTTAAAATAAAAAAAAAAAACTAATAGTAAGACCAAACTAAAATGTGAATTTCACTTTTAGATTGCAATGAATTGAGTAAAATCAAATACAATATTGATCAAATTTATTTGGATTAATTATATATATGGCCCAAAACAATTATACTTTAGGGTCCAAATTAACTCTTTTCAATCATTTGTGATTTAATGAGCTTAATTAATGTCTCGTGTAGAATAAAAAATAATAATTTTATATGTTATTGTTCTTGTTTATTGAATTTCAATTGGATATATATAACTTATAAGATAAACGACCACTAGATAGGTACATTTATCACAAAATGCCATATAGAGCTGCAATCAAACCGGCACCGAAATCGAGTTTTTGAGAGTTTGAACTTGACTCGTTTATTATCGAGTTGAGCTCGAGCTTGAATTTATCGAATATATTGATGGCCTACTAATTTCTTGAACTTAATCGAGCCTAAACGAGCTTAGTAAATATCAATATAAATTAAAGTTATTCTTCAATTTTGTACAAAAATAAAATTATATATTTCTAAAATGCACAATATATCTAATAAAATATATGATTCTATTCAAATATTCAAATATTAATATATTTATCATAAGGTATTAAAATGAAAGTCAAATTGTTAGTTTAATTCATGTTTTAGAATCTATTCGAAGATCTTATATTTCTTTTAATATATTATTAATATATGTTATCTATCATTGTAGTTACAATATATGTCTTTTTTTCAAAAAAATCGGCCTGTCATTGCGGAAACTCGAATACGGACCCTTTTCTTTGAAGAGTAATACCGTACATCGAGCTAACCCCAATTGTTAGTTACAATACTTTGTTGTGTTTGACAAGTTTTTGCCATTTTACAATTTCCATATTGATACAATATATAAAATGAAAGAGCTTACGAGCCTAATTAGTTAAATACAAGACGAAAATATTTACCGTTTAATACAAACAAGTATATAATGAATATGCATGAAAAGCTATATTAAAGAATTGGCAAAAAAAATACACAAATGATAAATATGCAGATTTGTTAAGCAACAATAAAATACAAATGTAAAAAAATTTATTCGGAATAAAACATGCGGCTTATTTAAATTAATTTTCATGGAATAACGATAATATATATTTTATTTCCAAAGTACGGATGTCTAATATACATCTTAGATTGATAATAGACATCGATTTTCTTGAACTGCCGAGAAATTAAGGGTGATTATGTATATATATCATTTTTTATTTCTATTTAATAAATTAACTCACAAATCAAATCATTCTAAAAGTTAAAATGTTGAACTTTGAATAAGATGTGACAGTTCCTAATCCCCTTTATGATTTAATGAGAAAGTTTTAAATTCATAAGCTAAGTATTATAGGTATGCACAAAAAAATAATATGAAATAAGAATTATAAAAGTGTCATTATGAAAATAAGATATAGCATGTATTTAATATTAAAACCTCTTTTTCCTCTAAAAAATATTAAAATCTTTTCTCCAAAAAAATAATTAAATTATCAATCAAAACGTGAAAACTCTCACACAAAAATCTCAAACCCTCAAACTCTCATAGAAACTACGGCTAAGCTTAAGTCGTCTCCAAAACTCCTCCATCTTCGTCGCCAAATGTGCACAACTTCACTTAAGCTTTCGGGTGGTCGTTTGCTCTTCCTTTCCTCCACAAATTAAAGGTCCAAAACCAAAATCCCTAAAATATTTATAATTTTTAAAAATATCTGTCGGTATTCTGTTGGTAAAGTTATTGACAAATCGTCGGCGTTCCGTTGGCAAAATTTAAATCGGCACAATTCCGTCGGCAAAATTTCTTGAACTCAGAAATTAAGGGTGATTATGTATATATATCATTTTTTATTTCTATTTAATAAATTAACTCACAAATCAAATCATTCTCAAAGTTAAAAATTTGAACTTTGAATAAGATGTGACAGTTCCTAATTCCCTTTATGATTTAATGAGAAAGTTTTAAATTCATAAGCTAAGTATTATAGGTATGCACAAAAAAATAATATGAAATAAGAATTATAAAAGTGTCATTATGAAAATAAGACATATTATGTATTTAATATTAAAACCTCTTTTTCCTCTCAAAAAAATATTAAATCTTTTCTCCAAAAAAAATAATTAAATTATCAATCAAAAACGTGAAAACTCTCACACAAAAATCTCAAACCCTCAAACTCTCATAGAAACTACGCTAAAGCTTCGTCGTCTCCGCAACTCATCCATCTTCCGTCCTTCGCCGCACAACTTCACTTAAGCTTCAAAGGTGGTCGTTTGCTCTTCATTTCCTCCACAAATTAAAGGTCCAAAACCAAAATCCCTAAAATATTTATAATTTTTTTAAAATATCTGTCGGTGATTCATTTGGTAAAGTTATTGACAAATCCGTCGGCGTTAAAATCGGCAAAATTTAAATCACATGGTCTGTCGGCAAAATTTCTTGAATCGAAAATTAAGGGTGATTATGTATATATATCATTTTATTATTTCTATTTAATAAATTAACTCAAAATTAAATCATTCCGAAAGTTAAAAGGTTGAACTTTGAATAAGATGTGACATTCTAATTCCCTTTATGATTTAATGAGAAAGTTTTAAATTCATAAGCTAAGTATTATAGGTATGCACAAAAAAATAATATGAAATAAGAATTATAAAAGTGTCATTATGAAAATAATATATAGCATGTATTTAATATTAAAACCTCTTTTTTCTCTCAAAAATATTAAAATCTTTTCTCCAAAAAAAATAATTAAATTATCAATCAAAACGTAAAAACTCTCACACAAAAATCTCAAACCTCAAACTCTCATAGAAACTACGGCTCAAGCTTCGTCGTCTCTGCAACTCCTCCATCTTCCGTCCTTCGTCTCGCACAACTTCACTTAAGCTTCACCGGTGGTCGTTTGCTCTTCCTTTCCTCCACAAATTAAAGGTACAAAAACCAAAATCCCTAAAATATTTATAATTTTTTTTAAAATATCTGTCGGTATTCTCGTTGGTAAAATTTATTGACAAATCCGTCGGCGTTAAAATCCGGCAATGTTCCGTCGGTGTTTCGCAAAGACGATTTCGTCAGCGTTCTGTCGATATTTGTTTGTCGGTGATCCGTCGGTATTTGTGTGTCGGTGATCTGTTAGAGATAATCCGTAGGCATTCTATCGGACATATATCCGTTGGGGATCCATCGGTGACAATTTTGTCGGCATTCATTATTATTATGAGCGCCTTAAATTCCCAATGTAGATATCATTTACACAAAACTCCATCGACCTCCTACGGTATAGTGTTATGGAGTTACATTGTGATCCGTCGAATTGCGTCGGTAAATTACCGACGGATTATTTTTTCTGTCGATAAATTTTTACCGACAAGCATTTAACGACGGAAAAATCACAAGAAAATGGGTTTGCCGGCGGATTTTTCCATCGGTAAAAGTTCAATTTCTTGTAGTGGAAATATTCGAATTTGAGACTTTGGAGATGAACTCTTGAGCTTGATCTTCTCAATTTGAATTTGAATCACATTAATTCGAGGGCTTGAAAGTTTGTTCTCAAATAAAAACGTAATATATTTGATGGTATTTGACTTGAATGTGGACTTCTTGGTGGAGCTATTTCTTTTATCATCCTCCAAGATGAATTGATATTTGATAAAGTTAACTCGAGGGCTTCATAGCTTATTCTCGAATCAAACACTACGATTTGAGCGGACTCTGCGATGAACGCCTTGAATTTCGCCTTGAACACGTAGATCTCCTTGAATGTGATCTTCTTGACTTGAGAGAATTTTCTCCACCGCCTTTCTTGCTTGGATTTCTTTTCTTTGAATTTTTGTGTGTCTATAAATTATGAAGAGGACCTCTATTTATAGAGGCTTGGGATGGGGATTCTTGCCATAATTGTTGTATGGAACAGAGCGTTTTAATTGGTCGATCATGATTTGTCTTGCATATGTTGCCTTAATCAAAAAAAATATGATTTGATTTGATTTGACTTGATTTATTTACCAAAATATTGGTAAATTATTTTCTTATTTGCAAGATCTTACCATGATGACCAAGATTGAAGATTTCGATACTTGACAATATTTGGTAATAAATTTAGGTGTCTACAGAACATTGGGGTTATTTATTAAATACAACTATTGTTCTACATTTTCACATTCGACCATTACTTCTCTTCCATTAAATTAAAATTAAGAACAAAAAAAACTGCTATTCCATTCTATTAAGAACAAAGACAACCCTTTTTTATCCTCTCCTCCATGATTTTGAGCATTGAGTATACAAGTGATTCAGGGGTTCTCTTCATTGCACACGAGAGTACCATCAAATTGTCGATTCTTGGGAGAGCAACGTACTATCAATGTATCTACCAAGGTCAATAGGGGTGTTTCCTCTCTTAAGAGAGCTACGACGTCTTCAACTCTATTCTAAATGTGACTCTATTTAATTTTTGGTCATTGTTGTTATTTTATTACTTCTTGTTCCTAAATTAGTACATAAATTCCATGTTGTTTTGTGCTTAATGTTTCCAATAAGTTTAGAGAGAAAAATTGTAATTGTTTCTTTTAATTTGGGATTATTTGCTACTTGCCGAATATGGATTTTCTTATGTCATGTCTAACAAGCCTTAAAAATTTAATGGAAAATATTTTTGTGTTGGAAACAACAAATGAAATATTGGTTGATAGGATTATTTTATGTGATTCAAAATGGTCTTAAAGAAATGGTGAAAGTTACTCGCTACTAAGTCTCTTTGAGACACCTACAAGCAAAGATACTATTAAAGGCTCTAGTGGCAAAATTGATGACCTTGCTTTGATAAAGATATTCCAGAGGTCCCAAGGGGGTGTGAGTGTAAGGTTTAGAAGGGGGGTTGAATAAACCTTACCAACTTTTCACTTTTGGTCCTTTTTAAAAATTCGAGTTGACACTATATCTGTTTGTGTCCTTGGTGGGCAATGACCAATTTAGTTAATCAAGAGAGTTAGTCACTCAACTTGACTTCGAGCTGTTGATAGAATAACTCAAATTGTTAAGATGAATTAGCTCAACTGTGGTTTGTTTTCAGCGGAAGACTTAACACCCTTAAGTTTGGTTTAGTTATGATTTAATACTTTGGTTTTAGTAGTTAGAGATTATCGGTTGGATAGCAAATATGTCAGAAATTAAACAAATAAGATGCAGGAATTAAAGTCTTTGAAATGTAAATGACACGATAAGTTTTTATAGAGGTTCGAAGATGGGGTAATTCTTCTACTCCTCTCTTCTCCAACTCTGGAGGAATCCACTAAGTATTGATCGGATACGAGTGGTAACAGTCCGGATACAAGTCTTGATCACACAAATGACTTGATCCTTTGGGACTCGGGCCCGGAGATGCCTTGGTCACTCACCTGGCTTCTCGTCCGACTCGAACTTCTTCACGAGGCATTTGCCTTGCTACTACACTCACTTGCTCAAGCTCTTAGGATTTGATCACGAAGCCCTCCAAAAACTCGAGACTGGTTCGACCTTGAACCTTCCTACAATCCTTCGTGGAATGTAGACCCCTTTTCTTCTAAAGTTTCCTCTTCAACTGGTTGAAGCTATCTTTCCTTCACAGTGAGTATTGGATTGATTTTCTTCGTAGTGTAGGCTTGAGGATTAAGCTTGAATGATTTTGAGAATATTTTGATTACAGATTCGGATATTAGCTTGAATGTTTGTGGTTCGAGTAATCAAATCTTTTTTTCTTCTTGAGTCATCCTCGGCCTTTTATAGTGATATTTCAAAATTTGCCCGTTGAAGAGATAGGCTTATTTTTGAAAGTCACTTGTGGTCGTTGGCTTGTCTTGTTGCGATCCTTGGAATTGCCACATCCTCGTATGAATTATTCTTGACTTTTTCGAGCACGACACGGTGTAGTGCTTCCCATTGGTTTATTTCCCTTGCACGCTTCGTGGATGAGCACTCCGAAAGGTAGCATGGAGATATTACTTGTTTAAGTAATTCTCTTGATTTACGTACAACGGATCTCTTTCGATTATCTCGACTTGATTGCATTTCCTTGCTTTTCCCATGTGACTTAGAGTCGACTTCCAATCATTAAATGACTCTTCTGTCACTTCAACTAGAGACTTGACTATCTTGAGTTGACTTGACGATGCTTTACTCACCGCACCTTGATCGAGTTCCGTCTTCTCTTCTTTTGCCAAACTCACTTGTCTCGCGCGGAGTCTTCTCGCTAGTCTCCGATTGTCTTCTTGCATGTTTGGGCATAGGCGACTTAACTCGACTTGACCAAATTTTTTATTACAATGCGATTTACAACAAAAAATGGGGTGCCAACTTCCTATTCTAAGTTTTACATGGCATTCATCAAAATATAAACAATAAATTTCCCAACAATTTCCCCCTTTTTGATGATGCCAAAACTTAAAACATTCAAAATGTAAATAGCAAAGATACATACTGATAGTGCATTCACAGAGAATGTCCTTCACGCCTCCTTCTTTCATCTTCTTGATTCTGTCATCTCTCTTCTTCTCTTTTTCTCATCTTGAAATTACTTCTTCTTTTCATATGCCTTCCTGGCAACTTTCATCTCTTCTTAATCTCTCTTGTCTCTCCTCCCATAGCTGAGTTTGTCTTTTATTTTCTTCTTCGATTCTTTTCACATACTCGGATTGTTTTTAGCCACTTGCAGATTGGCTACTTGGTCAAGACCAACCCGTAGATCCCTCCTTTCTTGCCTGGATCTATGTACTCAATGCTTTTAGGCGAGGCCTAGGTCCGAAACCTCTTCCTCCACCACCGCTTCTTCCTCTACCTCTTCCTCGGGCGTATATTGTCTTGGGGTCTTCTTCTTTTCCAAATGTGATCGGCGGAGTGACCAAGAGTGATCGCGGTAGTCTCACGCCGCTGTCGGCTTCTTCACATAACGTGAGACCCTTTTCCCAAGATAAGTCCCGTGCTTGAGCCATAGACATGTTTGCGAAGTATCCTTGAGATGCGGCGTTTTAAATTCATCAACTGATCTTGGCTCGGTCCCGACATCCGAGATGGCATAAGTGTCTCTGTCTCTTTGGAATGCCTCCATGTTGTTTCAAGATGTCCATAACTCGGGCATTCAACCTTCCTTCCATTTCCTCCATCCCTCGCTTCAATCTGTCTTTCTCTTTTCGGCCATAGATGCAAAGCGAGTGTTGGAGTGGCGGAATCACCGAGTTTGTTGGGCAAATATAATATCGGTTGTGACAAGACCTTGTTGGGGTTTGTGCAATCATTAAGGTCACATCTCTCGATTCTTCCCCCTCAACAGACTTTCCTTTCTTTTCCTTGTAACTTCCTCACTTTTCCTTCACAATTGCTCCCTCCTTTTCGACCTTCCGTATCTCTTTAGCGCTTTAAGGTATTCCTCTTCCCCTTTTTGGCATCATCAAAGGAGAGAGGAACCCCGAAACATACTAGCAAACAGAAGTCGAGTCTGGCGATGGCCGAGTTACGCTTGAGTCTCTTTGTGGTGTGTCTTTCCGCGAAACTCGAACGAGTAGCGTTAGATTCATCTTTAAGCAACTTCATCTCGGCCATAAGAAGGCTGAATTTTCTATCCATGTTTTCTTCCATACGCGAGGAGCTCATTCTTATTTTGCTCACGCAACAACTTTATCTCAAAGAGTGTGAGATTCATGCATGTGCTCAATGTGTTCTCTCTGCTTTGTCTTTGCATCATCATTCTCATTTCGCTGGACCAACAGACTTGTTGAACAATGTTCTAAAATATCTACTTGTTCCACACGCATTGTTTGCTTTTGTTGCCACCACTCCCGATTAAGCGACTATTATGCCTCTTAAGTCGGCCAAGTAAGGTTGGCATCTCTGTTATCCACCCCATGTCCATCGAGGCCTGGTGCCTCTCCATCCGTTCAATTTCAGCAAATAATGCTTTGAACACCTCCCGAACTTAAGTTGTTCCCTCTGTGGCGGTGATGGCCAAGCGGCGTCAAAATCATAGTCACCGGAACAATGGTATCGATGGAATGACAGGATGCAGTGCCGGCAGAGCGCGCGAGATCTCTTTCGACTCTTCGGCGGTAGGTCGGGTACCTCCGGAGAGAAGGGAAATGTTTCTACAAAGGAATCATCACGGGCAAATCGGGATTTGTTCAATGATGAGTGGTGCGCGTGAAGTTCCATATGGAGCCGAACTCATTGCGGCTTAGGGGAGCCGAACTTGTGAAGTTGACCCGGCTTGCTTGAGCCTCATTTGTCTCAATCAACAAATCGTCGGTCTCAAATGGTTTCTTCAATTGAGTTGGTAGTCCCTCGGCCTTATCGAGCGTCATCGAGGCGATGATGAGAGACTTCCATGGATGACTCATCATCAAAGTTGAAAGTTTGACGAGTAGTCTTGAGGTCGACTTGCTCGTGGTTGGAACATCCTCACCGAGTCTTTTGGATCGATCCACAGGGGGATGATGACTCATCGCTTCTTCTTCCGATCCCGGAAAGGTTACATCGATTATCCTGGGAGTCGTGAAGTGCGCTAATCTCCTTTTTCGAGATGGATCAATGATAGCGGGAGGGGATGTTCTCTACTTGACTTCTTAACCCCGGAAGTCTCAACCTCCCATTGGCCTTCATTACCTCCTGCGCATCTCAAGCTGCGCCGAGGCCTTGACCTCCCTTTCGACATTGTCACTTGTCTTAGGGTCTTCGTGGTGGCATCCATTGGAGTCTCAACCCCATGGATTGTACTTTCATCGCCCCAGTGTTAACTCCTAGAGGCTGTTCTTCTCGTGCCTCGACGCATCGCGCGTCATTAGCTTCCTTCAGAGAGCGATTGGCACCTCGGTGAGACGATCTCAATCGTCGAGCTTCTGATATGGCAACTTGCTGTGTATTTTGTGTTTGTACTTTCTCCACTTCGCCTCCTAGATTCGTTGTGGAGTCATCTGCAGATCCTCCGACCTTGCTACGGTGGAGGAGTTTCCCCCTCAGTGGTGCCCACTGAGTGACTTGGAATGGGTTCACTCGTCTCAAACTCCCGGCTGTTTATACTTGAGTGTTCAGCCGTTGGGGCGGGTGGTAAGACACCTTCATTAGGGGTTGGCTCGATTGGGGTCCCCACTAACCCGTTTCATCGCCATTCCTTTAATTCCTTCTTCCGAGTGAGTGGGGAAGTGGTGGTAGCAACAATCGCGTGGCAATATCTTTGCACCACTCCCATTGGGTCCAACTCACCGTGTTTTGGAGGACTCTCCTGGTCCCTCCATCATTCTTTTCTCATGAAGAATTCGGATTCGTGCATTGCTTGCTGCATTTGCAACTCTTCTCGTGGCGGCCCGCAGGTCCAGATCCTCATCACTATCGATAAGGCGTCAAGAGATGATGTGTGTGTTACGGGTGCGGTGATAGGGCGAGATCTTTGGCCTTCTCACGTGCCTCGCTTCCTCCTCGCTGTCTCTCCTTCTCCTTGTCCTTGAAGATCTGCAAGATATCGTGCGATTTTCTTCATCCAATGCTTGGACCCACGGTGGTCACTCCAAGAAAGTTCATCGATTCCTCTTCTTCTTCGATAAACTCGGGCCGTTGGAACTATTCCCTGGATCGACTCAATTTCCACTTCCTCCACTCTCGAGATTTTTGGATGTCCGGATAAAGTGCGGATATGATCATCACATCATCATCTCTTTCGACTTCTTCTTGCTTGTCCCTCATTCTCGGGGATAGAAGGTAGCAAGCTTTGGTGCTCCATTCTCACACCGTGCGTTGCGGGGAGGATACGATTACAACAAAGCGAGTTAGATTTCTCGGCTACTTCTTGTGTCTCATTTTCGATTCGAATTACAGGTGGGTCTTGATTGCCTCTGTGATCGCCTTGTGAGACTTGGTTTTTCAATAATATCCGGAGACTCTACTTCTCCGGCGAGTCTCGTATCTGTTTCAAAGTGGTGACTCGGCCCGGTTTTCAAGTTCGAATTGCTTGATGATTCTTCTTCGTCTCTTAGTTCGTACTGGGGATTTACCCTTCGAGAGTGTCTTCTTAGTCTGGCGGGGGGCTGAGTCTTGGTGTTTTCCTCGAGGAAGCGAGCCATCTTGGCTTATCGCTCCTCTTTTTGACGCACCGGGAGAAGGTATTTGAGATTCCTTCTCGGCCGCTTTGGGCGGGAGACACGAGTGCGCGGGCGACGACTCGAGCTGCGGCGAGGAGCAGATTGTTTTTCTTAGGCTGCAGGGGCGCGATTTTCTTAGCAACATGGGGCGAGCTTTCTTCTTTCGTAGAGAGGAAACAGCAGTATCTTCGTGGTCACTGATTCCCCCTCACTTGTTGTCGATCTCTTTGGCGTGGGCTCTCTTACATGCGCCAGAGAGGTTTGATCTCGAACATCCTTTTGTTTACATGGAACGCCTTTCCATGTCGAAGAGGGACTCTTTCACCTCCATCACCGGCCAATCACTGGCCATATCCCGAGGATCCTCCAAATGCACCATTCTCCTTGAAGGATTTGTTCCCTACGATTCGGCGAGTCTGCTTTGTAGACAAACTCAGCCAGTTTGCTTTTTTCTTCAATGATCGCGGCCATTCACGATCGTTTTGCTTTAGAGAGTTGGTCAAAGTGCCAAATTTGATGTCTATGCATTTGGCAACTATGTCCAACAGTTTTGTGGTAGTCCTCCTTGGCCCCTTTTTGGCTATGTAGACTATCTTTTCAAAGATAGTCGGTCTTGCTCTACCTTCCAAGCGGCAGACCAAGTCTCACGTCGCTTCATTGATTTACGGTGCTCCTTCCGCCGGTAGTGGCGGTGTTACGCGAGATCCTGGCGAGAGATGATGAACTCCTTCCCGTGAACAGAGGATTTGATCCCCTCGCCATCGTGAATCTCGGCGTTCACGTGAAGCGTGCGACCTCTTCCACATAGGTCATCGAGAACTCCATCGTCGAAATGGTTTCAGGCCGGACGTTTGAGATTTTCAACGATTTTCTTTATGAGGGCGTCATCGGACCCTATTTGACCATTCCTCGAAATCCACAAGAGACCCGTGTGGATTTGCTTCCCTAACTTGCGAAATCATAATTTGATGCCATTTTTGATTTTTCACGAAAAGAAACTTAGAAGTTGATTTGAATATTGATAGGGTTTTGAGAGAGTTTTGCCTTTACTTCGAGATAGAAATGAAACGTTTTGGTAATATGTGAGAGAAAATAGATGAAAATGGTTTAAGTATGGTTTTTACGAAAGGACGTGCGGGTGGTTTTTGAAATGTGATCGAAATCGACGGCTTAGGTTTTGCCATGTTGATTAGCATTTAATGTCTCAATTTAATACTGGCAGCATTTATATCCAATCATAAGCTTGGTATGCGGCTTTTTGCTGTACACATCATCATTATCTTGACGTCATTCTTAAAAACATTCCCGCTTAGTAAAAACATTTGCGTTTTTGTCACTTTGCTCATAAATGACTCGAAACATCCCTTAGCGATTTAACTCTTCTCCGTCACGTTCTCTCAATGACTCGGTGTCGACTAATTCAAGATATAATTTGTCTTTCCGACATGGTGATTCATTTAGCTGATTTTGAGAATTCATCATTTTTCTTTTTGTGTTTCATTTCTTTTCTTTGAGTCTTAGTGTCGACTCAACTCATTAACCCTAACTCATGCTTGAGTTCTTCAAATCTTGACTCATATAATGGTTTTGTGAATATGTCACCAACTGTTTATCGATTGAGATATATTCAAGATGATGTCCTTCTTTTCAACATGATCTCTTATGAAGTGCTATCGACATCGATATGCTTTGTTCTTGAGTGCAACACGATTCTCGAGTGATTGCAATTGCACTTGTGTTATCACACATGATTGGAATTTCCTTTTCTTCAACTTCATAGTCTCTCGATTCTTTGCCGCTCATCCATAGGATTTGGGCACAACAGTTTGCCCGCAGCCTATGTATTCTGCCTCAATTTTGTAGAGGTGGCTATTGAATTTTGCTTTTTGCTAAACCAGAAATTAGCCTATTTCCAAGCATTTGACATGTGCCTGAAGTGCTCTTCCTGTCAACTCGCATCCAAAGATATAGTCAGTCCGAATAGCCAATTAGCTTGAATCCACCTTCCTTTGGATACCATAAGCCAACTTCTTGGCTTCCTTTCAAATATCTCAAAATCCTCTTAGCTGCATCATATGGCTCTCTTTTGGAGCAGATTGAAATCTCGCACATACCCCTACAAAAAGGTGATGTCCGACTACTTGCCGTGATATAAAGCAATGGTCCATAAGTGCTCAGTATCTTGTTTGATCTACGGGCTTGCCATCGCATCCATGTCCATTTTGACTTATGTATTCATTGGTATTTTCACGAAGACTTCTCCTCCATACCAAATTTCTTCATTAAATCTCTGGTGTATTTTGTTTGACTTATGAAGGTTCCATCCTTTAGCATTTTACTTGGAGTCCAGGAAGAATGTCGCTCTCCCATCATGCTCATTTCAAATTTGATTTGCATGAGGTTTGAAAATTTTCACATAGCTCTTTGTTTGTGGATCCAAAAATGATGTCATCCACATATATTTGAACAAGCAAGATGCTCTTCTTGTCTTGAATTCTGAAAAGTGTTCTATCTACTTTTCCTTTTGTGAATCCATTCTCGGTTCGAATTGTGACAAAGTATCATACCATGCTCGGGTGCTGTTTCAATCCATACTGAGCTTTCTTGAGTTTGTATACCTTATCTCCAAGAGTCTTCTACTCAAATCCTGGAGGTTGTTCAACATACACTTCTTCTTCCAATAAACCATTTAGGAATGCACTTTTTACATCCATCGATATACAATAAAATTCTTGTGAGCCGCATATGCAAGAAACATCCTTATAGCTTCCAATCTTGCTACGAGGAGCAAATGTTTCATCAAAATCTATTCCTTCTTCTTGGCAATATCCTTTGGCTACTAGTCTTGCTTTGTTTCTTACCACGAACCCTCCTCGTTCATCTTGTTTAAACACCCATGTAGTACCAATAACATTTTGATGGGTGGGTCTTTGAACTAACTCCCATACTTTATTTCTTTCAAACTCATTCACTCTTCTTGCATAGCTTGAATCCAATGTGTGTCATCCAATGCTTGTAACACATCTTTAGGCTCTATTTGTGAGATAAAGCATGTGAACATAGCTTGTTTGTTGAGTTCTGGATCTTGTTTTGACACCTTCTCTTATATTTCCAATGACAAGTTACGGTGGATGGTCTTTCTTACATCAGGTTGAAGTAAGTTAGGCTGGATTGATCGTCTAGCATTGTGTTGCTTTGATCGGCTCTTTCGCAATCACTTAGCCGCAAATTTTCCAAGATTTTATGAGACTCAGCTATCTCATCTTCATCTCGAGTTTATAATTCCACTTGACTTGATAGGGACTTTTACGTATGGTTGGATGATTCAACTTATCGGTGATTCTTCAATGTCTTCTCCATTTACATTTGGCTCATCGAATACCACATGAATGGATTCCTCTGCAACCATAGTTCTTTTGTTGAGTACTCTGTAGGCTTTGCTTTCAAATGAGTATCCCAAGAAGATACCTTCATCGGCTTTAGCATCGAAAGCCTTCAGATTGTCTTTGCCATTGTTATGGATGAAGTATTTACATCCAAATATTCTAAAATATGCAACATTTGGTTTTCTCCTGTCCAAATCTCATAGGGAGTCTTTGTCAAATTGTCTGTTTATCATGCATCTGTTTTGAGTGTAGCAAGTTGTGTTGATTGCTTGACCCAAAATCTTTTTGGTAACCTGCTTGACTAACATGGTCATTCTTTTTCTTTGAGTGTTCTATTCCTTATTTACGCAACTCCATTCTTTGTGGAGTCCTTTGCGCAGATAATTCATGACCAATGCCATTTTCAATACAATATTGAGTTATTATACCATTGACAAACTCGGTTCCTGCTGCGATCTTATTTTGATAATGGTTTGGCTCTTCTCATTTTGAATCCTCTTCATCAACTCGTGGTAGTTTCTGAGAGTTTCTTTCTTCTTACACATGAATATTGTCCATGTATATCTTGAGTAGTCATCTACTACCAAGGTATATTTCTTCCCACTTATTCTAGTTTGGTTCAATTTGGACCAAATAGATCCATATGTAGCAGTGCAATATCCTTGTTGAAGATGAGCATGTCTTTTCTTTGAATGATGATTTGATCTATTTTCCCTTCGCATCGTCACATATACTCTCCTTCTTGTATCTTGATGCGGAAGACCTTCCACAAGATTACTACGCAAGCTTGTTAAGTGTTTTGAAATTGAGTAACTCGGCTTTTTTGTGCCCACGACCAACTTGATTGATTGTGCTCTTTGCTAATAGACAATTGATGGGTGTTGCGGTTGACCAATTTACTACATACATGTTCTTTTGTCGCATCCTTGCAACACAACTTCATTTGATTCAATATCCTTGATTTGGCATATACCCATGTTAAATCCAACATTATAGCCACTTGTCACGCGAGTTGGTTGATGCTTAGCAAGTTGAAGTTGAGTCCTTCAACATATGCAACATCTTTGATTTCTAATCCGTTCTTCTTGATGGATCCAATGCCTCTTATCTCTCCCGGAGCTTCATTTCCTCCAAATATGACTTTTGCTCCCTTAACTTCCTTGAATTTTGACAGATTTTTCTTGTTTCCTATCATATGTCCGGAAATGTGCCACTATCCATGTACCAGGTTCCTTGGCACTCAAATTCCTTGAACCCAATCAAGAAAATTAAGTTTTAGGTACCCATACTTGTCCGGTCACGAGGGGTTAGTATTGTAAGATGATCCAACCAGCCTATAGCCAAATGATCGGCTCTAAGGGGTTGCCAACTATCGATGCCATAATCATAATTAATTTTGGCAAATTGCTTGGGGATTCTAGGTCCATACATTTGTCTCTTTTGTTTGTATGCTGTATATGTGTTTTAGCAATTGCCTTCTTTGGGTAATTGTGGTGTCTCCGAGTGTAGTGCCTAGGTGCATATGTGTCTTTGATGAAAGCTCTTATACTTTTAGAATGGCCTTTCTTGAGTTCTAGGCCTTTGCCATTTGGGCTTATATTCCATAAGTCTATCTTTGATAGTTCACATCGTTCAATCGGCTTGGCTTGGATATTTTCTACCATTCCCATCATATGTGTTTCTTTGATAGAACTTTTGGGGTTTTTGGTAGCTCTGTTTCTTCTTTCTGAGTAATTCTGTTTGGAGTTTGCCGAGGAACTTGGGTGAATTTCTTCTCACTGTCCTCTCAATGCACCCAATCGGCCGTTTTCCTTTTCCCTTATGTTGGACCTCTAGCGCTATTCGGATTGGCGATCGTCCCCACAAACCAACACGAGTCTTTTCTAGCGCACTTTGTCCTCACTCATGCGCACTCGAAAACTTCCCGGGGTCACCCATCTCATGTCTACTCCCGGGCCAAGCACGCTTAACCTCGGAGTTTCTATGTAATGGGCACCGAAAAGAAGATGCATCTGTTGGTATAGGTAGTCCAAATCATATCCTTTAAGCTATCCTTTAACTATGCAATCCGGCGCTCACGAGTTCGAATCGCGGGCGCGCCTCGCCCTCTTTTAAAGCCCATTGCGGGCGGGATCTTTGGACCAAATCCCAACAATCCCCCTCCCGGACTGCCAAGATCTCATCGGTCGATTGGCAACCACCGCCGCCAAACTTCCCGATTCTAACGCCAACTTCTTCAGTTCAAGCGTCGCGTCACGCAAGCCTCTCAGTTCCGGCCACCCAGCAACCTACACCTTCAGTTCCAGTCTGTTTACCTCAGTTCCGGCCACCTGGCAACTTACCCTTCAGTTCTGGTCCACCCAGCAACCTACACCTTCAGTTCCAGTCTATTTTACCTCAGTTCCGGACATCTGGCAACCTACCCTTCAGTTCTGGTCCACCCAGCAACCTACACCTTCAGCTCCAGTCCGTTTTACCTCAGTTCTGGCCACCTGGCAACCTACCCTTCAGTTCTGGTCCGTTTACCTCCGCTGCGCCAGCATCTCAGTTCCACCGCTCCTGGCAACCTCCACTGCAGCGTGCTTCCAAGGGAATTCGAACTCGTGACCTGCTCTGATACCAGTTGTTGGACCTCTAGCGCTACTCGGATTGACGACTGTCCCCACAAACCAACACGAGTCTTTTCTAGCGCACTTTGTCCTCACTCATGCGCACCTGAAAACTTCCCAGGGGGTCACCCATCTCATGTCTACTCCAGGCCAAGCACGCTTAACCTCAGAGTTTCTATGTAATGGGCACCAGAAAAGAAGATGCATCTGTTGGTATAGGTAGTCCAAATCATATCCTTTAAGCTATCCTTTAACTATGCAATCCAGCTCACGAGTTCGAATCGCGGGCCGCGCCTCTTTTAAAGCCCATTGCAGGCAGGATGCTGGACCAAATCCCAACAATCCCCCTCCCGGCAGACTGCCATATCTCGGCTCCGTGCTTGGCAACCACCGCCCCCTGCCGCCAAACTTCCTCGCCCTCTAACGCCAACTTCTTCAGATTCAAGCGTCGCGTCACGCAAGCCTCTCGATTCCGGCCACCCAAAGAACCTACACCTTGATTTGATCTGTTTACCTCGATTCGGCCACCTGGCAACTTACCCTTCGATTCTGGTCCACCCAAAGACCTACACCTTGATTCGATCTATTTTACCTCGATTCCGGACATCGGCAACCTACCCTTCAATTTTCGGTCCACCCGGAACCTACACCTTCACTCCAAATTGTTTTACCTCGATTCTGCCACACCGCAACCTACCCTTCGATTCTGGTCCGTTTACCTCACATTGCGCCCGGATCTCGTTCCACCGCTCCTGGCAACCTCCATTGCAGCGTGCTTCCAAGGGAATTCGAACTCGTGACTGCTCGATACGATTGTTGGACCTCTAGCGCTATTCGGATTGGGCGATCGTCCCCACAAAAACCAACATGAGTCTTTTCTAGCACACTTTGTCCTCACTCATGCGCACCCTGAAAACTTCCCGGGGGTCACCCATCTCATGTCTACTCCGAGGCCAAGCACGCTTAACCTCGAGTTTCTATGTAATGGGCACGAGAAAAGAAGATGCATCTGTTGGTATAGGTAGTCCAAATCATATCCTTTAAGCTATCCTTTAACTATGCAATCCGAGCGCTCACGAGTTCGAATCGCGGGCGCGCGCCTGCGCCTCTTTTAAAGCCCATTGCGGGCGGGATCTTTGGACCAAATCCCAACACTTTATAACCAAGGCCGGTTTGCTTGTAATTGTGCTTTGGAGTGAATGTGTGTGCACCATTTGGAGTTTTGGATTTTTGAGACACTTCATTGCTTGAAGATCCTTTTTCCAAAATTACTTTTGGATTTTGACATAGCACAGGAGGAATTAAATCCTAAGCCTGTCTTGTCTCCACATTCTCTTTGACTCATAATAAGATCATCCAATGATTTAGATGCCTTAGTGAATGAGGCAATCACATTTTGAGGTCATTCTCCCTCTTTTCTATGGCGGCTATTTACTCGCTTATTAGCTTGGCATTTTCAAATTTTTTAAACTTTTATTCTCATCGGCTATTTGACTTAGAGTACTCGGCTCCTTAGTCACCGTGAGTTTTGCTCTTAGTAGGTTTTCCTCATTTAGTAGTGTGTGTGAGGTTTAATGTGTTCAAAATCTTTCATCATTTTGCCTAATGAATCATAAAGATCGAGTGGGTGATGAAGTGTGTGTCACAATCACTATCACTATCACTAGAATCTGAGTTTGATGAGTTAGAGTGTACCTCATCTTCTTGGTCGAGTTGATCTTGTTCCTTGGCCATCAAGCGGATCGGGCTTCTTCTTCGAGTCACTTGAGTAGTCGGCTTCCTTGCTCTCGAATCATTTGTCTCTCTTGACTTGGCTGTCTCAATGATCTCTGTAGCCAACATTGCCTTTTTCTTTTCTTGTCTTCTTTTTTTCTCAAGACCTTTCTTTCTTCTTCATTCATTCTGTATTTGTTGACTACAGGATATGGACAATCAATGGCATAGTGACCTGGTTGCCCCTACAATTCGAGCATAGATATTCAACCTTTTGATCGACTCTTTCCATTCTTGGATTGTCGGCCCTTTGATATTCACTTTTTGATGATATGTTCTCTTGGTTGGCCTATCTTCCCTTGACTTGGAGGGAGCTGAGTGTCTTCGGAAGATTAGCCCTTGCCTCTCTTGTAGTTCTTATTGAAGAACTTGTTGAACCTTTTAACCATCGTGGGCTATTTCTTCTGGATCAATGACTTCTTTGACCTCAACTCTCTTTCCATCCTTAACAATTAGAGCAGCTGTTTTGGGTACAATTGTCTCTTCCTCGATCTTTTCTTCTCGGCTCAAATTCGTAGGCTTTGAGATCGAGAATAGTTCATGGTTGGAGGTCTTCGATAGGTCCATGGAATGTCTCGGTGCCATGACCTTCATTTCCCATTCAATGGGAGACTTTTTAGGATCTTCATACACATTTGCTTCATGTATATTCCTTTCCAAGTGCGAGATAGCTCGTTGGTGATTTACGTGAACCGAGCATCCGTTGATCCAGGTTTTCTCCTGCGATCATTTTGAAATTCTCAAATTTTTGTCTGACCCAATGATAATTTATTTTCCTTGATTTGTTACGAGCCTTCACAAATCAATGTTAGCTTGTCCCGGTTTCTTTAGCCGTTTTGCATGATTTGACTTTATTGAACATGGCTTTGTCAAGGTTTTGTAAAGGATGTCCTTGCTACATTATGCAGGTTGTATCTTTTTCTCATCATCATTTGTCCATTCGAGTTCTTGGTTTTTCAACCATAGTTGGTCTAGGGGCAACATCCTCTTCACCTTCACCGTAGCTCTTCTTACGATTGTGTTCACTTTTAAGATTTGCGTGGCCCATCCTCTATCACTATCCACATCTCATCATGTAATCTTTGATAGATGAGCACATCTGAATTTTCCAATCATCAAATTCTTCAATTGTGAACATAGGGATGCGTGTCAAATTTGCTTCCATGATAATAACTTTTAATGATAAAAGGAGTTTTGAAAGCTTAAGTACTAAAAAACAGGACTTTGAAAAGTTTGGAGATCTAGTTCGAGAACCGGTCTGCGGAAGGCTCAATGAACCAACCGCTCGATACCACTTGTAGGTCCCAAGGGGTGTGAGTGTAAGGTTTAGAAGGGGGTTGAATAAACCTTACCAACTTTTCACTTTTGGTCCTTTATTAAAATTGAGTTGACACTATCAAACAGTGTCCTTGGTGGACACCAATTTAGTTAATCGGCAAAGAGTTAGTCACTCAACGGACTCGATCGAGTTGTTGATAGAATAACTCAAATTGTTAAGACTGAATTAGCTCAAGCGTGTTTGTTTTTATTGGAAGACTTAACACCCTTAAGTTTGGTTTAGTTATGATTTAATCTTGGATTTTAGTACTTAGAGATTATCAATTAGATAGCAAATATGTCGTGAGAATTAAACAAATAAGATGCGGGAATTAAAGTCTTTGAAATGTAAATGACACGATAAGTTTTTATAGAGGTTCGAAGATGGGGTAATTCTTCTACTCCTCTCTTCTCCAACTCCCGGAGGAATCCACTAAGTATTGATCGGTATACAGTGGTAATCCCGGATACAAGTCTTGATCACACGATGACTTGATCCTTTGGGACTCGATCTGAGATGCCTTGGTCACTCACCGGCTTCTCGTCCGAGGCTCGAACTTTTTCACGGGGCAGTTTGCCTTGATACTACAGACTCACTTGCTCATGCTCTTAGGATTTGATCACGAAACCCTCCAAAAACTCGGACCGGGTTCGACCTTGAACCTTCCTACAATCCTTCGTGGAATGTAGACCCTTTTCTTCTAAAGTTTCCTCTTCAACTCGATTGAAGCTATCTTTCCTTCACGGGTGAGTGTTGGATTGATTTTCTTCGTAGTGTAGGCTTGAGGATTAAGCTTGAATGATTTTGAGAATATTTTGATTACGATTCGAGATATTAGCTTGAATGTTTTTGGTTCGAGGTAATCAAATCTTTTTTCTTGAGTCATCCTCGGCCTTTTATAGTGATCTTTCAAAAATTTGCCCGTTGAAGAGATAGGCTTATTTTTGAAAGTCACTTGTGGTCGTTGGCTTGTCTTGTTGCGATCCTTGGAATTGCCACTTCCTCGTATGAATTATTCTTGACTTTTGAGCAATCGACACGGTGTAGTGCTTCCCATTGGTTTATTTCCCTTGCGTTTACGCGGATGAGCACTCCAGAAAGGTAGCATGGAGATATTACTTATTTAAGTAATTCTCTTGATTTACGTGCAACGGATCTCTTTGATTATCTCGACTTGACGCATTTCCTTGCTTTCCCCATGTGACTTAGAGTCGACTTCCAATCATTAAATGACTCTTCATGTCACTTCAACTAGAGACTTGACTATCTTGAGTTGACTTGATGATGCTTTCACTCAGTGCACCTTGATCGAGTTCCGTCTTCTCTTCTTTTGCCAAACTCAAATTGTCTCGCGGCGAGTCTTCTACTGAAGTCTCCGATTGTCTTCTTGCATGTTTGGGCATAGGCGACTTAACTCGGCTTGACCAGCCTATTTATTACAATGCGATTTACAACAAAAAATGGGGTGCCAACTTCCTATTCTAAGTTTTACATGGCATTCATCAAAATCTAAACAATAAATTTCCCAACATATTCTTTGTCATGGTAGAATTTTGAGTGCTTTGTCTCATAGTATATATATATCGTATTTTTCTCATACCAAATTTGCACTTGAATTGTGGAATGCACTTGATGAAATTATGGTAATGCTGAAAATGGTCTCAAACGTGTGTCTACTTGATGATTGGTAAGATTTTCAAATGGTTGACAACAAAAGTTTTTCGATCGATTGATTGAGTTTGAGAACCTCATTTACGATATGAAAGTAAAAGGGTTGAACAAAGTGAGTTTGTTAATATTTCGTCTCTGATTAAGAAATTGCCACCATCTTGGTCTTAAGCATAAGCTTGAAAACATTTCTCTTGAAGAATTATTTGTTGCTTTGAGAATTGAGGATGAACACCATTCTTCCCAACAGATCTAAAAAACCGATTTTCAAGCCAAGGCCTTAATTGTTGAAAATTCTCACAAACCAAAGCCTAAATCTTTAAAAAAAAAAAAAAAGCTGGACCAAAAGGGCTAATGGTGAAACTGTAATAATAAATTCAATAACAATATACCAAAAGGTGAAAATGGGAGTTCGATTCGGTGTTAGGTTTGTGGGAGGACTAATCATATTGCCAAGAAGCTGTTTTCACCGTCATGGTAAGAAAAATCAATCAAGCTCCCGGACTTATTAAACACAAGATAATGTGGTGATTTGTGGTGGGTTCCCGGTGACATGTATTTTGTTAGTAGCCCGAGCTAAATACTATTTGTAACTCAAATAATTGGGGGATTGACTGCGGTCTATTAATGTTAATGTGTATCTTTGATAAAAACTATTTTTTTATCATATCGGTAAGAAGCTGTGAGCATGGGGAATGAGAGTATGGCTCGTGTCTAGGAGAAGGCCAAGTCCATTAACATTATCGTGCAGGAAAGTCTTATCATTAAGTGGTGTTTACCATATTCCGGATATTAGAAAAATTTGATTAGTGCGACTTTATTAGTTAGAAATGGTTATAAAGTTATTTTTGAATCCAATAAAGTTGTAATATCTAGACATGATCAGTTTGTTGGTAAAGGTTTTATGTTGGATGGTTTATTTCATTTAAGTTTAATGTCTTTTAGTAATGAAAATTTTAATTCTTCTCTATCTATTGCTAATGTTGAATGTTGTGACACTTGGAATGGTAGACTTGGTCATGTGAATTATGGTACAATATAAAGGATGATGCTTATAGATCTCATTCCCAAGTCTTCTATTAATTTGAAAGAAAAATGTGAAATTTGTGTGCAAGCTAAGCAACCTAGAAAACCGCATAAATTATTTGAAAAAGAAACCAATTTGCTTGATTAATTTATAGCGATATTTGTGATAGCAATCATGTCCTGACTCGTGGTGGTAATTAATATTTCATTATTATTATTGATGACTTTTCTAAATATTGCTATGTTTATTTAATTAATGCAAAGAGTTATTTGTTTGATAAATTTAAGGAGTATAAAAATTCAAGTTGAAAATCGGCTTGAAAATAAAAAAAAATTCTTCGCTCCGATAGGGGTGGTGAATATGCTTCTCATGAAATGATTGATTTTTATAAATTGCATGGTGTTGTGCATGAAGTGACACCTTCTTATTCTCCTCAATCTAATGGTGTGGTAGAAAGAAAAACTATGACATTACTTGATATGGTGAATGCAATTCTCTTGAGTTCCTCTTTGCGTAAAAATTGTTGGAGTGAGGCTTTATATTCTTCTTGTCTTATTCTCAATAGTGTTCTATTGTTTTACATGTTTTTGTGTGTTTTATGCGATTATTTATGCATATTTTTGGTGTGTTTTATTGCATGTTGCATGTTATAGTGTCATGTTTGTGTTTTTGATTGATTTTCTAGGTATATATGAATAAAACAAGTTTTGGGGCAAGAAACATCAAAAAGTAATTGCACTTGATTGTGGCGATCTATGTAATTGGGATATAATGTTTTCCTCCGAAGTCCATTGACCTAATTTTTATGCCACCGAAGATAAAATAGAGTTCTACAATGTCTATTTTGTGCTACTAAATGAAAATGAAGATGCTTAGAGGGGTTAAAAACTTAAAATCATATGGAAATGGAAACAATGTCATGAAATTTTGGAATGACACATCTTAGTATTTTGGCCATAGTTCTCCACGAAAATTAATATTGAGGTCATTGAAGCGGCTATGGAAAGCTAAGAGATAGAGTTACAATTCATGCGAAGGACACATGAGCAAATTCCAACGCTTTGGAGAAGGGAATGAGGAGTGAACGACCAATAGGCCGAGAGTACAAGTTTGGGAACGAAAAGTGAATGAAAACTCCGCAAACGGTCGTTCGCTAGGGAAAAAGCTGGGAACGACCATTCCCACACGATTCAATGGTTGTTCGAAAGAAGAAAAGCCTGGAATGGCCGTTCGGTGGCGATTCCATGGCCGTTCATCGCGTTTTAACATAATTTGTCGATTTTACTCGATTTGTTTTAGGACTTGGGTTCTCCCTGAGTTGTTAGGTGGCCCTTGGCTATAAAAATGGAGTCTAGGCTTTAGATTTTTAATCATTCAAGCTAGATACAAGATTTGGATTTTTCTCTATTCTTCATCCTTCTCTCTTAACGTGAATTATAGGGCTTTTCCTTGGGATCCCTTTACAACTTGAAAAAGTGTAACTCTTCTTCTCGATTATTTGTCTATTTGATTTTATTTTGATATTAATTACTTCATGATGATGTTTGTGATTATTATCTCTCTTGTTTAATTGAATTGATTAATCAACTCATGATCTAATTTCTTTGTTCTAGGTTTAGGATTTTTGAATTACGTTTACAATCATGAGTATCGATTAATTGATTATGCATTCCTAATTGAATAGCTTTATGTTATAATTCATTGTTTGGTCAACTTTTGATTATTTTAAGGAAATTATTGAGATTGAGAAAATATATTATTTTCGGATTAAATTCAATTTGGGGTTAGATATGAATCGGTAATGTATTATCTAACTTGGTTAAATAATTGGGTGAGTTGGGTTTCTCCCGGTTTAGTCTCGTGAATACGAAATTTATCGATCTAGGCATACTTTATATTTATTTTCTTAATTGCTTAATTGGATTATCAATTGCTTGATCTTATGCATGGTAATTTGAGAAACGAATCAATTCCTAGACATTTTTACCATTAGTATTTAATCCGGATCACATGTGTTAGGTTTGATATTCATTTTAATAATTAATTTAGTTATTTAGAAACCCTAAAAATTGGATTAGAGTGTTTAGGATTTCTCTTTTTGTTACTTGGGACACATAATAATTCTTTGATCGTTAAGTCTTACTGCGAGGGACGACTTTGTTTAACTTGAAACCCTACAACCGATCTCGTACTCTTGCGAGGATCGCTAGATTAATTTAGTTATTTAGTGGTTGAACATTCATATAAAAATTCGATAAAACACCTTATAAGTTATGGTAGAATAAGAAGCATTCTCTTAAATTTTTTAAAGTGTGGTAATGCCTATCTAAGGTTAATATTCCTATTATTAAGAAAAGAAAAATAGGCCCCAAAACTATTGGATTTATTTTTGTTGGCTATTAATTAAATAGTACTACTTATATATTTTTGGTGTTTAATTTGAAGTTCTTGAAATTGCCAATTGTTAGGAATTCTATTGTTTAGATTTTGATGAATGCCATGTAAAACTTAGAATAGAAAGTTGGCTCCCCAATTCTTGCTTTGAAATGTATTGTAACAATTAGAGTGGCCAAGTGAGTTAAGTCGGCTACGCTCCAACTTGCAAGAAGACAACTAAAGGCTTGAAGGAAAACTCTGTGTGAGGCAAACAGTACAACAAAGAAGAGCGACGAACTCGATGAAGAAGCGGTGAGATGCGGTGAGTGGAACATCGATCAAGTCAACTCAAGAGAAGCCAAGTCTCAAGTGAAGTGAAAGAGTCATCCAATGATTGGAAGTGACTCAAGTCACCAGGGAAAGCGAGGAAATGCGGTCAAGTCGAGATAATCGTAAAAGAACCGTTGCAGAGAAATCAAGAGATTTACTTAAACAAGTAATATCTCCATACTACCTTTCTTGGAGTGCTCGATCCCAAAAGCGTGCAAAAGAAATGAACCAATGGGAAGCACTACACCGTGTCGAACTCACGAAAAGGTGATAAAACATTTCATACGAGGAAATGGCAATTCCAAGAAGCGCACACCAACGATGCAAAGTGATTTTCAAAAATGAGCCTATCTCTTCAACGGGCAAATTTTTGAAAGTTCACTATAAAAGGCCGAGGAGTTTGATTGAGAAAAAAAAATGATGCGTGAATGAATGACACACGTGAGATATACAAGCTTATCAATAAGCTGAAACATTCTCAATCCTCAAGCCTACATCTCAAGTACATCAATCCAACACTTACCATGAAGGAAAGAGAACTTCAATCGGTTGAAGAGGAAAATCTGAAAACAAGGGGTCTACATTCCAAGAAGGATTGTAGAAAGGTTCAAAGGTGAACCAAGTCTTAAGCTTTTGGAGGGCTTCGTGATCAAATCCAAAGTGCTTGAGCAAGTGAGTGTAGTAGCAAGGCAAAATGCCTGTGAAGAAGTTTAGTCGTGCGAGAAGCCCGGTGAGTGATCAAGGCGTCTCAGGCCGAGTCCCAAAGGATCAAGTCGGTTTGTTGTGATCAAGACTTGTATGCGGGATGTTACCACTTTGTAAACGATCATTACTTAGTGGATTCCTCCGGGAGTTGGAGAAGAGAGGAGTAGAAGAATTACCCCATCTTGAACCTCTATAAAAACTTTCTTGTGTCATTTACATTTCGGATTTAAATTTACGCACTATTAATTGCTTATATCTGGCTGATAAATTTGCTATCCATTTGATAATCTATAAGTACTAAATCAAGTCAGTAAAAACTTGCTTAATCAAACTTAAGGGTGTTAAGTCTTCCGAAAAAACAAAACCACAATTGAGTCAATTTATAGCCAACAGTGAGTTACTCTATTAACTGACTTCAAAATTTGAGTCTGTTGAGAGATTAACTCTCTTGAGGGACTAATTCGATCCCATCAAGGACACAAAATGTGTAGAACTCAGTAGATTTAAAAAGGCCTAAATCGAAAATTTGGTAAGGTTTATTCAACCCCCTTCTAAACCTTACACTTACACCCCTTGGGACCTACAAGTGGTATCGGAGCGGTTGGTTCATTGAACCCTCCGCACCGTTCTTGAACTAGATCTCCAAACTTTTCAAAAGTCTGCTTTAGTACTTAAACTTTCAAAACTCTTTTCTATCATTAAAAGTTATTATCATGGAAGCAAATCTAACACGCATTCCTATGTTCACTATTGAAGAATTTGATGATTGGAAAATTCGTATGCGAGCTCACCTATCGGCATTACATGATGAGATGTGGATAGTGATAGAAGATGGGCCTCTGCAAATATTAAAGGTGAACACACTTTGTATGCGAAGAGTTGCGGTGAAGGGGAAGAAGATCGAAAGACGGACCCGGTCATGGTTGAAAAACCAAGAACCGGAGTGGACAAATGATGACGAAAAAAGATACAACCTGGACAATGTAGCCAAGGACATTCTTTACAAAACCTTGGATAAAGCCATGTTCAACAAAGTCAAATCTTGCAAAACGGCTAAGGAAATCAGGACAAGTTGACTTTGATTTGTGAAGGTTCGGAGCAAATCAAAGAAAACAAATTATCGATGGTATCGAAGTTTGAAAATTTCAAAATGATCTCGGGAGAGAACCTGGATCAACTAGACGCTCGATTCTGAGAAATCACAAATGAGTCTGTCTACACTTGGAAAGGAATATACACGAGAAGAAATGTGTATGAAAATCCTAAAGAGTCTTCCAAATGAATGGGAAATGAAGGTCATGGCATTGAGACACTCCATGGACCTATCAAAGACATCCAATCATGAGTTATTCTCGGACCTCAAAGCCTACGAGTTTGGTGAAAGGAAAGACCAGGAAGAGAGAGACAGTGTACCCAAAACAGTGCTCTAGTTGTCAAAGACGGAAGGAGAGTGAGGTCAAAGAGGCAATTGACCCGGAAGAAATAGCCACGATGGTTAAAAGATTTAACAAGTTCTTTAACAAGAACTACAAGAGAGGAAAGGGTGAATCCTCCAGAAGACACTCGGCTCCTCCAAATCAAGGGATGATAGGCCAACCAAGAGAATGGATCATCAACAAGTTGAGTATCAAAGGGTGACAACTCAAGAATAGAAAGAGAGTGATCAAAAGGTGAATATCTATGTTGGAATTGTAGACAACCAGTCACTATGCCATTGATTTGCTCATATCCTGTAGTCAACAAGTACGAAACGAAGAAGAAAGAAAGGTCTTGAGAGAAAAAGAAGACAAGAGAGAAAAAAAAGCAATGATGGTGCAGAGATTCTTTGAGACAGCCAAGTCAAGAAAACAGTGACTCGAGAGCGGTGAAGCGACTACTCAAATGACTCACGAAGAAGAAGCTTTGATCCGCAATGGCCAAAGAACAAGATCAAAAGATGAGGTACAATCTAACTCAACAAGCTCGGACACTAGTGATAGTGACTCGTGACACACACACTTCATCACCCACTGATCTTTATGATTCATTAGGCAAAATGATTAAAGATTTTGAGCACATTAAAACCTCACACACACTATTGAATGAGGAAAACAGCCTACTCAAAAATCAAAACTCAAAGGCTGACTAAGGAGCCGAGTACTCTAAGTCAAATAGGCGATGAGAATAAAAGTTTAAAAGAAGCTGAAAATGCTAAATTAATAGCGAAAATTGCTGCTATAGAAAAGAGGAGAATGACCTCAAAAATGTTATTGCCTCATTCACTAAGGCATCTAAATCATTGGATGATCTTATTATGAGTCAAAGAGAATGTGGAGACAAGGCAGGGCTTAGGATTTAATTCCTTTGTGCCATGTCAAACCTCAAGAGTAATTTTGGAAAAAGGATCTTCAAGTCATGAAGAGTCGAAAAATCCAAAACTCTAAATGATGCACACACTTTCAATCAAAGCACAATACTAAGCAAACGCCTTGGTTACAAAGGAAAAGGAAAACAAATGACCGATTGAGAGTCTTTGAAAGGGCAAATGAGAAGAGATTCGGCCCGAGTCCTCGGCCAGAGACTCAAAGCAAAAATACTCTGTAAAGAAGAAGCGAGAACTACCAAAAACCCCAGAAAACTCATAAAAGAAATACATATGATGGGAATGGTAGAAAATATCCAAGCCAAGTCGACCGAACAATGTGAACTATCGGCTAGACTTATGGAATACAAGCCCCAGAATGGCAAAGGCCTAGAACTCAACAAAGGCCATTCCAAAAGCATAAGAGCTTTCATCGGCACACACACATATGCACCTAGCACTACACTCAAAGACACCACAATTACCCAAGAAAGGCAATTGCTAAAACACATATGCGGGCATACTGACAAAAGAGACAATTTGTATGAACTGGACTCACCAAGCAATTTGCCAGGATTGATTATGATTATGGCACCGATAGATGGCAACCTCTTAGAGTCAAATCATTTGGCTATAGGTTGGTTGGATCATCTTATAATTCTAACCCCTCGGGACCCGGACAAGAATGGGTACCTAAAACTTAATTTCCTTGATTGCGGGTTCAAGAGCAGTGAGTGCCAAGGAACCTGATACATGGATAGTGGCATTTCCGGACATATGACGAGAAATAAGAGAAATCTGTCAAAATTCAAGGAAGTCAAAGGAGCAAAAGTCATATTTGGAGGAAATGAAGCTCTGGTGAAATAAAAACCTGGATCCATCAAAAGGAATGGTTTAGAAATCACGGATGTTGCATATGTTGAAGGACTAAACTTCAATTTACTAAGCATCGATCAACTCTGCGACAAGGGCTACAATGTTGGATTCAACATGGGAATATGCCAAATCAAAAATGTTGAATCTAATGAAGTTGTCTTTGCAAGGATGTAAGACAGAAAAAATATGTATGTAGTGGATTGGTCAATTGCAACACCCAAAGACTTGTCTACTAGCAAAGAGCACAAACCGAATCAAGTTGGTACATGGCACAAAAAGTGAGTCACACGAACTTCAAAACAATTAATAAGCTAGCAAGAAGTCATCTTGTAGAAGGACTTCCAGGACTCGATATACAAGAAGGAAAGTATATGTGATGCATGTCGGAAGGAAAACAAATCAAGTCGTCATTCAAAGAAAAGACATGCCCATCCTCAACAAGAATATTACATCCGCTTCATATGGATCTATTTGGCCCGAGTGGAACCGGCAAGCATAAGTGGAAAGAAATACACCTTGGTGGTAGTAGATGACTACTCAAGATATACATGGACAATATTCATGTGCAAGAAGAAAGAAACTCTACAAAAGCTACCCGCACAAATGATGAAGAGAATACAAAATGAGAAGAGTCAAACCATTATCAAAATAAGATCGGATAGAGGAACCGAGTTTGTCAATGGAATAATAACTCGATCTTGTATTGAGAATGGTATTGGTCATGAACTATCACCGCAAGGACTCCACAATGAGAATGGAGTTGCGAAAAGAAGGAACAGAACCCTCAAGGAAGCGGCAAGGACCATGTTAGGTGAAGCGGGTTACAAAAAGATTTTGGGTGAAAAGCAATCAACACGACTGCTACACCCAAAAAAGATGTATGATAAATAGGCGGTGACAAAGACTCCTATGAGATCGGGTTTGGAAGAAAACCAAATGTTGCATATTTCAGGATATTTGGATGTAAATGCTTCATCCACAATAATGGCAAAGACAACCTAAAGGCTTTTGATGCTAAAGGCGATGAGGGTATCTTCTTAGGATACTCGGTGAAAGCAAAGCCTCTGAGAATACTCAACAAAAGAACTATGGTTACGAGAAGAATCCATTCATGTAGTATTCGATGAGCGAAACATAAATGGAAAAGACATTGAAGAGTCACCGATAAGTGAAACATCCAACCTCACGAAAGAATCCCTATCTTTGAAGGTGGGCGGGGATTATCAATTGAGAAAAGATGAGATAGGCTGAATCTCAAAAGCAAATGGAAAATCTGCGGTGAGTGATCACGAGAGAGGCGACCCACGGAACACAATACGGTACCAAGTCGATCAATCCAGCTAACTTACTTCAACCTGGCGTAAGATGGCCGAGAGACCATCCACCGATCTTGTCATTGGAGACATGAGAGAAGGTGTCAAGACAAGATCGAGAACTCAACAAGAAAATGTTCACATGCTTTATCTCGCAGATAGAGCCCAAAGATGTGTCACAAGCATTGGATGACACACATTGGATTCAAGCTATGCAAGAAGAAAGCTGAATCGGTTTGAGAGAAATAAAGTATGGGAATTAGTACAAAGACCCATACATCAAAATGTTATTGGAACCAAATGGGTATTCGAAAATAAGATGAACGAGGAAGGTTACGTGGTAAGAAACAAAGCAAGACTGGTAGCCAAAGGATATTGCCAAGAAGAAGGAATAGATTTTGATGAAACATTTGCTCTGTAGCAAGATTGGAAGCTATAAGGATGTTTCTTGCCTATGCGACTCACAAAAATTTCATTGTATATCAAATGGATGTAAAAAGTGCATTCCTAAATGGATTATTGGAAGAAGAAGTGTATGTTGAACAACCTCCGAGGATTTGAAGCGAGAAGACTCTTGGAGACAAAGTGTGCAAACTCAAGAAAGCCTGTATGGATTGAAACAGGCACCCCCAGCATGGTATGATACCTGTCACAATTCCTAACTGAAAATGGATTCACAAAAGGAAAAGTAGATAGAACACTTTTGAGAATTCAAGACAAGAAGAGTATCTTGCTTGTTCAAATATATGTGGATGACATCATTTTTGGATCCACTAACAAAGAGTCGCGTGTGAAAAATTCTCAAACCTCATGCAAAGTAAATTTGAAATGAGCATGATGGGAGAAGTGACATTCTTCCTTGGACTTCAAGTGAAGCAATGAAGGATGGAACCTTCATAAGTCAAACAAAATACACCGAGATTTAATGAAAATATTTGGTATGGAGGAGAAGTCTTACGTAAAAATACCAATGAACACATCGATCAAAATGGACATGGATGCGGATGGCAAGCTTTGTAGATCAAACAAGATCTGAGCACTTATTGGATCAACTGCTCTATCTCACGGCTAGCGAGGCGTACATCACCTTTCTTTGTAGGTGTATGTGCAAGATTTCAATCTGCTCCAAAAGAGAGCCATATGATATGACTAAGAGAATATTGAGATACTTAAAAGAAACCAAGAAGTAGGGCTATGGTATCCAAAGGAAGGTGGATTCAAGCTAATTGGCTACTCGGACTCGACTATCTTTGGATGCACGAGTGGACGGAAAAAGTACTTCAGGCACATGTCAAATGCTTGGAAACAGTTAATTTCCTGGTTTAGCAAGAAGCAAAACTCAATAGCCACTTCTACGGTGAGCGAAATACATAGGCTGGGCGGTTATTGTTGTGCCCAAGTCTATGGATGAGACAAAGAAAATGAGAGATTATGAAGTTGAAGAAAAAGAAATTCCAATCATGTGTGATAACACAAGTGCAATTGCAATCACTCAAAATCTGTGTTGCACTCAAGAACAAAACATATAGATGTCGGATATCATTTCATAAGAGATCATGTTGAAAAGAAGGACATTATCTTGGAATATATCTCAACCGATAAGCAACTAGTGACATCTTCACAAAACCATTATGTGAGTCAAGATTTGAAGAACTCAAACATGAGTTGGGGCTAATTGAGCTAAGGTTGAGACACGAAGGATCAAAGAAAAGAAATGGAACAGGAAAGAAGGTGAAAAAGAGTTTGAAAACAAAAATTAGCTCGATGAATCAATTATGTCGGAAAAGTCAATTTACCAAGTCGGTGATAATTTGTCACTAAGAGAAATGTGAAAAGCGAGTTAAATCGGCTAAGAGATAAGGTTGAATAACTTATGAGCAAAGTGACAAAAACGCAATCGTTTTTGACTTAAGCGAGAATGTTTTAAGAGACACGTCGATAATGATGATGTGTACGGACATAAAGCCGCACACCAAGCCTATGATTGGATATAAATCTTTGCCGCATTAAATACGAGACATGAACTGCTCAATATGCGTCACGAAATCAAGCCGTTGATTTCGATCACGATTCAAAAAAACCGTCTGCACGTCCTTTCATAAACCATATTTAAACCATTTTTCGTCCGTTTCTCTCTCACACTTCTAAAAACTGTTCAATCTCTCTCTCAAAAAGCAAAGGCAAATACTCTAAAACCCTATCAACCTTCAAATCAAATTTACGAACTTTTCCTTGAAATTATTAGAAATGGCACCAACGTATAACTTTACCAAGTTGGGAAAACAAATCCACACCGGTTCGGACCGTGGATTTAAGCGGATATGGTGAAGCGGGGTCCGATGACACCCTGGTGAAGAAAATCGCGAAAAAGTTAGAAACGCCGGATCAAAACCGTTTCTAACACTGGGTATCCTATGACCTATGTGGAGGAGGTCGCACAATTCTCGTGAATGCCGAGATTCACGATGAAGGAATCAAGTCATCTTTCACGGGGAAAGCGGTGACTATCATCGCGAGATTTGGTGAATATTGCTCACTACCCGTGAAGGAGCAATCGAAATTAAGGAAGCTGATGTAAACTTGGTGACGCATGGAAAGAAATAGCCAAGTCCGACGTTCTTGACAAAATAATATACACAAACAAGGAAACAAGAGAAAGGAGGATTATCACAAATTGTTGGACATAGTTGCCAAATGCATCGACATCAAATTTGGCGACTTTGACCAATCACAAAGGCAAAATTGATTGTGATGGCCGCAATAATCGAAGAAAAGAAGATAAATAAAGGCTGAGTTTATCTCACAAAGCATCTCTGCCCGAGCGTGAAACAAGTCCTTCAATGAAGATGGGTCATTTGGAGGAGCCAGGGGGTATGGCCTAGTGATTGGCCCGGCTATTGGAGGTGAAAGAGTACCTCTTAGACATGGGAAGGCCTTCCATGTTAACAAGAGGATGTTGAGCTAATCTCTCTGTGCTCGAGCGTCGTCGCCAAGAGAGCGACACCAGTGATGAGGGGGAATCACCGACCCGGAAGATATCTGTGCTTCCTCTCCAACCAAGAAGAAAGCCCTGCACGCCAAAATCTCTTGCCCTGCTGAAGAAAGAAAACTAAACATGCTCCCGCTTTCCTGCGCAGCAGTCACTGCCCCTGCGCAGCAGTCACCGCCCAGCGGCCGTGTCACCTGCCCTGCGGCGGTCGAGAAGGACTCACAAATTCCTTCTCGATCGTCAAAAGAGGAGATCGACAAACCTGGACGGCGGCTCCTCGAAACAAACACAAGCACCGGCCCCGGCCGCCCAAGACTCGAGGACACCGTCTGCGAACCGTAAATCCCTCTGGTACAAACTAAGAGACGAAGAAGACTTGTAAAGCAATCCGAACAGGAGAAACCAAATGAGTCGGCTACTCGGCTAAGACAAATACCGAGACTACTTTGGAGAAGTAGAGTCTCCCGGATGTAATTGATGAAACAGACCAAGTCTGCTTTGAAGGTGATCGAGAGAGGCAACCCGAAGACACAACGTAGCTCACACAAACAAACTCAAGAAGAACCAGCCCACGGATAGTGATGTAATGATCCTATCTCCACCTTACCCGGACATCCAAAATCGTCATGCGTGAGTGGAGAAAATGGAAGTTGAGCAAGTCGAGGAACAGTTCCAACGGCTTGAATTCATAGAAGAAGAAGAGGAAGCTGCTAAATTTCCTTGGATTATCTCTTCGTGCTCCTCAAGATGAAGACAAGCGCATGAATATTCTCGATCTACAAGGACAATGAGAGAAAAAAGCAAGGTCAAGAAAGCAAAGCAGCGAAAAGGCAAGTATCTCGCCCTATCTCCCACCCGAACACTTCCATCCTCTCCTTGATGTCTTCTCCGAAAGTGACGAGGAACCAAAGAATCTTAATGCACCCTACGAAGAATGCGGATCAAAGAAGCATTGCACGAATCAAGAATCCTTCACGAGCAAAGATCGATGGAGGGACCAGGAGAGTCCTCCGAACACACCGAAATCGATCCAATGGGAGTGGTTGACAAATAACCACCGATGTTCTTCTACCACTTCCCGGCTAACTCGGAAGAAAGCGATAAGGAAGATGGCAATGAAATCAAGGTGGGGACCCCGGTCGAGCCAACCCCTATTGAAGGTGTGCCACCACCGCCCCAACGGAACCATCAATTGCAACAATGGGAGTTTGGAGACGAGTAACCCCACTCCAAGTCACTCACCAGGTGCGCCCGGTGGGAAACTCCTCCACCGCGGCAAGGTCGGAGGATCTTTCTGAGATGACTCCAAAAGAATGTAGGAGGCGAAGCAAAGAACACTCAAACACAAGAAGAACAAAGAAGTTGCCATCAACGAAGCTCGAGGCGATTAAGATCGTCTCGGTGAGGTGCCAACGACTCAGGCTAATGACGGCTATGATGCGATCGAGGCACGAGGAAGGAATAATCTGGGAGTTAACACTGGGCGATGAAAGCGCAATCCATGGGGTTGAGACTCCAATGGATGCCATCATCCGAAGACCCTAAGACAGTGACACCGCGAAAGGAAAGACCAAGCCTCGCAGCAAGAGAGACTGGGAGGAAATGAAGGCCACGGGAGGTTGAGACTTCCTGGGTAACACAATAAGTAGAGAACATCCCTCCTGCAATCATTGACCCATCCGAAAAGGAGATCGCGCTTCATGATTCCCAGGACAACCCGATGTCACCTTTCTGCGGGATCAAAAGGCGAAGAAGAAGGCTCGAGTCAACCCCATGACAAATCCAAAAGACTTCATTGCGGATGTTCCAGGCACGAGCAAGTCTGATCCCAAGACTACTCGTCGACCTTTAAATTTGATGATGAGCCACCAATGGAAATCTCATCATCGTCCGATGACGCTTGATAAGGCCGAGGACCGTCTACTCAAAAGGAGAAATCACCGAGACCAACGAAGTTTAAGACACCGAGCTCAATGTAAGCGAGCCTCATCGCACCACAAAATCCACCAACCGCGACCACTGCTCCCAGGCTCCTCAAGCTACAAATGGATCGATTCCCAAAAGAACTTCACGCCCACCGCTTATCATCGAACAAATCCCGGATAGGCGGTGATGAATCCTTTGTGGAATCTTTCCCTTTCTCACCGGAGATACGAGAACTCCACGAAGAGTCGAAAAATGAGCAAGCACGCTATCACGCACCAGCTCTGTTTTCACTCGGGCACCATTGTTCCGGCCAATTTCGATTTCGACAGTATGGCCATCACAATAGAAGAATCACCAAGTGAAATGCGAGAAGTGTTCAAGGCACTCTTTCTTTGAAGTTGAAAAGATGGAGAGGCATCGAGGCCTCCTTGGATATGCGCTGCTGGACAACAGAGATGCCAACTTTACAAATGACTTGAGAGGCATCACGGTCGAGGATAAGGGAATGGTGGCAACAAAGCAATCAATGCGTGTGGAACAATTGAGATACTTGACAATTATTCAACAAGGCTGGCGGTGTGGAGAGTGAAAATGTTGATGCGAAAACGAAGGCTGCGGGAACACATTGAACATATGCACGAAGCTCACACTATAGAGATCAAGGCTGCTGCGTGAGCGAAATGCAAATGATATACGGCGTTTGGAAGAACACATGACACGAAAATTCAGCCTTCTCATGGCCGAGATGAAGATGATTTCAGTGAGAATCCAACGCTACTCGATCAATTCGTCACGACATACAACGCAATGACTTGAAGCAAAATTCCACCATCGGGAGACTTCGACTTCATGCTTGCCAAGATGTTCCCTGGGTTCCTCTATCCTTTGATGATGCCAAAAGGGGAAGAGGAATACCTTAAAGCGAAAAAAATCTGCTGAAAAGAAAGGAAGCGGTGACAAGGAACAAAATGAGAAGGGAAAATCACCGAGGAAATTTTGAAATCAAGAAAGGAAAATCACGAGGGGGAAGGATCAAAGAATATGACCTTGATGATTGCACAAACCCCCAACGAGGTCCTCATCACGGTGACATTATAAGCGAAAACTCCCGGTGACTCTGCCACTCCAACACTCTGCTTTGTATCTATGGGCCGAGAAGAAAAAAGAAATTGAAGCGAGGGATGAAGGAGGTGGAAGGAAGAATGGATGCCAGGGGTGATGAACATTTTGAAAGAACACGGAGGCATTCCAGGTTGAAGAGACACGTATGCCATTTCGGATGTCGGACGAGCCAAGATCGATTGACGAATTCAAAACGCTCGAATCAAGGTTATTTTGCAAATATGTCCTTGCTCAAGCTTGGGACTGTCTTGGGAAAAGGGTCTCACATTATGTGAAGAAGGCGACAGACACAATGACACAACCTGCGATCACTCTTTGGTCACTCTGGGGCACTCACCGGAAAGAAGAAGGCCCGATGATACGCCCCGAGGTAGAGGAAGAAGCGGCGATGGAGGAAGAAGCTTGAGACCTGGCCTCGCCCAAGAATATTGAATACGTAGATCCGGAAAGAAAGGAGGGATCTCTTGGGCTGGGCTTGACCATGTGGCGAACTTGCAAGTGGCTAAAACCAACGCCGAGTATGCAAAAAGGATAGAAGAAGAAAACAAGAGACAAACTCGGCTATGGCGGGAGGGGACGGGAAAGAATAAGGAAAGATGAAGGCCCGAAGGCATATGAGAAGAAAAAGAAGGCGGTGATGACGAGAAGAAGAGAAGAAGAGAAGAAGATCTTGATCAAGATGAAAGAAGGAGACAATGAAGGAGATGAAGTGTTGTTGTCCAACCCTTCGTGTATTTTATATGTAAATACATACAATGTAAGTCTTACGTAATAATGCTAAATTTTTTACATACTCGATACACCTTGTAAACAACAGTGTTAAATACAAGAATGATATGATCAATAAAAAGATTGATTATGCGCATACATTCTATGTCAATACACTATCTGTATGTATCGTGTTATTTGCATCTTTGTATGATTTAAGTTTTGGCATCATCAAAAAGGGGGAAATTGTTAGGAATTCTATTGTTTAGATTTTGATGAATGCCATGTAAAACTTAGAATAGAAAGTTGGCTCCCAATTCTTGCTTTGAAATGTATTGTAACAATTAGAGTGGCCAAGCCGAGTTAAGTCGCCTACGCTCCAACTTGCAAGAAGACAAGCTCGAAGGCTTGAAGGAAAACTTCTGTGTGAGACAATTGAGTACAACAAAGAAGAAAGACAGAACTCGATCGAAGAAGCGGTGAGATGCACTGAGTGGAACATCATCAAGTCAACTCAAGAGAAGCCAAGTCTCAAGTCAAGTGAATGAAGAGTCATCCATGATTGGAAGTGACTCTAAGTCACCTGGGGAAAGCGAGGAAATGCGATCAAGTCGAGATAATCGTAAAAAGAACCGTTGCCGCGTAAATCAAGAGATTTACTTAAACAAGTAATATCTCCATACTACCTTTCTTGGAGTGCTCGGTCCCGAGCGTGCAAAAGAAATGAACCAATGGGAAGCACTACACCGTGTCGAACTACGAAAAGGTGATAAAACATTTCATACGAGGAAATGGCAATTCCAAGAACGCACACCAACGATCGCAAAGTGATTTTCAAAAATGAGCCTATCTCTTCAACGGGCAAATTTTTGAAAGTTCACTATAAAAGGCCGAGGAGTTTGATTGAGAAAAAAAATGATGCGTGAATGAATGACACACGTGAGATATACAAGCTTATCAATAATCAAACATTCTCAATCCTCAAGCTACATCTCGAAGTACATCAATCCAACACTTACCTGTGAAGGAAAGAGAACTTCAATCGGTTGAAGAGGAAAATATCAAAACAAGGGGTCTACATTCCAAGAAGGATTGTAGAAAGGTTCAAGGTGAACCAAGTCTTAAGCTTTTGGAGGGCTTCGTGATCAAATCCAAAGTGCTTGAGCAAGTGAGTCAGTAGTAGCAAGGCAGCTGCCTGTGAAGAAGGCTCGAGTCGTCACGAGAAGCCACCGAGTGATCAAGGTGTCTCGGACTGAGTCCCAAAGGATCAAGTCGGTTGTGATCAAGACTTGTATCTGGACTGTTACCACTTTGTAAACCGATCATTACTTAGTGGATTCCTCCGGGAGTTGGAGAAGAGAGGAGTAGAAGAATTACCCCATCTTGAACCTCTATAAAAACTTTCTTTGTGTCATTTACATTTCAAAGATTTAAATTTCTGCACTATTAATTGCTTATATCTGGCGATAAATTTGCTATCCATTTGATAATCTATAAGTACTAAATCAAGTCAAAAACTTGCTTAATCAAACTTAAGGGTGTTAAGTCTTCCGCTGAAAACAAAACCACGGTTGAGTCAATTTATAGCCAACAAATGAGTTACTCTATTAACACCTCAAAGTCTGTTGAGAGATTAACTCTCTTGAGGACTAATTCGATCTCCATCAAGGACACAAATTGTGTAGAACTCAGAGATTTAAAAAGGCCTAAATCGAAAATTTGGTAAGGTTTATTCAACCCCCCTTCTAAACCTTACACTTACACCCCTTGGGACCTACACCAATAATATTATTATTGAATCTAGAGATGCGATCTTTTTGAAAATATTTTTCTATGAAAGATAAATTGTTTAGGCCCGTCGGTGCATGTTTTTCTAATGTTAATGATTCTTCCTCTTTTGTTTTTAGTGAGGAGCCTGTTGAGCCTTGGAGGAGTAAAAAGAGTAGAAAAGTTAAAAACTTGGTGATGATTTTTATACTTTTTGCTTGAAGATGACCCTAAAGACCTATATTGATGTTATATCGTCCATATATGCTTCTTTTTAAAGGAATCGATTAATAATAAAACGAACTCCTTATGATTAATAAAACTTGGGTTTTAATGGACCTCCCACCTGGTTGTAAAACAATTGGGTGTAAATGAATTTTTAAGAAAAAATTGAGGATTGATGGCTCAATAGGAAAATACGAGGCTAGACTAGTTGTTAGGTATTTTGAGCAAAAACTTGGGATTGACTTTTTTGACACTTACTCGCTTGTTTATAAAATTACTATCATTAGAATCTTGATTATCATTGCCTCTATTTATAAATTAGATATCCATCAAATGGATGTCAAAACCGCTTTCTTAAAGGCCGATTTGGAAGAGAAATTTTATATGAACTAGCCATAAGGTTTTGTTGTGGCGGTGAGGAAAAGAAAGTGTGTAAGCTTGTTAAATCTCTTCACGGATTAAAATAGGCTCCAATGCAAAAAGGTATGTGAAGTTTAATAGTGTTATAATTTCTAATGGTTTTTATATAAATAAAGGTGATAAGTGTGTCTATATTTAAAGTTGTCAATGATACTTGTGTAATTCTCAGTACATGTATGTTGATGATATCTTGATTTTTTGTAGCAATATTCATGTTTAATAATACTAAAAAATCTTGTCTAATCATTTTGATATAAGACTTTGGTCTGTTGATGTTATTTTAGGAATAAAAATAATTAGAAATAGTGGTTCTATTTCTTTATCGCAATCTCAATATAAATTGTTGAATTTTTTTAATTATTCTTGTGTGAAGGCGATATCTACTCCTTATGATCTAACTATTAAGTTGAGAAAAGATAAAGGTGTTAATGTTTATCAACATAAATATTCTCAAATTATTGGATCTTTGTTGCATTTGATGAATCATACTAGACCAGGACATTGCGTATCTTGTTGGTAGATTAGTAAGATACATTCATAGTTGTTGGGAAATTTATTTTTAGATTTTGATGAATGTCATGTAGAACTTAGACTAGAAAGTTGGCACCCATTTTCTTTGTAACTTGCATTGTAATAGATAGGGTTGTTCGAGCCGAGTTAAGTCAGCTATGCCTAAATATGCAAGAAGTCAACTGGAGACTAGAATGAAGACCCAAGCCGTGAGGTAGCCGAGTATGGCAAGGAAAAGATGACAGAACTCGATTGGAGAAGTATCACCGAGATGTAGGCGTGTGAATTGTCGATCGAGTCAACCCAAGATAGCCAAGTCTCAAGTTGAAGTGACAGATGAGTCATCCATGATTGGGAGGCGACTCAAGTCATCCGGGAAGTTAAGGAACTGATCAAGTCAAGACAATCGAAAAGGATCCATTGCACGAAGTCAAGAAAATTACTTAAACAAGTAATACTTCCATCTTGCTTTCTTAAAGTGCTCGATCCCGAAAGCGTGCAAAAGGAATAAACCAATGGGAAGCACTACACCCGTGTCGAACTCGAAAAGCTAAAGGTTCATTCAATACGAGGAAATGTCAATTTCAAGGACTCGCAACAAGACAAGCCAACGACCACAAGTGTCTTTTAAAAAAAAAAATAGCCTATCTCTTCAACGGGCGATTTTTTAAAAGAACACTATAAAAGGCCGAGAATCAATTTGAGAAAAGGGGTTACCTTGCATACCTGAAACACAAACTTTCAAGCCATTACTCAAACCGTAACCGGACAAATTCTCAAGCCATTCAAGCTTAATCCTCAAGCCGAATTTGAAGAAATCAATCCAACACTTACATGTGAAGGAAAGACGACTTTAATCGATTGAAGAGGAAAATATTTGAAGAATCAAAGGGGTCTACATTCCACGAGGATTGTAGAAAGGTTCAAGTCTAACCAATCTTAAGTTCTTGGAGGGCTTCGTGATCAAATCCAAGAAGCTTGAGCAAGTGAGCTATAGTAGCAAGCGGCGCCCGCCTGTGAAAATCTTTGAGTCGGACGAGAAGCCACCGGTGTGACCAAGGCATCTCCGGATCGAGTCCCAAAGGATCAAGTCACTTGTGTGATCAAGACTTGCATCCTGGGTGATAACCACTTTGTACTGATCAATACTTAGTGGATTCCTCCAGGAGTTGGAGAAGAGAGGATTAGAAGAATTACCCCATCTTCGAACCTCTATAAAATTTATTGTGTCATTTACATTTCAAAGATTTCAATTACATATTATTTTATATCTCTGCGATAAATTTGCTATCAACGATAATTAACACGATCTAAAACCAAGTGTTAAAACAAACTTAAACCAAATTCAAGGTGTTAAGTCTTCCAAAAAACATATCACGTTTAGTTAAGTTTTAGACTAAGCGGTGAGTTATTCTATCAACAACTCGATCGAGTCTATTGAGTGGCTAAGTCTGTTGGTTAACTAACCTAGCTATCCATCAAGGACTTAGGTCTGTGAAGTATTAACTCGAACTTATTTAAAAAGGACTAAATCGAAAAGTTGGTAAGGTTTATTCAACCCCCTTCTAAACCTTACACTCACACCCCTTGGGACCTACAAGTGGTATCGAGTGGTTGGTTCATTGAGCCTTCCGCGATCGGTTCTTGAACTAGATCTCCAATCTTTCAAAGCTTGCTTTAGCACTTGAGCTTTCAAAACTCTTTTATTCAAGACAAGTTACTATCATGGAAGCAAATTTGACACGCATCCATATGTTCACAATTGAGGAATTTGGTGACTGAAAATTCGTATGCGAGCTCATCTATCAATTACACGATGAAATGTGGATAGTAATAGAAGATGGGCCACTACAAATTTTAAAAGTGAACACAACAAAGGAGAGTCATGCACTTTGAAGGAGAAGAGGATCTTGCTCCCAGCACCCGACTATGGTTGAAAAACCCGTGAGCCGAATGGACAAATGATGATAGAAAAAGATACAACCTGAGACAACGTGGCCAATGACATTCTTTACAAGACTTTGGACAAAGCCATGTTCAACAAAGTCAAATCATGCAAGACGACCAAAGAAATGCAGGATAAGCTAACTTTGATTTGTGAAGGCTCGAAAGCGGATCAAAGAAAATAAGCTATATGTTCTTTGTACAAAAATTTGAAAATTTTAAGATGCTTGCAGGAGAAACCTTGGATCAACTAGATGCTCGATTCACGAAATTACCAATGAGCTATCTCGCACTTGGAAAAGAATACACACGAGAAGAAATGTGTATGAAGATTCTAAGAAGTCTTCCAACTGAGTGGGAAATGAAGGTCATGGCCCCGAGACATTCCATGGACCTATCAAAAACATCCAACCATGAGCTATTCTCGGATATCAAAGCCTACAATTTGAGCCGAGAAGAAAAGACCAAGAAGAGACAGTTGTGCCCAAAACAATCGCTCTAATAGTTAAGGATGCGAAAAAGAGAGTCAAGGCAAAGAACTCATCGATCGAGGAGAAGATTGCCTTGATGGTTAAAAGATTTAACAAGTTCTTCAACAAGAATTACAAGAGAGGCAAAGGTGAATTCCCCAAGACACTCGGCTCCAAGTCGAGGAAGATAGAGCACCCAAGAGAGCGAGCATCAAAAGACCGAGTATCAAAGAGACAATCCAAGAATGGAAAGAGTGACCAAAAGGTTGAGAATCTATCTTTGGAACTGCAGACAACCCGGTCACTATGCTATTGATTGCCCATATCCTCGTAGTCAACAAATACAGAATGAAGAGAGAAAGAAGAGTCTTCGAGGAAAGAAGACAAGAAAAGAAAAAGGCAATGTTAGCCGCAGAGACTATTTGAGACAGGCAAGTCAAAAGACACAAAGCGCCCGAGACTCGGAGAGTAGTGAAGTTGACTACTCAAGTGACTCTGAAGAAGAAGCCTTGATCCGTTTAATGGCTAAAGAACAAGACCAACCCGACCAAGAAGATGAGGTACACTCTAACTCATCTCACTCGGTTCTAGTGATAGTGATTGTGACACACACACTTCATCACCCACTAATCTTTATGATTCATTAGGCAAAATGATGAAAGACTTTAAGCACATTAAATCCTCGCACACACTCTTGAATGAGGAAAACAAATTGCTCAAAAGCCAAAACTCACAAAATGACTAAGAAGTTTAGTACTGAGTCACATAGGCGATGAGAATAAAGAACTAAAGGCCGACAATGCCAAGTTAATAGGAGAGATAGCTGCTATAGAAAAGAGAGAAAATGACCTCAAAATGTGATTGCCTCATTCACTAAGGCATCTAAATCTTTGGATGATCTTATTATGAGCCAAAGAGAATGTGGAGATAAGACCGGTCTATGATTTAATTACTCTATGCTAAGTCAAGCTCCCAAAGTGATTTTGGAAAAAGGATCTTCAAGTAATGAAGCATCTCAAAAATCCAAAACTCCAAATGGTGCACACACATTCATTCCAAAGCACAACCACAACCAAACTGGCCTTGGTTATAAAGGAAAAGGAAAACGACCGATTGAGTATCTTTGAGAGGGCAATTTGAGAAGAAATCCAGCAGAGTTCCTCAGCAAACTCCAAACAGGAAGTACTCTGTGAAGAAGAAAGAGAGCTACCAAAAGCCCCAGAAGTTCTATAAAAGGAACACATATGATGGGAATGGTAGAAACTATCCAAGCCAAGCTGATTGGTACAATGTGAAAAATCGGAAAGATCTATGGAATACATGCCTAAATGGAAAAGGCCTAGAACTCAAGAAAGGCCATTCCGGAGGCAACAAAGCTATTATCGACACATATGCACCCAAGCACTACACACAGAGATTTCACAATTACCCAAAGAAGGCAATTGCTAAAACACACACACAGCATACGACAAAAGAGACATTGTATGAACCTAAATCCCCAAGCAATTTGCCAAAGTAAATTATGATTATGGCACGATAGATGGCAACCCCTTAGAGTCAAATCATTTGGCTATAGGTTGGTTGGATCATCTTCTGAAAGACTAACCCCTCGGGACCCGGACAAGTATGGGTACCTAAAAACTAATTTCCTTGATTGCAGGTTCAAGGAACAACTGAGTGCCAAGGAACCTGGTACATGGATAGTGGCTGTTCCAGACACATGACAGAAAACAAGAAAAATCTATCAAAATTCAAGGAGGTTAGAGGTTCAAAAGTCATATTTGGACGAAATGAAGCTCCAGGAGAAATAAGAGGCATTGGATCCATCAAGAAAAATGGATTAGAAATCACAGATGTTGCATATGTTGAAGGACTCAACTTCAATCTGCTAAGTATCAGTCAACTCTGTGACAAGGGCTATAATGTTGAATTCAACATGGGTGTATGCCAAATCATGGACACCGAATCTAATGAAGTAGTGTTACAAGGATGCGAGATAAAAGAACATGTATGTGGTAGATTGGTCAACCGCAACGCCAAGCACTTGTCTATTAACAAAGAGTACAAATAGAATCAAGTTGGTTTTGGCACAAGAAGGAAAGTGTCGTGATGCATGGCGGATGGGAAAGCAGATCAAATCATCATTCAAAGAAAAGAGATGTCCATATTCAACAAGAATATTACACCTGTTACATATGGATCTATTTGGTCCATTTGAACCAAATAGCATAAGTGGAAAGAAATACACCTTGGTGGTAGTAGATGATTATTCAAGGTATACATGGAAAATTTTCATGTGTAAGAAGAAAGAAACCTTGCGAAGCTACCACAAATGATGAAGAGAATTCAAAATGAGAAGAGTCAAACCATCATTAAAATCGATCGACAGAGGAACCGAGTTTGTCAATGGAATAATAACTCGAGATTGTATTGAAAATGGTATTGCTCATGAACTATCTGCAGCAAGGACTCCACACAGAGAATGGAGTTGCGAGAAAGAAGGAACAGAACCCTCAAAAAAGCGAGCAAGGACCTTGTTAGTCAAGTGCTAAAAGATTTTAAAAGATTTTGGGTCAAGCAATAAACACAACATGCTATACTCAAAATAGATGCATGATAAATAGACAAATGACAAAAACTCCCTATGAGATTTGGACGGGGAGAAAGCCAAATGTTGCATATTTTAGAATATTTGGATGCAAATGCTTCATCCATAATAATGGCAAAGACAATTTAAAGGCTTTTGATGCTAAAGGCGATGAAGGTATCTTCTTGGGATACTCAAAAAAGCAAAGCCTATAGAGTGTTCAACAAGAGGACAATGGTTACGAGAAGAGTCCATCCATGTGGTGTTTGATAAACCCAATGTAAATGGAGAAGATCTGGAAGAGTTAGGCCGATAAGTCGAATCACCAACCGTGCGAGAAGAGTCCCTATGTTGAAGTCAAGTCGGAGCAATTAACCGAGATGAAGAAGAGATAGTCAGATCTCAAAGACATTTGGACAATCTGCAGACTAAGTGATAATGAGAGAGTTGCTCAAGACAACACACGCAAGAAGATCGAACCCGGCTAACTTACTTCAACCTTGATGTGAGATGGCTAAGAGACCATCCACCGAGCTAGTCATTGGAGATGTAAGAGAATGTGTAAGAACCAGATCGAGCTCAACAAGAAGCAATGTTCACTTGTTTTATCTCTCAAATAGAACCAAAAGATGTGTCACAATCATTGGATGACACACATTGGGTTCCACCATGCAAGAAGAGTGAATCGGTTTGAAAGGAACAAAGTGTGGGAATTGGTTCAAAGACCAACCCATCAAAATGTTATTGTCACAAAATGGGTGTTCGAAACAAGATGAATGAAGAAGGTTACGTGGTAAGAAACAAAGCAAGATTGGTAGCCAAAGGATACTTTGCCAAGAAGAAGGGATAGATTTTGATGAAACATTTGCTCTGTGGCAAGACTAGAAGCCATAAGGATGTTTCTTGCCTATGCTACTCACAAGAACTTCATTGTATACCAAATGGATGTAAAAAGTGCATTCTTGAATGGATTATTGGAAGAAGAAGTATATGTTGAACAACCTCCGAGGATTTGAGCGAGAAGACTCTTGGAGATAAAGTGTACAAACTCAAGAAAGCTCTATATAAATTGAAACAGGCACCAAGGGGCATGGTATGACACATTATCACAATTCCGACTTAAAATGGATTCACAAAGGGCAAAGTAGACGAAACAACATTGAGAATTCAAGATGGGAAGAGTATCTTGCTTGTTCAAATATATGTGGATGACATCATCTTTGGATCCACAAACAAAGAAGCGTGTGATAAATTCTCAAATCTCATGCAAAGCAAATTTGAAATGAGCATGATGGGAGAGCCGACATTCTTCCTAGGACTCCAAGTAAAACAATTTGTAGGATGGAACCTTCATAAGTCGGACAAAGTACACCGGAGAGAATTAATGAAGAAATTTGGTATGGAAGAGAAGTCTTACGTCAGAAAATACCAATGAATACATCGATCAAATGGATATGGATGCGGATGGCAAGCACAGGATCAAACAAGATCTGAGCACTTATTGGATCAACGCTTCTATCTCACGACAAGTAGGGCGGACATCATCTTTGTAGTAGGTGTATGTGCCAAGAGAATATTGAGATATTTAAAGGGAAGTCAAAAAGTTGGCCTATGGTATCCAAAAGAAGGTGGATTCAAGCTAATTGGTTATTCATATTCGACTATCTTGGATGTAGAGTTGACAGGAAGAGTAGTTCGTGCGTGTCAAATGCTTGGAAATAGGTTAATTTCCTAGTTTAGCAAGAAGCAAAATTCAATAGCCACATCCACAAAAGACGAATACATAGTCATGGCGGCAATTTAATTGTAGGCCCAAGTCTTATGGTTGAGACAAAGAATCGAGAGACTATGAAGTTGAAGAAAAGGAAATTCCAATTATGTGTGATAACACAAGTGCAATGCAATCACTCGAGAATCTGTGTTGCACTCAAGAACAAAGCACATTGATGTCGAGATACCATTTCATAAGAGACCATGTTGAAAAGAAGGACATCACCTTGGAATACATCTCAACCGATAAGCGGTTAGGCGATATATTCACAAAACCTTTATGTGAATCAAGATTTGAAGAACTCAAGCATGAGTTAGGGTTAATTGAGTGAGTTGACACTCGGAAGACTCGAGAAAAGAGATGGAGCATGAAAAGATGGAAAAAGAGCGGAGCTCTTGAAACAAATGCTAAGAGAATCAATGGGATCAACAAATCACCGCAAGTTAGGCAAGTTAGTGATTTGAGTACCTATGTGAATAGAGAGAAGAAGAGTTGAATCGGCTAAGAAGCATCTTTGAGTCATTTATAAGCAAAGTGACAAAAACGTAGTCGTTCTCACAAAGCGGGAATGTTTTTAAGAATGACGTCGGCGTAATTATGACGCGTGTACGAAAAAAGCTGCATACCAAGCTTATGATTCGATATAAATGTTGCCGCATTAAATGTGAGAAATTAAATGTTAATCGCGTGCAAAATCGAGCCGTTGATCTCGATCAAATTTCAAAAACCGTCCGCACGTCCTTTCATAACCCATACTTATACCATTTCGCCTGCTTTTCTCTCACTTTACACAAACTGTTCATCTCTCTCAAAAGCAAAGAAAAATATTTCACTCTCAAAACCCTACAGATTTTCAAAGCACATTTTCAATGTTTCATTCGGTAAATCTTCAAGAAATGGCATCTACTTACGACTTTGTTAAGTTGGGAAAACAAATCCACACCGGTTCTACCGTGGATTTTGAAGGAATGATCAAACAGGGTTCGACGAAACCCTTGTAAAGAAAATAGGAGAAAGTGGAGAAGTCCGGGCTTAAAACCCTTTCTCACAATGGAGTTTCAAATGACCTACGTGGAGGAGGTCGCGCAGATCTATGTGAACGCCCGGTTCACGACGAGGGCATCAAGTCCTCCGTTCACGGGAAAGAATTCACAATCACCGCCAAGGATTTGGCGTAACATTGTTTGCTACCGGCGGAAGGAGTGTCGGAGATCTATGAGGCTGACGTAAACCTGGCCGCTGCTTGGGAAGGAAGTGGCCAAACCTAACTCGTGTCTTTGCAAAAATTGTCTACACAAATGATAAGAAGTCTGGCTGAAGGAAGATTACCATAAGTTGGAGATTGTTGCCAAGTGCGTAGACATCAAATTTGGAAGCTTTAATCACCGTCCAAAACCAAGTGATCGTGATGGTCGATAATGGAGGAAAAGAAAATAAACCGGCCGAGTTTGTATACGCAGACTTTGCCAAAATATTGGGAATAAGTCCTTCAAAGGAGATGGATCGTTTGGAAGATCTTTGGGGTATGGCCTAGTGATTGGTTGGTTGATGGAGGTGAAAGGTGTTTCTCTCCGACATGGAAAGCGTTCCATGTTAACAAAAAGATGTTTCGGTCAAATCTCTCGAGCACGAGAAGAGAGCTTATGCCAAGAGGGCGGACACAAGTGAGGGGAATCACCACCACAAGAAACAGTTGTCTCCTCCCCCCAAGAAGAAGGCTTCCCTGCGGTACCGCAAGAAAGAAGATCATTGCCCTGCAAAGAAAGAAAAAGAAAATCGCACTGCCCTGCGCCGTGTCTCCCCCCAGAGCCACAATGGAGAAGGAACCGTTAATCCCTTCTCCGGTGATTAAGAAGAAGAGGATCGCCACAACAAGGAAGACAATTGCCTCTAAGACAATTGCAATGGCATTTACCTTCGACGAACCGGGAGGAAGTGGAACCGAGATATTCCTCCGGTGAAAACCAAAAGAAGAAGAAGAATCTTCAAGCGCTCAAAGCTTGAGAAAACAACAGTCTGCCACTCGGCTAAAGCGGTCTTGAGACGGTGGGAGAAGTAGAGTCTCGAAATAATAGATGAAACAGCCAAGTCTGGCCGAGTCAATCAAACAGAGCAAGTTGAAGACCAGTTGAAACGAAACAGCTAAGGAACAAGGAGTAGCCGAGACAATGAATCCCCTGTTGACAGGATGTGTCTCCACCGTCCCGATGCTACTAAAGGAGTTGAGCGGAAAGTATCTTTGCCTATTCCCGAAAAGAAAGGGCAACAGGAGATGATGATGAGGACGATGATGATTTGATGATACTATCTCCACCATATCCAGACATCCAAAATCGTCTGCGAGAATGGAGGAAGTGGAAGCTGAGTCGTTCAAGGAACAGTTCCAAAGACCGAATTTATTGAAGAAGAGGAAGAAGCGATGAATTTCCTCGGTTTGACCACGATGGTCCCAATCTTGGATGAAGAGAATCGCACATATATCTTGCAAATCTTCAAAGATAAGGAGAAGGAGAGATTGACGAGAGGAAAGCTGCGGCTCGTGAGAAAGCCGATATCTGTCCTCTCTAATCGGAACCACCGATCATATCCATCCACGCCTTGACACGCTTTCGAGAGCGATGAAGATTTGGACCCTATCCGCGATCAAGAATTGAGATGCGCAAAAGCCATGCGGGAATCGAGGATCCTACATGAGCAGCGGTTGATGGAAGGCCTTGGAGAGTCTTCCAAATTACAACCGGAGATTGATCCTATGGGAGTGGTGCAGCCAGATTGCAATCGTTGTTGCTTGCGACCACTTCCCACTCACTCGATGAAGGCATTAAGGAACGGCGATGAAACCGGGAACTTGGGGACCCAAGTCGAGCCAACCCCTGCGAAGATGTCTTACCACCTGCCCCAACGGTGACAACTCACGAGAAACAAATGAGTCCGGAGAAGAGTGACCCCATTCCAAGTCACTCGGTTGGTGTGCTTGGGGGAAACTCCCTCCACTTGCAGCTAGGTCGAAGAATCTTTGCGGTGACTCCCACAACGAATCTTGGAGGCAAAGTGGAAAAGGAAAAACAAACAAATACATAGCAAGTTGTCACCGATGAGGCTCGAGGCGATTGAGATTGTCTCGGTGAAGTGCCAACCGCTCTGCGAGGCTAATGACAATGACGCCACTGAAAAGCAGAGAGCAGAGATGGATCTGCCTTGGGAGTTAACACTGGGCAATGAAAGTGCAATCCATGGAGTTGAGACTCCGGTGGATGCCACCTCGAAGACCCTAAGACAGTGAGACCGTCGAAGGGATTGTCCAAAGCCTCGCCGCTGCTTGAGATTGCGGGAGGTAGTAAAGGCCTACGGGAGGTTGAGACTTCCGAGGTAAAGAGGCGAAAACACGAACATCCCTTGGCTATAATTGATGCATCGAGAAGGAGATAAGTGCCCTTCACGATTCCCAAGACAATCTGATGTAACATTTACGGGATCCGAAGGTGAAGATGAAGGTGAGTCATCCCCATTGCAAACCCAAAAGACTCAAATGAGGATGTTCTCCCAAGCACGAGTAAGTCCGATCTTAAGGCTACTCGCCAAACTTTCAAATTCGATGATGAGCCACCTCTCCAAATCTCATCGTCTTCCGATGACGCCATTGATACGGCCGAGACCGCACAACTCAACAGAAACACCACCGAGACCAACGAAGGCTGTTGAGATGAGAGCTCGGCCACCGGATCAAAACCACAACACCCGGTTGAATCACGATCTTCATCGCGGAGCTCCCAAAGCTCAGCCCGAATCGACTCAACCGAGCACATCATGGCCACAAGTCACCATTGAGCAGATTCCCTATGTCCGTGATGATGCATTTGAAGAAACATTCCCCTTCTCACCGAATCGCTCGATCTCAATGAAGAAACCGCTAAAGACCAGGAGTGCTTCCACAAACTCGACCCAGTTCTTCCCACGTATACCATCGTTCAAAGATTTCGACTTTGATGTTTGCTTGGCCTCTAGGCGAGACGGAGGTGACAGTGAGGTTAGAGAAGTCTTCAAGGCGATTTTTGCGAAATAGAGAAGATGGAAAGGCACCAGCCTCCCCGGGCGTGAGGCCGGATAACGAGAGATGCTAATCTTACGGCCGATCTGCGTGGCATAGTAGTCATGATCCGGCAATGGTGGTAATAAAAGAACAAACAATGCGTGTGGAACAAGTTAGATACTTCAAAGCATTGTATAATAAGATGTTGATCCGGAGCGCGATAATGTTGATATGAAGAGAAGGATGCAAGCGAATATCGGCTGAATGCATACCTCTCATACCATAGAAATGGAACTGCGCGCGAATTTCATCGAAAAGAACTTCGCGCATGGAAGAAAACATGAATGCAAAATTCAGCCTTTTTATGGGCTGAAATGAAGTTGGTTCTGGCCAATCAAACGCCACTCGCTCGAAATTTCGAAAGCGAAAGATACTCCGAGAATCCAAGCGAACTTCATTTATCGGCCGTCTAGATTTCATGCTTGCGGCATGTTTCGGGGTTCCTCTCTCCTTTGATGATGCCAAAAAGGGGAAGAGGAATACCTAAAGAAAAAATGAAAGGATCTGCGGTTGAGAAGGACGAGCTTGATTGTAAAGACAAAGACAAAGAAGAATAGAGAAGAGAAAAGAAGGGAAAATCTGTTGAGGGGAAGGTTCAAAAGACATGACTTTGATGATTGCTAAAACCCCTCAACAAGGACTTGTTACAAAATGACATCATCAACAAACTTTCGGTGACTCGCCACTCCAACACTCTGCTTTGTGCCCATGGTGAAAAGAGAAAAATCGTAGAAGCGAGAGATGAAGGAGGTCGAAAGAAAAATGGATGCCCGTGCAATGGACATATCTTGAAACAATATGGAGGCATTCCAACAAAGCGAGACATTGATGCCATTTCCGTTTGAGGCGTTGGAAGCGAGCCGAGATCGATTGATGAATTCAAAACGCTTCGAATCCGAGGGATACTTGAGAATATGTCCATGGCCCAAGCACTGACTTGTATTGGGAAAAAGGCCTCAAGCTATGCGAAGAAGGCGACAGCGACGGAGACCATCGGCGATCGCTCTGCTGATCACTCTGCTTTGGTCACTCACCGGGGAAAAAGAAGGCCCCAGGAAGAGGTTTCGGACTATACCTCTACCCAAAAATATAGAATACATAGATCCGAGGAAGAAAGGAGGGATCTATTGGGGTGGATATGACGTAGTAGCCAATATAGAAGTGGCTAGGAAAACGCCGAATATGCAAAGAGAATCGAGGAAGAGAATAAAAGACAAACTCAAATTTGTAGGAAGAAAGACAAGAAAGAAAAAGAAGAGATGAAGCTTCGAAAAGCATATGAGAAAAAAAAAAGCAAATTGAAGAAGAGAAGAAGATAAAAGGTCGGTCAAGAAGACAGAGGCGATGAGGAAAGAAGGAGGGCGAAGGAGATGAAGTGTTCTTTGTCCACCCCTTCATGTAATTTACTTTTGTAAATACATAAGCGTAAAGGACAAGAATGTTATGATCAATAAACAGATTGATTCTACGCATACATTCTCTCTTCTTTACTATCTCAGTATGTATCCTTGACATTTACATTTTGTATGTATGCTTTAAGTTTTGGCATCATCAAAAAGGGGGAAATTGTTGGGAAATTTATTTTTAGATTTTGGTGAATGCCATGTAAAACTTAGACTAGAAAGTTGGCACCCCATTTTCTTTGTAATTTGCATTGTAATAGATAGGGTTTCGAGCCGAGTTAAGTCGGCCTATGCCTAAACATGCAAGAAGTCAACTCAAGACTAGAATGAAGACTCACAGATGATACAAATTGAGTATGGCAAGGAAGAGAAGACAGAACTCGATTGAGAAGTATCACCGAGATGCAACAGTGTGAAAAGTATCGATCAAGTCAACCCAAGATAGCCAAGTCTCAAGTTGAAGTGACGGATGAGTCACCCATGATTGGAAGGTGACTCGAAGTCATCCGGGAAGTTAAAGAAGCTATGATCAAGTCAAGACAATCGAAAAGGATCCGTTGCCGCACGTAAGTCAAGAAAGTTACTTAAACAAGTAATACTTCCATCTCGCTTTCTTGAAGTGCTCGATCCCGAGAAGCGTGCAAAAAGAATAAACCAATGGGAAGCACTCGCACCCGTGTCGAACTCGAAAAGTGAAGGTTCATTCAATACGAGGAAATGTCAATTTCAAGGATCGCAACAAGACAAGCCAACGACCACAAGTGTCTTTTGAAAATTAGTCTATCTCTTCAACGGCGATTTTCAAAAGAACACTATAAATGGTGAGAATCAATTTGAGAAGCGAGACAGAGGTTACATTGACTACCTTGACTACGAACATTCAAGCTATCAATTGAGTGTAACCTACAAAATATTCTCAAATCATTCAAGCTTAATCCTCGGACCAAAACTTGAAGGAAATCAATCCAACACTTACCCGTGAAGGAAAGACGATTTCAATCGTTGAAGAGGAAACATTTGAAGAATCAAAGGGGTCTACATTCCGCGGAGGATTGTAGAAAGGTTCAAGTCGAACCAATCTCAAGCTATTGGAGGGCTTAGTGATCAAATCCAAGAAACTTGAGCAAGTGAGTTGTAGTAGCAAAGGCGATTGCCCCCGTGAAGAAGCCGAGTGGGGCGAGAAGCCGGATGTGTGACCAAGCATCTCCAGGGATCGAGTCCCAAAGGATCAAGTCACCGTGTGATCAAGACTTGCATCCGGGTGATAACCACTTTGTACTATGATCAATACTTAGTGGATTCCTCCGGAGTTGGAGAAGAGAGGATTAGAAGAATTACTCCATCTTCGAACCTCTATAAAATTTATTGTGTCATTTACATTTCAAAGACTTCAATGCGCATATTATTTTATATCTGGCGATAAATTTGCTATCCAATTGATATTTAACAAAGTGCTAAAACCAAGTGTTAAAACAAACGTAAACCAAATTCAAGGGTATTAAGTCTTCCAATTTGAAAACATATCACATTGAGTTAAGCTTTAGACTAAGCAAATGGTGGTTAACTAATTTAGCCGTCCCATCAGACTTAGTGAAGAATTAACTCGAACTATTTTAAAAGGACTAGATCGAAAAGTTGGTAAGGTTTATTCAACCCTCCCCCTTCTAAACCTTACACTCACACCCCTTGGGACCTACACAAACATAATTCCAATTTCCACGCGAAACCAATAAATTCTCAAAATTCTATTTCCAACTCTAAACCTGGAAATGGACCATGGAAACATAAACAAACAGGGCCCTTTATGTCCCAATGGCCCAAACCTAAATGTCCAACTTGGGATTTATAAATTGAGCAAACTTTGGCTTTCTACTCTATGTGATATGGAGTTTTCTCCTTCCCCACATTTTCTATTTTCCATACAATTTTCTAGTTTTAAGTAGCTAACTTCTAGCATTAATTTCTCATTCACCCAAACTGGTTTTGAGAAATTCCAAATGCCAATCTCATCTACTCACTTAGTAGAATTTTAACAAATAATTTTATTTTATTTTTCACTAATGGAAACTACTTAAATATTTGGTCAAAATCGGTCAATACCCAATTTCTATAACCAAATTCCAACAAATCCAATGGCATAATTTTGCGGGGTGGTTGGTTAGTAGTCACTCTTGGAGAATTCACCTAAGCGAACGTGGTGGTGGGGCCGCCACTATTGGGGTGTGGGCTACTCCCTAGTGAGCGTTCATGATACGATGTTTACCGTAGGTGGTGTATGATGTGAAAAGCGCACCACCGATGAACCACAATGTTTACTTATACCGTAGTAGTGTGTGATATGTTGCCATCTAACCTTATGGACTTAGATCAAGATATTCATGTCTCTATTGTCCCATAGGTGGTAGTTCATTCATACTTAAGTGAGGTTGCTCAAACCCTGGAAGGTACATATACCTATTACCCCAGGTTATTCTAAACTTCTTTTCAAAAAGAAAAAAGTTATTCTAAACTTGACTCCTATTAATTTTTGGCTATCATTGTTATATTATTGTTACTTGTTTTTAAATTAGTAGGTAAATTCTCTCTTATTTTGTGCTTAATTTTTCCAACATGAAGGACGAAATTATTGATTCACGTGTTGTGAATATACTGGATACTAAGGCAACTACTGTTTTAGAGTGACCACCTACGGCTTCATATACTAAGGAAACTTTAATTATCAGTAATGTATCAACATTAAATTGCTCAAAAAAAAATTGTATCAACATTAAAGCTTATAATTGGCACTTAAGTGAAATAATGTTGTCGGTCCCCTACTACTTCTCTGAATCCGTGGATTTTAACTTCTAAATAAATTTGTGTCCGTTTCCAACTCCATTTTGTTGGACACTATATTTAAAGCTCATTATTAGATGTTCTAAAAAAACTACAACTAGTTTATTTAATTATACTACGGATCTTTACTAGGAATTTAATTATAGTTCACAAGACTTCAAAACATTAGTAGGATATTAGATGGGAGATGGGAATGCATAAAAACTACAAAGATTTAGGTTAAGAGTGAGATATGACCTAAAAGAAAATACGCAGAGCCAATTTCGCAATGAGTGAGTATAAGATTGTCTCACTGGATATAAATACGTGATATTCACTCTAATGGTGGGCCTCAGGCTAACACAAATTAATATTTCCTCAGATCTTGGGCCTCATGTTTTCACTCAAAAAAACCAACCCGTTGACTGCTTACAGTTTTGACAAATATTCGCCTTGCTCTTGCCTTGGCCCTATTTTTATTATTCTCTAAATTCCAGCACTGCCCCTTGACTCGATTATGTTTATTTATGGTCATGAAATTTTCTTTCTCCAGAATATAATAAAAACAAGTCTTGCAAATGATTCTCCATTTCCAACTTTGTTTCACGAATTCGAAATCTGGTTTAATTAGTTCCAACATTTTCCAAAAACAAGAGCCAAATTACAAATTGGAAGAATGTTTAGACCCACCCTCCAAATGAGTTAATACATAATAAGGAGAAAATAAAGCATGATCATTAACCGAATATTCACACAATATCTGCATCTAAAGAGAATCACTGAAAGAACATTAACTAGCAACATGGACTGTCATAGTCATGCACAAGGATCCAAATACTGAAATAAATATACATATAATATGCTCGATGAAATATAGTTTTTCCAAATTTGCTGCAATAAAAACTAAACAATTGCAGTAAAATACAGAAGCAACTCAATCTTCTTGGACAAAATGAGAACACCTCAGTCCGATTCCAGGAAAGATTCTAGTGACCGTACTTCTGAAACTCCCACTCGCTGTTATCTGTAGAATTGAGTAAATGACTAAATGTAAACACCATTTAATAATCTGAAGATAATATGGATAAATTGCAACATCAGAGAGAACTTACCCAAAGGGCAAACTTGACGCGTCTTGAGCCATCTGCTAATGCAGTGGAAGTGGAAGGCATGATTGCAAACACCTGTCGAATATATTTTTTATTTAAAAAGAGTTTTTCTCAATGAAACCAAATAAATTAGATGCAACACCATCGATAACTGGTTTACAAATATGATTCAAAAACTAACTGGTGATAAAAATGGCAGATAGTGAAGTCACTGCTCAGAACTCTATTTCAAAGAATATGACTTCCTAAAGCTTCCATCTTACGGGAATACAAAAACATCAATGTAACGTACCAACTCTATGTGCGACCTCTAAGAGTGAAACTAAATTTTCTTTCTCGCCTAACCTTTTTGGATTCTTGTAGTAAAATCTTGTAATTAGTCCAAAGTTGAACCAAAACTGAGGAAGTTTTAAAGTGCTAATTCAATAGAAGAAAAAGAAATATCAGAGAGGCAACATATAGGGTGGCAATATGAAAATTGTCATGATAAGAGGAATTTTTGCTTTGCCATCATATTGATTTTCACAGGTTTAAGTAACAAAAGATTGTGTTTAAATTGTCAAAATTGATAATTAGTAACACATATAGTGACAACAAAAGAAGTTTCGCAAGTCATGGCGACAATTTTATTGTCAATATACATGTGTCATCAAATATCAAAACTGACAACTTAAACACCATATACACGTCACTAATTGTCAAAAATAAACATTTAAATATTAGTTTTTGACAATATTAAACTTGAGCATTGCTGTGTCAATAATAATTTGTCGCTTATATTCCTTTTCCTTGTAAATTGTAATGATTATGCATGACAAGGAGCTACTGAACTTGAAGGTGGTGCACACCACAACCCAACAAATAAATCAATTAAATAGACACCAAAATTTTCTTCAATATGGAGGTGGGAAATGCAGATATTATGTAGGGGTGCACATTCGGGATAATCAAATTGAGAACAAAATTTGGACGACAAATCATAAACCGAAAACCGAAAAAACACGAATTTTTTCAGTTTTTTCCGATTCAGTTTTTTTTTGTACTAACCAAATCTTTAATCAAAAACTTAATAAAGATTAAAGATTATAAATAAATTGACCAGTGAAGTTGAAGTTTATGATGAGATTCTATCAGTTGGCCTATTGCATCCAAATTTCTGTTCCGTTCCTCCAGAAGATGCTAGTCTTTGAATGGCAAGAAAATCTTAACCAAAACCCTTGACATGGAAGCCACAATGTGACACAATGAAGAAAACTTGTCGGAAACATTAGGTGTGGCAACTGATTTTCAATTGCTTTATTAACTGGTCAATTTTCCAGAGAGGGGCAATAAGAAAGACTCATGCAGGAACTTCTTCGAAAATTAATGTCTTGGTTTGATTTCTCTTATATACAATACTTCGTTTTAATGACATTTCATCCTGCATTTGTTCATGAAAGGATGTTTATTCATGAATCTTAGAATAAGTAGTTCCAAAAATGGCTCTGAAACAAAGAAAACTTCAACCCACCAATGTAAAACATGGCTGGTTTTGTGGAACAAAGAGAGGAAACATACTTTTCAGAATAATATATGCAATGGCATATGCAAAAAAACATATGTGGCCTCGTCAGGCTAACAGTTTTTGGTTCTGGATATTTTCTCCATAATATTATGTGGCTAGGCTTATTACATAATCAGCTGTCATCGAACGCACCCCATAACAATTTGTTGTTAAGGAAAAAAAAAAAACCTTTGGTAGCAGGTCTAACCACTTCGAGAGGGTCACATTTCAAAACATTAAAAGAATGACCGTGGTATGATCCGTATAGCCAACCCAGATTAGTGGGATTAAGGCTTAGCATAAATAGTTTTATGGGGCTCACATCTTGTGTAGGTGGAAAACCTACACCTATAATGCCTAATCGTCTAAGAGATGAGTGAAACTAAAATTCAAATTTACATGGAACACAACAGAGTGAGAAAACCAGAAAAATAGTTTGCTCTAGCTTTTACAATAACACATCAGAACCAAAAAGTTTTGAGAAAAGTCACTACCACAAACTGGGGCAGCAAGGCATCGTTAATAATTTTTTGCTGAAACAAAATATCCTTATCAACTAATGATAAAAAGATATAACCTACTTATCAAAATTGAAGTAAAACATATATTAACTCTGTGTAATAATCCTACAATGTTACCAACAAATTCAACCAAATCAATAACCAAACAACAATATTGCAACATAGCCAAAGCATATGATAAAAGAAAAAACAGGGATAAAGAGCAACATACCCCAAGCAACCGTGCATTCCTCACTTGTCGCACTGGCTTGATTAGCCTGACATTCGATGCCTAATTACAATATCAGAAATATCAGAACCAATAATATAAACGGGGAAACAAAAAAATAACGAAGCAGCAAAAATAGAAAGAAAAAAAAAAAACTCACATAGATCCATAATATGATTCCTGCAAATAGCACAGTTATCGACAACAATATCTGCACCAAGAATTAGGGTTTAGGTCTCAAGCAATCAAAAAACCAGAATACAAATTCGTACACGTAAATTTTAAGTAAATCTAAGAATAAACGAAGTAGAGCTAGGATTAGAACTGAATACATACCCCAAGCCCAAAGAGCGACGGCGTTCCACTTCTTGATCTCGAATCGCTTGGCTTTCTTGGTGGACGGCGTGGGGTTAGTGTTGGAGGGCCCAGCACCGGAGGATCCTTCGCCGGCGGGAACCATGTTCACGTCGGTGTCGAGTGAAGCCATCTTCGCTTGGCTAGGGCACAGGTTTTCAGTTTTTCTTGCTTTTGATTTGAAGTGAATTGCGATTGTAGAGCGGTGTAAGAAATTCGATTTCTATATAGAAAGAAAGGAATGAGGAGACTATGTCGACAGATGCTGTTTATAGGATGGGCTTTCAATGGTAGATGGTTAATTGAATTGGGCTTATAGGATTGGACTCTCAATGGTACAAACTTACTAGGAATGGCACTAGGAGGGCAAATAAATCGAATCGAATAGGTTTTTTTTTTTTTTTTTTTTGTATTTAGCTCATTTAGAGAATATTTTTATTCATTTTTTAATATTTGAATTGAATATAAAATTAATTTTTATTCTTATTTGAAAATATATTATAATATATACGAATCAATTCAAATATGCGTATTCAAAATCTTAACATGTATTTTATTTCCAACAATATATGATTAGATTGCAACAACAATTAGAATCAAAACAATAACTTTGGGTCGTGAAATTATTAAATACATTATTAACATATTAATCACCACATAAGAAAATAGTTTATTGTCGAGTCTATCACAAATAGGGGTAGCAATCCCTAACACGACATGATAACCCGACCGAATCCAACCGTGGTTTCTTGAGAGAAATCCCAACACGAACACGAAAAATCAACACGAACACGACTAACAAGAATCGATAGGATGTTACCAATTTGCCTAAAACGAAGTTATTTCATATTTTTATTAATTTTTAATGTAATTTAAGTATAACCCGAAATCAACCTAAAACCAAACACGAACCCACCCGATGATCCGAATTGTCACTCCTAATCACGAATATATTACAATGGGTAGCATCCAAATCATGCTTGTGGACAAAGAACAACATGTTCTTCTTCCTCCAATAAAAAAATAAGCTCATTAGAGGTCGGTGTATTTTTCTAATCATGCAAAATATACAAATTACTAATGGAATTTAAGAAAAATAAATTACATATGTCATAATGGGCTTCTCCATCCTATCAAGTTAACGAAGCAAATTTGAACTTAGAACGATAAGGATTTAAAACTCGGATCCTTGCAAAATATGTGGCCTCCGATGCCACTGTGTGCTAAAGAATAACTAAAATATGATTAGCCAACTTAGATAAAATGCATGATGGAATTTAATTAGATATGGAGTTAATTACTAGTTTGGGCATTTTATAATTGATATATGATTTATTACATGTTAACAATTTACATAAATAAATATATATTTATATGCGTAAAGATTATATATAAGTGATTTGTATTAATATAAATATAATATATGTATAATATTTTTCGAATATTCTTTTGAATAATGAATAGAATCAAAATGATTCGCTTTTTTTACACCCCAAATGAGAAAGTTAGTAGAATTGGGCCTCTAAGTCCCAATGTTTATGAGTGTGATGGCTTTGGTTGCGGTTAGATATCTTTTATTTTGAATTTTTTACAAGAGAATAATTATTAAAATTTTGAATTAAGAATGATAAATTTTGATAGTGTGATTAGATATGAGATACAAAAAAATATAATAATGACAATTTGATTTGATATAGAAATAATAAAATAATGATTGGATATGAATTGGAAAATGGAAATGTGCGTGATTGAATGTTGGAATTTGTGAGAAAATGTGTAATAAACTAATAATGTTGGGGATGGCAAGTCTATTAAGATTTGAAAGTCCCCGTGGATCCCGGAGGTCGGCAATTTCAAACCATCCATTTGAATCCTTGTGAGGATGGTCCTTTTGCGCTTTGGGTGAGTGAGTTGTTGGATGAAGGAGGTAGTTCTTCGAACAATAGTCAAAAGCACTTGTTATTTGGTGAAAGTGATGATGAGAAGATGCTCGGATAAGAGGGATACAAGAAGGTAAAAGAGATGAGTTGTGGTGGCATTTTGAAAAGAAATGGAGCTTCTCACTAAAGTCTGCTATTCGATACTTGTGAAAGATAAGCTCTCCTCCTTCAATCAAGCCGAGTAGTAGTGTGTCTCATGATGTGAATGTGTGGCTAGAAGAAGAAGGAATGTTAATGTTAAGGGCAAAATAAAACATTTTATTTGGAAATGCTTGATAATATTTTGCTACTAAATTGCAACCTTAAGAGAAAAAGGATGGAAGTGGATATCATTTGTCGATTTATGGTGAGGAGGACGAAACTTTAGAACATTTATTTTTGAGTGTAGGAGAGCTAAACTTATCCGAAACCTCTCCACTTAAGTGGGATGGCCATTAAACTCATTTCCAAATTGGTGAGGAAAGTTGTGTGGTATTGGTCGATCCTTACTCAAAAAATGTGTCAACTCACCATTTACCTTTTGTGGTGGCTTTGGAAAACAAGAAACTTATGGATTTTTAAAGTTTGGAAGTGGAAAAATGCACAAATGGACTTTGCAATTGATGAATGGAATGAATTTCAAGCTTCTCTGAGCTTTTGTGCTAAGATAGTAAATTTTGTGGGGCGGATCGGATAGGGTGGCGAATCAAAGGTGTGTTATGCCCGTAACTTTTGATTTTTTTTGCTATTGGAACGTTTCTACTTGTTTGGATTAGTTTATGGTTTTGATCCTTATCTAGGGATATGTTTCTATCTAGTGGATTTTGGCTCTTGTGGGGTGCCTTTGGCGATTTTGTTGTTCGTAATAATAATGATATGGGATTTCATCAGATTGCATTGCGTTATAGCCATTATCATTAGGAATGTTTTTCCCTTTGTTTTTAGGCCTTCTTGGTGAATAGTTCTCTTGGACTCTTACTCGGATATCTCTTGCTCTCAAGAAGAGTTTGGTCTATTGACTACTTCGTTGTAATTACTCGTTGAGTTTAATATATTCTCTTTCGTTTCGGAGAAAAAAAGATTAGTAAATTGATTTTTTTAAATGAGTAGATGTAATTGGTTAGAGAAAAATTGAAAGTGAGTGAATAGTATTTTTCCTGAAATTTTTCATAACTAATTGCATTTTAGAGCTAGTAAAAAAAAAAATATCCCACTAGAACGAAAAATGAAAACTTTTAGTAAGCAACCACAACCTCGAGTTCTTCATTCAACTCTTGGAATAATAGTGTGAAAATGTTGTTTAGAAAAATAAAAATGAATTTTTAGAGTATGATTGGATATAAGACAAAAAATAATGATGAAGGTGATGTGATGGGTTTTTTTAGTAAAATATATAATGATATGATTGATTGGTTATTAACTAGAAAACTAATAGAGTAAATAATGTATTTGTGATATAAAAGTGTAATAATGACAAATATTGGATTTTTATATTGAGATTATAATTGAATAAGATTGATGATTGAAAAATGAGAGTGAGTGAATATTATATTTTTTGAAAATTTTCACAAGCAATCGTTATTGGGACACCAAAAAAATCTTTAAAAACAATATTGCAGAAATAACACAAGCAATCACAACTTATATTTCTTGTGTCCTTTAAATTAACTGTCAAAATTTAATTAAGATGAAATCAATATTAATTGAAATGTAAAATATATACTCATTTTTTTCCATTCTCTCGTAAATATTGCGTTCTGCTTAGTAACAAATACTCTTATTGATGTTGGGATCAACCTTGTACTCCAGTGGTTGAAACGTGTGTTGTAAGAACGATTGATCCAGATTCGATCTTATACGAGCACATGTGTATTCCTTAACCCTGTTTCCTCCATTGTACTAAAAAAGAAAAAAATATTCTTATTGATGCTGAAAATTTCAAGTTTTTTAGCATGCGACATTGCCTATAATCGAAGAATAATTAGTTTCTATAAGCGACAAATATCATACTATATCAATAACATGTAAATATAATTTCCCCCCTTTTTCAAAAGGATGAACCCCATCCTGAGGGGCCCTACTGCCCTTGCCATAGAGCTTTGTGGAAGAGGTGAATCGCGGGATGTGTCTCAATAAGTCAGGGTCCTGAGCTATCATAGATTGAGTCACCACATAAGAAATCCTCATTCACCCCAAGTTGCAGTGGGATTCAAACCTCCATAATGCAATGCCAAAGAAACAAACAAAACTAATTTCAAGGATCGATCTTGCATTTCGCAAAAGTAAAACAAACTACTGAGGACATGGAGTAAGATATTTGGGGTGCGATGTTTTTTTTTCTGTTAAAGGAAAATAACTGAGTTTTGTGAGTGTAATTTTTTTTCCTTTTTGATATTACAGAAGAGAATTGTAGGTTTGAAGAATCGAACCCTTGATCAAGGGTTTCATAATCAACTCGGATGCCATTAGACCAAAGGGTTTTGGCATTGAGAATATAATTTGATATGAGATGAAAGCGAAATGATAAAAGTTGATTTGATATAGAAATAATAAAGTAACAAAACTAAGGATTGGTGACTGGAAATGTGTGATTGGATAAACAGTGAAATTTGTGAGAGAATGTGTAATAATGAATAATAATTTGATGATTTTTTAAAAAAAAATAAATAAATATGATTGGTGGGAGAAAAATGAAAATGAGTGAACAGTTTATTTTCTTAATATTTTCATAAGCAATCATACGTTACGATAAAAAAATCTAGAAGAACAAAAACGAAAGATTTCTAATATCCAGCCACGACCTTGATTTATAGTGTGCACAATAGCAGTTACCTTAACAAAATATTTTAAAATTTAAAATGCAATTTTTCAAGTCATTCTCATGTAGTTTAAATTTAGTCTACTCAATTGGCCTTAATAAATTGAGTAAGTCGCATGTGAGACTATCTCACGGATTTAAATTCATGAGCCGGATCCAACCATTTTATAAATCAAATCAAATTAGATCAAAATTCAATTGGTTGGCTAATACGAGTCATTTTAAGATCCGTACTTCTCATGAAATTAATTCACGATATTTGAGAATTTTATAGGATGCTACATGATTAATGTTTTGTTTTGGAATTGCCTTCACATATCTAAATATTCTTACATACACTTAATTTCTAATTTGAGCGTTAAATTAGGGACCCATAGATAGATCCATTAGACTTACAAGAGTATGAATTCGTGATATAAATTGCATGACAAGGGTTAAAACTTATTTGATTTCCAAATATTAGCCGCATCACATTAGTTTGATATTGATGGCTCTCTTTTAATTGCATGGATTTGTTCTTCATATATTGTTGACGAAGGGGCGTTTTATGCAAACTCGATTAATTATGATTCATTCTCAATTGTCATATGTTTTACAAATTAACCCCCTTTAAAGGTCACCTATGCCTCTGCCCGCCGCCGCCGACTGCTCCTCCCATGGCCTCGCCGGAGTCCCAAGGCCTTTTTGGTTTAACGTCGAACTATGAACCTTCCCATGCACGGTCGAATGTGTTATATTCTGAATATATTCACCATTATTATGAAATGAGAGAAACTTATTATTGCTTCATTAGCTAGAGTATTTATACAAAATTATAAGAAAACTAATGTAACAAGAATCGCTAACTAACTAACGAAATTAGTTATTGATAACTAACATAACCGCTATATGTATGTGTATGTATATACTCTAATATACCCCCTCAAACCGAGTTGGGGGCTGCACGGGAGAGTGAGCTTGAGCCGCAGTCCAAAACGAACCAGAGAAAGAGGCTTGGTTAACACATCCGCAACCCGAGATTCCGAAGGCACAAAACGAACATCCACAACCTTACTCTGCACTTTTTCTCTAACAAAATGTATGTCAATTTCAATGTGTTTGGTCCTTTGATGAAAAACGGGATTAGATGCTAAGGAGATAAAGACGAGTTGTCACACCAAAGGATAGTAGGAGACTCAAATGACAAACCAAGTTCATGAAAAAGAGATCAATCCAAACAAGATCGAAGTAGCATTGGCTAGGGACCATCACCGGCGCTCTTCTTCTAGCCACTACTTGTTGCTTCTTAGAACTCCAATTGATAAGATTGGAACCAAGAAAGACACAATAGCCACCGATAGACTTCCTATCATCCTGGGAGGGTAGCCGCCCAATCCGCATCTCGCAAATGCCTCCAAATTCATCCTGGGAGAGGTCATGAAAGAGATACCAAGAAACTTAGAACCTTTGAGATACCTAAGCACCCTCTTTAAGCGCCCAATGAAGCTCGGTTGGAGCATGAAGAAACCGATCGAGCTTGTGACAAAGATAGGCTATATCGAGCCTAGTCATAGTAAGGTATTGCAAGCTACCAATGGTACTTCAGAAAGACTTGGAAGAGAGAAGGAAAAGCTCATGTAGAGATAACTTCCGACTGAGCAATAGGGAGTAGAGCTAGGTTTGCGATCCAACATATTTGTCTTGGCAAGAAGATCATTAATGTATTTAGGTTGATTGAGAACATAACCACCGACACCTTATGAGCCTCAAGACCTAAAAAAATAATGAACTTCTCCCAGTGCTTAAGAGAAAAAGCGAGAATTTAACCTCTGAATCGGATCCAAAACAAGCTTAGAATCATCCCCAAAGTGAGGAGAATATCATCCACATAGACCAAGACCAATGTAAGCTTACCTCCTTTTGATAAATAGAACAAAGAATTGTCAAGAAGACACACAAAAAAGCTGCAGAGACAAGAGAAACTCTTTAAGCTTGTCAAACCATGCCCGGAGCTGTTTTGAGACCATACAAGGCTTTGACTAGTTTACACACATGATGAGGTTTGTCGGGATGAATAAATCCTCCGGTTGAACCATATAGACATCCTTTGGAGAGAGCCATTTAAGAAAGCATTATTAATATCAACCTGTTGAATTGTCCACCCCCTTGAAATGTACCTAAAAGAAAACATAATCCTAATGGTTAAAGGCTTAACCACGAGGACTAAATGTCTCAAAATAATCAAGACCAGGAATTTGTTGAAAACCCCTTGCTACCAGCTAGCCTTGAGTCTCTCAACGAACCATCCGCATTGTGTTTCACCTTAAACACCCATTTATTAGATATCGATTCATATCAAAGACAAGGAGGAACCAAGTCCCAAGTATGGTTCTTAATCAAAGCCTGAAATTCCAAATCCATTGCGGCCTTTCCAACCAGGATCGATAATGCTTGACGAGGCATGAAGGCTCGAGAGACAAGTGGAGAGGAGATAGTGAAGGCTTTAGGTTTATGTATACCATTCTTTGATCTGGTGATCATAGAATGAGATGGAAGAATCGGAGGTAGGGGTGGAGGAGGAGATAAAGATGGTTGTGGAGATGGAGGTGGAGAAGGAGAATGGAAAGACACAGGGAATGAAGTGATGAAATAGGAGAGTCTTTGAGGAGTAGGAATAGGAGAAAGCCGAGGGGAATATGATGAACAAATGGAAGAGCGGGTAGAGAATTAACGACAAGAGGAGAAGATGTAGAAGTGGTGACGACACAAACAACTCGAGGAAAAGGGAATTCCGCTCATTAAAAGCCACGCTTCGGCAATATATACCCTTCCGTAAGGATGAAGGCATTTGTACCCCTTATGTTGAGAATCGAACTCAAAAAGATACACTTAGAAGATCTAAACTCAAGTTTATGATTATTATATGGTCTTAGATAAGGAAAGCAAGCACAACCAAAAGCTTTAAGAAATGAGTAATCGGGACTCTATGAAATAATTTACGAAAGGAGATGAATTGTGTAACACCGAGGTAGGAAAGAAGGTTGATAAGATAAGTTGCAGTGGAAAATGCATCCCACCGAATTTTAAGGAAGATGAGCATGAGATAACAATGTGAGCCCAAGATCAACAATGTGTTGATGCTTTCTCTCGTGCATACCATTCTCGAGCATGAGTATAAGGACATGGATGTCTAAACACAATACCAAGGGACTGAAAATGAGATGAAAGCTTTCTATATTCTCCCCCAATCACATTGAAAAGCCTTTATTTTGCTAGAGAATTGTCTTTCAATTAGAGATATAAATTGCAAACCGTAGAATAGACTTCACTCTTAGAAACCAAAGGGAAGATCCGTAAAGCGGGTAAATTCATCAAGAAAGTGAATATAGTATTTGTATCCATCACAAGACGAGGTAGCAAAGCAGGACCCCAAACATCGTAGTACACAAGATCAAAGGGAGTCTGGGAGACTTAGATTTTATTGAAGGAAAATGCATAGAGTGTAATTTCCCTACTTTACAAACCCTCACAAAATTGAGTTTATTACATGTAAAAGGAATGGAAAGTCGTTTCATGACACTAGCAAAGGTAGAGTTACATGGATGGCCCAATCTATGATGCCGGATATCAAGAGATGAACTAGAAGAAGCAAAATTACACTGCCGCATAGAACCGTAAAGAAGAAGATGGCTTGGCGAGAACAGAGAAGTGGCCGAGATCAAGCGATAAAGCCCCTCCTTGAGAACACCCTTCAAAAAATTTGGTTTGTTGTTTTGTCCTTGACAAAACAAAGTGTCATGAAACTCAACAAGGACATTGTTATCTTTTGTAAACCGAGATATACTAAGTAAATTCTTAGTAATATCAGAACACACAGAATTTTATGCAAGGATAAAGATTGTGAATGAGAAAGGCTAGGAAGAAAGGATGAACCAAAGGTGAGAAATAGAAAGTTTTGAGCCATTACCTCTTTGTCGCTTATCATGACCATGGTAAGGGGACCAATCTTTGAGATTTCCAAGCTCGGGAAGTGACATGTGTAAAGCACCACCGTCAATGTACCATGAATTGTCAACAACGGGGTAGGTGGTAGCGGCCATTACATGTGAAGAGTCGAAGAAGAAGAAGCTTAAGACACTTCGGATACATGAGCTTGAGCCACGGGAGAAGAAGAATTATCCAAACCAACAAAGCTCACATCAAACCGTTTAAAGCATTTTGAAGCAAGATGATTAGTCTTGCCACAAATCGGCGACAAGGCGCTTACTCTGTTGAACCTACCACGACCACGGCCTCTATTACCAAAATTACCCCGAAAACCAAGATTCTCGATCCACCGAACCTCCTTTGAGCAACATGAATCAAGGAGCCACCCAACCAATGGTGTAGAGGAATGTGCTATCCTCATTTCATGAGATTGTAACGAAAATTGAACCTCCTGCAATGTGAGAGAATCATTGCGATTTGTCAAATTAACCACTATACTCTCAAATTCAGGTCCTAAACCAGCAAGTATATACAAAATCAGATCATCATCACTAATCACTTGATCGCAAGTAAGGTATCCGCTATTCCCCGCATTTTCAAAATGTACTCATCAATCGAAAGATCGCCCTTCTTAGTGGTCCGAAGTAACAGACGTAGATGCATAACGCGAGCCTTCGATGAAGACTGAAATAACTTCTCCAAAGTACTCCAAATTTGAGCAGAGGTCGAACAACGATTGACATGACCAAGCATACACTCAGAAATCGACGACAAAATCCAACTAAAAAGATACGCATCCCTTCGAATCCAAGCTTGAAACTCCGGATTGAGAGTAGGAGGAGAATCAGACGAACCTTGGGAGAAGCTGCGATGGAATTGTAGCAGTTCCAAGTAAGAAACCATCAAAACCGTGTGCTCGAACGGTAGCTAGAATCTGTGATCGCCAATATGTATAATTGGACCGATCCAGCGTAAAGTGATGGTAGTAAAGGTAGGAAGCGAAATAACAGAAACCGAGGTGAGACTCCATTACAACAACTCACAAATGAGAAAGAAGAAAGGAAATGCCTCGCATTTAAAAGTGAAACATCCACCGAAAACCCCGCTTCACGGACTCGTGATACCATGTTATATTCTCAATATATTAACCATTATTATGAAATGAGAGAAACTTATTATTGCTTTCATTAGCTAGAGTATTTATACAGAATTATAAGAAAACTAATGTAACAAAGAATCGCTAACTAACTAACTAACGTAAATTAGTTATTGATAACTAACATAACCGCTCTATATGTATGTGTATGTATATACTCTAATAGAATGCAACTCTCCATCCTCAGCCCGCTGCAGGTCCACGCACAGGGCAACCTGTTGACGGTAAGTTCTCCTTCTACGGGTTGCCGTGGAATTTTGTGCGGTCCAAAGCCAGCTGCAGCAGCCTGTCTCCATTGACATCCGAAGCAGCAGGGGTTGTCCCGCAAGAAGCATATATGCCTCCGTCTACGACTTTATCGACCCTTTCTCCGCCCCGCACCATGCCGCGATCGCCTCTGCGCAGCACGCTCCACCACGTCCCTCGCGCCCACCGCGTCCCCTCCCCGTCGCGCGCCCTAGGTGGACGGTTATTTGGGGGCAGCGCCCTCCTCAAGCTTAGTGCCCCTTGGGGGGGTTTCCCATTACCCCCATGGATTCCCACTGTTGAAATCAAAGAAACCATAAAGTACTTGTATTCTTATTATGCAAAATTAAAAGTGAATTACAAAGAAACAAAGGGGAGCCTTATATAGGCAAATAGAAAACCTAAACCTAAAAGGACTAAAATCCTAACCATAAAAGGACTACACTTAAATAAGGAAACTAAATATATATTATATTTTAACACTCCCCCTCAAACTCACGATGCAACAGCAAGAAGCATTGAGAGTTTGTCAAACAAGAAACGAAAACGCGAAGAGGAATGTGCCTTGGTAAACATATCAACAATCTGCACAGAAGAAGAGACAAAAGGCAATGTGATGATACCAGTCTGATAATAATGTCGAATAATATGGCAATCAATCTCAATATGTTTAGTCCTCTCATGAAGAACTATATTATGGACAATCTGAATAAGACGCTTATTATCACAATGCAAATGGAGGGGGACGATCAAGAAAAACACCCATATCTCACTAAGCAACCAACGTAACCAAACTATCTCACAAGCAGTAGTTGCCATGGCACGATACTCAGCTTCTGTGGAAGATCTAGAAACCACATCTTGTTTCTTACTCTTCCAAGAAATGAGAGAGTCACCCAGAAACACACAAAAACCAGTGATAGATTTGCGATCTGTAGGATCACCAGCCCAATCAGCATCAGAGTATGCACGCAGCTCCAAAGAAGAACTAGACGGAAGTAAAAGACTTTGAAACTGAGTTCCCCGAAGATATCTAAGAATACGCAGAACAGCAGCCCAATGAACTGTAGAGGGAGAAGTAACAAATTGACTAACCACATGAACATCATGTGCAATATCTGGACGAGTAACTGTGAGATAAACCAAACTGCCAACAACAGTACGATATAAACTGGGATCCGACAAGGGAGAACCATCAAAGGGAGAATATCGAGCATTAGTCTCAAGCGGAGTATCAACAATCTTGTTGTCAGTAATACTTGCATGCTCAAATATATCAGTAATATACTTTGATTGAGACAAAAGATAACCATGTGGGGAAGAGACAACCTCAATACCAAGAAAATAACAGAGCAGACCTAAATCTTTCATAGCAAAAGAACGAGCTAACGTAGACTTCAAAGTTTCAATACCATCAATATCATCACCAGTAATAATCATATCATCAACATATAAAGCAAGTAAAATACGACCTGTTGTAGTACTTTTGACAAACAAGGTTGAATCATGATCACTTGGTCGAAAACCAAGAGAAGTAACAACACAAGTAAACTTTTCATACCATGTCTTTGAGAGGCTTGCTTAAGGCCATAAAGAGCTTTACTTAAGCTTACAAACTTCACCTGGTTGATGAGCAACACCAGAGGAGGCTCGCATGTATACTTCGTCAACAAGATCACCATTCAAAAAGCATTCTTTACATCCATCCGAGATATACCCCATTGACGAACCGATCGATTGCAAAAAGTACGAATAGTTGTCATCTTTGTAACAGTGCAAATGTCTCCTCATAATCAATCCTATATTCCCGAGTATAACCCTTAGCAACAACCATCGGGCTTTATATCTTTCAATAGACCCATCAGATTTTGTTTTGATTTTGTAGACCCAACGACATCCAATTGCATGTTTTCCCTGGGGCAAAGGTACCAAGTCCCAAGTATGAGTATGATGCAAAGCAAGAAGTTCCTCAACCATAGCATCCTACCAAAGTGGATCACGAATCGTCTCTCTATAGGATGAAGGCTCGTAAATACGATGAAGAGAGGCCAAAAAAGAGACGAATGAACTAGAATAACAAAAGTAAACGAAATCGTAACTTAGTAGACTAACGAGACACGTGTGGATTGATGATGAGCAACATCGAGCCGCGCTTTGAGAAGTTGATGGGACATCATCGAGTGCGAGAATCACCACATCCGAATCAAGTCAATGTACCGTAACTCCAGAATCAAGTTAGTAGTGGACTCGTCACCATGAAAAGTTCAATATGAATGAGATCGGACTGGATACATTATGGGAGCCACCGGGACAAAAGAATGGAATAAGTTCAAGAAACACTACATGACGCGAGACATATAATTTTTGGCTAATCGATCAAAACAACGATAACATTTCGCCCTTCCCCATAACCAAGAAAAACGCACAAAGCATCATGGGTCAACTTAGTACGTTCAACTTGAGGTCGAAGGACAAAGCAAGTAGAACCAAAACACGCAAAGACAAATAATCGAGCATACCCATACAACTTCTCAAAAGGTGTCAAACCCAAATTATGCGAAGTAGGAATTTTATTAATCAAATAGGTAGCGATGAAGAACTGCTTCCCCCAAAAAACACTAGGAACACTAGCAAACAACAAAAGAGACCTAGCAGCTTTCTACAAGATGTCTATGTTTTCTCTCGCAACACCATTTTGCTCGGGGTATCCATACAAGATGTTTGTCGATCGCACCATTAGAAGCAAGTAAAGTAAGAAAAGCATTGGAAGAATATTCCCCACCCAAGTCACAACGAAAACGCTTTATGGTGGCCGAATGTTGGGTTTTCACAAGTGCTCGAAAGTTGCGTAGATGTTGAAAAAATCGAACGTTGTTTCATAAGATAAACCCAACAATAACATGTGTAATCATCAATAAACGAAACATAATATCGAGATTCATCCTTTGTGTTGACAGGGGAAGGTCCCCATACATCAGAATGAACAAGATCAAGAGGCGCACAAGAAACATAAACACTTTTATTGAAAGGTAAAGAAGAAAATTTTGCCAATTTGCAACCATTACAATCAAAATATCATGATATTTCAAATCTCCTAAGACACTAGTAGAAACTAAAAACTCGGAAACGAGAAGCGGACACATGACCTAAACGAGAATGCCATAAGTAAAAAATCAAAATGAACGACTCAAACGAAAAGATTACAAATCCACACTAAAAGTTGTAGCCTCCGGTACTTTGAGCTGATCCAAAACATAAAGTCCTCCTAGCTTACGGCCTGTCCCAATCAGCTTCTGAAATTGCGGGTCCTGTATAGCACAAGTAGAAGAAGAAAAAGAGACTAAATAACCAGACGCACATAATTGGCTAACAACTGCAACTGCATTCAAGGTGAGATTAGGAACATAATAGACATTAGGAATGGAAAAACAAGGTGTGACAATGGAACCAATTCCTCGCTAATGCCATTGAGTACCATCGCCAGCTAGAACCGACACGGCGGATTAGGATAAAAAGAGACAAAAGACGACATACTTTGGGTGACATATGATGGGAAGCTCCAGAATCAAGATCCACAAGAGTGAAGACATACCTAAAGAATTAGAATGAGACAAACCTATATTTCATGAGGCGGACATAGCATGTGGTCGTGAGGCAATGAACTTTTGAAATTGCTCAAATATATACGGATCCAATGATGGTGCGCGACGATTGCTTGCTCGGAGGTGGTCTAGGAGACCATTGGGATGGCGATGGTGTGGTTGTCGCTGCTGGGAGGACATGAAGCTCGTTGTTGCTAGAACCTGAGGTCGCTGCTCGTTGGGATCTCGGTTGTTGTGGTTTACCTTGATTCAATAACAAGGGACACTGGGCCTTCCAATGATTCTTTTGGTGGCAAAACGCACATTCATCCAAAGGTGTCCTCGAATCACCTGATTGGGATTATTATTAATCGGCTTTTGTGGTGCGGCAAAAACTAATGCAGAGATGTTGAAACGATCCCCTTATCGCGTGAGTCCAAGTAGTATTTCTTCAAAAAGTTCATTGACCACTGAATCTACAGAAGATAATGGGCTTCGATGCAGAATACTACCACGTAACCCCTCAAAATCGAATGAAGAGCCATCAAAAATTACACCAATCGTTGTTATTCTCGACGTGTAACATAGGGCGCAAAAGCTCAGAATCAAAGAGATTCAATTAGTGACAATTGATCCCACAAATCTGACATAGCGGAATAAAACTCCTGAATACTCATATCCTTCTATTTTAAAGCGCGAAGATCAGCCTCCAATTGATATTGTTTGGCAAAGTTGGATTGTGTATACAACCGTGCCAGATGGTCCCAAACTTCCTTCGCAGTCTCATACTTCGCCAACTGAGCCCCTATAGATTGCGAAACTGAATTATTAATCCAAGTAATAATCTTCGAATTATCCGCTTCCCAAGCCTCCAAGGGATCTGCACCATCCGAACCAGGTTTCGTAGGTTTAACCTTTGTCCCAGTAACATAACCCCACATAGATTTACCTAGCAAAAAAATTTTCATAACATAACTCGATCGAATAGTTTTTCCCATCCAATTGCACGCTAATTTCCTGAAGAGAGTCATCCTTACGAACAACCATGACGAATGCAAAAGATCCCCAAAACGTAACTTCAAAAACTAACCAAATTGAAATCCAAAACTAGCGAAACAAAATCAGAACCAAGAATCGAGCTTAAAAAAAAAAGCGAATGAAAAAAAAAAAAACTCCCAGGTCCACCACGCCGCGATCGCCTGCAGCCGCCTCCACCACCGTCCTCATCGCCCACCGCGTCCCCTCCCCGTCGCGCATCTCCTGCCGTGCGGCCTAGGTGGACGGTTGTTTGGCAACGCCCTCCTCAAGCTTAGTGCCCTTGGGGGTTTTTCCATTACCCCCATGGATTCCTACCGTTGGAATCAAAGAAGCCATAAAGTACTTGTATTTTTATTATGTAAAATCAAAAGTGAATTACAAAGAAACAAAGGGGAGCCTTATACAAGCAAATAGAAAACCTAAACCTAAAAGGACTAAAATCCTAACCATAAAAGGACTACACTTAAATAAGGAAACTAAATATATATATTATATTTTAACACCCACCACCATGGGGGCCCTTTGGGACCTAATGGGGGTCAAGGCGGCACAAAGACATCCAGGGACGCCCCCCAGATGCTCCTCGATTGCCGATCTCTCCCCACGACATCTAATTATGAATCGAACCCGCGACATTCGACTCATAATACTAATGCTCAATCCCATTTTGGCCATTCTTTTGCTAAAATTGTTTCGTACTCGCCACGATATGGATTCGACGACGCAGCCCAAGGTAATTTTACAATATTTTTGCATGTTGTTGCTTTGGTAAATCCCATTCTATACCTAAACCTCGTTAGAAAGTGAGATTATTATTCGATTCCATTTATTGATGAAAACATTTATCAACAACGCCTCGCCGAATTTTCTTATTCATTGATTGGAAGGGTGATTTGAGCAAGGGTAACAAACTATGGGTGACTATGCTTCTGCATAAACACCTATCAGATTTATGGGGAATTAAAAATGATTGGAAACTAATCCCCCTGGGTAAGGGATTTTTTTGTGTCAAGTTCTTGAATGCGCATGATAGAGCTCGAGCTCAAACACGTATTAATTGGGCACTCAATCCGAGAACTATTAGGCTCTCTCCATGGGTCCCAGATTTCAATCCGTACAAGGTACACACGTCGGTGGCAAGTGTTTGGGTCCGAATCTTCGAGCTCGGTTTGGAGTACTGGGATCCTAATACCATCTTGGGGATCGCAAGTGCGATTGGAAATCCGATATAGATTGATCAACGATCACTTGACGACTCTCTGGGGCATTTCATTCGGGTTTTAGTGGAAATTGATCTGTCGAAACCATTGGAGGAACACATCATGGTAGAACGGGTTGGCCAGTGTTCCTTTGTGTCAGTTACTTATGAGAAATTACCGGAATTTTGTTCAAAATGCAGGGTAACGGGACATTCGACGGTTTCTTTCCGTATTACTCCCGTAGAGAACTCAATCACTGAAAAACGCATCTCTCCTAACCAGGGACGTCCCAGGACTTCAGCGGCACGTCCGAATTCTATGCAACGGGGTCGTTCCAGGGTCCGTAAAGTTTACCGTCCGATGCAGTGATAACAAGGGCAAGGTCGTTGATGACTCCATGGGAAATACAAGTCATCAAGGTCGTGTTAAGGAGGGTGAACCTTCTTCTTCACGTATTCACACTAAGAATTCTTTTGATGTTCTGGGTGCTGATTCAAATAATGTGGCATGTGATAATACGAATTTGGAGAACAAATCTGATAATGAGAATCGGATTATGGCTTCGGAATATAATACTAGAAATACAGACAGAGCCATGATTCTTTATCAACCGCAGACAACAAATTTAGATGAACATGGACAGGCTAATTTGCAATGTGGAATGAAAATAGTTTCAAATAACCTTCCTTTTAATGATGATTTCCTTAGCTCCAATGATCCTTCCGAGGGGTTTAAGGCTATGGCCATTGCTGCCCCGAAACATTGGTCAGATATGGCGGATGAAGACGATCAAGATGATGCAGACAAATTGCAAGCTTTAAAGACCAAGTTAGGCGACTCTTCAATCAAGCCCGATTGTCCTTCATTCAAGTGATTCGTCGTGGCTATGAACGCTCGGCAATTGTGGCTTGAGGATCCCGGCCGATATTCCACAGATACATCGTACCATCGTGAGGATACTCAAGCACGTGCAATACAAACACATGCCAATGTCCTTAGAAAATCCTCTAGAAATAAACGTCCATCATTTCGATTGAGATTTTAAGTTATTTCTATTGTTTTTTTATGGGGTACTCTTTTTCCTATCAAAGGTTTTTCCCAATGGGTTTTACTTTGATAGGTTTTAACGAGACCCATTTTTTAAAGCTAGCTTACTTGGCTTGTAAGTTAGATACACTATATTTTCTTTTTTTAATAATATTTTTCATTTTTTCAAAAAATTCTCAATTGTCATATTTTCATCATTGATAAAATATTCATAAAAATGAAACATGTTTGGATTAGTAATTTATTTTATGTTGACTAAAAGTTAGGAAATGAAAATGTATTTATTATTTTTTTTTTTTTTGTAAGGAAGAGAAATGAGTAGGCCATAAAATGTGTTAGGCAGGTGTTTCATTCTAACTTTGGAAAATAAATAATTTAAATGAAAAATAAGTGGTATCTATGGTAAAATTGGGTAAAACAAATGCAATTTGGAATATTCTGATAAGTGATAATAAATTTAGACAAGATGTTTAGAAATGAAACCAAACAGGGCGGATCATGGTTGGAGTGTGAGTGTGAGTGTGAGTGTGAGTGTGAGTGCACTGCCCTCATTCATCCACAATGTCAAATATATTTGGAAATAAGTTATCATCATCTGTCTCATCAAGTAAACTGTTTTTGGTAGGGTTGTGAATTCGGGTTATTGAATCGTGTTCGTATTTAGTGTCGGGTCAATTTCGAGTTATGTTCAAAATATATTAAAAATTAAATTAAATACAAGATATTATATTTTAAGACAAATTGGTAATATGATTGTGCCAGGTTCGTGTTTAGGGTCAGAATCGAATCGAACCGAACCGAACATTTGAGTGTTTGAGTTTGGCTCGTTTATTATCGAGTCGAACTCAAGCCTGAAATGTTCGAACATATTGATGACTCACGAACTTTATCGAGCTTAATCGAGCCTAAACGAGCTTAGTAATTATTAATTATAAATTAAATTATTCTTTAATTTATTACAAAAATAAAATTATATATATATATCTAAAACGCATAATATATTTACTAAAACTTATAATTTTATTCAAACATAAGTTTATTGAAATATTTTTATATTATCATAAATAAAAATATGAAAAATTAAAATTAAAGTCAAATTATTAGTTTAACTTAGACGAGCTTATTATCGAGTCTATTCACGAGCTTACTAACGAGTCTGCATTTTTAGCTAATGAACCGAATATCTCTAAGTTTGAGTTTGGTTCGTTTATTTTAACGAGCCTCATTAAACGAACTCGAACGAGCTTTTATCGAATCGAGCTCCGAATAGTTCACAAGCGGCTTGGTTCATTTGCAGCCCTATTCGTGTTAGTCGTATGTGTTCGTGTTCGGGCTCGAGTTTTTCTCACTAACTTCGGGTCGAGTTTGTGTCGGACTATCGTGTCACGTGAAGGATTGCCATCCCTAGTTTTTGGGTTCAACTTCATAATTCATATATAGTTCATAGTTGTAGTCCAGAATATATTGCTTCTAGAAGCTAGCCCTTTCCCAAGTCCAATTTCTTGTTTACCAAAAACATGCTTTGCACTCACTCTAAACCTAAGTATGTATTTGTTTATCAGTGTTGAATTTTTTCTTTGGGGGTTGGTTCACTCACATTGTCAAAACCACCATATAAGACAATGGATCTGGTACTATCTTTCAAACAATCAATTCTAGAGAACTATAGTTTATACTTAGGAAATATTTGATTGAAGCCCATCCTATGGAAAAAATAACTCACTATAAAGAATATCTTGGTGGGATTTGGTTCTATTTGGTTCTATGTCTTGGAATTTTTTTTTATTATGAATGTCACTTGTGTTAACACGTCAAAGTTGGTGATCCATCTGATCTTAACATAGTAACATATCTCTAGAATAATTCGTTATTCCTTAAACTCTATATCTCGTGTATTTTTCATATTCAGAATTATACGAATAATTAGAAAATATGTCGATATAAATACACAATTATTTTATAGAAACTAACAAATTTATGTGGGAAGTTTTTCTCATTAGGTTATTCATATAAATTCTATTATATGATAAAATTAACCATATATTTGTATTAAAAATAAAAAAAATAAATTAATATTGTATAAATTTGTTAAAATAGGGAAAAATCAAGGATTGACCGCTTTGTATACAAAAAGTTCGAGAGATTTTGTCTCCTTATTGTCAACGAATAATATATTTGGGAATTCACATCATTATTATGTTTTATTGGAGTTATTTTTTAAAACTCGAAAAAATTGGAACATTTCTCTGTTTCTGAATTCAATCATCCCATTTCAATTACAGTTGAGAAAAAATAAAGAGTGTTTATATTCAAAACCAAAAAAAAAAAAAAAAAAAAAAATCCTCAAAAATAAAAAAAAAAATTGCGCACTCACTACATTCTTACAAACTTCGCCTAATTATATTATATGTGTCACTCACTGCAACGAATGTAAATTCTAGTCTAATCATTATATACAATTTGGATTTGAAAATTCTCTACTTATGCTCCACTAAAAAAATAAAATAGAAAAATCAACTTATCCAAGGTTCTGTTGTATAGCAGTTTCTGTGAAAACAACTGGAGATTTAAAAGATCTGCTCTTATTTTTATGACCATCATGAAGTTTATGTCTATGATGAAACTGACCATTCTCCTTTTTCATTTCCTTCTTTCTTTTGGTTTCCCTTGAAAATTCACTATCTGTTGAAACATACACAAATGTGCCACTTTGAGTGTCATCAAGATCTTTCAAGGGCTCCAAAACCTTAATAACTTCGCTCATTGTCGGCCTAAGTTTAGGCCGATGGCTTAAGCATTGATAAGCTAATGCTGCTGCCTTTTGAGCCCCTATTTCTGGGTATTGCCCTTCGAGCCTCGGATCCATTACCCGATTTAGTTTCCGAGGATTTTTCAACGTAGGCCTCGCCCACTCTGCGAGATTCTGTTCTCTGTAAGGACGGCTTTTGTCGACTGATTTTCGTCCTGTTAGAAGTTCCAAGAGTAGTACTCCGAAGCTGTATACATCGCTCGCTGCTGTCAAATGACCTGCGTGATATTATGTTTAAAGAGTCATGATTTGTCGTAATACAAAAGAAGTTATTAGATCTTGAGCTGATCAAGATCACGGGTGGCACTGTTGTGGTTGTGTTACAATATCGTGTTTTTTATGTTATCTATCTCATTTGAATATAACAATAATTGTAATTTTGACTTAATTTACATTAATGTTGTGCTTTCATGTCGTGTCGCGCCATATCGTGTCATTTCTCTCTGTAATGTTATGAAACAAAATATCTAACGGTTAAATTACCTGTCATGATGTATTCAGGCGCAGCATAACCTTGTGTGCCCATAACTCGTGGAGACATGCGTATCATCTCCTTCTGGACCGTCTTTAGCTAGCCCAAAGTCAGATAACTTGGCAGTGTAATCCTGAAAACAAGAAGAAAGAGTACAAAACATGAGACTATGTAAACAAAAAACAATAACATATATATGAAACAGTGAATCAAGAATTAGAGATGAACTTACAGAGTCTAGCAAAATGTTTGAAGCTTTAAAATCGCGGTATATGACCGGTTTTTCAGCTTCATGGAGAAAAGCTAGCCCTTTGCAGCTCCAAGAGCAATCTTCATTCTTGTTGACCATGGAAGTGATACTGAAAATCCTGTGTACAAGAATGAAAAATTTATTCAGTTCATAAACAATGTCAAAACAATATAAGTATGCCATATCAAATATATCTCTTCATAATTATTTGTTATATAAATATTTGTGATTTTTTCTTTCAAATAGTTACATCATTTTCAGTCATGTTATGTTCTGAAGTTTTAATGTAGTACTAAAATCAACTGCTACATAAAAAGTCAAATACTATCAACTATATTTTCACTTTGTGGAATAATTATATCCAAAAATGTGTTAACAGTTGCCATACAAATTCCAGGTCTTGACAAGACAAAATTGAGTGTGAATTTGTTTAACAAATTAATTGACAATTTATTATATACAACTGTGGCACATCAAATGTCAACTTCCAAACCAAGAGCTCACAATTTACAAAATACTTTACATGATTAAATTAAGCTCCTTTTCTAACAAGTTGATCAAGTGAAATGACGAAAATAGCCCTAGTGATTTACAGCTACACGTATGACGGTATGAGGAGCCAGAGCAACAATCTTGAATTAATAAAGTTAAGAAACCAAATTAAAGAGATTAGTGTTTAAAAAAGATGACATCATTTAAGTGTAATGCAATAAAAGAAAAATACAATATGAAAATAACATTGCTGTTTTCCAATTAATTGATGAGAAAACAAATAATAAATATGGACAAAATATACTTACTTCTAAAGAGCTGATTTTCCAGGCTGCCTCTGGGCATGTATTCATATACGAGAAGCCTGTGTTCTTCTTCACAACAATATCCAATCAGCTTCACCAAATGTGCATGTCTTAATTGACCAAGAAATATCACTTCTGTCTGTTCATTAAATTCAATAATTAACAAATTAAGTTATGTTAGATCAAGAATCATGCAGCCGAAATTTTATTCTATGATAAATAATTACAGCAAAAATGCAAAATCGGTCTTGTAACTAATACGGGGTGCAAAAATAGTCCTGTTCGAATTCAAAAATTCGATTTAGTCCTATAACTAATTCGAATTGAGTCCAAATGCATTTCAGGTGACAACATCCAACCAATAATTAGTTACTTGATTAAGTTGAATTTTTGAATTCCAACACGACTACAGTCGACACACCCGATTAGTTACAGTACCGATTTTGCATCTTGGCCAATAATTACCGCTCATATAAAAGCACCTAATTATTAATAAAATAAATAAAACAATGTTAAATCAATTTCATACCAGCCATTCTCTGTGGCCTTGTGAGCCATCCAAATCCAAGAGCTTGACCGCGACGGGCTGGGCCTTCAAACCGGGCCTCATCCTATCATCAATGAAGCCCTTGTGAACCGGCCCGAACCCGCCTTCACCAAGAAAATTGCTGGAAGAAAAATTCTGGGTGATCACCTTCAGTTCCTGAAGCGTGAACACGTGTAGATTTGAGCCCGCTAACGAAACAGATAGATCTTCCGACAACGTTGAACTGCTCAAATCCGACAATGAAATCCTACGAAACGAAGAATGCTTCCAGCTGCTGACCGATTTCTTCTGATCCGGTTCGGGACGATATCGGGCTTGAAACAGCTGGAGAAAAAACAGTACTCCTGCCATGTCATCTTCTTCTTCACTGCCATTAATGAAAACAAGAAAAGAATGATGGGAAATTTGATTTGAAGGTTTATATGGAGAAATTAAGCAGGCTTGATATATTCAAATGATGGCTATCTGCTCTCTTCCTTCCTACAGACATGAGGACATAAGGTTTGTAACTCCTTTTATAAGATATAACGAAATACTGGTTTAGTTTTATTTTTCTGTATTAATTATTATTTTATATATCTTGTAGTAGTAGATTACAGCATACATATGGTATAATCAGATATATGTGTGCTTGTCCACCTACATTATTTTATACATCATCCGTCACAATATTATATAGGTCGTCTGTTTTAATTTTTAATATGATATAGGGTTTTGTTATATGGAATTTGGTAAAATTATACTATTTAAAAGAGTTTAATAGTCAAATCAATTGAATAATTATATGAGCTCAAACGTCAAAGAAATTTTATTAGTGTGTGCCACTTTCTAAATCTCTACTTACTCCGTCTAGGCATTAAACTACTTTGACTGCCTATGTTTTTCTTGCGATTAGGTCTCATCTAGACTTTAGACTCCAATATATCATTTGTCAAGCATTTAACAGTTTTTAGAACACATGTGTTCACCTATTATATGAAACTATAACCTCTATATAAACGCCTATAAATATCCCATTCTTTTTTTATCAGTTATTTCATTCGTATTATATTGTCCATATTGATACCATAACAAGGAAAATCAATTTACCTAGCGAAAAATATGCAGGTACGTATTAAAATAACTGTAAAGTATGTGTAAAATCATTGTAGGTAATGTTTACCAACAAAACTGAAAATTGTTGGTAGATACTACAATATTTATGTCGGTGAATTTGAAAACTATTGGTGATTTGTCGGTAATCGCTCCGCATAGTTTGGGAAAAAATAATATTTTTGATTTTGTAGTATTCTATATGTAACTATAAAATTTAGTGACAAAATCATTTTTGTTGATAGATTCTATAGATATAAACTGGAAGTTTTTTTTGTAGTGGTATATGTTGATTCTATAAATATTTTCTTATTCTAATTATAATTTAACTGTTAGAGTTTATGTTGAGATACTCCAAGCAGTGGCGTAACCCATATGCACCTTAGGACCAGTGCGATAGGTGAACTGCACTAGATCTCGGAGTGACCCTGTTAAATTTGGGTTAGACCGCACTGAAAATGCAGCCGAAAGTCTAGTCCATATTAAAAAAATTGAGTTAATAAAATTTAAAAAGACCGATAAACTTATTGTTTTTGCCCAAAGAATTAAGATGCACGTGGCTCAATTAAGGTATATGAGTGGATAAGTGACTGTCTTATTTGTTATAGAGAGATATATATGTTTTAAACTTGATAATACAGTGTTGTTGGGAGCACTTTTCAAATGAATTTTTGGATCTAAAAATTAATTTTTCATAATAATTGTTAGGAAATTTATTGTTTAGATTTTGATGAATGCCATGTAAAACTTAGAATAGGAAGTTGGCACCCCATTCTTGTTGTAAAATGCATTGTAATAAATGGTATGGGTCAAGCCGAGTTAAGTCGCCTACGCCCAAACATGCAAGAGGACAACCGGAGACTAGAAGGAAGACTCATTGCGAGACAAATGAGTATGGCAAAGAAGAGTAGACGAACTCTATCAAGAAGCAAATGAGATGCAAACAGTGAGTGGAGTCATCGGTCAAGTCAACTCAAGAAAAGCCAAGTCTCAAGTTGAAGTGACAGAAAGAGTCATCCAATGATTGGAAGTCGACTCTAAGTCACCTGGGGAAAGCAAAGAAATGCAAATAAGTCGAGATAATCAAAAAGATCTGCATTGCCTGAGAAATCAAGAGAATTACTTAAACAAGTAATATCTCCATACCACCTTTCTCTCGAGTGCTCACCCCGTGCGCGTGCAAGAGGAATGAACCAATGGGAAGCACTACACCGTGTCGAACTCGAAAAGGTGAAAAAAACAATTCATACGAGGAAATGGCAATTCCAAGGATCGCAACAAGACAAGCCAACGATCGCAAGTGACTTTCAAAAATAAGCATATCTCTTCAACGGGCAAATTTTTGAAAGATCACTATAAAAGGCCGAGAAATGATTTTGAGAAGGGTGACGGACGGAACCAAAAACGTTCAAGCAATTATTAGAACGAAACCTGAAATATTCTCAATCCTCAAGCCTACACTACGAAGAACATCAATCCAACACTCACCGTGAAGGAAAGATAACTTCAATAAGTTGAAGAGGAAAATACTTGAAAATCAAGGGGTCTACATTCCACGAAGGATTGTAGGAAGGTTCAAGGTCGAACCAAGTCTTAAGCTTTTGGAGGGCTTCATGATCAAATCCAAAGAGCTTGAGCAAGTGGGTTGTAGTAGCAAGTAACCGCCTGTGAAGAAGAAGCCGAGTCGTCGAGAAGCCACCGAGTGATCAAGGCGTCTCCAGACCGAGTCCCAAAGGATCAAGTCACCGTGTGTGATCAAGACTTGTATCCGGATTGCTACCACTTTGTATCTTGATCAATACCTAGTGGGTTCCTCCAGGAGTTGGAGAAGAGAGGAGTAGAAGAATTACCCCATCTTCGAACCTCTATAAAAATTTCATTGTGTCATTTACATTTCAAAGACTTTAATTCCTCGCATCTTAATTGTTTAAATCTTCGATAAATTTGCTATCCACTTGATAATTTCTAAGTACTAAACCAAGCACTAAATCCTTGTTTAACCAAACTTAAGGGTGTTAAGTCTTCCGCCAAAAACAAACCACGCTGAGTTAATTTAGACCCAACAAATGAGTTATTCCATCAACAACTCGCTTGAGTCTCATGAGAGACTAACTCTACCGATTAACTAAATTGGTTGTCCACCTAGACACAACTCGTGTAGTATCAACTCAATATTTAAAAGGACTAAATCGAAAATTTGGTAAGGTTTATTCAACCCCCTTTTAAACCTTACACTTACACCCCTTGGGACCTACAAGTGGTATCGGAGCGGTTGGTTCATTGAACCCTCCGCACCGGTTACTTGAACTAGATCTCCAAACTTTTCAAAGTCCGCTTTAGTACTTAAACTTTCAAAACTCTTTTTATCATTAAAAGTTATTATCATGGAAGCAAATTTGACACGCATCCCTATGTTCACTATTGAAGAATTTGATGATTGGAAAATTCGTATGCGAGTGCTCATCTATCAAAGATTACATGATGAGATGTGGATAGTGATAGAGGATGGGCCACTTTGCAAATCTTAAAGGTGAACACAAATGTAAGAAGAGTCGGTGAAGGAGAAGAGGATGTTGCTCCCAGCACTACCATGGTTGAAAAACCAAGAACCGAATGGACAAATGATGACAAAAAGATACAACCTCGACAATGTAGCCAAGGACATCCTTTACAAAACCTTGACAAAGCCATGTTCAATAAAGTCAAATCATGCAAAACGGCTAAAGAAATCGGGACAAGCTAACATTGATTTGTGAAGGCTCGGAGCAAATCAAAGAAAACAAATTATCAGTGGTCGTACGAAATTTGAGAACTTCAAAATGATCTCGGAGAAAACCTGGATCAACTGGATGCTCGATTCACGAAATCACCAATGAGTTATCCGCACTTGGAAAGGAATATGCACGAGAAGAAATGTGTATGAAAATCCTAAAAAGTCTTCCAAATGAATGGGAAATGAAGGTCATGGCACTAAGACATTCCATGGACCTATCAAAGACATCCAACCATGAACTATTCTCGGACCTCAAAGCCTACGAGTTTGAGTTTGAGAAGAAAAGACCAGAAGAGACAACTGTACCCAAAACAATTTTCTAATTGTTAAAGATGGGAAGAGAGCCGAGGTCAAAGAAGTCATTGATCCGTAAGAAATAGCCCGATGGTTAAAAGGTTCAACAAGTTCTTCAATAAGAACTACAAGAGAGGAAAGGGCGAATCTTCCAGAAGACACTCGGCTCCCTCCAAATCAAGGGAAGATAGACCAACCAAGAGAATAGATCATCAAAAAGTCAATATCAAAGGGCTAACAATCCAAGAATGGAAAGAGTGACCAAAAGGTCAATATCTATGCTGAACTCAGACAACCAGGTCACTATGCCATTGATCGCTCATATCCTCGTAGTTAACAAATACAGAATGAAGAAGAAAGAAAGGTCTTCGAGAGAAAGAAGACAAGAAAAGAAAAAGGCAATGATGGTCGCAGAGATCTGAAACAACCAAGTCAAGAGAGATACCGATTCGAGAGCAAAGGAAGCCGACTACTCAAGTGACTCACGAAGAAGAAGCCCGATCCGCTTAATGGCCAAGGAACAAGATCAACTCGACCAAGAAGATGAGGTACACTCCAACTCATCAAACTCAGACTTTAGTGATAGTGACTGTGACACACACACTTCATCACCCACTGATCTTTATGATTCATTAGGCAAAATGATGAAAGATTTTGAACACATTAAATCCTCACACACACTACTAAATGAGGAAAACAGCCTACTCAAAAGCCAAACCTCACAGCTGACTAAGGAGCTGGGTACTCTAAGTCAAATAGCTGATGAGAATGAAAGTTTAAAGGCTGAAAATGCTAAGTTAATAGCAGAAATAGTTGCCATAGAAAAGAGGGAGAATGACCTCAAAAATGTTATTGCCTCATTCACTAAGGCATCTAAATCATTAGATGATCTTATTATGAGTCAAAGAGAATGTGGAGACAAGACAGGCTTATGATTTAACTCCTCTGTGATATGTCAAACTTCAAGAGTAATTTTGGAAAAAGGATCTTCAAGCAATGAAGAGTCTAAAAATCCAAAACTCTAAATGTCAGACACACATTCACTCCAAAGCACAATTACAAGCAAACTGGCCTTGGTTATAAAGGAAAAGGAAAACATCCATTGAGTGCGGCTTGAAAGGACAAAATGAGAAGAGATTCACCGAGTTCCTCAAAGAAACTCCAAAACAGAAAATACTCAGAAGAAGAAGCGAGCTACCAAAAACCCTTAAAATCCATAAAAGAAATACATATGATGGGAATGGTAGAAAATATCCAAGCCAAGCTGATTGGAATAATGTAAACTATCGGATAGACTTATGGAATATAAACCCAAATGGCAAAGGCCAGAACTCAAGAAAGGCCATTCCAAAAGTATAAGAGCTTTCATCAAAGACACATATGCACCTAGGCACTACACTCGGAGACACCACAATTACCCAAAGAAGGCGATTGCTAAAACTTATACACAGGCATACGGACAAAAGAGACAATTTGTATGAACCTGAATCCCCAAGCAATTTGCCAGGATTAATTATGATTATGGCACTCGATAGATGGCAACCCCTTAGAGTCAAATCATTTGGCTATAAGTTGGTTGGATCATCTTACAATTCTAACCCCTCGGACCCGCATACAAGTATGGGTACCTAAAACTTAATTTCCTTGATTGCGGTTCAAGCGAACAATTGAGTGCGCGGAACCTGGTACATGGATAGTGGCTGTTCCAGACATATGACAGGAAATAAGAAAAATTTGTCAAAATTCAAGGAAGTTAAAGGAGCAAAAGTAATATTTGGAGGAAATGAAGCTCCAGGTGAAATAAGAGGCATTAGATCCGTCAAGAGGAACGGATTAGAAATCACAGATGTTGCATATGTCGAAGGACTCAACTTCAACTTGCTAAGCATAAGTCAACTCTGTGACAAGGGCTATAATGTTGGATTCAACATGGGTGTATGCCAAATCAAGGATACTGAATCGAATGAAGTTGTGTTGCAAGGATGCAGACAAAAGAACATGTATGTAGTAGATTGGTCAACCGCTACACACAACACCTGTCTATTAGCAAAGAGCACAAATTTGAATCAAGTTGGTTGTGGCACAAAAAGCCGAGTCACCCGAATTTCAAAACGATTAACAAGCTTGCGTATAGTCTTGTGGAAGGACTTCCAGGACTCGAAGATATCAAGAAGGAGAGTATATGTGATGCATGTCGAAGGGAAAACAAATCAAATCTTCATTCAAAGAAAAGACATGTTCATCTTCAACAAGAATATTGCATCTGCTACATATGGATCTATTTGGCCCAAAGTGGAACTAGCCAAAGATAAGTGGAAAGAAATACACCTTGGTGGTAGTAGATGACTACTCAAGATATACATGGACAATATTCATGTGTAAGAAGAAAGAAACTCTACGAAACTACCACACGGTGATGAAGAGGATTCAAACGAGAAGAGCCAAACCATTATCAAAATAAGATCGGACAGAGGAACCGAGTTTGTCAATGGAATAATAACTCAAGATTATATAGAAAATGGTATTGGTCATGAACTATCGCAGCAAGGACTCCTCGCCAGAATGGAGTTGCGAGAAGAAGGAATGAACTCTCAAAAAAGCAAAGAAGGACCATGTTAGTCAAGGGTTACCAAAAAGATTTTGGGCTGAAACAATCAACACAAACTTGCTACACTCAAAACAGATGTATGATAAACAGACAAATTGACAAAGACTCCCTATGAGATTTGGACTGGAAGAAAACCAAATGTTGCATATTTCGAGAATATTTGGATGTAAATGCTTCATCCACAACAATGGCAAAGACAATCTAAAGGCTTTCGATGCTAAAGCGATGAAGGTATCTTCTTGGGATACTCAACAAAGCAAAGCCTACGAGTACTCAACAAAAGGACTACGGTTGCGAAAGAATCCATTCATGTGGTATTCGATGAGCCAAATGTAAATGGAGAAGACATTGAAGAGTCACCGATAAGTCAATCATCCAACCATACTGAAGAGTCCCTATCTTTGGTCAAGCCGAATTATAAACTCGAGGAAGAAGATGAGATAGCCAATCTCAAAAAAACAATGGAAAATTTGCAAATAAGTGATTACGAGAGAGCCGAACACAAAGAACACAAACCGCAAGACGATCAATCCAGCTAACTTACTCCAACCTTTGATGTAAGATGGCCGAGAGACCATCCACGAACTTGTCATTGGAGATATAAGAGAAGGTGTCAAAACAAGATCGAACTCAATAAGAAGCCATGTTCACATGCTTTATCTCGCAAATAGAGCCCAAAGATGTGTTACAAGCATTGGATGACACACATTGGATTCAAGCTATGCAAGAAGAGTTGAATCGGTTTGAAAGAAATAAAGTATGGGAATTAGTTCAAAGACCCACACATCAAAATGTTATTGGTACTAAATGGGTGTTCGAAACAAGATAAACGAGGATGGTTCTGTGGTAAGAAACAAGGCAAGACTAGTAGCCAAAGGATATTGCCAAGAAGAAGGAATAGATTTTGATGAAACATTTGCTCTCGTAGCAAGATTGGAAGCTATAAGGATGTTTCTTGCCTATGCACTCACAAGAATTTCATTGTATATCGATGGATGTAAAAAGTGCATTCCTAAATGGTTTATTGGAAGAAGAAGTGAATGTTGAACAACCTCCGGGATTTGAGCAAGACTCTTTGGAGATAAGGTATACAAACTCAAGAAAGCCTTGTATGGATTGAAACAGCACCTGAGCATGGTATGATACTTTGTCACAATTCCTAACCGAAAATGGATTCACAAAAAGAAAAGTAGATAGAACACTTTTCGTAATTCAAGACAAAAAGAGTATACTCGCTTGTACAAATATATGTGGATGACATCATTTTTGGATCCACAAACAAAGAACGTGTGAAAAATTTTCAAACCTCATGCAAAGTAAATTTGAAATGAGCATGATGGGAGAGCTAACATTCTTCCTTGGACTCCAAGTGAAACAACCAAGGATGGAACCTTCATAAGTCAAACAAAATACACCGAGAGACTTAATGAAGAAATTTGGTATGGAGGAGAAGTCTTCGTGAAAATACCAATGAATACATCACCAAAATGGACATGGATGCGGATGGCAAGCTCCGTAGATCAAACAAGATACTGAGCACCGATTGGATCATTGCTCTATCTTACAAAGAAGCGTGCGGACATCACCTTTGTGAGGTGTATGTGCAAGATTTCAATCTGCTCCAAAAGAGAGCCATATGACAAAGCAATAAGAGAATATTGAGATACTTGAAAGGAAGCCAAGAAGTTGGCTTATGGTATCCAAAGGAAGGTGGATTCAAGCTAATTAGCTATTCGGACTACGACTATCTTTGGATGCGAGAGTTGAAAAAGCACCTCGTGCACATGTCAAATGCTAGAAACAGTGATTTCCTGGTTTAGCAAGAAGCAAAATTCAATAGCCACCTCTACAAACAAGCGTACCATACATAGGCATGGGCAAACAGTTGTAGCCCAAGTCCTATGGATGAGACAACAACTAAGAGACTATGAAGTTGAGGAAAAAGAAATTCCAATCATGTGTGATAACACAAGTGCAATTGCAATCACTCAAAATCCTGTGTTGCACTCAAGAACAAAACATATCGATGTCGATATCACTTCATAAGAGATCATGTTGAAAAGAAAGGACATCATCTTGGAATATATCTCAACCGATAAACAATTGGTCGACATCTTCACAAAACCATTATGTGAGTCAAGATTTGAAGAACTCAAACATGAGTTAGGGTTAATTGGTGGTGACACTCGAAGAATCAAAGAAAAGAAATGGAACACTAAAAGGGAAAAAGAGTGAACTCACAAATCAAATAAGTAAATCACCAGTGTTGGAAAGACAAATATACCAAGACAACCGCTAGACGAGTCACTAAGAGAACTCGAGAAGAAAAGTTAAATCGGCTAAGGGATAAGTTTTAGTCACTTATGAGCAAAGTGACAAAAACGCAATCGTTTTTGCTAAGCGGGAATGTTTTTAAGAATGGCATCAAGATAATGATGATGTGTACTGACATAAAGCCGCACACCAAGCTTATGATTGGATATAAATGCTTTGCCGCATTAAATACGAGACATTAAATGCTAAATAGGCGTGCAAAATCTAAACCGTTGATTTCGATCACATTTCAAAACCAACCCGCACGCCCTTTCATAAACCATACTTAAATCATTTTCGTCCGTTTCTCTCACACACTACCAAAACCTGCTTCATTTCTCTCTCTCGTATAAAAAGGCAAAAATCTTCTCAAAACCCTATCTATCTTCAAATCAATCTCTAAGTTTTCTTCGATAAAATCCTGAAAAATGGCACCAACCTATGATTTTGTCAAGTTAGGAAAGCAAATCCACACCGGGTCTCATCGGATTTCGACGGCATGGTGAAACAGGGGTCCGATGACACCCTAGTGAAGAAAATCGCCGAGAAATTGGAAACGCCTGGGCTGAAATCGCTTTCGATCTTTGGAATATCCGATGACCTATGTGGAGGAGGTCGCACGCTTCTACGTGAATGCCGATATTCACGATGAAGGGATAAAGTCATCTGTTCACGGAAAGCGACTCACCATCTCTCGCCAAGGATTTGGTTAACACTGCCGCTACCAACGGAAGGAGCATCGAAATTAGCGAAGCTGATGTAAACCTGGGCCGCTTGGAAGGAAATAGCCAAGCCCGACTATACTTGATAAAATAATTTACACAAAGAAACAAGAGACTCATGAAGGAGGATTATCACAAGTCATTGGACATAGTTGCCAAATGCATTGACATCAAATTTGGCGGCTTTGACCAATCACAAAAGCAAAGTTGATCGTGATGGCGGCGATCATTGAAGAAAGGAAAATAAATCGGGCTGAGTTTGTCTACAAATGGTACTATGCCGAATGTAGGAACAAATCCTTCAAGGAAGATGGCACATTTGGAGGATCCCTCAGGATATGGCCTGGTGATTGGCGGATGATGGAGGTGAAAGGAGCCCCTCTTAGACATGGAAAGGCGTTCCATGTTAACAAGAGGATGTTCAGATCAAACCTCTCGCGCGACGAAGAGAGCCTACGCCAAGAGAGCCGACACGAGTGAGGGGAATCACCACCCTCAAGATACAACTCGCTTCCTCTCCACCAAAGAAGAAAGGCGCCCCTGCAGTCTAAGAAGAAGACTCACTCTGCAAAGAAAGAAAGTCAAACTCCGCTCCCGCCCCTGCAGAAGTCACTGCCCCTCGCAGTCGTGTCTCCCGCCCAAAGAAGCGGTCGAGAAGGACTCTCAAATACCTTCTCCGATCGTCAAAAAGAGGAGAAATAATAAGCCAAGACGGCCGACTCCTCGTAAGAAAACACTAGCACGCCCCGCCGCCCAAGACTCGGAAGAAATCGTCTCTCGAACCGAAAATCCCTCCGTACAAACTAGAAGACGAAGAAGAATCATCAAGCGCTCCGAGCTTGAAAACCGGGCCGAGTCACCACTCACCGAACAAATACTTAAATCGCCAAGCAATCGAGTCCCCGGATGTAATTGATGAAACAAATAAGTCTGTGAAGCGATCAAAGAGGCAACTGAAGAAATAGTGTAGTCCATGCAAACAGAGACACAAGAAGAAGTTGATAGAGTGATAGTGATGTGATGATCCTATCTCCACCTTACCCGACATCCAAAATCGTCCGCGTGAGTGGAGGAAATGGAAATTGAGTAAATCAAGGAACAGTTCAACGGCCCGAGTTTATAGAAGAAGAAGAGAATCGTTAAACTTCCTTGCCTAACCATTGTGATCCAAAGATCGGATGAAGACAATCGCATAGATATCCTGCAGATCTTCAAGGACAAGGAGAAGGAAAGACAGCGAGGAAGTCGAGGCACGTGAGAAGGCCAACATCCGCCTCTATCTCCTCGCACCACGAACACACACATCCTCTCCTTGATGTCTTATCCGACGGTGATGAGGATCCTCACTCTCTTCTTTGCCACGTAAGAGTTGCAAATGCAGCAAGCATTGCACGAATCCGAATCCTTCACGAGCAAAGATTGATGGAGGGACCAGGAGAGTCCTCCCGAACACACGGTGAAATTGATCCAATGGGAGTGGTTCAGAAATCGCCATCATTGTTGTTCTTTGCCACCACTTCCCCACTCACTCGGAAGAAGCAATAAAGAAATGGCGATGAAATCGGGATAGTGGGGACCCCAGGTCAGAGCCAACCCCTATTGAAGGTGTCTTACCACCCGCCCCAATGGCTGAACACTCAATAGAAACCCGAGTCCGGAGACAAGTGACCCCATTCAAGTCACTCAAATTGGTGCGCCACCGAGGGGAAAATCCCCACCACAGCAAAGAAGGTCGGAGAATGTTGCGATGACTCAACAACGAATCCGGGAGGTGAAGTGGAGGAAGTACAAACACTAAACGAACAACAAGTTGTCATCAACGAAGCTCGGATGTTGAGACTGTTTGGTGAGGTGCCAACCGCCTCTCGAAGGCTAATGACTGCCGATGCAAAATCGAGGCACATGAAGGAATGTACCACGGGAGTTAACACTGGCGATGAAAGTGCAATCCATGGGGTTGAGACTCCAATGGATGCCACCACGAAGACCCTAAGAAAACATTTGTCGAAAGGGAGGTCCAAGGCTCGCTGCGCAATCGAGACTGCGAGGGAGGTAATGAAGGCCCACGGAGGTTGAAACTTCCTGGGTAAAGAAGTCAAGTAGAGAACATCCCTCCTGCTATCATTGACCCATCCGAAAAGGAGATAAGCGCGCTTCATGATTCCCAAGATAATCCCCGATGTAACCTTTAAGGATCGGAGAAGCGACGAAGAAGGTCGAGTCATCCCCGTGATGACTCCAAAAGACTCAAATTTCGGATGTTCCAAGCACGAGCAAGTCGATCCCAAGACTACTCGTCAAACCTTTAATTTTGATGATGAGCCACCAATGGAAATCTCATCATCATCCGATGACGCTTCGATAAGGCCGAGGACCACCACTCAATTAGAGAAACCACCGAGACCAACGGCCGCTTGAGACAACCGAGGCTTAGCAAGATGGGTTCACTTCACAATGACCCTTAGGCGCGAGACAGAGTCCACCGCACAGCTCCCAAGTGCAGCAGGTTCCCCCAAGTCAGCGGGTTCGACTCAAAAAGGAACTTCACGCGCACCTCTCATCATTGAACAAATACCCGGTTGGCCGTGATGATTCCTTTATAGAATTTTTTTCCTTTCTCCCGGAGATACCCGACCTCACCGAAGAATCGGAGAACGAATGCGCACGCTTCCATAGACCAGCTCTGTTATTCCATCGTGTACTATTGTTCCAAATGATTATGACTTTGACGATGCATGGCCATCACCGCAACGGAAGAATCAAAGTCCGCGAAGTGTTCAAGGCATTATTTGCTGAGATTGAACGGATGGAGAGGCATCGTGCCCTCTATGGACATGCGATCGACAACATAGATGCCAATCTTATCACGGCCGACTTAAGAGGCATAACATGATCGAGATCGGGAATGGTGGCAACAAAGAAGAAACAATGCGTGTGGAACAAGTTAGATACTTCAGGACATTGTTCAACAAGTCGGTATGGAGAGCGAGAATGTTGATGCAAAAACGAAGTTGAGAGAACACATTGAGCACATGCATGAAGCTCACACCGCCGAGATAAAGTCTGCTGCGTGAGCAAAATAAGAGTGATCTACGACGTTTGGAAGAAAACATGGATAGAAAATTCAGCCTTCTCATGGCCGAGATGAAGCTAATTTCAAGAGAGTCCAACGCTACTCAATCCGAATTTCGTCTTTGCATACTCCGCAGCGGACTCGAGACAGAACTTCGACTATCGGCGAGCTCGACTTCCTCGCTGCCATGTTTCGGGCGTTCCTCTCTCCTTTGATGATGCCAAAAGGGGAAGAGGAATACCTTAAAGCACAAAATAGATCCGAAGCCGAAAAAGAGGATCACAACTGCGAAGGAAAGACAAATGAGGAAGCGGCAAACAAAAGAAAGGAAAATCTGTTGAGGGGAAGGATCGAAAGATGTGACCTTGATGATTGCACAAACCCCCAACAAGGTCTTGTCACAAAAAATGACATTATCAAGAAACTCCCAGACTCGCCACTCCAACACTCTTATATCTATGGCCGAAAAGAGAAAGACAATTGAAGCGGGATGGAGGAAGTGGAAGGAAGAATGGATGCCCGGGTTATGAACATCTTGAAACAACATGGAGGCATTCCAATGTATGACAGACACTTATGCCATCTCGGATGTCGGACAGAGCCACGATCGCTTGATGAATTTAAAACGCCGCATTTGAAGGATACTTTGCAAATATGTCTATGGCTCAAGCTTGGGACTTGTCTTGGGAAAAAGGTCTCACGTTATGTGAAGAAGGCGACAGCGGCGGACTACCGACAAGCGATTACTCTGCTTTGGTCACTCACGCTGGTCACTCACTGAAAAAGAAGACCCCGACAATACACGCCTGAGGTAGAGGAAGAAGCGTGGTGGAGGAAGAGGTTTCAGACCTGGCCTCTCGCCAAAACATTGAATACGTAGATCCGTGCAAGAAAGGAGGGATCTCTTTGCGGGCCGGTCTTGACCAAATAGCAAATTTGCAAGTGGCTAAAAGTAATCTTTGAGTATGCGAAAAGAATAGAAGAAAAAATAAGAGACAAACTCAGCTATGGGAGGAAAGACAAGAGAGATTAAGAAGAGATGAAGGCCCGGGAAGGCATATGAAAAGAAGAAGAAGAAAGCGGTGACGATGAGAAAAAGAGAAGAAAAGCGGAAGATCTTTGAACAAGATGAAAAAAGGAGATAAAAAGGAGATGAAGTGTTGTTTGTCCACCCCTTCATGTATTTTATGATGTAAATACATACTATGTAAGTTTTCGCAATAAAGCTATAAATTCTTTTTTTTTTTTGTGTAGACAAATGTTTGCTCACGATACACCTTGTAAACAGATTGTGTAAAAGAACAAGAATGTTATGATCAATAAAAAGATTGATTCTACGCATACATTCTATGTGAATACACTATCTCGTATGTATCTTTACTATTTGCATTTTTGAATGGTTTAAGTTTTGGCATCATCAAAAAGGGGGAAATTGTTAGGAAATTTATTGTTTAGATTTTGATGAATGCCATGTAAAACTTAGAATAGGAAGTTGGCACCCCATTCTTGTTGTAAAATGCATTGTAATAAATAGGGCTGGTCAAGCTGAGTTAAGTCAGCTACGCCCAAACATGCAAGAGGACAACTGGAGACTAGAAGGAAGACTCCACCGCGAGACAATTTGAGTATGGCAAAGAAGAGTGACGGAACTCTCTCAAGAAGCGGTGAGATGCAATGAGTGGAGTATCGACCAAGTCAACTCAAGAAAAGTCAAGTCTCAAGTTGAAGTGACGGAAGAGTCATCCATGATTGGAAGGCGACTCTAAGTCACCCGGGAAAGCAAAGAAATGCGGTCAAGTCGAGATAATCAAAAAGATCCGTTGCAAAAATCAAGAGAATTACTTAAACAAGTAATATCTCCATACCACCTTTCTCTCGAGTGCTCGGTCCCGAAGCGTGCAAGAGGAATGAACCAATGGGAAGCACTACACCGTGTCGAACTCCGAAAAGGTGAAAAAAACAATTCATACGAGGAAATGGTAATTCCAAGGATCGCAACAAGACAAGCCAACGACGCAAGTGACTTTCAAAAATAAGCCTATCTCTTCAACGGGCAAATTTTTGAAAGATCACTATAAAAGGCCGAAAATGATTTTGAGAAGGGTGACGGACGAGGAACCAAAAACGTTCAAGCAATTATTAGAATCGAAACCTGAAATATTCTCAATCCTCAAGCCTACACTACGAAGAACATCAATCCAACACTCACCTGTGAAGGAAAGATAACTTCAATCGGTTGAAGAGGAAAATATTGAAAAATCAAAGAGCTTGAGCAAATGGGTCAGTAGTAGCAGCGCAAACGCCTGTGAAGAAGGTTCGAGTCGTCGCATTTAAAGCCAACCGAGTGATCAAGGCGTCTCCAGATCGAGTCCCAAAGGATCAAGTCACCGGTGTGATCAAGACTTGTATCGGATCATTACCACTTTGTATATCGATCAATACCTAGTGGATTCCTCCAGGAGTTGGAGAAGAGAGGAGTAGAAGAATTACCCCATCTTCGAACCTCTATAAAAATTTCATTGTGTCATTTACATTTCAACACTTTAATTCCCCGCATCTTAATTGTTTAAATCTTCCGATAAATTTGCTATCCACTTGATAATTTCTAAGTACTCAACCAAGCACTAAATCCTTGTTTAACCAAACTTAAGGGTGTTAAATCTTCCAATAAAACAAACCACGCTTGAGTTAATTTAGACCCAAATGAAGAGTTATTCCATCAACAACTCGATTTGAGTCTGCTTGAGAGACTAACTCTCTTGATTAACTAAATTGGTCATCCACTGCAGACACAAATCGTAATGATCAACTCCGAATATTTAAAAGGACTAAATCGAAAATTTGGTAAGGTTTATTCAACCCCTTCTAAACCTTACACTTACACCCCTTGGGACCTACAATAATAATAGTTGTTTGTTATTAATTTAGTATGGATAAGTTCACTTCTCCAAAAAGTCAATTCTAGATAAGCCAAAATCAAAGAGTACAAAAACCTGCAAAGAATTGTTATTAGGTACTGCCTTTAGATTTGTCCTTTTTTTAAAAAACATTTGCACTATAGATTGCCGAAAAGAAAAAAAAATTGACCGCATTTGCTGGAAATCCTGGCCATGACTCCAAGTAGTACTCCTTAATGTTTGTTCACTATTGCCAGTTGTACTCACTAGTCATTTATATATATATATATATTTATATACACACTTGAGGTGAGTTGACTATCAAAATTTTGTCAATATACGAAGTTTAGCACTTGTCACGAAGCAAAGAAAAATATGATAGAACCTAAAATATATATTTGAAATAAAAGAAAATACAACTGGGTAATGTATAGGTTGTGCCTTGTGGAAGATAAATCAAATGGAAATAAAATAATAGGGTAAAAGTCTTGTAGTATACCAAAATTTGGTTGGGTAGACAATGACTTGGTTGCTTTTCTTGACTTTCTTGGTGAGTGTTGGCCTTGGACGTTTGCCTGCAGTTGCCATGACCTGCTAATTAAAAGCTGTTTTTACAACGTTTTTGGGCTATTTATTTAATTTAATGGTGATTAAATTATAATTATCGTTATTAATTATTATTGTTTTTGCATCTCGAATTTGACTATATAACATATATATAATTCTTGTTGGCCAGGGCCATTTGTACTGCGTGTTTCCATACGCGGAATCATTGATCATTCAACACAGTTATACAGCTACTCTATACATAGAAAAATGGCCAAAATAAACAGTTAAACACACACACACACTGTTAAGCTAGAGAGAAAAGATGATATTTCATTATTGTAAAACTGAAGTGATGTGTTACAGCTGATACTTATTTATAGAAGGAAAAGAGGAAGCTAACTGCCATGTAACAGAATAACAGAAAAATAACTAACTATGTAACTAACTACTTCTAGAAGACTCTAATACTCCTCCCTCAAGCTGGAGTATGGTGCCTCAGCAGAGTTGTACTAGTTGTGAGTGGGAGTTTATTGCAGAGATGTTGAAAGCGAGCAACTGACAAAATTTTAGTTAAAATGTCCGCAGGTTGATCTTCAGTGGGTATATACCGGACCTCAACTTGTTTGGCAAGAACCTTTTCCCGGATGAAATGCACATCAAGTTCTATATGTTTCGTCCTGGCGTGGAAGACTGGATTGGAGGCAAGGGCAGAGGCACTTTGATTGTCACACCATATCACCGAAGGGGATGCAATTTTTAGATCAAGTTCAGCAAATAGAGAATGTAACCAAATGAGATCAGCAGCAGTGTCAGCTAACGAGCGATACTCAGATTCAGCACTGGACCTGGAAACCACAGGTTGTTTTTTGGAACTCCAGGTTAACAAATTTCCACCAAGCAGTATGCAATGTCCAATTGCATTTCCCATCATCAAAATCACCCACCCAATCAAGGCCTCAAAAGCCTTCGAGTAGCATATTTTTAGCAGGATGAAAAGAGAGACCAAGATGTATAGTTCCCTTCAAGTATCTGAGCAAGTGTTTGCATGCAGTCCAATGGTTGATAGTGGGAGCATGGAGAAACTGAGAGAGTTTGTTGACAGCAAAATTTATATCTGGTCTTGTCATAGTAAGATACTGAAGAGACCCAACAGTACTTCTATAAAGTGATGGATGTTCAAAGAGTTTGCTGTCAGTTAGGTGTAATTTGTGTGAACAGCTCAATGGTGTTGATGTAGCTTTACAATTTGTGAGTCTATTTTTGCTGAGTAATTCATGAATGTATTTTGACTGAGTAAGGCACATATGATCTTTAGTTCGTGTAGCTTCTATCCCCAAAAAATAATTCACCTCTCCAAGTGTTTTTAAAGCAAATTTGCTGCCCAATTTGAATGATCTTAGCAATCACTTCAAATCTTCCCCGAATCAAGATGTCATCCACATAGACAAGCACCAAAAGTAATTTCCCGAACACCTTTGAAAGAATAATGAGGTATCCGATGTGGACTCCTTAAAACCAATAGAAATCGAAAATCTTTAAGTTTATTAAACCAAGCACGTGGTGCTTGTCTCGAGACCATAAAGTGCTTTATTTAATTTGCGATCGCATTTGGGTGCTCGGATGAAACAAAACCCTCAAGTTGATACATAAAAAGTGTGTCATTTAGATCCCCATGAAGAAAGGCGTTATTTATGTCGATTTGCTGAACTTGCCAACCTGATGTAACTGCAAGAGTAAAGATTAACCTGATAGTGCATGCCTTGATAATCGGACTAAAGGTTTCAACAAAATCAACCCCACTTCTTCTGTATTGCTCAAATCCCGCCACTAATCTAGCTTTGAACCGCTTCAACACTTCCATCCGATTTGTACTTAATTAAAAATCCATTTATTTGTTATGACATGCATCCTTCAAAGATAGGAACCAAAGACCATGTGTTATTGGCAATTAGAGCACTATACTCGCATTCATTGCATCATTCCATTTTGGATCCATTAAGGCTTCTTGTACAGTAAAGGGCTCAATGAGACAAGGGCTGGAAGTATGAGTATGAAAGATTTTAGGTTTGTGAATTCCAGATTTTGACCTGGTGACCATTGGATGACCAGAGAATGGAGGAGCAGGAGGGAAGGAGAAACCAGGAGGAGGGGAAGGAGACTGAGTAAGTGGTTCAGCAGCTGGACTGTGAGTGGATGATGGTGAAGGAGAGTGTGTGGAAACAGCAGGAGCACCTGATGATGGAGAAGATGAAGATAGAGCAGGGGCAGGAGAGATAGGGGCTGGAGGTAAGATAGGAAAACCAAAAGACTGAGTAGTAGATGATGTTTGAGAGGGAGAGGAAAACAACTCAATATATGGAAACTCAGATTCATGAAACTCAACAGTAGGAGAGATGTATACTCTTCCTGTAGGACTTAAACATCTGTAACCTTTGTGGGAGAGGCTATAGCCAAGAAAAAGACATTTTGTGGATCGAAATTGGAATTTGTGAGAATTGTAAGGTCTTAAGAACGGATAACAAGTGCAACCAAATACCTTCAGAAATGTGTAATCAGGGGGCAGTCCAAATAGCAATTGATAAGGAGACTTAGTGTGCAATACAGGGGTTGGAAGGCGGTTTATGACAAACACAGCAGTATGAAAGGCATCCCACCAAAATTTTAGAGGCAATGAGGCTTGAGCAAGCATAGACAGTCCAACCTCAACTATGTGGCGATGTTTTCTCTCAGCTCTCCCATTTTGAGCATGAGTATGAGGACAAGGATGACGGAATTGGATACCTAACTGAGCAAGAAAGGGTGCTAGAGATCTATATTCACCACCCCAATCACTTTGCAAGCATTTTATTTGGGTGTTGAACTGTCTCTCAACATAAGCATTAAATTGCTTAAAAATATCATAAGCATCAGATTTGTGTTTCATTGGGAAAATCCAAGTGAAGCGTGTGAAATCATCAATAAAATGGATGTAGTATGAAAAACCATCAATGGACTGCACAGATGATGGTCCCCATACATCAGAGTGTATGAGCTGAAATGGAGTGGTAGTTTTCTGTGTTTGAGAAGCAAAATGCTTTTGATGTAACTTGCCAAGTTTACACGCATCACAAAAAACAACATTATTGGAATGAAAAGGAACATGTAAGTGCTGTAAGACAGAAGAAAGAGTAGCATTACAAGGATGACCTAATTTCCTATGCCAAGTGAGGGCAGTTGCTGAAGACTGAGAAGCAGTAAATGCTGCTGCTGAACATGATTGATTGGTTGAATGCTTGACTGATGGTGAGAAAGAGCTGTGAGGGTGAAGTTGGGTGAAATCAAGTTTGTAGAGTCCATCCTTAAGAGTGCCTTCCAACAGAATCTTGTGAGAGGTTTTGTCCTTGACATAACAACAGTCATGAAAAAATTCAATCAAGACATTGTTGTCTTTAGTGATTTGGGAGATGCTTAGAAGATTTTTGGTGATGTTAGGCACATAGAGTATATTATTCAGAAGTAAAGGTTTTGAATTAGAAGAACAAGGAATAAAAGAAGAGCCAATTTTTGAAATGGATAGGGTAGAGCCATTACCAACAAGAAGTTTTTCTCGGACCTTGATAGTCAAGACTTTGCGAGATAAGTTCTCCATGTCACCGTCACATGTGTGGTGGCTCCACTTGTCAAAATACCAACTCCCATCACTAGCAGATTGAGAAGTGGCATTAGTTAACAAAGCCTGTGGACTTGAATCATTTCGAAGAGCACTTGAATTTCCCGGGAAGCTCACATCAAAACGTTTGTAGCACTTTAAAGCCACATGTTAAATTCGGGGGACTTGGTACGGTCCCACACATGAAGCGTACCCGATATGGGGAAGAGAGCCCAAGCCCACCAAGTGAGGTTCCATCCTAAAACCAATTGGTGATAGGAGGAGTAGCTCACTTGGCTTATAAATTGGACTCTCTTCCCTTTCTTAATCAATGTGGGACAACTCACAAGTGACATATCTCAACACTCCCCTCACTTGTGAGTCCTTCGTCAATTCATTAATTATCATCACAGGATCCACCATGCTCAATCACATCATGTGATACGGCCCACTCGGACCAACATGGTCCGCTTCCGATACCATGTTAAGCTAGAGAGAAAAGATGATATTTCATTATTGTAAATCAAGTGATGTGTTACGGTGATACTTATTTATAGAAGGAAAAGAGGAAGCTAACCGCCATGTAAGAATAACGTAAAAATAACTAACTATGTAACTAACTACTTCTAGAAGACTCTAATACACACACATGTATAAACGCGTGAGAGCCTGCCCTTTGACAGGGAAATTCTGGAATTTAGAAATAAAGGTAAATAATTTTATATAATGGAAGATTTGAACTTGTTTTGGTCTTACTCGCAATTTCATAATATTTTTAGTGCGTGTATAGAATTCAAGTACTGGAGAGTATGTACATTGTTATTTCAATTTTTTATATTTTTGTAAAGAAGGAAAAAAAAATGTATCCCAAATTAATAAATGAATAATGATTAGGACTGGCAGGAATAATAACACGCAAATGATTTGGGCAGAGGTTGGCAAGTCAAACGATTATTAACATATGTTCTCAGAACTTCGCAAGAGAAAACTTGTGTATCACGGGCCTACCAGTATGCTCGGTTATCCATAGCACAATTTTTTTTTCTAACCCAACTATTTTTTCTCCTAATATATATATATATATATATATATATATATATTTCCATACAAAAAACGGGATTATAAAAAAGAAATTGGGGTGTGTATGTTCTAGAAACTTAATTGATAATTTAATATACAAATATTGGATATGGATCCAATGAGTCCTCCCATTTAGGGTGAGTCTATAGGAATCAATCCTAACCATAGATTAATATTTTTTGGTTGTCCAGATTTTTAGGGAGGTTTTATATTTATTTTTTTTGTTTCAGCAACTAAGAAGGGTATGATGGTCATTTTACAATATATAATCAGTTATATATTGAGATTTGATGAGATCTCAATTACGTTCAATTTCCTTCCCTCTTTCACGGAACGCGTGCTTTCAGTTTTTGAGTAACACATATTCGCTCATATTCAAGTTTTTTCTCCAGCGTATTCTGTTATTAACTGCTTATGTAATATAATCATATATATTGCATATATAGTATAACCATATTGCATGTGTAATTTCATCATATTGTTCATACACATTTAAGTTGCATGATTAGTGTAAATATATTGCTTGTGTAGTATGCAATTCTTGCATATTTAATATTAAGATGGTATTTTTGTGTAGGTGTGTGCATGTAAGTAATAATTTGCTTATTTGAACTGTGTGTGTTGCATATGTAGTATAAGTTTGTTGTTTGTCTAATGTGTCGGTGTTGCTTATGTAAAATATTTTTGCGGTGCTAAGTTAATGTATATGTATTGCATATGTAGTGTAAATTTGTTGCTTATGTAGTATATGGTTGTTGCTAATTACTTGCTTATGTAGTTAATGTATTTGTGTTGTATATATAGTGTATATTCGTTGTTTTATGTAGTATGGGTTTGTTGCTTATGACTTGCTTATGTAGTTGTAGGTCCCAAGGGGTGTGAGTGTAAGGTTTAGAAGGGGGTTGAATAAACCTTACCAACTTTTCGATTTAGTCCTTTTAAAATGTTCGAGTTAATACTTCATAGTTGAGTCCTTGATGGACGACTAAGTTAGTTAATCAACAGAGTTAGTCACTCAACGGACTCGACGAGCTGTTGATAGAATAACTCAAATTGTTTTGACTAAAGACTTAACTCGATTGTGATATGTTTTCAAATGGAAGACTTAACACCCTTGAATTTGGTTAAGTTTGTTTTAATACTTGGTTTAAGCACTTAGTTAATTATCAATTGGATAGCAAATATGTCGATATATGAAAGTAATATGAGAAATTAAAGTGTTGAAATGTGAATGACACAATAAGTTTTTATAGAGGTTCGGAGATGGGGTAATTCTTCTACTCCTCTCTCTCTCCAACTCCTGGAGGAATCCACTAAGTATTGATCAATATACGAGTGGTTAACGGTCCGGATACAAGTCTTGATCACACAACCGACTTGATCCTTTGGGACTCGATGCCGAGATGCCTTGGTCACACAAACAAGGCTTCTCGTGCGACTCGGCCTTCTTCACAGGGCAGCGTGCCTTGCTACTACAACCCACTTGCTCAAGCTCCTTGGATTTGATCACGAAGCCCTCCAAAAACTTGAGACTGGTTCGACCTTGAACCTTCCTACTGATCCTCCGTGGAATGTAGACCCTTGATTCTTCAAATTGTTTCCTCTTCAACTGGTTGAAGTTGTCTTTCCTTCACGGTGAGTGTTGGATTAATTTCCTTCGTAATGTAGGCTTGAGGATTGATCTTGAATAACTTGAAAATATTTTTGGTTCAGATTCCAATGTTAGCTTGAATGTTCGTAGATCGAGTTGTCAAGGTAACCTCTTCTCAAATAAACTCCTCGGCCTTTTATAGTGTTCTTTTGAAAATTTGCCCGTTGAAGAGATAGGCTTATTTTCAAAAGACACTTGTGGTCGCTTGGCTTGTCTTGTTGCGATCCTTGAATTTACGTTTCCTCGTATGAACGATTCTTGACTTTTTGAGTGATTCGACATCGACATGGTGCGTGCTTCCCATTGGTTTATTCCTTTTGCACGCTTCCTGGGATCGAGCACTTCAAGAAAGGTAGTATGGAGGTATTACTTGTTTAAGTAATTCTCTTGATTTACGTACAACGGATCTCTTTCGATTATCTCGACTTGATGCATTTTCTTAATTTCCTCGGTGACTTCGAGTCGACTTCCAATCATTGGATGACTCTTCTCGTCACTTCAACTTGAGACATGGCTATCTTGAATTGACTTGGTGATACTTCATTCAACAAGCATCTCACTGCTCCTTCATCGAGTTCCTGTCTTCTCTTTTTGCCACACTCACCGCCTCATAGCGGAGTCTTCCTTCTAGTCTCCATTTGTCTTCTTGCATGTTCAGGCATAGGACTTGACTCAAATTTCGACCCGACCCTATCTATTACAATGCAATTTACAACGAAAAAATGGGGTGCCAACTTTCTATTCTAAGTTTTACATGGCATTCATCAAAATCTAAGAATTAATTTCCCAACAATTTTCCCCTTTTTGATGATGCCAAAACTTAAAACATTCATACAATAAAGTAACAACAAAGATACATACAGACAATGCAGAATCATAGAATGTATGCGTAGAATCAATCTTTTATTGATCATAACATTCTTGTTCTTTACATAGCTGTTTACAAGGTGTATCAGAGCTTAAATGGAACTTAAAGTAACTATGTTGTTCTATATCTACACAAGTATAGAAATTGTACGATTTTATTCGATGTACGTAAGACTTACATAAAATGTATTTACATAGTAAAATACATGAAAGGGTGGACAACAACATTTCATCTCCTTCACCTCCTTCTTTCATCTCCTTCACTCTGTCATCTTCGACCTCTTTCTCTTCTTCTTTTTCTCATCTTCAAATGCTTAACTTTTTTAGTCATACGCCTTCCGGCACTTCATCTCTTCTCGATCTTTCTTGTCTTTCCTCCCCATAGCCGAGTTTGCCTTTTATTTTCTTCTTCAATTCTCTTTACATACTCGGCATTGTTCTTAGCCACTTGCGGGTTGGCTACTTCGTCAAATCCCCCCAATAGATCCCTCCTTTCTTGCCTGGATCTATGTACTCAATGTTTTTGGGCGAGAGATCTGGGTCCAAACCTCTTCCTCCACCATCGCTTCTTCCTTCTCGCCTCGGGCGTGTATTGTCTTCAGGGCCTTCTTTTTCCCAATTTGAGTGACTAGCGAGTGACCCGGTGAGTGATCGCGTGGTCTGTCTGTCGCTTCTTCACATAGTTTGAGACCTTTTTCCCAAGACAAATCCCGGCTTGAGCCATGGACATATTTGCGAAGTAACCTTCTCGATGCGGCGTCTTGAATTCATCAACAGATCTTGGCTCGGTTCCTCGCATCTAAAATGGCATAAGTGTCTCTGTCATTGGAATGCCTCCATGTTGTTTCGAAATGTTCATAACTCGCATCCATCTTTCCTTCCACTTCCTTCATCCCCGCTTCAATTGTCTTTCTCTTTTCAGCCATAGGTACTGCAGAGTGTTGGAGTGGCAGAGTCACTGGGAGTTTGCTGATGATATCAGCTGTGACAAGACCTTGTTGGGGGGTTTTAGCAATCATCAAGGTCACATCTTTCAAGCCTTCCCCCTCAACAGATTTTCCTTTCTTCTCTCTTATTACTTCCTCAGTTGTCTTTCCCTTCACAGCTGCGTCTTCCTTCTCAGCTTCAGATCCCTTCAGCGCCTTTAGGTATTCCTCTTCCCCTTTTGGGAATCATCAAAGAAGAGAGAACCCCTGAAACAAGCTAGCAAGCATGAAGTCTAGTCTGTGATAGGCGAGTTACGTCAATCTGGCCATGGAGTATCTTTTGCACGGAATTCGAGCGAGTGGCGTTGGATTCAATTTGCTACCAACTTCATCTCACCATGAGAAGATCGAACTTTCGATCCATGTTCTCCTCTACGCAGAGCTCTGTCTTATTATATTCACGCAAATGACTTTATCTACGTGGTGTGAGATTCATGCATTTGTTCGATGTGCTCTTGCATTTTTGTCTTTGCATCGCATTCTCGGCCCGCCGACTAGCAACTTATTGAATAGTGTCCTCAAATATCGAGCTTGTTCCACGCGCATTGTCTCTTTCTTTGTTGCCACCATTCCCTGATCCCCGACTATTATGCCTCGCAGACGCCAGATAGGTTTGCGTCTCTGTTATCGACCTCATGTCCCGGTGAGGCCTGGTGCCTCTCCATCTTTTCAATCTCAGCAAATAGGGCTTTGAAAACTTCCCGAACCTCACCGCTACTGTCTCGGTGACGGCTGACGTCAAAGTCATAGTCTCATTGAACAATGGTGTCTGTTAGAATAACAGGATCGGGTTTATGAAAGCGCTCTCGATCTCTACAAAATGATCATCACGGGCAACTGAATCTGCTCAATGACAATTGGTGCTCGTGAAGTCCCCGAGGAGTCGAACTGCTGCAGCTTGGGAAGCTGCGCGATGGACTCTGTTTGGTGTGGTCATTGTGAAGTCGACCCGACTTTTGAGCCTCATCTGTCTCGAACAACTTCTTCTGGTCTCAAATGTTTTTCCACATGAGTTGACTGGTCCTCGGCCTTATCAGAAGCGTCATCGGACGATGATGAGATTTCCATGGGTGGCTCATCATCAAAGTTGAATGTTTGGCGAGTAGTCTTGAGGTCAGACTTACTCGTGGTTGGAACATCCTCAGCTGAGTCTTTTGGATCGGCAATAGGGGATGACTCAGCTTCATCTTCACCTTCGGATCCCAGAAAAGTTACATCGGGATTATCTTTGGAATCGTGAAGGGCACTTATCTCCTTTTACGATGGATCAATGATAGCGGGAGGGATGTTCTCGTGCTTGACCTCTTTACCCGGGGAAGTCTCAACCTCCCGTTGACCTTCATTACCTCCCGCGTGCCTCAACTACGGCGAGGCCTTGGACATCCCTTTCGACGGTGTCACTGTCTTGGGTCTTTCGAGGTGGCATCCACTGAGTCTCAACTCCATGGATTGCACTTTCATTGCCCAGTGTTAACTCCTGAGGGCAAGGGCGGTTCCTTCCCCGTGCCTCGATTGCATCATCGATCATTGGCTGCAGAGCGATTTGCCGCTTCACCGAGATGATCTTAATCTATCTGAGCCTCTTCAGTGACAACTTGTTGTGTATTTAGTTGTTGTTCCTTCTCCACTTCGCCTCCTAGATTCGTTGTGGAGTCACCAAAAGATCCTCCGACCTTGCTGCCGGTGGAGGGAGTTTCCCCCTCGGTGGCACACCCGGTGAGTGACTTGGAATGGGGTCACTCTTCTCCGGACTCCCGGTTGTTCCCATTGAGTATTCAGGCCGTTGGGGCAGGTGGTAAGACACCTTCATTAGAGGTTGGCTCGACTTGGGGTCCCCACGATCCCCGTTTCATCGCCAGCTTCCTTAATACCTTCCTCCGAATGAGTCAGGGAAGTGGTGGCGCGACAACAATGGCAATATGTTGCACCACTCCCATGGGGTCAATCTCCACTGTGATGTGGAGGACTCCCTGGTCCCTCCATCTTCCTTTGCTCATGTAGGATTCTCGGATTCTTGCATTGCTTGCTGCATTTGCAACTCTTCTCCGTAGCAAAGCAGGTTCGGATCCTCTTCACCGGCGATAGGGCGTCAAGGTGAGGATGTGTATGATCGCTGGTTCCAGTAAAGGGACAAATCTTGGCCTTTTCACGAGCCTCGCCTTCCTCTCGCTAGTCTCTCCTTCTCCTTGTCCTTGAAGATCCGCAAGATATCTATGCGCTTTTTTTCATCATCTTTGGGACCACATTGGTCAATCCGAGAAAGTTCAACGCCCTCTTCTTCTTCAATAAATTTGGGTCTTTGGAACTGTTCCCTGGATCGACTCGACTTCCATTTCCTCCATTCTCCCAGCGATTTTGAATGTCCGGTATGGTGGGGATAGGATCATCACATCATCATCATTGTCATCGTCTTCCTGCTTTGTCTCTCTTGCTCGGGGATTGAGGGTAGCAAACTTTCTTTGCTCGACATTCTCGTTAGCCTCTGTTATAGGCGGAGACACAACCCTTTCAATAGGTAATTCGGTTATCTCAACCATTCCTTGTTCCTCAACTGTTACGTCTCTGCACTGGGTCTTCGAGTTGCCTCTCTTGATCGGCCTCAAAGTGACTTGGCCGTTTCATCAATAACTTCCCGGAGACTCTACTTCTCCAACATCTCGGGTATCTTTTTCACCGTGAGTAGCACTCGGCCTTCTCAAGCTCGGAGAGCTTGGAAATTCTTCTTCTTCTTTTTGTTTTCACCGGAGGAACATCCGGTTCCACTTCCTCCGTTCGTTGAGGGTAAGAGCCTTCGCGGTTGTCTTAGAGGCAACTCGCTTCTTCCTTGTTGTGGCGTCCTCTTCTTCTTGATCACTGGAGAAGGGATTAACGGTTCCTTCTCCATCATGCGGCAGGGGCGGGAGACACGCTGGGGGCGGTGTGACTCGACTGCGCGAGGGCAGGTGCCTTTCTCTTTCTTTGCAGGGCGTGATCTTCTTAGCAGCGATCTTCTTGGGAGGAGGGGAGACAATCGTATCTTCAGTGGTCACCGATTCCCCCTCACTCGTATCAACTCTCTTAGCGTAAGCTCTCTTCTCAGTCGCCCAGAGGTTTGATCGAAACATCCTCTTGTTTACATGGAACGCCTTTTCATGTCGAAGGGAACTCATTTTACTTCCATCACCGCCAATCACCAGGCCGTATCCCGAGGAACCTCCAAACGTACCATCCTCCTTGAAAGATTTATTCCCAACATTCTCGCGCAGTCTTCGATACAAACTCAGCCACTCACCTTCTTTTTTTCTTCAATGATCGCAGCCATTACGATCAATTTATCTTTGGACAACCGGTCAAAGCCGCCAAGTTTGATGTCTATGCATTTGGCAACAATGTCCAGCAATTTGTGGTAGTCCTCTTTCAAAGAGCCTTTCTTGTTAGCTATATAGACCACTTTCTCAAAGACGATCGGACTTGGCTACTTCCTTCCAAGCGGCCCGATCGATTCAATATCACCTCATAAATCTCGCACTCCTTCCGCCGACAACAAGCGGTGTTCGCCGATCCTTGGCGTGATGGTGAACTCTTTTCCGTGTACGAGAGGACTTGATGACCTCATCGTGAACTTCAAATGTTCACGTAGAATTGTGCGACCTCTTCCACATAGGTCATTGGGAACTCCATCGTCAAAAATGGTTTTAATCCAAATTTTTCCAGACTTCTCAAAGCAATTTTCTTCACGTCTTTGTCACGTCGATCCCTGTTTAAGCATGCCGTCGAAATCCACAGTAGACCCAGTGTGGATTTGCTTTCCTAGCTTGACAAAATCATGAGTAGGTGCCATTTCTAGATGTTTTATCGAACGAAACTTAGAAAATGATCTTGAGGGTTTGTAGGGTTTTGAGAGAGAAGTTTCTTTCTTTTGCCTTGAGAGAGATGAACAGTTTTGGTAAAGTGAGAGAAAAATGGACGAAATGGTTTAAGTATGGGTCATGAAAGGACGTGCGGGTGGTTTTTGAAATTTTGATCAAAATCAACGGCTTAGATTTTGCACGCCCGATTGACCTTTAATCTCTCACATTTAATGCGGCAAAGATTTATATCCAATCATAAGCTTTGTGTGCGGCTTTTTGATCAGCATGTCATAATTATCGACATCATTCTTAAAAACATTCCCGCTTCGTAAAAACGATCGTTTTTGTCACTTTGCTCATAAATGACTCAAATTATTCCTTAGTTGATTTAACTCTTTTCTCTTTGCACATAAATACTCAAATTGTCATAACTCGATGCAAATGATTCTCCGATCTGGTGATTCACTTAGTGATTTAAGAGTTTAGCTCTTTTTCGACTTTTCATGTTTCATCTCTTTTCTTTGAGTCTTCCGAGAGTCAACTTAGCTCAATTAACCCCAATTCATGTTTGAGTTCTTCAAATCTTGATTCACATAATAGTTTTGTGAATATGTCGGCTAATTGCTTATCGGTTGAGATATATTCCACGGTGATGTCTTTCTCTTCAACATGATCTCTTATGAAGTGATATCGACATCAATGTGCTTTGTTCTTGAATGCAACACGAGATTTTGAGTGATTGCAATTGCACTTGTGTTATCACACATAATTGGAATTTCCTTTTCCTCAACCTCATAGTCTCTCAAATTCTGCCTCATCCATAAGACTTGGGCTACAAAAAATTGCCCGCAGCCTATGTATTCTCGCTTCACCAGTAGAGGTGGCTATTGAATTTTGCTTCTTGCTAAACCAGAAATTAGCCTATTTCCAAGCATTTGACATGTGCCTCGAGGTACTCTTCCTGTCAACTCTACAACCAAAGATAGTCGAGTCCGAATAGCCAATTAACTTGAATCCACCTTCTTTTGGATACCATAAGCCAACTTCTTGGCTTCCTTTCAAATATCTCAAGATTCTCTTGTCGCAATCATGTGGCTTTCTTTTGGGGCGCGAGAATGAAATCTTGCACATACACCTACCGCAAAGGTGATGTCCGGCTCGCTTCTTTGAGATAGAAGCGGTGATCCAATAAGTGCTCGTATCTTGTTTGATCTACTGTGCTTGCCATCCGCATCCATATCCATTTTGGTCGATGTGTTCATTGGTATTTTCACGTAAGACTTCTCTTCCATACCTAATTTCTTCATTAAATCTCGGTATATTTTGTCTCGACTTATGAAGGTTCCATCCTTCACTTGTTTCACTTGGAGTCCAGGAAGAATGTCAGTTCTCCATCATGCTCATTTCGAATTTGCTTTGCATGAGATTTGAGAATTTATCACACACTCTTTGTTTGTGGATCCAAAGATGATGTCATCCACATATATTTGAACAAGCGATACTCTTCTCATCTTGAATTAAAGAGTGTTCTATCCACTTTGCCTTTTGTGAATCCGTTCTCGCTTAGAAATTGTGATAATGTATCATACCATGCTCTGGGTGCCTGTTTCAATCCATATTGTAGGTCCCAAGGGGGTGTAAGTGTAAGGTTTAGAAGGGGGGTTGAATAAACCTTACCAAATTTTCGATTTAGTCCTTTTAAATCTCTGAGTTGATTCTTACACACTGTGTCCTTGATGGACAAATAATAAGTCACTCAAGAGAGTTAATCTCTCAACAGACTCACCGAGCTGTTGATGGAGTAACTCAAATTTGGCTATAATTTAACTCAACTCTGTGGTTTTATTTTCATTGGAAGACTTAACACCCTTAAGTTTGATTAAGAAAGATATTAGAGCTTGATTTAGTACTTGTAAATTATCAAATGGATAACAAATTTATCGCAGATATAAGCAATTAAAAGTGCGGGAATTTAAATGCTGAAATATAAATGACACAAAAGTTTTTATAGAGGTTCGAAGATGGGGTAATTCTTCTACTCCTCTCTTCTCCAACTCCTGGAGGAATCCACTAAGTAATGATCGTTTCTGAGTGGTAACAGTCCGATACAAGTCTTGATCACAACAAAATGACTTGATCCTTAGGGACTCGATGAGACGCCTTGATCACTCAGTGGCTTCTCGTGCGACTCGGCTTCTTCACAGGGCAGGCTGCGCTTGTTACTTCTGACTCACTTGCTCAAGCTCTTTGGATTTGATCACGAAGCCCTCCAAAAGCTTAAGACTTGGTTCAACCTTGAACCTTTCTACAATCCTTCCCGGAATGTAGACCCTTTGTTTTCAGTATTTTCCTCTTCAACGGATTGAAGTTCTCTTTCCTTCACAGGTGAGTGTTGGATTGATGTACTTCGTAATGTAGCTTGAGGATTGAGATTGTTTCAGTTTTTCTAATGTGCTTGTATATCTCACGTGTGTGTCATCTACTTTTTCTCAAACAAAATCCTCGGCCTTTTTATAGTGAACTTTCAAAAATTTGCCCATTGAAGAGATAGGCTTATTTTTGAAAGTCACTTTGCGTCGTTGGCTTGTCTTGTTGCGCTTCTTGGAATTGCCGTTTCCTCGTATGAATTGTTCTTTCACTTTTTCGAGTTCGACACGGTGTAGTGCTTCCCATTGTTCATTCCTTTTGCACGCTTCGGGGTGAGCACTCCAAGAAAGGTGGTATGGTGATATTACTTGTTTAAGTAAATCTCTTGATTTACGTACAAACGGTTCTTTTACGATTATCTCGACTTGATTTGCATTTCCTTGCTTTCCCCAGGTGACTTAGAGTCGCTTCCAATCATGGATGACTCTTCTCCGTCATTTCAACTTGAGACTTGGCTTTTCTTGAGTTGACTTGATGATGCTCCACCACCAGCATCTCATCTGCTTCTTCATAGAGTTCCCGTCTACTCTTTTTGCCATACTCAAATGTCTCGCGTCTTCCTTCCGATCTTGATTGTCTTCTTGCATGTTAGGGCGTAGGCGACTTAACTCGGCTTTGGCGCTCTATTCATTACAATGCATTTTACAACAAGAATTGGGGTGCCAACTTTCTATTCTAAGTTTTACATGGCATTCATCAAAATCTAAACAATAAAATTCCTAACAATTTCCCCCTTTTTGATGATGCCAAAACTTAAACCATACAAAGATGCAAATAACAAAGATACATACAGATAGTGTATTGACACGCAATGTATGTGCGTAATCAATCTTTTTATTGATCATATCATTCTTGTACTTAACACAAATCACATTTACAAGGTGTATCGTAGTATATAATTGTCTTCACAAAAAAATAGAAAATTTATAGCTTTATTACGTAAGACTTACATTGTATGTATTTACATAATAAAATACACGAAGGGTTGGACAAAGAACACTTCATCTCCTTCATTGTCTCCTTCTTTCATCTTGTTCAAGATCTTCTTCTCTTCTTCTCTTCTTCTCTTCTTCTTCTCGTCGCACCGCCTTCTTTTTCTTTTCATATGCCTTCCTGGCGCTTCATCTTTTCTTAATCTTTCCTGTCTATCCCCCATAGCCGAGTTTGTCTCTTGTTTTCTTCTTCTAATCTTTTTGCATACTCGGCGTTAGTTTTAGCCACTTTTAAATTTGCCACTTGGTCAAGCCCAGCCCAAAGAGATCCCTCCTTTCTTTCCTGGATCTACGTATTCAATATTCTTGGGCGAGGCCTAGGTCAAGCTTCTTCCTCCACTACTCGCTTCTTCCTCTACCTCTCGGGCGTATCTTTGTCTTTGGGGTCTTCTTCTTCCCACCGAGTGACTAGCGAGTGACCAGCAGAGCGATCGGTAAGTCCGTCTGCTGCTGTCCTTCTTCACATAACGTGAGACCCTTTTCCCAAGACAAGTCCCAAGCTTGAGCCATGGACATATTTGCAAAATATCCTTCGATTCGAGCGTTTTGAATTCGTCAACTGATCGTGGCTCTGTCCCGACATCCGAAATGGCATACGTGTCTCTGTCAACTAGAATGCCTCCATGTTCTTTCAAGATGTTCATCACCCTGGCATCCATTCTTCCTTCCACTTCCTTCATCCCTGCTTCAATTGCTTTTCTCTTCTCGGCCATAGATACAAAGAGTGTTGGAGTGGCGAGTCACTGGGAGTTTGCGCTTATAATGTCACCGTGACAGGACCCCTGTTGAGGGTTTGTGCAATCATCAAGGTCATATCTTTTGATCCTTCCCCCTCAGCAGATTTTCCTTTCTTTTGTTTCAAAATTTCCTCACCGATTTTCCCTTCTCACTGTTCCTTCTCACCGCTCTCCTTTCTTTTCAGCTTGATTTTCTTTGCTTTAAGGTATTCCTCTTCCCCCCTTTTGGCATCATCAAAGGATAGAGGAACCCCAGGAACATCTTGGCAAGCATGAAGTCGAGTCTTCTGATGGTTGAGTTACTGCTTCAAGTCCGCTGCGTTGTAAGCGGACGAATCGGATCGAGTAGCGTTGGACTCTGCTGAAATCGGCTTCATCTCGGCCATGAGAAGGCTGAATTTTCTAGTCATGTGTTCTTCCAAACGCTGTATATCATTTGTATTTTGCTCACGCAGCGACTTGATTTCGGCAAAGTGTGAGCTTCATGCATATGCTCAATGTGTTCTCTCAGCTTCGTTTTTGCATCGGATTTTCACTCTCCACACCGGCTTGTTGAACAAAGTTAAAGTATCTCACCGTTCCACTCGCATTGTTTGTCATTTGTTGCCACCATTCCCTTATCCTCGATCATGTTATGCCTCTCAAATCAGTAAAGGAGGCATCTCTGTTGTCCAGGCGCATGTCCAAAGAGGCCTGATGCCTCTCCATCCGTTCAACTTGAAAAGAGTGCCTTGAACACTTCTCGAACTTCACCGATTCTTCATTGCGGTGATGGGCCATACAACATCGAAGTCATAATTAGTGGAACAATGGTGTCTGTTGGAAGAACAGGAGGCTGGTTTGTAGTAGCGTGCTTGTTCATTTCGACTCTTCGTGGAGTTCTCGTATCTCCAAAGGTGAGAAAGGAAAGATTCTACAAAAGATTCTTCACCGCCAATCGGGATCTGTTCGATGATGAGCGGTGCGCGTGAAGTCCTTTTGGGAATCGATCCTGCTGCGAGCTTGAGGAGCCCGAGCGGTGGTCTCGGTTCACTGGGTTTTGTTGTAAAGTAGACCCGCTTTTGGCGAGCCTCATTTTAACTTAACAACCGTTGGTCTCAAATGATTTTTCCATTTAAGTAGACGGTCCTCGGCCTTATCGGTGGCGTCATCGGACGATGATGAGATTTCCATTGGTGGCTCATCATCAAAGTTAAAAGTTTGACGAGTAGTCTTGGGATCGAGACTTGCTCGTGCCTGAACATCCGTAGTTGAGTCTTTTGGATTTGTCATGGGGATGACTCGGCTTCTTCTTCGCCCGATCCCGGAAAAGTGACATCGGGGTTGTCCTGGGAATCATGAAGTGCACGATCTCCTTCTCATATGGGTCGATGATTGCGGGAGGGATGTTCTCTACTTCGACTTCTTTTTACCCCAGGAAGTCTCAACCTCCCGTGGGCCTTCATTACCTCCGGCGATCGCTCTCAGCTGCGAGGCCTTTTGTCCTCCTTTCGACGATGTCACCGTCTTAGGGTCTTCTGATGGCATCCATTGGAGTCTCAACCCCATGGATTGCACTTTCATCGCCAGTGTTAACTCCCGTACATTCCTTCATGTGCCTCGATTTGCATCGGCGGCGTCATTAGCCTTCATAGCGGTTGGCACCTCACCAGACATCTCAACGATCGAGCTTCGTTGATGGCAACTTGCTGTTCTTCTTGTAATTTCTCTTCTTCGCCTCCTTGATTCTTTGTGGAGTCATCTGCAGCATCCTCCGACCTTCTGCGGTGGAGGAGTTTGCCCCTCACCGGCGCACCACCGAGTGACTTGGAATAGGGTCACTCGTCTCCAAACTCCCGGCTGTTTCGATTGATGGTTCAGTTTGGGCGGTGGGTGGCACACCTTCAATAGGGGTTGGCTCGACCGGGGTCCCCACTATCCCGGTTCATCGCCATTTCCTTATTGCCTTCTTCCGAGTGAGTCGGGGAAGTGGTAGCGGCAACATCGGTGGCTATTTGTCAACCACTCCCATTGGATCGATTTCGGTGTGTTCGGAGGACTCTCCTGGTCCCCCATTAGTCTTTGCTCGTGAAGGATTCTTGATTCGTGCGATTACTTTGCCGCATTTGCAATTCTTCGTGGCGGGACATTCTCTCAGTTCCTCGTCACTATCGTGAGAAGACATCAAGGAGAGGATGTGTGTGTTCTTTGTGCGGAGATAGGGCGGATCTTGCCTTCTCACGTGCTTGGCTTCTTGACTTTGCTTTGCTCTCTCCCTGTCCTTGTAGATCTGCGGGATGTCTAAGCGATTGTCTTCATCCGTAGGCGGGCAGCACAAGAGTTAGTCCAAGGAAATGTAGCGATTCCTCTTCTTCTTCTATGAACTCGGGCCGTTGGAACTGTTCCCTTGACTTGCTCAACTTCCATTTTCTCCACTCACGCAGACGATTTTGGATGTCGGGTAAGGTGGAGATAGGATCATTACATCACTATCCGCTTGGGCTGGTTCTTCTTGTGCTTCACCTGTGTGAGCTACAATCGTGTCTTCGGGTTGCCTCTGCTGATCGCCTTCGGCCACTTGGCTGTTTCATCAATTACATCCGGAGACTCTACTTCTCCGGTAGTCTCCGTATTTGTGCTAGGCCGAGTAATCGACTCACCGGGTTTCTCCTGTTCGGACCGCTTGACGAGTCTTCTTCGTCTCTGGTTTGTACCGGGGGGATTTACGTTGAGGCGGTGTCCTCGAGTCTTGTCTTGGCGGGGCCGGTCTTTGGTGTCTTTTTCGAGGAGCGAGCCATCGTGGCTTGTCGGTTCTCCTCCTTTTGACGATCGGAGAAGGTATTTGTGAGTCCTTCTCGACCGCTGCTTTGCATGGCGGGGAGACACGGCTTGGGGCGGTGACTGACTGCGAGGGCGGGAGCATGTTTGGTTTTCTTTCTTTGCGGGCGTGCGATCTTCTTAGCAATTGCATGGCGCTTTCTTCTTGGGCGAGAGAAGGCATTTGTATCTTGAAGGTCACCGATTCCCCTCACCGTGTCGCTCTCTTGGCGTAAGCTCTCTTCTCAGTGCGCCGCTGAGAGGTTTGCTCGAACATCCTCTTGTTAACATGGAAAGCCTTCCCATGTCTAAGAGGGACTCCTTTCACCTCCAATAGCCGGCCAATCACCAGGCCATATCCTAGGGATCTTCCAAATGAACCATCTTCTTTGAAGGACTTGTTCCCACGTTCGCGAGAGTCTGCTGTGACAAACTCAGCCCGATTGATCTTCTTTTCTTCGATGATTGCAGGCCATTACAATCGCTTCGCCTTTGATGATTGGTCAAAGCCGCCAAATTTGATGTCGATACATTTGGCAACTATGTCCAACAACTTGTGATAATCCTCCTTCCATCTCTTGTTTGCTGTGTATATTATTTTATCAAAAAAAGTCGGACTTGGCTATTTCTTTCAGGCGTCAAAGTGACATCACTTCTTTAATCTCGGATGCTCCTTCGCTGGGTAGTGAGCAATATTCAGCCAAATCCTCTGGCGAGATAGTCACCGCTTTCCGTGAATGATGACTTGATTCCTTTATCGTGAATCTCAAAGCATTCACGTAGAATTGTGCGACCTCCTCCACATAGGTCATCGGATATTCTAAAGTTAGAAACGGTTTTAGTCCGGACGTTTCCAACTTCTCAGCGATTTTCTTCACCAGGGTGTCGTCGGACCCCTGCTTCACCATTCCGTCGAAATCCACCGTCGAACCGGTGTGGATTTGCTTTCCTAACTTGGTAAAGTCATAAGTTGGTGCCATTTCTCAGGATTATATCAAGAAAAACTCAGAAATTGATTTGAAGGTTGATAGGGTTTCGAGAGTATTTTGCCTTTGCTTTTGAGAGAAAGAGATGAACAGTTTTAGAAGTGTGAGAGAGAAACGGACGAAAATGGTTTAAATATGGTTTATGAAAGGACGTGCACGAAGGTTTTGAATTGTGATCGAAATCAACGGCTTGGATTTCGCACGCCTATTGAGCATTTCACGTCTCGTATTTAATGCGGCAAAGATTTATATCCAATCATAAGCTTGGTGTGCGGCTTTATGTCTATACACATCATCATTATCTTTGACGTGTTCCTTAAAACATTCCCGCTAAGTCAAAACGATTGCGTTTTTGTCACTTTGCTCATAAGTTATTCAAACTTATCTCTTAGGCGATTTAACTCTACTCCTCATGATTCTCTTAGTGACTCATTATCACCGACTTGGTGTAGTCAGTCTTTTCCGATCTGGTGATTCTTGGTGATTTACTGATTTTTCAGCTCTTTTTCACCCCTTTTCTGTTCCATTTCTCTTCTTTAATTCGTCTGAGTGTCAGCTCAGTTCAATTAATCCCAACTCATGTTTGAGTTCTTCAAATCTTGACTCACATAATGGTTTTGTGAAGATATCAGCTAGTTGTTTATCAGTTGAGATATATTCCAGGATGATGTCCTTCTTTTCAACATGGTCTCTTATGAAGTGATATCTGACATCAATATGTTTTGTTCTTGAGTGCAACACGGGATTTTGAGTGATAGCTATTGCACTTGTGTTATCACACATGATTGGAATTTCTTTTTCTTCCACTTCATAGTCTCTCAGCTGCTGTCTCATCCATAGGACTTGGGCACAATTTTGCCCCTTCAGACTATGTATTCCGCCTCACCGTAGAGGTGGCTATTGAGTTTTGCTTCTTGCTAAACCAGGAGATTAGTCTATTTCTAGCATTTGACATGTGCCTCAAGTGCTCTTCCCCGTCCACTCGCATCCAAAGATAGTCGTAGTCCGAATAGCCAATTAGCTTGAATCCACCTTCCTTTGGATACCATAGGCCTCTTCTTGGCTTCCTTTCAAGTATCTCAATATTCTCTTAGTTTCTTTGTCATATGGCTCTCTTTTGGAGCAGATTGAAATCTTGCACATACACCTACATCAAAGGTGATGTCCGCCCGCTTGCCGTGAGATAGAGCATGATCCAATAAGTGCTCAGATCTTGTTTGATCTACGAGGTTTGCCATCCGCATCCATGTCCATTTTGATGATGTGTTCATTGGTATTTTTACGAAGACTTCTCTTCCATACCAAACTTCTTCATTAATTCTTCCGGTATATTTTGTTTGACTTATGAAGGTTCCATCCTTCACTGTTTCACTTGGAGTCCAAGGAAGAATGTCGGCTCTCCCATCATGCTCATTTCAAATTTACTTTGCATGAGGTTTGAAAACTTTTCACACGAGATCTTTGTTTGTGGATCCAAAGATGATGTCATCAACATATATTTGAACAAGTAGAATACTCTTCTTGTCTTGAATTACGAAAAGTGTTCTATCTACTTTTCCTTTTGTGAATCCATTTTCGATTAGGAATTGTGACGGGTGTCATACCATGCTCAGGTGCTGTTTCAATCCATACGGGGCTTTCTTGAGTTTGTATACCTTGTCTCCAAGAGTCTTCGCTCAAATCCTGGAGGTTGTTCAACATATACTTCTTCTTCCAATAAACCATTTAGGAATGCACTTTTTACATCCATCGATATACAATGAAATTCTTATGAGCCGCATAGGCAAGAAACATCCTTATAGCTTCCAATCTTGCTACGAGGGCAAATGTTTCATCAAAATCTATTCCTTCTTCTTGGCAATATCCTTTGGCTACTAATCTTGCTTTGTTTCTTACCACGAACCTTCCTCGTTCATCTTATTTCGAACACCCATTTGGTTCCAATAACATTTTGATGTATGGGTCTTTGCACTAATTCCCATACTTTATTTCTCTCAAACCGATTCGACTCTTCTTGCATAGCTTGAATCCAATGTGTGTCTTCAATGCTTGTGACACATCTTTTGGCTCTATTTGCGAGATGAAGCATGTGAACATAGCTTCTTGTTGAGTTCGGATCTTGTTTTAACACCTTCGCTTATATCTCCAATGACAAGTTACGGTGGATGGTCTCTCGGCCATCTTACATCAAAGTTGGAGTAAGTTAGCCGGATTGATCGACTTGCAACCGTGTTGGTGTGGTCAGCTCTCTCGTTATCACTTAGCCGCAAATTTTCCGGTTGTTTTTGAGATTCACTATCTCATCTTCTTACGAATTGATAATTCCGGCTTGAAAGACATAGGGACTCTTACGTATGGTTGGATGATTCGAACTTATCACCGATTCTTCAATGTCTTCTCTATTTACATTTGGCTCATCGAATACTACATGAATGGATTCTTACGCAACCATAGTTCTTTTGTTGAGTACTCAGTTTTTGCTTTCGGTGAGTATCCTAAGAAGATACCCTCATCGACTTTAGCATCAAAAGCCTTTAGGTTGTCTTTGCCATTGTTGTGGATGAAGCATTTACATCCAAATATTCTCAAATATGCAACATTTGGTTTTCTTCCGATCCAGGATCTCATAGGGAGTCTTTGTCACCGTCTATTTATCATACATCTGTTTTGTGTAGCAAATTTGTGTTAATTGCTTGACCCAAAATCTTTTTGGTAACCTGCTTGACTAACATGGTCCTTCTTTGCTTCTTTGAGGGTTCTTCGTTCCTTCTTTCGCAACTCCATTATCTTTGTGGAGTCCTTGTTCTTGATAGTTCATGACCAATACCATTCTCAACACGATCTTGAGTTATTATTCCATTGACAAACTCGGTTCCTCTATCGATCTTATTTTGATAATGGTTTGACTCTTCTCATTTTGAATCCTCTTCATCAATTTTAATGGTAGTTTTTGTAGGGTTTCTTTCTTCTTGCACATGAATATTGTCCATGTATATCTTGAGTAGTCATCTACTACCACCAAGGTGTATTTCTTTCCACTTATCTTTGGTGGTTCCATTTGGGCCAAATAGATCCATATGAAGTAGATGCAATATTCTTGTTGAGGATGGGCATGTCTTTTCTTTGAATGACGACTTGATTTGCTTTCCCTTCGACATGCATCACATATACTCTCCTTCTTGTATCTTGAGTCTGGAAGTCCTTCTACAAGATGACTTCTTGCCCGACTTGTTAATTGTTTTGAAATTCGGGTGACTCGGCTTTTTGTGCCACGTGAACTTGATTCAATTTGTGCTCTTTGCTAGAGACAGTCTTTGGGTGTTGCGATTGACCAATCCACTACATACATATTTTTAATCTACATCCTTGCAAAGACCACTTCATTTGATTCAATTTCTTTGATTCGGCATATACCCATATTGAATCCAACATTGTAGCCCTTGTCACGGTGATGATACTCGATAAGTTGAAGTTAAGTCCTTCAACATATGCAACATCCGTGATTTCTAATCCATTCCTCTTGATGGATCCAATGCCTCTTATTTCACCAGGCTTCATTTCCTCCAAATATGACTTTTGCTCCTTTGATTTCCTTGAATTTTGACAAATTTCTCTTATTTCTGTCATATGCCTGCGAATAACCACTATCCATGTACCAGGTTCCTTGGCACTCACTTGTTCCTTGAACCCGCAATCAAGGAAATTAAGTTTTAGGTACCCATACTTGTCTGCAGGTCCTGAGGGGTTAGAATTGTAAGATGATCCAACCAGCCTATAGCCAAATGATTTGACTCTAAGAGGTTGCCATCTATCGATGCCATAATCATAATTAATCCTGGCAAATTGCTTGGGGATTATAGGTTCATACAACTGTCTCTTTAGTCGTATGCTGCGTATATGTGTTTTAGCAATTGCCTTCCTTGTAATTGTGGTGTTTTTTGAGTGTAGTGCCTAGGTGCATATGTGTCTTTGATGAAAGCTCTTATACTTTTGGAATGGCCTTTCTTTGAGTTCTGGCCTTTTCCATTTGGGCTTATATTCCATAAGTCTGTCTTTGATAGTTCACATTATTCCAATCGCTTGGCTTGGATATTTTCTACCATTCCCATCATATGTATTTCTTTTATGGATTCTCTGGGATTTTTGGTAGCTCTGCTTCCTTTTTCAGAGTATTTTACTTTAGGAGTTTCTTTGAGGACTCATTGAATCTCTTCTCACTGTCCTTTCAGCGCACTCAACTACATTTTCCTTTTCCTTTGTAACCAAGGCCATTTGCTTAGTATTGTGCTTTGGAGTGAATGTGTGTGCAACACTTAGAGTTTTGGATTTTTCGGACTCTTCATGACTTGAAGATCCTTTTTCCAAAATTACTCTTGAGGTTTGACATGGCACGGAGGAATTAAATCCTAAGCTGTCTTGTCTCCACATTCTCTTTGACTCATAATAAGATCATCCAATGATTTAGATGCCTTAGTGAATGAGGCAATAACATTCTTGAGGTCATTCTCCCTCTTTTCTATAGCGGCAATTTCGCTACTAGTTTAGCATTTTCACCTTTAACCTTTCATTCTCAACACTATTTGACTTAGAGTACTCGGCTCCTTAGTCGACTTTGAGTTTTGACTTTTGTAGGCTGTTTTCCTCATTCAATAGTGTGTGTGAGGATTTAATGTGTTCAAAATCTTTCATCATTTTGCTTAATGAATCATAAAGATCTGTAGGTGATAAAGTGAGTGTGTCACGATCACTATCACTAGTGTCGAGTTTGTTGAGTTAGATTGTACCTCATCTTCTTGATCTTGTTCTTTGGCCATCAAGCGGATCGGGGTTTCTTCTTCGAGTCACTTGAGTAGTCGGCTTCACTGCTCTCTCAATCACCGTCTCCCTTGACTTGGTTTTTAGCGATGTCTGCTGACCATCATTGCCTTTTTCCTTTCTTATCTTCTTTTTTCTCAAGATCTTTCTTTCTTCTTCATCCTGTACTTGTTGACTACGAGGATATGAGCGATCAATGGCGTAGTGACCTGGTTGTCTACAGTTCAACATAGATATTCAGACCTTTTGATCGGCTCTTTCCATTCTTGAGTTGTCGACCCTTTGATATTCAACTTTTTGATGATCTGTTCTCTTGGTTGGCTGTCTTCCCTTGATTTGGAGGGAGCCGAGTGTCTTCGGAAGATTCACCCTTTCCTCTCTTGTAGTTCTTGTTAAAGAACTTGTTAAATCTTTTAACCATCGTGGCTATTTCTTCCGGGTCAATTACTTCTTTGACCTCGGCTCTCTTCCCATCTTTAACAATTAGAGCAATTTGTTTTGGGTACAACTGTCTCTTCCTGGTCTTTTCTTCTCACTCAAACTCGTAGGCTTTGAGGTCCGAGAATAACTCATGGTTGGATGTCTTTGATAGGTCCATGGAATGTCTCGATGCCATGACCTTCATTTCCCCATTCAAATGGCCAGGACTTTTTTAGGATTTTCATACACATTTCCTTCATGTATATTCCTTTCCAAGTGTAGACGACTCATTTGTGATTTTCGTAAAACGAGCGTCTAGTTGATCCAGGTTTTCTCCTGAGATCATTTTGAAGTTTTCAAATTTTTGTACCGCCACTGATAATTTGTTTTCTTTGATTTGCTCACGAGCCTTCACAAATCAATGTCGGCTTATCCCCGCATTTCTTTAGCCGTTTTGCTATCATCATTTGTCCACTCGGTTCTTGGTTTTTCAACCATGACCGGTCCGGGAGCAACATCTTCTTCTCCTTGGTTTGCAACTCTTCGTCATTTGTGTTCACCTTTAATATTTGTAGAGGCCCATCTTCTATCACTATCCACATCTCATCATGTAATCTTTGATAGATGAGCACGCATACGAATTTTCCAATCATCAAATTCCTCAATAGTGAACATAGGGATGCGTGTCAAATTTGCTTCCATGATAATGACTTTTAATAAAAAGAGTTTTGAAGGTTTAAGTACTAAAGCGGACTTTGAAAAGTTTGGAGATCTAGTTCAAGAACCGGTGCGGAGGGTTCAATGAACCATCCGCTCTGATACCACTTGTAGGTCCCAAGGGGTGTAAGTGTAAGGTTTAGAAGGGGGTTGAATAAACCTTACCAAATTTTCGATTTAGTCCTTTTAAATCTCTGAGTTGATTCTTACACTGTTGTCCTTGATGGACAATCGAATAAGTCACTTAGTAGAGTTAATCTCTCAATTCTCAATTGAGCTTTTGATGGAGTAACTCACCGGTGTTAACTATAATTTAACTCAACTGTGGTTTTATTTTCAGCGGAAGACTTAACACCCTTAAGTTTGATTAAGCAAGATATTAGAGCTTGATTTAGTACTTGTAAATTATCAAATGGATAACAAATTTATCGTGAGATATAAGCAATTAAAAGTGCGAGAATTTAAATCTTTGAAATGTAAATGACACAAGAAAGTTTTTATAGAGGTTCGAAGATGGGGTAATTCTTCTACTCCTCTCTTCTCCAACTCCTGGAGGAATCCACTAAGTAATGATCGGTTTACGAGTGGTACCCGGATACAAGTCTTGATCACAACACCGACTTGATCCTTGGGACTCGGTCATGCAGACGCCTTGATCACTCACCAAGCTCGTGCGACTCGGCTTCTTCACAGGCAAATTGTGCCTTGTTACTACAACTCACTTGCTCAAGCTCTTTGGATTTGATCACGAAGCCCTCCAAAAGCTTAAGACTTGGTTCGACCTTGAACCTTCCTACAATCCTTCGTGGAATGTAGACCCCTTGATTTTTCAGTATTTTCCTCTTCAACTCGATTGAAGTTCTCTTTCCTTCACGGGTGAGTGTTGGATTGATGTACTTCGTAATGTAGGCTTGAGGATTGAGATTGTTTGATTTTTCTAATGTGCTTGTATATCTCACGTGTGTGTCATCTACTTTTTTTCAAACAAAATCCTCGGCCTTTTATAGTGAACTTTCAAAAATTTGCCCGTTGAAGAGATAGGCTTATTTTTGAAAGTCACTTTGCGATCGTTGGCTTGTCTTGTTGCGATTCTTGGAATTGCCGTTTCCTCGTATGAATTGTTCTTTCACTTTTTCGAGTTCGACACGGTGTAGTGCTTCCCATTGGTTCATTCCTTTTGCACGCTTCCGGGATGAGCACTCCAAGAAAGGTGGTATGGAGATATTACTTGTTTAAGTAAATCTCTTGATTTACGTAACGGTTCTTTTACGATTATCTCGACTTGACCGCATTTCCTTGCTTTCCCCAGGTGACTTAGAGTCGACTTCCAATCATGGATGACTCTTCATCATTTCAACTTGAGACTTGGCTTTTCTTGAGTTGACTTGATGATGCTCCACTCACCGCATCTCACCGCTTCTTGATAGAGTTCCCGTCTACTCTTCTTTGCCATACTCACTGTCTCGCGCAGCGAGTAGTCTTCCTTCCATCTTGATTGTCTTCTTGCATGTTAGGGCGTGGCGACTTAACTCGGCAGCACTCTATTCATTACAATGCATTTTACAACAAGAATTGGGGTGCCAACTTTCTATTCTAAGTTTTACATGGCATTCATCAAAATCTAAACAATAAAATTCCTAACACATATAAAGCCTTTTTGAGTTTGTATACCTTATCTCCAAGAGTCTTCCTCAAATCCTAGAGGTTGTTCAACATATACTTCTTCTTCTAATAACCCGTTAAGGAATGCACTCTTTACATTCATTTGATATACAATAAAGTCTTTGTGAGCTGCATAGGCAAGAAACATCCTTATAGCCTCCAATCTTGCTACATGAGCAAAAGTTTCATCAAAATCTATTCCTTTTTCTTGCAATACCCTTTGGCTACCAATCTTTCTTTGTTTCTCACCACGAACCTTCCTCATTCATCTTGTTTCGAACACCCATTTAGTGCCAATAACGTTTTGATGGGTAGGTCTTTGAACCAATTCCCACACTTTATTCCTCTCAAACCGATTCAACTCTTCTTGCATAGCTTGAATCCAATGTGTGTCATCCAATGCTTGTGACACATCTTTTGGCTCTTTTTGTGAGATGAAGCAAGTAAACATTGCTTCTTGTTGAGTTACGGATCTAGTTTTCACACCTTCTCTTACATCTCCAATGATTAGTTGTGGTGGATGGTCTCTTAGCCATCTTATATCGGGTTGGAGTAAGTTAGGTGGATTGATCGTCTTGCGGTGTGTTATTTTCATCGGCTCTCTCATCATCACTTAGGCTGCATTTTCCGGTGTCTTTGAGACTCAACTATCTCTTCTTCATCTGGACTTATAACTCGACTTGCTTCAACATATGGACTCTTCTGCATGGTTGGTTGATTGACTTATCGGTGACTCTTCAATGTTTCCTCCATTTATATTTGGTTCATCAAACACCACATGGATGGATTCTTCTATAACCATTGTCCTCTTGTTGAGCACTCTATAGGCTTTGCTTTCAACTGAGTATCTGAGAAGATACCTTCATCAGCTTCAGACATCAAAAGCCTTTAAATTATCTTTGCCATTGTTATGGATGAAGCATTTGCATCCAAATATTCTAAAGTATGAAACATTTGACTTTTTCCCTGTCTAAATCTCATAGGAGTCTTTGTCACCGTCTGTTTATCATGCATCTATTTTGAGTATAACATCTTTGTGTTTATTGCTTGACCCAAAATCTTTTAGACACCTGCTTGACTAACATAGTCCTTGCTGCTTCTTTGAGAGTTCTATTCCTTCTTTCTCGCAACTCCATTTTGTGTGGAGTCCTTCTGTGAATAATTCATGACCAATACCATTTTCAATACGATCTTGAGTTATTATTCCATTGACAAACTCGGTTCCTCTGTCGAGATCTTATTTTGATAAAGGTTTGACTCTTCTCATTTTGGATTCTCTTCATCACGGTGTGTAGTTTCTCTGAGTTTCGTTCTTCTTACACATGAATATTGTCCATGTATATCTTGAGTAGTCATCTACTACCACCAAGGTGTATTTCTTCCCACTTATCTTTGGCTGGTTCAACTGGACCAAATAGATCCATATGTAGCGGTCAATATTCTTGTTGAAGATGAACATGTCTTTTTCTTTGAATGATGATTTGATCTGTTTTCCTTCTCGACATGCATCACATATACTTTCCTTCTTGTATCTTTGAGTCTGGAAGTCCTTCCACAAGATTACTTCTTGCAAGTTTGTTAATAGTTTTGAAATTCGGGTGACTCGGCTTCTTGTGCCACGACCAACTTGATTCAAATTTGTGCTCTTTGCTAGAGACAAGTGCTTGGTGTTGCGATTGACCAATCTACCACATACATGTTCTTTTGTCTGCATCCTTGCAACACTATTTCATTAGTTTCACATCCTTGATTTGGCATACACCCATATTGAATCCAACATTGTAGCCTTTGTCACATAGTTGACTTATGCTTAACAAGTTGAAATTGAGGCCTTCAACATATGCAACATCGTAATTTCTAATCCATTTTTCTTGATGGATCCAATGCCTCTTATTACTCCCCGAGCTTCATTCCCTCCAAATATGACTTTTGCACCTCTAACATCCTTGAATTTTGATAAATTTTCTTGTTTCTGTCATGTGTATGGAATAATATCCATGTACCAGGTTCCTTGGCACAATTTGCTCCTTGAACCTGCAATCAAGGAAATTAGGTTTTAGGTACCCATACTTATGCGGGTCTGAGGGTTAGTATTATAAGATGATCCAACCAACCTATAGCCAAATGATTTGACTCTAAGGAGTTGCCATCTATCGATGCCATAATCATAATTAATTTTGGCAAATTGCTTGGGGGTTCTAGGTTCATACAAGCTGTCTCTTTTGTCAGTATGCTGTGTATGTGTTTTAGCAATTGCCTTCTTTTGGTAGTTGTGAAATCTCTGAGTGTAGTGCCTAGGTGCATATGTGTGCTTTGATGATAGCTCTTATGCCTTTGGAATGGCCTTTCTTTGAGTTCTAGGCCTTTCCCACTTAGGCTTGTATTCCATAGATCTTTCTTTGATAGTTCACATTGTTCCAATCAGCTTGGCTTGGATATTTTCTACCATTCCCATCATATGTGTTTATTTTATAGAATTTTTGGGGCTTTTGGTAGCTCGTTTCTTCTTTCTGAGTATCTCTCTGTTTGGAGTTTGCTTTGAGGAAGTTTGCTAGATTTCTTCTCACTTGTCCTCTCGATACTCACCGGTCATTTTCCTTTTCCTTTATAACCAAGGCCGGTTTGCTCGTGATTGTGCTTTGGAATAAATGTGTGTGCACCATTTGGAGTTTTGGATTTTAGAGATCTTCATTACTTGAAGATCCTTTTTCCAAAATCACTTTTGGAGCTTGACATAGCAGAGGAATTAAATCCTAAGCTGTCTTGTCTCCACATTCTCTTTGACTCATAATAAGATCATCCAATGATTTAGATTCCTTAGTGAATGAGGCAATCACATTTTTGAGGTCATTCTCCCTCTTTTCTATAGCGGCTATCTCTCTTTGTTAACTTAGCATTTTCAGCCTTTAGACTTTTATTCTCATCGACTATTTGATTTAGAGTACTCGGCTCCTTAGTCACCAGTTTTGCTCTTGAGTAGTCATTTTTTCTCATTTAATAGTGTGTGTGAAGTTCCGCATATATTTTCAATTTTTTTGATCGATTCTTTCCATTCTTGGATTGTCGACTCTTTGATATTCAACTTTTTGATGCTATGTTCTCTTGGGTGGTCTTTCTTCCCTTGACTTGGAGAGCCGAGTGTCTTACGGAGGATTCACCTTTGCTTCTTTTGTAGTTCTTATTGAAGAACTTGTTGAACCTTTTAACCATCGGGGCAATCTTCTCTTGGTCAATGGCTTCTTTGACCTCGGCTCTCTTGCCATCCTTAACAATTAGAAAGAATTGTTTTGGCACAACCCCATCTCTTCTTGGTCTTTTCTTCTCGATTCAAATTCGAGGCTTTGAGATCGAGAACACTCATGGTTGGATGTTTTTGATAGGTCCATGGAATGTCTCATGGCCATGACCTTCATATCCCACTCAGTTGGGAGACTTCTTAGAATCTTCATACACATTTCCTTTTGTGTATATTCTTTTCCAAGTGCAGACAGTTCATTGGTGATTTCTGTGAACCGAGCATCCAGCTGATCCAAGGTTTCTCCTGCAAGCATCTTAAAGTTTTCAAATTTTTGTACAACCACAGATAGTTTATTTTCTTTGATTTGCTCTGAGCCTTCGCAAATCAAGGTTAGCTTGTCCCAGATTTCTTTTGCCGTTTTGCATGATTTGACTTTGTTGAACATGGCTTTGTCAAGGTTTTGTAAAGAATGTCCTTGGCCACATTGTCCAAGTTATATCTTTTCTGTCATCATTTGTCCATTCGACTCTTGGTTTTCAACCATCGATGCAGGAGAAGCATCGTTTTCCTTCAATCGCACTCTCTCTTGCGGTATGTGTTCACTTTTAAGATTTGGAGTGGCCTATCTTCTATCACTATCCACATCTCATCGTGTAATCTTGATAGATGAGCACGCATACGAATTTTCCAATCATCAAATTCTTCAATTGTGAACATAGGGATGCGTGTCAAATTTGCTTCCATGATAATAACTTTGCTTGAATAAAAGAGTTTTGAAAGATTGAGTACTAAAACAAGCTTTGAAAAATTTGGAGATCTAGTTCGAGAACTAATGCGGAAGGCTCAATGAACCAACCGCTGCGATACCACTTGTAGGGTCCCAAGGGGGTGTGAGTGTAAGGTTCGAGAGGGAGGGGTTGAATAAACCTTACCAACTTTTCGATTTAGTCCTTTTAAAATGTTCGAGTTAATACTTCACAATGAGTCCTTGATGGACGCTAAGTTAGTTAATCGTGAGTTAGTCACTCAATGGACTGATCGAAATTTGTTGATAGAATAACTCATCTGTTTTTCACTAAAGACTTAAATCGACTATGATATGTTTTCATTGGAAGACTTAACACCCTTGAATTTGGTTATGTTTGTTTTAATTCTTGGTTTAAGCACTTAGTTAATTATCAATTGGATAGCAAATATGTCACCGATGATATGAAAGTAATATGAAAATTAAAGTCTTTGAAAAGTAAATGACACAATAAGTTTTTATAGAGGTTCAAGATGGGGTAATTCTTTTACTCCTCTCTTCTCCAACTCTGGAGGAATCCACTAAGTATTGATCAATATACAGTGGTAAAATGGTCCGAGATACAAGTCTTGATCACACACTGACTTGATCCTTTGGGACTCGATCTGGAGATGCCTTGGTCACACACAAACTTCTCGTCGACTCGGCTTCTTCATAGGGCAGCTGCCTTGCTACTACAACCCACTTGCTCAAGCTCCTTGGATTTGATCACGAAGCCCTCCAAAAACTTGAGACTGGTTCGACCTTGAACCTTCCTATAGTCCTTCGTGGAATGTAGACCCCTTGATTCTTCAAATTGTTTCCTCTTCAACCGATTGAAGTTGTCTTTCCTTCACAGTGAGTGTTGGGTTGATTTCCTTCGTAATGTAGGCTTGAGGATTGATCTTGAATAACTTGAGAATATTTTTGGTTACGATTTAAATGTTAGCTTGAATGTTTGTGGATCGAGGTTGTCAAGGTAACCTCTTCTCAAATAAACTCCTCGGCCTTTTATAGTGTTCTTTTGAAAAATTTCCGTTGAAGAGATAAGCTTATTTTCAAAAGACACTTATAATCGTTAGCTTGTCTTGTTGCGATCCTTGGAATTTACGTTTCCTCGTATGAACGATTCTTGACTTTTTCGGAGTTCGACACGGTGCGATTTCCCATTGGTTTATTCCTTTTGCACGCTTATAGGGTGAGCACTTCAAGAAAGGTAGTATGGAGGTATTACTTGTTTAAGTAATTCTCTTGATTTACGTGCAACGGATCTCTTTCGATTATCTCAACTTGACGCATTTTCTTAATTTCCCCGAGGTGACTTGAGTCGACTTCCAATCATGGATGACTCTTCTGTCACTTCAACTTGAGACATGGCTATCTTGAGTTGACTTGGTGATACTTCATTCACCGCATCTCACCGCTTGCTCCTTGATCGAGTTCTGTCTTCTCTTCTTCGCCACACTCAGCTGCCTCACAGCGAGTCTTCCTTCTAGTCTCCGGTTGTCTTCTTGCATGTTCGGGCATAGGCGACTTGACTCGGCTACCAGCCCTATCTATTACAATGCAATTTACAACATAAAATGGGGTGCCAACTTTCTATTCTAAGTTTTACATGGCATTCATCAAAATCTAAGAATTAATTTCCCAACGATAGTTAATTTATCCGTGGTGCATACATAGTGTATATTCGTTGTTTATGTAGTATGTTCTTGTTGCTTATGTAGTATGAGTTTGTTGCTTATGACTTGCTTATGTAGTTAATGTATCTGTGGTGCATACATAGTGTATATTCGTTGCTTATGTAGTATAGGCTTGTTGCTTATGACTAGCTTATGTAGTTAATGTATCTGTGTTGTATATATGGTGTATATTCGTTGCTTATGTAGTACAGTTTTGTTGCGTATTAGCTTTAATGGTATATAAAAGCATCATAACATATCTATACAAGCAACAAATTACATCTTCATAAGCAACCTTCAAATTGTAATCGTGTTCTAGCAACTATGGCGAATTGTCTGCAACTTTTTTCACACTGTAGTGCGTTGAGCAGAGAAGATGAAACTGTTTTTGGCAAGAAGGAAAGATTTCTCACAGTAGTACGTTGAAGAAGAAGGAGAAAGATTTCTCACGTTGATATTTCTATGAGATTTGGCAAGGATTGCGTGATCTTTTTAGAATCAGCTTAGTCCATAATATTTTGGGTTGTTTGGAGGATGACTAATTTACCCCTGTGTTTAAATAACTAGCATATAATATGCAATTTTGCCTCTGCAACCCCCTGGGGATAAGTCCCTGGCTCCTCATGTGCAACTTTATGAGGATGACCATGAGGAAACTCTGGCTAACAAGCAACTGGCTTTGCACAAAAGGGAGCCTCTGCTTCCCCCAATCATAAGAAAAAAGGGCCTGATAAAACCCCCAGACCTGTCAGGAATAAAATCAAAAAGAAACTATGAATTTGAATATGCTTGTTTGGAATGTGAGGGGGATTAGTAATAAGCCTACCTCTAATCATCTTCACTTACTGTGTAAGGATCACAAAATTCAGCTTCTTGCCATCATGGAACCTATGACTCCTCCTAATTTCTTCCATTGCTGTAGATTGCTGGGATTTCACCATGGAGTTGCTAACATCTACAATAAGATCTGGATATTTTGGTCTCAATCTCTCAATGTGACTATTAAGAGAGATCATGAGCAAGCTGTTTGCATTCAGGTTTCCTCTAGCACTTTGTCCAGGCCTTTTCATGCCTCTTTTGTTTATGCTAAGAGTACTAGAAGTGAGAGACATCATTTGTGGGATGAACTTAGGAGCACTGCTTCTTCTCTGAATAATCAACCTTGGATTGTAGGTGGTGACTTTAACTGTTTTTTATCTGAAACTGAAAGACAAGGGAGTGACACAGATAGGCATCTGGACATTGTTGATTTTGGGCAAATGGTGAGTGATTGTGGACTTATTGATGCTGGTTTTATTAAAGGTCATATTCACACTTGGGTCAAATCTGACCATGCTCCCCTCCTTTTCCATGGTTACACTACTCTGAATAGAACTCCTTCCTCTTTTAGATATTTGAAAATGTGGTCCAGGCACCACACTTTCATGGATGTTGTCAAAGAGGCTTGGACTGGTCCCACTGGGGCCCATGGGATGCTTAATCTCCATTTTAAGCTCATTTGGACCAAGCAAAAACTTCAATGGTGGAATAGGAATATTTTTGGCAACATCTTTGATAAGCTTCATGTTGCTGAAAATCAAGTTAGTGAAGCTGAGCAAATATATGACTCTGATCCTTCTCCAGCTAATCTCACTGCTCTTAATAGAGCTATTGCTGAGTTGGTCCTTGCTACCAAAATTGAAGAGGATTTTTGGCATAAAAAATCCTCTTATAAATGGATTGTTGAAGGGGAAAGGAATACCAAGTATTTCCATAATTTGGTGAAGTATAAGAGAATTAAATCCAAAATTCATAGTGTTCTTGATAATGGTGTTAACCTGACTGAGGATTCTGACATCCAGAAATCTTGTGTGGATTACTTTTCTAAGGTTATGGCCAATGATCTTACCCCTCCTGCTTTCCACTGCCCTTTCCCTCTTCCCAATTCTGACACTGATGCTGAAGAGCTTCTTTGCTCACTTCCTACTGCTGAGGAAGTAAAAAAGGTTGTGTTCTCCATTAACTCCTATAGCATTGCTGGCCCTGATGGGTTCTCTTCCCACTTCTACCAAATTTGTTGGCCTATCATTCATGAAGATGTGATCTCTGTTGTACATAAATTCTTTCAGGGCCACCCTCTCCCTAAATTTTTCACCTCTACTACTGTAGTATTGATCCCTAAGAAGTCCCTATGCATTGGAGTGATTAAAACCCATTAGCTTATGCAATGTGTCAAACAAGATCATCACTAAAATACTCAACAACGGACTGTCCCAAATCTTGCCCTCTCTCCTGTCTCCTTATCAAAGTGGGTTCACTAAAGGTAGACTTATTAGTGATAATATCCTTCTTGCACAAGAGATGATACATGCTCTTAATCTTCCTAGTGCTCATAAGAATATAACTTTCAAATTGGACATGGCTAAGGCCTATGATAGAGTCCAATGGTCTTTCCTTGAGGGTATGGTGCTTCACATGGGTTTTCCAGAGAGATGGGTGAATTTTGTTCATAACACCATCTCCAATTGTTGGTTTTCTGTATTGGTTAATGGCTGCAACACTGGCTATTTCAAATCTGGGAGAGGTTTACGACAGGGAGACCCACTCTCACCCTCTCTTTTCCTTCTAGCTGCTGAATACCTCTCTAGTGGTTTAGTTCACCTCTTTCACACTAATCCTGATATGCTTTACAGTACCAGTGGTGGCTTTCCTATGTCTCATCTTGCGTATGCTGATGACATCATTGTCTTTTCAAATGATTCAACATCTGCTCTCACCAAGCTCAATGATTTCTTGGATCACTATTGTTTCATTTCTGGTCAGGCTGTTAATAGATCTAAGAGTTCTTTTGTGGTTGGTACTCATTGTTCTCCCTCTGCTATTGCTAGGATATCTCAAATCACAAAATTCTCTCATCAGTCCCTCCCTATCACATATTTAGGGGCCCCCTGTAAAAAGGGCATAATCAAGGTTTTTTATTTCTGGACCTTCTTAAGAAGGCGCAAAGCAAAAACAGGGGCTGGGAGTGGAGATTTCTATCCTTTGGGGGTAGACTCATGCTTATCAAGAGCACCCTGAGTTCTATGTTCCTCCACCTGATTCAAGTCATCAAACCCCCCAAGTACATTGTTCACAAGATGGAACAAATCCTTGCTAGATTCTTTTGGGGTACCACTGATAGTCACAGGAAAATCCATTGGATTGCTTGGGATAGAGTTTGCTCTCCCATTAGTAGTGGTGGGCTTGGAATTAGGAAGATTTCGATATGATATCTGCATTCTCTCTCAAACTTTGGTGGAGATTTAGGCAACAAAACTCTCTTTGGGCCAAGTTTATTAAGGCCAAATATGTAGGGGGCATGCCTGTTCACATTGCTCCTTGCAACCCCCAGGATAGTCTTTCATGGAAGACTTTGTAAGAGTAGACAAATTATGCATGATAAGGGTCTTTTTATGCATGTTTTTATGTGTATATTTGAGTATGATTTGAGTTATTTTATTGTTAGTTTCATAAATGTTTGATTGTACATAGTTCATATTATTCCGAGGTACTTTTATTGGTGTAGTTGATGATTCGAAGCTGTTTTTGGTGAATTTTGGGCCATAGTTTCATGTCAAAACATACCCGGAGGTTTATGGATACAAAAACACTCAAATTCCCAAGCTAAACGCGTCATTTCAGAGCCTTTTGAGGCGAACACGACCTGGGTGTGCTTTTGAACACGGCCGTGCTTTTGATGGGCCAAAAACGAGCAAAAATACGGCCACGACGTGCCAAACAAGGCCTAGCCATGCTTTTGAAGCACGGTGTGTTCGCAAAAATTCGCGAACACGGCTTGGCCGTGCTTTTAAGCACGGCCATACTTTTCTTCCGAAATCAGGACATTCTTTTGGCGAAATTATGGAAGCTTTCCCTTTTTGCTTTTTGGACAACTTTTGTACAACTTTTTACATCCGATTTTCTTTGCATTAAGTCCTCCGTAGGTCCCAAGGGGTGTAAGTGTAAGGTTTAGAAGGGGGTTGAATAAACCTTACCAAATTTTTGATTTAGTCCTTTTAAATATTCGTAGTTGATACTACACAAATGTCCTTGGTGGACAACCGGTTTAGTTAGGCGAGAGAGTTAGTCTCTCAACGGACTCAACCGAGTACATTGATGGAATAACTCAGGTGTTAAGTCTAAACTAACTCAACTGTGGTTTGTTTTCAGGAAGACTTAACACCCTTAAGTTTGGTTAAGTAAAGATTTAGAGCTTGATTTAGTACTTAGAGATTATCTAATGGATAGCAAATATGTCGTGAGAATTAAACAAATATGATGCAAGAATTAAAGTGTTGAAATGTAAATGACATAATAAGATTTTTATAGAGGTTCGAAGATGGGGTAATTCTTCTACTCCTCTCTTCTCCAACTCTGGAGGAATCCACTAGGTATTGATCGGATACAAAGTGGTAATGTCCGGATACAAGTCTTGATCACACAAACCGACTTGATCCTTTGGGACTCGGTTTGGAGACGCCTTGATCACTCACCTTCTCGTGCGACTCGGCTTCTTCACAGGCAGTTTGCACTTTGCTACTACACTCACTTGCTCAAGCTCTTTGGATTTGATCACGAAGCCCTCCAAAAACTCAAGACTTGGTTCGACCTTGAACCTTCCTACAATCCTTCGAGGAATGTAGACCCCTTTTCTTCAAACCTCTTCAACTGATTGAAGCTATCTTTCCTTCACAGGTGAGTGTTGGATTGATTTTCTTCGTAGTGTAGGCTTGAGGATTAATCTTGAATGATTTGAGAATATTTTAGGTTACGATTCAAATGTTTTCTTGAAATGTTCGTGATTCAGAGTAACCACTTTTCTCGAGAGTCATTCCTCGGCCTTTTATAGTGATCTTTCAAAAATCGCCGTTGAAGAGATAGGCTTATTTTTGAAAGTCACTTGCGATCGTTGGCTTGTCTTGTTGCGATCCTTGAATTGCCATTTCCTCGTATGAATTGTTCTTCACCTTTTCGAGTTCGACATGGTGTAGTGCTTCCCATTGGTTTATTCCTTTTGCACGCTTCGGGACCGAGCACTTGAGAAAGGTAGTATGGAGATATTACTTGTTTAGGTAATTCTCTTGATTTACGTAACGGATCTTTTTGATTATCTCGACTTGATCGCATTTCCTTGCTTTTCCCAGGTGACTTAGAGTCGACTTCCAATCATGGATGACTCTTCACACTTCAACTTGAGACTTGGCTTTTCTTGAGTTGACTTGACCGATACTCCACTCGGCTTCATCTCACTGCTTTGCTCTTGATGAGAGTTCCCGTCTTCTCTTCTTTGCCATACTCAAATTGTCTCGCACGTGAGTCTTCCTTCTAGTCTCCGATTGTCTTCTTGCATGTTTGGGCATAGGCGACTTAACTCGAAGCTTGCGCTTTACAACAAAAATGGGGTGCCAACTTCCTATTCTAAGTTTTACATGGCATTCATCAAAATCTAAACAATAAATTTCCTAACAAGTCCCATTATTCCCTCAATTATCATATGAAAACAAGGATTCAACAACTCAACTATGGAAGTGGAGCAATTATTTGTCAAAAGATGACATTGTTAATGTGTTCTTTCACAACAACAATGTCTATAAAAGCCAATTTGGGTTGGAGGAGACCATCTATTCCATTCATAATTCAATCATTCATTCACTCTAAGTTTCAAAGCAAAATACATTGAGAGGATAAAAGAGAGGTAGAATTGGAAGTTGAAGAGCATTAGAGGAGAAGGCTTGGAGCTCAACATCATCAATCAAAGGAGGAAGTCTTGTATTGGTATTGAATAAGAGCTTGATACACCATGTTCATTTTATTCAAATCTTCTTGTGTAGTATACTCTCTTGTCAAAGTCATGTGTAGCTAAATTTCTAGTGTTTCAATGTAATGAACTCTAGAATGAATTTGTGATTAAGGTTTGTATGTTTTTAATAAAATCTTCATGTTTTGTGTGATTCACTTATATTATGCTTTATTCATTCGAATTAGTATATGCGCATATTGATTTGAAGTTTATTTTTCATTCGGAAATCGAGAGATTCATGGTGAAATAGAACCTATATAAGTGAAAAGAGTTGCATGCAACCCTAGATATAGGACGACATAAATCTTCTGGATTAGGGTCAAACCTAATATGGAAATTCGCAAATCGTTATAATGGTATCTTGGGGGTTTTAACTAGAAAGAGATTTCAGTTAATCAACTTGAGGTTAGAAGTTATTCGCGCTTGAGAAAGGGTTTAACTTAAATCGGGAATTTCTACGGTCCATGAAACATGAGATTTTATTAAAAGAGGTTGGTTTTTGCTTAAGAGCTTATCGTTGTATTTTTATCTTGTTGAATCACAAAAACATTCTAGAGGGATTTTCATTCAAACACATTTCTAGCTTTTGATTTCTTATTCTACAATCTACTTTTATTTGATCTATTGTAAGTTGCAATTATTTTAAATTCTTTATTTTTCATTTTCCATTTTTAACAAACAAAAACTCTGAAAATTGCTAGATTAGATAACAAAAAGACGGTAATTATTAGTACTTACAATCCTCGATGGAATGACACTCGGTGCTCAATAATCTATACTATAAAACGATAGGTGCACTTGCCTATGGTTTTTAGAGTAACACGAGCCATCAAGTTTTTAGCGCCGTTGCCGGGGATTGTAATATTAAGAACACTTTATTTTTGTTAATCTAATCATTTTTTTTTATTATTTTACCATTGCCTTTCATCTTATTTATCTTCGTAAGTCTTGGATTACACTTATCCTCTTTATTTACCATAGTGCATGCCTAATCGTCGCCGAATTTGGAAGCGCAAGACCGCCGGTAGCAACACAGAGGAAAACACTAATACAGAACACGAAGAGGATATTAACGAAGGCAAGGATCCTGACATGGCGGATGAACAACAAAGAACCATGTATGACTACGCCAAGCCATCTATGGACGGATGCGTCGCCAAGTATCGTAAGGCCCGCTTTGCCTGCCAATAATTTTGAGATCAAACCAAATGTTATTCAAATGGTGCAACAGTTTTTCAATTCGACAACCTACCATATGAAGATCCCATAACCACATCGTGAATTTTCTCGAAATTTGCGATACCTTCAAGATCAATGGGGTCTCTCGATGCCATCGACTTACGTCTATTCCCATTTACTCTCCGGGGCGGGCTAAATACTTTACCAAATGGAACAATCACAATATGGAGCATTATGGCTGAAAAGTTCCTTTTGAAGTATTTTCCACCGGCTAAAACAGCACGATTGAGGAATGAAATCTCTTCATTCACTAAAGAAGACGACGAGACTCTGTATGACACCTGGGAAAGATTCAAAAAATTGTTGCGAAAATGCCCACATCATGGCCTTCCTATTTGGATGCAAGTCCAAACATTTTACAATGGGCTACTCTCATCAACAAGGCAAATGATTGACGTAACGGCTGGGGGAACTTTGAACAATAAAACACCAGAAGCCGCCCAAGATCTAATAGAGGGAATGGCCATGAACGGCTACCAATGGCAATTCATACGAGGTAAAACTAACAGGTCAGTTGGTGTGTATAATGCAGATGTGGTAGTTACGCTTGCCACACAGTCGTCTAAGCGTTAACCTAAAGATCGATGATTTGGCGACTCTAAACCACCACCGCACGTTTTATCTACTTGGTCAAGACCAGCCCAAAAGATCCCTCCTTTCTTTCCCGGATCTACGTACTTAATGTTTTTGGGCGGAGGCCTGGGTGCAAACCTCTTCCTCCACCACTCGCTTCTTCCTCTACCTCTCGGCGTGTATTGTCTTTGGGGTCTTCTTCTTTCCACTGAGTGACCAGGCGGAGTGACCAGAGTGAGTGGTGTCTGTACTGTCGGCTTCTTCACATAACGTGAGACCCTTTTCCCGATCTACAAGTCCCAAGCTTGAGCCATAGACATATTTGCAAAGTATCCTTCGGATGCGGCGTTTTAAATTCATCAATCGATCGTGGCTCTGTCCCGACATCCGAGATGGCATAAGTGTCTCTCTCTTTGGAATACCTCCATGTTGTTTCAAGATGTTCATAACTCGGGCATCCATTCTTCCTTCCACTTCCTCCATCCCCTTCAATTGTCTTTCTCTTTTCACCATAGATATAGCGAGTGTTGGAGTGGCGAGTCACGAGGAGTTTCTTCGATAATATCACCAGTGACAAGACCTTGTTGGGGGTTTGTGCAATCATCAAGGTCACTTCTTTCGATCCTTCCCCCTCAACGGAGTTTCCTTTCTTTTGTTTTGACACTTCCTCCATTGTCTTTCCCTTCGCATTGCTTCCTCTTTTTTTCCCGACTTGGATCTCTTACATTGCTTTAAGGTATTCCTCTTCCCCCTTTTTGGCATCATCAAAGGAGAGAGGAACACTGAAACATATCTTGGCAAGCGGGAAGTCGAGCCTGCGATAGTAGAGTTACATCTCAGTGCCTCTACGGGTATGCGGCACGAAATTCGGAGCGAGTAGCGTTGGACTCTGAAATTAGCTTCATTTCAGCCATGAGAAGGCTGAATTTTCTATCCATCTTTTCTTCCAAACGCTGGAGATCACTCTTATTTTGCTCACGCAGTGACTTTATCTCGGAGTGTGGGCTTCATGCATGTGCTCAATGTGTTCTCTCAATTTCGTCTTTGCATCAACATTCTCGGCTCGCCATACCAACGGCTTGTTGAACAACGTCTGAAGTATCGACTTGTTCCACACGCATTGTTCTTCTTTGTTGCCACCATTCACCTTATCACATTGTTATGCCTCTCAAGTCGGCATAAGGTTGGCATCTCTGTTGTCGATCACATGTCCATAGAGGCCTGGTGCCTCTCCATCCGTTCAATTTCAGCAAATAATGCCTTGAACACTTCCGAACTTAATTTGTTTCTTCCGTTGCATCTAATAGCCCGCTTGAGCGTCAAAGTCATAGTCGGTTGGAACGATGGTACTGTGAAATGACGGGAGGGTGCACGTGGAGCGTGCGAGCTCGTTCTCCGACTCTTCATGGAGGTCGGGTACCTCGAAGGAGAAAGGAAATGATTCTACAAAGGAATCATCACGGCCAATAGGGATTTGTTCAATAATGAGAGGTGCGCGTGAAGTTCCTTTGGAGTCAAATCTGTGCGGCTTGGGAGCTGCTTGCGATGGACTCTGTTTGGTGGGGTGCATTGTGAAGTGGACCCGACTTGCGAGCCTCGGCCGTGTCAACAACCGTTGGTCTCGGTTGGTTTCTCCAATTGAGTGGGTGATCCTTGGCCTTATCGAAGCGTCATCGGACGATGATGAGATTTCCATTGGTGGCTCATCATCAAAATTGAAAAGTTTGTGAGTAGTCTTGAGATCGAGACTTGCTCGTCTTTGGGAACATCCTCGGTGAGTCTTTTGGATCTTTCACGGGGGGATGACTCGGCTTCTTCGTCGCGCTTTCACGATCCCGAGAAAGGTTACATCGGGATTATCACGGGAATCATGAAGCGTGCTTATCTCCTTTTTGAGATGGATCAATAATAGCGGGAGGGATGTTTTCTACTTGACTTCTTTACCCCGGGAAGTCTCAACCTCCGTGGGCCTTCATTACCTCCTGCGGTCTCGACTACGGCGAGGCCTTGGACCTCCCTTTCGACAGTGTCATCTGTCTTAGGGTCTTCTATGGTGGCATCCATTGGAGTCTCAACCCCATGGATTGCACTTTCATCGCCCCAGTGTTTACTCTAGGTTCATTTCCTTCTTGCCTCAGGCATCGGCGGCGTCATTAGCCTTCGGGCGATTGGCACCTCCAGTGAGACGATTTCAAGCATGCGAGCTTCGTTGATGGCAACTTGTTGTTCGTTTTGCGTTTGTACTTTCTCCACTTCGCCTCTAGATTCGTTGTGGAGTCAATACGCAACATTCTCGACCTTCTTTGCCGGTGGAGGAGTTTCCCCCTCGGTGGCTCACCGGTGAGTGACTAGGAATGGGGTCACTCGTCTCGGACTCATTGTTTTCTCTTTGTGTGTTCGGCCGTTGGGGCGGTGGTAAGACACCTTCATTAGGGGTTGGCTCAATGGGGTCCCCACTAACCCGGTTTCATCGCCCGATTCCTTTAATTCCTTCTTCCGAGTGGGGAAGTGGTGGCGGCAACAACGGTGGCGATTTGCTGAACCACTCCCATTGGATCGATTTTCACCGTGTTTTGGAGGACTCTCCTGGTCCCTCCATCATGCTCTTCTCATGAAGAATTACGGATTCATGCATTGCTTCTGCATTTGCAACTCTTTTGAGGCGGCGGCGGGAGGTCGAGATCCTCATCACTTTACGATAGAATATCGAAGTGAGAATGTGTATGTTCTGTGGTTCCGGTGAGAGGCGGATGTTGGCCTTCTCTCTTGCCTCGGCTTCCTCTGCCAGATCTCTCCTTCTCCTTATCCTTCAAGATCTGCAAGATATACATGCGATTTTCTTCATCGATCTTTGGGATCACGAGAGTCGATCCAAGAAGTTCAGATTCCTCTTCTTCTTCTATAAACTCGGGCCGTTGGAACTGTTCACTGGATCGACTCAATTTCCATTTCCTCCACTCTCGCAGACAATTTTGGATATCGGGTAAAGTGGGGATAGGATCATCACATCACTATCGGCTCTATCGGCTTCTTCTTGTGTCTCGGTGCGCGGACTACATTTGTGTCTTGAGTTGCCTCTGTGATCGCCTTGAAACTTGCACCATTTGTTTCATCAATTACATATGGGGACTCTCTTTGCTTGACAATTTTAAGTATTTGTTCGGTGAGTGGTGACTCAGGCCCGGTTTCTCAAGCTCGGATCGCTTGATGATTCTTCGTCGTCTCTTAGTTCGTACGGAGGGACTTCTGGTTCGAGAGTTTCTTCGAGTCTTGGCGGCGGGGGCGTCTTTAGTGTCTTCTTACGAGGAGGCTGGCCATCTTGGCTTATCAGATCTCCTCTTTTTGACGATCGAGAAAGGTAGTTGAGAGTCCTTCTCGACCCCATGCTTTGGGGCGGGAGACACGGCTGCGGGGCGGTGACTCTCTTTGCGAGGGCGGGAAGCGGAGTTTGACTTTCTTTCTGCTGCGGGAAGCGGCGATCTTCTTAAGCTTCGGGCGGCTTTCTTCTTTGGTGGAGAGAAACAAGCTGTATCTTGAGTCACTAATTCCCCTCACTCGTGTCGACTCTCTTGGCGTAGGCTCTCTTCGTGTGCCGAGAGAGGTTTGATACGAAAATCCTCTTGTTTACATGGAACGCCTTTCCATGTCTAAGAGGACTCCTTTCACCTCCATCGGCCCGGCCAATCACCGGGCCATATCCTAGGATCCTCCAAATGTACCATCTTCCTTGAAGGATTTGTTCCCTACATTTTGGCATAGTATCTTTTGTAGACAAACTCGGCCCCGATTTATTTTCCTTTCTTCAATGATCGCGGCCATTCACGATCAACTTTGCTTTTTGTGATTGGTCAAAAGTCCGCCAAATTTGATGTCAATACATTTGGCAACTATGTCCAACGACTTGTGATAATCCTCCTTGGCGACCTCTTGTTTGTTGTGTAAACTATTTTATCGGCATAGTCGGGCTTGGCTATTTCCTTCCAAGCGGCCCAGGTTTACATCGGCCGTTAATTTCGATGCTCCTTCCATTGGTAGTGGCGGTGTTCAGCCAAATCCTTGGCGAGAGATGGTGAGATTCTTTCCGTGAGCAGGATGACTTTATCCCTTCATCGTGAATCTCGGCGTTCACGTAAAGCTGTGCGACCTCCTCCACATAGGTCATCGGATATTCGGCGTCGAAAGCGATTTAAAATTGAGGCGTTTCCAATTTCTCGGCCATTTTCTTCACTAGGGTGTCGTCGGACCCCTGTTTCACCATGCTTGTCGAAATCCACAGTGGACCGGTGTGGATTTGCTTTCCTAACTTGACAAAATCATAGGTTGATGCCATCCTTCAGATTTTACCGAAGAAAACTTAGAGATTGATTTGAAGATAGATAGGGTTTTGAGAAAAATTTTGCCTTTGCTTCGAGAGAGAAATGAAAAGTTTTGGTAGTGTGTGAGAGAAACGGACGAAAATGGTTTAAGTATGGTTTATGAAAGGGCGTGCGGGTGGTTTTGAAATGGGATCGAAATCAACGGCTTAGATTTTGCACGCCTATTTAGCATTTAATGTCTCGTATTTAATGCGGCGGCATTTATATCAATCATAAGCTTGGTGTGCGGCTTTTGCTGTACACGTCATAATTATCTTTGGCGTCATTTTTAAAAACATTCGCTTAGTAAAAGCATTGCGTTTTTGTCACTTTGCTCATAAATGATTCGACTTTTGCCTCGGTTGGTTTAGCTCTTCTTCTCACGATCCTCTTTGTGACTGGTGTTGACTTGGTATAATGTCTTTCCGTCACGGTGATTTACTTAGCTGATTTGTGAGTTCGACTTTTTTCCTTTTTGTGTTCCATTTCTTTTTCTTTGATTCTTCCCACAGTGTCACTTTCATTCAATTAACCTAACTCATGCTTGAGTTCTTCAAATCTTGACTCACATAATGGTTTTGTGAAGATGTCGGTAATTGTTTATCGGTTGAGATATACTCCAAGATGATGTCCTTCTTTTCAACATGATCTCTTATGAAGTGATATCCGACATCGATATGCTTTGTTCTTGAGTGCAACACGGATTTTGAGTAATTGCAATTGCACTTGGGTTATCACACATGATTGGAATTTCTTTTTCCTCAACTTCATAGTCTCTCACCTTTGTCTCATCCATAGGACTTGGGCACAACAATTTGCCCATGATATGTATTCTGCCCATTGTAGAGGTGGCTATTGAATTTTGCTTCTTGCTAAACCAGGAAATCGGCTGTTTCCTAGCATTTGACATGTGCACGAGGTGCTTTTCTGTCCACTCTCACATCCGGCATAGTCGAGTCACGAATAGCCAATTAGTTTGAATCCACATTCCTTTGGATACCATAAGCCAACTTCTTGGCTTCCTTTCAAGTATCTCGGGATTCTTTTAGGCATTTGTTGTCATATGACTCTCTTTGGGAGCGATTGAAATCTCGCACATACACCTACATCAAAGGTGATGTCGGCTTGCTTCTTTGTGAGATAGAGCAATGATCCAATAAGTGCTCAGTATCTTGTTTGATCTACAGCTTGCCATCTGCATCCATGTCCATTTTGGTGATGTATTCATTGGTATTTTTACGAAAGACTTCTCCTCCATACCAAATTTCTTCATTAAATCTCGGTGTATTTTGTTTGACTTATGAAGGTTCCATCCTTGATTGTTTCACTTGGAGTCAAGGAAGAATGTTAGCTCTCCCATCATGCTCATTTCAAATTTACTTTGCATGAGGTTTGAAAATTTTTCACACATTTCTTTGTTTGTGGATCCAAAAATGATGTCATCCACATATATTTGAACAAGCGTTATACTCTTTTTGTCTTGAATTACGAAAAGTGTTCTATCTACTTTTCCTTTTGTGAATCCATTCTCGATTAGGAATTGTGACAAAGTATCATACCATGCTCTTCAGGTGCTGTTTCAATCCATACGAGCTTTCTTAAGTTTGTATACCTTATCTCCAAGAGTCTTCTGCTCAAATCCTGGAGGTTGTTCAACATACACTTCTTCTTCGAGAAACCATTTAGGAATGCACTTTTTACATCCATCGATATACAATGAAATTCTTGTGAGTCGCATAGGCAAGAAACATCCTTATTGCTTCCAATCTTGCTACGAGGAGCAAATGTTTCATCAAAATCTATTCCTTCTTCTTGGCAATATCCTTTGGCTACTAGTCTTGCTTTGTTTCTTACCCGTAACCTTCCTCGTTCATCTTGTTTACGAACACCCATTTAGTACCAATAACATTTTGATGGGTGGGTCTTTGAACTAATTCCCATACTTTATTTCTTTCAAACTGATTGACTCTTCTTGCATAGCTTGAATCGATGTGTGTCATCAATGCTTGTAACACATCTTTGGGCTCTATTTGCGAGATAAAGCATGTGAACATAGCTTCTTGTTGAGTTCGGATCTTGTTTTGACACCTTCTCTTATATCTCCAATGACAAGTTCTCAAGTGGATGGTCTTTCGGCCATCTTACATCGAGTTGGAGTAAGTTGGCTGGATTCGATTGTCTAGCACTGTTGCTTTGATCGACTCTCTCGCACTCACTTAGCTGCAAATTTTCCGATTTTATGAGACTCATGTATCTCATCTTCATCGAGTTAATAGTTCCGGCTTGACTTGACATAGGGACTCTTCTCATGGGTTGGATGATTGACTTTATCGGTGACTCTTCAATGTCTTCTCCATTTACATTTGGCTCATCGAATACCACATGAATGGATTCCTCTCTAACCATAGTCCTTTTGTTGAGTACTCTTCTGTAGGCTTTGCTTTGGTGAGTATCGAAAGATACCTTCATCGCCTTTAGCATCGAAGGCCTTTAGATTATCTTTGACATTGTTGTGGATGAAGCATTTACATCCAAATATTCTAAAATATGCAACATTTGGTTTTCTTCAGTCCAAATCTCATGGGGAGTCTTTGTCACCGTCTTTTTATCATACATCTGTTTTGAGTGTAACAAGTTTGTGTTGATTGCTTGACCCAAAATCTTTTTGGTAACCCCTGTGACTAACATGGTCCTTGCGCTTCTTTGAGAGTTTTGTTCCTTCTTTCTGCAACTCCATTTCTTGTGGAGTCCTTTGCCAGATAGTTCATGACCAATACCATTTTCAATACAATACTTTGAGTTATTATTCCATTGACAAACTCGGTTCCTGTCTGATCTTATTTTGATAATGGTTTGGATCTTCTCATTTTGAATCCTCTTCATTAGATGTGGTAGTTTTCGAGAGTTTCTTTCTTCTTACACATGAATATTGTCCATGTATATCTTGAGTAGTCATCTACTACTACCAAGGTGTATTTATTTCCACTTATCTTTGGGCCGGTTCCACTTTGGGCCAAATAGATCCATATGTAGCGGATGCAATACTCTTGTTGAAGATGGACATGTCTTTTCTTTGAATGAAGATTTGATTTGTTTTCCCTTCGACATGCATCACATATACTCTCCTTCTTGTATCTTCGAGTGCGGTAGTCCTTCCACAAGATTACTTCTTGCAAGCTTTTAATCGTTTTGAAATTCGGGTGACTCGGCTTTTTGTGCCACAACCAACTTGATTGATTGTGCTCTTTGCTAATAGACAGTCTTTGGTGTAGCGATTGACCAATCTACTACATTCATGTTCTTTTGTCGCATCCTTGCAACACAACTTCATTCGATTGATTGATCCTTGATTTGGCATATACCCATGTTAAATCCAACGTTATAGCCCTTGTCACGCGAGTTGATGATGCTTAGCAAGTTGAAGTTGAGTCCTTCAACATATGCAACATCCGATTTCTAATCCATTCCTCTTGATGGATCCAATTCCTCTTATTTCACCGAGCTTCATTTCCTCCAAATATGACTTTTGCTCTTTTTACTTCCTTGAATTTTGACAGATTTTTCTTGTTTCTGTCATATGTCCGGAACACCCACTATCCATATACCAGGTTCCTTGGCACTCACATTTCCTTGAACCTGCAATCAAGGAAATTAAGTTTTAGGTACCCATACTTGTGCGGGTCTGAGGGGTTAGAATTGTAAGATGATCCAACCAACTTATAGCCAAATGATTTGACTCTAAGGGGTTGCCATCTATCGATGCCATAATCATAATTAATCTTGGCAAATTTCTTGGGGATTTTAGGTTCATACAGATTGTCTCTTTTGTCTGTATGCACTGTGTATAAGTTTTAGCAATCGCCTTCTTTGGGTAATTGTGGTGTCTCTGAGTGTAGTGCCTAGGTGCATATGTGTCTTTGATGAAAGTTCTTATACTTTTGGAATGGCCTTTCTTTGAGTTCTAGGCCTTTGCCATTTGGGCTTATATTCCATAAGTCTATCTTTGATAGTTCACATCATTCCAATCAACTTGGCTTGGATATTTTCTACCATTCCCATCATATGTATTTCTTTTATAGATTTTAAGGGTTTTTGGTAGCTCTGTTTCTTCTTTCTGAGTATTTTACTTTGTTTGGAGTTTGCTTTGAGGAACTCGATGAATCTCTTCTCACTTTGTCCTTTCAGTGCACTCAATCGGTTTGTTTTCCTTTTCCTTTATAACCAAGGCCAGTTTGCTTGTAATTGTGCTTTGAAGTGAATGTGTGTGTAACATTTAGAGTTTTGGATTTTTAGACTCTTCATTGCTTGAAGATCCTTTTTCCAAAATTACTTTTGAGGTTTGACATAGCACGAGGAATTAAATCCTAAGCCTGTCTTGTCTCCACATTCTCTTTGACTCATAATAAGATCATCCAATGATTTAGATGCCTTAGTGAATGAGGCATAACATTTTTGAGGTCATTCTCCCTCTTTTCTATGGCAACTATTTACTGCTATTAACTTAGCATTTTCAGCCTTTAAACTTTCATTCTCAACGGCTATTTGACTTAGAGTACTCAACTCCTTAGTCGACTTTGAGTTTTGGCTCTTGAGTAGGTTGTTTTCCTCATTTAATAGTGTGTGTGAGGATTTAATGTGTTCAAAATCTTTCATCATTTTGCCTAATGAATCATAAAGATCGAGTGGGTGATGAAGTGTGTGTGTCACTATCACTAGAATCGAGTTTGATGAGTTAGAGTGTACCTCATCTTCTTGGTCGAGTTGATCTTGTTCCTTGGCCATCAAACGGATCAAGGCTTCTTCTTCGAGTCACTTGAGTAGTCGGCTTCACTTTGCTCTGCAATCGATTGTCTCTCTTGACTTGGTTGTTTCAGCAGTCTCTGCGGCCAACATTGCCTTTTTCTTTTCTTGTCTTCTTTCTCTAAAGACTTTTCTTTCTTCTTCATTCCTGTATTTGTTGACTACGGAGGATATGGGCAATCAATGGCGTAGTGACCTGGTTGTCTGATTCCGGCATAGATATTCAACCTTTTGATCAGATTCTTTCCATTCTTGGATTGTCGACCTTTGATATTGACTTTTTGATGATCTTTCTCTTGGTTGGCCTATCTTCCCTTGACTTGGAGGGAGCCGAGTGTCTTCGGAAGATTAAGCCCTTGCCTCTCTTGTAGTTCTTATTGAAGAACTTGTTGAACCTTTTAACCATCGGGCTACTTCTTCCGGATCAATGACTTCTTTGACCTCGGCTCTCTTCCCATCTTTAACAATTAGAGCACTATTTTGGGTACAAATTGTCTCTTCCTGGTCTTTCTTCTCGGCTCAAACTCGTAGGCTTTGAGGTCCGAGAATAGTTCATGGTTGGATGTCTTTGATAGGTCCATGGAATGTCTTAGTGCCATGACTTTCATTTCCCATTCAATTTGGAAGACTTTTTAGAATCTTCATACACATTTCTTTCTCGTGTATATTCCTTTCCAAGTGCGAGATAGCTCGTTGGTGATTTACGTGAACCGAGCATCCGGTTGATCCAGGTTTTCTCCTGAGATCATTTTGAAGTTCTCAAATTTATGACCCACCGATAATTTGTTTTCTTTGATTTGCTCGAGCCTTCACAAATCAATGTTAGCTTGTCCCAGATTTCTTTAGCCGTTTTGCATGATTTGACTTTATTGAACATGGCTTTGTCCAATGTTTTGTAAATGATGTCCTTGGCTACATTGTCCAGTTGTATCTTTTTCTGTCATCATTTGTCCATTCAGGTTCTTGGTTTTTCAACCATAGCTGTTCTAGGGACAACATCCTCTTCACCTTCAACCGCAACTCTTCTTACAAAATGTTCACCTTTAAGATTTGCGTGGCCCATCCTCTATCACTATCCACATCTCATCATGTAATGCGATAGATGAGCCTGCATACGAATTTTCCAATCATCAAATTCTTCAATTGTGAACATAGGTATGCGTGTCAAATTTGCTTCCATGATAATAAATTTTAATGATAAAAAGAGTTTTGAAAGTTTAAGTACTAAAGCGGACTTTGAAAAGTTTGGAGATCTAGTTCGATAACCGGTGCGGAAGGCTCAATGAACCAACCGCTCACGATACCACTTGTAGTCCCAAGGGGTGTAAGTGTAAGGTTTAGAAGGGGGTTGAATAAACCTTACCAAATTTTTGATTTAGTCCTTTTAAATATTCGAGTTGATACTACACTGTGTCCTTGGTGGACAACCGGTTTAGTTAGGTAGTAGAGTTAGTCTCTCAACAGACTCAACTGAGCCGTTGATGGAATAACTCAATTTATTAAGTCTAAATTAACTCAACGTGGTTTGTTTTCAGCAGAAGACTTAACACCCTTAAGTTTGGTTAAGTAAAGATTTAGAGCTTGATTTAGTACTTAGAGATTATCTAATGGATAGCAAATATGTCGTGAGAATTAAACAAATATGATGCAAGAATTAAAGTCTTTGAAATGTAAATGACACAATAAGATTTTTATAGAGGTTCGAAGATGGGGTAATTCTTCTACTCCTCTCTTCTCCAACTCCTGGAGGAATCCACTAGGTATTGATCGATATACAAAGTGGTAGCAGTCCGGATACAAGTCTTGATCACACAAAGTGACTTGATCCTTTGGGACTCGATGCAGAGACGCCTTGATCACTCGGTGGCTTCTCGTGCGACTCGGCTTCTTCACGGGCGCTTCCTTGCTACTACACTCACTTGCTCAAGCTCTTTGGATTTGATCACGAAGCCCTCCAAAAGCTCAAGACTTGGTTCGACCTTGAACCTTCCTACAATCCTTCGAGGAATGTAGACCCTTTTCTTCAAAGGTTTCCTCTTCAACCGATTGAAGCTATCTTTCCTTCACGGTGAGTGTTGGATTGATTTTCTTCGTAGTGTAGGCTTGAGGATTAATCTTGAATGATTTGAGAATATTTTAGGTTACTGATTCAAATGTTTTCTTGAAATGTTCGTGATTCGAGTAACCACTTTTCTCAGTCATTCCTCGGCCTTTTATAGTGATCTTTCAAAAATCCGCCCGTTGAAGAGATAGGCTTATTTTTGAAAGTCACTTGCGTCGTTGGCTTGTCTTGTTGCGATCCTTGGAATTGCCATTTCCTCGTATGAATTTTTCTTCACCTTTTGAGTTCGACACGGTGTAGTGTTTCCTATTGGTTTATTCCTTTTGCACGCTTCGACCGAGCACTTCGAGAAAGGTAGTATGGAGATATTACTTGTTTAGGTAATTCTCTTGATTTACGTACAAATGATCTTTTGATTATCTCGACTTGACCGCATTTCCTTGCTTTCACTAGGTGACTTAGAGTCGACTTCCAATCATGGATGACTCTTCTGTCACTTCAACTTGAGACTTGGCTTTTCTTGAGTTGACTTGACCGATACTCCACTCACCGCATCTCACCGCTCCTTGATAGAGTTCCGTCTTCTCTTCTTTGCCATACTCACTGTCTCGCGTGATCTTCCTTCTAGTCTCCGGTTGTCTTTTTGCATGTTTGGGCATAGGTGACTTAACTCGACTTGCGCTTTACAACAAAAAATGGGGTGCCAACTTCCTATTCTAAGTTTTACATGGCATTCATCAAAATCTAAACAATAAATTTCCTAACAAGTCCCATTATTCCCTCAAACATATGAAAACAAGGATTCAACAACTCAACTATGGAAGTGGAGCAATTATTTGTCAAAAGATGACATTGTTAATGTGTTCTTTCACAACAACAATGTCTATAAAAGCCAATTTGGGTTGGAGGAGACCATCTATTCCATTCATAATTCAATCATTCATTCACTCTAAGTTTCAAAGCAAAATACATTGAGAGGATAAAAGAGAGGTAGAGTTGGAAGTTGAAGAGCATTAGAGGAGAAGGATTGGAGCTCAACATCATCAATCAAAGGAGGAAGTCTTGTATTGGTATTGAATAAGAGCTAAGTATACCATGTTCATTTTATTCAAATCTTCTTGTGTAGTATACTCTCTTGTCAAAGTCATGTGTAGCTAAATTTCTAGTGTTTCAATGTAATGAACTCTAGAATGAATTTGTGATTAAGGTTTGTATGTTTTTAATAAAATCTTCATGTTTTGTGTGATTCACTTATATTATACTTTATTCATTCGAATTAGTATATGCGCAATATTGATTTGAAGTTTATTTTTCATCCGGGAAATCGAGAGATTCATGGTGAAATAGAACCTATATAAGTGAAAAGAGTTGCATGCAATCCTAGATATAGGGCGACATAAATCTTCGGATTAGGGTCAAACCTAATATGGAAATTGAAATCGTTATAATGGTATCTTGGGGTTTTAACTAGAAAGAGATTTCAGTTAATCAACTTGAGGTTAGAAGTTATTCGCGCTTGAGAAAGGGTTTAACTTAAATCGGGAATTTCTACGGTCCATGAAACATGAGATTTTATTAAAAGAGGTTGGTTTTTTGCTTAAGGGCTTATGGTTGTATTTTTATCTTGTTGAATCACAAAAACATTCTAGAGGGATTTTCATTCAAACACATTTCTAGCTTTTGATTTCTTATTCTACAATCTACTTTTATTTGATCTATTGTAAGTTGCAATTATTTTAAATTCTTTATTTTTCATTTTCCATTTTTAACAAACAAAAACTCTGAAAATTGCTAGATTAGATAACAAAAAGACGGTAATTATTAGTACTTACAATCCTCGATGGAATGACACTCGGTGCTCAATAATCTATACTATAAAACGATAGGTGCACTTGCCTATGGTTTTTTGGAGTAGCTTTTGAGCCATAAAGTTTTTAGCGCCGTTGCCGGGGATTGTAATATTAAGAACACTTTATTTTTGTTAATCTAATCATTTTTTTTTATTATTTTACCATTGCCTTTCATCTTATTTATCTTCGTAAGTCTTGGATTACACTTATCCTCTTTATTTACCATAGTGCATGCCTAATCGTCGCCGAATTTGGAAGCGCAAGACCGCCGGTAGCAACACAGAGGAAAACACTAATACAGAACACGAAGAGGATATTAACGAAGGCAAGGATCCTGACATGGCGGATGAACAACAAAGAACCATGTATGACTACGCCAAGCCATCTATGGACGGCACGTCGTCAAGTATCGTAAGGCCATTTTGTTGCCGCCAATAATTTTGAGATCAAACCAAATGTTATTCAAATGGTGCAACAATTTTTTCAATTCGACAACCTACCGGATGAAGATCCCAATAACCACATCGTGAATTTCCTCGAAATTTGCGATACCTTCAAGATCAATGGGGTCTCACGACGATGCCATCGACTTACGCTATTCCCATTTACTCTTCGAGGGACGGCCAAATAAGCATGGCTAAATACTTTACCAAATGGAACAATCACAACATGGAGCATTATGGTGAAAAGTTCCTTTTGAAGTATTTTCCACCGCCAAAATCGCACGATTGAGGAATGAAATCTCTTCATTCACTCAAGAAGACGATGAGACTCGTATGACACCGGGAAAGATTCAAAAATTGTTGCGGAAATGCCCACATCATGGTCTTCCTATTTGGATGCAAGTCCAAACATTTTACAATGGGATACTCTCATCAACAAGGCAAATGATTGACGAACGGTTACTGGGGAACTTTGAACAATAAAACACCGTGGCTTCGCCCAAGATCTAATAGAGGAATGGCCATGAACGGCTACCAATGGCAATTCATACGAGGTAAAACTAACAGGTCAGTTGGTGTGTATAATGCAGATGTGGTAGTTACGCTTGCCACACAGGTCAAAGCGTTAACCTAAAAGATCGATGATTTGGCGACTCCTAAACCACCACCGCACGTTTTATCTTGTGAAACTTGTGGAGGATCTCACAATCACCAGGAATGTCCCCACACAATACCGCCAACTGAGCGCGTGGATTATTTAGGTAACCAATGTCGACCTTCCCAATATAATCCTTTCAGTAATACGTACAATCCATGATGGCGACAACATCCTAATTTCAGTTGGGGTAATCAAGGCCAACCACGGCCTAATCCCAATCCTAATCCACACACGCCTCCCGGATTCCAGTCGACCCAAGGAAAGCCTAACTTGGAAGAACTCATGGCAAAGTTTGTGCAAACAACAGATGCCCGATTCCAGGTAGTCGAAACATCCTTAAGAAATCAAGAGGCATCTATCCACAATTTAGAAAATCAAATAGGCCAGATTGCTAAAATGATTTTCGAAAGGCCGCAAGGAAGTTTGCCGGGTAACACTGAGCCAAACCCAAGATAGCACGTAAAAGCAATCACCATCAATGTTCCACATGAGCATAACACTCCCATGCAGAAATATTTGGGGGATGACAAACCCGTAAAAAAGGTGGTTGCGGAATACAAGCCCAAGATCCATTACCCAAGTCTATATGAAGAAGATAGAAGGGAGGAGAAATTTGGTAAGTACTTTGATTCTTCCAAGCAATTACATACCAATATTCCATTTGTTCAACCTCCTTCAAAGCATGATAGGGATCTAAATGACATTATTCCTAATGAAAATAAGCTTAACAAATTATCAAATGTGCAATTGAATGATAAATATTCTTCCAATGAATTACCACAAAAAATTAATGATCCAGGAAGCTTTATTATCTGTTGTACAATTGATGGTTTACCTGTTGATAGGGCACTAGCAGACTTAGGAGTTAGTATCAATGTGATGTCTTATGATACATTCAAGCATATGGCATTAAGTGAATCAAACCTACTAGGAAGGACATTCACTTAGACGATAAATCGATTAAATATCCTAGAGGTATTATTAATGATGTGTTAGTCAAGATTGATAAATTCATGTTCCCAATTGATTTTGTTATTCTTGGCATGCATGATGATATTGATGTTCCTCTAATTCTTGGGCGTTCTTTCTTGGCTACGGCGAAATCTATCATTGATGTGCATGAGGAAAATTAACTTTGAGAGTGGGGGATGAACAAGTAATTTTTAAAATTCATGTTGAAATTTATAAGGATAATACTTGTTCTTTTGTTGACTCATTTTTCTTGACTAGTGTGAAAACTATAAATCTCTTGGAGAAAAAGTTTGATCAAAGTGCAGGCCAACCCATGAAAAATAATCTCCTTAGGAGACTTATTTCCAAAATAGAGACCCGAAAGGTCAAAGAGCACATTTTGAAGCTTGAAGTTGGAGGTAATGCTACTAAATGCCCAAGGGATTTTCATAAGTCCAAGGCTCCACCCGACTAATCTCCACATTTGGGTAAACGGTCCAGCTATACAACTTTAAAGAAGCGCTACCCGGGAGGCAACCTGATATTGTGTGCATTTTTTTTATTTTATTTTCTTTCGAATTAATCACAAATCTTTAGAGTCATTTTCAAATCACTTTTTGATTTTTTTGATTCATTTTTACAATGTAAAAAAAAACACGGGCATGTCGTGTTTGAGAACACGGCCGTGTTCGTCATTCAAATAGCGAACACACCCTGGCCGTGTTCAACAGTCTAAGGCCATGTTCTGAGTTTACGTACGAAACACGGCCCGACCGTGTTTAATAACAAGGTCGTGCTTTTATTTTCAAAAAAAAAATTGGGTCAAAAAAATGCGTACAGAACATAGCTTGGTCGTGTTATTCAACACGGTCGTGTTTTAGTTCGAAAAAAAACAATTGTTTTTTCTTCTTTGTTATCTTACTTGGGAATATTTGAGATTTCATGGTATTGGAGTTGTTTTGTTGCTTATCCTTGATTAGGTATGAAGATGCCGATGAAGGTCCCGTACTAAACAACCCAATGATCGCTCAACACCGATTTCACTCTTATAGTAAGGTCATATTTTTCTCTTTTTCACCTCTTTTATTTTGGTTAATTTTTTAGTGTTGTGTTTGTGTTCGTTCATCTCTTTCTTTCACATTGAGGACAATGTGAACCTTTAAAGTTGGAGGTGGGTGCAATTACATTCTTAGAATGCTTGTGTGCTTGTTCTGAGTCTGTGTGTGCTTGTTTTTATTTTGAGTCTGTCGACAAGATGTATTTTTTTTTAACAAATTGAGTGTTTGCTAGTCAAATGTTGGGAAATTAATTTTTAGATTTTGATGAATGCCATGTAAAACTTATAATAGAAAGTTGGCACCCCATTTTCCTTGTAATTTGCATTGTAATGGATAGGGCTGGTCGAGCTGAGTTAAGTCAGCTATGTCTGAACATGCAAGAAGTCAACTAGAGACTAGAAGAAAGACTCTGTGTGAGGCGACTAAGGGTAGCAAGGAAGAAAAGACGAAACTCAATCAAGGTGCAACTGAGTAAAGTGTCAGTCAAGTCAACTCAAGATAGCCAAGTCTCAAGTTGATGTGACAGATGAGTCACCCAATGATTGGAAGCTGAGTCGAAGTCATCTGGGGAAATCAAGAAATGCGATCAAGTTGAAGCAATCGAAAGAGATCTTGCCTGAGAAGTCAAGAAAATTACTTAAACAAGTAATACTCCCATCTTGTCTCTCTTAAAGTGCTCAATCCTAGAAGCGTGGAAAAGGAATAAACCAATGGGAAGACTTTTTTTTGTGTCGAACCCCGAAAAGTTGAAGACTCATTCAATACGAGGAAATGTAAATTCCAAGGATCGCAACAAGACAAGTCAACGACCAAGTGTCTTTTGAAAATTAACTTATCTCTTCAACGAGCAAATTTTCAAAAGAACACTATAAAAGGCCGAGGAATCACTTTGAGAAAAGGTGACCTTGTTTTACCCGAAACTTTCAAGCTATTATTCGAGCTGTAACCTACTGAAATATTCTCAAGTCATTCAAGTTTAATCCTCAAGTCTACATTACGAAGGAAATCAATCCAACACTCACCCGTGAAGAAAAGACAACTTCAATTAGTTGAAGAGGAAACATTTGAAGAATCAAGGGGTCTACATTCCACGGAGGATTGTAGAAAGGTTCAAGGTCGAACCGGTCAAGCTTTTGGAGGGCTTCGTGATCAAATCCAAGAAGCTTGAACAAGTGGGCTATAGTAGCAAGCGGTTGCTGCCTGTGAAGAAGTTGAGTCGCACGAGAAGCCACCGTTGTGTGATCAAGGCATCTCCAGATCGAGTCCCAAAGGATCAAGTCACCAGTGTGATCAAGACTTGCATCCGGACCGATAACCACTTTGTATATTGATTAATACTTAGTGGATTCCTCCAGGAGTTGGAAAAGAGAGGAGTAGAAGAATTACCCCATCTTGAACCTCTATAAAAATTTATTGTGTCATTTACATTTCAAAGACTTTAATTACTTGCACATTATTTTGATATCTCATGATAAATTTGTTGTCCATCTAATAATTAACAAAGTGCTATAATCAAGTATTAAAACAACTTAAACCAAAATTCAAGGGTGTTAAGTCTTCCTGAAAAAACATATCACGGTCAAGTTAAGTCTTAGTCAAAAATAAAGTTATTCTATCAACGGCTCGATCAGTCTGTTGAGTGGCTAACTCACATTGATTAACTAACTTAGTCTGTCCATCAAGGACTCAACTATGAAGTATTAACTCAAACGTTTTAAAGGACTAAATCGAAAAGTTTGTAAGGTTTATTCAACTCCCCCTTCTAAACCTTACACTCACACCCCCTTGATACCTACAAGTGGTATCGAGAGGTTAGTTCATTGAGCCTTCCACACTGAGTTCTTGAACTAGATCTCAAATCTTTTAAAGCTTGCTTTAGCACTGGTCTTTCAAAACTCTTTTATTCAAGAAAGTTATTATCATGGAAGCAAATTTGACACGCATCTCTATGTTCACAATTGAGGAATTTGATAATTGGAAAATTAAGTATGCGAGCTCATCTATCAAAGATTACACGATGAAATGTGGATAGTAATAGAAGATGGGCTCTTTGCAAATCTTAAAGTGAACACACCGCAAGGAGGGCTGATGCGGTGAAGGAGAAAAGGATGTTGCTCCCCAGGACCGGCCTATGGTTGAAAAACCAAGAGTGAATGGACAAATGATGACGAAAAAGATACAACTTGGACAACGTGGCCAAGGACATTCTTTACAAAACTCGGACAAAACCATGTTCAACAAAGTCAAATCATGCAAGACCGCAAAAGAAATGCGGATAAGCTAACTTTGATTTGTGAAGGCTCGAGCAAATCAAGGAAAATAAGCTATCTGTTCTTTGTACAAAAAATTTGAAAACTTTAAGATGCTTGCGGGAGAAACCTTGGATCACCGGATGCTAGATTCACTGAAATTACCAATGAACTCGGCACTTGGAAAGAATATACACGAGAAATAAATGTGTATGAAGATTCTAAGAAGTCTCCCAACCGAGTGGGGAATGAAAGTCATGGCCCCGAGACACTCCATGGACCTATCAAAAACATCCAACCATGAGCTATTCTCGGATCTCAAAGCCTACGAATTTGAGTGAGAAGAAAAGATCAAGAAGAAGTGGCAATTGCAAAACAAATTGCTCTAATAGTCAAGATGGGAAGAGAGTCAAGTCAAAGAAGTCATTGACCAAGAAGAGATTGCCCGATGGTTAAAAGGTTCAACAAATTCTTCAACAAGAACTACAAAAGAGGCAAAGGTGAATCTTCCGAAGACACTCGGCTCCCTCCAAGTCAAGGAAGATAGGCCACCAAAAGAACGAGCATCAAAAGATTGAGTATCAAAGTGCGGACAATCTAAGAATGGAAAGAATCGATCAAAAAGTTGAAAATCTATCTCTTGGAACCGGCAACCCGGTCACTATGCCATTGATTGCCCATATCATGTAGTCAACAAATGCGGGAATGAAGAGAAAAGAAAGGTCTCCGAGAAAGAAGACAAGAGAAGAAAAAAGCAATGTTGGCGCAGAGATCGGCCGAGACAACCAAGTCAAAAGACACAAAGGACTCGGAGAGTAGTGAAGTGACTACTCAAGTGACTCGAAGAAGAAGCCTGGATCTATCTAATGGCCAAAGAACAAGACCAACCTGACCAAGAAGATGAGGTACACTCTAACTCATCGCACTCAGTTCTAATAACAAAGATGATTGTGACACACATACTTCATCACCCACTTTGATCTTTATGATTCATTAGGCAAAATGATGAAAGACTTTGAACACATTAAATCCTCACACACACTACTAAATGAGGAAAACACCTACTCAAAAGCCAAACTCACAAATGACCAAAGAGCCGAGTACTCTAAGTCACATAGTGGTGAGAATAAAAGTCTAAAGGCTAAAAATGCTAAGTTAATAAGCGAGATATAGCTTTCTGAGAAAAGAGGGAAAATGACCTCAAAAATGTGATTGCCTCATTCAAGAAGGCATCGAAATCTTTGGATGAACTTATTATGAGCCAAAGAGAATGTGGAGATAAGACAGGCTTGATTTAATTCCTCTATGCCAAGTCAAGTTCAAAGAGTGATTTTGGAAAAAGGATCTTCAAATAATGAAGCATCTCAAAAATCCAAAACTCCAAATGGTGCACACACATTCATTCCAAAGCACAACCATAAGCAAACGCCTTGGTTATAAAGGAAAAGGAAAACAATAGTGAGTATCTTTGAAAGGGACGATTGAAAAGAAATCCGGCCAGAGTTCCTCAAAGAAACTCCAAATAGAAAGTACTCTGTAAAGAAGAAACAAAGCTACCAAAAGCCCCGTAAATTCAACAAAAGGAACACATATGATGGGAATGGTAGAAATTATCCAAGTCAAGTGATTGGAATAATGTGAACTATCAAAAAAGACCTATAGAATATAAGCCTAAATGGCAAAGGCCTAAGACTCGATAAAGGCCATTCCAAAGGCAAAAGAGCTATCATCGACACATATACACCCAGGCACTATCCTCGGAGATATCACAACTACCTAAACAGAGCAATTGCTAAAACACATGCACAGGCATACGAGACAAAAGAGACAATTTGTATGAACCTAGAACCCCAAAGCAATTTGCCAAAATTAATTATGATTATGGCATCGATAGATGGCAACCTATTAGAGTCAAATCAATTGGCTATAGGTTGGTTGGATCATCTTACAATACTAACCCCTCATGACCTAGACAAGTATGGGTACCTAAAACATAATTTCCTTGATTGCGGGTTCAAGGAGCAGTGTGAGTGCCAAGTAACCTGGTACATGGATAGTGGTTGTTCCGGACACATGACGACAGAACCAAGAAAAATCTATCAAAATTCAAGGAAGTTAGAGGTGCAAAAGTCATATTTGGAGGAAATGAAGCTCCAGGAGAAATAAGAGGCATTGGATCCATCAAGAAAAATGGATTAGAAATTACGGATGTTGCATATGTTGAAGGCTTCAATTTCAACTTACTAAGCATAAGTCAACTCTGTGACAAGGGCTATAATGTTGGATTCAATATGGGAGTGTGCCAAATCAAGAACACTGAATCAAATGAAGTAGTCTACAAGGATGCGAGACAAAAGAACATGTATGTGGTGAATTGGTCAATGCAACACCAAGCACATGTCTACTAGCAAAGAGCACAACCGAATCAAGTTGGGTGTGGCACAAGAAATCGAGTCACCCGAATTTCAAAACTATTAACAAACTTGCAAGAAGTAATCTTGTAGAAGGACTTCCGCAGGACTCGAGATACAAGAAGGAAAGTGTATGTGATGCATGCCGGATGGGAAAGCAAATCAAATCATCATTCAAAGAAAAGACATGTCCATCTTCAACAAGAGTATTGCACCTAGTGCATATGGATCTATTTGGTCCATTGAACCCGGCCAGATAAGCGGAAAGAAATACACCTTGGTGGTAGTAGATGATTACTCAAGATACACATGGACAATTTTCATGTGTAAGAAGAAAAAAGCTCTGCGAAACTACTACCCGGTGATGAAGAGAATCCAAAATGAGAAGAGTCAAACTATTATCAAAATTAGATCGATAGAGGAACCGAGTTTGTCAATGGAATAATAACTAAGTATTGTATTGAAAATGGTATTGCTCATGAACTATCTCTGCGAAAGGACTCCACAACGAGAATGGAGTTGCGAGAAAGAAGAATGAAACTCTCAAAGAAGCGGCAAGGACCATGTTAGGCTGACGGGGTTGCCAAAGAGATTTTGGGTTGAAGCAATAAACACAAAGATGCTATACTCAAAATAGATGCATGGTAAAGACAATTTGACAAAAACTCCCTATGAGATTTGGACGGGGAGAAAGCCAAATGTTGCATAGTTTAAAATATTTGGATGCAAATGCTTCATTCATAACAATGGCAAAGATAATTTAAAGGCTTTTGATGCTAAAGGCGATGAAGGTATCTTCTCGGGATACTCACCAAAGCAAAGCCTCACAGTGCTCAACAAGAGGACAATGGTCACGAGAAGAATCCATTCATGTGGTGTTTGATGAACCCAACATAAATGGAGAAGACATTGAAGAGTCAATCGATAAGTCAATCACCAACCATGCGAAGAGTCCTTATGTTGAAGCTGAAGGGAATTATAAACCCGATAAAGATGAGATAGCTGAGTCTCAAAGACAATGGGAAATATGCGGCTAAGTGATGATGAGAGAGCGATCAAAATAACACAGCTGCAAGTCGATGAATCCAGCCAACTTACTCCAACGATGTAAGGTGGGTGAGAGACCATCCACGAGAACTAATCATTGGAGATGTAAGAGAAGGTGTGAAAACTAGATCCGAACCCAACAATAAGCAATGTTCACTTGTTTCATCTCACAAATAGAGCCAAAAGATGTGTCACAAGCATTGGATGACACACATTGGATTCAACCCATGCAAGAAGAGTCAATCGGTTTGAATGGAACAAAGTGTGGGTATTGGTTCAAAGACCTACCCATCAAAATGTTATTGGCACTAAATGGGTGTTCAAAAACAAGATGAATGAGGAAGGTTACTGTGGTAAGAAACAAAGCAATATTGGTAGCCAAAGGGTATTGCCAAGAAGAAGGAATAGATTTTGATGAAACTTTTGCTCATGTGGCAAGATTGGAAGCCATAAGGATGTTTCTTGCCTATGCTGCTCACAAGAACTTCACTGTATATCAAATGGATGTAAAGAGTGCATTCCTTAATGGGTTATTGGAGGAAGAAGTGTATGTTGAACAACCTCCAGGATTTGAGCAGAAGACTCTTGGAGATAAAGTATACAAACTCAAGAAAGCTTTATATGGATTGAAACAGGCACCAAGAGCATGGTATGATACATTATCACAATTCCTGACTGAGAACGGATTCACAAAAGGCAAAGTGGATAGAACACTCTTCAAAATTCAAGATGGGAAGAGTATACTGCTTGTTCAAATATATGTGGATGACATCATCTTTGGATCCACAAACAAAGAGCTGTGTGATAAATTCTCAAATCTCATGCAAAACAAATTTGAAATGAGCATGATGGGAGAGCTGACATTCTTCCTTGGACTCCAAGTAAAACAGCTGAAGGATGGAACCTTCATAAGTCAGACAAAATACACCAGAGATTTAATGAAGAAATTCGGTATGGAAGAGAAGTCCTCTATGAAAATACCAATGAATACATCACCAAAATGGATATGGATACGAGATGGCAAGATGTGGATCAAACAAGATACATAGCACTTATTGGATCATTGCTCTATCTCAAAGAAAGCCACATGATTTATGACAAGAGAATCTTGAGATATTTGAAAGGAAATCAAGAAGTTGGCTTATGGTATACAAAGGAAGGAGGATTCAAACTAATTGGTTATTCGGACTCGACTATCTTTGGATGTAGAGTTGACAGAGAAAAGTACCTTAGGTACATGTGAAATGCTTGGAAATAGATTAATTTCTGGTTTAGCAAGAAGCAAAATTCGATAGCCACCTCCACAAAGTGAAGGCGAGAATACATAGGCTGGGCACTTGTTGTGCCCAAATCTTATGGATGAGACAAAGAAATGAGAGACTATGAAGTTGAAGAAAAGGAAATTCCAAATATGTGTGATAACACAAGTGCAATTGCAATCACTCAAAATCTGTGTTGCACTCAAGAACAAAGCACATTGATGTCGATATCACTTCATAAGTGATCATGTTGATAAGAAGGACATCACCTTGGAATATATCTCAACCGATAAGCGATTAGTGATATATTCACAAAACCATTATGTGAATCAAGATTTGAAGAACTCAAGCATGAATTAGGGTTAATTGAGTGAGTTGACACTCGAAAAGAGTCAAAGAAAAGAGATGGAACATGAAAAGAGGAAAAAGAGCTTGAACTCTTGAATCAACTAAGTAAATCACCAGTGTCGGAGAATCACCGCATCGAGTTAGCTGACGGTGAGTGCTTATGTGCAAATAGAGAAGAGTTAAATCGGCTAAGGAATAAAAATTTGAGTCATTTATGAGCAAAGTGACAAAAACGCAATCGTTTTTACTAAGCGGGAATATTTTAAAGAATGACGTCGATAATTATGACGTGTATAGTCAAAAGCCGGATACCAAGCTTATGATTGGATATAAATCTTTGCCGCATTAAATGCGAAATTAAATGTTAATCGGCATGCAAAATCGAGCCGTTGATCTTGATCAAATTTCAAAAACAACACGCACGCCCTTTCATAACCCATACATATACCACTTCGTCCCAATTTTCTCTCACTTTACCAAAACCTGTTCATCTTTCTCAAGCAAAGAAAGCATTTTTACTCTCAAAACCCCGCAAATCTTCAAAGTTTCATTCGGTGAATCTTCGAGAAATGGCATCTACTTACGACTTTGTCAAGTTGGGAAAGCAAATCCACATGGGACTTCGAGGCATGATCAAACAAGTGGTCGACGAAACCCTTGTGAAGAAAATAGCAGAGAGTTGGAGAAATCGGGATCGAAACCATTTTTGTCGATGGAGTTTCGAGATGACCTACGTGAAGGAGGTCGCATGCGATTCTATGTGAACGTTGAAGTTCACGATGAGGGCATCAAGTCCTCTGTTCACGGGAAAGACTTCACCATCACCGTCAAGGATCCGCGAACACTATTCGTTGCCGGCGGAAGGAGTCCGAAAATCTATGAAGTCGATGTTAACCTGGGCCGCACTTGGAAGGAAATAGCGGCTTGATCTCTTTGCAAAAGTTGTCTACACAAACCGATAAGAAGCTCTTGAAGGAGGATTACCACAAGTCGTTAGACATTGTTGCCAAATGCATAGATATAAAGTTTGGAAGCTTTAATCAGCTTGTCCAAAACCAAGTTGATCGTGATGGCCGCGATCATGGAGGAGAAAAAGGTGAACTGGTCCGAGTTTGTATACACCAGGTGACGCTGAATATTGGGAATAAATCCTTCAAGGGCGATGGCTCGTTTGGAGGATCTTTGGGATATGGCCTGGTGATTGGCGGATGATGGAAGTGAAGGGAGTCCTCTTTGACATGGAAAAAGCGTTCCATGTAAACAAGAAAATATTCCGATCGAACCTTTCCGGAGCCGTAAGAGAGCGTCGCCAAGAGGGTCGATCACGAGTGAGGAGAATCACCGCCCAAGAAGAAACAACTATCTCCTCCTCTCCCCGAAGAAGACGCGCCCATACAGTACAAGGAAAACTGAAGATCCCCTGCAAAGAAAAAAAATAAATCCGCACTGCCCGGCCAATGATGAGAGAAAGGAATCCCAAATGCCTTCTCCAATTATTAAGAAAAGGAGGATCGATAAGCCGAGAAGGCCAGCTCCTCGAAAAAAAAACAAGACCCCCCGCCGCCCAAGACTCGGAGGAAACGCATCCGAACTAGAAATTCCTCTCGGTAAGGACCAAAAGGAGAAGACTCTTCAAGCGGTCGGAGCTTAAGAAAACAAATGAGTCGCCACTCACCGAGGAGCGGATCGTGAACACACCGGAGTAGTAGAGTCTCCGAGAGATTATTGATGCTCGCCAAGTCTGCTGAAGCCAATCGCAAGAGGCAAATCGAAGACCAGTGTGGGCGGGGACAGTGAAGAACAAGAACAAGGAGCAACAGAGACGAGAGACTCTCCTGGCCGACAGACTATATCTTCACTCCCCGATCTTTGCCAAGGAGTTGACCCGGCAGAGTATGTTGCCTTCTATTCCGAAAAGGAAGAGGGCAACAGGAGAAGATGATAAAGATGATGATGATGTGATGATCCTATCCCCACCATATCCGGACATCCAAAATCGTCAATGCGAGAATGGAGGAAGTGGAAGGCCGAGTCGATCCAGGGAAACGATTCCAAAGACCGAATTTATTGAAAAAGAAGATGAACTGTTGAACTTTCTCGGATTGACCACTGTGGTCCAAGCACTAGATGAAGAAAATTGCACGATATCTTGCAGATCTTCAAAGACAAGGAGAAGCGGATCGCGAGGAAGTCAAGCTCGTGAGAAGGCCGATGTTTGTCCCCATCGAACCATCGATCATACACATCCTCATCTTGACATTCTCTCTGGGGCGATGAGGATCTGGACCTCTTCTTCTTTCTGAGAAGAATTGGAGATGCATCAAGCCATGCGGGAATCTAGGGTCCTACATGAGCAACGGTTATTGGAATGACCAAAGTAGTCTTCCACATCACAATCGGAGATTGATCCGATGGGAGTGGTGCGCATATTGCCCACGATTGTTGCTATCACCACTTCCCCACTCACTCGAAGAAGGTGTTAAGGGAACCGCGATGAACCGGGAACGTGGGGACCCCGAGCCAACCCCCCTAATGAAGGTGTCTTACCACCGCCCCAATGGTCGAATACTCAAAGGGAACAGTGGAGTCCGGAGACGAGTGACCCCATTCCTAGTCACTCACCTGGTATGCCGGCCGAGTGGGGAAACTCCTCCACTGCGACAGCAGGATGGAGGATGTTGCGGTGACTCCACAAACGAATCTTGGAGGCGAAGTGGAGAAGGAAAAACAAATGGATACACAAAAGTTGTCATCAAGAGGCTCGAGGCATGTTGAGACTGTCTCCGGTGAAAGTGCGCTTTGAAGGCCAATGACGCGATGATGCGGTCGAGGCAAAGGATGGATCTGCCGGGAGTTAACACTGGGCAATGAAAGTGCAATCCATGGAGTTGAGACTCAGTGGATGCCACCTCTCAAGACCCTAAGGCGGTTGAGTGCAGCCGAAGGATTGTCAAGAGCCTCGCTGCAGCTTGAGATTGCGGGAGGTAGTGAAGGCCTCCCGGAAGGTTGAGACTTCTCGGGGTAAAGAAACGGAAGCCTGCAGAACATCCCCCTACTATCATTGATCCATCCGAGAAGGAGATAAGTGCTCTTCACGATTCCTAAGACAATCCCGATGTAACCTTTCGGGATCCGAAGGTGAAGACGGTTTGAATCATCCCCTTTGCCGATGCAAAAGACTCACCGAGGATGTTCTCCCAAGTGCGAGTAAGTCCGATCTTAAGGCTACTCGCCAAACTTTTACTTTTGATGATGAGCCACCCATGCAAATCTCATCATCGTCCGATGACGCTCGATACGGCCGAGACCGGTCAACTCATATGGACAAACCAAACCGAGACCGACAAAGTTGTTGAGACAACCGAGGCTCGGCCACCGGGTCAATTCCACAACAGACCACAACAAACAAAGTCAATCGCACAGCTTCCCAAGGCTGCAGAGATCGACTCCACCGGGCATCACGGGCACAAGTTACCGTTGAGCGATTCGATTGCCCGTGATGATCCGTTTGAAGAATCATTCCCCTTCTCTCGGAGCTACGACCTTCTTGAAGAATCGGCTAGAGATCAAGAACGTTTCCATAAACTCCGATCCCATTATTCCAACAGATACCATCGTCCCAAAGACTTCGACTTTGACGTTGCTTGGCCACCACCGAGATAAAGTGGCGGTGAGGTTCGAGAAGTTTTCAAGACCATATTTGCGAGAGATGGAGAAAATGGAAAGGCACCAGGCCTTACTTGGACATGAGACCGGATAACCGAGACACTAATCTTACTGGCGTCTGCGAGGAATAATTGTTAGGATCCGGGAATGGTGGCAACAACAACAGACAATGCGTGTAGAACAAGTTCGATACTTAACTTTGTTCAAAAAATTGCTAGTCTGGCGGTGAGAATCTTGATATGAAGAGAAGAATGCAAGAAAACATCGATCGAATGCATGAATCTCACAACACGAGATGCAAATGCTCGTGAATTTCATAAGAAAGAACCTGGCGCGTAGAGGAGAACATGGAGAAGAAATTCACTTCCCCATGGTTTGAATGAAGGCAGTGGCGGTGAATCCAATGCCACTCGCTCCGAATTCCGTGCGGCATACTCCGCAGTGATTCAAAGCATAACTTCGGCTATCGGCCGCTTAGACTTCATGATTGCGGCTTGTTTCGGGGGTTCCTCTCTCTTTGATGATGCCAAAAAGGGGGAAGAGGAATACCTAAAAAAGCGATGAAAGGTTTTGAAGGCGAGAAGAAGGATCACATTTGTGAAGGAGAAGACAATCAAGAATAGAGAAGAGAGAAGAAGAAAAATCATTGAGGGGAAGGTTCGAAAGATATGACTCGATGATTGCTAAAACCCCCAACAAGGTCTTGTCACACTGATATCATCGAAACTCGATGACTCTGCCATTCCAACACTCACTTGAGCACCCATGGTGGTGCGAAAAATAATAATAAGCGAGGGTAAAGGAGGTGGAAGGAAAGATGGATGCCCGAGTTATGGATATCTTGAAACAATATGGAGGCATTCCAAATGCATGCGAGACACCTATGCCATTTCGGCGTCGAAACCGAGCCAAGATCATTGATGAATTCAAGACGCTCGCATCAGGGTTACTTCGTAAATATGTCCATGGCCCAAGCACGGGATTTGTATTGGGAAAAAGGCCTCAAGCTATGTGAAGAAGGCGACTGACGGACCAGCTGCGGTCGCTCTGCTGGTCACTCTGCTCTGTTGGTCACTCACCGGGAAAAAGAAGGCCCCAAGATACAATACACGCCCAGGAAGCAAAGGAAGAAGCGATGGAGGAGAAAGAGGTTTTGAGACCTAGACCTGCGCCCAAAAACATTGAATATATAGATCCGAGGTAAGAAAGGAGGGATCTATTGGGCTGGTTCGACGAAGTAGCCAACTGCCGTGGCCAAGAACAATCTTTGAGTATGTAAAAAAATCGAAGAAGAAAATAGAAGACAAACTCACCATGGGAAGAGAGACAAGAAAGGAAAATAAAAGATGAAGCCCGAAAAGGCTTATGAGAAAAAGAAGGCGGTGAAAAAGAGAAGAAAAGAAAAAGGTCGAAGATGACAAAGTCAAGAGGAAGAAAGAAGGAGCGTGAAGGAGATGAAGTGTTGCTGACCACCCCTTCATGTATTTTACTATGTAAATGCATTTGTATGTAAGTCCTCTGTACATTGAATGAAACAGTATAATTTCTATACTTGCGTAGATATAGAATAGCATGATTTCCTTAAGCTCTAATTAAGCTCTGATACACCTTGTAAACAGTTTGTGTAAAGAACTAGAATGTTATGATCAATAAAAGATTGATTCTACGCATACATTCTGTGATTCTACATTGTCTGTACGTATCTTTGCTATTTAATTGTTGAATGCATGTTTTAAGTTTTGGCATCATCAAAAAGGGGGAAATTGTTGGGAAATTAATTTTTAGATTTTGATGAATGCCATGTAAAACTTAGAATAGAAAGTTGGCACCCCATTTTCCTTGTAATTTGCATTGTAATAGATAGGGCTGGTCGGCCGAGTTAAGTCGGCTATGTCTCGAACATGCAAGAAGTCAACCTGGAGACTAGAAGGAAGACTCACATTGTGAGGCGGTGAGGGTAGCAAGGAAGAAAAGACAAAACTCAATCAAGGTGCAACTAAGATGCAACAGAGTAAAGTGTCGATCAAGTCAACTCAAGATAGCCAAGTCTCAAGTTGATGTGACGGATGAGTCACCCATGATTGGAAGGCGACTCGAAGTCATCAGGGAAAACAAGGAAATGCGATCAAGTTGAAGCAATCGAAAGAGATCCGTTGCCGACAAGTCAAGAAAATTACTTAAACAAGTAATACTCCCATCTTTGTCTCTCTTAAAGTGCTCGATCTAGAAAGCGTGCAAAAGGAATAAACCAATGGAAAAGATCGCACACGTCGAGAACCCCGAAAAGTCAAGACTCATTCAATACGAGGAAATGTAAATTCCAAGGATCGCAACAAGACAAGCCAACGACCAAGTGTCTTTTGAAAATTAACCTATCTCTTCAACGGGAAAATTTTCAAAAGAACACTATAAAAGGCGAGAATCACTTTGAGAAAAGGTGACCTTGTTTTACCCGAAACTTTCAAGCTATTATTCGAGTTGTAACCTCTTGAAATATTCTCAAGTCATTCAAGTTTAATCCTCAAGTCTACATTACGAAGGAAATCAATCCAACACTCACCTCTACGAAGGAAAGACAACATAAATTAGTTGAAGAGGAAACATTTGAAGAATCAAGGGGTCTACATTCCACGGAGGATTGTAGAAAGGTTCAAGGTCGAACCGGTCTCAAGCATTTGAAGGGCTTCGTGATCAAATCCAAGTTTGAACAAGTGGGCTATAGTAGCAAAGCGCAATTTGCCCTGTGAAGAAGAAAGGTAAGTCGTCACGAGAAGCGGGCCGTGTGATCAAGCATCTCGGTGAGAGTCCCAAGGATCAAGTCGGTTGTGTGATCAAGACTTGCATCGGATTGATAACCACTTTGTATATTGATCAATACTTAGTGGATTCCTCCAGGAGTTGGAGAAGAGAGGAGTAGAAGAATTACCCCATCTTGAACCTCTATAAAAATTTATTGTGTCATTTACATTTCAAAGACTTTAATTCTTGCACATTATTTTGATATCTCATTTGATAAATTTGATGTCCATCTAATAATTAACAAAGTGCTATAATCAAGTATTAAAACAACTTAAACCAAAATTCAAGGGTGTTAAGTCTTCCGCTAAAAACATATCACGGTCGAAGTTAAGTTTAGTCAAAAATTAGTTATTCTATCAACGGCTCGGTCAGTGCGTTGAGTGGCTAACTCACGATTAACTAACTTAGTCCATCAGACTCACTGTGAAGTATTAACTCTGAACGTTTTAAAGGACTAAATCGAAAAGTTTGTAAGGTTTATTCAACCCCCCCTTCTAAACCTTACACTCACACCCCTTGGGACCTACATCAATAACTTGGCCCAATTACACCAGAATTAACTTTTTAATTTGTGTTTTCAATGTGAAGCAATTGATTGTCTAGGATAGATTGACGTGGATGTATGCTAAATTTTAACGAGATTTCCAACACCATAATACTTGATGTGTTAAGGCATTTACGACAATACTTAGTATTATGAACGTTCGAGAATTCAAGATCCGGTGGTGGTTAACTAGTTGTTAAACCAAGCTTGTGGATAAAAAAATGAAAAAGATAAAAAAAAAGGACCAATCAAGGTTATACTCCTCTATTTGTTGTTGCTTAGTAACTAGGAGCATTCATGAGCCCCATGTTTGTCTTTTACGTAAAACGGCGACACAAATATGAGTATGGGAAACCACCCTAGGAGTGTTTGAATGAAAATTCAAAATATAAACCTCGTGGAAGAATGCCTCGAAAGGTCCTACAAAAAAAGAAAGAAAGAAAATCGAAAGGGGAATGTATATTCCTTGAATTCTCATCGATAAAAGTTCAAGAAGCTTTTATATGACTAGTAGGCTAACTACAATGATCCATTGAATTCTTGTATTTTCATGACATTATTGAATTGAAGTTATTCATAACTATCAGTATTTGTGGAGTGATGATTTCAAGTTTGAATAATGCCTGCTGATATTACGGCCTTTATTGACAGTCGATCGCTTTGCAAAACTGTGTTTTTACTGATTGGTAAATTCGGGTTGAGAAGGCTAAGAATTTGACTGCTTGTGTTCAATATGTTGAAAAAAAAACCCTCGTGTGTTATAATTTATTGAATCATTCTTTTTGATTTAATGTTTTGCTTGAGGACAGGCAAAGTTCAAAGTTGGAGGTGGTTTGATAAGGGTCTTTTTATGCATGTTTTGTGTGTATATTTGAGTATGATTTGAATTATTTTATTGTTAGTTTCATAAATTTTTGATTGTACATAGTTCATATTACTTCGAGGTGCTTTTATTAGTGTAGTTTGATGATTCAGAGCTGTTTTTGGTGAATTTTGGGCCATGGTTTCATGTCAAAACATACCCGGGGGTTTATGGATGCAAAAACACTCAAATTCCCAAGCTAAACGCGTCATTTCGGGGCCTTTTGAGCCGACCTGGATGTACTTTCAAACACGGCCGTGCTTTTGATGGGCCAAAAACGAGCAACAACACGGCCTGGCCGTGCTTTTGAAGAACGGCCGTGTTCGGCAAAATTCACGAACACGGCTTGGCCATGATTTTAAGCACGACCGTGCTTTTCTTCCAGTCTGGGACATTCTTTTGGCGGAAATTATGGAAGCTTTTCCTTTTTGCTTTTGGACAACTTTTGTACAACTTTTACATCTCATTTTGCTGCATTAAGTCCCATTATTCCCTCAATTATCATATGAAAACAAGGATTCAACAACTCAACTATGGAAGTGGAGCAATTATTTGTCAAAAGATGACATTGTTAATGTGTTCTTTCACAACAACAATGTCTATAAAAGCCAAGAGTTTGGGTTGGAGGAGACCATCTATTCCATTCATAATTCAATCATTCATTCGCTCTAAGTTTCAAAGAAAAATACATTGAGAGGATAAAAGAGAGGTAGAGTTGGAAGTTGAAGAGCATTAGAGGATAAGGCTTGGAGCTCAACATCATCAATCAAAGGAGGAAGGGTCTTGTATTGGTATTGAATAAGAGCTAAGTACACCATGTTCATTTTATTAAAAATCTTCTTGTGTAGTATACTCTTTTGTCAAAGCCATGTGTAGCTAAATTTCTAGTGTTTGAATGTAATGAACTCTAGAATGAATTTGTGATTAAGGTTTGTACGTTTTTAATAAAATCTTCATATTTTTGTGTGATTCACTTATATTATGCTTTATTCATTCGAATTAGTATATGCGCAATATTGATTTGATGTTTATTTTTCATCCGGGAAATTGAGAGATTCATGGTGAAATAGAACCTATATAAGTGAAAAGAGTTGCATGCAATCCTAGATATAGGACGACATAAATCTTCTGGATTAGGATCAAACCTAATATGGGAATTCACAAATCGTTATAATGTTGTCTTTGGGGTTTTAACTAGAAAGAGATTTCAGTTAATCAACTTGAGGTTAGAAGTTATTCGCGCTTGAGAAAGGGTGTAACTTAAATCGGGAATTTCTACGATACATGAAACATGAGATTTTATTAAAAGAGGTTGGTTTTTGCTTAAGGGCTTATGGTTGTATTTTAATCTTATTGAATCACAAAAACATTCTAGAGGGATTTTCATTCAAACACATTTCTAGCTATTGATTTCTTATTCTACAATCTACTTTTATTTGATCTATTGTAAGTTGCAATTATTTTAAATTCTTTAGTTTTCATTTTCTATTTTTAACAAACAAAAACTCTGAAAATTGCTAGATTAGATAACAAAAAGACTGTAATTATTAGTACTTACAATCCTCGAGGGAATGACACTCGGTACTCAATAATATATACTATAAAATGATAGGTGCACTTGCCTATGGTTTTCTAGAGTAGCTTTCGAGCCATCAAGTTTTTGGCGTCGTTGCCGGGGATTGTAATATTAAGAAAACTTTATTTTTGTTAATCTAATCTTTTTATTATTATTTTACTATTGTCTTTCATCTTATTTATCTTCGTAAGTCTTGGATTACACTTATCCTCTTTATTTACCGCAGTGCATGCCTACTCGTCGCCGAATTTGGAAGCGTGAGACCGCCGGTAGCAACACAGAGGAAAGCACTAATACAGACCACGAGGAGGACATTGACGAAGGCAAGGATCCTGACATGGCGGATGAACAACAAAGAACCATGTATGACTACGCCAAGCCATCTATGGATCAAACTTAACATAGATGGATCTGTAAAGCATAATCATCAGGCTGGGATTGGTGGGATTCTTCGTGATCACAATGCTCAACCTCTCTGGGCCTTTTTCACTTCACTCCCTAACATTACTTCATGTCTCATTGCTGAATTCAAAGCTTTGGAAGTGGCTCTTCAAGTTCTCCCTCAACATTTCAGACATCGGGTATAGATTGAATCAGATTCTCTGATCCTGACTTCAACCATTAACAATGCATCTCCTGGTCATTGGCAACTGAAAGACTCTCTGGTCCGCAGCAATAACGCTCTCTCTAGCGTGCAGTTCAAGCTCACTCATATTTTTCAAGAAGGCAATAAAATTGCTGATCATCTTGCTCTTTTAGGTCGCTCAGCTGATATGTTATGTACATTTGATACAAATTCTACTCCCAATAGTATTAAAGGCTTCCTTAGAACTGATTGAATAGGAATGCCTTCTTTTAGAATACCTCGATAGTTTAGTTGTCTTTCTCAGTTTGTACAGAACTTACTCTTATACTTGTAATATTGAATCTTAGAAATATACAGGTTAGGGATCCTGCCTAAATCCCTCACCTTTTGGGTGTTTTTACAAAAAAAAAAAAAGCAATTTTGCGTCTTAAATCGTAGCCTTTTAAAAAAATTATATGTATATGGCTAGGATTGGTCCCCATGTACTCACCCGATGAGGTGGTCTCATATAACCCTCCCCACAAATATTTACATATATATATATATATATATATATATATTACACATATATATTGATAATATATCACCTCAATCCATAAAATTTCAAATTGAATATTAATTGTGGACTGTGGATGTTACCGGCCCAAAATTATTCCGACAAAAATTTGGAAAGATAAATAGTTTGAGAGCAAATAATTATAAATTATAACATAAATCTTTTCTCCACACCGTCTATATGAGTTTTTTTTTTTTACAATGAATGGTTGCTAATACACACTAAATCTATTTATAATCATTGGGTTATAAGAATATGTAGTTTTTTTGATTCATTCTCCATCCATCCAATAATTTTGCATAAATTAGGTGCAATCAAGAATTTGACCCCCTTTATTTTCAACTATTTGTCATTGATACATAATTATATAGATACATTAATCATCATAATAAGTTAATGTGCATGTGTGTCTATTTAATTATCTCATATGGTGTAAAAGGCAGTAGTTGAGGTATCATAGCAACATTATGTTGTGTATGTTCGAGTAATGTATGAATCAGAAAATTAAAATAAAATAAAGTAATAGTCCCATTCTTAATGCACAAGTTTTAATTTGAGCTTATCTGGATACTTAAATTTTCAGCATGATACACATATTGTTTAATTTGAGGGACCATAAAAAGGTTTTAGTGCGAAAATTTAGGGAAAAAAGTATTTTTGGTTCTTTGAAAAGTATTTTTGGTTCTCTGAATCCTCTCATGATCTTTTTCGTTCTCTATTTCATCTTATACTCCAATACGCTAAATAAATATCACTTGTACAAGACGATATAATTATTGTACATGCAAGGACGAAACTAGAAAATGAACATTAGGGGGGTTTGGTTTATTTTTTTCTTTAAAATAGTGGTTAAAGAGATGTTTTTAGATTTTTAGAGTGGGTGAGATTTTAAACCTTAGTTTTCGACCCGTGCGATGTACGGGGTGTGTGGTGTCGGATTATATAAAGTTGAATGAAAATAAGATGTACAATAAATATATAATATAAATTCTACGATAAAAATAAAAAAAAATCAAGTAACATATTGTAAATAAAAATTACAAATTTTGGAATACTTATTTGTATATAATATTATTTCTCCGTTTTGTTTTTCGATGTACCATCGCCACAAACTAATATTTTCAACCTTTTATGATTGGTTACTCTAGATGTGACCCAGTGCAATGAACAAACTGTAAATTTTTTAGCATCGTGTTTTATACTTTGACATGTGCATTTTCCTAATAGTTTTATAAATTATATATCTCTGCATTGTAATAGTTTTAAAATAGCATCAGACAATAGGCGAAAAATATAATTTAATATTTTTTATTGATGAAGTTAAAAAAGAAAAAAATATCATAACTCGAAATCATGAAAAATAGATTCTAGGCTATTATTTCTCTTCTTTTATAAATATATATAATGTTATGTATGGATGTAATATATATAATATTTGGATATATATTTTGAGATACTTCAATCAAACATCCATTTTTAATTGAATTTAATCAACTTAAATACAACTTTATATAATTATGAAGAAATGAGCTAAGCTCATATAAAAAGATGATTAATTTGATATATTATATGTCAAAAATAGATTAAAAATAAAAAATTTATTAATTAGAAAAAAAGATAAAATATAATAATTAATGCATTACGAGATAATGTTGGGAGCTAATTTTTATATAATTATAATTAAGTGACATCAAAAGTTGACTACAGAAAAATGTCACTTGAATAGTAATCAATCTTTGTTTTATTTTATAAATTTTAACTATTTTTTATAGTATTATGAAATGGATGAGAAAACTTTTGTGCTACTATTAATAAAGACCTCTTTTTTTAAAAAAAAATCAACAATAAAGACCACTTATATATATATATATATTCTGTAGTATACCATAAAACAGAACACCGGCCAATATAAAATATAGTCCAACAAATTAAAACATATAAAGAATAATACAAAAATTGCACAAATTCTGTAAAAAATAAATAAATTATTAATTCAAGATTTTCAATGTTAATCGATATTTATATATACTAATTATATATATTTTAAAAAAATTGTCTATACTATTAAAACTTACCTAAATTATTAAAAGTAATAAATCCAGATTACATATATAAAGGATATATTTGGCCGTAATTACTATATTCAAAGAATTAAAATCTACCTAAATTACTAAAAAATATGGAATTCATATTATATATATAAACTATATTTGAACATATATATACCAAAGATGAAAATATATAAATTAAAATACAATTTTGGACACAATTATATTACTTTTTATAGTATTGCGTTTTAGGCGGGAAAATATTTAGGTTACTATTCCTATAATAGTCTCTCTTTATATATATATATATATATATATATATATTTAGATAATTATATAAAAAAATTATAAAATCTGATAATATATATATATATATATAAAGTTTATATTAATTTTAAAACAATATGAAACCGAAGGGGCTACCGTCACCACCAGACCCCGATCTAGCTCCATCACTGTGTATATGTGACATTCATCTAATGTATTGGAGCATCATATGAAATATGGAATGAAATAGAAAATCCGAACAACCTCACACACATTTTAATGATGAGATTAACAAAAAATGTGCTTGCCATCAGTAATTTTAGCATAATTTGTGCATGGTTTCGTATAATTCTAAGCTTTTCACAGCAGGAGAATCTAAGGAAAGATAATTGCACTCTTTCCAGCACATTGCTCAATTGTTTCGATCAGTTATGAGAATTTGCCAGATTTTTACGTTAATTATCGGAATGTTGGGCATCATATTACGAATTGTCGCCATCAAGATGTGACAAAAAGAATTGACATTGTTCAAACTGATAAGAGCCCGGTTCGTGGATGATCTGTCATTAGAACGGGGAATCGTGGTAAGATTCTGGCTAACAAGGGTAAGAAAGTAGTTTCAGAAACTTGGGTTCAAGTTAAGCCCGTTCTGTGGAGAGGAGTATTGGCCATAAGGAGGGTGGGCCATCCACTTCGGGTATTCAAACACAGAATTCTTTTAACGTGTTGGGTGATACATCAGAGGATTTGCATGAAGAGAATGAGCCCTCACATGTCCGTGCATATGAGGGTCTCAAAGGTTCGAATGTCAATCCTGATAGGACTATATTTCTTTATCAACCACCAGAACGGAGTTCGGTTATTGTTCATGAGGATACGATGACTGCACCAAATTTAGATGAAAAGAGTTAAGTGGATCTACACAGTGCCATGGAAGTTGTATCTAGAAATCATCCGCTTAATGATTATGTCCCTAGCTCTAACGCTCAGTCAGAGGAAGCAATGAAGGCATCAACACGGAAACGTTGGTCTGATATGCTCGATGAAGAAGAACAAGACAAATCGGAAGCTTTAAAGACCAAGCTAGGCAACTCCGTAACTATTCCACTTATTATTCACTCATGTGCTCCCTCAGAAGCTATGAAGGCTCTGGAAATTGCGGCTCGAGGATCCTGGGCCGACATTCCACAAGCTACATCAGACCATCAAGACGATACTCGAGCATGTACAAAAAATACAAATGACAATATCACTCGAAAATCCTTGAGACATAAACGCCCTTCATTTAAATTTCGTCATTAAGTTATTTTTATTTTTTTCCTGAAATTTTGCATTGTTTTTCCTTTGTTACGTAATCGACTTGTGATCAGGATCTTTTCTTTTCTTTTTATATATTTTCATTTATTAAAAAAAAATTAAACTCTTTCCAGCACCAAAAGGTTTTCAGCACTCGTTGTGTGCACTTAATCTGGCTGGGATTTTAAGAGAAAAATACTTTTTCTCTTAAATTGAAAATCTACACAATCGTGGGCTTTTTGGCTTTAGTTAGGTCGATTGCATTTTGGTAATTTCTATATGCATGCATTGTATAGCAACCTCTAATAGTTAATTATAAATTATCGATCACGAAATCTGCAATAATGGTATTTGTTTACCAACAACCTTTATTATGGTTAAAAATCTATCTACATCTCGTAATATTAGGAACTCCTTTTTCCAAACCATATTTCCTATACAAAAATTGATGATATCTTGGCATTTTTACCAGGGTGGGGGAATATGACCTCCATTTTCCGTTTTCAATGCCACCAAAAACTCATTTCATAAATACACTCTTGAATATTATTCAAAAGAAAGAAAAGTTTTTACATCATCTCAAAGAAGAAATTTCTTTTAAAATTATAAATTAATACGGTTTAATCTGTATATACAGTATATTTTTTGGCTCGATACCAAAATGGTACCAGGATATAATTGAGCTATTTTAACTCAAAATTATAAATATTAGAGAATTCTAAGACTATAAGTCTTGAATAGCGAAAACAATTGTATGAAACTTTTGATTTATTGGGTAATTGAATGATGGACGGATACTCATTTATCACACACTCTTTCTCTAAACACACCACATCCTCTTTTTTAAAATAATATATTTACTTAATACACCTCTGCCACTTCTCAATTTACCCTTACCCCAACTCCCATCATGTGGCATGATCGTATGGCACGATCATGTGACACGTGACTATGCGGCATGATCTTGTAGCACATGCTTTAGGTAGTAAGTGTTAAAATATAATATATATTCGGTTTTCTTGTTTAGTTTGAGTCTTTTTATGGTTACTAGTGAGAAAACACGTGCGTCGCCGCACGTGATCCACATGACTTTACTAAAATAATTTTATTATTTAATAATTGTTTTGATTAATATTAAAATAATAAAAAGTGAAATAAATATTAATGAAATTTATTACGCAGTATTTAATATATATTTTGCTTTACTTTAATTATAGATCAATATGAATTGTTAAATAATCATTTTAAAGAATTCAATCCCACAAAGATTTTACAATTAGTATAACAACGAAATATATTTTATATTAGCTTACAATCACATTCATCGGTCTTTTATTTCATTGTTATGGCTAGAAAAATCTTTTCTCTTACGTGATTTTCGAATTCTTTTAGATTTGAATGCATTTTACATAATCGACAAATAATTTAGCTTATAAATTATAAGCTAATGATTAGTAAATCACATGCAAGTTATCACATTAATAAAAAATAATTAATTAAATATTATACCAAAATCCATCATAATATCATCATTTTATTTGTTATTGTTATTCAATTAAAATAAAACAAAATAAAGGTTAGTCAAGTTCTTATACTTGATTGCTTACTTCTTTTATTCTATCTCACTTCTTCGATTAAAGAAATGTAAAAAGAATTACAATATGATATATATGTACAAAAAATTCATATATTATTTTAATTCTAGTAACAAAGTCCATATTTAATTGTTAACACTTAAACTTAAAGTTTGTAGTCATCATATTTCCGGTTTCTTAAAAATAATAAACATTATCCTAATATATAAAAAATTAATCCATTATTTTCATCGAGAGTCGAATTATTAAATATAATGATGAAAAAGTATAAGTCGAAATCTGAGTTTAAAACTCTATTCAATTGCACACAAAATATCTTTATTTAATAAATAATAAAGCCAAAGAGAGTCTTATGAAAGAAAAAATAAGTTAACAATTTCACATGTCAATATTCAATAATTAAATATAATACTAATTAACTTTTATGTTTGAATTTCTTTTTGCATTCACTTATGTTTTTAAAAGTTATACATAATAAACTAAAATCTAATATAGTTTTTAAATTTGATAAAGTTTTAGAAATATATGTTATACTATTAGCGTTTGTACCTGCAATTGAAATTTGGCTATTTTGGTTATATTAATATTTACATAGTTGTAAATTTTGTGAGTTGTATAGTTATGAAAACTGCAATTATTCTTAATATATTGAAACTAATCTATTTTTGTTTGAAGAGACTGTAAATTTAAAATTGATCTCATTTAATCTCGTTTAAAAAATCATATTATTTGTTGCAAAATATAATTATCAATCAATTTTTAGTGCCTTTATTGAGAAAATGATATATAGTACTTTAATCTTTAATTAAAATTTTAATTGAATTTTTGATCAAACAAGAAAATATAGTTGCCAAAAATTAGATATCAAGTGTTAAAAAAACCCCTAACTATTCTCTTCCGCCTCCTTATGCCCGAAATAATTCATATTAATTGGTACTAAACATGGTCACTTCACTCCAATTTGTTATTATATATAGTTTAACACAATAAATTTGATACAAAAGTATTATTTTTATTATTATATTGGTACTTAAATTAATATGTAATTTAAGAAAATATTAATCTTTTACATAAATATCAAACTATTTCATATTAAATAAGTTTAGTTTTTGTTTTTTACAATTTGATATACATACAATGACTTTCCATTTCTGATTCTTGTTTTCAAGTTTTTCATAATATTTGATTTTCTAAAAATTAGAATAATTTGTACCCAATTTTATAATAATTGCCTTGGTGCTTGAATATTTATAAGTCATAAAGGTGTACTTTAAAAATGAACTGAGATTTTATCGAAAATATCAAATTATACATATTATATGAAAGCCATTTAATTTTTCTTTAGAATTCCCAGCTATGACCCACATATTGTTTTTAACTATTTACTTTTATTCTTTCAAATCTTTATAATATGTTTCATTTGGTTTAATCCTAAACTATCTATATATGTTAGATTAACCCCAAAATTATTTAGATCAATCTCAATTCATTAATGTCAAGTATAACCATTTATTTTTCAATATTTTTATTCTTAGTTTTCACTCTTATTCGTTGTAATTATTTAATTTACTTAGTTTTTTTATGAATGTTATGTTAGTATTTGAACTAATATATAATTTGTAATATATAGTTACTTTCTCAAAGGTGGTCAAATTGTTACATATTAAATGATCGGTTTATTTTTTTTTTTTTGCATAGCGAGATATGATCTTTTAGACTAATCCATTTTAGCTCATGTTTCACTCTTTCACACCATTTTATTAAAATTTAATTATTTTGGTATATGTTTTACTATAAATATGTATCATATTGATATTTTAAATTTATAATTTTTAAGGGTGTAATTTTCAAACGATATTCAAGTTTTATCACTAATGTCAATTTAACATATATGAATTTTTTATTAAGTTTATATTCTTTGTTTTTTTTTATAAATTTATATATACAATTTTTAACACTTTTTTGCATTTGTTCTTAGAATTTATAGGATATTAAATAATCAAATTGAAATCATAATGTATTAAAAAATAATAAATTAAGAAACTAAAGCTTATAATGTTATATAGAAAATTATGTAAAAGTCATATTAACACATATAGTTAAAATTGAAAAGGTAACATTTTGTCACGACAAACTTGTTTTAGTTCTTGTTCACTTTTTTTTCATGTTAATCTTATTCCTTTTATTTTGTACTTTTTATTTTCTTGATATGGCTAATTAAAATAAAATATACATTAAATTGCAATAAAATAAAATATGAAACTCCCTTGTTTTCAATATTATTTCTTTGACAACCATCAATAAATTAATTTTTAAATTGCATAAATAGAAGCTACATAAATATCAAATTACTTAGTTGTCCTAAAATTCTATTATGTCTAAAGGATATTTTTGTCCAACCAAAATTGCAAGAAACATTCACACTTTTAAGATAGTATATGATATAGATGACTTTTAGTCCTTTTATGGTTAGGTTTTCTAGTCGCCTATATAAGACTCTCTTTGTTTATTTTGTAATTAACTTTTAGTTTTGTAATATAAGAATGCAAGTATTTATTTTCTCTCTCAATATTTTTATAGATTCTTTGAATTCAACAGTAATTAAGGACATTATAGTTTCATGACATTCGTGTAATTATAAAGAGGTGAATGTATTTAGAGGGAAAAAAGTGTGACTAGCGCCACCCATATAGAAAAGAGTTAAGGGCAAAAGTATCCAACATTCTGGAAAAAAAGAAACATTTACGCTCCTAGTCTTTTTCCGGGCATTTCTACACCCTCCTGCTTTATTCGAACATTTTTATATTCTCGCCAATTTTTGCGTAGTTTTTGATATTGTTGTTTCAAGGTTATTTCGAACACATTTCATCTAATAAGATTTCAACGAAAATACAATTTTGGCCTCTATTAAATAATCAATTTTATGCTTGAAATCTTATTAGCAATCAAGAAATATACACATAAAACAACACATTTTAAAACAAAACACATTAAAAATAATATGGAAACAACACATTCATAGACAAACACTATTCAATTATTGATCTAATGCAATGGAAATATCGAAAACAATATGGAAACAACCAAGAATAGAACAACATTGAAAACTATATAGAATTAAACAACCCACAAACAACAGAAACAACAACACATGAATTAAAAAGAGCTTAAAATTAGGTAAAAAGTTGCATTAAAACATCAAATACAATATGTAAATAACAAATAAATATCATAAAAACACTTAAAAACAACATAGAAACAATCCAGAGACAACAGAAATAATATATAAAACAACACGTGAACAAAAAAGAGTATAAAAAATATTTAAAAGCTGCATTGAAATATCGAAACCACATATAAAGTACCAAGAAATAATATAAACAATTTAGAAACAAATGTGAAATAACATGAATGACATATAAAAGAATACATGAACAAAACAATCGAGAAAAAGTGTAAAAATGTCCAAAAACAAAATACAAGAGCGTAATGTCCAAAAAATATCCGGGAGCGTACATTATCAGATGCTTGGTAAAGGATTGTAGTAAAGCCATTACTGTGGACAATGGCGTAACCAGAAATTATTATGGGGTGAGCCGATACACGAAATTGGGGTGGGCTAGATAAAAAAATTAAAAATAATACACATAAACATTAACTAAAAAAAATTTAAAAAAATTTACCTAGTAAAAATAATTAAAAGGGAGGGGGGATTTGGGAGGCGGGGCCCGGGTTGGCCCTCCTATCTCCGCTATTGACTGTGGAGAATGCATCCAGGAACGGTAGAATTTGGCGGATTTGTAATATAACTATGTATCTTTTCTAGAAAGTTGGGTATGTTTGTCTATTACACTTATAAGAAAACATATGGGACTTAATTATTTACAATATACGCAATTGCTTTTCTTCCAAAATTCAAGCATTCTTGGCATGGAATTGTCGAATTAATCCCAATTGTGAACATATTTCATTGTGTATTCCTGTTATTTCGTTTGAATTTCATTGTGCCACATATTTCAGGTTGTGCGAACCTAACAATGTAGTGTTGGAAACAAAATGAGCAGAAAGTCCTTAAACAAATTTACTTGGTTTTTACATAATTATTAATATTATAATTACAATATTCTGCAAAATAATTCCGCTACACGCAATCCGATTCTAATGTGTTGGGGATAAAAATGGTATTTTATTAATTAATATGTAATTCAATTTATATATGTTTATTTAATATTAATTGCTCAATGTGCTCTTAATAAAAAAACGGCCCAATGGTGTCCGGGACTGGCCTAGAGGCCGATTTCTCCTATGCGGACTGGCGCATAGGCCGAATTCTCCTACACGGCTCACGGGGCCCATCTTCCAGGTATAAAAAGGTCCCTCATATTATATGTAAGTAAATTAATTCATAATCCTCCTAAGTATTATTATTCAATATTCGTTTACTGTCTTATTCTCTCGTTCACCATGCTGACTTGAGCGTCGGAGGGGCCTCCCTGGGACAACCCCGGGGCCCTCTAACGTTTGCACGTGTGTGCAGGTAAGTTCCCAGTCAAAGAATTTTCCAGCTCTCGGAGAAGAAGACGTGAGGATTTCCCCCTCGGGAAGAGGAAGACGAGAAGACTTCCCCCTCGGGAAGAGAGTTGACGTGAAGACCTCTCTCTCAGAAAGGACTAGAATTTTGGTCAACCTCGTTGACTTGGGTGATCTGTCGCCTAAAAACAACATCATAATATAATATTGGAAATAAAGTGAGCAGAAATTCCTTAAACCATGGGAGTCACTCATCACCATCACGTGGAGCCTTTCTAAAAAACAAAGAAATTGTATTTTTATTAATCAATGTGAAATAACCAAGATAGAAAATCCTCATGCTAGATGGGAAAACTCCAAATAAACTCCACTTTTCAAACATGAAAAAAGGGGAAGTCAAATAAAAAAAAAATCTAAACAGATACAATAGATCATAAAACTCAATGGGTTTGATTATTGTTTGGATGAGTGACTGTTTACATTTCCAATCAAGGTCTGGATGATCCACACTCCTTTCTATTCTACAGATCTACTAGAAACTGACTGTAACACAAATTTTTATTGTCTGCGAATATACAAACAAGAAAAAGCGTACAAATTAAATATATATGAATCAAAATAACAATATAGGTTACAATCTCTATTTATCCTCTGATTCTTTCTTCAAGGATATAATATCTAGAATTTGAGAATTTGAGTCGCATTCTTCAGTTTAATCTTCTCCAAACTAGAACTTGAACTTCAATAATGTTAATTCGAGGGCTTGACAGCTTGATCTCGAATCAAACGTAATATATATGATCATATTTGAGTTGAATATATGAACTTCTTAGTGAAATTGACCTTTTGATCTTCCTCCAAGATGGTTCTGACTTCAATAACGTTTACTCGAGGGCTTGGAAGCCTATTCTCGAATCAAACGCCGTATTTGAATGGACTCCACGATGAACACCTTGGATTTCGCCTTTAACACCGTGGATCTCCTTGAATATATTCTTTTTGCCTTGAGAGAATTTCCTCCACCGCCTTCTTGCTTGGTTTTCTTCTCTTTGAATTGTGATTTAATTCCTTGAGAATGGTCCCTATTTATACTTGTAGGAGAGGGTCTTAGGAAAACTCATATGACGAGGACTCTAATTTGATTGGTCCTTCCAATTTAATATTATTTCTTTACCACAAATTGTGATAATTATCAAAAGAAATAATAATAAATCAAGATAAATCTTGATTTACAAAAATTTGACATTTGGCATTCTTTAATTGGCCAATAAATATATATTAAAATTATCAATTAATTAAGTATTTAAATTAAGAATTAAATTTAATTAATTTTCCAAATATAAATAGAAAATATATAATTGATATTTAATATTGAATTTCACATGTGTCACCATTTGATTGATGCAAATTTAATTTGTCTACAAATGCCCCCTCTAGACTTGCTTACGGACAACGTGTCTTGGAGTGAATAAGTCGCGAATTCATTTTAATTGGGCTTTCAAAATTTGAGCCCATCTCAAAATAAGCCATTGAAGCAAAATTCAATACGTCCTCCAAAATGTTTATAGCAATTAATCAAGCCCATTTTCTGCAAATCAAACTTGGCCGATGATATGCTCTTTTCCCTTTTTCTTTTATTTCTTCTTTTCTCATTTTTTTAAGGGCCTGGCCCACATAAATATGAACCAACTTTATTTTAATCCAAAGCCCACCGCAACAAACTTACGGCTTATTGCAAATATTTCCAATTTCCATTCACAACAATTTTACTTCGCATAAGAATTTTTTGTTAACCCAGAATTTAATAACTTTAGGAGTCCCTCTAGTCCTGTGACTTGACGAGAAACTCAAATAAACTGCTGCTATGACTCTTTACTAGATTAGCGTCATCTTCATGTCAGAAGTGTAATTCTAGTCGGATTCTATTTGCTCAATATCTATAAAAGAGGCGTATGGGTGCTGTATATTTTCCACACCGCAGACGAGAGAAAGCACTCGCACTTTGTCATTCGGTTCTCTACTGCAGTTAATATGATATATTCTGTCAACTTCATCTTCGCCCTTTTGTTCTCTCGAATCGGTAAGACTTCAGTTTTTCTTTGATGAAATTTAGTTCAGGCCAAATTGCTCCGAATCGATTTTTTTTCCCTTTTTTTTGTTGCTTGTTGTTGCTTGGATTGTTCAGTTAAGGTGAAATCTGCAAATCTCATATCCCATAACCAATATTATATGGTCCTGCCTTCCACGTGTTTGATGAATTGACAGAAAGGGAAAAACAAATTGTCGTTCACATATTCAGTCTAGTTCGCACAACTATCTCCGGTAAAGACCCCTGTCCTTGTTTTTTTTTTGTTGCGATTCAACTGTAATGCAAGGCAAAAGTTGAATTAAATATCCCATTCAAGATAAAGGACCAGAGCATGTATTATATTGATACTTTGATAATGAAAACTTATAATTATTGGCTCGGTCAAAGATTTGATCAATGATCAATTGATGAAATCAGATTAATCATCTTTATTATTGTTCAATGGGTTTGCACCATGCATGTATGGCGGCTTCTGGTGATAAATTTGATATTTTTGTTTTTTACAGATTTTACGATGGTATACTTCAAAGATATTTCTTTTTCGCCCGGCGTGCAACACTTGGTAATTCTTGATGACGAGAGCTACGATATTGTAAGAGGCACCGTCTTGGCGGTTTATGATCCACTTGTTGGTGGATACGCAAAACAATGGCCAAAGTTGACAAATCGACTTCATATAAGGGAATGGTCTCATGAGATTCCACCACTCAAGGACTCCAAATCCAAGATGTGGGCCCTAGAAGCAACCTATCACCAACAGTCTGATGAGCCAATTTCACTACCAACTTTGGGATGGCGTATCATTGAAGGCGAAGCCAAATGGGGAGATCCAATCCGATTTGGCGGTGAATTCCATTATGTCAAAGGCTATTGGTAGTAGACCGAAGACATCCTCAGTCGATGCAAGAATAAACTCCAGGCGACCCGTATATATGATTCGGTGTATGCTTCTCTCTTCACATATGATTGCAATTCCAATATCGTCAGCGTTTAGCGGCGTGGTATCCATCTACCAACACATTCTTTGACTTCCCATGGCGAATTATCTATCATTGTGGGATCGCATACTCTAGCCGGCTTACTATGACCGGGTTTTTGTATGATGAAGTCGTTACGAGTGCCAAGGAGCTTACGGTGTTGACGAAGCGGGACTTATATTCCTCCTCGTTCATGCAACCGCTTACTTCATGCGCGTATCATCTACTTCAGGAGCGCTCATGGGGATCACTACTCGCAAGTTTCGATTGATGACGGATCAACTTTTGGTTCAAGAAGACTATGAAGTATGATCCACCTCCCATGCGCAAGGAGAGGAAGGTCCCCCCCCACGTAAGGAGAAGCAAACTGAACATCCCGAGTCGACTCATAATCCACTTGGTGACATCGGCGTACATGGTGAATGGTCCCCTGCTGAGAAGGCTTTATTTTCCAAACTCGGTGTCAAGGAGAGCTCGATGGAGGAAACGTACTTGGCGGCATATTTGGCTTGTTGGCTATGCTTATTTGTTCTTCCAAACGATGATCTCAACTCAATACGCCCTGGCACTTTCAAGATGGCGAGTCTCATGGCATATGGGCAAACGGCGGGCCTTGCATTGCTCGGTTTCGTGAGCATCTTGGGTCCGAACAAGATTGCAAATTCTCCGAGGCCATCCAAGGTGTATTCAACGTTTCCGTCCACTTTGTCTATGGGTGGTTGGCTTAATACTTCAAAACTCATAATCAAGTTTGGCAAGGGACAAATGGCCCTAAGATGGCGATCTTTTCGGCCGAGGGACACGCGAAATACTATGAACCCAAAGAAGCTCGCAGACCCACAAAGGAGATTGGATTTCTTGGACTTGTACTATGATTACGAAGAACAAGGATTTTCACTATGTTGATAATGGCAATGCACAAAAGTTTGAACAAGAATACTTCTTCGCCATTCGTTCAAGTTATCTTTCCCTACGACAAGGTGGGGTTTTGTGATTGAGCACTTACGGTCCTATAGATTGATGCCGCCGGTTTGGATTTCATCAAATGGTGCCGAGAGTTCTCAAAGACGACGTGCGTGGAGCTTCATTAGAAGAAGGGTTTACCATTGGCGTGTGTGCACTTCATCTAAGACTTTTTCTAAAGCTTGATTTCCTTGCATGCCCCTAAGTGCGAAGACGTTTTCTTGAGGAATATAAACAATGGTGGGCCCGGTTCATGGAAACTACTTTGAAGAAAACATAGAAAACTTGATTAACTCAAAGCGAAAGAAAGTTTTGCCGAAGGACAAAAGGCCAGACGTGGTCCGCTTGGTGAGACTATTCAAGCTCTCTTTGTGCATGTTTTTTTTTCTTCTCTCCTAACAAAGGTGCGATGTCTTAGGTGTTGAAGTTTGCGAATCAAGAGAAAAGTAGTCATCCCTTCTTTCAAGAAAGTAGCGGCGATGATGCGGACCATCATTGGAAGAGACTTAAAAAGACTCACAAATCTCTGAGAGCAAAAGAAGCCAATGGTGTTGCGAGTAATCAACCACTTACAGAGAATTTTGTTGAAGAGGTCAAGAACTTTTTTTTCTTTTTCTTTTTTTTTGTTTTTTTTTCTTTTTATTTCTTTTTATTTCTTTTTTTTCTCTTCGTTTTAGTTGGTAATCCGTTTCCTTGATGGTGTGATGTTTCAGCTGGAGAAACAACTACTCGATAATGAGTGCGAGCATGGATCGCAAGATAGCCAGAGGTCAATCATGGGGCCCAACTTGCCAACCGTGAATCATCAAAAGGTTACATCTAACTCCATTGAGGCCAAGATGTCTCCTTGTGCGGTATTTTCAGTATTTCAAGGTGAGAAATTTATTCGTAACCACCAACAAGAATACCTTCAAAAGTTATGGGGCGATCTCCGTGAGAAGATATCCAACATTCCAATTGACTCCTTTTCCTCTATTCAAGATGAAGTGATGATTGTGCTCAAATCTATGAAGAGTTTTAATATTATTGACATCTCTTTTGTGGAGGGATCTTTGAAAGATCTTTTTGCCAAAGCTGTTGCATATGATGAGGCAAGGTCATCATCTTCGGAGATGTGTCTAAAGAACTTCTTGCAAATTGAGCAAAGTCGAGATCGTTTGCATGATGCCAAGACTAAAGAAGCTAAAGAGTCCGGATTTCATCCACTAAGGAAGAGTTAGAGTCCATTTAACAGAGAGCTTGACAATTTGAGAAAACGAAAGAAGAATTTGACCGCCTCATTAAAGCGACAAGAAGAATTTCTTCACATTGCTCATACCGAAGTTCAACAGATTGAAGACGAGATTGCCGCCATTCAGACTACTTCGCCTTCGAATGATAAAGTGCTGGAAAAGTTGGAGCTTTCGATGGTGCATCTAGAGTCTGCCAAGGAAGAATTGAAGAGCTTGCGTCCTTTCGATTAGTTTTTTTTTTGCTTCATGTATGAGTATTTTTTTTTTGAAGATTACGTAATAGAAATTGATCATTTTCTATCTTGCAATCTATTAAGTACTTTTTTTAATGAAGTCTTTTTTTTTTTACTTTTTTTTTGACTTTTGTTTTAATAAATATACTTCATCAACAAAATTATGACTATCACAAACTCATGACTGAACTTAGAAAATTCGAAGCTGCCTACGTACCCAAGAAAGGGATCAAGTCATTACGTAGTTCAAGGGATATTTTTTTAGGGGGGGTGCCGTACACAGTTTATACTCGTGCGGGCCAGGAGTATCTATTGCTTAACCACCCTAGACTAGGTGGGGAAGTTAGCAGTTTAACCACGTACTTTGCCTTTGGTGGTTAACGTTCACATTTTATACTCATGCGGGTCAGGAGTAACATGCAGTTTAGGCTCATGCGTCATGGAGCATTCATTTAAATTTGAGATATGATGATAGTTTATACTCGTATCAAGGCTTCATTTAAATTTGAGATATATTGATAGTTTATACTCGTATCAAGGAGTAGACATTTGAACTTGAGATATGTTGATAGTTTAAACTCGTATCAAGGAGTCTTGATTTGAATGTGAGATATATTGATAGTTTATACTCGTATCAAGGAGTAATCATTTGAATATGAGACATATTGATAGTTTATACTCATATCAAGGAGTATTCTTTTGAACTTGAGACATGTTGATAGTTTATACTCGTATCAAGGAGTAGACATTTGAACTTTGAGATATGTTGATAGTTTAAACTCGTATCAAGGAGTAGACATTTGAACTTGAGATATGTTGATAGTTTAACCTCGTATCAAGGAGTCTTGATTTGAATGTGAGATATATTGATAGTTTATACTCGTATCAAGGAGTAATCATTTGATATGAGACATATTGATAGTTTATACTCGTATCAAGGAGTCTTCTTTTAAATTTGAGACATGTTGATAGTTTATACTCGTATCAAGGAGTAAACGTTTGAGTTTGAGATATTGACCTTTTATACTCATGTCAACTGTCAAGGAGTGTTATTGATAGTTTAGGCTCTTATCAAGGAGCATTTGGGCATATTTTATTTTGACAATTTTAGATGGTTTATGCTCGCATCTAGGAGTGTTGAGAAGTTAAAGATGGCTCCACTTCGTCATCATTGTCATCACTGGCATCACTTTGGCATTCTGGTTGGTCATAGTTCAAACTTATCTCAATGGTATGTGCTCGAGTTGCTAACTCTTCAAAAGTTTTCGGCTTTATTCCTTGAAGTATGTAGCATAGACTCCAGTGCATTCCTTGGATACACATCTCAATTGTTGAAGCTTCCGCCAATTGATCTTTGCAGTTGAGATTTAAGTCCCTCCAATGATTGATGTAGTCGATGACAAACTCTCCATTCAACTGGCGTGAGTTTGTGAGTTCAATCATGCTAACAGTTCGTCGTGTGCTATAGAAATGGTTGAGAAACTCTTGTTCTAACTGCTCCCAAGTATCAATTGAATTTGCCCCCAAGTGGGTGTACCAATCAAACGCACTTCCTCTCAAGGATCGGACAAATTGCTTCACTAAGTGATCACCATAAGTCCCAGCATCATTGCATGTCTCGATAAAGTGGGCCACATGCTGCCTTGGATTGCCTACGCCATCGAATTGTTGGAACTTCGGGGGTTGATAGCCAATAGACATCTTCAAATTATCAATTCTCAAAGTATATGGCTTGACATAAGCTGAAGTTGAATTGGAGCTTTCATCGAACTTTTCTTTGATAGTCCCTTTAATGAATTCCTTCACCTGGTCAACCGGAATCAGGCCATCAGACGAGACTTGCAACTCCTTTGTGGGAGACTCGTCTTTTTCATTTGGTTGTTGCCTTGTGGATGTTTCAACATCATCTTGAGCTTCGACTTCTTTGCCCATCACACGACGTGAATCAACTTGGTCAACTTTGTCTATCAACTTCATGATTTGGGAGTCTCGCTCTTGAACATGTTTTGTAAGTCCTTCAATGGCCTTCGTCAAATTTGCAAGTTGCTCTTCGAGCGAAGTAGTTTGGACCACCATGACCGCTGCAGTTTCAAGGCTTGAGCTTGTAGAATGTATGTACATGTCGGCGGTCCAACGATTCTTTATTTGCGACTCCATATTTGCCACCTTGTTTCCATGCCCCTTCGTGCATTGGAGGAGTAACTTCATGGTTTGATGATTTGCCATCTTCCCTTGCCCCCTTATGTTTGTATATTGGAGCAGTGGCCTCGTAGTTCGGCATTGAAAAGTCAACATTTGTGGTATTGGGATTATTGGCCATCTTTGTTGATATTTGGACTTGATTTGAAGAGAAGAGATGAGAGGTAGAGATTGTCCCACTGGGCGTGCCAAAAATTTGTAACACAAATTTTTATTCTCTGCGAATAAACAAACAAGAAAAAGCGTACAAATTAAATATATGTGAATCAAAATAAAAATATAGGTTACAATCTCTATTTATCCTCTGATTCTTTCTTCAAGGATATAATATCTAGAATTTGAGAATTTGGAGCCGAATTCTTCAGTTTAATCTTCTCCAAACTAGAACTTGAACTTCAATAACGTTAATTCGAGGGCTTGACAGCTTGATCTCGAATCAAACGTAATATATATGATCATATTTGAGTTGAATATATGAACTTCTTGGTGAAATTGACATTTTGATCTTCCTCCAAGATGGTTCTGACTTCAATACGTTTACTCGAGGGCTTGGAAGCTTATTCTCGAATCAAACGCCGTATTTGAATGAACTCCACGATGAACGCCTTGGATTTCGCCTTTAACACCGTGGATCTCCTTGAATATATTCTTTTTGCCTTGAGAGAATTTCCTCCACCGCCTTCTTGCTTGGATTTCTTCTCTTTGAATTGTGATTTAATTCCTTGAGAATGACCCCTATTTATACTTGTAGGAGAGGGGTCTTAGGAAAACTCATATGGCGAGTACTCTAATTTGATTGGTCCTTCCAATTTAATATTATTTCTTTAACCACAAATTGTGATAATTATCAAAAGAAATAATAATAAATCAAGATAAATCTTGATTTATAAAAATTTGACATTTGGCATTCTTTAATTGGCCAATAAATATATATTAAAATTATCAATTAATTAACTATTTAAATTAGGAATTAAATTTAATTAATTTTCCAAATATAAATAGAAAATATATAATTGATATTAAATATTGAATTTCACATGTGTCACCATTTGATTGGTGCAAATTTAATTTGTCTACACTGACAAAGAACTCCGAATGAGGCCAAGAAAAACAGATCTACTTATATCTGAATAGATCTAAAACAGAAAAGGAAAAAAAAACTATGATGAAATAAATGGAAAAACAAATAGCAAACACATTTATTATTAGAAAACAAAGACTACAAGGCGAGATACTATTTTCTAAAAAAATAGTGATTTAACCAAATAAATCGGACTACAAGGCTCTCCCTCGGGTCGGACCTCGGGTCGAGCTTGGGTTTGTATATGTGGGTGACCTGAGACACGAACACACGTTAGGCTAGCCGGGATGGATCCTAAGGCCCTCCGATGCTTAAGTCGGATCGGGTCGTGAGGTAAATAAAGTAAAAGTAGCGAAGCGGTTAAAATGAACAATGAAAAATTAACCTTCTAAATATTTACCGGGCTATTTATAGTAATCTCGATTAGTGCTTACTTTACTTTACACGTGGCATCATCGGGAGTTCGTGTCGAGAATCAATGGCGTCCATAGGTTCGGTCGCGGGTCGGTTCGGTTGGGTCGGGTTTGCCCCGACCGAATGAGCACGTCCGCGATCTAGCGAATTTAGCTTGATTTGGGTTTTCTTTAAGGGTAAAGTGGTAAAATCACTTTATGGTTTATCATTACTCCCCAACTTCTTTTATTTTCTAAATAAAAGAAGTTTAGATCTGGTTCGTTGAATGTGGTTCTCCAAGGGTGATAAATACTAACAAGGGGGCAAGTTTTCATTTATTCTATCTCATAGGAAAAAAGGGTGGGTTCATCTTTTTGAAAAAAAAGTTTGGTTCTTCTACCAGGCTTCGGGGTCGCGCTTCGCATCGGCGTCGTCTCGCATCGGATCTGCCGAAACTCAGGGTCGGGCATCGCACATCGCGTTGTCTGGCATCGTATCGGCTGGGTTTCGGGTCGCGCGTCGCGCGTCGCATCTCGCATCGCGTCACATCGCGCCGCATCACCTCGGCGCCTCGTCTGCTCGCATCGCCCTCACGCCTCGCCTGTTCGCACTTCGGATCGCCTCAACACATCACGCCGTGCCTCGCGCATCGCATCGTCCTCGTCCTCGCATCGCATCGGCTGGGCTTCAGGGTCGCGCATCGCCCCTCGCGTCGCGCCGGATCGCCTCGGCCCCTCGCGCGCCGTGTCTCGCGATCGCATCGCCCTCGTCCTCGCATCGCATCGGCCGGGCTTCGAGGTCGCGCAGCCCCTCGCGTCGCGCCGGATCGCCTCAGCCCCTCGCGCCGTGTCTCGCCCATCGCATCGTCCTCGCATCGCATCTGCCCAGGCTTTGGGTCGCGCGTCGCACATCGCGCCGCGTCGCCTCAGCACCTTGCCTCATCGCATCGCCTGCTCTGCTTCGCGCATCGTCTCCTCTGCCTCGCGCATCGCGTCATTCAGCGTCGCGCGTCGCCATCGTCGTTCAGCGTCGCACTTCGTCTCGACGTCTGCTCCATCGCTTCAGCGCGTTGCCTCGCGTCGCGCATCGTCCCCCCTGCCTCGCGCATCGCGTCTTTTGGCGTCGGGGTCGTCCTTTGTCGTTCAGCGTCGCCTCGCATCGGGGTCGTCCTCGGCCCCTCCCTTAGGTTCTTTCCGAGATCGGCTCATCCGTCCCTTTATTCCGTAGATTACTTCTCATCTTTTAATGTCTTCTAGCTTTTCCAAATCTGATTAAGGTCGGGATCGGGGTCATTTACTAGCTCCTCCCCGTCCCATCGTGGTAGTGAGATAGATCGGAAATATCGCCATTGGGCTCTTATTAAGTCTTCCGTAGAGACCCATGAGATACCCTCTCTCCGAGAAAATTTTATATTCCTGATGATCATGAAATTGTGATACCTAGTCCCGAAGATAGGATGGATAAACCTCCCGCCCAATGCCTTGCATTTCACGTGGCTAGTCTAGAGGCAGGGCTCGGGTTTCCCTTTCGGATGATGTAGAAAATATTTTGGTGGGTTTAGATGTCGGCCGCTGCTCAATTGGTACCCAATTCTTATAGACATATTTTGGGATTTATCATTATTATGCGCTTCTTTAACATGGCTCCCTCCTTCGTACATTTACGGTCTCTTTACACAATGAGTTCCTCTACCAAGACGGGTGAGGTAGGCTTTTTTATCTCACTCTAAGCCTCACCGCAAACTACTTGACAAGCCTCCTTCATCCCTCGGGTGTTGGAAAGATTCCTTTGTGTATGTTCGGCCTCCTCCGGATCGTCTTTGGAAGCGTCTTCGGTATGGAGGGTATCTGAGACCTCGACCCCGGCCTCGGGTCTCCCACCGGAGTGATACATTCATTTCCCCGTAAATTAACTAAGCGTTGGTTCAAGACATCCAAACTACTTGCGGAGGATATACTCTCTCTTGTGGGGCTTAGCCTGCGCCCGTCACTTTAACCGACCTCTTGGTAATTATTTTTAAATTTCTACTTTTATTTCTCTTGCTTGTATTAATACTAATGGTTCTTATATTTTTGTAGAGATGGTCATTTCGTGCTTCTATGGTAGCCAAGCAAATGAAGGCCCAACTTGCCAAGAAAGGAGGGCTTCCCGGCTGTGTTGCCTCTGCCTCGCCTCCACAAGTGTCTTCCACGCCTGAAGTCAATCCTTCGTCCTCCCACGATGAGGTTCGGGCAGAATCTCTACCTGAGGAGCAACTTGGAAATCCTACCCTTCCCACCAACTTGGAAACTATTCCTGGGAGGGGGTTCCTCTCCTCGGGGGAAGAGGAAGAGACCGAGAGAGGAGGATCTCATCGTGGAGATAAGTTCTTTAGACCTAGCCCAAGATCTCTCGTCTCGCCTCGGCCTTTGGTTTCTGGTGCTCCTTCAGGGAGTTTCGATGAGATCATGGCAAGACTTCAAGATCGAGAGAAGCTTTTGGCTGATCTTCTGGACAACCGAGAATGGTGGGGTATCGCGTCCTCTTACCGCGTCGGGTTCTCGGTCATACCCAATTGGAACATCACCACGATAGTTCGTTTTTCGTTCACCTAGGGGGTGACTCTTTCGAGTTGTACAAGCATTGTCTACTCCCCTGGATCAAATTGGGGTCCAAGGCTTTGGCATGACCAACTTGATGAAGGCATTGCTCATAATACTATGATGGTAAGCTTTACTTGTTTTTGACTTCTTATTTCCTTTTCATTATGGAAGTCGACCCTTTTTTTTTTTTTTGTGTGTAGAATTTGGCTATGATTCACGGTGACTCTTGAGTGACGAATTATCAACATCAATGGCTAGCTGCGAGGAGCGTCTATCCAAGATGGAACAAGATCGAGGACTTCACTTAGGAGGATGTCCGAAAGGAGTTTGAGGCTTCCCTTCGAGGATCGGGATCGCGAAATAGAAAATTTGAAGGTCTCCTTACACACCACCGTGACCCAACTAGATGATGCCAAGAAGGGTTTAACCGATCTAAGAGGGACTCTTTCGAAGGGGTAGGACCGGTGTTCTTGAATACCAGGGCTCGAAAGATTTTAAAACTAAAGTACAAGAGGCTCGCATGCAAGAGCTATTGATTTCGAGAAGTCGGCCGACTTCGGCGTCGCGGTTGCTAACCAGGTGTCGCCCTATGAACTCAATGGCTTCATAAAATGCCGATTCAGTTGCGAAGTTAAAGGGCTTTGTTCCTGGTTTGATTTGACCCAACTGACACCTTTGAAAGATGAGAACTTAGAGACCCCGAAGCATGACGATGAAGGCGAGGTTGAGGAGGATGAGTTTACTTTTCTGGTGAAAGAGGAATATGGCGAAGACCTTGGCTCCCAGGACGAGGCGGGCTCTTCACGCTCTAGCGTGGAGGGTGGGGGTGATGGGTCTCGGCCGCACCACATTATCCTCTTACCTAATCGCCGCCCTAACCGCCGCCCGATGCTTTATGCTTTATTGCTTGCTTTTGTAATAGAACGCATGTCTTACGCTTTATTGATTTCTTTTGTAATAGAATTTGCTGACTTACGCTTTACGCATTGCTTTTGTATTAAACCGCTGTCTTATGCCTTATGCATTGCTTTTGTACTAGAACTGCACTGTCTTATGCTTTATGCATTGCTTTTGTTATATGATAAGCTTCTTGGGATCAATGTCATTACTCTAGTCAATTAATCTTTTTCGATTATTTTATCTTTTTCGATAAGTAGTCAATTAATCTTTTTCGGGATAATTTTATCTTTTTCAGATAAGTAGTCAATTAATCTTTTTCGATTAATTTTATCTTTTTCAGATAAGTAGTCAATTAATCTTTTTTTTTTGATTAATTTTATCTTTTTCAGATAAGTAGTCAATTAATCTTTTTGATTAATTTTATCTTTTTCGATAAGTAGTCAATTAATCTTTTTCAGTTAATCTTGATGAACTCGGTGACCTGCTGGCGTGCGCCTCTTCACTTGGCCTTATTTGGGGTTCTCATCTTGGTCAAGCTTGAGCCTCTAAGGTCTCTTAGCCTTAGATATATTTAACAATACGAAAATAATTAGATAAACAATTTATACGAATCTTGCTCGGTTTTAAGAAAACGAGGTTGTCATTAACCATTAAACCTCGGCAAAAGAGGGTGAAGCAAAATACTTAAGCATAAAATTTTCTAAGGTTGTGCGTTCCAGGGTCGTGGTAGTGGCTTTCCTTCGCGTCTTCCAGGGCGATAAGTACCCCTTTTCAAGATCTCCGTTACTTTGTAAGGTCCTCCCAATTGGGGTCTAGCTTACCTACATGCTTAGATACCTCCACTTTTTCAACACCTGGTCCCCACTTGGAAATTTCTGCTCTTCACTCTCTTGTCGTAGGTGTCTTCGCATCCTATTCTTAGGTACGGGATTTTGAGGAAGGCCTGATCTCTTTTCTCTTCAATCACATCCAGGTCAAGCTCCTACCCCTCGGCATTCGAGTCGGGGTCATACCTCTGTACTCGGAGTGATGCCTCCCAATTTCCACTGGTATTATTGCTTCTGATCCGTAAACTAACCCAAAGGGAGTTTCCCCTGTCGATGTCCTGGGTGTTGTTCGGTAGGCCCATAGGGCTCCTGGTAACTCATCTACCCAATATGTCTTAGCCGCCTCCAATCGCGTCTTCAAATGTTGCGGAATATTCTACTTGCTACCTCCGTCGACCATTAGCCTGGGGTTCCCTACCGTAAAGTGTTGTTGTATCTTCATCTCCTGGCACCAACTTCTAATCTTCTTTCCTTGGAATGCGTCTCATTGTCTGAAATTAAGACGCTGGGTAATCCAAAATGACACACAATATTCTTCCAGATGAAATTCATAACTTCATTTTCGGTTATTTTGGCTAAGGCTTCGGCTTCAATCCACTTCGAAAAGTAGTCAATTGCTACTATTAGAAACTTCTTTTGAGCCTTCCCGAGGAAAAGGACCCACTATGTCTATCCCCCATCGATCAAATGGACACGACACCTCGATCGGGTCCAAGGGCTGGCCGGTGGGAGACATTAGCAAATATTTGGCACCTTTCACACCTTCTTGCAAATTCAAATTTGAGTCCTTGACCAATGAAGGCCAAAAATATCCTGCGCTTAGAATTTTCTCGAGCTAGGGCTCGTCTCCCGAGTGGTTCCCATAACTTCCTTCATGGATCTCCTTCATCACGTACATGGCTTGATCGGCCTCAAACATTTCAACCAAGGTCCCGGAAGGATTTTTTATATAACTCCCCATCTAATAAAGTGAAGCGCGGAATTTTTCTAAGTAACCTTCTAGCCTTCTTCCTCGCTTCATCGGAGATCTCCCGTCTCTAAATATTTTTTTATTTCATCCATCCAACTTGCCTTTATCTCTATGTGAAGAGCCAAATCACCTTCCAAATTAAAGGGTATGGGGTCAGAACTACCTCGTATGCTTGGCTTATCTGCAGTGAATACCGTCACCTTTCTTGATTCGGTTCCCGATACAGCACTAGCAAATCTTGCAAGGGCATCTGCCTTCTCATTTTCCGTTCTTGGGATTTGTTGGATCTGCACCTCCTCAAATTCTTTGAGTAGCCCCTTTGCCTTAGCCAAATATTCTGTCATGGTTTTTTCTTTCGCCTCATACGTACCATCAATTTGCTTAGCGACCAATTGAGAATCCGTAAATATCACCAAGTTGCTGACTTTTAATTTTTTTGCTATCTCTAGCCCTGCTAGCAGGGCTTCATACTCAGCTTCGTTATTGGTGACGTTGAACTCCAGCCTCACCGCGACCTCGAACTCGAACCCCCCAGGCCCTTGCAAATGTATTCCTGCTCCCCCTTTTTCAGAAGAAGCGGATCCATCCACGTGCATTATCCAAGTGGCCTTGGGTTCTTTTTCCTCTACTCCCTGCATGCTAACGTTTTCGTTGACGAAATCTGCCAACACCTGAGCCTTCACTGATGTTCTAGATTGATACTTGATATCAAATTCTCCCAACTCTACAGACCACTTCACCAGCCTCCCTGATACTTCTGGCCGACCCAAGATCTGCTTAAGAGGGTGGTTTGTTAAAACCACTATCTCATGAGATCGAAGTAAGGTCTTAGCCTCTGGTGACACCACCAATGCGAGGCCAATTTTTCCACCTCCAGTACCTTTCTTCCGCTCCTTTGCAAAGATCTCTACTTACATAGTACACAAAGCATGTACCCCACTTTCTTCCTTAACTAGAATCAACTCACCGCCTTTGGTGACACCGCCAGATATAAGTATAACGCTCTCCGGTTCGGGCTTGGCTAGTAGTGGCGCTTTGCCATCGTAGGTTTTCGCTTCTTCAAAAGCTTTATCACACTCTCCATCCCATTGGAAGTTTTCATGTTCCTTAGATTTTGAAAAAGGCAAACTTTGATCGGTGACCTTGAGATAAACCTGGTCAATGACGCTATTTTTCCGTCAACCGTTGTACATCTTTCACGCTCGGGGTGGTCTAGCCGAGGATCGCATCTATTTTTTCTCGGGTTCGCTTCAATGCCCCTCTCGTGTACCATAAACCCTAAGAATTTTCCTCCCCTCACCCCAAAAGTGCACTTTCTTTGGTTCAACTTCATGCCGTAAGATCTCATGGTAGCGAATGCCTTCTTCACATCCTCCACATGATCCGCCTCCTTAGCACTTTTGACTAGCATATATCGAACATAGACCTCCATAGTTTTGCTATGCAATCTTTGAACATCAAATTTACTAGCCTCGGTAGGTGGCTCTGCGTTCTTCAAACCAAAAGGCATTACTCGGTAACAATAGACTCCCTGCTCCGTGATGAAGGAAGTTTTTAACTGATCCTCCTCGGCCATGAATATTTGGTGGTATCCTTGATAAGCATCCATCATGCTTAATAATGCGCTTCCTGCTGTGGAGTCTACCAGGGTATCAATTCGGGGTAAGGGTATGGGTCCTTTGGGCATGCCTGGTTTAGATTGGTGAAGTCGACACATTCTCCACTTCCCATGAGGTTTCGCCACTAAGACCACATTTGACAACCAGTCAGTGTATTGGACCTCCACCACATACCCCGCATCCAGGAGCTTATCTACCTCTTCCTTTATAATTTTATTCTTTTCTTCTCCAAATTTCTCTTTCTTTGCTTAATAGGCTTGGCATCGGGGTCGACGTTCAATCGGTGAACCATCACCCTTGGGTCGATCCCACTGAAATCCGACGGCTTCCACGCAAATATATCCACATTCTCCCGAAGGAACTCAATTAGCAATACTTCCATCATTGGGTCCATCTGCGATCCTATTCGTGTCGTTTTGCTTGAATTCCCCGGTTCTAATTCAATGATCTTATATTCTTGAAGGTTTCACCCTATACTCTTCCCGCTAGCCTCTTGCCTCGGCTTCTTTTGGGTGCCTCTTCTCGCTTCTTGCATCATCGTTCCCCTCTGCTGGGGTTACCTTTTCTGTTCTCTCTTTTTCAAATGAGAGGTTATAACACTCCCTTGCACTTTTTTGATTCCCTCTCACTTCTCCTATCCCATACTTGGTGGGAAATTTCACCTTCAGGTGATAGGTAGATACGACGCTTTAAATTGATTTAACCCCAGGCGTCCAAGATCACGTTGTATCACGAATGGCGCGTCAACCACTAAGTACTTCATCATGACCGTTTTCCTGCAAGGGTCCCGACCCATGGATGTAGGCAAATCTATTGTTCCCAACGCGGACAATCTCGCTTCCTCCAAATCCCATCGGTGGGTGTTCACCGGTTTTATGGTGGACACGTCTAGCTCCATCTTTCTTAATACATCCAAAATATCACATCCGTCGAGCTTCATTTACCAAGGACTTTTCTCGCAGTGAAATTTGCTATATCCAGGCTAATTACTCTTTGGGTCATTCTCGCCCATCTCCACCTCTCTTGGGTCGAGGTCATTGACGTGATGGAGTCCGCTCTTACACATTTAAAACTTCCAACTTCTTTTTTCCCACTTCTATTGATCTCTTGTTTCGTTTCCTCGCATTAGTAGAATCACCCCTGCGTCCTCCCTGCGATCATGTTTATGACCCTCTTCTCGGGTAGGTTATCTCCTTGAGGTCGTGCCTCCTGGGGATCGGGGTCGGGGTGATTGTCTATCCCCTTCCTCCTCTCTCTCGCCCGGGGAGCTCTTTCTTCTTGGGGATCGGCCGCGATCGCTTCTTAGGTGATCTCTCTCTTGAGTTGCTACGTCCCCATTTTTAGCCACGAAATTGCGCAAGTATCCTTGCTGAATTAGTCTTTCCATCTCATCCTTCAAGTGGACACATTCTTCCGTATCGTGTCCGTGATCCTTATGAAATTGACAATACCTTTTCATGTCCCTTCATTAGGGGTAGCTCGCATTTTCTTCGGCCACCGCAACATATTTGATTCGCTGATCGCCATAAGAGCATGCACTCGAGGGCGTTGAGGGGAGTGTATCTTTGCATGAACCTTCCTACTGCGCTCGATCCTCGATCTCGATCCCGATCCCTATCTTTCTCGGATCGAGATCGGGGTACCTCTCGAGGATCTCTCGAGCTCTCTCTTGGGCTTGTTCATGGCTGCCCATTCTTGATCTTTCAACAAGTTCATTTCTTCCTCGTGGATATATCTTTCTCGCCATCTCCATCAAGCTTTCCACATCGGGTGGTGGGTCGGCGTGCTAACGTTGAGGTCAATGGTCCCTTCTTCAAGCCATGCATCAATATCTTGGAGAACATGTCTATGCGCATTTCTTGCACATCAAGCGCCTCATTATTAAATCGGTTTATGAACTCTCTCGGCGACTCGTCCTCCTCTCGCTGTTCGTGAAGAGATGGGTGGCGGATCGTCTAGTCTTCTTTTTTTGCTAGCAAACCGTGCGTAAACTTCCTTATCAAGTGTTCGTAAGAGACTCTTTGTCCCCATTGGTAGTCCCGTGAACCACTCTTGTGCTCTTCCTACCAATGTGGTTACAAATATTCTCGCATTCATAGCATCATTGCCCATACAATTGCATCACATGTTCAAAGCGTAACATGTTCTTGAGGTCACGGTTCCCATCATACTTAGGCAAATCGGGAGCTTGAAGGTAGATGTCACTACTTCTTCTAAGATTTCTTGACAAAAGGGTGATCCTCTCTTTGCGAGCGGATGTGACCGCACCCCTCCTCCTAAGCTCATCCAAACTTAGTGACTTGTTCAATTTGCTCGCTAATTTCGTTTATCCCCTCGGGGGTCTTCTTGCACTCCCTCTCTCGTATTTCCTGGATGTTCTTACTAGCTACTTCCTCTTCTTCCATCTCTCTCGTGCTTCTTGGGAGGAGCCTCATGAGGCGAGGCTTCCCCCTCGCGTTTTTCGGGTGGAACTCCCCTTTCAGGTAGGTGTTCTTTGGTGCTTTGCCCTTCCTAAGATATTACGTTAGGAAATTCTTGCTAGCTTCAACGATTAATTTCTCAAGTCACTTGACTTCATCTCGCACTATGGGATCCTCGTCTTCAAGAGACTCTTCACTCACTCGTAAAGAGGGTGAGGATATTCGTGTAGGTTGAGCTTCGTTGTTCTTCTTCGGTGTCCGAGTGTTCGGTGCGTCGTTCTTTTTTCTCAGTGTCTCCATTACTCCTACTAATTCTCACTTTCCCACAGACGGCGCCAACCGATTTAACCAAATAAATCGGTACTGAAGGCTCTCCTCGCCGGACCTCGGTCGAGCTTGGGTTTGTATATGTGGGTGACTGAGACACGAACACACGTTAGGCTAGGCCGATGGATCCCGGCTAAGGCCCTCCGATGCTTAAGTCGGATCGGGTCGTGAGGTAAATAAAGTAAAAGTAGCGAAGCGTTAAAATGAACAGTGAAAAATTAACCTTCTAAATATTTACCGGGCTATTTATAGTAATCTCGATTAGTGCTTACTTTACTTTACACGTGGCATCATCGGGGAGTTCTCGTGTCGAGAATCAATGGCGTCCATAGGTTCGGTCGCGGGTCGGTTCGGTTCGGGTCGGGTTTGCCCCGACCCGAATGAGCAAACCCGGATCCTAGCGAATTTAGCTTGATTTTGGGTTTTTTTAAGGGTAAAGTGGTAAAATCACTTTATGGTTTATCAAATAGATAAATATGTATTTTTTAAAGTTTTTTAGGGAGGGGAAATTTCAAAATGTAACAAATTATACATAAAAACTTATATTAATTTAAAAAAAAATGCCGCCAGCCACCTTTAACTCGGTCTCTGAGTAGCAGGTAGGATCATACTTCTAGCCGCGGATTGATACAATTAGAAGTCAAATAGGTTTTAAATTTGGCGTCATTTTTATTTACCATTCCCAATCTTCTGGTCAACATGTATCTAATCAGGGATTAATATATAGGGTGTTAACCTAATTGTCTGTGTGTGTGCATCTTTTAACTTGTAAGGCTCAATCATAATAGTTAAAAATTGATTAAACTTTGTCATGATAATTAAATGAAAAACGAAAAACACATGGAAGACTTGAACTACAGAAGATGATTGATGTGATAATGTTAACGATTATACAACAATTTATTTTTATCAAGAATATTTCGTAATTATATTGATGGAGTTTACCCAAACCTCTAAAAAATTCAAAATTTGAAAGGAAAAGAAAGGGGGGAAAACATATGATGACGTCAAATCGACTTTAGGTTATTGTCCGATTATTTTATTATTTAGATTCCATTTTTATCACCATGAATTTTATTTATTGGACAAATCATAATTATTATTATTATGTTGCTGGTCCACGAGGCCCAATTCACTACGCAGAGCCCTTAGACTCAAAACTCCAAATATAAATAGAGGCAATTGACACAATTACCCCACTTTTTGGAGACAATGACAGCTTTTTATGCTTTCCGATATTGTTTTGGATAAATTTACGCTCCCGCCCTTTTTTATATAAATTTCCGCTTCCGCCAAAATTTCTAGACTTTTTAACGTTGTTATTTCAAGATTGTGTCGAACATATTTCTTCCAATTAAATTTCAGTGAAAAAATAAATTTTGCCTCCATTAAATAATCCATTTTATACTCGAAATCTTATAAAAAAAAAAAAAAAAATATACACATAAAACAACACATATTAAAAACCAAACAAATTAAAAATATTATAGAAACATATGAATAAAAAAACAATTCAATTTTTGATCTAACGCATAAAAACATAAAAAACATGGAAAAAACTAAGAAACAATATAGAAACAAAACAGAAACAACATAGAAAACACCATATGAGCAAAAAGAGTTAAAAATATGTAAAAATTGTATTCAAACACCGAAAACTACATGGAAACAATAAAGAAACATCATAACAACATTAAACACGGTATGGAAACAACCCAGAAACAACGTAAAAAATAATTAAACACCACACGAATAAAAAGAGCTTAAAAATAGGTAAAAACTGCATTTACACATTGGACATTACATGGAAACAACAACAAAAATTATTAGAACAACATTATAAGTATTATAGAACAACACAGAAACACTAGAAACAATGTACAAAACAATACATGAACATAAAACAACATAAAAAATAAGTAAAAGTTATTTTGAAACATCGAAACCACAAAGAAACAACATAGAAAGAACAAAGAAACTAATTTAAACAACATATATAACATATAAAGCAATACAGGAACAAAAAAGAAAATGAAAAAGCATAAAAATAATCAAAAAATATGCAGAGCGTAAAAAAAAATAGGTACAAAAGTGATAGGAGCGTATTTTGTAGTATGTTTACCGGAAATAGAGTATTTTATGTTATTTTCCCTATAAATAGTTCATCTTCATTCATTTGTAAGTAATCTAAATGAAGTTACAAATTACTTTGTGCTTTAAACTAATATTCAGAACCATTGTTGACTTCATAGACGAAGCCACACTCGGGCCAAGGGGGGCACTGGGCCCCCCTGAAATTTTGAAAAATATTAGAGGTATTTTGGTAATTTCACTTTTTAAGCATAAAAAAATGTAGAAAATATGTAAAGATGGAACAAAACTTTCAATTCCTTCATTTTTGTTGTTCCTTCCCATTTGTGAATCTTGAAAAATATTTGAATCTTGATCATTTTTTCTCATTTCTCAAAATTTTGTACACTTTCTTTTGCTCCTCCATGATATTGAACATGAATTTTGACATTATTCTCTTGTACCTTTATTCATCTCTTTTTTAGGATTATTTAGAGTTCATTATCAAATTCCCACTAAAGAATTCAACATTGGCAATGAGTTATTGAATGATTGTTCGGTAATATACACTAAGAAATATGTATATTACTAATGAAGATATTATGCAATGATTTCAAAATATGAGAATAGATGAGGACTATTATAATATATTAAAGTAATTGTATTAATATTATTTATTTTTTCAATATTAAGATGTAATTGAGTTAATATATTGATTTTATTAAACTTAGTCTTTATTTATAGTATTGTTTCTAGAATTGATGTATCTATGTTATTTTTATATTAATGTTAATTGGGCCCTCTATACAAAATTTTTGGCTTCGTCACTGGTTGACTTAAGGGTATCCCTGGGACAATCCCCCAAACCCTTCTAATTGTCCGTTCATTTGCAGGTCAGTTCCCTAGCTAGGAGTTTACTACTTAGAGGACCTCCTAGGACTTCCCAAGACTTCAAATGACCTTTCGACTTTGGAGGTCCCTCCAGGACTTTAGAAGAGTTCGTAGAGCATAGAAGTAGGTTGTTGATTTCAGCATTATCATTTCAGCGCCGTTTGCGACAACACAACTTGAACATTGAGAATGAAAATTAGATCAAGAGGAACTAGCTCACATGAACACACAGTTAGAAGAGTTTGGGGGGGTGAGCAACATTATATTAGTTCCAAATAAAAATCATAATTACTTTGGGCAGGGCCGCTCCTAACGTTAGTCGAGTGAGTCGGTCGACTCGGGCCCGAAAAAATTACAAAATTTAGGGGCCAAACTTTTTGGTATACCCTTCACATATAAACATATATAAATTAAGTATCTTATAACACGAAGTATGTTTGTAGCCCAACGGTAGCGCTGCTTGTGGGCTTGTGTAACTTTGCAAACGCGCCTTGATTCGAATCTAGGGTGCTGCATAATTTATTTTCTTTCTTTTTTTTTTCCTATTTTGTGATTTAGATAAAAAAAAAAGTTTAAAAGCTCTCTCCCTACTCACCAAGAATAAAAGGCACATTTTCCTTTGGCCTTGTAACTTTGAGCCTTGTTAGGTTTTAACAATTATCAATATTACTTTTTTTTAATGGCCCAACATTAAATTTTCTCAATTTAAATTTTAAAAGACAAAAAAATTAAAAAAAAAAGCCTAAAATAGTTGGAAAGGTGGGAACAAAATCAAGAAGGAGAAAAAACGTTTCTCTGGTCAACCATGTCACAAGAAAGATTCAATGAGTTAGCTATGTTATCGATTGAGAAAATAAATTGTTGAACAACTTGATTATACTAATTTGATTAATACTTTTGCGGCTAAACTATACGGTGGGTTATATCTAAATAACTATTTGGATTTTTGAACATAGATGTCATATTAGTTTAACTCTATTCAAATTGTTCTATGTATTGCATGATATTCTTTTTTTATTAGTTTATATTGTTCTTTAGTTTGTACAAAAAAGGTGGAACTAGTTTATATTAGTTTATATTGTTCTTTAGTTTGTACAAAAAAAGAAGCCTAAAATAGTTGGAAAGGTGGGAACAAAATCAAGAAGAAGGAGAAAAAAGTTTCTCACGGTCAACCATGTCACAAGAAAGATTCAATGAGTTAGCTATGTTATCGATTGAGAAAATAAATTGTTGAACAACTTGATTATACTAATTTGATTAATACTTTTGCGGCTAAACTATACGGTGGGTTATATCTAAATAACTATTTGGATTTTTGAACATAGATGTCATATTAGTTTAACTCTATTCAAATTGTTCTATGTATTGCATGATATTCTTTTTTTTATTAGTTTATATTGTTCTTTAGTTTGTACAAAAAAAGGGGCCCAATTTTAAAAGTTCGATTCAGGCCAAAAAATGATAGGATCGGCCCTGACTTTGGGTTCCCCAGATTTGTTGTGATTTTGAGGTTTTCCGGATATATCTTCTTTACGTTGATAACAAACATTATATTTTTTTTTTTCTTAGTATACACGTGTATGGGTTAAGAATCCATGTAATTTATTCCGACAATGATCAACCCATAATCATATTTTCACATATCCTTAACACACATATATGATATGTGCTTGTTACGATTAATTGCCCTTTTATGGGATCATCGATATCGTTCTTAAAGATGCAAATTAAAGCTTATTATGTGTGTGTACAATTTAAATTTTCACCAATTAAATGGTGGCACGTGTGAAATTCTCTAATAAATATTACTAGTTTTTTGCCCATGCATTAGCAAATTAAAGCTTATTATATATGTGTAGACAATTTAAATTTTGACCAATTAAATGGTGGCACATGTGAAATTCTCTAATAAATATTAAATAGTCCTTTGCCCGTGCAATGCACGAGGTGTGTTGCATCAAGGCACGTAATATTGCATCCAAATAAGAGTTATAATGTTAATAAATATAAAAACGTATCATACAAATTTCAAACAAATCAAGTTAAATCACTACATTTCAAAAATTATAAATTTTGGAATACTGCTTTGTACACAACATTATTCGTCTGTTTGGTTTTGTTTTATCGTCGTCACAAACTAATAATTTCAAACTCTTACGATATGTGACTCATGAAAACAACATATAATTGACCATGACTGAAAATTGAGTTCATTATAGGAGAACAAATGATTATTATTTAGAAATTAATTGTTTCCATTAATTGCTATATTTTGTAACATATTGGTATATTGACACTTTTGAAGTTGTGTAGTTTAGTATGCGTTGTTTGGACTTGTTGATACTAGTGTTATCCTTTTGGAAATTATTTTGATGTGATTGGATGAATTAGCATTATATCAAGATATGTTGTTTCTTGCTTCCATGTTTGATGGTTGTTGTATACTTGCTCCGTGGTGTGATGGTTGTTTCTCCGTTGTGAGGAGATGATTGTTGATGCAAAACCATTTCAATAAAATGGTGGTTCAATAAAATGGTGGGCAATTGTTTTTAAATTAAAAAATAATTCTTGTTTAGCTATTCAACATCGGTTTATGGCCGATTTCTAAAAGATTTAACACATCGGTCTGTAACCGATGTTGTTCTACCAAAATTGATGTTGAACCCAATAAAATAACATCATTTTTGAAAGAACAAAATCGATTCTGAGACCGATGTTAAATCATTTATAACATCGGTTCTCCACCGATCTCAAAGAAGTCAACAACATCGGTCAAAACCTGATGACACTTCATAAAAAGCTAGCAAATCGCAAGTTAACAACATCGGTTAAAAAACGATGTCTTTATTACATAACAACATCGCTTTTTGTATCCTTAAAACCGATGTTGAAGAGGTATACTTTTAACATCATCGATTATGACATCGGTTGATTTTTACATAGACATCAGCTAAAAACCGATGTCTTTGACCGGATTTCTTGTAGTGATGATATTTGCATTGGGGTATTTTTGTTTCTTGAATAATTCGGTGTCCAATGGTTTAGTAATTTTATATTTTTATATTATTTTTTACTTTTAATTAAGAATTTCATTATCCATCTTTTATGGTATTTCAATTCATTTTTTGAGAAGATGATATATTATTATTAAATTTAATAAAGCATAACATCAACACGTTTATTAAATTTTCCTTATTTCCAATATTAATATGTAATACTTTTGAAAGTTTTGTATATCCGAAATACTATAATTACACATCGACGATCCATTGTAAATAAAAAAAACCATCAGCATTAGATTTGCAGAATTCTCAACATAGATTATTCAATTGTAGATTTTAATTTTTGTATTGACAGAACTGGATTGCAATCAATCAAATATTCAGAGTGTACGAAAAATAGATCATAAATTCACTATAATAAAATATTTGTTCCAACAGATGTAATTAATGATTAATATTTTAATGAAATTACTTTGACCGGGAGCCTATAAGTGTTGTTCCAATTTTTAATCATGTATTTCCCAGTATTACTTCACTAATTAATAAATTTGATGTTACATATTGCAGTTATATTTTTATTATTGTTGAAGGGTGTTTTAGGCGGAGAAAGTTTTTGATACTATTTATAAGTGGCTTGCTTATTATATATATTAAACAAAAATCATGTTTTGAATTGTAGCATAATTTTAGGAAAATAAAACGTATAAAAAAAGTAAAAACTATTTTGTTTTTATATATGCAAAAATTAAAAAAAAAGTATCAAACAGACAAATTTATATTTAATAGTCCAAATATACAACTTTGAAAGTTGAATACCAATTACGTTGATAAATATAAAAATAATTTCTATTAACAAAAAGTATGTTAATAAATATTAAAAATAATTTTCTATATGTAAAATATATTATGAATATAATTTTATTTATTATTATATAAATATATATATAATGCTATGTATGGATATATGTATCATATATAATATTTGGATACATATTATGATATATTTTTTTCTAATTAATATAAGTATTTTTTAAATTGAATTTAATAAACTTTAATGTAAGTTTTATAATGAAAAAATGGGCTAAGCCTAGGTAACAACTATACATATATCACAAATCTCAAAATAGCCCAAATGTATAATTATTGTAGCTCATTACAAAATAAGATTTTAAGTGAATACATCTTAAACTTTTATTTTTTATGCTTATTGTTTATTTTATATATGGAATATGGCTGTCAAACGGATGATCGTAAGAAGACGATTGATTTGATATAGAATACGTCAAAAATGAATCAAAAGCAAACAATTATTAAATTTTACAGAAGAAAAACAAAAAGGCAAAAATAATAATTGATGCAGTATACACACAGATTTGGAAAATTTAGTTTTATATAATGCTTTATTATTATATATACATATAGATTTTCCAAATTTAATTTTCTAATGACCGAAATTAATATTACATATTGTAATTATGTCTTACTAATTCTAGAAAGGTGTTTGTAGGTCCCAATGGGTGATAAGTAAGGTTTACAAGGGGGGTTGAATAAACCTTACTAAATTTTTGATATAGTCCTTTTCGATATTTTCAAAGTTACACAAATCAGCTTAGTCCAAGACGGATAGCTAGGTTGGCTTACACAGCAAAGTTACCCACTCAACAGGATTTCAGGTGAGTTGTTGATAGTATATTCAAATGGTATCGCCTAACACTTAACTTAACAGTTGATTTGGTTTTTGTTCAGCGGAAAACTTTTCACCCTTGTTATTTTAAACTTGTATTTCAACACTTGTTTTTAGCAATGGTTACTATCAGTTGAGTTTAACAATTATAACTTAGCAGCAGATATAGATAATATGCAAGAAATTAAAGTGTTGTAAGTAAATATGACATAAGCAAATTTATAGTGGTTCGAGGATGGGGTAATTCCTCTAATCCACTCTTCTCCAACTCCTGGAGGAATCCACTAAGTAACACATCTTGGTAACAAAGCGATCTGATCCGAGTCGGCCTTGATCACACAAATTGGATGCTCTTGGGACTCGAACTTCTTCACAAAACAGGTTGTCTTGCTACTTGGCTCCTTGAACTCTTGGAATTGATCATACAATCTTCCAACGAGCCCAAAGCTTCCGGTTCGAACTTGAAGGAATGTCTTTGAAAGCTTGAGAGTATTTGCAAGTTTGCTTGAATGCTTGTATGCTTGTAATAAACTCGGTTTACCTTCTCTCACTTGCTTCCTCAGCCTTTTATAGTGAAGCTTCAAAAATATGTCCGTTGAAGAGATAGACAGATATTTCAAATCCCACTCGTAGGTTGTTGGCATGTCTTGTCCTTGCAGTATTTATGAGGATCGTACCATAATTTCAATGCACTGCAGCCTTTCCTTGGTCTCTGCAGATTTTTAGGTACATCCTATTGGTTCCTTACTTTTTTGCACTCTTTCAGCAAAACAACTTTATTGCTGGCAGCCTGACACAGGCCTATTTCCAGCAAAACCTTGACTTGTGTTGACAACGGATCTCCATCAGCTTTCTTCAGGTCTTGTCTGTTGCAAATCCCTTTGACATTCGATTCCAATCATCTTGGAATGACTTAGCTGTCAGTCAGCTGACTAAGATAGTTTTTCTGTCACTTGACTTATCCTTCACTTGGCTTCACACAATTGACAAACAACTGGGTCTTTTCTTCAATCTTCAGTCAACTCTTGTAATCTTCAACTTAGCTGACTCCTGCTCAGCTCATGCAGTCCTATCTTTTACAAGTTGAATCACAAAAAAAAATGGGGTGCCAACTTTCTATTCTAAGTTTTATATGGTATCATCAAAATCTATATATAAATTTTCCTAACAATTTCCCCCTTTTTGATGATGCCAAAACTTAAATAATTACAATAAAGTAAATTGTGCAGTAACCAGGAATGCGTGTGCAAAACATGTCAATTTTATTGATCATATCATTCTTGTACTTTACATAAGCACTTTACAAAGCTATTACAAAGTATACCCTATACACTGTATCAGAACTATACTATATGTACAACTGTATCAGAGCTTATTATAGAGCTAAAATACAACAGGTATCAGAGCAATATGATATTACAAGAATACTTACAAATTTTCTATTTACAGTTAAGTAAAATACACTGATGGGGTTTCAGTCATCTTCAATGCCTCGGCTGCTTCCTTCCTCTCTCATCTTCTTCAGCTCTCTCCCTTTTCTTCCTTTCATAAGCTCTTTTAGCAGCAGGGTCCTCCCTTCACTGCCTTTCTTCTCATTCTCGATTTGCTCTCTCATTTTTAGCTTTTTGTCTTCTTCTAGCCTCCTCATTCTTGCGCTCCACTTCAATATTTGCAAGAGTGTCGAACCCAACCCATTAGTTGATTTCCTTCTTCTGTAGATCAACGTACCTTACATCTTTAGGTCTTGGCTGTGGTGAAGTGCTTCTGTCTCTTCCACCACTCCCAAACCTTTCCCTTCCTCGATAAAACTCAACTCCTCCTCTAGGAGTGTATTGCACAGGAGTCTTCCAAGTCGACTGACTACTAGAACTCTGCTGCTTCTCAGCTGGTTTGCATAAATTGAGTCCTTTCTCGCAATACAAGTCCCACGCATGTGGTAGAGTCATCTACTTTAAGTAGCCTTCAGCCTCTAGAGTTTGAAATTCCTCTAGTGATCTAGGTTCAGATCCTACATCAGGCATCATGATTTCTCGAGGGGGTCTTACAGCTGGGGAATCTTTCAGTAAGCCAGCTGAGGGGCCTTCAAACCTTGTTTTTATATCTTTTATCCTCTCAGAGTGCTTCTAAGCGACCTTGTAGAATTTAGCTTTTATGGCTTTTCTGGACTGTTTGACTGCCAATTCAGTTTCCTCTTCTACGGTCAGCTCTTTCGGTAGTTTGTTGAGAATTGAGGCTGTAACTTCACTCTGTTGTGGGGTCTTAGCAAACATGATTTTCAAGGGGTGGCTTCTTCATTGAACTGCCTTCTCCCTTGCTTGCTTCCCCTTTCACTCATTCTTATCACTACGATGTTCTCTTTCCTTTCATCTTCCCCCTTTTTGGCATCATCACCAAGGGGTAGAGCCAAGTTAGGGAATACTCCAGTGAGAAGTAGATCAATCTTGTTGTTCGTCATGTCCTGCTTATCATGAGTCATGGAGTATGTTGCTCTGAATTCTGATCCTAGGGCTATGGTCTCAGCTGCTATCAGCTTCATTTCAGTTTGGAGCACCTTTATTTGATGTTCCATGTTGGTCTCCAATCTCTGAATTTCGGACTTATGCTGAGCCTTGAGAAACTCCATGTCACTTTTATGGGATTGATCCATCCTAAACATGTGGTCCCTCTGCCGCTGTTGGAACTTGGCATTGTCTGAGCTCTAGAACACCATTTTTGCGAATAAAGACTTGAAATAGGTGACCTGCTCATGCCTTCCCATTCTCTGATTCTTAATAGTGCTCCTCGGATATCTCCAATGATAGAGGCATTGCGGTTATATAGCCATTGGTCTAATGCTACAAATCCATGCTCCATATTTTCAATTTCTGCATAAATTGCTTTGAAGGCTTTATGAAAGTCGGTTGCATCAGCAGACTGTTCCTCTAGCCATACAGCATCGAAGTCGAATCCAATCGACACCATAGTTGTATCATTTGGAGTTCCACATTATTCAGGTGGGACTTGGACAGTATATCTGGCACGTTCCGCAGCTGACTCTTCTTTGAAAGGTATGTTGGCTTTGAACGGAAAGTATTCAGTAAAGAGATCCTCAGGGAAAATAGGAATTTCCACGTCCTCGACTTGTGGAGCTTTTCCCTTCTCTTTCAAAATTTCCTCAGCTCTATGTGCCTCAAATTGTTTTTGGCGTCATCGGTGTTTTGAGCGATTGTGTTAACTGCTAAGTGATCGATCCTCGATTGTCTTAACAGCTTCCTCGATATCAGGTGTTTCTTCCCGTTGAGTAGACTTGTCCTCGGCTGACTTATCAGCGTCATTGGAGGGTGATGGCGCCATTGGGGGTGGGCTATCAACCATCATGAATTTCAGAGGAGTAGCCTTATCACTGGCTTGACTCCTTTTTGCATGTGCCTCCTCATCAGCTCTGTCCTCATTAGATTTTTCAATTGGACTGGACTCAGCTTCGTTCTCAGATTCCAGGAACTCAGTATCAACATTCTCCTGAGAATCGTGAAGGGCACTGATCTCCTCTTCTTCAGTGACCTCTTCATGAGGGGCAGGCACATCCTCAACTGCTTTCTTACCCAGGGAAGTCTCAACCTCCTCTAGGCCTTCAGTACCCTCAGTAGTCTCAACCGCTGATGGGTCTTGGACAATCCCTTTTGCAGTCTCAACTGCAGCAGGGTCTTCAGCAATTATCCCTTCAGCAGATGGAGTTGTTTTAGGGTCTTCAGTGGCATCCTTTGGAGACTCAAATCCTTAGATTGCACTTTCAGGGCCAAGAGTCTCAAATCCCATGGCCTCACTTCCATCATTTGCCTTAGCTGTATCAGTAGCGTCATCGGCCTACATGGCAGCTGAATTTTCAGCTGAGACAGTCTAAACCATCTGAGCTTCGTCAACCTCACTCTGCTGAATTGTAATATTCTCACCATCACCTCCAAACTCCTTTTGTGGTTGGTCTCCCACAACCTCTTCTGAACTGGTTGTGGTGGTTTGAGTTTCCCCCTCAGCTAGCGCACCAGTTAGGTCTTGAGCAATAGGGTTACTCAAAACCTGAGACCCGACTGTTTGTCCAATTGAGTGTTCAGCCGTTAGGGCAGGTGTCTCAACACCTTCTGCGGGGAGTGGCTTGGCAAAGGTGCCCACTTCATAACCTTTCTTAGCTTCATCACCATTTTTCCTGGAATTGTCTTCCTCAGAGAGTACAGGAGATGTGGTTGCTTGAATATTTTTTCACCGTCTCCATTATGTCAGGGCTAGAGGTAATCATGACAGATGAAGACTCCCCAGGACCCCTATTCAATTGTTGCTCGTGCATCTCTTTGGATTCTCTTATTGCTTGTCGGAACTCATCTTTCTCGCTGCAATAGCGGTCGATCTCCTCAATATCACTATCACTTCACTGAGTCCATGGCATACTTAGGTACATATGTGAAGGCACATGAATGAGGGTTCTTTAATTCTTCAATAGCTTTGGCCTTCTCCATAGCTTTCATCTTCTCATCATTCTTCTTTTCATAAAGGATGGATGTGCAAAGATCGGGGTTGAGAGCGGAGCTAATCGAGATATTTCTAGAAAGCTCGAAGCTCTTCTTCTTCTTCTTCTTCAATAAACTCAAGACTCTGGAATTGATGCTGGGCATAGCTTAACTTCCAATGCCTCCAGACCCTAAGTCGTTCTTGAATGTCACGGTAGGCAGGAGACAACATTTCAAGATCGTCATCCTCCTCCTGAATGTTAGCAAGCGGAGCATGTTCCTCCTCAAGTGTTCGAGCATTGGTTTGAGAGGACTGCAACTAACTCTTTAGACTAGTCAGTTGTATCTGCTCCATGTTCCTCAGTTGTCTCCCGAAGAGCTAATTCTTGTTCAATATGCTGATTTACATCAGCAGTCTTCTCAACTTCCTTAGACTGCTTTTTTTGAGCTTTAGCAGCCTCCTTCACCGGTTGAGTACCAGATTCAGCAGGCTTCTCAAGTTTTAATTTCTTGAACAATCTTCTTCTTTTAGTTTGAACAATAGGAATTTCTTCCTCTTCAGCTTCCTCGATGGCTTCTGGCTCCACCATCTTTGTCTTTTTGGCTACAATTGGCATGCGAGGTTTCACTGGTTTTGCAGAGAAAAGCTTTGTCTTGCTTGAGAATGAAAAATGTTTTGTGAGGAGAGAGAAAGTTGGATTTTGGTTTATATGGGATGTGAGAGAACGGATTTTAGAATTTGAAAAGCTTGATCAAAATCAACGGTCAAGATTAAATATTTGAAATCGCATTAATTTTCCCGCATTAAATGCAACAGCATTTATGTCCAATCATAGGCTAAATGTGTACAGGCTTTATTCTGACATAATAATTACGTTGATGTAATGCCTAAAGACATTCCTGCTCACAGAAAATGACTGTGTTTTGTCACTTAGCTCATAAATAACTCAGTTATCTTCCAAAAGTGACTTGACTCTGCTTCTCTCTTCACATGATGATCACTCAGCTGTCAGCTAACTCAATACAACTGATTTCCCGTCTTGGCTGTTTCACTTGGCTGGAAAGTGAAACTTTGCTTAATTTTTATTTCTCTTCTCAATCAAACCTAGCTTATTCTTAAGCTCTTCAAATCTTGATTCACATAATGGCTTAGTGAATATGTCATCTAATTGTTTATCAGTTGAGATGTATTCCAAGGTGATGTCCTTTTTTTAACATGATCTCTTATAAAATGATATTTGACATCAATGTGCTTTGTTCTTGAATGCAATACTGGATTCTGAGTAGTTGCAATAGCACTTGTTTTATCACACATAATTGGAATCTCTTTTTCTTCTATATCATAGTCTCCCAGTTGTTGCCTCATCCATAGAACTTGGGCATAACAGCTGCCTGCAGCTCTGTACTCTGCTTCAGTTGTGGATGTAGCTATTGAATTTTGTTTCTTGTTGAACCAAGAAACCAGTCTATTCCCAAACATTTGACAAGTACATGAAGTACTCTTCCTGTCCACTCTACATCCAGTATAGTCTGAGTCTGAGTAGCCAATTAACTTGAATCCTCCATCATTTGGATACCATAAGCCAACTTCTTGGCATCCCTTCAAATACATTAGGATTCTCTTGGTTGTAGTCATATGACTTTCTTTTGGTGCAGATTGAAATCTAGCACATACACCTACATCAAAGGTGATGTCTAGCATACTTGCTGTTAAATAAAGCAATGATCCAATGAAGGCTCTATATCTAGTTTGATCAACAGCTTTGCCATCTGCATCCATATCCATCTTGATTGATGTATTCATGAGAATCTTCACTGATGACTTCCATACCAAATTTCTTCATTAAATCTCTGGTATATTTGGTTTGACTTATGAAGGTTCCATCCTTCAATTGCTTAACTTGAAGACCAAGGAAGAAAGTCAGCTCTCTCATCATGCTCATTTCAAACTTCCCTTGCATGAGGTTTGAAAACTTGTCACACAACACTTTATTTGTGGATCCAAATACGATGTCATCCACATAGATTTGAACAAGTAATATACTCTCCCTATCTTGAATTCTGAAGAGTGTTCTGTCAACTTTGCCTTTGGTGAATCCGTAGTCAATTAGAAACTGAGACAATGTGTCGTACCAGGCTCTTGGTGCTTGTTTTAATCCATACAATGCTTTCTTGAGCTTGTAGACTTTATCTCCCATAGTTTTATACTCAAAACCTGGAGGTTGTTCAACATAGACTTATTCTTCCAAAAGTCCATTTAGAAAAGCACTCTTCACATCCATTTGATATACAGTGAAGTTCTTGTGTGCAACATAAGCAAAAAACATCCTTATTGCTTCAAATCTAGCAACAGGAGCAAATATTTCATCAAAATCTATTTCTTCCTCTTGGCAATACCCTTTGGTTACCAATATTGCTTTGTTTCTAACAACAAATCATTCCCCATTCATTTTTTTCTGAATACCCACTTAGTACCAATAAACATTTTGGTGGGTAGGCATTTGAACTAATTCCCAAACTTTGTTTCTTTCAAACTAATTCAGCTCTTCCTGCATAGCCTGAATCCAGTGTGTTATCCAATGCTTGAGTCACATCTTTGGGCTCTATATGGGAAATAAAACAAGTAAACATGGATACATGTTGAGCCCTGGATCTGGTTCTTACTCCATCTCCAATATTTCCAATGATCAACTCAGGTGGATGGTCTCTCAGCCGTCTCAAATCTGGTTGGAGTAAGTCTGTTGGATTCAACCGTCTCATAGGTAAGTTGTCTTGAACAGCTTCTTTATCACCATTTAGCTGCAGACCTTCCAGCTGTCTCTGAGATTCAACTATCTCATCTTCTTCAGGATTGAGTGCTCTTACATCTGCATCAACATAGGGACTCTTCTGCATAGTTGGATGATTCCTCTTCTCAGCTAACTCATTTCTGTCTTCTCCACTTACATTAGGTTCATCAAACACTATGTGGATAGACTCTTCTGTGACCATAGTCCTTTTGTTCATCACTCTATAAGCTTTACTCTCAGCTGATTATCCCAAAACGATACCTGCTCAGCTTTAGCATCAAAAGCTTTCAAGTTGCCCTTTCCATTATTGTGGATGAAGCACTTGCATCCAAAGATCTTGAAATATACAACATTTGGCTTCCTCCCTGTCCAAATTTCATAGGGAGTTTTAGACAATTTCCTGTTGATCATACACCTATTCTGAGTGTAGCAAGCAGTATTGACGGCTTCAGCCCAAAATCTCTTAGGCAAACCAGCTTCAGCTAACATTGTTCTTGCAGCTTCCTTGAGAGTTTTGTTCCTTCTTTTAGCTACTTCATTCTGTTGTGGAGTCCTTGCAGCTGACAACTCATGAGCAATACCATTTTCAACGCAATACTGAGTTATAATCCCATTGACAAACTCAGTTCCCCTATTAGATGTTATCTTAATAATGGTTTGGCTCTTTTCATTTTGAAATCTTCTCATCAGCTGAGACAACTTCTGCAACGTTTTCTTCTTTTGCCGCATGAAATAGTCCATGTATATCTTGAATAATTATCTACCACCACTCAGAAAATCCACTTTGGATCAACTGTGGATTTCGAAGAATTGGTGAAACAGGGAGTAGATAAGGCCCTGGCTCAGAAAATAGTAGCAAAGTTGGATAAATCTGGTCTGAAGGGATTTCTCACCATGGAAAACTCCCACACGTACCTAGAGCAGTACTTATGCAAGAGAGAAAGTAATTGTTTATGGATCATGGAAGCTCAAACCATACGAGACCACTACCCGTCGCGCAACGGAATTGGTAGCATTAGTGTCGCATTGAAGAGTGGCGACACTACTTCTTACAAAGCAATGTTCACTTTGTTTTCACGGATCATAAGACTTTGATATAATTGTTCTCCCATAAGGATCTCAATGTGAGACAGAGAAAGTGGATGGAGCTAATCAAAGACTAGCATTTTGATATCCACTACCACCCTGGGAGGGCAAATGTAGCGTCAGACACTTTAAGAAGAAAGGCCAAGATCACCGGACTAATGATTCTCGTAAGTACTCTTTTTACCCATTCCTCTTTCTTTTGATAATTTTCTCATATGTTCGGACAAAACATATTTAAGCTTGTGGGGTTGTCAATAATGTGTAAATAAGTATTGTTGCATTGTTGCATTGCATTTAGGATTGCATGTAGAGCATATAAAATTTGCATAAATTTTTAAAAAGAAAAATATTTTCGATTTTTTTATTTTCTATTTTAGCACGTTTATCGCTTTAGCATGTTTATTGCTTTTGTGTAAGTTAGGATTAGAATTTGAATGAGTACAAAAACTTCCGTATGATTTTACTATGAGCACTCAATTTCATGATATGAAGTATTTTTGTGAATACTATGATGAATTGTTGAGAAGATATCTTTTGCATGTTTGGCATTGATTGAGAAAATTGTTATTTGAGTATGTTGCGAAAAATAAGCATGTGAGCTTTTGTGACTTAAAATGCCTTTATCTTATGCAGTCTTATTTTTTTCTTGAGTGTTCCATTCATGATTGTTAGAACCCTAGAACTTGCATTGGTATCTTCATTGAAACCATGTGTGTGCAATTTTGAAAATGATTTAAGGACATTTTTGTTTTAGCCTACTTAGCCTTAAAAGCCTACCAATGAACTCATGGTTCCCTAGTTAGCCACTTTGAGCCTAAACCTTTTATTGTTAGCCACATTTTGAGCGTTAAACTTCAAATATCTTTATCCTTAAAACTTGAGCTTATAGAAGATGAATAGTTTGTGGGAGATGTGGTTGCAATCTTGAAAAAGAAGAGTGTTGGCAAAAGAATAAGGGATGAGCGAGTAAATAGGTAAAAGAAAGAATGATGAAGCTCAATAAAGAAAGCAAATTTAAGATTGAAAAAGAAAGAAAAATCGAGCAAGAAAGAAAAAAGAAAAGAAAAGAAAATTCTAAAATTTTTGAAAAATTGAGAGCTAAAGGCAAAAGAAAAGAAGGCGAATAGCCTAAGAATGAAAAAGGAGAAAAAAATGGTGAAGTTTGAGTTGAAAAGAAAATAATTTGAAAAAATGATTTTTATGATAAAATTGGGTTGGTGAATTGCAAGTTTGTGTGCTTGAATTCTATTTGCTCAAGTCAAGTCACTTAATCCAAAATTTCCATACCCTTACCAAAGAGCCTACATTACAACCAAATGAAAAGTCCTTTTTGATTCTTAAATTGTGAACACTTGAGTGTTAGAGATGTTAGATGATTTGCAAGATTATGGTAGTTCTATATCATTGATATGATTTTGAGCGTAAACACTTCCGTACACTTTGAGAGTTGAGTGATACACTACTTCTCGTGAGTCGCGATGTCAAGTATCCAAAAGAGTATTAATTATGCCGAACTTGTGATTGATGACATTTTGATAATGAGTTACATGTTTACTTGAATATGGATTTGAATGAGATTAAATGTCTATAGTGTTCTTGTGTGTTCTTTTATCTCTTGAGATTATTTTTCTTAGTTTGCTCGAGGACGGGCAATGATTTAAGTTTGGAGGAATTTGATACGTGTAAAATATACGTTCATTTAGGCCTTCCAACTGATATATTTTTATTCTTGCTCCATTTTTACGTAAACGTTATAAGAACACCACAAGGCCTTCCGTATCTACGGAAGCACAAGTGTTTGAAGACCAAAAATGGTTCTTTATTTCTTAGTTTAGATATCTTGTTTGTACTTAAACAATGTCAAACTATTTGATTTCAAGTTTGTCTATGAATTTGTTGTCAAATATGTTGGGCTAATCATTCGATCTAGGGCATAATCAAAATCGTGGATTCATGTTAAATCTATATTGATTGTTGTCTTAGTTGGCTTGTGTATTATATTATTTATGAACCGAAAGCTTATTTCTTGTAGACTATCTTATCAATAATTTTCATGTCATATTTGTTAGCTCATAATTCAGGAGATGATTTCTAACAAACGAAAATCGAGTTCAAACACAAATGGATGTAATGTATCGGAGATCTACAACTGTTTGTGGGGAGTAGTTCAATTTAAAGATCTTTTGCGAGTTAATAGTAATTGTAACATGTCGGAGACCTACAATTGGTATTAATCAATCATGTTTATGCGCCACCCGGAGGGAGAATAAATTACTTTAAGAATTGAACCCATAGAAACACATAATCTGGTTTTGATAAACATTAATTGGATTTAATATTAAAGAAGCATATTGAGATTATGTGCCTAGGTGCGTTGCTTTCGTATTTGTTGAAAAGACTTGTGGAATTCGGGTTTTTAAAATTTAGTTATTTTATTTTTACTTGTTAGATTAGGATTTAGATTAGATAATAAAAAGATTGTGATTAACACTATACAATTGGAATACGATATTTATTATAACCTAAGTGTTTCGTATTCAATCTCTAAGAATACGACCTTGCTCGCCATTATCTGCTAGCTACGCCGTTGTACACTTGCGTTTAGTGAAGAGATTTTCACGATCAACACTATACAAATTATACATCTTTTTGTGCAAGTTTCAAATACTCAAAGGCATCGATTTTCACGTAAAAATGCGACCAAGTATAACGAGAAAGTCATCAACACACAAAAAATAATATTTCTTGCCTCCAATACTCTCAACCTCAATAGGACCCATAAGATCCATGTGGAGAAGTTCAAAGCACTTAATAGTATTAAAGTATAGTGACACTTGGTGCAACACTCGAGTTTGCTTACCTTTTTGACAAGATCCACCTCTTTTGAAGGATTTTCGTGTTCGGCTTAGGCAAGCCTTTTACTGACTTCATATCTTACCGGTTTATCAATCACTCTGAATTCACATGTCCTAACTTTTGGTGCCACAAATTTGTTCCATTTAAATTCACTATGATATGCATGAATGCCACAAAATTGGTAACAATTATCATATTTTTTCCAACGATGATGGATGGTTCAACAGGATCAAATAAGTCCATGTGCAAATGATGCAATATCGTTGTTCAAGAAGGACTTGGCTTGTCCTTAAAGGATGATTTAATTTGTTTTCCCATTTGGCATGCATCACAAATGCTTTCTTTCTTGTACACTTTAGTCGAGGCAATCCTTCTACAAAATGACTCCTTGCAAGCTTGTTGATTGTGTTGAAGTTACGGTGGCTCAACTTCTTATGCCACAGCCAACTTGATTCGGTTGTACTCTTTGCTAGCGAGACATGTGCTTGGTGTAGCGATTGACCAATCCACTACATACATGTTCTTCCGCGCTTGTTCCTTGAAGCACAATTTCATTTGATTCAACATATTTGATCTGGAAAACTCCCATGTTGAATCCACATTGTAGCCTTTGTCACGAGTTGGTGAAACTTAGAAAATTGAAGTTGAGGCCTTCAACATATGCAACATCTGTGATCTCCAATCCATTTTCTTTATGGATCCTGTGCCTTTGATTTCCATGGAGCTTTTTTCCTCCAAATATGACTTTTGACAGATTTCTTTTGTTCCCTGTCATATGTTTAGAAAGACCACTATCCATGTACCAGGTTCCTTGGTACTCGGTTGTTCCCGAACCCGCAATCAAGGAAATTAGTTTTTAGGTACTCATACTTGCCTGAGTCTGAGTGGTTAGTGCTATAAGATGTTCTAACAAATCTATAGCCGATGATCTAACTCTAAGAGATTGTCATCTATCGGTTCCATAATAATAGTGCACATTAGCAAATTGCTTGGGGGTTCTAGGATCATACCTCTGTCTCTTTTGTTTGTATCCCCGTGTGTTTGTTTGAGCATTTGATTTCTTGGGGTAATAGTGAATTTGTGTTTGATGGGTTTTGGGCCTGGGTGTATATGTGTCTTTGATGATATCTCTTTTGCCTTGGGAATGACCTATCTTGAGGTTGAGGTCTTTGCCATTTTGGCTTGTATCCCATAGGTCTTTGCCGATACCTCACTTGATTATTCCAATCGGCTTGGATTGGATAATTTCTACCATTCCCATCATATGATTTTCTTTTTGAAATCTCTGGGGCTTTTGGTAGCTCGCTAGCTTTTACAAAGTATTTTACTTTTGAGTCTGTGATGGACTTTTCTCAATTTTATTTGACTATATATTTTCAACATACTCTACTAGCTTCTTGCCTTTACCCTTATATCCAAGGCCAAAGTATAGTTGTGATTGTATTTTTGTGTGGGTATTGGTACAATATTTGGTGTTTTGAATTATTGGACTCCTTCACTACTTGAGGATCCTTTTTCCAAAATCACTCTAGGAACTTGAGCATGCACAAAGGAATTGAATCTATGCCTGTCTTATCTCCACACTTTTTTTTGAGTCATTATAAGTTCATCCAATGATTTGGATGCCTTTGTAAATGAAGCAATCACGTTTTTAAGATCATTTTTCTCTTTTTCTCGTGTGACTAATTCTGCTGGATCTCGGCAATTTCGGCGTTGACTTTGTATTCTCATCAACTATGTGACTTAGAGTACTCGGCTCTTTAGTTAGCTATGAGTTTTGGCATTTAAGTTGGCTGTTTTTCTCATTTAGTAGTGTGTGTGAGGATTTAATGTGCTTAAAATCTATCATCATTTTGCTAATTGAATCATAAAGATCGTGGGTGATGAAGTGTTTGTGTCATAATCAATATCACTAGAATCGAATGAGATGAGTTAGAGTGTACCTCATCCTCTTGATCTTGTGGATCTTGTTCTTTGGCCATGAGGCGGATCATAGCCTCTTCCTCGCATCACCGGAGTAGTCACCTTCACTACTATATCGAGTGTTGGTTCCTTGCACTTGGTCATTTGTGATCTCGATGAGCTGACATGGCTTTCTTCTTTCTTAACTTCTTTCTCAAGACTCTTCTATCCTCTTCATTTCGTAATTGTTGATTGGTGGATAAGGATAGTCAACAACAACGTGTCCTAGTTGTCTGCGGTTCCAACACGGGTTCGACTCTCTGCAAGTCGGCTCTGTCAGTCCTCGATTATTAGCTCTCGATATTGATTATTTGATGTTCCGTTCTCTTGGGTGGCTGTCGTCCCTTGCTTTGGAGGGTCTTTGAGGGTCTTCTTGAGGATTAATCTTTGTTCATTTTGTAGTTCTTGTTGAAGAACTTGTTGAGCCTTTTACCATTAGGGGTATTTCCTCCGGTCTATTGTTTCCTTTGGCTCGGCTTTCTTACCTTCACTCGGCCATCGATGTAGGTCTTGGGCACAATCTTGTTTCTTCTTGCTCCTTTCTTCTCGGCTCAAACTCATAGGCCTTGAGTGCCGAGAATAGCTCATGATTTGATGTTTTGGAGAGGTCAATGGAGTGTCTCGAGCCATGACCTTCATTTCCCACTCGGCTAGGAGAGACCTTAGGATTTTCATACGCATCTCATTCGTGTATACTCCTTTCCATTATGAAAGCTCATTAGTGATTTACGTAAATCGGCATCCACCGTGATCCAGGACTTTCACCGCAATCATTTTAAAATTTTCAAATTTTTGGACTGCAATAATTAATTTATTTTCTTTGATTTGTTCGGATCCTCCACAAATCAAAGTAAGTTTTTCCCAAATCTTTGGGTGATTTGCAAGATTTGACTTTGTCGAACATAACCTTGTCCAAGGTTTTATAAAGGATGTCCTTGGCAATATTGTCAAGATTGTATCTTTTTCCTCGCCTTCGTTGGTCCATTCACAACGAGGCTTCTCAACCATATAAGGTCCAGGCTCTCTTTGCAACATCCTCTCCATAAAGTTGGAGGTGCTCTTCTTGCAGTGTTGACCTTCGAATTTGCGATGTGCCAATCCTCTATCACTAGCCATATCTCATCGTGCAAAGTCGATAGATGAGCTACATACGAATTTTCCGGTCATCAAACTCTTCCACGATGAATATGGGAATGCAAGTTAGATTTGCTTCCATGATAATAAATTTGCTTTTGAAATAAAAACTTTAAAAACTCAAGTGTTGTTTTTGAAAAGACTGGGATCTAGTTCGATAACCGTGCGGAAGGCTCAATGAACCAACCGCTCACGATACCACTTGTAGGTCCCAAGGGGTGATAAGTAAGGTTTAGAAGGGGGTTGAATAAACCTTACCAAATTTTCGATTTAATCCTTTTAGATATTTTCGAGTTACACAAATCGGCTTAGTCCAAGATGGACAACTAGGTTGGCTTACATAGCAAAGTTACCCACTCAACGAGAATCGACAGAGCTATTGATAGTATGACTCAACTAGTATCGGCTAACACTTAACTTAACAGTTGATTTGGTTTTGTTCATTGGAAGACTTTTCACCCTTGTTGTTTTAAACTTATTTTTCAACACTGTTTTTTTAGCAATGGTTATTATCAATTGAGATTAGCGATTATAACTTAGCAACAAATATAAATAATATGCAAAAATTAAAGTGTTGTAAGTAAATATGATACTGAGCAAATTTATAGTGGTTCGAGGATGGGGTAATTCTCTAATACACTGTTCTCCAACTCCTAGAGGAATCCACTAAGTAATGAGATCGTGGTTACTAAGCGGTCTGATCTGAGTCGGCCTTGATCACACAACCGGGCTCACAGGGACTCAACGTCTCCACAAAATAGTTGTCTTGCTACTTAAGCTCCTTGAACTCTTGAACTGATCACAAAACCTTCCAACGAGCCCAAAGCTTCCGTTCGAACTTGAACCTTTCTACTTCTCCTTCAACCGTTGGAGAGAAGACCCCTTTTGTTTTTCAAACGCTTTCTTCTTCAACTTGATGAAGTAATCTTTTCTTTCTTGAGTGTGTTGGATTGAGTTCCTTCTATTTTAGGCTTGAGAAATGTCTTTAAAAGCTTGAGGGTATTTGCGGGTTTGCTTGAATGCTTGTATGTTTGTAATAAACTCGGTTGATCTTCTCTCACTTGTTTCCTCAAATTGCTTTTATATCGAGATTCAAAAATATGTCCGTTGAAGAGATAGACATATATTTCAAATCCCACTCGTAGGTTGTTGGCATGTCTTGTCCTTTGCGGCATTTATGAGGATTGTACCATGATTTTAATGCACCGCATCATTTCCTTGGTCCCCAGATTTTCGGTACATCCTATTGGTTTCTTGCTTTTTGCACTCTTTCAACAAAACAACTTTATTCTTTGTGACACTGATCATGAGGCCTATTTCAAAAAACTTTGACTTGTATTGACAAATGGATCTCTATCGACTTTCTTCAAGTCTTGTCCGCTGCAAACCTCTTTGACATTTGATTCCAATCATCTTGGAATGACTTAGTTTATCGGTCGGTGACCGAGACAACTTTTCAATCACTGATCGATCCTTTACTTGTTTTCACACAGACTAGGTTTTCTCTTCAATCTTCAATCGGCTCTTGTAATCTTCAACTTAGCTGACTCAACTTAGCTCATGCGATCCTATCTTTTATAAGTTGAATTACAAAGAAAATGGAGTGCCAACTTTCTATTCTAAGTTTTACATGGTATCATCAAAATCTAAACATAAATTTTCCTAACAGTGTTTTAAGCGGGAGATTTTTTTGATTACTATTTATAAATGACTTGGTTATTATATATATATATATATATATATAGATTATATAATTTCTATTTATATTTGGGAATTTAATCAAATTTAATTCCTAATTTAAGTTAGGGGTGTTCGTCTTTCTTATGCGGTTTGGATATTCACAAATATCGAGAACCATACCAAAATTTGGAAATTTCAAAAGTTGATATCTAGAACCGTACCGTAGATAAAAATATCCACACCGTACCATCCCGATTTAGTGACGGTTTGATACGAATATTCGGTTACGATGGATCAATTTGGTCTAAACAAAGAATTAGAAAATCAAAGATTATTCATACTTTGAATTGGTGGTTCGGAAAAGAAATTTGATGGGAATTCGGTTTAGGTTAGCTAATGTGCCGAGGATTTGTCAATTGATGATTTAAATGAAATCTAATCAAACTTTGGCTTATGGGGTGGAAGAGTATGAGGATTTTGACATGCTTAGGTCTTGTAAGGAAATCACGGGAAAAAGAGTTTACACGTCGGGTACCTCTAAGGCGTCAAGCATTAGGAACCTCATTTTTCGCTATGTTCAACATACATTAGCGGAAATGGTGTTCGCAAGAGAAGATAGTAAAGGGCCCATTCGGGTTGATGAGTTGTTTATACTATGGTGTATGGCCTCGGGACGGAGGTGGTACCCAACGTCGCGGCGTACAATTGACTAGACAATTTGAGAGAGTGAGAAAGCAAGAAAAAATAGGGATATTCATCGATGGGATAATTACACCTATAGCCGAGTATTTTAATGTGATCTTCCAAGGGTATGCGCATGCCGATGGGGGCAAAAGATTGATTTGATTGTTTTATCCGACACGAAGATGATTCAATATGATGGACGTGATCATTAGTTGGTTCATGCGGATAGAACCAAAATTAGGCTCTCAAATCCGCCACTACCTCATTTAGAAATATAGGTAATTGGTTGATAAGGGGAGACCAAGGGATCTTGCTCAAGGTGAGCAAGATGAGCTAGGCATGAAACGATAGGTCGGAATCCTCTAGGTAAGGGGGTAGTCGGCATGGGGATTTAAGTGATAGTCTTCAAAGGATGGAGGTCAATATAGGCGTATTGATGGATGATACTTATCAATTATCGATTATAGTTGATGAGTATCATACTAAGTATCTACAAATGCTTTGATGCCATCACTCAATAAGCGACACGGATGTATGAGATGGTATCTCGTATGGACCAGTGGCACATCTCACAAGCACACTACCCTCCACCTTCTCCACCATAGTGAGCTTGGTAAGTATATTTTACGCATTCCTATTTTTTTGATAATTTACTCATATATTCGGGATGAAACATATCTTAAGTTTGGGGGTTGTCAAGAATGTGTGCATAAGTACTATTGCATTTTTGTATTGCATTTAGGATTGCATATAGAAGCATATAAATTTTTCATAAAATATTTTTAAAAAATATTTTTGTTTTTTCTTTTTGTTTTAGCACGTTTATTGCTTTTGTGTGAGTTAGGATTAGAATTTGAAAAAGTACAAAAAGTTTCCGCATTATTTTACTATGAGCATTTGGTCTCATGAGATGAAATATTTTTGTGAATTATGTGATGAATTGTTGAGAAGGTCTATCTTTTGCTTGAGAAAATTGGGTATTTGAGCATGATGCGAAAAATAAGTTTATGAGCTTTTGTGCCTATAACTCGCATTTTTCATATGCGATCTTATTTTTCTTGAGTGTGTCATTCATGAATGTTAGAACTTTAGAACTTGCATTGTTATCTATATTGAAGCCATGTATGTGTACAATTTTTGAAGATTATTTAAGGCCATTTTTGTTTTAGCCTACTTAGCCTAAAAAGTCTACCTATGAACTCATGATTCCCTAGTTAGCCACTTTGAGCCTAAACTTTTTATTGTTAGCCACATTTTGAGCTTTAAACATGAAAAAAATATCCCTAAAACTTGAGCTTATAGAAGATGAATAGTTTGAGGGGATGTGGTGAAATATTGAGAAAGAATGTTGGCAAAAGAAAGAGGGATGGGCGGTGATTGGGTAAATGAAAGAATAATGAAGTTCGAAAAAGAAAGAAAAATTAAAATAAAAAAAAGAAAAATCGAGCAAGGAAAAGAAGAAAAGAAAAGAAAAATTCTGAAAATTTTGAAAAAAACAAATTGAGAGCTTAAGGCAAAAGAAAAGAAGGCAAAAAGGCCTAAGAATAAAAAAAGATGAAAAGGGTGGAATAAAAAAGGTAAAAACTAGGCCTAGATCTCATAACTCATGTATTTACATATTAGGACTATCCCTACATAATTTGCTATTTTTCTTAAGCCAAGTTAGATAATATATTTCGATTCATATCTAACCTCTCAATAAATTTATTCCAGAATAATATCTTCTCGATCTCAATCATTCCCTCAAAACAATCAAAAATTGTCCAAACAATTGATCATCAAGTAAAGCAATTTATTCAGAAAGCAAATCAATTAGTAAATACTCATGCTTGTTTGCTTGAATCAAATCATCCTAATCCTAGAACAAGAAAATTAGTTTATGCTTGGGGGTGAGATCATAATCTCAATTGAAGGAAAGAAGACAATCATAAACATCATCATGCAACAATAATAATCACCCGACAATTCAAATCGGATAAAAGAGATGAGAATATCACGCTTTGATCAAGCCGCAAAATAACTTCAATGGGAAGAACTCAAGTAATCTCAATGTTGAAAACAAGAGAAAAGTGCTAAGAAGTAAAGTGTATCGAAAATAAGGGCTCCCCAGTCCTATTTATAAGCGTAGAGTCCTAAACAAGCCGGAAGAGCCAAAAATTGGAAGAAAATCACGAATTTCGTGTTCGGGAAGTTATCGCGGCACGCGCCTTTCCGCTGCCGTTCAGCCGATGTATCTTTGCTTGCGATCACACCTCTTATGTGCGATCGGGAGACTTCAAAACTTCGGAATTTGATCTTGAGTCCTTCATATTCATTGTAGATTTATCTCTTAGCTTTTCATAGCCACGTGCAAGACCTCAATATCAATTTTCTAGAGAGAGTTATGGCCAAAATATTAAGACGTGTCATTTCCAAAATTTCAACACATCATTTCCATTTGCACATGATTTTAACCCATCCAAACATATTCATTTGCATTTCGTAGCATGAAATAAACATTGTAGAACTTTGTCTTAGATTTCCAATGAGATATGGATCATGTCAATTGGACTTCGGATGCAAACGCTACGCCCAAAGTACGACAACTATCGTAGTTGCGCAAAATGACTTTTTAACATTTCTTTCTCCAAAATTTGTTTTTTCCACCAAAACCTAGAAAATCAATAAAATAACACAACATAACACTAAAACATGTAAATGCAAATAAAACAAGCCTAAAATATGCATAAATCATCATACAAAAACACACATAAAAACATGCAAAACAACGGCCAAACTTTAAAAAATAATCACCTTTCAAATAATCATGGAACCAATTTAGAGACATATAGAAGTCTTGTCGATTTTGTTTATTATTATTATTATTTGCTTTTTTGATTCACCTCTTAAATAATCATGGAACTAAATTAGAGACATACATGAGTTTTGTCGGATTATTGTTATTGTTTTTATTGTTTGCGTAATTGATTCACCTCTTAAATAATCATGGAACCAAATTAGAGACATACATAAGTTTTGTCGATTATTATTATTGTTTTTATTATTTGCGTTTTGTAATGTTTATTTTTTCGAAAGGAAATTATGTAAAGCAATATGCGAAGTACATATGTTATCGAGGTGGGCAACCACAAAGTTCGGAGGCTCCACCCAATTTGTAGGATTAGCATAAGAACTAAAAGCTCTCGCAAGAGCGTGAGCTACTATGTTGTTGGGGACAAAAACGGTATTTCATAATTTAATTAAATATAATTTATTTTATATTTGTTTATTTAATATTAATTGTCCAATGGGTTCTTAATAATTAAACCGCCCAAAGGAGCATGGGTTTGGCCCAAGCGGTCGTTTTTCTCCTCGTTGTCTAGCCCATAGGCCAAATTCACCAACATGATCCATGGGCCCATCTCCCAGGTATAAAAGGGGAAATTACATGGAATATGTTGTTTTTGGTACATATACCACACAATACGGTCATATCACTTTTGTACCTATTTTTTTCCTTTTGTACTTTTTTTTACGCACCTGCATATTTTTCGATTTTTTTTATTTTTTTTCGTTTTTTTTTCATGCATTGCTTTATGTGTTATATATGTTGTTTCGATGTTGTTTAAATTTGTTTCTTTGTTGTTTCTATGTTGTTTTTTTGTTGTTTCGATGTTTTAAAATAAATTTTACCTATTTTTTATGTTGTTTTTTATTCATATATTATTGTGTACATTGTTTCTATTGTTTCCGTGTTGTTCTATAATATTTTTAATGTTGTTCTAATAATTATTTTTGTTGTTTTCATGTAGTGTTCAATGTGTAAATACAGTTTTTACCTATTTTTAAGCTCTTTTTATTCATGTGGTGTTTTAAAATTTTTTTACGTTATTTCTGGTTTGTTTTATACCCTTTTTAATGTTGTTCCGATGTTTCTTTGTTGTTTCCATGAAGTTTTCGATGTTTATATACAATTTTTACCTATTTTTAACTATTTTTGCTCATGTAGTTTTTTCTATATTGTTTATGGTTTGTTTCTATATTGCCTCCTGGTTGTTTCCATGATTTTTATGTTTTCATGCATTGGATCAAAAATTGAATTGTATTTTTTTATTCATGTTGTTTCTATAATATTATTAATTTATTTGGTTTTAATATTTGTTGTTTTATGTGTATACTTCTTGATGTTTTATAAGACTTCGAGTATAAAATGGATTATTTAACGATGGCAAAATTTATTTTTTCACTGAAAATGTATTAAAAGAAACATGTTTGAAACATGTTAGAAACAATGTTGAAACAAAGCGTAAAAAAGTCCGGAAAATTTTGCTGGAGCGTAAAGTTGTGTAAAAAAAGGGCGGGAGCGTAAATTTTGGTAAAATAGTACCGGGAAGCATAAAAGGTTGACATTGTCTCCAAAAAGTAAGGCATTTGTGTCAATTTCCCGATATAAAAAGGTCCCTCCTATTATCTTTAAGTAATTAATTCATAATCCTCCTATGCATAATTTTTTTACAGTATTCATTTACTGTTATTTCTCTTGTTCACTGTGCTGATTGGAGCATTGGAGAAGCCTCTCTGGGACAACCCCCAGGGCCCTCTAACGTTTGCGCGTGTGGGCAGGCAAATTCCCAATTGAAAGAGTTAAAAGTTCAAGGAGTAGAAGACGAGAGGACTCTCCCCTCGGGAACAGGACTAGCATGAAGACTTCCCTCTGGGGAAGAGGATTTTGGTCAACTCAGTTGACTTGGGTGATCTACCTTAAAAAAGCAGCATCATTTTGGTGTCGTCTTTAGGAACAGCCAAAGTACACGAAAATGTAAACTCGATCGCAAGCACGTGACGTCAGATCTCAAGCTACAGACTGAGGCGCCGGAGACCAGCAAGAAAAACGACCGCCTGGAAGATGGGGAGCCAACTTTCTCCTCCTGGAGAAGTGTCGCCCCCTCCTCCGTTTGCAAGATGGGTGCCACCCCCTCCTCCCGGGGGGCTCCGCCTGTTGAAGAAATTTGTCTGTCCCGGAAGCCCTCCAAGCTCTCCTGGATGAAGCTGCCCTGAATGCTTTAAGACATCAATCCATAGTAGATGCTACAGGAGGACCAACACGGGCTTTGCACACTGCTGAAGACCTTGATCGGGATGATAAGGATGAGAGAGAAGAAGGTCCCGGTGAAAATAAAAATCGTGAGGAGTGCCATTGGTTGAAGAATCTCAAGAAGTACAACCTAGCCTAGCCAACTCGCGAGCTACGACATTGATGAAGAGGAGCTCGTTAGCTCCAGTGATCTTATATGAACCATTGCCATCAGGAATCAAGACCTCCAACCTGCCGAAGTATGATGGAACTGGAGACCCACAGGAACACTTGGACAAATTCTACGCCAAGGTGGATCTCTATGACATAACAGATGCCTCCTACTGCAAGGTGTTCCGCACTACTCTGACCAAGTGAGAGCTGACATGGTTCAATCAGCTCCCGGTGGGGTCGATCTCTGGGATGGACAAACTCATTGAGGCATTCATGCATCAGTTATCCATCAATAGAAAGTGTCTCAAGACTATCGCTCACCTCTTCAGGTGAAGCAAAAGGAATGAGAGACATTGTGGAAGTTCATGAAGCGGTTCGTGGAGGCCATCAACGAAGTGGCCAACATCCAACATAGAGCGTCTGAAGGAGTCTCTTTCCGGGAAGCCTCCATCCAACATAGAGGAGCTATTGAGCCGAGCGGAGAAGCACATTATAGTATAGAAGTCAACTAAGCCTGAACCTGTCAACAAGCGCAAGTCTCAGGAAGAGGAGAAGAACCAGTCGCGGAATGGCTCGAGGAAGGATCATGGGCCAAGCTATACACATTTTAACGCTCCAATAGCGAAGGTGCTAATAGCCGCCCAGGAAGAAAAGGATCATTGATTCCCCACAACTATTAAGGAACAACCATTTGCGGCGCGTTCAATTTATACTGCGGTATCACAGAGATCGGGGCACACCATCGAAGACTGCTTTATTCTGAAGAAGGAGATAGAAGGACTCATCCAGAAAGGCCACCTTAAGGACTACGTGGATTAGAGCAAGTTCCGCCGCAATCCTTGGCCATATGAAGAAGAATCTCCACAAGACCAGCACCGCTCATATCACCATAAGGCTAGAGGCAAAAGACGCTCGGAGTGCTCTCCAGGAGTGTATCAAGGATAGAAGTGGACGCACCGAGGAGAACACGTCCAAGAAAAGAATTGGGAGCAGCCTCAAGCTAAGAGCATGCCAATCAGCTTTGGCACTCAAGACTACATCCCAGAGACTTAAGATCGTCCTGATCCTATTGTCATATCAGTTATGCTGGCCAACTTTGTGGTTAAAAGGGTCATGGTTGACACAGGGAGCGCAATGGACGTCATATTATGGGAAACCTTTGATAAGATGAGGATCGATCCAGAACAAGTTGTCCCAGTTTTAGCACCACTGATTGGCTTCACTCGAGATGTAATCAAGTCCTCGGGAGAAATTAACCTGTCGCTCACACTGGGCATGGATGCCCCTCACCAGGTCACGAAGATAGTCCACTTCCTCATAGTAGACGCTCCATCTACATACAATTTGATTTTAGAAGGCCAAGCTTAAACCAATTTCGGGCCATTCCCTCTATGATTAACTTGAAGATGAAGTTTCCTACAGAATCGGGGCTAGGAGAGACTGTCGGAGACATCAAGACGGCTTGGGAATGCTATGTGGCCACCTTGAAGATGAGCAAGCTATCGAGACCAATTGATGAAAGCATCACACAGTCTTAAACAACATCTCTTCCTAGACTCCCGGGGAATTTTAGTAGTTTTTATTGTTTCCAGTTCATTTCCACCCAAGAGTCGTTAAATATTTATTTATATTTCAGTCATATTTCTGCCCACAGGGCGTAAAGATTTTCATTATAATGAATAAAAGTACTTTCACATTTTCTACTTTGATGTGATGAATGCGGTTAATGGCCACACATGGTCGGGGCGCAATTAATGGCCACATATGGCCAGGGTTAATGACCAGTTAGACGCTCTCCTCAACAAACCCTATCTTTTTTACTATAGCCCGGATGGGAGGGGCCTTCTCACGGGGGTCCTCGTAAATAACCTCCTTCGGCTAAGACACTGGAGAGGATGGCCTCACCCGGCTAAGATCCCAGGTGGGATGACCCATTTTAGCTAAAACCCTAGATGGAACGGGCCTTCTCATAAGAGGTCCTAGTAATTTACCTCCTCTGGCTAAGACCCCGGAGGGGATGACCTCACCCAGCTAAGACCTCGGGTGGGATGACCCCTTCTGGCTAAGACCCCAGATAAGAGAGGCCTCCTCATAAGAGGTCCTACTAATTTACCACCTCCAGCTAAGACCCCGGAGGGGATGGCCTCACTCGGCTAAGACCCTGGGTGGGATGACCCCTTCCTGCTAAAACCCCGAATGGGAGGGGCCTCCTCACAAGGAGGTCCTAGTAAAAATCTTTTTCTTCCGGCTAAGACCCCAAAGAAAGGGGTTCCTCACAAGAGTTCCTGTTAATTCTTCTCCACGATGAAAATGTGCAAGAAAAAGAAGGCAAAAAATACTAACACATGTGGAGAAAGATGTAAAGAATAAAGCAAGGATTTGGGGAAAATCCAAAATAAGCGCCCTCTTCCGAGTTCCGGAAGGTCGCCCTGAGAACTCCAAGGGGGTGCCTCCTCCGAGTTCCAAAAGGGGGCCCCATGATGTTAAAATAAAAAGTAAAATATAATCTCCCGCAAGAAGTCATACACAGATATCACAAGTAAAACATGATAAAAGGAAGCTAATATGCATAAAAAAAGGAGGAATCATCCAGCCCCACCGGGCAAACAATGTATTTCAAGGTATAGAGGAAAGGAGAAATATTCAAGTAGAAGGAGCATCATCTCTCGCAGCAGCATCAGCAGTCTCTATAGGCTCAAGTCTATTGCCACCGGTGTCGTCATAAATATCCTCCAAAACTTCAATCTCTCCTTCCTTCTCATCCGAAACGCTGCAGTACAGGATGTCGATCAACTCACTAGAAGCCTTCCTACTCCGCCGTAGAAGTTTCCAGCAATGGGGAACAACTATGTCAAAGTAGACTGAAGACTCCTGCAACACTCAGAGCGATACTCCGGAGAAGCTCTGTAAGCCTCAATCGATCGGGACCTCTCCTAAGCTAGCATATGGGCACCAGGTGAAGTACGGAGAAAGACCTCGCCTGTCTTCAACTCATGGTCGAGCTGGGCCTTTTCCCACTCAAGCTTCTTCGACAACTCAGACAACTTACCACCATGTTGTGCCACATCACCCGTCAAGCTCTTCACCTTATCTCACAGCTGACGATTCTCTGCTTTAGTCATCTCACCTCAATGGTTCAAAGCAGCGAGGTTTAAGGCCTAGAACATTATTTGTACAAGTCTTAGCCAAGTAAAGAGACAAAGCATGAAGGATGGAAAGGCCAAGAAACTATGGAAGCTTACCCAAGAAAGGTCCCCGCAAAGGTGAGTCTCAATGTACTTGAAGGACAAAGACCCAAGGCGGGACTGGTCATCAGCAGATAAAGCTCCTCGGGTACTAGCATAGCCCAAGCTAGAATCAGTGTAGTCCCAATGGGACTGGATCCGCTCGCGAAGGTTCACTCCACCGGAGAAGAGAGCTCGGGGACCAACACTCTCAGAAGCAGCGACGCCAGGCTCCATCCTCGGCCTCTTCCTTCCCGAAGGGCCTGTAAAAGGACAAGGAGCCGAAGCAACATCAGCACGATCACGGGAGCATGAGCCAGGGCGTCTATCACCCTCCTGGTGGAAAGGGCGCCTCTCACTCTCCTGGGGAGAAGGGCGTGGCCTCTCACCCCGAGGTATGACACTCGAGTTCCCATCAGCAGCAGACTTCTCATTGGCCTTCACCTTCTCCTTCTTCTTGAAAGCCATCAACTCTGCAATGTTGTAACTCTCCTTACCTAAAAAGCAAGTAGAAGCAATATAGGAAAGGAAGAAGTCAAAATATAGAAGTAAAGCGGAAAGCAATATAAAGAAGTAAAGCAAGACGGGATATCCAACAAGTCCCTAACATTTAGAAGATTTTTAAACAAGGCCCAAGACTTATAAGCTTCTGCCATCTCCTTCCGGGAAGCGGGAGTGCCTCGGGCAACCTTAACCTCTGAAACCCAATCGTGAGGGAGATCCCAGCCATAATCCCTCACATAGAAGAAATCCTCATTCCACAGCCCACCAGGAGAAGGAAATCCATCAAGGAACTTGCATTGAATGTGGGACAAAGTGGAAGAAGAAGTCACTCAGAGATTTCCGGGCATATAACAAGGAATGGAATCCGTATACAGTTGGAGTCAAGTCCAACTGCTGCATAGCATGCTGATAACCTCGGACACATGCATAGGCTTGATGAATCAACTGACCTACACATGCTCCCTCCGACTTAAGGATCGAGATGAGGAAAGCATCTGGAGAAAGCACGAAGTCAACTGAGAAGCTGTAAAGGTATGCTTTGTGAAGAATCCCCCGGTGGATGAGTAAGTCTGTTGCCCGAACTCGGGGCTAGCATCACAAAAGTAGAAGGAAACTCAAGCCACTCGCGCAGCCTACGAAGAGAAGTGGAAGTCACTCTACTGACCAACTCTCCTGGGACATCTCGCTCGCTCGCAGAGAAGAGGAACTCCGCCTTAGAAAACTCATCACTTGAGCTCGGATCCACTCAAGATCTACCTCCTCATCACCATTAAAATGCAAATCGGAGCCGTGAGGAATATCAAACTCTAAGGAGAAGCCTGGACATGGAATAACTGAACCAGAAACAAATCTCCCGATAACACCTCGGCATTTGAGCGGAATGGAAGAAGTACCGAAATCCGAGATGTGGATCGAAACGTACCAAAACTCGGAAGAAAACGGAGAAAAATGGGAAGAAAAATGGACCGGGGTGTTAGATAACTATTTTTACCGTAATTTTGATGATTTTATTTAACTGAGTTTTTCTCCAAAACAATGTTCCTATATGTTGTCCAAATACTCCCAAATGATTTAAAATATTTTTACTAATTTTTTGGAGTATTTCTTGAAATTTATTTTTGACTAAAATTGGACAACACATCTGTCTCATGTTCGACCGGTCGCCCTAGAGGGTAACCTGTGCCTGAAAGTTGATTTCCAAAACAGAAACGAGATGGACGAAAAACCCCAGGGGGTCAACCGGTCGACCCGGTGCTTGGGAAGGATTTCTCTTCACTGACTTCTCTGTATTCAATTTGTGAAGACCTAGACCGGTCAACAAGGAGGTAGACCGGTCGAACAAGGGTCGACCGGTCCAACATCCCTTGGACCGGTCCAACAGTGTAATTTCCTGTTTTCTAAAATCTGTATTAGAGGTCAACCGGTCGACCTAAGGTTTTATCAGCAGAAACAATCCGTTGAGCAGCAGACAACTTTTCATGAAATTAAGGAATTGATTTCTAACAAATATAATCTTGATTTAATCTGCAATATTTTACAGATTTCATTCTCCAAGAGGAGCCTATCAAGTTCAAGACCTCTCCTATAAATAGAGGAAGATTTGAAGCAACAAAAATAACACAACAATACAAGCAATACAATACAAGCTCTTGTTCTTCATTGTCATACTCTTGTTGTATTTCTAGCCTAAGTCTTTCACTTGCACATCTTTAGTACTAGGTTTTTATTCTTGATTATACTTGCACTTCAAAGTTGTATACTTCATTATCGAGTTGTAATCTTGAATTTGTTTAAATTATCCAAAACAAGATATCCTTGTTAGTGTTCTTGTGGTAAGACCACACTTAGGTGATTTTAGGTGTTGAAGAGTGTGGTACTCTTCATAAGTGAAGGAAAATTGTGGTAATCTCCTTGTTGGTGTTGTAAGAAGAGTGTGGTACTCTTCAAGGTGAAGTTGTAATAGTTGTGGTAACTATTAATAAAATTCTTTTTCTTTTTTGAAATCCACTTCGGATATACCGGAGTGGTAGAGCATGTAGTCCCTAGGTGGGTGAAGCTCTATAAATCATCGTGTGTTGTTTATTTTCCCGCACTTACCTTCTTGCTATCATCTTCACATTCGAAAAAGAGGGCGAAACTCGGAAAATCGGCATAATCTATTTACCCCCCTCTAGATTATCGTAGCCACTTGGACTAACAAGTGGTATCAGAGCTAAACTCTTTGGAAAGCTCATTTCTCATTGCGAGTAAAGAAGAAAGATCCATGGCTACAAACGAGAGTTATCTTCCAACCGGTGCTTCATTCAATAGACCGCTGCTTTTCGACTCTAACAATTATGCATTTTGGAAAGATAGAATGGAGTGTTTCTTATAAGGTTGTAGGTCCCAAGGGGTGTAAGTGTAAGGTTTAGAAGGGGGTTGAATAAACCTTACCAAATTTTTGATTTAGTCCTTTTAAATATTCGAGTTGATACTACACCTGCGTCCTCCTTGTGGATGACCAATTTAGTTAATCAAGAGAGTTAGTCTCTCAAATGACTCAACCGAGTTTGTTGATGGAATAACTCAAATTTGTTAAGTCTAAATTAACTCAACTATGGTTTGTTTTTATTAAGACTTAACACCCTTAAGTTTGGTTAAGTAAAGATTTAGAGCTTGATTTAGTACTTAGAGATTATCTAATGGATAGCAAATATGTCGCAGAAATTAAACAAATATGATGCAAGAATTAAAGTCTTTGAAATGTAAATGACACAATAAGATTTTTATAGAGGTTCAAGATGGGGTAATTCTTCTACTCCTCTCTTCTCCAACTCCCTGGAGGAATCCACTAGGTATTGATCAAGATACAAAGTGGTAATAGTCCCGGATACAAGTCTTGATCACATAGCCGACTTGATCCTTTGGGACTCGGTCCGAGACGCCTTGATCACTCACCGGCTTCTCGTGCGACTCAGCCTTCTTCACAGGGCGGCGCTTTGCTACTACATGACTCACTTGCTCAAGCTCTTTGGATTTGATCACGAAGCCCTCCAAAAGCTCAAGACTTGGTTCGACCTTGAACCTTCCTACAATCCTTCGAGGAATGTAGACCCCTTGATTTTTCAAGAATTTCCTCTTCAACGATTGAAGTTATCTTTCCTTCACAGTGAATGTTGGATTGATTTTCTTCGTAGTGTAGGCTTGAGGATTGAGCGTTTAATAACTTGAGAATATTTCGTGTTACGATTCTAATAATTGCTTGAATGTTTTTTTTTGGTTCTGGTCTACTTCTCTCGTAGTCATTCCTCGGCCTTTTATAGTGATCTTTCAAAAATTTGCCCGTTGAAGAGATAGGCTTATTTTTTTCGAAAGTCACTTAAGGGTCGCTATTTGTCTTGTTGCGATCCTTGGAATTGCCATTTCCTCGTATGAATTGTTCTTCACCTTTTCGGAGTTCGACACGGTGTAGTGCTTCCCATTGGTTTATTCCTTTTGCACGCTTCGGGGTCGAAAGCACTTCGAGAAAGGTAGTATGGAGATATTACTTGTTTAGGTAATTCTCTTGATTTACGTACAACGGATCTTTTTCATTATCTCGACTTGACCGCATTTCCTTGCTTTCCCAGGTGACTTAGAGTCGACTTCCAATCATCGGATGACTCTTCCGTCACTTCAACTTGAGACTTGGCTTTTCTTAAGTTGACTTGACGATACTCCACTCACCGCATCTCACCGCTCCTTCATAGAGTTCCCGTCTACTCTTCTTTGCCATACTCACCGCCTTGCAATGAGTCTTCCTTCTAGTTTCCAGTTGTCTTCTTGCATGTTTGGGCATAGTGACTTAACTCACTGACCAACCTCTATTTATTGCAATGCGCTTTACAACAAAATTAAAAGCCAACTTCCTATTCTAAGTTTTGCATGGCATTCATCAAAATCAAAACAATAAATTTCCTAACAATTTCCCCTTTTTGATGATGCCAAAACTTAAACCATTCAAAAATGTAAATAGCAAAGATACATACGAGATAGTGTATTCACATAGAATGTATGCGTAGAATCAATCCTTTTATTGATCATAACATTCTTGTTCTTTTACACAATCGTTTAAAAGGTGTATCGAGCAAACATTTGTCTACACAAACAAAAAAATAAAGAATTTATAGCTTTATTGCGAAGACTTACATAGTATGTATTTACATAATAAAATACATGAAGGGGTGGACAAAGAACACTTCATCTCCTTCGCCGTTCCTCCTTTTTCATCTTGTTCAAGATCTTCGCTCTTCTTCTCTTTTTCTCATCGTCACCGCCTTCTTCTTTCTTTTCATATGCCTTCCTGGCAGCTTCATCTCTTCTTAATCTCTCTTGTCTTTCCTCCCATAGCCGAGTTTGTCTCTTGTTTTCTTCTTCTATTCTTTTCGCATACTCAAAGATTACTTTTAGCCACTTGCAAATTTGCTACTTGGTCAAAACCAGCCCAGTAGATCCCTCCTTTCTTGCCGGATCTACGTACTCATGTTTTTGGGCGGAGGCCTAGGTCTGAAACCTCTTCCTCCACCATCGCTTCTTCCTCTACCTCCGGCGTGTATTGTCTTGGGGTCTTCTTCTTTCCAAATGAGTGACCAGTGAGTGATCGCTAGGTAGTCTGCCGTCGTCAAACTTCTTCACATAACGTGAGACCCTTTTTCCCAAGATAAGTCCCAAGCTTGAGCCATAGACATATTTGCAAAGTATCCTTCGATGCGAGCGTTTTAAATTCATCAACTCGATCGTGGCTCGTCTCCGACATCCGAGATGGCATAAGTGTCTCTGTCTCTTTGGAATGCCTCCATGTTGTTTCAATATGTTCATAACTCGGGCATCCATTCTTCCTTCCACTTCCTCCATCCCTCGCTTCAATTGTCTTTCTCTTTTCGGCCATAGATATAGCAGTGTTGGAGTGGCGAGTCACACGGGAGTTTGTCTTCGATAATATCAATCGTGACAAGACCTTGTTGGGGATTTGTGCAATCATCAAGGTCACTTCTTTCGATCCTTCCCCTCAACGGACTTTCCTTTCTTTTGTTTTGACACTTCCTCATTTCCCTTCCTTCGCGCTTCTTCCTCTTTTTTCTTCGGATCTCTTACGTACTTTAAGGTATTCCTCTTCCCCCTTTTTGGCATCATCAAAGGAGAGAGGAACACTGGAAACATATCTTGCAAGCGAAGTCGAGCTGCGATAGTAGAGTTCATCTCGAGTCTGCTGCGGAGTATGCGGCATGAAATTCGGAGCGAGTAGCATTGGACTCTCTGAAATTAGCTTCATTTCAAATGGCATGAGAAGGCTGAATTTTCTATCCATCTTTTCTTCCAAACGCCGGAGATCACTCTTATTTTGCTCACGCAGTGACTTTATCTCGGCAAGTGTGGGCTTCATGCATGTGCTCAATGTGTTCTCTCAATTTCGTCTTTGCATCGCATTCTCAGCCGCCATACCAACAGCTTTGTTGAACAATGTCCTGAAGTATATCGACTTGTTCCACACGCATTGTTCTTCTTTGTTGCCACCATTCCTTTATCCCGACTTATGCCTCTCAAGTCGCAGTAAGGTTGGCATCTCTGTTGTCCAGTCGCATGTCCATAGAGGCCTCGGTGCCTCTCCATCCGTTCAATTTCAAATAATGCCTTGAACACTTCCCGAACTTCACTTGTTTCTTCCGTTGCATCGATGGCCACGCAGCGTCAAAGTCATAGTCACCGAACGATGGTACTGACGAAATGACAGAGCTGGTGCGTGGAAGTGCGAGCTCGTTCTCGACTCTTCATGGAGGTCGGGTACCTCCAAGGAGAAAGGAATGATTCTACAAAGGAATCATCACGGCCAACCGGGATTTGTTCAATAATGAGAGGTGCACGTGAAGTTCCTTTTGAGTCGAATCTGCTGCAGGCCGGGAGCTGCGCAGCTGACTCTGTTTGCTGGGGTCTGTTGTGAAGTGGACCCCGGCTGAGCCTCGGCCGTCTCAACAGCTTCGTTGGTCTCACTGGTTTCTCCAATTGAGTGGACTGATCCTCGGCCTTATCGAAGCGTCACCGGACGATGATGAGATTTCCATTGGTGGCTCATCATCAAAATTGAAAGTTTGACGAGTAGTCTTGAGATCGACTTGCTCGTCTTTGGGAACATCCGTAGCCGAGTCTTTTGAAGTTGTCACGGGGGATGACTCAAACCTTCTTCGTCACCTTCGATCCCAAAAAGGTTACATCGGGATTATCCTGGGAATCATGAAGCGCTTATCTCCTTTTCGATGGATCAATGATAGCAGGAGGATGTTTTCTACTTGACTTCTTTACCCCGGGAAGTCTCAACCTCCCGTGGGCTTCATTACCTCCCTCTCGACCATTGCAGCGAGGCTCGACCTCCCTTTCGACAGTGATGTCACTGTCTTAGGGTCTTCTCGTGGTGGCATCCATTGGAGTCTCAACCCCATGGATTGCACTTTCATCGCCAGTGTTAACTCCTGGGCTTTCCTTCCTGTGCCTCGACCGCATCAGCGGCGTCATAAGCCTTCGTAGCGGTTGGCACCTCACCGAGACATCTCAACTATCTCGAGCTTCGTTAATGGCAACTTGCTTGTTCGTTTTGCGTTTGTACTTTCTCCACTTCGCCTCCTAGATTTGTTGTGGAGTCATCTGCAGATTCTCCGACCTTGCTGCAGTGGAGGGAGTTTCCCCTCACTGGCTCACCACCGAGTGACTTGGAATGGGGTCACTCGTCTCTAGACTCCCATTGTTTCTCTTTGTGTGTTCAGCCCGTTGGGGCGGTGGTAAGACACCTTCATTAGGGGTTGGCTCAACCTGGGGTCCCCGCTAACCCGCTTTCATCGCCAGTTCCTTTAATTCCTTCTTCCGAGTGAGGGGAAGTGGTGGCGAGAACAACGGTGGCGATTTGTTGAACCACTCCCATTGGATCGATTTCGGTGTGTTTTGGAGGACTCTCATGGTCCCTCCATCATGCTCTTATCATGAAGAATTCTGATTCATGCATTGCTTGCTGCATTTGCAACTCTTCTCGCGGGCAAAGATCGGGTCCGATCCTCATCACTTTCGATAGAATATCGAAGTGAGAATGTGTATGTTCTGTGGTTCCGGTGAGAGGGCGGATCTTTGGCCTTCTCTTGCCTCAACTTCTTCGCGGTCGCTCCTTCTCCTTATCCTTGAAGATCTGCAGGATATCTCGTGCGATTGTCTTCATCCATCTTTGGGATCACGAGGTCGGTCCAAGGAAGTTCGATAGTTCCTCTTCTTCTTCTATAAACTCGGGCCGTTGGAACCGTTCCCTGGATCGACTCAATTTCCATTTCCTCCACTCTCGCAGACGATTTTGGATATCTGGGTAAAGTGGGGATAGGATCATCACATCACTATCAGTTTTATCAGTTTCTTCTTGTGTCTCAGCTGCGCAGACTACATTGTGTCTTCGATTTGCCTCTGCACTGATCGCCTTCAGCAGACTTAGACTTAGCTGTTTCATCAATTACATCTGGGGACTCTCTTGCTTGGCTTTTAAGTATTTGTTCCATCTTCCTTGAAGGATTTGTTCCCTACATTTTGGCATAGTCTTGCAAACAAACTTTGATTTATTTTCCTTTCTTCAATGATCGCCGCCATTACGATCAACTTTGCTTTTGACATTGGTCAAAGCCGCCAAATTTGATGTCAATACATTTGGCAACTATGTCCAACGACTTGTGATAATCCTCCTTCACCCTCTTGTTTGATGTGTAAACTATTTTATCAAGACACATCGGGCTTGGCTATTTCCTTCCAAGCGGCGGAAGTTTACATCACCGTTGATTTCGATGCTCCTTCCGTCGGTAGTGAGCGTGTTCACCAAATCCTTGCGAGAGATGGTGAGCTTCTTTTCGTGAAGATGACTTTATCCCTTCATCGTGAATCTCGGCGTTCACGAGAATCGCGACCTCCTCCACATAGGTCATCGGATATTCCAGTCGAAAAACGATTTCAGCCCAGGCGTTTCCAATTTCTCAGCAATTTTCTTCACTAGGGTGTCGGACCCCTGTTTCACCATCTTTGTCGAAATCCACAATGAGACCCTGTGGATTTGCTTTCCTAACTTGACAAAATCATAGGTTGATGCCATCCTTCGGATTTTTCAAGAAAACTTAGAGATTGATTTGAAGATAGATAGGGTTTTGAGAAAATTTTTGCCTTTGCTTCGAGAGAGAGAAATGAACAGTTTTGGTAGTGTGTGAGAGAAAGCTGGACGAAAATGGTTTAAGTATGGTTTATGAAAGGACGTGTGGGTGGTTTTTGAAATGGGATCGAAATCAACGGCTTAGATTTGGCACGCCAATTGAGCATTTAATGTCTCGTATTTAATGCGGCAAATTTATATCCAATCATAAGCTTGGTGTGCGCTTTTGGTTTGGTCACACGTCATAATTATTATGTCGACGTCATTCTTAAAAACATTCCCGCTTAGTAAAACGATCATTGCGTTTTTGTCACTTTGCTCATAAATGATTCACTTTTGCCCTCACCGGTTTAGCTCTTCTTCTCACAAATCCTCTTTGTGACTCAAATTGTCACCGACTTGGTATAGTTGTCTTTCCGATCGGTGGTTTACTTAGTCGATTTGTGAGTTCACTCTTTTTCCCTTTTTGTGTTCCATTTCTTTTCTTTGATTCTTCCTGAGTGTCGCTTAGCTCAATTAACCCTAACTCATGCTTGAGTTCTTCAAATCTTGACTCACATAATGGTTTTGTGAAGATGTCGACCAATTGTTTATCGGTTGAGATATACTACAAGATGATGTCCTTCTTTTCAACATGATCTCTTATGAAGTGATATCGACATCGATATGCTTTGTTCTTGAGTGCAACACAGGATTTTGAGTAATTGCAATTGCACTTATGTTATCACACATGATTGGAATTTCTTTTTCCTCAACTTCCTAGTCTCTCTCACTTTGTCTCATCCATAGGACTTGGCCTGACAAATTTGCTCATAGCCATTTATTCTAACCCGGTGTAGGTGGCTATTGAATTTTGCTTCTTGCTAAACCCTAAATCAGCATGTTTCCTAGCATTTGACATGTGCCTCGAGGTGCTTTTCTCCCACTCTGCATCCAAGATAGTCGTAGTCGAATAGCCAATTAGTTTGAATCCACCTTCCTTTGGATACCATAAGCCAACTTCTTGCTTCCTTTCAAGTATCTCGGATTCTTTTAGTTTTTTGTCATATGACTCTCTTTTGGAGCAGATTGAAATCTTGCACATACACCTACAAAGAAAGGTGATGTCGGCCTCGCTTTGTGAGATAGAGCAATGATCCAATAAGTGCTCAGATCTTGTTTGATCTACGTGCTTGCCATCCGCATCCATGTCCATTTTGATGATGTATCCATTGGTATTTTTATAGAAGACTTCTCCTCCATACCAAATTTCTTCATTAAATCTCTCGTGTATTTTGTTTGACTTATGAAGGTTCCATCCTTCATTGTTTCACTTGAGTCCAAGGAAGAATGTTAGCTCTCCCATCATGCTCATTTCAAATTTACTTTGCATGAGGTTTGAAAATTTTCACACAGACTCTTTGTTTGTGGATCCAAAAATGATGTCATCCACATATATTTGAACAAGCAAGATACTCTTTTTGTCTTGAATTCTGAAAAGTGTTCTATCTACTTTTCCTTTTGTGAATCCATTCTCAGTTAGGAATTGTGACAAAGTATCATACCATGCTCTGGGTGCCTGTTTCAATCCATACAGAGCTTTCTTAAGTTTGTATACCTTATCTCCAAGAGTCTTCTGCTCAAATCCTGGAGGTTGTTCAACATACACTTCTTCTTCCAGTAAACCATTTAGGAATGCACTTTTTACATCCATCGATATACAATGAAATTCTTGTGAGCTACATAGGCAAGAAACATCCTTATTGCTTCCAATCTTGCTACAGAGCAAATGTTTCATCAAAATCTATTCCTTCTTCTTGGCAATATCCTTTGGCTACTAGTCTTGCTTTGTTTCTTACCACGAACCTTCCTCGTTCATCTTGTTTCAACACCCATTTAGTACCAATAACATTTTGATGGGTGGGTCTTTGAACTAATTCCCATACTTTATTTCTTTCAAACTGATTCAGCTCTTCTTGCATAGCTTGAATCCAATGTGTGTCATCCAATGCTTGTAACACATCTTTGGGCTCTATTTGCGAGATAAAGCATGTGAACATAGCTTCTTGTTGAGTTCTGGATCTTGTTTTGACACCTTCTCTTATATCTCCAATGACAAGTTCTCGTGGATGGTCTTTCACCATCTTACATCAGTTGAAGTAAGTTAGCTGGTTCGATCGTCTAGCAACATGTTGCTTTGATCAGCTCTCTCGTAGTCACTTAGCCGCCAATTTTCCAAAGCATTTTATGAGACTCGGCTATCTCATCTTCATCCGAGTTAATAGTTCCAGCTTCACTTCAAAGATAGGGACTCTTCTCGTATGGTTGGATGATTCAAATTATCACCGACTCTTCAATGTCTTCTCCATTTACATTTGGCTCATCGAATACCACATGAATGGATTCCTCCGCAACCATAGTCCTTTTGTTGAGTACTCTGTAGGCTTTGCTTTCACCGAGTATCCCAAGAAGATACCTTCATCGCTTTAGCATCGAAGGCCTTTAGATTGTCTTTGCCATTGTTGTGGATGAAGCATTTACATCCAAATATTCTAAAATATGCAACATTTGGTTTTCTTCCAAATCCAAATCTCATAGGGAGTCTTTGTCACCGTCTGCTTATCATACATCCTGTTTTGAGTGTAGCAAGTTGTGTTGATTGCTTGACCCAAAATCTTTTTGGTAACCTGCTTGACTAACATGGTCCTTCTTTGCTTCTTTGAGAGTTTTGTTCCTTCTTTCTCGCAACTCCATTCTCACAAAGTGGAGTCCTTGTCAGTAGATAGTTCATGACCAATACCATTTTCAATACAATCGAGTTATTATTCCATTGACAAACTCGGTTCCTCCTCTGCGATCTTATTTTGATAATGGTTTGGCTCTTCTCATTTTGAATCCTCTTCATCACCGTGGTAGTTTCGTAGAGTTTCTTTCTTCTTACACATGAATATTGTCCATGTATATCTTGAGTAGTCATCTACTACCACCAAGGTGTATTTCTTTCCACTTATGCTTGGTTGTTCCACCGGGCAAATAGATCCATATGTAGCGGATGCAATATTCTTGTTGAAGATGGACATGTCTTTTCTTTGAATGAAGATTTGATTTGTTTTCCCTTCGACATGCATCACATATACTCTCCTTCTTGTATCTTGAGTCGGAAGTCCTTCCACAAGATTACTTCTTGCAAGCTTGTTAATCGTTTTGAAATTCGGTGACTCGGCTTTTTTTGTGCCACGACCAACTTGATTCAAATTTGTCTTTTGCTAATAGACAGTCTTTGGGTGTAGCAATTGACCAATCTACTACATACATGTTCTTTTGTCCGCATCCTTGCAACACAACTTCATTCGATTCAAGATCCTTGATTTGGCATATACCCATGTTAAATCCAACATTATAGCCCTTGTCACGAGTTGATTGCTTAGCAAGTTGAAGTTGAGTCCTTCAACATATGCAACATCCGTGATTTCTAATCCATTCCTCTTGATGGATCCATTCCTCTTATTTCACCTGAGCTTCATTTCCTCCAAATATGACTTTTGCTCATTTTACTTCCTTGAATTTTGACAGATTTTTCTTGTTTCTGTCATATGTCCGGAATGACCACTATCCATATACCAGGTTCCTTGGCACTCAGTTGTTCCTTGAACCCGCAATCAAGGAAATTAAGTTTTAGGTACCCATACTTGTCCTGGGTCTTGAGGGGTTAGAATTGTAAGATGATCCAACCAACTTATAGCCAAATGATTTGACTCTAAGGGGTTGCCATCTATCGATGCCATAATCATAATTAATCTTGGCAAATTGCTTGGGGATTTTAGGTTCATACAAATGTTCTCTTTTGTCAATCGTATGCCTGTATAAGTTTTAGCAATCGCCTTCTTTGGGTAATTGTGGTGTCTCTGAGTGTAGTGCCTAGGTGCGTATGTGTCTTGATGAAAGTTCTTATACTTTTGGAATGGCCTTTGCTAAGTTCTAGGCCTTTGCCATTTGGGCTTATATTCCATAAGTCTATCTTTGATAGTTCACTTCATTCCAATCGGCTTGGCTTGGATATTTTCTACCATTCCCATCATATGTATTTCTTTTATAGATTTTCCGGGGTTTTTGGTAGCTCTGTTTCTTCTTTCTGAGTATTTTCTCTGTTTGGAGTTTGCTTTGAGGAACTCGATCAATCTCTTCTCACTGTCCTTACAGTAGCACTCAACTCGGCCGTTTTCCTTTTCCTTTATAACCAAGGCCATTTTGCTTGTAATTGTGCTTTGAAGTGAATGTGTGTGTACCATTTAGAGTTTTGGATTTTTAGACTCTTCATTGCTTGAAGATCCTTTTTCCAAAATTACTTTTGAGGTTTGACATAGCACGAGGAATTAAATCCTAAGCCCTGTCTTGTCTCCACATTCTCTTTGACTCATAATAAGATCATCCAATGATTTAGATGCCTTAGTGAATGAGGCAATAACATTTTTGAGGTCATTCTCCTCTTTTTCTATGGCAACTATTTCTCGCTATTAACTTAGCATTTTCACCTTTAAACTTTCATTCTCAACAACCTATTTGACTTAGAGTACTTGAGCTCCTTAGTCGGCTTTTGAGTTTTGGCTCTTGAGTAGGTCTGTTTTCCTCATTTAATAGTGTGTGTGAGGATTTAATGTGTTCAAAATCTTTCATCATTTTGCCTAATGTATCATAAAGATCAGTGGGTGATGAAGTGTGTGTGTCACACTCACTATCACTAGAATCTGAGTTTGATGAGTTAGAGTGTACCTCATCTTCTTGGTCGTCCGTTGATCTTGTTCCTTGGCCATCAAATGATCAAGGCTTCTTCTTCGAGTCACTTGAGTAGTCGGCTTCATTGCTCTCAAATCACCTCTCTCTTGACTTGGTTTCAAAGTTCCTCTGCAACCATCATTGCCTTTTTCTTTTCTTGTCTTCTTTCTCTCAAGACCTTTCTTTCTTCTTCATTCCTCGTATTTGTTAACTACAGGATATGAGCAATCAATGGTATAGTGACCTGGTTGTCTACGATTCAAAGATAGATATTCACCTTTTGGTCGACTCTTTCCATTCTTGGATTGTCACCCTTTGATATTCACTTTTTGATGATATGTTCTCTTGGTTGGTCTATCTTCCTTTGATTTGGAGGAGCCGAGTGTCTTCTGGAAGATTCGCCCTTTCCTCTCTTGTAGTTCTTATTGAAGAACTTGTTGAACCTTTTAACCATCGGGCTATTTCTTCGGATCAATGACTTCTTTGACCTCGGCTCTCTTCCCATCTTTAACAATTAGAGCAACTGTTTTGGGTACAAATGTCTCTTCCTCGGTCTTTTCTTCTCGGCTCAAACTCGTAGGCTTTGAGGTCGAGAATAGTTCATGGTTGGATGTCTTTGATAGGTCCATGGAATGTCTTAGTGCCATGACCTTCATTTCCCATTCACCGAAGACTTTTTAGGATCTTCATACACATTTCTTCTCAGGCATATTCCTTTCCAAGTGCGATAACTCATTGGTGATTTACGAACCGAGCATCCAGTTGATCCGGTTTTCTCCCGAGATCATTTTGAAGTTCTCAAATTTCTCGTACATGACCACCGATAATTTGTTTTCTTTGATTGCTCACGAGCCTTCACAAATCAATGTTAGCTTGTCCCCGATTTCTTTAGCCATTTTGCATGATTTGACTTTATTGAACATGGCTTTGTCCAATGTTTTGTAAAGGATGTCCTTGGCTACATTGTCCAGGTTGTATCTTTTTCTCATCATTTGTCCATTCAGTTCTTGGTTTTTCAACCATAGTGGTCTAGGGACAACATCCTCTTCACCTTCACCGCAGCTTCTTTCTTACAAATGTTGTGTTCACCTTTAAGATTTGCGGTGGCCCATCCTCTATCACTATCCACATCTCATCATGTAATCTTTGATAGATGAGCCTGCATACGAATTTTCCAATCATCAAATTCTTCAATTGTGAACATAGGGATGCGTGTCAAATTTGCTTCCATGATAATAAATTTTAATGATAAAGGTAGTTTTGAAAGTTTAAGTACTAAGGCGACTTTGAAAAGTTTGGAGATCTAGTTCAAGAACTAGTGCGGAAGGCTCAATGAACCAACCGCTCCGATACCACTTGTAGGTCCCAAGGGTGTAAGTGTAAGGTTTAGAAGGGGGTTGAATAAACCTTACCAAATTTTTGATTTAGTCCTTTTAAATATTCGAGTTGATACTACACAACTGTGTCCTTGGTGGATGCCAATTTAGTTAATCGATGGAGTTAGTCTCTCAACGCACTCAACCGAGTCATTGATGGAATAACTCACCAAGTCTAAATTAACTCACTATGGTTTGTTTTTCATTGGAAGACTTAACACCCTTAAGTTTGGTTAAGTAAAGATTTAGAGCTTGATTTAGTACTTAGAGATTATCTAATGGATAGCAAATATGTCGTGAGAATTAAACAAATATGATGCAAGAATTAAAGTCTTTGAAATGTAAATGACACAATAAGATTTTTATAGAGGTTCGAAGATGGGGTAATTCTTCTACTCCTCTCTTCTCCAACTCCTGGAGGAATCCACTAGGTATTGATCGTAGATACAAAGTGGTAACAGATCCGGATACAAGTCTTGATCACACAAATGACTTGATCCTTTGGGACTCGATGGAGACGCCTTGATCACTCACCGGCTTCTCGTGCGACTCGGCTTCTTCACAGGGCACTTGCTTGCTACTAAATAAGACTTGCTCAAGCTCTTTTGGATTTGATCACGAAGCCCTCCAAAAGCTCAAGACTTGGTTCGACCTTGAACCTTCCTACAATCCTTCGAGGAATGTAGACCCTTGATTTTTCAAGGTAATTTCTGTTCAACCGATTGAAGTTATCTTTCCTTCACAGGTGAGTGTTGGATTGATATTCTTCGTAGTGTAGGCTTGAGGATTGAGCGTTTAATAACTTGAGAATATTTCGATTTATTCTCTAATAATTGCTTGAATGTTTTTTTTTTTTTTTGTTCTCGTCTACTTCTCTCGAGTCATTCCTCGGCTATTATAGTGATCTTTCAAAAATCACCCGTTGAAGAGATAGGCTTATTTTTTTGAAAGTCACTTGCGGTCGTTGGCTTGTCTTGTTGCGATCCTTGGAATTGCCATTTCCTCGTATGAATTGTTCTTCCCCTTTTCGTAGTTCGACACGGTGTAGTGCTTCCCATTGGTTTATTCCTTTTGCACGCTTCGGGGTGAGCACTTCGAGAAAGGTAGTATGGAGATATTACTTGTTTAGGTAATTCTCTTAATTTACGTACAACGGATCTTTTTCAGATTATCTCGACTTGACCGCATTTCCTTGCTTTCCCCAGGTGACTTAGAGTGAGCTTCCAATCATTGGATGACTCTTCCGTCACTTCAACTTGAGACTTGGCTTTTCTTAAGTTGACTTGACGATACTCCACTCACCGCATCTCACCGCTCCTTCAAAGAGAGTTCCCGTCTACTCTTCTTTGCCATACTCAAATGTCTTGCAATGAGTCTTCCTTCTAGTTTCCATTGTCTTCTTGCATGTTTGGGCATAGTGACTTAACTCACTTGACCAGCCCTATTTATTGCAATGCGCTTTACAACAAAATTGGGGTGCCAACTTCCTATTCTAAGTTTTGCATGGCATTCATCAAAATCTAAACAATAAATTTCCTAACAAAGGTTGCGGGTTCGATATTTGGAATGCGGTTATAAATGGATTCATCATCCCAATGGAGAAAAAGGAAGACGGAACTCAAATCCCAAAAGGCCTCAAGGAGTTCAATGATGAAGACAAGAAAATATTCTCCTTAAACGGTAAAGCTCTTGACATCATTCATTGTTCTCTTACCTCTACGGAGTATAATCACATTCGAGGGATATGGTCGGCACATAAAGTATGAAAAAAATTAGAAACCATTTATGAAGGTACGAAGAAAGTTAAACAAGCTAGAAAGATCATGCTTGTTAAAGATTTCAAAAACTTCATAATGCTCGAAGGTGAAGAGATTTTGAAAATGGTGGAAAGGTTAGACAACATCGCCAATCCTTTATTGGCACTCGGAAAAGTCATTTTAGAAGAAGACAAGGTAACCAAAATTTTGAATGCGCTTCCCGGTTCTTGGTCCGAAAAGGTGACGACTATCATGGAAGCTCAAAATTTAGAAACTCTAAATTTTGATGAGCTTATTGGAAATCTTCTCATCCACGAAGTATACATAAATGAAAGGAGTTATTCAAAAGCATCTACTTCTCAACCGGATATAATATCGAATCCAACAACATGGGATGAGCTTCTTGCAACATCCGATGATGAGGAAGCCGAGCAATGTCTAATGGGCATCGAAGAAGACAATGAGGTACGGTCTAATTCTTCTATCTCTTTTATTAATTAATTACAAGATGATTTTTGATGAGCTTCAAAATGAATTCCAAAGCATGCTTTTTAAATACAAACTTTTGAAAAAGGAATTCAACACTTTGAAAAATGAAAAGGTTAGTGTACTTGTTTCATATAAATCACTTTCTTGTGCTCACACTACTACACTTGATAAGATTAGAAACCTTGAAAAAGAAAATGAAATTCTCACTAAGGATATTGATTGCATGAAAAAGGATATGATGAATTTTAATCTGAGTACCGATAAAATGACCAAAATTCTTGATGTTCAACGTTATGATCATTTGAAACTAGGACTTGGCTATAAACTAAATGTTATCAATAGTATGAAAAAGAATCAAGTACCTACTCTTGTCTATGCCAATCATTATGCTTCTAGAACTATTACGTGCTTTTATTGTGGTAAAAGTGGTCACACGGCAAATATTTGTCGGGCTAAAAATAGCTCAAATTATTATTGGAGACCTAAAAGTCTCAATGCTAATCTCAAAAGACCCAAACACTTGAGGGTACCACAAGATAATTTCATGATAGGTACTTGGCGCAATAAAAGTCAAAGAAAATTCAAATCGTCAAATAGACAACAAATTTTCGCGCCAATTGATCAAAGGAGAAGACATTATCAACAAAATCATTTTCCAAGAAGAAGGTATAATCAACAATGGAAAGATACAACCCTTGGCAATGGCGAAATTGGTAACTCTTATCCTCTTCTTGAACTAGCATTTTATTATTCATGTCTTTATTCTTCTCTTGATTGTCATAATTCTTTTTCAAAATATTTCTTAAAAAATGAGGTCTCAAATATATACTCTCGGTTTTTCAAAATTCAAAAAGAGACCTTGAATAAATTTCCAATCAAACTTTTGTTGATTCCTACAAAAAGCATAGTATGTGCTACTTGTCCAACTTCTATGATGTTTTATATCAATATTGTCTATACTATCTGATATTACTATGCTCTTGTGCAAGATTTTGCAGGAAATATTTTGGAATTAAAGAGCAAATGATCGTAGACTTATCCAGGGCTACCTACATCATGATTTGTCAAGTTTGAGAAAGGCATATTAGTTGACAAACAAAATTTAGGTATGTTCATCAACTTTCATTACTCCCATAGACTCGATATTCTTCATGACGTATGCCTATGCGCTCTATTATCAAGCAATTTCAAAGAATCTCATTTAATAGTTGTTAAAAGAAATTTTTCAATATTTGAAAGGCACTCTTTCTTAAGGTTTGTTTTATCCAATGCTTGAAAAAGTTCCTATTTTTTGTGATAAAACATTCGGTATAATTTTTTTTCTCAAAATATGATTCATCATAACCGAACAAAACATATTAAGGTTCGTCATCATTGTCTAAGGGATTGCGTTTCCAAATGAAAAATTGAGATGTGTTTCATTCCGTCTCAAGATCAACTCGCATATATTTTTACAAAACCGCTAACCGCCGAGTATTTTGCTTCAATATGAGCTCGATTAGGTATAATGCATATTGAATAAGGTTTATGTTTGTATTTTGCGCATTTTTAAAACTTAGGGGTGAAAAATCGGATTTTTGGATCAAAATTCGGACATAACAAGAAAAAGAAGCTCCAGGGACTGGATGAAGGGAGGACGACCGGTCGACCACTACCTGGACCGGTCAGACCCCCCCTGGACCCATTGACCTGGGCTAGTTTTTGGTTTAAATATATTTTGTTCCCAGACTTAGCTTTTTGAACGGTTTTTCTCATATTTTCGCACCCTTTTGCCAATTTCACACACAATTCACTCAAAATAATTTCTTTCTTGTAAATTCTCTATTTTTGAGTTTCTATTACTCGTATTTTTCCATTATTACCCGACTTCTCCGATTAATTGGTAAGTTTAATTCCTTTTTAATCTCAATTGGGTTGAACCCTTGAGAAAGTGCTTATATTTTGATAGTTGATGGAATTCTTGTATAATTGTGTTGGCTATGATGATTGTTGATGGATGATATTTATAGAACTGCATTTGGTGATAAAAATTTGGGCTTGATTACATTTACAAGGGTTATATACATCTTCAATTTTATTCTACGCACACCAAGTGCTCGATAAAATATTTTAATAAAAATTCATCACTTACATGATTTTCTCGATTTCAAAAGTCATATAAGTTTATAGAGATCATGTTTTGTCAATCAAATGAGCTTTTACAAATCAACTTATCAAATTTTCCCTTATTATTTGAAATTTTAAGCTCTTCGATCAAAAGCTCGATATTCGATGGAAATGCGCACTTTGATATATATATTTATGATGTTTTTATCGTGTTAACATTCTTTTTGATGATTCCAAAGGGGGAAAACATGAAATAAGCTTATATGCTCAAAGAAGCCAGAAAAAGCTTGCAAAAAAAGCTATAAGTTGTGGTTATAAAAAGCCAAAAGTTGTGGATGTAACTTAGACCATTGGATGCATTATGGATTCTTATACATGTCTAATGAATTCTTTTTGACAGGAGGAGCTTCTAAGCTCTTAAAATTCAAGCTCAAAGTGTAAAAGCTGAGCTTTTAGCTTTTGGTTATTTGTTTCTTTATCTACTCTTGTTGTGCATGTTGAAAGGGGGAGCTTTTACAAAATGTTTTGAAAATCTTTACTCACATCCTTGTGACTCTTACGTATGGAAAGTTGACGCTCAAAATGGATAGTTGTTTTAGACCGGAAAAACTTGTTTTGTTTTCAAAATCAACTTCTTAAAATTGTTTTGGTTTGTAATCATCAAAATGGGGGAGTTTGTTAGATAAATATTTTTATCGTAATTTTGATGATTTTATTTAATCGAGTTTTTCACCAAAACAATGTTCCTAAATGTTGTCCAAATACTCCCAAACGATTTTAAATATTTTTACTAATTTTTTGGAGTATTTCTTGAAATTTACTTTTGACTAAAATTTGACAACACTTTTGTCTCGTGTTCGACCAGTCACTCTAGAGAGCAACCTGTGCCTGAAAGTTGGTTTCCAAAATAGAAACGAGATGGACGAAAAACCCCATGGGGTCGACCGGTCGACCACCCGGTCGACCTGTGCCTGGGAAGGATTTCTCTTCACTGACTTCTCAGTATTCATTTTGTGAAGACCTGGACCGGTCAATAATGTCGACCGGTCCAACCCCCCTTAGACCGGTCCAACAGTGTAATTTTCATGTTTTCTTTCAAAATCTGTATTAGAAGTTGACCGGTCGACCTAAGGTTTTATCAGTAGAAACTATCTGTTGAGCAGCAGACAACTTTTCATGAAATTAAGGAATTGATTTCTAACAACTATAATTTTGATATAATCTGCAATTTTTTTACAGATTTCATCTCCAAGAGGAGCCTATCAAGTTTAAGACATCTCCTATAAATAGATGAAGATTTGAAGTAACAAAAGACAACACAACAATACAAGCAATACAATACAAGCTCTTGTTCTTCATTTTCATACTCTTGTTGTATTTCTAGCCTAAGTCTTTAACTTGCACATCTTTAGTATTAGGCTTTTATTCTTGATTACACTTGTACTTCAAAGTTGTATACTTCATTATCGAGTTGTAATCTTGAATTTGTTTCAATCATCCAAAACAAGATATCCTTGTTAGTGTTCTTGTGGTAAGAGCACACTTAGGTGATTTTAGGTGTTGAAGAGTGTGGTACTCTTCATAGGTGAAGGAAGATTGTGGTAATCTATTTGGTGGTGTTGTAAGAAAAGTGTGGTACTCTTCAAGGTGAAGTTGTAATAGTTGTGGTAACTATAAATAATTTTTTTTTCTTTTTCAAAATCCACTTCGGATATACCGGGGTGGTACAGCACGTAGTCCCTAGGTGGAGTGAAGCTCTATAAATCATCGTGTGTTATTTATTTTTCCGCACTTACCTTCTTGCTATCATCTTCACATTCGAAAAAGAGGGCGAAACTCGGAAAATCGGCATAATCTATTCACCCCCCTCTCTAGATTATCTTAGCCACTTGGACTAACACAGGGGCTCAGGCCGCCCCCTAGGGGCGTGCCCTCCTCCGCCGGGGAGTGCGCCTAGGCGCGCCCTTGTGGCCACCCGGGGATGGGGGCCAAGGGGGTGCCCTTGCCCACTCCGGGGAGGCGCCCCAGGTGGCCCTCTACAGTTCTCAACTCTCTCTCCGCGCGATGCACTCCACCTCTCCATCAACTCTCAATTCAAGTCTCACCTCAACTCTCACCTCACCTCTCACTTGTAAGAAATTTCTCGAGTCTTCTACAAAGCAAAAAATTTTAAAAGTTGAGAGGTTGAGAGAGAGAATATACCTTTGGAAGACATGGTCATAAGCCTCCACTCCAAAGTATCCTTGTGCAAAGTGGTCAAAGACACTCCAAAGACAAGATAACATATATTACAAGACAAGCCAGATATTTCTACACCGGATTAGTTTTCGCACTACTTCATCCCTCCACAGCACAAGAGCTGGGGGCTTATGTTGGGGATAAAAATGGTATTTAATAATTTAATTAAATATTATTTATTTTATATTTTTTTATTTAGTATTAATTGTCCAATTGGGCTCTTCATAATTAAATCGGCCCAATCGGTCATTTTCTCCTATGTGGACTGGCCTATAGGCCAAATTCTCCTACACGGCCCACGGGACACATCTCCCAGTTATAAGAAGGTCCCTCCTATTATCATTAAGTAATTAACTCATAATTAATTCATAATCCTCCTACGCATATTTTTTCCAGTATTCGTTTAATGTTATTTTCTCTTTTTTACCATGCTGACTTGAGCGTCGGAGGGGCCTCCCTAGGACAACTGCGGGGGCTCTCTAACATTTGAGCGTGTGTGCAGGCAAGTTCCCAATTGAAGGAGTTAGCAGTTCAAGGAGCAGAAGACGAGAAGACTTCCCGATGGGGAAAAGGACTAGCGTGAAGACTTCCCTCTCGGGGGAAGAGGATTTTGGTCAACTCAATTCACTTAGGTGATATGCCTTAAAAAAGCAGCATCATATGTAATGTTAACAAATTGATACTACTTGAATTGGCTAATCCAAACTAGGCGAAGATTAATTTGTCGAAGCTATCCTATGGACAAAAATGTGTGATCAAATTCGGCCCACCCAACTTCCATCTATTTTCGGACCGTTTTAACTTTTAATAGCATAAGTAAGTTTGGGTATGCCAAGAGTTTCTATTTTCAAACACGACTCATTCATTTTTTACTTAAAAAAAAAGGTAAATCTCACTTGACCCCCTATACTCTTCTTGAATATCACTTTACCCTCTTGTACTCCCAATTATATCACATTACCCTTTGAATGTTAGATAAATGTTTTTATCATGATTTTGATGATTTCGTTCGATTTTGTTCAAATGAGTTTTTAAACCAAAACAATGTCCCTAAATGTTGTCTAAATACTTCCGATCGATTTAAAATGTTTTTACTATTTTTCAAGTATTTTTGGAGTTTATTTTCGATAAAAAAATTGGACAACACATTTGTTTCGTGCTCGACCCGGTCGCACTATAGGGCAACCCGCACTGAGTTGAGTTTTGAAACAGAAAATGGGACGTAGAAAAAAGAGGGAGGGCGACCAGGTCGACCGGGTGGTCGAACGGTGAGGGCTACCGGTCGACCCCAGGGCGACCGTGCACTGAGCCCCCTCTTTTGGTTCGATCTTCTCTTTTCCATTTTTTATCAACCCCAACCTGTCAAGACCAAGGGCGACCGGCCGCACTTTCTTCGATCGGTCCCCCCGTGTAAAAATAGTAGGAATTCAATTTCAATCTTATCTCGTGCGATCGGTCGCACCCCGGTTTATCGCAAACTATCCGTTGCATTTTCGATGACTTTTCCCTATTTTGTGGGATTGATTTCTAACAGCTATTTTGATGATTTTAAATGGTTTTTTTGCAGCAAATCACTCCCCAAGGAGGAGCCTATGTCCGAAATGAAAGCCAAGTCCTCTCCTATAAATAGAGGCTTCATTCAAGCAACAAGACACAACACTCTACACAAGCAAAGAGCAATCAAGCAAACACTTTCATATATCTTGTTGTATTAGCCTTAGCACTTTCACTTGTACAAATTTGAGGTCTAGGCTTTCAATTCTTGATTACACTTGTACTCATATTGTATCAATCATTATTGAGTTGTAATCTTGATTTTGGTCATCATTCAACACAAGACATCCTTGTGAGTATTCTTGTGGTGAGAATACACTTGGGTGATCTAGGTGATAGGTGTTTGAAGGTTGTGGTAATCTTCAAAGGTGTTGTAACAGGGGTTGTGGTAATCCTCAAGGTGGTGTAAGAGGGTTGTGGTAATCCTCAGGTGTTGTATTAATTTTTGGTAAATTAATAAAATCTTTTTTTTTTTTGAAATCCATCCCTGGATATCTTTGGGGTGGTAGAGGATTAGGCCCTAGGTGGGTTGAACCTCTATAAATCGAAGTGTGATGTTTAATTTCCGCACTTAGCATTTCATCTTTGCTTGAGTTTTTCGAAAAAGAGGGCAAAATCGAAAAACCAAGATAATCTATTCACCCCCTCTAGATTATCGTAGCCACTTGGACTAACAAGTGGTATCAAAGCCAAACTCTTTGGCTAGCTCGTTACGAGTAAAGAGGAAAGATACATGGCTACAAATGATGCTCATCTCACCACCGGCGCCTCCACCAACAAGCCACCACTATTCGACGCCAACAACTACGCATTTTAGAAAGACCGTATGGAGTGCTTCCTACAAGGGTGCGGGTTCGACATTTGGAATGTGGTCATTGAAGGAGTTGATCAACAAACCAAGAAATCGGAGGATGGCACCTTGGCTCCTAAACCTTTCAAGGAGTTCGATGAAAACGACAAAAAGGCTTTCTCTCTAAACGGTAAGGCCTTAAATATTTTGCATTGTTCTCTTACCGCCACCGAGTACAATCGCATAAAAGGCATAAGGTCGGCACATGAGGTTTGGGAAAATTGGAGACCTTCTATGAAGGGACCAAGAAAGTCAAGCAAGCAAGAAAGACCATGCTTGTTAAAGACTTTGAAAACTTTAACATGCATGATGGTGAAAGCATCTCCAAGATGGTGGAAAGGCTTGACAATATTGTCAATCCTCTTGTGGCCCTCGGTAAAGTCATCTCCGAAAAAGAGAAGGTGACTAAGGGGTATTGAATGCTCTCCCGGTTCATGGTCCGAAAAAGTGACGGTAATCACGGAGGCACAAAATCTTGAGACACTCAAGTTTGACGAGCTTATTGAAACCTCCTCATCTATGAAGTTTATCTCAAGGAGAGGAAAAATTCCAAACCATCTATAAATCAATCGGGTATGCAAATTATTCCTAAAGGTCTTGCTTCTTCTTCTTCTAATAATGCATACTATGATAATGATGAGGAGGAGGAGACGGCCGCACTTGTTCGAAAATTTGCAAAATTTGTGAATAAAAACAAAGCAAGAAAACCAAGAGATAATGCTTGCTTTAAATGCGGAAAACCCGGGCACTTTATTGCCGATTGCCCAAAGCTCGATGAAGAGGAGCAAAAGAAAAGGAAGCCTTTCACGAAAAAGAAGGCTCTAAATGCGGAGGTCAAAACATGGGATGAACTACTCGAAACAACCGATGAGAAATGAGAGACCGAACATGGTGTCATGGCCATAGATGATTAAAATAATGAGGTACGCTCCAATTCTTCTACTTCCTCCATAGTTGATGATTTGCAATGTGAGTTTGATGAATTGCAAATTGAGTTTCAAAATTTAATCGTTAAATACAAAAATTTGAAAAAGGAGCATAAGGAGCTTAAGGTTGAAAAAGAAAAATTATTTACCTCTTATGAATCTCTAGACAAAGCTCATACTCTTACTCTTACTAGAGTTTACTCTCTTGAAACCGAAAAGGAATTGCTCACAAAAGACATTGAATGTTTGAAAAATGATGTGCATCGTTTCAACATAAGCACAGATAAAGTCACAAAAATTTTAGATGCACAAAGAGGTGAGCATTCCAAATTGGGACTTGATTATAAGCCATTTCAAAGTGTTTTTAAGAAAAATAACCAAGGTCCGACTTTTGTACATGCTAGTAGTTCTAATACTCCTACTTGTTTTTATTGTGGCAAAGTTGGACATTATGCTAATAATTGCAAATTGAGAAATAGCTCTAGACATGTTTGGAGACCCAAAGGTCTCAAGACTAACCCCATGGACCCCAAAATTATAGGGTACCTAAAAGAAATTCTTTTGTAGGTAATAGGGGCTATAACAACAATGGGAGATTCAAAATGGCTCGTGGACAGCGGATGTTCACGCCATATGACCGGGAGGAGAGAACTTTTACCAACATCAAGCTCCAAGAAGAGGGTACGGTCATGTTCGGCAATGGCAAATGAAGAATTCTTGGAAATGGATAAATTGGTAACTCTTCTTTCTCTCTTAGTAATGTTCTTTTAGTAGACGGGCTTAAGTTTAATTTGATAAGTGTTAGCCAACTTTGTGATTCAAATTATAATGTTTCCTTCAATAAAGAAAATTGCCTTATACTTAAAAATGGTGAAATTATTTGTGAAGCAAATAGAAAAGGCAATCTTTACAAAATTTGTACAAGTGATTTGGTTAGTCAAAATATTTCTTGTTTAGTCGCCAATAATGATTTAACTAGTTTATGGCATAGGCGACTTGGACATGTTGGATACAAGAATTTGAAAAATATTTACAAAAACCAACATGTGAAAGGACTACCCAAATTGAATTTTGAAAATCTTGGCTTATGTGACACTTGTCAAAAGAACAAATTAGTTAAAAGTAGTTTTAAGCCCAAAAATGAAATTTCCACAACCAAACCCCTACAATTGCTTCACCTTGATTTGTATGGGGATATTGGTACGGCAAGTCTAAGTGGAAAACATTACACTTTCGTTATTGTCGATGATTTCTCTAGATATACTTGGGCTCTTTTTTTTTACCCATAAAAGCGATGTCGTTAATGAGTTTGTTAAGTTGTGTAGAATTATTGAGAATGAAAAGGAAGACACTATTAAGTCTATTCAAGCGATCGAGGTGGAGAATTTAATGGTGAATTTAGAGTCTTTTGTGAAACCAAAGGATATGCTCATAATTTTTCGGCTCCAAGGACACCTCAACAAAATGGAGTAGCCGAAAGGAAAAATCGGACACAACAAGAGATGAGTCGGTCCATGCTCAATGAATTTTTACTTCAAAATATTTTTGGGCCGGCCGTAAGTACCGCTTGCTATGTCATTAATCGAGTTTATATTCGTCCTAAAATGAATAAAACTCCATATGAGCTTTGGAAAGGTAGAACTCCAAATATTAGTTATTTCAAGATATTTGGTTGTAAATGCTTTATTTTGAATACCAAGGATCAATTGGACAAACTTGATCCTAAGGCCGATGAAGGGATATTTATGGGATATTCAACAAAAAGCAAAGCATATCGGGTTTACAATAAGACTAGTGGAGTTGTTGAAGAATCCGTCCATGTCAAATTTAATGAAGCTTCTGTGTTGAAAGAATACCCAATGATGAAAGTGATGAAGAGGATACTATTGAACCAATTGTTCAAGTTGATGATCAACCGTCTACATCAAATGATCAACCGTCCACTTCAAATGGTCCTCAAGAAGATAGAGGTGATACCTCGGATCTTCCTGTTGCATTGAAATTTAAGGGAGATCACCCAAAAGATCTTATTATTGGTGATCCCCTTGACAAAGTGATGACCCGAGAAAATTTACCGAGAAAGCTCTTATTTCTCAAAAGGAGCCTAAAAATGCTAAGGAGGCTATTGACGATGAGGATTGGTTCTTAGAGATGCAAGAGGAGTTAAATCAATTTGAAAGAAATGATGTATGGGAATTGGTACCTTGTCCTCCATCTCAAACTATTATTGGTACAAAATGGGTATTCGGAACAAACTTGATGATCAAGGCAACATTGTTCGAAATAAGGCAAGTTAGTAGCTCAAGGGTATTGTCAAGAAGAAGGTATTGACTATGATCAACCTTTTGCACCCGTAGCACGTTTAGAAGCTATTCGTATTTTACTTGCCTATTCTTGTTTTAAAAATTTCAAACTTTACCAAATGGATGTTAAATCCGCTTTCTTAAATGGTATTATTTAAGAAGAAGTCTATGTAAAACAACCTTCGGGGTTTGAAAATTTTTCTATGCCTAATGATGTTTATAAACTTAAAAAGGCCTTGTATGGTTTAAAGCAATCACCCGTGCATGGTAATACGATAGACTTAGCTCTTTTCTTTTGCAAAATGGTTTTATAAGGGGTAAAGTTGATACAACTCTCTTTGTTTTCAAAAAGGGCAAGATTGCTTACTTGTGCAAATTTATGTTGATGATATTATCTTTGGTGCTACTAATGATTCTTTGTGCAAGAAATTCTCTAAATTGATGCAAGGAGAATTTGAAATGAGTATGATGGGAGAGCTCAACTTCTAAAGTTCGGCATTGAAGAAGGAAGAACCGTCTCTACTCCCATGGCAACAAATGTCAAAATTGACAGATAAAAAAGGCAAGTCCGTGGATGAATCAAAGTATCGAGGTATGATTGGTAGTTTACTTTATTTAACCGCTAGTAGACCGGACATTCTTCATGATGTATGTCTATGTGCTAGTTTTCAAAGCAATCCCAAAGAATCTCATATGAGTGCCGTTAAAAGGATTTTTCGATATTTGAAAGGCACTATTCAATATGGTCTATTTTATCCAAAGAATGAAAATTTTTCTCTTAAAGGTTATAGTGATTCGGATTATGCGGGAAATATTGATGATCGGAAAAGTACTTCCGGATCATGTCAATTTTTAGGCGATTGCCTAGTTTCTTGGTTTTCAAAGAAGCAAAACTGTGTTTCTCTTTCAACGGCCGAAGCCGAATATATTTCCGCCGCTTTTTGTTGTACTCAACTTCTTTGGATGAAACAAACCTTAGCGGATTACAAATGCTCTTTTGAAAACGTACCTATCTTTTGTGATAATATATCCGCTATAAATATTGCTCAAAACCCGGTTCATCATAACCGTACTAAACATATTGAGATTCGACATCATTTTCTAAGGGATTGTGTTTCCAAACGAAAAATTGAGATATCTTTTGTACCATCTCAAGATCAATTAGCGGACATTTTTACAAAATCGCTATCTTCCGAGACTTTTGTGTCGATTCGAGCTCGGTTAGGCATAATGCATATTGAATGAGGGTTTTTTTTTGCATTTTACACGTTTTTAAAACTTAGGGGCGAAAAATCGTATTTTTGGTTGAAAATTCAGATTTTGAAAAACTTGACAAAATAGTGGGCTAAAGAGGTTGAGGGCAACCGGTCGCCCTCAACGTCGACCGTCGCCCTCAACCACGACCGTCGCCCTAAGCCAAAATTTGGATTAAAATCTTTTCTTCTTGACATTCGTTATTTTCACTTATCTTTGCCATTTTTCGTCCCCTTTGCCAAATTCACACAAATTTCACTCAAAATTTGTTTTTATGCATTCATTTCACAACTTGGACCTTATATAGCATGTTTACCATCATCATAGCTCATATTTTCCGATCAAATGGTAAGAATTTTTATTCCTTTGCTCAATTGGGTTGAACCCTTGAGTTTATGACTTTCTTGTATATTTCTTGATATATTTTGCATATGATCTTGATGATCTTAGTTATTATGTTGTATTGTATGATGTTTGATGTAAATTGGTGATGAAATTTTTGGCTTGAATCATTTACAAGGGCTATATACAACTTCTTTTAATTTTCACGCCCACAAAGTGTTCGATGAAATGTCACAATGAAAATTTCAACTTCTACATGACTCTCTTGCTTCCAAAAATCTTCAATACTTATTGAGATCATGTTTTCGCAAATAAAACGAGCGTATGAACTCTTCATGATACATTTCTCCCATTTTCCTTGATTTTTAAGCCTAAATTGCTCAATGGTTGATAAACCGTCTCTTTGGCGCACTTTGATGAAATTGTATGATGTTTTTATCATCCTAACATTCTTTTTGATGATTCCAAAGGGGAGAAACAGGAAATTGGCTCGTTAGCCAAAAGAAGCTAATAAAAGCTCGTTGTAAAAACTATAAGCTTTGGCTTCCTAAAACCAAGAATACCTAGTCCATGGCTTGTATTATGGACTCAATTGCAAAAGATTATAAGTATTGTGACAGGGGGAGCTTCTTAGCTTGATGTTTATATGCATCTTATATAAGCTTCTTATAGCTTGTGCTTCTAGCTTATGCAATATCTCTTGTTGATATGCTCATATATAGGGGAGCTTTGTATGGAATGTTTTAACGGATAGTTTACTCGTAAAACCGGAAAATTTATTTGTTTTCAAAATCGTCCTCGAGAAAATTGTTTTGGTTTGTAATCATCAAAAAGGGGAGTTTGTTAGATAAATGTTTTTATCATGATTTTGATGATTTTGTTCGATTTTGTTCAAATGAGTTTTTAAACCAAAACAATGTCCCTAAATGTTGTCTAAATACTTCCGATCAATTTAAAATGTTTTTACTATTTTTCGAGTATTTTTTGGAGTTTATTTTCAATAAAAATTGGACAACACATTTGTTTCAGCTCGACCGGCGCACTATAGGGCAACCCGTGCACTGAGTTGAGTTTTGAAACACAAAATGGGACGTAGAAAAAAAGAGGGAGGGAGACGGTCGACAAGGTGGTCGGCCGGTGAGGGCGACCAGGTCGACCACGGGCGGCCGTGCACTGGAGCCCCTCTTTTGGTTCGATCTTCTCTGTTTTGAATTTTTATCAACCCCAATCGGTCAAGACCAAGGGTGACCGGTCGCACCCCTCCGACCGATCCCCCTATGTAAAAATAGCAGAATTCAATTTCAATCTTATCTCTCGTGCGATCGGTCGCACCCTGTTTATCAAACAAACTATCCGTTGCATTTTTCGAATGACTTTTCCCTATTTTGTGGGATTGATTTCTATGACTATTTTGATGATTTTAAATGGTTTCTTTTGCAGCAAATCACTCCCCAAGGAGGAGCCTATGTCTGGAAATGAAAGCCAAGTCCTCTCCTATAAATAGAGGCTTCATTCAAGCAACAAGACACAACACTCTACACAAGCAAAGAGCAATCAAGCAAACACTTTCATATATCTTGTTGTATTAGCCTTAGCACTTTCACTTGCACAAATTTGAGGTCTAGGCTTTCAATTCTTGATTACACTTGTACTCATATTGTATCAATCATTATTGAGTTGTAATCTTGATTTTGGTCATCATTCAACACAAGACATCCTTGTGAGTATTCTTGTGGTGAAAATACACTGGGTGATCTAGGTGATAGGTGTTTGAAGGTTGTGGTAATCTTCAAAGGTGTTGTAAGAGGGTTGTGGTAATCCTCAAGGTGGTGTAAGAGGGTTGTGGTAATCCTCAAGGTGTTGTATTAATTTTTGGTAAATTAATAAAATCTTTTTTTCTTTTTGAAATCCATCCCTGGATATCTTTTGGGGTGATAGAGGATTAGGCCCTGGTGGGTTGAACATCTATAAATCGAAGTGTGTTGTTTAATTTCGCACTTAGAATTTCATCTTTGCTTGAATTTTTTTTTTTTGAAAAAGAGGGCAAAATCTGAAAAACCAAGATAATCTATTCACCCCCTCTAGATTATCGTAGCCACATGGACTAACAAGTGGTATCAAAGCCAAACTCTTTGGCTAGCTCGTTCCGAGTAAAGAGAAAAGATCCATGGCTACAAATGATGCTCATCTCACCACCGCGCCTCCTCCACCAACAAGCCACCACTATTCGACGCCAACAACTACGCATTTTGGAAAGACCGTATGGAGTGCTTCCTACAAGGGTACGGGTTCGACATTTGGAATGTGGGCATTGAAGGAGTTGATCAACCAACCAAGAAATCGGAGGATGGCACCTTGGCTCCTAAACCTTTCAAGGAGTTCGATGAAAACGACAAAAAGGCTTTCTCTCTAAACGGTAAGGCCTTAAATATTTTGCATTGTTCTCTTTACCGCCAACCGAGTACAATCGCATAAGAGGCATAAGGTCGGCACATGAGGTTTGGGAAAAATTGGAGACAATCTATGAAGGGACCAAGAAAGTCAAGCAAGCAAGAAAGACCATGCTTGTTAAAGACTTTGAAAACTTTAACATGCATGATGGTGAAAGCATCTCCAAGATGGTGGAAAGGCTTGACAATATTGTCAATCCTCTTGTGGCCCTCGGTAAATTCATCTCCGAAGAAGACAAGGTGACTAAGGTATTGAATGCTCTCCCGGTTCATGGTCCAAAAAAGGGACGGCAATCACGGAGGCACAAAACCTTGAGACACTCAAGTTTGACGAGCTTATTGGAAACCTCCTCATCTATGAAGTTTATCTCAAGGAGAGGAAAATTCCAAACCATCCATAAATCAATCGGGTATGCAAATTATTCCTAAAGGTCTTGCTTCTTCTAATAATGCATACTATGATAATGATGATGATGATGAGGAGGAGGAGACGGCCGCACTTGTTTGAAAATTTGCAAAATTTGTGAATAAAAACAAAGCAAGAAAACCAAGAGATAATGCTTGCTTTAAATGCGGAAAACCCGGGCAATTTATTGCCGATTGCCCAAAGCTCGATGAAGAGGAGCAAAAGAAAAGGAAGCCTTTCACAAAAAAGAAGGCTCTAAATGCGGAGGTCAAAACATGGGATGAACTACTCGAAACAATCGATGAGGAAGGAGAGACCGAACATGGTCTCATGGCCATAGATGATGAAAATAATGAGGCGGCTCTAATTTTTCTACTTCATCCATAGTTGATGATTTGCAATGTGATTTTGATGAATTGCAAATTGAGTTTCAAAATTTAATCATTAAATACAAAAATTTGAAAAAGGAGCATAAGGAGCTTAAGGTTGAAAAAGAAAAATTATTTACCTCTTATGAATCTCTAGACAAAGCTCATACTCTTACTCTTACTAGAGTTCACTCTCTTGAAACCGAAAAGGAATTGCTCACAAAAGACATTAAATGTTTGAAAAATGATGTGCATCGTTTCAACATAAGCACGGATAAAGTCACAAAACATTTAGATGCACAAAGAGGTTAGCATTCCAAATTGGGACTTGGTTATAAGCCATTTCAAAGTGTTTTTAAGAAAAATAACCAAGGTCCGACTTTTGTACATGCTAGTAGTTCTAATACTCCTACTTATTTTTATTGTGGCAAAGTTGGACATTATGCTAATAATTGCAAATTGAGAAATAGCTCTAGACATGTTTGGAGACCCAAAGGTCTCAAGACTAACCCCATGGACCCCAAAATTATAGGGTACCTAAAAGAAATTCTTTTGTAGGTAATAGGGGCTATAACAACAATGGAAGATTCAAAATGGCTCGTGGACAGCGGATATTCACGCCATATGACCGGGAGGAGAGAACTTTTTACCAACATTAAGCTCCAAGAAGAAGGTATGGTCATGTTCGGCAATGATCATTTTTATCCTTCTATTAGTTTTAGTAAAATAGCAAAATTATTTTAAAGTATTTAATATTAGTAAACTTGTACTTAGTTTCTAAATTAACTTTCACAACTTGATTAATTAACTCTTAATAATTAAATCTATTATATTTTACATTTAGTTGCTAATTATTTAACTTTAATTTACTCCATATTTAATTAATATATAAAATAATATTATAAGACACATTTATACTTTTATTTTCTTATTCATCACAGGCTTAAAATTAAATAATATATATCTAATATATTATTATTAAAAATGAGAAATATTATTAGTAATTTTCCAACTATTGACTAATAATCATAATTTAGTAAAAACTATGTTAAATAGAAAAATAGCCATTTTAGTGGTTAATTTTTAATACAAAATATTATTTACAATATAATACAAAAATCTTAGAGTTATTATTGAAAAAAATATGTATGAATATATTTGTTTTGAAAAAGCAACCTACAATATAGTTATTTAATTGACACTATTTTAAATTTAGAAAATATCAAATAGAATTTCAAAAATAATTATATGTAATTAATGCCATTAAGTTAAATTAAAAATAATAGTAGGGACAATTAGGTCATTTAATAAAGGAATAGGATGATAAAATAATATTTTAATTGTATAAGGGGGTAAAGTGATACAAATTGATAAAACAGGGGGTAAAATAACAATTGAAAGTACAAGGGGGTAAAGTGATATTCAATGAGAGTATAGGGAGGTAAAGTGATATTTACCTTTAAAAAAATGTATCATGTACTTTTTCAATAATTTTTTTACTTAAAAATATATTTTTATATAAAAATAACTAACATGTTTAAAGAATAATATATTTACAAAAATTATTGCGGCATGATTGATAAGAATGAATGGAATTGGATAGGAATAGAATGAATTTAGGAAGGCAATAACAAATGGAATGGACTATATATATACCTTTATTATGCTTGGTATCAGCAAGGAATGGAAAAGTCATTTCTAACTTGATTCCAATTTGATGACTGGTAATTAAAAATAAATGATGATAATGTAATGAAATATTTATAATGATTAAATTACCATTTAGTATATTTGTTTTGAGAAACAATGATTTCAACTATGTTTATTAACTTTATCTTTAAATTTTAAATAATCATTTTTTCTCAAAAAAAGTCTTTTTTACAGTGGAATTATTTTAGATATTTTTATATTCATGCAAAATATTTGTTTTGCACTAATTACACAGTTTTATTTTATTAGATCTCAAATTATCAAACAAATTAAATTTCCCTTGTGCCTATTAGAGCTGTCAAAATGACTCTGGCCCAATGGGCCGATCGGAGAAAAAGGTCGGACCGAGCTACATTTTTAGAGGCCCGGATGAACCAGACCTATTTGGCCCAAAACACCGGCTCAGCCCGACCTAGCCTAACCTAATTTTCCCATTTGGCCCGAGGGGCCGACATCTGGTCCGACCCATTTAACAAATGTAGTTACATGCTTAAATGAAAAGAAAAACAAAAGAATGGAGTTAGAAACATGTTAAAATTATTTAAAAAATTACAATTGTGAGAAAATAAAAATATATATTAAGTTTTGGTGCACGTTTAATTTTATATAATATATTTTATGGTTTAATAAGAGAATCATTTTATCCATAATAAAAATAACTTCATTCCTGATAGATTAGGAATGGCTAAAACCATGGTGGTGGGAGGAATGACTAATCTCATACTACTAGGTATAAGGATTCCCTTGAAAATGGATATTCCTAACCGTAAAACATACAAATCGTATGAATGAGAACGAATTTGGGAATACTCATTTCATTCTTGTTTCATTCTCGCATACCAATCATGTCATTATATTATAAAATGGGTCTAACGGATTTAACATGTCTACCCATCGATCGGGCCATGGGCGAGTTTGGGATTAAATTCTTAAAAAACTTAACAAATTGGGTCTCAATACAGACATACCCGATCTAAGCCGAATTCTCGCAACCCTAAGGGTGCGATTGGATAAGTTTTCATTTTGAAATTTCTTTTTTTCTACTAGAGAATAATGGTCAAAATAATTTGGAAGAAAAAAGATAAATTTTGATAGTCTGATTGGATATGAGATGAAAAATTAATGATGAAAGTTGATTTGATATAAAAACATTAAAATAATGATTGGATATGATTAGTAGTTAGAAATGTGTGAGTGAGTGAATAGTGGAATTTGTGAGAGAATGTATAATAATGATTAGTTGTTTTTGAAAAAGCGTGTAGATGTGATTGATAAGAGAACAAGTGAAAATGAGTGAATAGTGTATTTTTTCATAAATTTTATAAACATTTGCATGGTGGGTTAAAAAAATTTCTCCAGTGGAACGAAAATGAAATTTTTTTATGAGCTAGTCTCCTGTCAGACCGTCTAACGGATCAAGATTTTTTAGACGGGTCTAAATATCCTACCCATCAAACCTGATTCAGATCCGCAAAAGAAAAGAATCCACCGACTCCATATTCTTTTCTTCTCCCAACAATCATTAAGAAATTTTCTCTCTCTCTAAAAGCAATATCTCTGACTTTCGTAACATCTGTTTCAGCAAGACATGAGCTAAAATAGCACTGCCAATAAAATAAACAGCGGATTGGTTTACGTGATATTGCTTATTACTTGTATAGGACAAATATCATACTGGAAATGCGGAAGTTCAAACCTGGGATGGTGAAGGATGAAAGGACGGTAAAGTGTAAACTTAGCTTACAAGTTACAATTATACTTGATGCTCTCCGACAAGAATGCCGTCGAACGCCTCCATGTTGCCGTGCATGGTCGCCGTGCTCCTCCCACAAATATCACAGACATGATTTTTCTTTCTGATGATATAAAGAAGAGAATTAGTTCTTGTATGTAAAATACCCATATATTTCAGAATAACTACTAATACTTTTAGAAGGACGGCTAATACTTTTCAGAAGGACTGTTAGTGCATTTCAGGAGAAAAATTTAATTATATTCAGGAAAACTACTAATACATTTCAGAAGAATTGCTAATACTTTTTAGAAGGACGACTAATACTTTTCAGAAGGACTGTTAATACATTTTGGGAGAAAATTTAATTATATTCAAGGAACTACTAATACTTTTCCGATGAGCTACTAATACTTTTTCGAGAAACTACTAATACTTTTTGAGTCACTGTTAATACATTTTGGGAGTATATTAAAGGAAAATACTAAAAAAACTCTTCAGGGAACTACTAATACATTTCAGAAGAACTGCTAATACTTTTTAGAAGGACAAAAATACTTTTCGGAAAATTTGTTAATACATTTCGGAGAAAATTTTAATTATATTCAGGAAACTACTAATATATTTCAAGAACTGCTAATACTTTTTAGAAGGACGACTAATACTTTTCGTAATACATTAATACGTTTCGGGAGAAAAATTAATTTATTTCTAGGAACTACTAATACTTTTTCAAGAAACTACTAATACTTTTTTGAGGGATTGCTAATACATTTCGGGCCCAATTCAACCTAATTTGTGAAACAAGCTTCAATTGGGCTCAACTAATATGGCCATGATTATAGAATAGGACGAATCAGTGCACTTAGGTGAGTTTTCGTACATGATTCATAGAGAAATTACATAAAATACCCTCTTTTCGGTAAATATACCATAAAATATGCTTATAAAACTTTTGTACCTATTATTATCCTTTTGTACCTATTTTTTTCATTTTTTACGCAGTTTGATTGTTTTTAATATTTTTTGTTCATTTATTACTTGTTATATATGTTGTTTCGATATTGTTTAAATTTGTTTCTTTGTTGTTTCTATGTTGTTTCTTTATTGTTTCGATGTTTCAAAACAACTTTTACCTATTTTTTATGCTATTTTTTGTTCATGTATTATGTACATTGTTTCTATTATTTATGTGTTGTTCTATAATATTTTTAATGTTGTTCTAATAATTTTTGTTGTTGTTTCCATGTAGTGTTCAATGTGTAAATACGGTTTTTACCTATTTTTAAGCTCTTTTTATTCATGTGGTGTTTTAATATTTTTTACGTTGTTTTTGGGTTATTTCCATACCGTTTTTAATTTCTGGTGTTTCTTTGTTGTTTTCATGTAATTTTCGATGTTTAAAAAAAATTACCTATTTTTAACTCGGTTTGCTCATATGGTGTTTTCTATATTGTTCTGGTTTGTATCTATATTATTTCTTGGTTGTTTCCATGGTTTTTTTATCTTTTTATGCATTTGATCAAAAATTAAATTGTGTTTTTTATTCATGATGTTTCTATAATATTTTTAATTTGTTTGGTTTTAATATGTGTTGTTTTATGTGTATATTTCTTGATTTTTTATAAGACTTCGAGTATAAAATAGATTATTTAACGCGGCAAAATTTATTTTTTCACTGAAATTTTATTGAAAGAAACATGTTCGAAATAATCTTGAAACAACAGTGTCAAAAAGTCCAGAAATTTTGGCGGGAGCGTAAGAAGAAAAAGGCGGGAGCGTGAATTTATCCAAAAAAGTATCGGAATGTGTAAAAAGTTGTCATTGTCTCCAAAAAGTAGAGCAATTGTGTCAAAAGCCAATGATTCTTAGTAAGTGTTATAATGGGTCGATTTGGATTGAAAATATCAATTTGTATATACAAGTATTTATAAAAACAATCAAACCATCAGGTTCTGTTTTTGGGATTTGAACTTCATACTTAAAGTCATAATTACAATTTTGCCACCTAAAGTAAGCTTTATTTCAGGGCTTAGCTCACCTGGCCACCACAAGGGACTCATTGTCTCTTGTGGGGTGGAGGTCAGGGATTCAAAGCTCTACTCCATCAAATTGCTCCTCGGGGCATCTGGATTTGGTTGTACGTTAGCAGACCCTACCACAATACTGGCCAGTACATGCACTTCCCGTGGTTTACATTGGTGGCAGCGATGAGGAATTGGAACTGCTGTTTTCAGGCATAGTCAGGCGTAAGCCTGGAAGCTGAGTTATAAAAAAAAATGCTTCACTTTTATCTTCTAAGACTTCACCTCATTAAATTATGCAATCATGAAATATGAGTTTACTCAAGATCGAGTTTAGAGTTCGTATAAGGGAGTGTTTGCAAACTTTAAAAAAAAGGTTCTCAACTTTTAAGTGGATAAGCTAATTTTGAAAGTGTTTTTTTTATAGTACTTCAACTTTGATTTTTCACTACAAACTCTGATTGTCAACCACTTTTGATTCTAATGCTGCAAATCACTTCTTTAAAAAGTTGAGAACACCAAATATTGTAAATTTGTAACTAATTGAATTGCTATCAAGATAAATCCGAGAGTGATAATTATTATGCGAATGCGTGTATATATATATATATGCATTGGTTCAAATAAGACCAATTCCTTTAGGTGAAACCGTAGGGACACTTCTTAGTTGTTGATTTAATTTTTGGGATAGTTTGTATTGTTTCAGTATTTTGGGTAATTTTTATTTTTTTTTATCCAATTAAGGATATAGTGGTAATTGTCTAAAATGATATTTTTTTGGAATCATTTGACTTTTTGTAACCGCATTTGATGGGATGCAATTGTAACTGCTTTATTTAATGACATGATTTTAGAGGTAATTTTTTTTCCAATATTAGTTTCTTCGGGATCCAGCATAGGTAGTGTTATTTTGGTGCTTAAATAGCTATTAGATAACGCATAATTATTTGTTTTTTGTTGCATTATTTTTATGACACTTATTGCATAACTGAGTATAATGTACTGCATATTTAGGTTTTACACACTGCATAGATAACTTCTAGACAATGCATAGTTAGTTGATTTTTGCTGCATAGTTTATGACATTTTTGCATAATTGGGTATAACGTACTGCATATTTAGTTTTTGTACATTGCATAAATAGCTTCTAATAATGCATTGTTACTTACTCGATTATGCATACTTTTTCATATTATGTATATTTAATATACATCTGTTGCATATTTTCTATATATTTACTACATATATAAGCCATTTTTTTATGTGCAGTCGATTTATGTGGTTTTTTTACATATATGTAAAAGTCATGCATACTTAATATCATATTATGTATATTTAGTATACATATGTTTCATATTTACTATATATTTATTGCATATGTACACGATTATGCATACTTTCTCATATTCTGTATATTTACTATACACATGTTGCATATTTTATATGTATTTATTGTATATATAAGCCTTTTTGTTATGTGCGGTTGATTTCTGCGTTTTTTACATATATATAAAAGTCATGCATACTTAGTATCATATTGTGTATATTTAGTATACAGATATTGCATATGTATACATAGGATATGGATCAAATAGGTCCTCCTACTTGGGGTGAGTCCATGAGGACACATTCTAACCATAGATTAACAATTTTGGGTGGTCAAGATTTTTAGGGGGTTTTATGTTTTTTTTTCAGCAACTAAGAAGGGTAGGGTGGTCATTTTGTATTATAGAATCAGTTATTGAGATTTCATTCTCTCTTTCACGCGATTTCACCCACTCTTCACGCACACTCTCTCTCCAGCGTTTCACTTTCAAAAAACAATTCTATGTTGCTTATGTAGTATATGGTTGTTGCTTATGACTTGCTTATATAGTTAATGTATCTGTGATTCATGTGTAGTTTGTATTCATTGCATATGTAGTATAGGCTTATCGCTTATGTAGTATGAGTTTGTTGCTTATGACTTGCTTATATAGTTAATGTATTCATGGTGCATACGTAGTGTATATTCGTTGCTTATGTAATATAAACTTGTTGCTTATGTAGTATGAGTTTGTTGCTTATGACTTGCTTATGTAGTTAATGTATCTGTAGTGCATGCGTAGTGTATATTCGTTGCTTATGTAATATAGGCTTGTTGCTTATGTAGTATGGGTTTGTTGCTATGACTTGCTTATGTAGTTAATGCATTCGTGGTGCATACCTATTGTATATTTGTTGTTTATGTAGTATAGGATTGTTGCTTATGTAGTATGGGTTTGTTGCTTATGACTTGCTTATGTAGTTAATGGTATAAAGAAGCACCATGACACTTTTACACAAGCAACAAATTATATCTTCATAAGCAAACTTCGATTTGAAGTCGAGCTCTAGGAACTATGGCGAATTGTCTGCATTTTTTTTTCACACAATAGTGCGTTGAAGAAGAAGGATGAATGATTTCTCGCAGTAGTGCGTTGAAGAAGCAGATGGATGGTTGTTCACGTTGATTTGCTATGAGATTTGGAAGTATTGCTTGTGTTCTATACAAACAAAGGTGACTGGTTCTTGTTCTCTCATGAAGAGCGTTCGAAGAAGAAGGACCAAAGGAGAATGAGATTTGTTCACGTTGAATTTGATGTGAGATTTGGAGAGATTGTATGATCATAATGTGAACAGAATCCCATGAATATTAGGTAATTTTGTATGATTACTAATTTACCCCTCCCTCTATTTTCCAGCATTTAATTTGTAATTTTAGCTCTAAAATCACAGCCATTAGAAAATCTAAATATGTGACTAGGATTAGTCCCTATGGACTTACCCTATGAGGTGGTCTCATATAACCCCCTCCCTATATACACATATGTAAAAGCCATGCTTTCGATATGTATGCGCTTCAATATGTGATGATTTTGCTGAAGATTTCAATGGATATCCATGGTTTCTCTAGTTCTGCGGGTTTTTGGCGTGAGGGAGGAGAAGGAGGTGTTGTATGGTGATTTTAGATACGTGATCAAAAACATATTTATCCCTTACAATTAGCATTAAATATCTTGACAGTTACTTTTTGGACTAATCATGCGCTGCCTATTATACCTTTGGGCATTTTTTCCCCTATTTTTTAATGCTATAAAAATTTGCTAGATCTTGGGCTTCCATAATTTTTTTTGGATGGTGTAGATGTGTCCCCACGGTCTCACCTGGAGATATGGTCTCACAGGATCCCCTCTTATATATATATATATATATATATATATGTGTGTGTGTGTGTGTGTGTGTGTGTGTGTGTGTGTGTGTGTGTGTGTGTGAAATTGTACAAAATAGCCATTTACAAAATGTAAAGATGAAAAATAGCCATCTTTTGTAGACACATCTTTTTTAGTCATTTTTGAGTGTAAAATAACATTCATACCCTTCTAGCATATTTGTTTGATATTTGGATTATTTCTCCCTCTTTTCACTTATCTCTATGTATCCTCTTACTCTTTCTTTCAAACTTTTTTAAAAAATCGAACATGTAATTTTTTTTTTAAATATGCAATATGGGTGTTGAATTATAGATATCGAAAAAATGATTAATTTGATATATTATACATGCAAAACGGATTTAAAACAAAAAAATTATGTGAATTCAAAGTTTTAGGAGAAAAACAAAATAACTTGTTATAGTAAGTGAGAGAAGATTGAACAATAACTCGATATCGAGTTATGTAACTGGATATCCCAATTATTGGGTATCGAGTTATTGGTGGTTTGAACGCCTATTATTTGTTGTTGAAAACTCGATATCGAGTTATGTAACTGGATATCCCAATATATCCAGTTACTTGTAATTGGGATATCGATTATATATAACTTCGATATCCCAATTACAAGTAACTTTCGATATATTGGGATATCCGATGGTGGGATATCGATTAAATGTCGAGTTAAATGTAACTGGATATCCCAATCACAAGTAACTCGATTGCGAGTTATCGGAATACATCGTCTTCTTCCCCAAGCCACTTTCCGCCATTAACAACATCCCAAGCTCACCCACTAACACCAAATCCATATAAAACCGTAGAATTTCTACAAAAACTACAAAAAATCATAACCTAAAATAACTATAGACTAAATAAATAAATAAAAAATGAAATTAACAAAAAAACTATAGAGGTCGATGCGGTCACTGTGTGCTTTTCTAGAGTTTGGTTATATTGTGACTAAAAAAATGGGTTGTAAAACTACTAAATGACAGCTATGTTATTTCGCACCCCAAAATGGCTAAAAAAAATGTGTTTGAAAAATATGGGTAAAAAAAGATTTCAATTGGCGAAAAAGGAAAAAAAAAAAACACTCTATATATATATATATATATATATATATATGTGTGTGTGTAATTCACAACCGAATCTATTTGATTAACATCAAAATCAGTCCCCATCTATGCGTTTTTCTTTTCTTTGTTCTAACATAGTCCCAAAGAGAAAAAGTGGCGTGAGTACAAAATGTTTCTTTCAACTTTCTCTTTCCACTACTTTTTTTTTTCTTTTTTCTTTTTTTGTTTAAAAAAAAAATTCCCTTTTCTACTAGTTGATAAATTTTGTTAGCCTTTTGCCAACTTTTCTTTATCCAACCAAAATGTATGAACCTAATGCACATTATCTTAGATATTTTGGTTCCAACAGACAAACAGATAAAAATGTTTCCATCACCACCCCAATAATTCTATATAAGAACAGTTTTTTTTTAATGGAATTTTGGGGTCAGAATGGACCCCAGTCATGGACCTTTGAAAAATGGCTTTTGTTTTGAAACAATACCAGTTTTACAAATTGAATACATCTTGTATGTTATTTAATTCAATTATACTCAAAACATAATGCATTTATTTAATATTGTATTTTGATTGCATAACACAATTAATTTTTACAATATTAAAGAAAGACTGTAAAATGCATTCTTTTTTAAATGCAAAGTGTAAATCCAAATTTAATATTCACTGATTTAATTCTTAAGATATTCTTTGCCTAATTATTTAACTAAAAAGGGAATAAATAATTTTAGTTTTACTAATTAAATTGTATAAGTGCGATGCGGTTTTTATTCAATATTTTAAATAACGGTTTTAATCAAAAATCATGATCAATGGGGCAGTGTGATGCGGTTCGACATGTTTTTTAAATTTTTTGATCACTACTACTTGGAACTAGGGGTGACAAAACAGGTTATCGTGTCGTGTTTCATATTGACACGATAACGGCATGATAAGGTGAAACACGAAAATTTTTGTGTCGATACAACACGGCACGATTTGACACGATAAGTAAAAACAAATTGATTTACACGTTAATAGACGGTAGCAAATTACACGATATGACACAATATTACACGACAATACACGATACAAACAAACAAAATATCAGGTTATCGTGTCACTAATAAGTAAACGTGCCATTAACAGGTAATCGTGTTATTATCGCGTCCTATCGTGTCACTGTCGTTTTCGTGTCCTTATCGTGTTTACACGGATACGACATGAATTTTTCGTTTTCTTATCGTATTGACACGATAAGGACACAAACACAATAAGACTAAACATTAACTCAATATTTTTATGTCGTTTTCGTATAGTATCATCGTCTCGTGTCAAGAATTGGTACCCGTACTTGAAACCTCGGTTATAAAAGTAAAAAATAAAAAAATTCCAACATTAGCCGTCATTTTTCCCCTCACGTCATTCTATACATCATCGTCTCACATGGAACAACCCTCTCGGCTCTTCACTCTCCCAATCCCATCTGCCCACCTCGAGATTCTCTAGATTCCGTTACTCAACAAGACAAGTTCCCACCAATTATGGCGCTCCACCACACCATCCCTGCGGGACCCACTAAACCCATCTGATTGCAGAAATTCCATGCCTGTGGGGCCGCCAGAATAGTTCATAAAAGGGGCATCCGTAGAGTACAATTACTGTACACTGATTTCGCTCACCAAGTCTCATCCTCATCGGAGAAACAAAGTATAACCATGACTCGTGCCTTACTGCTCGTTTTCGGGGTTTTGATCGCCTGCGTAGCCGGCGCACGAGCCGGATCGGAATTCCTCGCCGAGGAAAATCCCATCAGACAAGTCGTCGACGGTCTACACGAGCTCGAGACCTCTATTCTCCGAATCATCGGCGACTCGCGGCGCGCTCTGTCCTTCGCTCGCTTTGCTCATAGGTGTTTTAATTTCTATCTCTAATTCGTATTTTCTTAATCGTTCATAGATACTGGGGATTTGATCTTTTCTGGTTTGGTCTATTGACGATATTACTTTGTTAAAGGTATGGGAAGAGGTACGAGCATGCCGAGGAGGTACAGAGGAGATTCCAGATATTTTCAGAGAATTTGAAGATGATCAGATCGCATAACAAGAAGGGTCTCTCTTACACTATGGGAGTTAATGGTAATTTTATCCTTTTATTTTCGTATGTAATATGGTTCTTCAATCTTCATTTCATGAGATTATATTGCTGGTTTTATTGGCTTCTGCTGTTATTTGTTTTCTGCTTTTACTGTTGTTGCACAGAGGTAGGAAGTAGGATTCTATTCCACTCTTTCTGCAATGTTGGTTGACTTTCTGAGGTTTGAATTTTAGAAAATCATGACTTGTAAATTTTCATTGTAACTACACTGTCGATAGTTCAGCTAAATAAGGGTTCTATTTTTTATCTCTAGAGTTAGTTCGTTAGTCTATAATTGAGAGTCCTGCTGGTGACTTGGTGCAGTGTCTTCTTCATTTTTTTTAGCAGGAACCTTAATTATTTAAAAATATTTTTTTTTAATAATATAAGACGATATAGTTGCTATTTATCATATTCAATCCCTTTTCTAGCATCCAAATCATAATTTATTGAGTACCTAAAGAAAATATCAGCTTGTAACTTGTAATCAGTCTTAAGATATTATTTCTTGGCTTGTTTTGATGACAATAATCATTCAAATGAACAGAGTTTACTGACTTGACCTGGGATGAGTTCCGTAAGCATCGGTTAGGAGCTGCTCAAAACTGCTCTGCTACCACAAGGGGAAATCACAAGCTCACCAATGTCCTACTTCCAGAAACGGTACTTTCATGCGTCTTTGTTCCCGCTTTAGTTGTTGGTGCTTGTTATATTAGAGCTCTTTGATAATATTAGTTTCATGCAGCAGATAATTCATAGGTTTCCACTGGCACATACATGCATGTACCTAATCCTATTGGCACAAATGACATTTATTACTGTACTTAATATTTGTGAGATTGAGATGTTGTTTAAATCACATGGTAGCAATTCTTGGATTTGGATACGTTCAATGTCTTTAAGAGGAAGCTTCTTCTGTAGTGCAATGATTTTTCTCTTTGTAATCAGGAACTTAACTGAATATTTACTATGAACAATTTTTGAAGCTTTCGTGAGGCCTATAATTGTTCAAAATATTAACTCTATCAATTGTAAATTTAACTTGATTGTGATGGATTGTAGAAAGACTGGAGGGAAACTGGCATAGTTAGCCCCGTCAAAAATCAAGGTCACTGTGGATCTTGCTGGACATTCAGGTGAGAACATTTGTAGGTCAATTGGTGCAAGATTAGAACTTATTTTAAGCAGTATTGATTGAATATAAATTTAGAGGTATTATGATTGGGTCAAAAAATATATGATGTTTTGCAGCACAACTGGAGCACTTGAGGCAGCATATGCACAAGCATTTGGTAAGGGTATTTCTCTGTCCGAGCAGCAGCTTGTGGATTGTGCTGGAGCGTTCAACAACTTTGGCTGCAATGGTGGACTGCCCTCTCAAGCCTTTGAGTACATCAAATATAACGGTGGGCTTGAAACTGAGGATGCATATCCGTATACTGGAAAGGATGGTCTTTGCAAATATTCATCCGAGAATGTTGGAGTCCGAGTACTTGACTCTGTCAATATCACCCTGGTAAGATGCTTGTCCTACTTTTTTTGGAGTCTTAACCAGCAAACCGGTTTGATATCTAATTTGCTAATCCAGTTGTTCAAGACCTATGATACATAACAGATCACTGTGTCTAAATAATTGGTGATTTGTGCTTTAATTCATGATTTTAGGAGGGAATTCCCATAAAGGAGCTGCCTTGTTGAATTGAAATATTGTAGTGTCAGATCATACGAGACACAATATATTATAAGCATATAGAAGAGTAGAGATGCTTTTGGGTGTTTCCTAACTTGTTTTTGAAATCACAGGGTGCTGAAGATGAACTTAAGCATGCTGTAGCACTTTCTCGGCCAGTAAGTGTGGCTTTTGAGGTGGTGGATGGTTTTCGAGCATACAACGGAGGAGTTTACACTAGCACTAAGTGTGGCAGCTCTCCCATGGTGAGTTCTTCGTGCTCCTATAGTAGTGCCTGGAAAATGAAGAAGTTGTGGGAAAAAACAGATTTATAAATTTGATGGAGCAACTGTTCGGGAAAATGTCGACTGAGATGTCTAGCTCAAATGCCCCCACAAACCCAAAAAGATGTTTTTATAAGAGTTATAAAACGAGGGAAAAGGGTTTGCGAACATGCATAATTTGTGACACACTAATATATGGTGAATCTCACTTCACTCGCGAATGGCTTTTCAAATAACTTTTATGATTAGCACCTCTGAACCAACCTTTTGTTCATCATTGCTATGGATAGATTAAACTTTGTGCTTGCATTCATAATAAGTGTTTATGTTATAACGAAAGATGCTAAAAGTTTTTGAAACTAATGATACTATATTTGCCAACTTCTTGGCGACCTACGTGCTAAGATATCATAAATTCATAATTCTATTTTGGTGAATTTTTGCAAAGCATTCCTACACCTTCCAGTTCTGAGTTTTGATAAGCCAAATTGGTAAAACAAAAAATTAATTGCAAAAAGGGGCCCTTTTACAAATCCCTCAACTGTCACATTTTTTCACAATAGTAAAATTGTAGTGACAATTGTATAACTTGAGTGCAAAAGGTCTAATTCTCATAATACAGGTCTTAAATCCTACTGATATATAATATGGAGACTTTGGCCTGATGTAAAGTAGAAAAATTCATCTCTGCTGTGACAATTCCTCACATTTCCTGGGCATATTTTCAGGACGTAAACCATGCTGTTCTTGCTGTTGGCTATGGAGTTGAAAATGGTATCCCATATTGGCTCATTAAGAACTCATGGGGAGCTGACTGGGGTGACAATGGCTACTTTAAAATGGAGATGGGCAAAAACATGTGCGGTAAGTTTTCTCCAGGTTCTTCATTGTGATCCCCCTTGGTTGTAAGTTACAACATTGTAAATAACAAACTTAATTAGATCATTACATTTATTTTCGTGATAAATTTGTCAGCAAAATTCTAAGCTTACCTGAGCAACTCTTTTGCAGGTGTTGCCACTTGTGCGTCATACCCTGTAGTTGCTTAAGAAAAATCGATTGGAGTTTCAGATGCAGTATCTCTCAAAGACAAACCTTCGAGAGGCACGATGTGCAAAATTGGGTCGGACATTGTACAAAATAAGATCCAGGAAAAAACTGGTATTGTAAATGGGATTATCAATTATCCTTAAAAGCCCCGTGTAAAATTATTAATGATGCCTGATAAATTATTGTTCAACAATAGAAGAAATATTATTGCATAATTTCTTTATTTGCTTGTTGCCAAGGTGTTAGCTTGTGTATGCATAATGCCCCTTGATATCCTATGTTTCTTTAAGGCTCTTGCTCTCTGGTCACTCTATTCTTGGATCACTTGCATTGTATTTTACATGATTGTTCTGTAAGACATTGATTACATGAAGTTTTTTTTTTTTTTGGATAAATTGATTACATGAAATTAGTCTTGCAGAATATATGAAAACAACAATATTAACTATTTGATCATCCTATTAGTGTGTTGTTAGAGCATTTCTAAGAAACTGATCTATCTTCTGTTTGGAGCAAAAACTTGCTCCAACACTGTCACGCCTTTGCGCCTGAACTAGCGCAACACTGTAGTTGGGCTGATTTTTTTCTTTTATTTTTGTATTAAATAAATGATTTGTATATGAAACTATGCACTAAAATAGAATATTATGAATATTTCTTTTTAGTGCAATTTGTTGGAGATGGAGTGCAGATTTGCACTAAAATAGTGCAGGATAAATACTAAATGGTTCAAACTACTGGAGATGGTGTAGCGATTACTTTCAGTACTTTGATAAAATAAATGAAATTAATTTCTCATTTGTTTACATTATGTGTTTTGTAATTTTTTTCTATTTTCTGTGTCGTTCAACCTCATAATTTGGTTGAGTTCTACCTCATAGGTTTCGAGTTTTGTGTTTATGGGTTTTTTTCATTAAGGTGGATTTCTAGATAACCATCTATGATCAATCGATTTCTTAAAACTGATATTAATAATAACACGTGTTATTATTAATGTAAAAGGATTTTTTGAAACTTCACTCAATAAAAAGTTTATTTCCTAAATAGACTTTTATTGCAGAAATTCCCCAAACATACACTAAATTGTGTTTTTTCACATATATCCAATCCTTGGTGTTCTCATTATTAAACTACCCTCCTTAAGATTGGATTTGGGTTTCTAGCTAGCACCAAAAGCATTGACAATAGGCGATTCGTGTACATAATTACAAATCTTTGCTATATTAGGGATGGCAATTTCGGCCGACTGCGTACCCGCCCCATTTGGGGCGCCCGCTCCATGCCTCGGGATGGGGCAAGGCGGGTATCACTTTTTAAATCCCGCGGTACCCACCCCGCCCATGCATAGTATTTTTATTTTTAAAATATATTTTTATATATAATATGTATTATAATATATTTTTTATGTATTCTTATATTATATATAATATTTATAAATTGATAATAATAAGTTTTGTAAATAATATTTTATAAATATATATTTCTTTCTATTTTTTCTTATTTTTTTATTTAATTTAATTTAAAACGGACAGCAGTCGACCGCCGCCCGCCCCGCGACCCGACGACGAATCGACCCGCCCTATTGTCATCTCTACTATATCCAATTCATAATTTGTAAAGTTGATAAGTTTAGAGTTTTTTTTTTAGTATATGGTTATGACAATTTATTAGTATGTATTGGCTCCGGTTGGATTGATGTTCTGTAGTATATTTACGGCTCATTTGGCATTATTGATGGGTTTTATAAAAGAATTAAGGATAAGCATTGATAGCACTGTTCATGATTATATTGTAGTGTTTAATTTTCTGTTTGGGATTTGGGATTTAATTTATTTTTTTTACATGAATTTTTGTTTGGGGTTATTGATTATGATAATTTCGGAAATTACTAATGTGCCTCAAATAAAATTTGTATCATCATACTCTTTTTGTCTCGAGGAAGAGAGCCTTAGGTTGCTCAAATCCCCTTTCTCTTCAAATAACGCTACAAAACCTACTATGCTACCACATTCGTTCTCGCCGGAGAAGATTAGTGCCCATATGTTTTTTGGTCCCATAAGCAATTCTAACAAAGAAACGGCCATTAACCTCGTCTGAGAGTCCCCAACAACAACCACCCATGAACCATTTAACAAATCCGATGCATCCGATTTTTTTAACTTCTGAAACTCACATTCGGCAACCCGACCCGTATTGATTGAATCCCACAACTTGTTACAACCCGTTTCGTCATTCTCAACAGGGCCATCATCACATTTTCTAACATCGCTATACATGACATTATGAACGAAAAAAATGCAAGAATCACGATACAAAGAAATTGGGGCTGAAATTACCTCTGATGGCGAAAGGAAAGCGAAAATTAAAGGGAAATAAGGCATCAGATGGACGCCGACAAGAATGCCCGATTTCTGTATTTATGTAACTCATGGTCGTAATAATTCCATGAACTAGGGACATTTACGTCTAATTGCCACAGAAATAATGGGCAAAGATGACATTTAAATGGAAGGATATGCTGGTATAATATAATAACACCCCCACCCCTATGATTAAGTATCAGAAGATGGCATGAAAAAGAACCGGGCCTCAAGAGTTATAATGGGCCAAAAAAAAGTTCCCAACCAAAAGATTACGTGTTATAAGTGATTTATTCCAGCCTTATCGTGGATCTCAAACGAGTTGTTAAGGTATCAATAGTTTTTTAAAATTGAAGACTTGTATAGTACTGAGTTTGGATTAAAGGACCATCAATTCCACATTTTATTTCATTTTAATCTGGGTGAAATTCATATAAACATCTTTTATTGAACTCTCCACTTCAATAACACCTATTTTTCTCTATAAATCCTTGAACTACTACGTGATGAATATCTTTCACTCGTCTTATCATTTTTATGTTTGAAAGGAATTAAAGTTTTAGTTGATTTGAATCGTCAGTCCTGGGGGGTTCACACTACTGTTTTCGAAAGTGTAACTATTAGATGAAAGTGGAATGCTAAAATTATATAATTTCCAATATTTTTCAGTATACATTGATTCACAATCACCCATAGTTCAAAAAGAATTTCTCTCCCAAATAAGTAGTAAAAAATAAGTGATACCTTTGTTAATCGATCCCTCGACATGGGCTACATGGGATAGATCACATAGAAAACTAGCTAATATCCTGATTTTTTGTTAAATTATAACAAATACACATTTAACTTGTTGAAATAGGGCGTAAATGAAAAATATCGTGGGATTAGTGGAGGCGCAACAATAGATTGCGTCTGAATGTCAAATATTCAAGGGAGACGAAACATTGTATTGCGTCTGAAATACAAAATTGAATCCATGCGCAACAACTGATTGCACCAGCAGATAAAAAAGTAAAATGAATCCTCTTGCACCTGCCAAAATAACAAAAAAGGAAAAAAAAAGTATAAGTAGACTCCAGGTGCAAGTGAGTGTTGCGCCTGGACCGAATCCCAACAAACAAAAATACTTGCCCTTACATGTCGAAAATAATTCTGACAGGCCAACTAACAACCACACCATTTACACCCTCAAACTCCCTTCCCCAACCATTTTAAATATCCCCCATCCCCCATCCACACACACAATATACTCTTTCCCCATAGATCTTCCGGCAAAAGCATCAGGCACACGACAACAGATTTGTTTTGTGGTGGAAGATGAATTTTTCCAAAAAAGGCAGCAATTTATCTACACATATTAGATGATTTTGTTAAATAATTTTTGTATTAATTCGTTTACAGAATATGTTAACTTGAATGCATATAAAGTAATTTAGGAATATTATTTATGGTTAGTGAAAGTGTATTATGAATTTCCATGTGAAATTTTAACTGTATAATCATTATAATATATTAGGAATTTCCTTCCCAGATATTCCTGCTGACTCTATTGGAATTCCTGCTTTTGTGCAATTATATGAGTTTTGTAAGTCCAAGCGGCTACGATAATCTAGAGGGTGGGTGAATAGATTATCTCCATCTTTTCGATTTCACCCTCTTTTTCGATACAAATGCGTCAAGATAATAACAAAGGTGCGGAATGTAAATAGCACACGTCGATTTATAGAGCTTCACCCCACCTAGGGACTACGTGCTCTACCACCCCAGTATATCCGGGATGGGTTTCGAAAAGAGAAAAAGATTTTATTAATAATTACCAAAATTATTACAACAAAATCTTACACCAACACCTTGAAGAGCACCACACTCTTCTTCAACACCACCTTTGAGATTACCACAATCTCTTCTTGAAGATTACCACAATCTTCAAACGGCACCTTGTGAAGATTACCACAATCTTCACCCTTGAAGAGCACCACACTCTTCAACACCTCAATAAGAAGATTACCACAATCTTCTTGCACCTATCACCTAGTTCACCCAAGTGTGTTCTTACCACAAGAACACTCACAAGGATATCTTGTGTTTGAATGACGACCACAAATTCAAGATTACAACTCGATAATTGATAATAAAATAGAGTGCAAGTGTAATCAAGAATAGCCTATACCTCAACAAAGTGAAAGTGAAAAGCTAGGCAAAGTACAACAAGAATATAGACAATGTAAGAACAAGTGTTTGCTTTGAATGTGTCTTGTTGTGTTGTAGTTTTCTCTCTTATTGTGTTGCTTCAATTCTTTCTCTATTTATAGAAGATGTCTTGTACAAGATAGGCTCCTCTTGGGGACATGAAATCTGTAAAACATTGCAAGACAATTGAAGAAAAGAGTTGTTAGAAATCAACCCCTTAAATCAAGGAAAAGTTGTCTCGCAAACTCAACGGATAGTTTCTTTGTCAAAAGAGGGGTTCGGCCGTGGCCGTGAGAGATAAGATTGAAATTGAATTCTGTGAAATTTTTACGGGAGGACCGATCGCGGGGTGCGGCCGTCGCCCTCATGTTGGACCGGTCGAGAAGACCAAAATAGAGAGAGAGTTTATGTTCTTCTTGGCTTGAGGCACCAGTCGCCCCACGATTTCCCTCTGTCCCCTTTTTTTTGTTCCATAACTCAACTCGGTATGGGTTGCCCTATAGGGAGCGACCAGTCGAGCTGAAACATAAGTGTTGTCCAATTTTATATCGAAAATAAACTCCAAGAAATACACCAAAAATAGTAAAAATATTTTAGACCGATCGGGAGTATTAGGACAACATTCGAGACATTGTTTTGAAGTAAAAACACTTTGACATAAAATCATTAAAAGTGTTGTCCAATTTTAGTCGAAAATAAACTTGAAGAAATACTCAGGAAATATTAAAACCATTTTAAATCATTTAGGAGTATTTGGACAACTTTTAAAACATTGTTTTGGTGTAAAAACAAAATCATCAAAATCATGATAAAACCATTTATCAAACAGTTTCCCCCTTTTTGATGATTACAAACCAAAACAATTCAACAAGACTAATTTTGAAAACAAAACAATTTTGAGAGGCGATTTTGAAAAATAAAACAAGTTTTACGGTAAAAATCAATATCCGTTGAGAGTGACAACATTTCGCGCAATATTAACACAAGGATGGGAGTTGAGATATTAAACCACATATTACAAATGATCCCCTATCAACATGCACAACAAGAGTTATAAAGAAGCAACTAAATCAAAAGCTAAAGGCTTAGCTTTTCAATATTGAGCTTAAGTATCAAAACTTAAAAGCTCCCCTCACAAAGAGACATCGTTAGAGACATATATAAGTCCATACTACAACCAATGGACTAAGAAATATATACAACCATAATACACCAAGAGTGGACAAAATATGATCCATAACTTATGGATTTCAATAGCCACAACTTATAGCTTCTTTTCATTGGGCTTATCTTAGCTTCTTTTGAGCTAACGAGCTTATAACCTGTTTCTCCCCTTTGGAATCATCAAAAGAATGTTAGCACGATAAATATATCATATATTCATATCAAAGTGTGCAACTAAACCGATGTATCGAGCTATTTGAAGCTTATAAACTAAATAGGAGGGAAAAGTCGAATCATACGACTTGTAGAAGCTTATGAAAACTCATTTGATAAGCAAAACATGATCTCTATAAATATATAAGACTTTTGAAATCGAGAAAATCATGTAGGTGATGAATTTTTCATTGAAACGTTTTATCGAGCATTTGGCGGGCGTCAAAAAAATTAGAAAATGATATATATAGCCCTTGTAAATGTAATCAAGCCAAGTTTTCATCACTAAATACAATTAAACAATTATCATTTATCAACAACCAATAAGCTCATCACAAAAATATATGAATATCATCAAGAAATATACATATAAGCCACAAACTCAAGGCTCAACCCATTGAGCTAAAGAGAGTGAAATTCTTACCATTCAATCGGAAAAGATGAACATTAATGATGATAACCGAGCTAGATAATCCCCAAAATGTATAATTCATGCATCAAAACACATTTGAAGTGAAATGTGTGTGCAAATTGCAAAGGGGACGAAAAATGAATCAAAAGAGCCAAAATGGCTAAGTCTGGGAAACAGAAGCAATTTAATCAAAAATATGCTAAGGGCGACCGGTCCAGGGCATGGGCGACCGGTCGAGCTGGTGGGCGACCGGTCGGCCGCCCGGGCACCCATCAGATTTGGTTGTTTTGAAAAATCCGAAGTTTGATCCAAAAATCCGATTTTTCGCCCCTAAGTTTTAAAACGTGCAAAATGCGAACGTAGACCTCATTCAATATACATTTATGTCATAATCAAGCTCGAAATGAGGTAAAATACTCGGCGGTTAAAGAAAAAAAAAATCCGCGAGTTATCCTTGAGACAGAATTAACCACATCTCAAATTTTTTTTTATTTTAGAAACGCAATCCCTTAGAAAAAATTTTGAATCTCAATATGTTTAGTTCGATTATGACGAACCATATTTTCATAAATTGTAAACACCGAACTTGTTATCCCAAAAAATAAGAACGTTTTAAAGCTTTGGATACAACAAGTCATAAGAAGAAATGCCTTTCAAATATTTGAAAATTTCTTTTAACGGCACTTTTAATGAGATTCGTTGGGATAGTTTTTGAAGTCGAGCATATAGACATAAGGCATATGGAATGTCGAGTCTATAGAAATAATACAAGAAAACATACCTCGAATTTGTTTGTCGGCCGATATACCTTTCTGAACCTTTGTCAATCTTTAGCCATAGAGGTTGAGATAGTTCTTCTTTCTTCAATGCTTAACTCCTTCAAGAGTTCTTTTGAAATATAACCATCTTCTTGGCATTGAGTAATTTGAATTCCAATGATCAAATTTGAGCTTCCCTCATCATGATCATCTTAGGTTCACCTTGCATTGACTAGGAAAAATATCTTGCACAAATATTTATTAGTAGCACCATAAATATTATCAACATAAATTTGCATAAGTAAACAACCTTGTCCTTTTTCAAAACAAGAAGTGTAGTATCAACTTTATCTTTTGTAAAATCATTTTGCAAAAATAGCTAAGTCTATCAACCGTACAAGGCCTTTTATAAAAATCATTTGGCCTAAAATTTTAAACTCCGATAGACTTATATTTGAATAAAACCATTTAGAAAGTTGGATTTAACATCCATTTGGTAAAGCTTGAAGTTTTCTTAAAACCAGAATGGGCAAGTAAAATGCAAATAGCTACTAAATGTGCTATGAGTGCAAATGTTACATCAAAATTAATTACCTTCTTCTTGAAAATACCTTCAAGCTACTAACCTTGCCTTAGTTCGACCAATGTTGCTTTGGTCATCGAGTTTGTTCCTAATACCCTTTTTGTCTTCTTCATCACTATCATCATAGGGCATCCAATTGATCTAAGGTGTTCATAATAGAACATTTACATCCAAATATTTTGAGGTAACTAATATTTGGAGTACTTCATTTCTCATCTACACAACTTAACAAACTCATTAACGGACGCTTATATAAGCAAGAAAAAAATAGCCCAAGTGTAAAAACATACCTCAATCATCAATCACAAGGTATCTTGCATAAGAGCATAATAAAAATAGACACTATATATATGGACCATGAAGCAAGAAACACATACTATGCATTTAGAAGATCATCAAGAGTCTAATAAATCATGTAAGTTCAAATAAGCTTAAGAAAGCTACAAAAGGTCTCTTTTTGAAATTTGAAAATCCGATAGCATATAGTTGAGACCTCATTTAAAAGAAGTATTTGAACAAGAGTAGACAAAGCAAATATGTGCAATCAAATATCGAATAGTGCCTTTCAAAAAATCTAAAAATTCTCTTAATGGCACTTGTATGAAATACTATGAAAAACAAGCACATAGGCACATGGCAATACATATATCGAGTCTATAAGAGTAAGAAAAACACAAGTAAACGTACCTCGATAATTAATGCTTTTCTTGACAAATAATGACGTAAATGGCCATATGTGAAAATATGTAGATCCTACACAATTCTTAAAACAAATCTAGCACAAATCATAATGATAAAAGTGTAGGCTAAAATATATCACAAGTAAGCTCATGCCATAAAAATCTATAAGAGATGATAACACACTTTAGTCTACAAAAGTGCACAAGAGTTTTAAAACATCATATAAGGTCTTTTTTTCAAAAATATTTTAAAAACACAAATATATATTGAAGACCTTAATTAAAAAAAAATAAATACTTGAAAACTCATTTTGCAATTAATACACAAATAAAAGCATGCCTAATAACAAAATAAAATGCATATTTAACTAGGAGATACGGGTTACCAATTACGCCATTTCAATGAGTTGTGCCGTTCCCATTGTTGATGATATCTTCCCTTTGAGAAGTCACTTTGTTGATGATGACTTCTTTGATTACTCCATTTCCAAGTTTTGTTGCCTTCCCATTGTTGAAAATCTCTTCTTCTTTGAAAATCATCTTGTTGATGATGTCTTTGCCATTTCCAAGGATTGTGTTCTTCCCATTTTTGATTATATCCTCTTCTTGGAAATTGGCTTTGTCGAAAATAGTTTCTCCTTCTTTGATCAAATGAAACGGTCATTTGATGTCTTCTTGGCGGTATAAATTTTCTTCGATCATTATTTCGCCTGGTACCTAATATGACATTGTTTTGTGGTACCCTTATGTGTTTGGGTCCTTTGGGATTAGTCTTGAGACTTTTAGGTCTCCAACAATAATTAGAGCTATTTCTAGCTCGACAAGAATTAGCCGTATGACCCTTTTTACCGTAATAAAAACAAGTAATAATTCTAGGAGCATAATGACCAATATGCATAGGGACTTGATTCTTTTTCATATGATTAACAACATTAGGCTTATGATCAAGTCTTTTATCACAATCATGAACATCATCAATATTGGTCTTTTTATTGGTACTCAAGTTGCATTTTAATACATCATTTTTTATGCAATTCAAATCTTCAACAAGAGTACTATTTTCTTTCTCAAGGCTTCTCACCTTATCAAGTGTGGTGGTGTGAGCACATGATAGTGATTCATAGGAAGTAAATAAACTATCCTTATCATTCTTCAAAACAATGAATTCCTTTTTCAAATTTTTGTATTTAACAAGTAAGCCTTGGAATTCATTTTGTAGTTCATCAAAATCATTTTGCAAATCCCTATAATCATTTTGAATGACAATATCATAGGAATTAGAAGGTTTAAGACATACCTCGTTTTCTTCTTCGATGCCCATAAAACAATATTCAACTTCTTCATAGTTGGAAGTTGTAAGAGGCTTGTTCCTTAGATTTGAATTTGTATCCCTTTGAGAAGTAGATGCTTTTGTTTGACTCTTTCATTTGCAAATACTCCATAGATGGCTTCTAATTTTTGCCATACTTCATTTACCGTTTAAGGAGATGATTTTCTTCTCTTCATCATTGAGCTCTTTGAAGCCTTTGGAGGTGTGTGGTGTATCTTTCATCGGAATGGATTCTCCATTTATGATGGTGTTCCAAATGTCGAACTCGCAACCTTGTAAATAGCATTCCATTCTTTCTTTCCAAAAAATAAAATTTTTGGAATCAAATAGTGGTGGCTTGGTGGTGGAGGCGCCGGCAAGGTAGACTTCATTCGTAGCCGATGATCGTTCCTCTTTACTCGCGATGTGGAACGAGCTTGCCAAAGAGTTTGGCTCTGATACCACTTGTAAGTCCAAGCGGCTACGATAATCTAGAGGGGGGGTGAATAGATTATCTCCATCTTTTCGATTTCGCCCTCTTTTTCGATACAAATGCGTCAAGATAATAACAAAGGTGCGGAATGTAAATAGCACACGTCGATTTATAGAGCTTCACCCCACCTAGGGACTACGTGCTCTACCACCCCAGTATATCCGGGATGGGTTTCGAAAGAGAAAAAGATTTTATAAAAAAATTACCAAAATTATTACAATAAAATCTTACACCAACACCTTGAAGAGCACCACACTCTTCTTCAACACCACCTTTGAGATTACCACAATCTCTTCTTGAAGATTACCACAATCTTCAAACGGCACCTTGTGAAGATTACCACAATCTTCACCCTTGAAGAGCACCACACTCTTCAACACCTCAACAAGAAGATTACCACAATCTTCTTGCACCTATCACCTAGTTCACCCAAGTGTGTTCTTACCACAAGAACACTCACAAGGATATCTTGTGTTTGAATGACGACCACAAATTCAAGATTACAACTCGATAATTGATAATACAATAGAGTGCAAGTGTAATCAAGAATAGCATATACCTCAAGAATGTGAAAGTGAAAAGCTAGGCAAAGTACAACAAGAATATAGACAATGTAAGAACAAGTGTTTGCTTTGAATGTGTCTTGTTGTGTTGTAGTTTTCTCTCTTATTGTGTTGCTTCAATTCTTTCTCTATTTATAGAAGATGTCTTGTACAAGATAGGCTTCTCTTGGGGACATGAAATCTGTAAAAATTGCAAGACAATCAAAGAAAAGAGTCATTAGAAATCAACCCTTAAATCAAGGAAAAGTCATCGCAAACTCAACGGATAGTTTCTTTGTCAAAAGAGGGGTTCGACCGGTCACGCAAAGATAAGATTGAAATTGAATTCTCAGTGAAATTTTTACACGGGGACCGTCGCAGGGGTGCGACGGTCGCCCTCATGTTGGACCGGCGAGGAAGACCAAAACAGAGAGACAAAGTTTATGTTCTTCGGGGGCTTGAGCACCTTCCCCCCTTGATTTCCCTCCGTCCCCCTTTTTTGTTCCATAACTCAACTCAGTACGGGTTGCCCTATAGGGCGACCGGTCGAGCTGAAACATAAGTGTTGTCCAATTTTATATCAAAAATAAACTCCAAGAAATACTCAAAAATAGTAAAAACATCTTAGACCGATCGGGAGTATTAGGATAACATTCAGGGACATTGTTTTGAAGTAAAAACACTTTGACATAAAATCATTAAAAGTGTTGTCCAATTTTAGTCGAAAATAAACTTGAAGATAAAACCATTTTAAATCAAAATTAATTACCTTCTTCTTGAAAATACCTTCAAGCTACTAACCTTGCCTTAGTTCGACCAATGTTGCTTTGGTCATCGAGTTTGTTCCGAATACCCTTTTTGTCTACTTCATTACTATCATCATAGGGCATCCAATTTGTCTAAGGTGTTCACAATAGAACATATACATCCAAATATTTTGAGGTAACCAATATTTGGAGTACTTCATTTCTCATCTACACAACTTAACAAACTCATTAATGGCATCACTTATATAATCAAGAATAAAAGTAGCCCAAGTGTAAAAACATGTCTCAATCATCAATAACAAAATATCTTGCAAAAGAGCATAGTAGTAAGAGACATTTTAAATCATTTAGGAGTATTTGGACAACCTTTAAAACATTGTTTTGGTGTAAAAACAAAATCATCAAAATCATGATAAAACCATTTATCAAACAAGTTTGATAATCTTGATGTCTTTGAGTAAATGAATGATTTTTTAATGATAAAAAGCATGCTTAAAGTGTAGTGAAAGATTACCATGTGCATTGGATGAAAGAGGAATTTAAGGGTGTTGAAAGCACACCAACTTTGAGGAAAGTTGTACACAAAAGTAACTCCAAACTTCAGTAATCTCTAATCTATCTTCCCGGAAATAAGAATCGGTGGTTGAAAGCAGTTTCAACAAAAAAACAATCCATGTAGAAGATTACCAAATATGGACCTCCTCATTGTTGCTTAATGAATGATGTTTCTATGGATCATGTCAATTTGGATTATAATTTTATACTTGATGGTCTCATAGGTATACAGTGTAATCCATCTTATGGTATTAAGTTTGTCCAACAAAATACTAAAGACAGGTACGGTTGTAATATTTCATATGATAAATCATGACATGAAATGAAACTGGCCCGTGAGAATGTGTATGGTACTTGGGAGACATCATGTTCTTTTTGTTGGAGGAAATGGAGGTGTTGCAAAAATATAACACTGGTGCTCTGTGGTTGAATGGAAACACATATGCCTTAATGTGATTGGAGTGAGACGTACATGTTTGTAGTTTAGGCTTTTAGGCAATGTATTAATTACTTTCAACATTGTCGTTCTGGGATTAGTGTAGACAGACCATGCCTCTACACAAAAAATAAGCACAAGTTACAAGTTTTTGTCATATTAGATCAGTGGGTGTTGCCTTTAACTTTCACAATCGTGGATGAGGAGAATTTCACGTCGTGGAATTGGTTTTTGGAATTAGTATCCAAACATATTATTCGTGGGAGAGAAAGTGTATGTCTCATTTCAGACCATCACCTTGGAATTAATGTAAAACCCTCGTATTCGATATTAATGTAATTATGTAACTGATAAATATTTTAATACATTGAGTTGTAATTTTTATTTTATCTATTATATTACACGAATTAGACTATTAGCATAGCATAACCTAAACTATAGGTAATGAGACGATAAAACTTTACTACTTTCTATACTTTTAATCTTACTTTACACCTAATTTCCACCATTTCACTCACTCAATCTCTTGTCTCCTCAATCATTCTTCCTTACCCGTCCACATTATAAGTATGCAATCATTCTTTTAGTTTTAAATTTATTTTCTTTATTTTATCTCCACACCTCAATACACTCACACCACACCAATTTTATAATCACCACTGTCATCCAACTTTTAACCATAAAAACTTTTATTAGAAGAGATATTAAAATAGTCCTTTTGGAAATGCAAGCTTAGCCGTGGGATATGGATGGAGAAGAAAGGAATTAATTCATCAAGTTACAAACATAGTTGGTAAGTTGTTGGATTTTGAGGATTTTCATGATTTTTGTTAAACTTTTATAGCTCAAATCTTAGGTTATGATGGTATATTGTAGGTGTTATTACAATCTTGGTTTGAAGAGGTTTTGAAGCTTGATTTGCGGTACAAATTTGAAGAACACAAAAGGTGGTTAACAATTTATTTCAAATATGTAAAAGCTTGGGATTTAATTCTACTATAATATTTTTTTTATATGATCATGAGAAATGAAATTTCTGAATATCTTCATGTTGTTGAATGGTATTATGTGGTTATATATGTATTGATTGAATTATAAGACAATCATGAATTTAATCAAAAGATTGAGCAATTTTTGTGAAAACTGAAAATATTAAGGACTAATTTGCAGTTTCAAATTTATGGAATATAAAACTTTAAATTAAGGATATTGGATATTTATGGACTGATTTTATTGTCTTGGGTTGAAACTGACTGAATTTTAAATTTGCGGACAAGAAATATGAATTTTAGAATAAACCTAACATGCAATTTTTGAAACTTGGGGCAGAGATTTATGAAACTATTTTTAGTACTATTTTATAATGATATAACAGACACTTGGTTATAATTTGAGACTTTTCTAAATTCGTTTGACCCCGTTGGAAAATTATCAAAGTTTATGGGTTAAATATAAATTACCGACAAATTGGGGATAATATATAAATGTTTTTCTAACTTATGGGGACTAAGAATTGAAACTATGGACATGTGACTATTTTGTAGTTATATTTACTTCTATTAATAAAATTTTGAGAATTTTCTAAGTTAGTTTGGGCCTAATTGGACAATAATTAAAGTAAAGTTTTAAAATGGGATATTCAAAACATTAGGGGTTGATTGAAAAGGACTGAATTATTGGGGTTCCTAAACTGAAATAACAAAAATATAAATCTCTTAATTCAGTTTTGATATTTACTTAGCCCTCAATTGTTAATCTTATCATTTGGGTATCAATCGCAAATTTTAAAACACAAAGAGCCTTTACGCAATTTTAGAAAATTTTAAAATCTAAAATTAATTTTCATTAAGATAAGGGGTTGTAATATAATTTTATAAGTTGAGATAAACTTTAGACAATTTTTATAAGAGATTTTCAGATAATTTAATTATTAAGGTCCATTAAATTCGCGTTGATGATAGTTCACCATATTCGTTTTAAATTGACCAGATCAAAGTTGCTTGCTTGTCTCGGTCTTGTGAGTCATTTAAATTGATAATTGATTTGTTATACTGGATTTGGGCCTGGAATGAATATTCTAAAACTTTTCAAGTAATTTAATTATTGAATTTATTTCCTATTTGTCATGAAAACCTATTTGGTTGAGTCGGGCCCAACTGAGATGGGAAGATATTGTGTTAGATCGAGCAGGTCGCCTGCGGTCTACGCATACACTTCCTTGTCCTAATCCCACCACTGGAGGACAGAGTGTCCAACGGGCTAAGTGAGTCGTACAATGATATATTCTAGAATATGACAATCTCTGGACAGACATGTCCTAACTAAAGAGACGCCAAGCCAACTGTTGGAGGCATAAGGTGACTGTGACCTCGATCAAATACTTTTGGTGATGGAATTTTTGGTGATGCCCTCGGCAACATTCATGGATCTAATGTATCAAGTATTCCATCCTTATCTGGATCAATTGGTTATCATTTTTATTACGATATACTAGTGTATTCTAAGTCGGAAATGGAGCACGAGAATTATTTGAGAATAGTATTGGAAATATTGCGACAACACAAGTTGTATGCCAAATTTGGTAAGTGGATATTTTGGCTGAGTGAAGTTGCATTTTTGGACATATAAATTCTGGCGATGGCATCGCAGTGGACCCATCAAAAGTACAAACTATAATTGAATGGAAAAGGCCGGAAACTATAATGGAGACCATTGGTTTCTTGGGTCTTGCAGGATATTATGGCAGATTTATTAAGGATTTCTCTAAAATAGCAGGCGCACTGACAAGATTGACTCAAAAGAAAGTAAAGTTTGAGTGGGACGACAAATGGGAGTCAAGTTTTCAAGAATTTAAGAGAAGAATCACCACAATACTTGTATTAGCTCTTCCGAATGGATTGGAAAATTTTGTGGTTTATAGTGTTGCACCAAAGGAAGGACTTGGTGCAATTTTAATGCAAAATGAAAATGTAATTGCCTATGCCACTAGAAAGCTCAAACCCTATGAAGTAAATTACCCTACTCATGATCTAGAGCTAGCATCTATAGTATTCACTCTGAAGAAGTGGCGACATTATTTGTATGGAGCAGAGTTTACTATTTTTTTGACCATAAGAGTCTCAAATATCTATTTTCGCAAAAGGATTTAAATTTGAGACAAACTAGGTGGATGGAATTGATTCAAGACTATCATTTTGCAATTTAGTACCACCCAGGCAAGTCGAATGTATTAGCAGCTGCCTTGAGTAGAAAAGTGAGAATTGCCAATTCAATGATCAGAGAATGGAAATCACTAGAAGAATTATGTTATTGGAATCCAAAGAAAGTTGGAACTCAACTTCTATGTGCTAATTTGATAGTGAAACCAGATATGCTAATTGAAATTCGAGCATCGCAAGAAAATGATCAAAAGTTCAGAGAGCTGAAAGAAAAGATACTGCAAGGAGCGACACCTGATTTTAAGATAGAAAATGATAGAATTGTGAGATTTAGGAATTAGATTTGTGTACCAAAGGACAAAGAGTTGAAAAACGAATATTAACAAGCTCATCATCTCAAAGTACACTATTGACCCATGAGGCAAGAAAATGTACCAAGATTTGAAAAGACATTTTTGGTGGTTGAATATGATAAATCGTGTAGCAGAGTATGTGGCAAGATGTTTAACTTGTCAACGAGTGAAAGCTGAACATCAAAGACCTTCCATATTGCTTCAACCTTTAACAACTACTGAATGGAAACGGAGATGATTACCATGGATTTTGCTACACATCGCCCAAAACTCAAAGTGGGCATGATGCTTTTTTGGGTTATAGTGGATAGATTAACGAAATCAAAGACATTTTCTTACTTATCGGAAAACAGACGATCTACAAAAGTTAGCTCGATTTATATCAAAAATTCATGGAGTACCGATGGATCTTTTTTTTGGATAGAGATCCGAGATTTACCTCCCAATTTTGGAAAAATCTACATGAAGGATTAGGAACAAACCTAAGTTTCGACAAGACAATCAGTATATCCTCAAACAGACGAATGACGTGCGAGAGAACAATCCAAATATTAGAAGATATGTTGAGAGTGTGTGCCTTGGATTTCAAAGGAAATTGGGATTCTCACCTTTCTTTTGGTAGAATTTGCTTATAACAATAGTTATCAAGCGACTGTCGGGATGGCGCCATATGAGATTTTATATGGAAGAAAATGTAAATCACCAGAACATTGGGTGATAGATGACTAATGGACTCCAAAAGGAAAAAGAGAATCGCATAATATTATGACGTTAGACTTGATCCAAGAAGCAATGTATAATGTTTGATTAATCAAGGAGAGAATTCGAGCAGCTCAGAGCCGTCATAAAAGGTATGCTGATAATCAAAAAAATGATTCAAATTTTGAAGTGGGAGATGAAGTATTTTTGCAGCTTTTACCAAGAGCAGGGTTGACGTATTCGAGAAATGGTGAAAAGATGAGTCCTAGATATGCAGGACCATATCGAATTCTTGAAAGAATTGGAAAATTAGCCTATTGTCTAGAACTCCCATCAGTAGTACGAGGAATAAATGATGTGTTTCATATTTCTAGATTGAAAAAGTATAATCCCGACCCAGAGTGTGACGCCCACCCCCTACTACTACATTACTAAGAAATATAAAAAGTGAAATTTGACAACATAAACCCTATATACCTATACATTTTTTTAACTAGTTAAATTAGTAATCCAACTGACTAATCACTATAAATGAGTTTCAAAATTATAAAACTAGACATGTCATATATGATAATCGAGTTATGCAAATAGCATATTACCAACATGTAATGCATGAATTATATTGGCCTAATGAGTAGTGAAAGGCTTGGGTGTTACACGAGCATGTGATCACCGAAGAAATTCCGAAATAATGGACTATCTAACCTATACTAAACGATCACTTTATATCACCGATAGACAAGTCTTAGAACAGAAAGAAAATGATTATGCTAGTTAAAGTGGTATGACAAAGACACGACAAACCGGAAGAAGTGGAAGACTAAAAAGAAATGAGAAAAAGTTATCCTAACTATTCTAGAGGAATTTGGGACAAATTATATATTAAGGAGGAAGAATGTTAAACCCAAAAGATTCGGATATTAATGCAATTATGTTATTGATAAATATTTCAATATATTGAGTTGTAATTTTTTTATTTTGTCTTTTATATTACACTATTAGCATAACCTAACCGAACTATAGGCAATGAGACAAGAAACTTTACTACTTTCTATACTTTTGACCTTACTTTACACCTAATTCCACCATTTCACTCCCTCAATCTCTTGTTTCCTCAATCATTCTTCCTTACTCGCCCCATACATGTATACAAGCATTCTTTTAGTTTTTAATTTATTTTCTTTATTTTTTCCCCACACCTCAATACAAACACATTACACCAATTTTATAATCACAGCTTTCTTCCAACTTTTAACCATATAAACCTTTAAAAACCCATCCTACAATTATTCATTTATTTTAGGAGAGATGTTAAATAGTCCTCTTGGAAATGAAAGCTTAGCCATGGGATTTATTTCATCAAGTTACAAATATAGTAGGTAAGTTGTTGAATTTTGAGGATTTCAATAATTTTAGTTAAACTTTTATTGTTCAAAACTTAGGTTATGATGGTATATTGTAGGGGTTCCTAGAAGCTTGGTTTGAATAAGTTTTGAAGCTTGATTTGAAGTAGAAATTTGAAGAACACAAAAGGTGGGGTAACAATTTATTTCAAATATGTAAAATCTTGGGATTTAATTATATTATAATTATTTTTTTGAATAATCATGAGAAAATGAAATTTTTCAATATTTTCATGTTATTGAATGGTATTATGTGTTTATATATATATGTGTGTATTGATGGAATTATAAAACTATCATGAATTTAGTCAAAAGATTGAGCAGTTTTTGTGAAAACTGAAAATCTTAAGGACTAAATTATAGTTTCGAATTGTATGGATTGTAAAATTTTAAAGGGAAAATTAGAAAATTCGTCCTGTAACTTGGCCATTTAGACATTTAGTCCTCTATATTGTCCTACTCCGAAATTAGTCCACTAATTTCATAATTTTTTGAGATTAAGTCCTATTTTGGCCGGAGCTCTTCAAAATCGCCTGAAATGCTGACATGTTAATTAATTTGGGGATTTGGTCGATTTTGGAGGGAAAATTGCTTACAAAATTTTGCTTGAACACCTATAATTATGTGGTTAATTCTCGCTTCACACCTATTTTGGCTCTTAGCTCTTCAAAATCGCCGAAATTGTTTTAATATTTGCCTTTTTTTTTGATTTTTTCCTTCCAAAATTTTGCTTGAACACCTATAATTATGTGGTTAATTCTCGCTTAATTTCTGCTTAATTTTACTTTAATTTTGCTTAATAACCAAAATTTAACTTAGTTTTGATTAATCTTTATTTTTTCTTCAAACATTTTCTGTTGAAATTATTAAATAAAGAATATAAATAAAAAATAATATTTTCATTATAACTCTTCCAAAGAAGGGAGGTAAAAGAAAAAAGAATTTTATATAATTTTCCAAATTTCGTTTTTCTTAAATTGCTCCATCTGATTAATTGGATTTTATTTTTATCAAATTCATTAGTTTAGTTTTCACTTTTGGTGATTTTTGTTTTTTCAATTTTTTTTTATTCAAGGAATATTTTGGATTTTTTTGTTTTATTTTTTTTTATTTATTTAAATAGCCTACATGGATGACACATGGGCAATTTTCCCTCTAAAATTGAAAAATCCCCAATTTATGTGTCCATGTCAGCATATCTAGTCCACCTCAGCGATTTCCGGCGAGATTGGCTATTTCCGGCAAAATTAGGACTAAATATCAAAAAACTCGAAATCTGGCGGTCTATACCGAAAATTGGCTACCTAGCGGACTAAATGTCTAAATGGCTAAAGTTAGCAGATTAAATTTCTAATTTTCCCAATTTTAAATTAAGGATATGCGATATTTATGGATTGATTTCATTTTCTTGGGTTGAAACTGACTGAATTCTAAATTTGTGAACAAGAAATATGAATTTTAGAATAAACTAAGGACTAATATACAAATTTTGAAACTTGGGCCAGAGATTTACAAAACTGTTTTTAGTACTATGTTATAATGATATGATAAACGCTTAGTTAAAATTTGAGAAGCTTCTAAATTCATTTGACCCGTTGAAAAATTATAAAAGTTTATGAGTTAAATATAAATTACCGACAAATTGGGGCCAAAATATAATTTTTTTTTAAACTTATGGGCACTACGAATTGAAACTATGGACAAATGACTTTTCTGGAATTATATTTACTTCTATTAGTAAAATTTTTTGAGAATTTTCTAAGTTGGTTTGGGCCTAATTGGACAATAATTAAAGTTTAAGGTTACTGAGTTATTGGAGTTCCTAAATTGAAATAACAAAAATACAAATCTCTTAATTCAATTTTGATGATTACTTAGGCCTCAATGGTTGATCTTATCATTTGCGTATCAATCACAAATTTTAAAACATAAAGTCTTTATGAGGTTTTTAAAAAAATTTAAAAACTGAAATTAATTTTGTTTAAGATTAGGGACGGTAATATAATTTTATAACTTGACGTAAAATTTAGACAATTTAATTATTAATGTCCAATTAAATTCCATGTTGATGATAGTTCACCTTATTCGTTTTAAATTGACTAGTCAATTGTTACTTGCTTGTCTCGGGCTTGTGAGTCATTTAAATTGATAATTGATTTATTATACTTGATTTGAGCCTGAAATGAATTATTCTAAAACTTTTCAAGTAGTTTAATTTTTAATTTATTTCATATTTATCGTGAAAACCTATTTGGTTAAGTCATGCCCAATTGAGGTGGGAAGATGTTGTGTCGGATCAAGCGGTCGCTGCGGTCTCGTCACACTTCCTAGTCCTAATCCCACCACCGGAGGGACAAGAGTGTCCAACAGGCAAAGTGGTCGTAGAATGGTATATTCCGAATATGACAATCTCTGCATGAAAATCCTAGTTAAAGAAACGCCGAGCCATTTGTTGGAGGCATAAGGTGATTGAAAACCTCGACCAAATACTCGAAACCTGGGTAGATATAAGGAAGAACAACCTAATTGTAGCTAGAGATGTCAATAAGGGCGGCCGCTCGTCCCTTACCGACCTAGTCCTAAGAGGCCCTAACCCTTAAGGGCTAGGGCAAAAAGCCCTAAACTCATAAGGTCTTGAAAAATCTAAGCCCGTGCCTAGTCCTATAGGTGGGAGATTTGGGCCAGGGCAGTAATACAACTTTTGCTTTGCATTTTTTACCGGTTATTCCATCTAAGTTAAAATATTGCATCATGATGGAAAAATTAACTTGCAAATCTCTTATTTTATAAAAATAATGCTATGTAATTCTTAGATTCCGTTTGGATTAAAATATTCAAATTTTGTCTTTCTTATTTTAGTAATTCACATATTCTATACCAATATTTAGTTCTGTATAATTATTAACGTACTAAATAATCATTACCAATCACATATTAACTTTAATTTTGTACTTACTAAGATATTTAGTAAGACTAAATTATAAATGAGATCAAAGATCAAATTTGATAATTTATTAAGATAAATGGTAATTGATAAATGAGATCAAATAATAGATTAATAGTATTACAAGCATAAATTTTGAATATAAATATATAAAATACAAAAAAATTATCAGGAAAAAGGCGCTAAGGGCCAGCCCTAAGCCCTAGACGGCCCTAGGGCCAATTAGGGTCGGGCTAAAAAGCCCTAATGTTATAAGGGCCTATGAAATATAGGCATTGTCCTTAGATTTTTAGGGTCGGGCTAGGGTCGGCCCTCAGGGCCCGGCCCTTACTGACATCTCTAATTGTAGCCCAATCAACTCTATTATGATTGTTAATATTTCTCGCCTATTTCTTGTTTCACGCTTGTTAATGTTTCAAGTATCTGTTTTCTGACCCTGTTTACTATTTGTTGTATCCTGTCATTGTTTCATGTTCACATTTAGTTGGTCTTGTTAAATTTAATGCACAAACATATTATTGTAATATTTAGTCATAAATTGGGTTTAAAAAAATAGTAAAACGAACTTTTGTTGAACGTTATGTGCATGCATAATTTTGTAACTCTTTATAATTAAACCGAATCTTCGTATTGTTTTACTTTAAGTATAAAAAAATTAAACATTACTGGACCCATATTCACCGAGCTCGTTTAGCTCACCCCATAGTTTTATATTTTTTTAGACACAAGTGAGGACAATAATGAGGAGATAGAAGAGGAGTTTTCGATTCAAAATTCGGGTGATGGAGTTATTTTCAAGTTATGATTTCTATTTTGGTGTCATTGGTATTTATTGTTATAATTAGCTTTGGTTTGTAAATAATGGATATTTAATGGAGTGGACTTCCGCTGTGTATTCTGTATTTTTGTGGATTTTGTTAGTTGATATGCCGAACTATAACATTTGGAGCCATACTCCGAGGATTGTTATTGTGTTTGTCATAAGTGTTGAAATTTTGGGGTTACATGTAGAGGTGTTCATCGAATCGAATTCCGAATTCTCCGACTTCTTAGAATCGAATTAATCGAATGGAATTTTTAAAACCTCAATTCAAAATCGATCCTAATTCAATCAATTTAACCAAAAGAATTCTATAATGAAACAAAAACATAAGCATGCCACATAAATTATCAAAATTATATTGTTACTTTAAAGATATTACAAAAACTAAAGACAAAATAAATTTAAGGCTGAAATCTATTAAAATCAAAAGCATATTGTTCCTTTTTTTTTGAAATAAAAATATATTATTCTTTTAAATTTAAACACATCATAAAATAATTCAAAAACTATACAAAAAATGCTGAAACTTGAAAATGAGATCGAATTGTGAAACTAGCTATGACAAATGCTAAAATTTTACCGCAAATAGCCATGTGAAATTAAATGTTGTTTATATATCAACTAATTATATTACTTCTATTTGCATATGCAATTTATATATGTATAATGTCTAAAATAAATAATATATAAATTAAATTTGAATTATAATTGAGTTCAAATCAATCTACACAATTCGAATTGGAATAGAAATACGAATCGATATTCAAATCGAATTTAATCAAATTTCACATCGAATTAGGATTTTGAATAGAATTCAAAAAAATTCCCAATTTGTTATTCGATTTGAATATTCATATTCGAAATTCGAGTTGATTCGAAATTTAATTTGGAATTCAAAAATCCTAATTTGTAATTGAGATTTGAATTCGAGTTGAATCGAATTTGAATTGATCCAAAAAAATGAACACCCCTAGTTACATGCCATAGTCTCAACCTCCTATGTATACTATCGTTTCTCCTAAGAGATTTGTCTATAACTTTCATAATCATTTTAAGAATGTGAAGGTGAAGGACTTGTCTTTGGCAAGCCAGGCATAGGCGAGAAATAAAGCCTTTTGTTTTAGAAAAAAAAAAAGCGTTTTAGAGGATAATGGAATAGATTAAAAACTTAATGAACGTGCTCACGTTTATTTGGATATTGTAGACAAGAGAAAGTGGACTTTACTTTGCATGATAAGGGGACGAAATGTGGATTGACCACGCTTTCTTATTTCACGGTTCAAGATTTGTGTTATGACACTCCAAACCATCGTAGGAGGTGATCTTATAGATGATGACAATAGTACATTGCGTGAATATCAAACATGGTACAATCATATTACCAATGATTGAGATCTCCCAAAAACTTCCATATGACAATGGAATATCAGCCAGGCGACACCGCAACTAAGGGTGACATGGTAATTTATTACTAAATTTACTATTTCGCACATATAAAACATAACATTATGTATAAAATAGTGATATTTGTATGTTACCACTACACTTTACATGATCGACTATGAATTACTGTTTGAGATGTTAGTGCTTATGACAGATCCATTAACTCAACAACGATTCGGATTTAGGTGTCCAAATTTCAGTGATCCCCTATTCCATTTCCCAGTGAATTTAGGGGAAGTTACAAGGACATGGAGCCATTTGCTTCCTCCGACTAGCAGAATGATGATTATTTAGATTACAACGTTCGAAGGAGCATATGTGAGAGATACCCGCCAGGATGTGACCCTGGTCGATATACATATTAGGATTGACTTATTCTAAGTATGTATATAGTGATATTTTTTTAAGATATTTTAAATTTCTCCAATTGTTGAATTAAAGAAGCTTGTCCAATTTACATATTTCATTTAAGAAAACAAAAACAAAAGGCAAAAACTTGCATGAGACGGTCTCACGGATTTAGATCCGTGAGACGGAGCCCTTACACAAAGTTTTAAAGGTTTTTTTTCTTCAGATTTTATTTTTCTTAGGGTTTATATTTGTTTTTTTAGGGTTTATTTTGTTTCTTGGGTTTATTTTTAATTGATTTGGGTTTTTAGGATTTTTAGTTTTGTTTAGGGTTTATTTTTTATTTTTGGTTTATTTTTGTTTTTCGGTTTATTCTTCATGGTTCATGTTTTTAGGATTTATTTTTGTTTCTTCATGGTTCATTATTATTTTTAAATTTATTTTCATGGTTCATGTTCTCAAGACGGAGCCTTAGGAGGCCCGTCTCACGAATTTAGATTCGTGAGACCGTCTCTGACAAGAGACTTGCTCAAAACAAAAACATTAAAAGTAAACCAAATAAAATTTAAAAGCGAGGCTAGCGCGACATAGATTTTTTTTTTAGAAAAAGAAATAAAGCAGGCACAATGTGTTGTTGAGCATGTAATTGAATTTTAAGATTTCAATCCGATGAAATATGATATCACCTACCATATGAATTTTACTCCTGGGGCAATTCTATATTGCGCTTCCACATAAATCAACAAGACCCTATAATCAGGACTCGTTTGATAGCCTAGTGGTAAGACGTTTGTAAAACTCAAAGATGTTCATGTGTTCGATTTCCACCAGCTCCATCGGGAGTCCGAACTAGGATTTGTACTAAAAAAAAAAAAATAAACAAGACCCTACACCCACTGTACTGTGACAATTGGGATGAGATTTCTTGTTCCCATTTTCCCGTTCCACTCCATACTCCATTATTTGATGAAAGAAACTTGTACAATTATGACATCATCTTGTAAACGTGTAATAGTCAGATACGATTGAATAAAAAGCAGAATAGAAAAAGTGGAACGGAAAATCTGAGGTTGTGATTGGTTGTGAAAAAATTTCACAAATTTTCATTTCTTAGTGAAAAATTTGTAGGATGCGTGATTGTTTGTGGAAGAAATGAAATTTTTTCATAGAAAATCTCATTTCTCTCTCCAAAATTAACTCATTATCTCTTTCTCTTTCACACTTCCTAATGCCCAATTATACTATTTATTTTTCTCTCCTCTCCCTATTCATATAAAGAATTCCGATAATTTCTTTAATTATCACTATTTTTATTATTTTTCTTTTAATCTTGATAACAAAAAGTAAAAAAATGAGATCCATATTGCATATTTTTGGATCAGTTTTTATTTTATTCAATTTTCTTGCATTATATTTTACACTATTTTTTCCAAAATTTTTTTCATAAATAATCAACATCTCTAAAAGATTTTTCATCACATCAACACAATCATTACTTTTCTCTACACATCCAACTTTTACTTTTAAAAAAAAATTTCACCATTTTTCTCTCGATAAAATGAAAATGGATTGATCAAAACACAACCAATCACATCAATCTGACAATTTTTGTCCCATTTTTCCCAAACAAGAAAAAACCATACTATGGGAACTCATACTCAATAACATCCGTCCAGAGTGATTCGATTCGGGAGAGTTCGTTATTAGTAGATTGGGGTCGAACATAATTTTTCTCTTTACCCGGAGGATCTCAGTTTGTGCGTCAGCGACCGTCGAATCTTGACTTGAGTCGCGTGACATCCGCGCTTTTATCTTGCGACAACAATAAGGAGCTGAAATTGTCATTGTCCCAAGATAATTAGGCGTAGCGCGGAAGAGCTTATAAAAAAGAAAAAAAAGAAAAAACCCTACTATCGAGTTACCCTACACTTTATAACACCCAAGCACCCGCTCTTATTTAATACAAAAAATGGAAAAAAAAGATAATATTGTTTAATTATCCAATTTGCAAATATTATTATTGTTCTTGTCTGGATAAAGACGAGGCGATCAATATCTTGTGCAAGATTCACTTACTAGTCTCGTTCTCTCCCCACCTATACATACACAGTTGACGTATCTATAGTATCACGGTGATGTCGATAGCATCGGAGAGGAGCAACTCAGCCGGCGGCGATCACCGGATCGAACGCCCAGGAATTGTTCACCGCAACATGGCCTGTGCTTCCTCGATCTACAACCCAACGGAGTTGTCTGCCGTTGATCGGAGGTTCCCAGCGGCACAGCAACTGGCATCGGAGGATCAGAGAGGTTCATTATCATCGTCATCCACTTCCTCAATCGGGCAAAACAGCGACGATTCTACAAGCGGCGTCGGCGGAGACGGGGAGGAGGTGCAGAGTGAATATAAGGGAGGGCCGTTGGACAGTTTGGAGGCTTTGGAGGAGGTTTTGCCTATAAAGTATGTGAATTCCTTGTTTTGTTTTTGTTGATTAAAAATTACATATTCTTTTTTTCTAGCTTAGGGTTTCAGTTTGTAGAAATTTCTTATTATGTATATTGATCGTAATGTTTTGTTGGAGCCAAGTTTTTTTAGGCTTTAGTGTTGCCGTTGCTGATTTTTTTTTTTTTGTGTATTATCGTATGAAGAAGATATTATTCACCAAAAATAGAAGAAAAATGAATGGAGTTGTTTTAGAGATTTGGAAGGAGAATTAATAATTTGTCGCATTTGCAACTTAATCTGAATAAATAGTATGAACCACAATATTGAGGAGATTGGGGGTATATGCATATAATTGCTAGGTTTCTTTTGTAGATGAGTTTTTCAACTTTTTCTGGAGGGGTTTGGTTACGCATGATAATACAGTGTCTTAGGGTTTAGCTTAAATTTGATTGCATGGGAGAAAAATATGGTTTTAATAAGTCAAGGCAAAAGTGTATATACTGTGTAGGAGGTTTAAGCACTTTGTGACTTAGCAACTTTTAACTGAATTTTATGAATTTTAAGCTGATGAGAATGGTTGAGTGGTCTTAAGTTGGAGATGGTGATGCAATTTTTATGGATTAAACCAGATTCAAGGAGAGATGTTCGCTTCGTGTAATAATTAATTGCAAGAAAATAGTTAAAATGCAATTTCTTGCTTCTTTAGTTCAGAGGCTGGTGCAATTAGCAAAATAGCCTAATAATTTTGTCTTCATGGAATAATTCTACTAACCTGCACATTGGCTTTTACTTTAATCACTTCTATTTGCATGTTTGCTGAACTGGGGCTGACATCTTTGAAACACATGGTTTTGGATTTCTTGCTTTTTGATCAATGCAATCTACTGATTTCTATTCGTTTAAATACACACATGTATAACCAATAAAGATATCATATATTACCCTTGGTTTTTACTCAACATCTTGTATTTCTTCCAGTAATTCCATTATCTGTAAATTTCCTTGGGATTTCTATTGCTATTGTCTGATTCCATCTGATTGTTTCATAATTCTGTTTATACGTTTATGCGGATTTCTTTATTTCCTGGCAATTGTTGCAGATTAAATTCTTTGAATTTAGGCAAGTGGTTTAATAATCATTTCTCTTGTATTATTACATCATTATTATTCTATGATTATTTACCGACTTATATTTAATGTTTATAGTATATGTGGCTTATTTGAAGATATATGATGATTTAGTTTGGCATGCCTAAATAATATCTTGACCAACTTTTGGAGTAGACAGTATTCAGTGGGTCAATATGGTTATCTGAGTTTGGGAGGCCATCGTAGCCTTGCTGTGGAGACATCCTGTAATTTTGTAGTGTTTTTATTTGTTTTACTTCTTCATTTTGTTCAGTTGTATTCAAATTTTTAATGTCTTCTTCCCACTGGAAGGACAACTTTTCTTAAAAAAAGGATTGTAAAGATGCTTATATTTCAAACCGAGATAGTTGGGGAAGTAATACGTCTTGTTCCTGTGTTATGTATTTTTCTGTATCTTGATATGTGCTTAGACTTCCAGAAGTAAAAGAGATAGCACTGGGTAACTAATCAGATCAATTGAAGCTCAATTTCGGGTAATCATTTCGTTAAGAGCTTGGTTTTATTAGACAGCATAAAAGCTCCAGTAGTTAATTCTGTATGTTTTTTCTTTTGTACCAAAGATATTTTCTAGCAGTTGGTTCTTATACATTTCTTGTTGTGGATGTATATGTTTTTAAACGTTAGTCTTGTGCTTGGTGTCTCTTGGTACTTCCGATAATCTGTTGTCCTGTACTCTCCTTGCCCCCAGAAAGTAATATTTCTTTCGTTCCTTGAAGCCATCATATCTAGTCAGTGCTACATATGAGTAACTATTGTACAATTATTTAGCTGGCATCCTTGTGATAAAATTGTATGAGCTCTTAATTTATGTTTGTGAAATAATTTTCTGATGGTCTGAACCTTATTTCAGGAAAAGCATATCGAAGTTTTACTGTGGTAAATCAAAATCTTTTACCAGTCTATCTGATGCTGCAGCGTGCTCGTCTACTAAAGACATCACTAAACCAGAAAATGCATACACTAGGAAACGCAAGAACTTGCTGGCTTTTAATAATATTTTGGCCAAGAATCATAATAACATCTTACGGAGCAGCAATAGTGGCATATCAAAAAGACCTAACAATTCTAGAAGTATGCTGGCTCTTGCGGAAACTATGAACTGCTCTGAGACCAACACTGGTGAAACTTCTTGCTCTAATTCGTCATCACCGGGTTGCTGCCGTCCTCCTTTGCCACCACATGCAAGAAGAGCTATGCATTGTGAGCCTTCATTGCTTCCTCCTGTTGATAAGTTTTCTTCATGGCGGTCTTTCTCTTTGGCTGATTTGCAAGGTGCTGCTGCGGCTGAAGCTTCAAAACCCAGCGTTGCTGGATTCTGGATCAATAATGGCGACACATAATACTATTATAAAGATCTTGCATTAGTTTTCTGTTTTTTGTGTCACCCTATGAGTCTACACTATGATATAAGTTCATGGAGGTGGAGTCATTTGTACTATCTTTCTTATTCAGTACCATGTACTTCTGCCCAATGTAGTTATAGGCATGACAAATCTTGGGCATTTTCAGAATGTAATCACTGAATTATACTTTTAGCTTTTTGTTTCTGACTCTGCTCTGTTATATACCTGAATGAAATTCCTGTAAAGTCTTAGAGAGATGGTGCATTTCTTCTCATTGCTATCTTATAATCTTAATGCTGAAGTTCTTTAAGCAGGTAAATATGCTTTTCTTGGGGAGTCTGAATTTCCTTAAAGCTACCATTGAGTTATGTTGTTTGTTGCATAAGCTGAACCATATCACTCTTCTTTTAGATGGGAGAAATTAACGTTTGAGTTTGCTTGCCATTAGAGAAGCTCTTCTGAACGATTATTTATTATTTTTTTGCTCATTTCTTGTTGATTTCTGTGAATCTCTTTGATCATTTTATAGTTGATTTCAATATCTTGACCAGCTTCAGATGTATGCTGGTTGCACAAGAACTGGCCAACTTTTGAGAACGACAATGGCTGCTGAGCATAGGAAAACTTTCCTCAAAAAATATATGGAAGGTTGTGGAATGAAGTTGTTGGGTCATGATCATGTAATCTCAGTTGATGTTACCGTCATAAGGTACGATTTACTATCTACCTTTTGACATGAATTGAGCTCAGCTTCACTAATCAATCTGATCATTTTAACATTCTTAACATCTGGTTCATACTCATCCTGCTAGCTGTGTACAAACGTGATAAGATGTTTTCTCATGATTTTCTGATTTTGTTTTTTTGAAAAACATGCACTAAAGCTAATGCATTTTCAGCAGAAGCCATGTGGATGTGTTGCAAAGTTTTATATTTAGGATCGTTGACTAGGTGTAAAAGTTAAATGGAACTACATTTGTTTTTGTTCCATCACAGTGAACCTTGATGTCCCACTTTCGTCTGAATTGTGCAAAAATTATGATAGTTTATGTGCAGATTTTGATGTAAAAGGATGGAACTATGTCATTTAATCTTCATTGCTCGAGCTGTACTTCCTGACAACTGAGTTGCTGCAACAAGTTCATGCCCAGAATTAAAACTTTTAGGATGTTTATTCAGTATAAAAACAGCCTAAGGATAATGGTGAACTGAAATATGCCCATGACACACATATAAACTTTAACGGCAAAATCATAGATACACGGACTGGTGAAAGGCTAATATTTGTAAAGCATGGAAATGTTTTGTCGTTTATAGATCCAAACCTTCTGAGTCATACCTTCTCTATCGCATTGATTATATGGAGTAACTGCAAGACTGATGGTTTTTTATGAGCAGAATTAAACTTTTAAGTCGTTTATTGAACATATACAGCAGCATTTATGATGGCAAACTGAATCATGCTCATGACATATATGTAGACATTGGTACGTTAACGGAAAGATACTCATCTGAGTGAGAATAGGCCAATAATTATGATTAACAGATTTACCGACAAGAAGTCCTAGACAAAATGGACTGTAAAGGGCATCTAGTAGAAAGGTTTTATTTGAACATATCTAGGTAGATGACACCCATGATTTGTCGTATACGGTTGGAGTTAAACCTTTTAGGATATTTATTGAGCGTGAACAGCTGACAGTATAATGTTGAACTGAAGTATGTTCATGACGCACAGGTTTTTGTTGATTTCAATATCTTGACCAGCTTCAGATGTATGCTGGTTGCACAAGAACTGGCCAACTTTTTGAGAACGACAATGGCTGCTGAGCATAGGAAAACTTTCCTCAAAAATATATGGAAGGTTGTGGAATGAAGTTGTTGGGTCATGATCATGTAATCTCAGTTGATGTTCGTCATAAGGTTTTACTATCTACCTTTTTGACATGAATTGAGCTCAGCTTCACTAATCAATCTGATCATTTTAACATTCTTAACATCTTGGTTCATACTCATCCTTCTAGCTGTGTACAAACGTGATAAGATGTTTTCTCATGATTTTCTGATTTTGTCTTTTTGAAAAACATGCACTAAAGCTAATGCATTTTCAGCAGAAGCCATGTGGATGTGTTGCAAAGTTTTATATTTAGGATGCGTTGACTAGGGTGTAAAAGTTAAATGGAACTACATTTGTTTTTGTTCCATCACAGTGAACCTTGATGTCCCACTTTCATCTGAATTGTGCAAAATTATGATAGTTTATGTGCAGATTTTGATGTAAAAGGATGGAACTATTATGTCATTTAATCTTCATTGCTTGAGCTGTACTTCCTGACATGAATTGTACTGAGTTGCTGCAACAAGTATTGTCATATATGCCCAGAATTAAACTTTTTAGGATGTTTATTCAGTATAAAAACAGCCTAAGGATAATGGTGAACTGAAATATGCCCATGACACACATATAAACTTTAACGGCAAAATCATAGATACACGGACTGGTGAGAAGGCTAATATTTGTAAAGCATGGAAATGTTTTGTCGTTTATAGATCCAAAACCTTCTGAGTCATACCTTCTCTATCGCATTGATTATATGTTGTAACTGCAAGACTGATGGTTTTTATGAGCAGAATTAAACTTTTAAGTCGTTTATTGAACATATACAGCAGCATTTATGATGGCAAACTGAATCATGCTCATGACATATATGTAGACATTGGTACGTTAACGGAAAGATACTCATCTGAGTGAGAATAGGCCAATAATTATGATTAACAGATTTACCGCTGCTTTTTGGAAGAAGTCCTAGACAAAATGGACTGTAAAGGGCATCTAGTAGAAAGGTTTTATTTGAACATATCTAGGTAGACGACACCCATGATTTGTCGTATACGGTTGGAGTTAAACCTTTTAGGATATTTATTGAGCGTGAACAGCTGACAGTATAATGTTGAACTGAAGTATGTTCATGACGCACATGGTTTTTATTGCAAAGTCGTAGATAAGCGGAAAATGGAGAACAGGCTAACATTTGTGAAAAAATGGAACTATTTTGTCTTACATACGTCATAAACCTTTTGAGTCATACCTCTTATGACACATGAGTTGTACGGAATAACGGCAAGACTTATGGTCATTTATGGCTGAATTAAACTTTGTAAGTCATTTATTGAGCATAAACAGCAGAAATTAAAAATGGGAAACTGAGTCACTCTTATGATGTATATGTAGAAATTGGTACTTTAACAGAAAGGTACTTGGCTGCGAATAGGCTAATATTAATGACTGACAGAATTAACGGCTGCTTTTAACAGACAATGGACTGTAAAGGGCATTCAGTAAAGACTAGAAAGGTTTTGTTTCAACAAATCTAGCTAGACGACACTTCACATATTGTCACATACGGGTGGTGTTGAACTTTTTAGGATATCTATTGTGCATAAACAGCCTACGGTATAACGGTAAACTGAATATACGTTGTGGACGTACATTTAGATGTTACGGCAGAGTCGTAGATACACAGAAAAGTGATAACAGGCTAATATTTATAAAAGAATGGAACTATTTTGTCGTTTGTGCATCATAAACCTTCTTGAGTCGTACCTCTTGTTGTGACACATGAATTGTACGGAATAACTGCATCATTTTTTGCCAACACTAAACTTTTTAAGTCATTTATTGAGATTAAACAGCAGAAATTATAATGGACTGTAAAGGGCATCCAATAGAAAGGTTTTGCTTCAACAAATCTAGTTAGATCCACATATTTCGCATATGGGTGGTGTAAACTTTTTAGAATATCTATTGTGCATAAACAGCCTAATGTATAATGGTGAACTGAAAGTACATTCATGATGTAATTTAGACTTTACGGCAGAGTCGTAGATACACAGAAAAGTGAGGTCAGGCTAATTTATAAAAGAATGGATGTGTGGAACTATTTTGTCGTTTGTGCATCACGAAACCTTTTTGAGTCGTACCTCTTGTGACACGTGAATTGTACGGAATAACTGCGTCATTTATGTCCTAAACTAAACTTTTTAAGTCATTTATTGAGCATAAACTGCAGAAATTATAATGGCGAACTGTGTCATGCGCGTGACGCATATGTAGAAATTTGCACGGAAAGGTACTTAGTTGAGTGAGAATAGGCTAATATTTATGATTAACAGAATTGCCGGCTGCTTTTAACCTTATCGTAAAAGATCCTCGACAATGTACTGTAAAGGGCATCTAATGGAAAGTTCTTTTTAAACACAACTTGCCAGATTTTGGACACTCCACGTATTGTTATATAAGCTTGGAGTTAAACTTTTAAGGATATTTAATGAGCAAAAACAGCCGACAGTATAATGGTAAACTGAAATACGTTAATGACGTACGTATTAACTTTAACTTCAAAGTCGTATATGCACAGACAAGTGGCAACATGTTAATATTTGTAAACGAATGGAAGTATTTTGTTATATAAAGACCTTTTGAGTCATACTTCATGAATCGTACGGAATAACTGCAAGCTTATCGCCGTATACGAGCTGAAATGAACTTTTAAGTTATGTACAGACCATAAACAGCAGAAATTATAATAGCAAACTGAATCATGCTCGTGAATTATGTGTAGAAATTTGTACTTTTAATGGAAAGATAGTTGAGTTGAGTGAGAATAGGCTAATGTTTATGATTAACAGAATTACCGACTTCTTTTGGCCTTATTGAAACAGATCCTCGACAATATGGACTGTTTTTATAGGGCATTTTAGAAATTATTTTAAAACATATCTAGCTTGACAACACTCTCAAATGAAACTATAATATGAATGAACAGAAAAATCAACTATATAAGCTTCAGGTTTCCTTATGTAGCGTTCTACAACCACCCCGATTAAATAACAAATCTAACTCAAGTAGTTCATTGTGCTACAAGTTTGTATCTCAATATCATAATGATATATTTAAAACCTTTTTTCATTCCTTTGTTGAGGGTAAGTCTCTTTGGTGTGTATATATATAATGACACTAGTTTTGTTGACAGCTAATTTTTTAGCATCAATTAGTGAGTGAATGCTTTAGATGAGAGTATTTCATTAGCCATACATTCATGTAAATGTTTATTAGACTAAATGAATAAAGTTAAGAAAGGAAACCTGTATATTATTGGGAAAAAAATGTTTTGAGTTGCAACAAAATGTGGTTCAAGATCTTGTTATTTTCCTTTTTTATATGGAAATTCAAGAAATCTAATTGTTAATATCATATGGTGTGCTATTAGCTGGAGGATTTGATTATCAATCACACAGAAATGTCTTAGATTTTTAGAATTCCACATTAAAAACCTTGTGTGCAAATATCTGTTCTCTCTAGGTTTCATGATGGTGGGGAAAGGAGACATGACTGGAGGTTGGTTGGCGAGCGTTACCACTTTTTAACTTATTATTACATATTCTTGTAATCCCTAGAGAAGATTACCTTTTGGGGACTAGTGCATTTCTTTGATTTCTTCGCCTTGCCTCATCTACGACGTGTGTAATCTTTTTCTCTGGGGCTCATTGACTGAAATGAAAATATTATGAATATTTTTAAGGGCTTATTACCATAATCCCAGTGAAAACATTAATTACTACCTACTAAAGATGATTTTTTCTGAGAGATGATACCTACTCATCATAATTATTTTTTGTTTTTTTGTAACAATTGATAAGCCCAACTTCATGACTTTCTCTCACCTATACGCTGCATAGCATTGCTCAACAGGCTATATAAATCGGTATTCGGGGTGTAGAGTTCACTTGTGTAAAGAGATTCTCTATTAGAAGGGTTTTCTCTAGTAAGTCCCCTCCGTTTTTTTCTTCTTAAACTCCATGTATTAATGTGTGCTAGATATCTTTCTTTTAAAGTCTATTAGATCTGTGATTTTACATCAACTGCATGCTTTCGAGATTTTGTGCAGTAAACACAATGTGGGGATCAACTCCACATGAATTCCATGATGTCTTCCATTTTTCTGACAGCCACCTTTCTGATGTTAAGACATGGGTGCCAATTTTCTGTCATTCTTACTCATGGAAGGACTGTTTGGCTACCAGCAGTATAAAGTTTATTTGCTACTGATGTTCCTTAACCTCTGTTTTTTTTTGTTTTGTTTTGTTTTGTTTGTTTCTGTTTCTGTTTCGAGTGGTGGTATTTCTGCTACCATTTTGATGTACTTTCACAGGGTAATGCTGTCTGTTTCTTCAAAAATTCAGAAAACTCGATCAGATGCAGTATGCTGTTAATGGCTATACTCCATATACTCACATTGGCTTCACTATCACAAGCTTACTTTTCTTTAATTCATTTTGTCAAGATATCATTTTTTCTTCTTTATTCTCCTTACATTTTACTTTGTAATTACAATTGTCAAAATTCTGTTTAATCAGGCTTTAGCATCTTCCACCTGTTCTCATGGATGGTATGGTAGACGAGGTGACACTGGATGAATTCAAGATCTTCTATGGGCTCGACCGAGAACTGTACACTATCCTTGTAAGAGATCTTTGCCGCAACCCCTCCGAAAGCCTGCAAATCATGGGCTTCTGGCTGTGGTTAGAACGTGGAGGGTTTTGCAACCTCATAAGCAAAATCTTGTCCCTCAGGCAATTTCTGATCAACAAAATCTCCGATGAGGCTTTGACATGCCTCAAGTTAGTAAACAACCAGTTCCCAGTCTCATCTGAAGCACCAGGATTTCCGCTGACTCAGCGCCTCATCAATTCAGAAATCTCTCCGCAGTATTTCCATGAGAATCGACGTACTATTTTCCATGACGTACAAAATTTGGTAAGTGACGTATACATCCCAGCATTATCCGACATAATGGAACAAGCCCGTCATGGTGGTTTTGTCAAAAACCCGACACGAACCCAGATTCCATTACCAGTCCAAACGCGGGCCCCATCTTTTGATGAGCTTCTGGCTCAAAGCTTCTCCAGCTTGAGCGTCGAAGGAGATGCCTCCCGTTCCCTAGACAGGGTGGCTCGAGCCAACGAGACTATGCCAAAGTACGCTCGGACCATGTTCCTGACATTCTCCAAGGGCTACCCAGTGACTGAAACTGAAGTGAGGGAGTTTTTTACGAGGTTGTTTGGGGATTGCATCGACTCATTGTACATGCAAGAGGTGGAGCCCGACGAGCAAGCCCTTTACGCTAGGGTCGTCTTCTTTAACCCATCTTACATCCGGATTATCCTCGACGGTGATGCCAAGGCCAAATTCTCCATCAACGGGAAGCACGTCTGGATGCGTCAGTTCGTGCCTAGGAATGGAAGAATGTTGCCCTGTGGATGCCCGAGTGTGGGACCCTCGACCTGTCCCCACCACCACCAGTAAATCAGTAATGACTAATGTGTCTGAATGTGATATCCGTTGTGAAGCTTTTCGATTTCGTCATTTTCTTTTATGTCGCTTGTTGCTTTGTTGTGTCTTTTAATGTTTCAGTTTCGAGTAGCACCAGAGTCTTCTCGTTTTCAGTGATAGTCAGTTGTAACTTAAATGTCCTTGGTGGGTACAGCGTGAAGGCTGTTTAGTGTTTGTAAATTTCTACTGTTTCAGTTAATGGAAGTGCTTGTGTTTATTATCTAAATCGTGGATGTGAATGTTGCAACTGATAGCAAGAGTGATACATTTTGGGGTGCATATGAATTAAAGAAACAGCCATTTTCCAATTTCCCATTGTTAATAATACCATTGTTATGCATTCAGGTGAACAAGAAAAGATGCTTTCAACTTTTAGTGCTGTTGTTACGTAATAAATTTATGTCATCTTCAAGGTTTAGGGTTGTTGAAGGATGATGCATCTTCCTTTATATATGGGAAAGTGGTCTTTTCTTATTTTAAAATGCAATTCTTGGGATGAGATTATATACAACTCTCGCTACCACACTATTCTTTGTTGGGAAAGAGACGAGTTTTGGTCCAAAAAGGCCCAATAAGTGATTTCGTGAATCTGAACCCGAGTTTGCTCCAACCCGATTTCTATGGTCCCAAGTGTCAATTCGTAAAAGCCCATATCTTGACCCGGATGAGCTAATATCAAAACTTGCGATAACCCATTATCCTTTTGGTGTCCGAGCCCAGCCCACATGTGTCCACTACCCAATCTTTCCAGCCCTATTCGAGAGTGGTAGTAGGTAAATTGCCATTTATGTTTTGTAAAAATAAAAAAATAGTTGTTTGTTTTTAAAAATATACTTTTTATTTATTTTGACAAAAATATATTTGTTTTGATTCTCTCGATGAGTTCTTGATCATTTTTCAAAAAACTGATGCGTTACATAACTCGGTACCGAGTCATGTACTGGTCCCCAAAATTGAAAAAAAAAAAAAGTAAAGTGGACATTTGAACTAAAAAATGGCTAAAAATATTTTGCTATATAGAAAAGACAAAAAATTCGACGGACTCTTCATAATTAATCTATTTAGCATCCAATCATGGTTCTGACTTCTGAGAGTTTCAAAATTCCAATTTCGGCCAATTAGGTTGTATTTGGATGAGAGGATTTAGATTTAGGGAAAAAATTCAAATGACATCAAATAAAAATAATTTGAAATCCTACAAAATGACTCAAAAAATAGATTTTAAACTAATGTGCCACACGATTTCCTTCTCTATATACATGACTTGTTTCAAAATTAATACTAAGTAGACTAATATGAATATGAACAAGCTATCTTCAATGACCTGAGAGTTTTTGAGCTATGGTGTTACATAGGATCAATGAATCAGTTTCAATCCATAGGTTATAAGTCTTCTTGGGAGAAATTAAAAGATGAAGAGCAACGAATGAGATTGCCACAGCAATGACGAAAACCCGAGAATTCCCTTATTATCCTGATGGTATCTCAGTATGTCACCAACTCCAGCTAAAGTAGTAGTGATCATTCTATTATAACAGGGAGATGATGGCTTGATGCAGATGGGATGGGGGCCTGTAATACAATCCTAATTCCCAATGCACCTTCAATTAAGCTCAAGATTATATCCTTATTCCTTCCCATGTGTGCCTCTGAAAAAGTTTAGCTTTAGATAATAGTTGGATATGAGCCTCCACATTCCTAACATTTTTTTTTTCTGTTAGAGAAAATGATATTCTCATGTTTACAACTATTCATTTCTTTCCAAATGTACCAAAGTACCAAATAAGGTATAATCCAAGCAATGTGTACTGTGTCACTGTGTGTGCAAAGGGAGTGGTGTTTAAGCAGACAAAAACATATGGAGGTGCTCACTGTGTAGATATTGATACCTATAGACGGATACACATTACCCATTGTGGGTGTCACGTGCCCCCATAATTTTGTTTTCTTTTGCTCTCTCTTTTTTGTCTTTTTAATATTTAGTATTTATTTGTAGAAATTGTATATTAGTTGTGTTTTCAAAAAAACAAAATATGCCCAATAATTGTTTTGAATATAGTTTTTATTATTTGTTTTTAAAAGCTATATATTAGGTGAAAAAAAAAGTGTGTCCTCATTAATTGTTTTTGACATAGTTTGTAAGAAAATCCTGGATCTGATACCTCACCCATGTAGCAAAACGATCCCAAACTTTCTTCATTTGATTGCTAAGTTTCAATGATATATTATTTCCACTTGACTGATAAAAACCCAAAATTTATGCTTGTAATTGAAAATTAATATGATAATTCTTATATACTTGACAATCATTGGTACAATTGACTAAGAGATGAAATACTATTTTTTGGAATAGAATATCTCATCCGATAATGATGGCATTATCAATATACACATTCCAACTTGACCTACCAGATGACCACACATTTCACTTTATTTATTGAACATCTAGGAGAGGACCTCTTAATATCAATTTTTGTGGTTGCCCAACCAAAGTCACTGAAAATATTTCATTTTCTTTGAGTTGAAACGTGAGGCTTGTTCCCCATCTAGTAAATAATAAATTTATGCAGATAAAAACATTTGGAGTTTATGGTCCACAAAACTTCATCTGGACCTCCATCTTCTACACAGCTAACATATTATAGCACCATTCCTTGTATCATATAGCAAACAAGCTCAATACATATATATGCTCTATCATCCCAGTTTGGATATGTATATGTGATATGTAATACAACACAGAACACAAATTGAAATAAGATATCCAAATACTATTGTTTGGACGTGTTCCTTTTTATCTTCTTTTGACTCAAAAGTATTGTTGAAAGAAAACAAGAAACTTTTGGGAAAGAAAAACAATCCCTGGATTAATGTCGACGATTGCTGTACAGAGACCAGATTTCTCAAGAACATGGGGCTATGGAAAACGAGGTTATCGAATTTCATCCTCTTGGACAATGTGAGTGGATTCAGTTCATTTCTTCATTCATTTTTAGTCTTTTAGATTTAGTCTTGCAAAAAAGGTTTGCAACTTCAAATTGATGCCTAGTTTTCAGTACACATTATCTTTCACTTTAGTGCTTTACTCAGAGCCGGTCTAAAGTTTTGAGGGGCCTGGAGCAAAGAAAAAAATGAGGCTCTAATGTTTACATAAAAAAACATTAAAAATAACAAAATCAATTTTTTAAATGTAATTCATTGATTTAACATATATAATAAATATATTATATTGCAACTTTAACATATTGGTCTTACTAAAATAAATTACGAAAAAGATCGTTCAATATAATACACAATAGAAAAAGACAAAAAACAAAAAATACTAATAATGAAAAAAAAATTTAAACAATTCTCAATTTTAAGAGATCATCTTATCAATATCAATGGAGGCAAAATATTTTAATGGAGGTGGGCCTTTTTTCTTTGTGATTCGGGGGATGAAACTAGTGTCGTTATGTTTTCGAAAAAGAGGGTAAAAATTCGAAGAGTGCGCTCGCTCAGATTCGATATCTAGACCTCCCAACTTAGGAGCACACACGCCACCACTCTGCCATATCAGGTTCTTGGTATTTTGTGACAACAACTGTTATTTATCTCAACTAAAATTATATATATATATATATATATATATATATAGGGATTGGTTCAAATGAGACCAATCCCTTTAGGTTAGTCCATGTAAGAATACTTATGGACTCTTGATTTAAAATTACGATGGTGTAGATCATTTTAGTTAATTTAGGCATATAAGGGTATAATTGACTTTTATATTTAATTAGTTATGTTAATTGGACGGTTATTAGCTATTTTTAAGGAAACATAATTCTACCTTTTCGATTACCATCCGATTTTTAGGAGGAAAAATCATCAACTTCAAGCGTTTTTTCAAAATTGATACTTCTTTCCACCATATTTGTGAGCAAATGTTTTATTGATACTTAGTTCGGTGGACTTGTATACTTAGTCATATTTTATTGTATATTTAGTTCGGTGGATTTGTATATTTGGTTCGATGGAATCGTATTCTTAGTTATATAAGTAGTTTAGTAAGTAGTTTAGTGAATTTGTATACTTAGTTATGTGGATTTGTATACTTAGTTCAATGGAATTGTATACTTAATTATATAAGTAATTCAGTGTAATTGTATACTTAGTTAAATGTTTCTGTATACTTAGTATTATTTTATTGTATAGTTAGTTCAATGTAATTGTATACTTAGTTAAATGTTTCTGTATACTTAGTAAAGTTTTAATGTACAAGTAGTTTAGTGTAATTGTATACTTAGTTAATTGTTTATGTATACTTAGTAATGTTTTAATGTATAGTTAGTTTAGTGTAATTGTATACTTTTCATTAATTGTTGCATGATTTTCTTGCCATATTTGAATAATTTGGAGGTTCGAATGGGAAGGGAGAGAAAGAAAAGGTGAATCGCTTGATTATGAGGACGTGATCAATACAAAATCATGTCCCTAATTTTTAGGAAGCGGTTACTATATTTAATTTCCTGGATTCCTATTTCCTATTTTATCCCTTCTGTTGTATACTTACTTATGAAATGCTGTATATATTGTAATATCTTGGCCATTGATTTACTATTTGGATGGTGTAGATTTAGTCCTATGGACTAACCTAGGAGGGTGGTCTCACAGGATCCCCTCCCTATATATATATATATAATTATATATATATATATATATATATATATATATATATATATATATATAAAATTCTCCGGGAGCCCTTCTTGGCGGGCCCTGCCTGCTATCATGGTACACCACTTGCACTTGCACGGCCGCCTTTGGCTTTACTTTACAATCCTGGGAAACTACAAATATTTATTTGGGGTGATTACAATTACTACCCTCAGGTTTGGAGTAATTATAAAAACCCAAAAAAGTTTTAAAATTACATCAACTCTCTTGAGGTTTGATTCCTTCTCACGTTTTACCCCAACCGTTGGTTGACTTGACGGAATTTGTTGAGGCAATCAATTATTTACAATTACATCACTCAACTTTTCTAAATATTAAAAATAGCCCCAGCTTGTCTTTTGACTATTTGTAGTATTTAGAAAAGTTGTGAGATCTAAAATGTAAAACGGAAAGTTGGGACTATTTATGATATTCAGAAAAGTTGAGTGGCAAAATCGTAACATATTTGATGAAGTCAACAAGTTCCCACATTTCAACTAACGGTTTGGAGTAAAATGTAAGACAAGATCAAACCTCAAGAGGATTAACTCTGTAATTTTGAAGCTTCTATGTTTTTTTTTTCATAATTACCCCAAATTTGAGGGCTAGTTTTTGCAATTATCCCTATTTAGTATGTATGTTATTGTTGTTTTTTGGTGAAAAGTATAATCTCAGTGTTTCAACCAATTCCCTCTACATAAGATGAATGTGCTAATTTCTTTAAACTGGCAGGGTAAGTTCCAAGTCTACCCCAGCAAGAAAGGAAAAAGAATTCCCAGGGCAACTTCAAAAACTATCCATTCCTGAAAATGATAAGTTTATTAGTCCTTCAAATTTCAAATTTGACAGACTGCAGCTAACTGATCAAGTAGCCAATCATGGAGACACATCTGAATTTGAGCATTTTGTGGCACGGGAGGCTCGACTCGACGAAGAATATTGGGTTAGTGAAACATTTTCTTCTCAATATATAGCAAAATCAGGATATATTGTGGCCTTTTCAGATTAAATGAGGGCTAATTTGCAGCCGTAAATGCTTTTTTTGATAGACGGCGGCATGGCTAAGAGCAGAGAGTCACTGGGAGGACAGAGAACATGATAGGTGTGTTTTGAGTTTTACATTGAATATTCAACCTGTTTTTGAGGTTTCTTCTCTTTAAGATACTTAGGGATTGTTTGCAAACACTCAAAAACGGTGATTGTTAATTTTTGGCTGAAAAAAAGTAGTTTTTAGTTTTTCTTAATTGTCAACTTCTGCTTCTGATTTCGCATATAGGTGAAATGTACTTTAGATTGCTGATTGTGTTTCTGGGTTCATTTTGAAATGTAAAAAATACTTTTACAACTTGTTCACCAAACACTCAACTTTTTCATCACATTTATGAAAAATCAAGAAAATGCAACTAAATAGAGGAAGTTCTTTGCATATAGGTGATAGAGGGACAGTATTAATGTCTTTGTATACAGAAGCAAAATGAAATGATCTGTGAATGCTGCTCAATCTTGATTTTACCTTATAATGCAGGTATGTTGAGAACTACAAAAGGAAATTCGCGGAACAGGTAGGAGAAATTATCATTTCATTTAAATAATGGGCTTCTCTACTTATGAACATTCTTACTTCTCCATTGTCCAGGAGTTCAATGCAATGAAAAAGAGATACAGTACACAATTTGGAGAGAAGTGCAAATGCATTGTAATGGTAATAAGCGATGCTTAATGATTTTAATGTCCAGATTTCATATTATCTCATTTCCTCAAAACTGTCTAGTACTTATCATTTATCAAAAATGTCACTACCTCACTTCCAGCTCTGATTATCTAGTCCATGTTTGGGAGCACTTCCGTAAAAGTCCATTTAGAAAATAGACTTCTTAAAGTGACTTGTCGACTTTTTGAAAAGTCTCCAATTTTGGCTTATCTAGAACGAACTATTTATAGAATTGACTTATCCAAAAGTCCATTCTAAATTAACCAACAAACAACTATTATTATTATGGAAAATAGACTTTTAGACTAAACCTCAAGGGCATGTTTTGTAATTAACCCTAAGAAATATATGAAGCCTGCAATTTGCAAGTTGATCTTGATTTCAGTGTTCAACAAAATTATCAGGTAAAGAAGGAAGATACAAACGTGAGACGGAGCATATTGAAGAATGTCGTTGGGACGTTGGATTTGAGCATTCGATATTTGTCACATGGCGAGACGTTTCCAGGGGTACAGTTAAAATTAGTTTCCATTTGAACTTTATGTTTAACAAACATAGTTTTCTGACCCAACCAAAAACTCTTGCCTATTCACAGGAACGTGTTAAACCTCCTCTTTTCTGCCTCATCAATGGAAAATCCTCCAGCAGTTACGGCTATATCGCAAACTTATGCGTTGCTAAATCAGCACGTCGCCAGGGTATTGCAAGCAGCATGCTGCAATTTGCCGTTGTGTCCGCCAAGGCACAAGGTAAGACTTAAGAGTGCAATAACATCACTACTATTTACTCGAATAATGGTTGTTACAAAACTGCCCTTGAGGTTCAACCTAATTGATGTTGGCACAACGGAAGACAAAGAGCTGCTGCTCTAAGATGTTTCTTATTAGGATAAATTTTCAGATTACATAAGAGTGTTTAAGTGAGTCTTTTTATAGACTCATGCTTGAATCTAGACTCTTCCACTTAATTATTTTTGCTGATTACAAAGCATAGGTAAATGTATTTTTGACCAACTAGAACAATACTCCTAGATGAATCTAGAACATGACTCTTGAGAATTACAAATTAATTTCAACAATTGAACTGGCGTAAGGGGTTAATTGTAATATTTTTACAAATGTAAATGAGGGTACGTGAAATGTTTTTGCTTATTAAGATGGTAAAGTTTAATATAGAAACAAACCTCACTTAACTCTTTGTAATTTTCAAAAACCTCTGTCTTTTTGTAATTAACCCAAATCTCAGGGGTAGTTTTTGTAATTATACCTAACGGAAATGAAAAATGGCATCCCTTGTGAAATTTTTATTTGTTCCAGGTGCAGAAAAGGTGTTTGTGCATGTTTATAGATATAACAAAGCTGCTCAGGGCCTGTATCAGAAAATGGGCTTTGAGGTATATATTATCATTTTGAATTCTCTTTTCAATTAATTTCTTCAACTAATAATCCATTTCTTGCATCTAAAGAAGAAACTTAGATGCTGATTCTGCCTTTGAATTTCCATTCCAGGTTGTTGATGCACCAACCTCTCAATTCTTTGTCGATCAAACGTATTTGCTATGCCTTGAAAACCTTCAAACTTCTTAGGACATTCATTAATTTCCATTTGATTGTAAGAAACAGGCTTCGATAGATCATTGTAAAATAAAATCTTGGGCTCTCCCAGTTTTTTTTTTGTTTTTGTTTCCCAATAATTAACTAAACTGATAAACTCTCCACAAAAGCTAAGACATCTTCACATGTATTAGTTTATGTTAAAGAAATCATGCTGAATAGTAAGTTGATGAAACTAAAAGAGAAAACAATATCGAAACAAAAAGAAAAGTGGAAATGGGTCAAATTGGCCATTTCCAAACTGTAAAGATTAAAAATAATCATCTTTTGAAAATCCATCATTTTTAGCCATTTTGGGGTGTGAAATAATATTAATAACCTTTAAACATATTACATTAGGTCACATACCTATCTTTCTCATACCTCTCTTTCTCCTTTTCACTTCTCTCTCATTTTTGGTTCTAAGACATAAAATTTTCGGCGACCCATTTTTTTCGATCGGAATCTCGAAACAATGTAAGCATTTTGTTCTCTAGTCATCCTTTATTTATTTTCGTATCGTATTTAGTTTGGGGTTGAGTATAAAATAGATTTGAAAACCATAGACATGAAAAAAACCAGTTCGAAATAAGCTCGAACAATAGTCTGCAAATGTAACTCGACACCTGATTCGATGTCGAGTTACATGTGACTCGATCGAGTCACATGTAACTTGACATCGAGTTAGATGATTTTCGAGTTACATTTTGACTCGACGTCGAGTTACTTACTCGACTTCGAGTTACATGTTAGCATTCTTCAGATTTTAATCTTGTTTTTTTTCTATTGTTGTTGGTTTCAGATGGAGGATGATAAAGTGATAATTGTCGATTGTGATTTTTGGGATGGTAGTTTCTATAGGAATAGTGAAGAAGTACTTGTTTTTACGTCGTTGTGGACAATATCATATAGTGGGTTTGTGAATATTATTCATAACATTATAAATGGTGATCGGCGTTTGTGTGAATACAAATTACACTGTTTAGTGCCAACTGGGAGTGGTTCTGAGGTTAAGTCTTTGATTATGTGTGAATGGAATCTTCGACGAGTAGCTGATATTTTCAAAGATCCCCAAATATTTGTGACCTTGCAACCAAAAGACCATGGGATGGTGGAGACTTCGTACATTGGAAATAACAATCCACATGGTTTTATGAACCTCATGGCTGCCCAATCTCATTCATATGGTATCGGCAGTCAATTCATGCATTTAAATCCATATAATTCTCATTACGGCATGAATTATATACTTGGTCGACCACATTGCATGCCAACCTATATGCAATATGCTTCACCTGATAATTGTTCAAGTAAATTAGGACCTTGGAGCCTCAACCAACGCTATGCAACTTGTAGTGTCCGATACTTATCCAAGTAAATATCCTATCTTGGTGGATCAACCGAGAATCAATAGTAGTGATTATGTGGATGTGATGATGATGATGCTGATGGTGGTGGTATTGGTGGATTTAATGATGATTTTGGGCGGTATGATGATTTCGGAGGCGGTGGCCATTATGATGACCAAGATGACCAGGATTTTGTTGGTGATCAATATAACCAATAAGATGAACAATTTGTTCTATCGGGGGACAATGATGGTGACACATCCGAGGAAGAAGATGATGATCCTGAGTATAATGATGATCCAGAGTACGACGTTGACAATGAACTAGTCCATCGATTGATTTATGATCACTTTGGATGGAAAAAAGATGACTATTTTATTCGGATAATCGTGAATGGAATGATGTGAACAATGATATCATAATAGAAGACAATGACGAGCATGTTCTTCGGAATAGATGATTTCCATTCCATAAAGTACATCCTGTTGATGCTAACAAAGTAGATAATGAGAATGCTGATCATACGGAGCTCTCAATGGTTAGGTCGAAATATGCTTGGAAGGCTCCTAGAACGTCTTATTAGTATCTTGACCCTGACTCCATTCCATAAGAACCACCTAACATCGAGCGTAACTTATTTAAAGGTGCAGTGCTTGAAACCAAGGAAGAAATGATAACAAAGTTGGTCTTCTACCATCTACACCATCGTGTGGAGTATAGAACAACACGGTCTTCGACTACATATAGTGAGGCTGTTTGCAAACATAAGGGATGCACCTTCTTACTTCGTACAAATGCTATCCAAGGAGGAAGTTTGAAGGTGACTAAATTCGAGCAACCTCATACATGTGAAGCCAACTTAAGTAGACATGCTCCTCGACAATTGCCTTCGAAGATTATTGGAGCCCTGTTTGCGCTAAAACTACTAAAGGAGGGATAATCCCTTAAACCTAGGGATATTATTGCTGATTTGCCTGCTGAACATGGGATAGACATTTTGTACAAGAAAGCACTAAAATCACAAAATTGTGCTTACAACTACATACATGGTGACCACTTATAGTCTTGGGAGATATTGCCTGCATTCTTGTACATGTTGAAAAAAGAGAACCCTGATACTATTGTGCTACACGAGCCTGATAATGATGATAGATTCTAGTATATTTGTATTGCCTTACATGCGTCATTAAAGGATTCAGTGAGTGTTGTAGACCTATTATTGTTGTTGATGACACACACTTAAAGGGTAAATTTAAAGGTGTGTTGTTTGTTGAGGTTACGAAAAACGACAATGAACAAGTGTTTCCACTAGCATTTGGTGTGACTGATAAAGAGAAGGACGAAACATGAGAATGGTTTATGAAGCAATTATGCAACACGTATGGATGTCCTGAAAATATGCTCATTGTATCCAATCGTCACAAAAGTATTAAGAATGTAGTTGACAGTGTATTTCCTGATGCTGTGCATCACTAGAGTAAATTAGGCTTGAACGAAAGTTCAAAAAGATTATGGCCCTGATTCAAAATGCAAATAAAAAGGCCTACGAGGAGTTAATTAGGGCTGAACAAAAAGGTGGGAACGTGCACGACGCTCGATGTACATGCAGAAAAACGTGCCACAACTGTGGCTATCCATCTGTATGAACTGATCCTTTGACGACATCGTTGTAATGGGCAGCATGTCGCATCTAACCAAAATCAGCGCCTCAAAATAACCAAAGAACAACGAGTAATTGGAGAAGAAGACACAGAAGCGGGAACAGCTGGCGGTGACAGTGATAATAGATGGTCGGGTCAGAAGGATTGTCCATCTGATGTGACAATGATGTTAGTCCAAGTGGCTACGATAATCTAGAGGGGGGGTGAATAGATTATGCCGATTTTCGAATAATACCTATTTTTCGAATGAATAAGCAATGACAAGAATGTAGGTGCGGGAAATAAACAACACATATCGATTTACAGAGGTTCAACCCACCTAGGGCCAAATCCTCTACCACCCCAAAGATATCTGGGGATGGATTTCAAAAAGAAAAAAGATTTTATTAATTACCACAATTAATACAATATCACCTTACAACACCTCTTTGGATATTACCACAATCTCCTTTGAAGATTACCATAATCTTCTACGGCACCTTATGAAGATTACCACAATCTTAAACCTTGAAGAACACCAAATTCTTCAACACCTCAAAGAGCACCAAACTCTTCTTCTTCTTGCACCTAACACCTAGATCACCCAAGTGTGTTCTTACCACAAGAACACTCACAAGGATATCTTGTGTTGAATGATGAACCCAAAAATTCAAGATTACAACTCGATAATGAATAATACAATTTTGAGTGCAAGTGTATTCAAGAAATAAGCCTAGACCTCAAAATGTGAAAGTAAAATACTTAGGCTATAAATACAACAAGAGTGTTGAATACGAAAGCTTAGAAATTTGCAGATTTTCTTGTTGTGTTGTTGTATTGTGTCTTCAAAAACATCTTCTATTTATAGGAGAGTCTTCACAAACATAGGCTCCTCCTTCTTCACTTTTGTCAATAAAAAGAAGATCACAAGATGTAGAAATAATGTACAAAATTGATAAAGTAAATCTTGCTGTAATGGATGTTCAACGGTTTGAATTGTCTGTCAAAAATATCATAGCGCGACCGGTCGCTATGTATAAATTTTGAACGTTATAATGTAAATCTGAAAATGCAGACACGGGATGATGGAGGGGCAACCGGTCCAGGGGTGTGACGCCCGGGGCCGAAGAGGGCGGGGAGTGATCGCCGGTGCAAGAAGGCACGGACAAGGAGCGGCTCCTGGCAGGCTTCTAGGCGGAGGGGGACATGAATGAACTGATCCCACACCCGAATAAGAGGATATTCTGAGACTGTGTAGGTATGGGACTATACAGTTGAGGAGAGCTTAAAAGATTTGATAGGTACTACTCATATCAACAAGATGCATCTTCTTTTCTGGTGCTCATCTCATAAAAACTCCGAAGTTAAGCGTGCTTGGCCCGGAGCAATTATGGGATGGGTGACCCCCTGGGAAGCTACTCTCAGGGTACGCGTGAGTGAGGACAAAGCGCGCTGAAAAGACTCGTGTTGGTTTGTGGGGACAATCGTCGATCTGGAAGGCGGGCCGTTACATGTGGTATCAGAGCGGGACCTCTCCTAGTAAGGTGTGGTTCGGGGACAAACCAAGCGGAAGCTGGTGGGCTTGTGACGCCCGGGGCCGAAGAGGGCGGGGAGTGATTCTTTGGTGCAAGAAGGCACGGACAAGGCGGCTCTGGCGGCTTCAGGCGGAGGGGGACATGAATGAACCGATCCCACACCCAAAGAAGAGAAGATTCTGAGACTGTGTAGGTATGAGACTATACAGTTGAGGAGAGCTTAAAAGATTTGATAGGTACTACTCATACCAACAAGATGCATATTCTTTTTCTCGGTGCTCATCATGTAAAAACTCCGGTTAAGCGTGCTTGGCCCGAGAGCAATGTCATGATGGGTGACCCTCGGAAGTCGCATTGCTCTCGGTGTGCGTGAGTGAGGACAAAATGTCTTTGGAAAGACTTATGTTGGTTTGTGGGGACAATCGTCGATCCGGAAGGCGGGCCGATTTTAAAGGGGGTCCGACCGTCGTCATAGGGGTCGATCGGTCATTACAAGTTGGACCGTCCCCTCCCTCTTTTTTGTTTCATGTGTTATATTTCGGTTTTGCGTTCTTGAATATGCACATCAAGAACAAGTATAGACCTCAAAATGTAGTGTTGTCAAATTTTTGCCAAAAATAAACTTCAAGAAATACTCCAAAAAATTAGTAAAAACATTTAAATCAATTGGGAGTATTTGGACAACATTTAAAAACATTGTTTTGGTATAAAAACTCATTTAAACAAAATCATCAAAATCTTGATAAAAACATTTATTTAACAATCTCCCCCTTTTTGATGATTACAAACCAAAACAATTTTAGGAGATCGATTTTAAAGACAAAACACATTTTTCCGGTCTAAAACATCAATCCATTACAAGTAATATTTATCATAAGTAAAAACACAAGGATATGAGCAAAGATATTTCAAAAATATTTTGCACAAGCTCCCCCTATCAATATGCACATCAAGAACAAGTATAGAAGCAAACAATTAAAAGCTAAAAGCTTAGCTTTTATGTAATAAGCTTGAATTATATGAGCTTAGAAGCTCCCACTGTCAAAGAGACATTATTAGACAAGTAAAAGTCCATAATACGTCAAATGTACTAAGTGTCATTCATAGCTTTTGGCTTTTAAGAGCCATAGCTTATAGCTTTTCTAACAAACTTATTTTCGCTTCTTTGAGCGTTGAGCTTAAACTTTTTGAGCTTTTCTCCCCCTTTGGAATCACCAAAAAGAATGTTAGCACGATAAAAACATCATATAATTATATCAAAGTGCACAATTTAATCGATTTATCGAGCGTTTTGAATATTGAAGCTTAAATTCCAAATAAAAGGAAAAAGTTGATCATTTGATTTGCAAAAGCTCATTTGATTGATAAAACATGATCTCTATAAGTATATAAGACTTTTGAAATCGAGAGAATCATGTAGGTGATGAATTTTTCATAGAAACATTTTGTCAAACACTTGGCGTAAGGCCGAATAAAACAAGAGATGTATAACGCCTTTGGGATGTAATCAAGCCAAAATTTTTCATCACCAAATACAATTATACAAATATTATCCATCAACAATCATCATGCTCATCATAATTATATAACAAATTCATCAAGATATCAAAATACAAGCTCTTTCTCAAGGGTTCAACCCAATTGAGATTAAAAAAGAATTAAACTTTTGGAGAAGTCGGAAAAGAATGATGAATTACAAGTAATTTACACTCAAAAATATAGAATTTATAAGAAATAAATCATTTTGAGTGAATTGTGTGTGAAATTTGCAAAGGGGTTCGAGTTTTGAAGAAAATGATCAAAAATACCGAAATGAAGGACAAAAGCAATTTTAATCCTTAAATTGCTTAGGGCGACCGGTCAATGGGTAGGGCAACCAGTGCCTGGCCATGGTCGACCGGTCGACCTCTATGGCAACCGGTATCTAAACACTTGTTCAGTTTCCATCCGAATTTTGCACCAAAAATCTGATTTTTCACCCCTAAGTTTTAAAAACATACGAAATGCAAACATAGACCTTTTGGACAAGTAGCACATACTATGCTATTTAAGGAATCAACAAAAGTTTGATAAAACAAGTGATTATTGAAAATCCATATAAGATCTCTTTTGAAATTTAAAAATCTGAGAGTATAAAATTGAGACCTCATTTTTAAGAAACATTTTTATAAAGAATTTTGACAATCAATACAAAAATTAAAGACATGAAAATGTGCAATAATTATAAAAGACAATATGAAATGCATACTTCAAGAAGAGGATAAGAGTTACCAATTTCGCCATTGCCAAGGGTTGTATCTTTCCCATTGTTGATTATACCTTCTTCTTGAAAAATAATTTTGTTGATAATATCTCCTCATTTGATCATATGGTGCGATCGTTTGTTGTCTATATGGCAATTTAAAACTCTTTTGATTTTATTGCGCCGAGTACCTAACATAAAATTTACTTGTAGTACCCTCAAGTGTTTGGGTCCTTTGGGATTAACATTGAGATTTTTAGGTCTCCAATAATAATTAGAACTATTTTTAACCCGACAAGAATTAGTCGTGCGACCAATTTTACCACAATAAAAACATGTAATAGTTCTAGAAGCATAATGACCAACATGCATAGAGACTTAGTTCCTTTTCTTATCATTTATAACATTAGGCTTATAACCAAGTCCTAGTTTCAAATGATCACAACGTTGAACATCAATAAATTTGGTCATTTTATTAGTACTCAAATTAAACTTCATCATATCATTTTTTCATGCAATCAATATCTTTAACATGAGTACTATTTTCTTCTTCAAGAATTCTAACCTTATCAAGTGTAACATTATGAGCACTAGTAAGAGATTCTTAAGAAGCGTGTAAACTATCCTTTTCATTTTTCATGATGTTGAATTCCTTTTTCAAATCTTTGTATTTAAAGAGCAAACTTTGGAATTCATTTTGAAGCTCATCAAAATCATTTTGCAATTCATCATAATCATCATGCAATTCATTACTAAAAGAAGAACAAGGGTTAGAGCGTACCTCATTGTTTTCTTCGATTTCCATTAGACATTGCTCGGATTTTTCATCGTCGGAAGTTGCAAGAAGCTCATCCCAAGTTGTTATAATATCCAGTTGAGAAGTGGATGCTTTTGAATTACTCCTTTTATTGCATATGCTTCATAGATGATAAGATTTCCAATAAGCTCATCAAAATTTAGAGTTCTAAATTTTGAGCTTCCATGATAGCCGTCACCTTTTCGGACCAAGAACCGGGAAGAGCATTTAAGACTTTGGTAGCTTTGTCTTCTTTCAAAAAGACTTTCTCGAGTGCCCACAAAGAATTAACGATGTTGTCTAGCCTTTCTACCAATTTTGACCCTCGAGCATTGTGAAATTTTCGAAATCTTTAACAAGCATTTTTTTCTAGCTTGTTTAACTTTCTTGGTGCCTTCATAGATAGTTTCTATTTTTTCCCACACATCATGAGCTGATCGAATACCTCTAATTCGATTATACTCCGTAGTGGTAAGAGAACAATGAAGAATGTTAAGAACTTTACCGTTTAAGGAGAATATTTTCTTGTCTTCATCATTAAACTCCTTGAGGGCTTTTGGAATTTGAGTGCCGTCTTTCTTTTTCTTCATCGGGATGTATACTCTATTTATAACCGTGTTCCAAATATCAAACCCACAACCTTGTAAGAATCATTCCATTCGGTCCTTCCAAAATGCATAATTGTTGGAGTCAAAGAGAGGCGATCTATTGAATGAAGCACCATTTGGTAGATAGCTCTCGTTTGTAGCCATGGATCTTTCCTCTTTACTCGCAATGTGGAACGAACTTGCCAAAGAGTTTGGCTCTGATACCACTTGTTAGTCCAAGTGGCTACGATAATCTACAAGGAGGATAAATAGATTTTGCTGATTTTCGAATTATGCCCTCTTTTTCGAATGAATAAGCAATGACAAGAATGTAGGTGTGGGAAATAAACAATACACGTCGATTTATGGAGGTTCAACCCACCTAGGGCCTAATCCTCTACCACCCCAGTATCTCCGGGATGGATTTCAAAAAGAAAAAGATTTTATTAATTACCACAATTAATACAACATCACCTTACAACACCTCTTTGGAGATTACCATAATCTCCCTTGAAGATTACCACAATCTTCTACGGCACTTTATGAAGATTACCACAATCTTCAACCTTGAAGAACACCAAATTCTTCAACACCTCAAAGAGCACCAAACTCTTCAATAAGAAGATTACCACAATCTTCTTGCACCTAACACCTAGATCACCCAAGTGTGTTCTTACCACAAGAACACTCACAAGGATATCTTATGTTGAATGATGAACCCAAAAATTCAAGATTATAACTCGATAATGAATAATACAATTTTGAGTGCAAGTATAATCAATAAATAAGTCTAGACCTCAAAATGTGAAAGTGAAATACTTAGGCTATAAATACAACAAGAGTGTTGAATATGAAAGCTTAGAAATTTGCAGATTTTCTTGTTGTGTTGTTGTTGTATTATGTCTTCAAAAACATCTTATATTTATAGGAGATTCTTCACAAACATAGGCTCCTCCTTCTTCAATTTTGTCTACAAAAAGAAGATCACAAGATGTAGAAATAATGTACAAAATTGATAAAGTAAATCTTGCTGTAATGGATGTTCAACGGTTTGAATTGTCATGTCAAAAAATATCATAGCGTGACCGGTCGCTATGTAGAAATTTCAAACATTATAAAGTAAATCTGAAGATGCAGACACAGGATGATGGGGAGGGCGACCGGCCCAGGGGGTCCGATCGATCGCCATAGGGGTTGACCAGTCGGCCCTGGGTTGGACCGGTCCCCCTCCCTCTTTTTTGTGTTTCAGTGTGTTCTGTTTCAGTTTTGCGTTCAAATACCGATTGACCTCTTGTTCGACCGGTCGACCTCAAAACAGAAGTATTGTCCAATTTTTGTCAAAAATAAACTTCAAGAAATACTCCAAAAAATTAGTAAAAATATTTTAAATCAATTGGGAGTATTTGGACAACATTTAAAAACATTGTTTTGGTGTAAAAACTCATTTAAACAAAATCATCAAAATCTTGACAAAAATATTTATCTAACAAATGGGTCGTACAACTGAATATCCCACTCGATTAGCCAAACGCAACATACAACCCAATGCCCAGAGCAATACATATAAAGACAATCTACAAATAATAAAATGAAACATTATTAACTGGATTATATGACTAATACGAACTACAAGTCAGATATAATAAAGCTATAAGATGACTAATACTTACATCTGGGACCTCGTGCCAAGGCTGCCCCTATTATGGACCTTGCCCATGAACATACTACAACAGCTGTCTCGGTACAGTCCACTGTAGGTACGGGTAGCTACCCACATAGGTACCCTCACACTCCTTGTCATCAGGATGGAGGTGATCCCATGCTTTCTTCAAGCACATCTATAGATAATTTTCATTTTAAATCATTAGTATCAACAGTAAAAAGTATGTTTAACGAATGCCAATTGAAATTAAAGACTTACAAAAAATGAACAATCCTAGATGTTCAATGTATCTGCTCCAACACTAGAATGAAAATGAATTCCGACGTGCAACCTCCGAATAAGGACATCGAGATAAGGATCAATTTGCTGCACCATTTTAAACAACATGAGATTAAAACAACAGTATTGATTATTGAAATGAAATAAATACTTAAAAAAACTACTTACATTATTGGCTAGATCCTCCTCTACGTCCTCAATCTCGCGAAAGTACGAAGGGCCCTGATACGAAGCTGGAACTATCCCTACATATCGACTGACAGACATAAAAGAGTATCGGTTTAACGAATATTGAAATGAAATATCATTAATGAAAAATAGAATTTACAAAACATACAGCGAGAGTGAATCCATCTCTAAGAATCGAGTATACTGCTGATGAATATGTCGCTGCCTTCTCTACTCTTCTAAGTCTATAAATGGAGACTGTAGGTACCCCGATGTAGGTCTCAAGGGGTGTGAGTGTAAGGTTTAGAAGGGGGGGTTGAATAAACCTTACCAACTTTTCAAATTTAGTCCTTTTAAAAATTCAGAGTTAATACTACACAGCTAAGTCCTTGATGGACAACTAAGTTAGTTAATCAGCGGAGTTAGTCACTCAACAGACTCGACTAAGCTGTTGATATAATAACTCAACTGTTTTGACTAAAGACTTAACTTGACTGTGATATGTTTTCAGCGGAAGACTTAACACCCTTGATTTTGGTTTAAGTTTGTTTCAATACTTGGTTTTAGCACTTTGTTGATTATCAATTGGATAGCAAATTTATCGTGAGATATAAATGTAATATGCAAATTAAAGTCTTTGAAATGTAAATGACACAATAAGTTTTTATAGAGGTTCAAGATGGGGTAATTCTTCTACTCCTCTCTTCTCCAACTCCTGGAGGAATCCACTAAGTATTGATCAATATACAGAGTGGTTAACGATCCAGATACAAGTCTTGATCACACAAACTGACTTGATCCTTTGGGACTCGATGAGATGCCTTGGTCACACAAACCGCTTCTCATACGACTCAACTTCTTCACAAGGCAGCTGCCTTGCTACTACAGCCCACTTGCTCAAGTTCCTTGGATTTGATCACGAAGCCCTCCAAATAACTTAAGCTTGGTTCGACCTTGAACCTTCCTACAATCCTTCGTGGAATGTAGACCCCTTGATTCTTCAAATGTTTCCTCTTCAACTGATTGAAGTCGTCTATCCTTCACAGGTGAGTGTAGGATTGATTTCCTTCGTAATGTAGGCTTGAGGATTGAGCGTTTAATAACTTGAGAATATTTCAGGTTACAAATGTTTCTTTCTTGCTTGTATTCAATTCTCAGATGGTCAAGGTAACCTTTTCTCAAATGAACTCCTCGGCCTTTTATAGTGGTCTTTCAAAAATCTGCCCGTTGAAGAGATAGGCTTGTTTTTGAAAGTCACTTGTGGTCGTTGGCTTGTCTTGTTGCAGTTCTTGGAATTGACATTTCCTCGTATACATGATCCTTCAGCCTTTTCGTAGATCGACACGTGCAAAGTGCTTCCCATTGGTTTATTCCTTTTGCACGCTTCTTCGGGATTGTGCACTTTAAGAAAGGTAGTATGGAAGTATTACTTGTTTAAGAAGTAATTCTCTTGATTTACGTGCAACGGATCTCTTTCGATTATCTCGACTTGATTTGCATTTCCTTGCCTTCCCGGTGACTTAGTCGACTTCCAATCATTGGATGACTCTTCTCACTTCAACTTGAGACTTGGCTATCTTGAGTTGACTTGATCGATATTCACTCACCGCATCTCACCGCACCTTCGATCGAGTTCCTATCTTCTCTTTTTGCCATACTCACCGTCTCATAGCGAGTCTTCCTTCTAGTCTCCGATTGTCTTCTTGCATGTTCGAGCATAGCCGACTTAACTCACTTCGACCAGCCTATCTATTACAATGCAATTTTACGGAAAAATGGGGTACCAACTTCCTATTCTAAGTTTTACATGGCATTCATCAAAATCTACAAAATAATTTCCCAACACCCGACGACAGACGGACGCAGCGGGCAGGACGTATCGGGGCACTTGTGGTCGTTGGCTTGTCTTGTTGCAGTTCTTGGAATTGACATTTCCTCGTATACATGATCCTTGACTTTTTCGTAGAGATCGACACAGTGCGATTTCCCGTTGGTTTATTCCTTTTGCACGCTTCTGGGACTGTACACTTTAAGAAAGGTAGTATGGAAGTATTACTTGTTTAAATAATTCTCTTGATTTCTGTGCAACGGATCTCTTTCAGTTATCTCGACTTGACTGCATTTCCTTGCCTTCCCCAGGTGACTTTGAGTTGACTTGACTTGACGATACTTCACTCGGCTACATCTCACCGCACCTTGATCGAGTTCTATCTTCTCTTCTTTGCCATACTCAAATGCCTCACAATGAGTCTTCCTTCTAGTCTCCAATTGTCTTCTTGCATGTTCAGGCATAGCTGACTTAACTCAGGTCGACCATCCCTATCTATTACAATGCAATTTACAGCAAAAATGGGGTGCCAACTTCCTATTCTAAGTTTTACATGGCATTCATCAAAATCTACAAAATAGTTTCCCAACAATTTCCCCCTTTTTGAAGATGCCAAAACTTAAAACATACATCAATAATTAAACAGCAAAGATACATACAGGCAAATGTAGAATCACAAAATGTATGCTTAGAATCGATCTTTTATTGATCATAACATTCTTGTTCTTTACATAGCTGCTTACAAAGTGTATCAGAGCTTGAATCAAAAGAAAATGTATCAGATGGACCTTAAAGTAACCATGCTGTTCTATATCTCCACAAGTATAGAAATTGTACAATTTTATTCAATGTACGAGAAGACTTACATAAAAATGTATTTACATAGTAAAATACGAAGGGGGACAACAACACTTCATCTCCTTCACGCTTCCTCTTTTTCATCTTCTTGACTCTGTCATCTTCTCGACATTCTTCTCTTTTTATCATCTTCACCGCCTTCTTCTTTTCGACGCCTTCCTCGCCCATAGCTTCATCTCTTCTCGGTCTTTCTTGTCTTTCCTCCCATAGCTTTGAGTTTGTCTTTTATTTTCCTCTTCAATTCTCTTCACATACTCAAGATTGTTCTTAGCCACTTGTAGGTTGGCTACTTCGTCAAATCGGTCAATAGATCCATCCTTTCTTGCCTGGATCTATATACTCAATATTTTTGGGCGGGGTCTGGGTCTGAAACCTCTTCCTCCACCTCTTCTTCCTCTTCCTCTCGGCGTGTCTTGTCTTTGGGGTCTTTTTCCCAAAGAGTGACTAGCGAGTGACCAGCAGAGTGATCGCATGAGTCTGCCGCTGTCGCCTTCTTCACATAGTGTGAGACCCTTTTCCCAAGACAAATCCCAGGCTTGAGCCGTGGACATATTTGCAAGTAACCTTGAATGCGAGCGTCTTGAATTCATCAACAGATCTTGGCTCGGTTCCGGATCCGAAATGGCATAGGTGTCTCTGCATGGAATGCCTCCATGTTGTTTGAGAATATCCATAACTCGAGCATCCATCCTTCCTTCCACTTCCTTCATCCCTGCTTCAATCGTCTTTCTCTTTTCCCATAGGTACAACAGAGTGTTGGAGTGGCGAGTCACTGGGAGTTTGCTTGATAATATCACCGTGACAAGACCTTGTTGAGGGTTTTAGCAATCATCAAGGTCACATCTTTCGAACCTTGCCCCTCAACATACTTCCCTTTCTTCTCTCTTATTACTTCCTCAACTGTCTTTCCCTTCACACTCTTATTACTTCTCACTTGTCTTTCCCTTCACAAATGCTTCCTTCCTTCTCACCTTGATCCTTCGGGCGCCTTTAGGTATTCCTCTTCCCCCTTTTTGGCATCATCAAAGGAGAGAGGAACCCCTGGAAACAAGCTAGCAAGCAAGAAGTCTAGTCTGTGATAGCCGGGTTCTTGCTTTGAATCTGCTGCGAATATGCTTGGCACGAAACTCGGTGCGGGTGGCGTTGATTTGGCTGCTACCAACTTCATCTCAGCCATGAGAAGACTGAATTTTTGATCCATATTCTCTTCCATGCGCAGGAGCTCGTTCTTATTGTGTTCACGTAGCGACTTTATCTCTGTGGTGTGAGATTCATGCATTTGTTCGATGTGCTCTTGCAATTTTGTCTTTGCATCAGCATTCTCAGCCCGCTAGACTAGCAACTTGTTGAACAATGTCCTGAAATATCGAGCTTGTTCCACACGCATTGTCTGCTGCTATTGCCACCACTCCCGGATCCTGACTATTATGCCTCGCAAATCGCCAGTAAGTTGGCTTCTCCGTTATCCACCTCATGTCCAGGTGAGGCCTGGTGCCTCTCCATCTTTTCAATCTCAAAGAAATAAGGCTTTGAAAACTTCCCGAACTTCAGCTGTCTCCTCTATTTCAAATGGCGGCCAAGCAAATCAAAGTCATAGTCACTAGAACAATGGTGTCGATGGAATAACGGTCGGTCTGTGGAAGCGCTCGCGATCTCTAGGCGATTCTTCGGGAGGTCGGGTACCTCCGAGAGAAAGGAAATGATTCTACAAAAGGATCATCACGGGCAACCGGAATTCGTTCAATGATGAATGGTGCTCGTGAAGTCCCCTGTGGAGTCGAACTCGCCGCAGACTGGGAGCTGCGCAGCTGGACTCTGTTTCACCGTGGGTCTGTTGTGAAGTCGACCCGACTTGGCCGAGCCTCGGTATCTCAACAACCGTCGGTCTCGGTGGTTTTTCTAAATGAGTTGGTAGTCCTCGGCCTTATCTCGAAGCGTCATCGGATGATGACGATATATCGCCATGGGTGGCTCATCATCAAAGTTGAATGTTTGGCGAGTAGTCTTGAGGTCGACTTACTCGTGGTTGGAACATCCTCAATGAATCTTTTGGATCTGCAATAGGGGATGACTCGGCTTCATCTTCACCTTCGGATCCCGGAAAAAGTTACATCGATTATCCTGGGAGTCGTGAAGAGCACTTATCTCATTTTTCGATGGATCAATGATGGCGGGAGGGATGTTCGTGCCTCGCCTCTTTTACCCGAAAGTCTCAACCTCCCGTTGGCCTTCATTACCTCCTGCGCAGTCTCAATGCGGCGAGGCACTCGACGTCCCCTTCCACGGTGTCGGTCACTGTCTTGGGGTCTTCGTGGTGGCATCCACCGGAGTCTCAACTCCATGGATTGCACTTTCGATGCCAGTGTTAACTCCCGGGCGCTTCCTTCCCGTGCCTCGATTGCATCAACGTCATTGGCCCGCAGAGCGATTGGCACCTCAGTGAGACAGTCTCAACTATCCGAGCCTCGTTGATGACAACTTCTTTGTGTATTTTGTGGTTGTTCCTTCTCCACTTCGCCTCGAGATTCATTGTGGAGTCACCGCAGATCCTCCGACCTGGGCCGCAGTGGAGGGAGTTTTCCCCTCGGCTAGCACACCACCAAATTGAGTGACTTGGAATGGGTCACTCGTCTCCCGGACTCCCTGTTCCCATTGAGTAAGCAATGCGTTGGGGCGGTGGTAAGACACCTTCATTAGGGGTTGGCTCGACCGGGTCCCCACAATCCCGCCATCATCACTTCCCTTAACACCTTCCTCCGAATGAGCTGGGGAAGTGGTGGCAGCAACAGTAGTGGCAATCTGCTGCACCACTCCCATGGGATCAACTTCCAGCTGTGATGTGGAAGACTACCCTGGTCCTTCCAACATCCTTTGCTCATGTATGGCTCTGGATTCCCGCATGGCTTGCTGCATCTCTAATTCTTCTCAGCGGCGGGGGTCCGATCATCATCTTCACTCCCGCAGAGAAAAAATGTCGAGATGAGGATGTGTATGTTCAGTGGTTCCAGTAAAAAGACAAAGACTGGCCTTTTCACGAGCCTCAGCTTCCTCTGCCTATCTCTCCTTGTCCTTGTCCTTGAAGATCTGCAGGATATCTGTGCAGTTTTCTTCATCCAGTGCTTGGACCACAGTGGTCACTCCAAGAAAGTTCAACAGTTCCTCTTCTTCTTCGATAAACTCCGGTCTTTGGAACTGTTCCCTGGATCGACTCAACTTCCACTTCCTCCACTCTCGCAGACGATTTTCGATGTCTGGATGAGGTGGGGATAGGATCATCCCATCATCATCATCTCTATCATCTTCTCCTTGTTGTCCCTCGTTCTCAGGGATAGAAGGGAGCAAGCTTTGGTGCTCCATACCGTCAGCTGCGTCTGTTGTAGGAGGGGATATAACCCTGTCAACAGACGAGTTTGCTTTCTCAGCTACTTCTTGTGTCTCAGCTATTCGAACTACAGCTATGTCTTCAGTTTGCCTCTGCTGATTGCCTTCACCAGACTTGGCTATTTCATCAATGATTTCTGGAGACTCTACTTCTCCAGCGAGTCTCGATCTGTTTGGTGAGTGGGACGACTCGTGATTTCTCAAGCTCGGAATGCTTGAAGATTCTTCTTCTTCTCTTTGTTTGTACCGGAGGACTTCCTTCTGTTCGGATAAGGTTTCTTCGAGTCTGGGCGGCGGTGCCGTGCCGTCGTCTTCTTCTCGAGGAGCTGCCATCGTGGCTTATCGATTCTCCTTTTCTTGACTACCGGAGAAGGTATTTGAGATTCCTTCTCCGGCTGCATTGCGAGGGCGGAGACACGGCTGCGGAAGCGGTGACTTCGTGCGGGGGCGGGAGCGATTTATTTTTCTTTCTTTGCGGGGCGGCGATCTTCTTGGCACCGCGGAGAGCGGCCTTCTTTTGAGTAGGGAGACAATCATCATCGAGGTCGGATTCCCCCTCACTGTGACGCTCTCTTAGCGTAGGCTCTCTTCTGCGCGCCGAGAGAGGTTTGATCGAAACATCCTCTTGTTTACATGGAACCCCTTTCCATGTCGAAGAGGGTCTTCCTACTTCCATATTTGGCCAATCACCAGGCCGTATCCCGGGAACCTCCAAATGTACCATCCTCCTTGAAGGATTTATTCCCAACATTCGCGAGTCTGCGTATACAAACTCAAATGATTCACTTTCTTCTCTTCAATGATCGCGGCCATCACGATCAACTTTGCTTTGGACAACTAGTCAAAGCTCCCAAATTTGATGTCCTATGCATTTGGCAACGATGTCCAACAATTTGTGGTAGTCCTCCTTCAACATGCCTCTTATTAGTCGTATAGACTACTTTTCGCGACAAGAGGACTTGGCTACTTCCTTCCAAGCGGCGGCTAGGTCGACATCGCCTTCATAAATTTCCTAAGGCACTCCTTCCACCGGCAACAAGCAGTGTTCGGCCAGATCCTTGGTAGTAATGGTGAACTCCTTTCCATGAACAGAGGACTTGATGCCCTTATCATGAACCTCAACGTTCACGTAGAACTGTGCGACCTCTTCTACGTAGGTCATTGAGAACTCTATCGTCAAAAATGGTCTTAATCCAGATTTTTCCTGTTTCTCAGCAATCTTCTTCACGAGGATGTCGTCGGACCCTTGTTTAACCATACCATCGAAGTCCACAGTAGACCCGGTGTGGATTTGCTTTCCTAGCTTGACAAAATCATGAGTAGATGTCATTTCAAGATGGTTTACCGAACGAAACTTGAAAATTGAACTGAGGATTGATAGGGTTTTGAGAGAAAATTTTTGCTTTTGCTTTCGAGAGAGAGATGAACAATTTTGGCTAAAGTGAGTGAGCAACGGACGAAATGGTTTAAGTATGGTTTATGAAAGGACGTGCGGGTGGTTTTTGAAATTTGATCAAGATCAACGGCTTAGATTTTGCACGCCGATTATCATTTAAGTACTCGCATTTAATGCGGCAGCATTTATATCCAATCATAAGCTTGGTGTGCAGCTTTTGACTGTACACGTCACAATTATGCTGATGTCATTCTTAAAAACATTCCCGTTTAGTAAAAACGACCGCGTTTTTGTCACTTTGCTCATAAATGACTCAGCTTACTCCTTAGCTGATTCAATCCTTCTTCTCTCTATTCTCCTTGTGACTCAGCTGTCAGCTAACTTTGGTACAGCTGACTTTCCGATACGGCTAATTCACTTAGCTGAATTACGAGTTCAGCTCTTTTTCCTCTTTTCATGTTTCATCTCTTTTCTTTGAGTCTTCTTAGTGTCAACTCAGCTCAATTAACCCTAATTCATGCTTGAGTTCTTCAAATCTTGACTCACATAATGGTTTTGTGAAAATGTCAGCCAACTATTTATCAGTTGAAATATATTCCAAGGTGATGTCCTTCTTTTCAACATGATCTCTTATGAAGTGATATCTGACATCAATGTGCTTTGTTCTTGAATGCAACACGGGATTTTGAGTGATTGCAATTGCACTTGTGTTATCACACATAATTGGAATTTCTTTTTCCTCAACCTCATAGTCTCTCACCTTTGTCTCATCCATAAACTTGGGCACAACAAATGTTTGCCGCAACTATGTATTCTCGCCACCGTGTGGAGGTGGCTATTGAATTTTTGCTTAACGCTAAACCAGAAATTAGCCTATTTCAAGCATTTGACATGTGCCCGAGGTGCTCTTCCTGTCAACTCTACATCCAAAGATAGTCGTAGTCTCAATAACCAATTAGCTTGAATCCACCTTCCTTTGGATACCATAAGCCAACTTCTTGGCTTCCTTTCAAATATCTCAAAATTCTCTTGGGTCTGCGATCATGTGGCTTTCTTTTGGAGCGATTGAATCTTGCACATACACCTACAACAAAGGTGATGTCCGCCTACTTGTCGTGAGATAGAGCAATGATCCAATAAGTGCTCCGTGTCTTGTTTGATCTACAGCTTGCCATCCGCATCCATATCCATTTTGATGATGTATTCATTGGTATTTTCACGAGAAGACTTCTTCCATACCGAATTTCTTCATTAAATCTCTCGTGTATTTTGTCCGACTTATGAAGGTTCCATCCTTCAAATTTGTTTCACTTGAAGTCCAAGGAAGAATGTCACTCTCCCATCATGCTCATTTCGAATTTGCTTTGCATGAGATTTGAAAATTTATCACACATGACTCTTTGTTTGTGGATCCAAAGATGATGTCATCCACATATATTTGAACAAGCGATACTCTTCCTATCTTGAATTCTCAAGAGTGTTCTGTCCACTTTGCCTTTTGTGAATCCGTTCTCGGTCAAGAATTGTGACAATGTATCATACCATGCTCACGGGTGCCTGTTTCAATCCATATAGAGCTTTCTTGAGTTTGTATACTTTATCTCCAAGAGTCTTCTCCGCTCAAATCCTGGAGGTTGTTCAACATACATTTCTTCTTCCAATAAACCATTAAGAAATGCACTCTTTACATCCATTTGATATACAATAAAGTTCTTGTGAGTGCATAGGCAAGAAACATCATTATGGCTTCCAATCTTGCCCGCGAGGAGCAAATGTTTCATCAAAATCTATCCCTTCTTCTTGCAATATCCTTTGGCTACCAATCTTGCTTTGTTTCTTACCACATAACCTTCCTCATTCATCTTGTTTCGAACACCCATTTAGTGCCAATAACGTTTTGATGGGTAGGTCTTTGAACCAATTCCCACACTTTATTTCTTTCAAACCGATTGACTCTTCTTGCATAGCTTGAATCCAATGTGTCATCCAATACTTGAGACACATCTTTGGTTCTATTTGTGAGATGAAGCATGTGAACATTACTTCTTGTTGAGTTCTCGATCTAGTTTTGACACCTTCTCTTACATCTCCAATGACTAGTTACGGTGGATGGTCTCGGCCATCTTACATCGAGTTGGAGTAAGTTAGGCGGATTCGATTGTCTTGCGGTTGTGTTATTTTAATCGATTCTCTCATCATCACTTAGCGCAAATTTTCCGATTGTTTTTGAGACTCAACTATAGAGTGGCAATGGGTCAAGGGACCGGCCACCAGCCCGACCGAGTCGGGCTTTGCCAAATTCGGTGCCGGTCGGAAACCCAATTTTGGTCGGGCCGCGAAAATGCTTGGCCCAACCGGCCCATCGTAAAATTCATGCACAAATTTTTCGGGCCGGCCCGAAAAAAAGTCGAATAATCCGCCGTCGGGCCATTCGGTAGGGCCAAATAGGCGACTTTTTCGCCTAAAATTTTGCGACCAGTGACCCCAAACCTCGGGCTGGAGTAAGCCGCCCGGGGGGGCTGGATTTTGCCACCTCTTACTCAACTATCTCATCTTCTTACGGGTTTATAATTCCGGCTTCGACTTCAACATAGGGACTCTTCGCATGGTTGGTTGATTCACTTATCGGTGACTCTTCAATGTCTTCTCCATTTACATTGGGCTCATCGAACACCACATGGATAGATTCTTCTGTAACCATAGTCCTCTTGTTGAGTACTCTGTAGGCTTTGCTTTCAGCTGAGTATCCCAAGAAGATACCTTCATCAACTTTAGCATCAAAAGCCTTTAAATTATCTTTGCCATTGTTATGGATGAAGCATTTGCATCAAAATATTCTAAAATATATGACATTTGGCTTTCTCCCTGTCCAAATCTCATAGGGAGTCTTTGTCAGCTGTCTGTTTATCATGCATCTATTTTGAGTATAGCATCTTTGTGTTTATTGCTTCAAATTAAATCTTTTAGGTGGCCTGCCCACTAACATGGTCCTTGCTTTGCTTCTTTAAGAGTTATGTTCCTTCTTTCTCGCAACTCCATTTTGTTGTGGAGTCCTTTGCTATGAGATAATTGATGACCAATACCATTTTCAATACAAGATCTTGAGTGATTATACCATTGACAAACTCGGTTCCTCTATCGAGATCTTATTTTGATAATGGTTTGACTCTTCTCATTTTGGATTCTTTTCATCACCGTGTGGTAGTTTTACAAAGTTTCTTTTCTTACACATGAATATTGTCCATGTATATCTTGAGTAGTCATCTACTACCACCAAGGTGTATTTCTTCCCACTTATGCTAGTGGTTCATTTGGACCAAATAGATCCATATGTAGCGGTGCAATATTCTAGTTGAAGATGGACATGTCTTTTCTTTGAATGATGATTTGATTTGCTTTCCCATCGGCATGCATCACATACACTTTCCTTCTTGTACACTGAAAGTCCGGAAGTCCTTCTACAAGATTGCTCCTGGCAAGCTTGTTAATTGTTTTGAAATTCAGGTGACTCGGCTTCTTGTGCCACAACCAACTAGATTCGGCCGTGCTCTTTGCTAGCGAGCAGTGCTTGGTGTTGCAAATGACCAATCTACCACATACATGTTCTTTTGTCGCATCCTTGCAAAAGACAACTTCATTGGATTGATGTCCTTGATTTGGCATATACCCATGTTGAATCCAACATTATAACCGCTGTCACAAAGTTGGTGATGCTTAACAAGTTGAAGTTGAGTCCTTCAACATATGCAACATCTGATTTCTAATCCATTTTTCTTGATGGATCCATTGCCCTTATTTCTCTTGGAGCTTCATTTCCTCCAAATATGACTTTTGCACCTCTAACTTTAGGAGTTAGTATTATAAGATGATCCAACCACCTATAGCCAAATGATTTGTCTCTAAGAGGTTGCCATCTATCGATGCCATAATCATAATTAACTTTAGCAAATTACTTGGGGTTCTAGGTTCATACAAATTGCCTCTTTTGTCTGTATGCTGTGAATGTGTTTTAGCAATTCTTTGATTATTTGGGTAGTTGTGATATTTCAGTGTAGTGCCTAGGTGCATAAGTGTCTTGATGATAGCTCTTATGCCTTTGGAATGGCCTTTGTTGAGTTTTAGGCCTTTGCCATTTAAAGCTTATATTCCATAGATCTTTCTTTGATAGTTCACATTATTCCAATCACTTGGCTTGGGTAGTTTCTACCATTCCCATCATATATATTTCTTTTATAGAATTTCTGGGTCTTTTGGTAGCTCTGTTTCTTCTTTTACAGAGTATTTCCTATTTGGAGTTTCTTTGAGGAACTCTGGATTTCTTCCTACTGTCCTCTCAAAGACACTCAATTTTTTTCCTTTACCTTTATAACCAAGGTCGGTTTGCTTGTGATTGTGCTTTGGAATAAATGTGTGTGCACCATTTGGAGTTTTGGATTTTTGAGATACTTCATTACTTGAAGATCCTTTTTCTAAAATCACTTTTGGAGCTTGACATAGCACGGAGAATTAAATCCTAAGCTTTGTCTTGTCTCCACATTCTCTTTAACTCATAATAAGGTCATCCAAGGATTTAGATGCCTTAGTGAATGAGGCAATCTCATTTTTGAGGTCATTCTCCCTCTTTTCTATAGCAGCTATTTCTGCTATTAACTTAGCATTTTCAGCCTTTAGACTTTTATTCTCATTAGCTATTTGACTTAGAGTACTCGGCTCTTCGGTCACCGAGAGTTTTGCTCTTGAGTAGGTCATTTTCCTCATTTAGTAGTGTGTGTGAGGATTTAATGTGTTCAAAGTCTTTCATCATTTTGCCTAATGAATCATAAAGATCGGTGCGTGATGAAGTGTGTGTGTCACAGATCACTATCACTAGAATACGAGTGTGATGAGTTAGAGTGTACCTCATCTTCTTGGTCAGGTTGGTCTTGTTTCTTGGCCATTAAAAGATCAAGGCTTCTTCTTCGAGTCACTTGAGTAGTCGGCTTCACTACTCTCAATCACCGTGTCTTTTGACTTGGCTGTCTCTCTGCAGTCTCTGCACCAACATTGCCTTTTTCTTTTCTTGTCTTCTTTCTCTAAAGACTTTTCTTTCCTCTTCATTCTCAGTATTTGTTGATCGCATGATATGGGCAATCAATGGCATAGTGACTGGTTGTCTAGTTCCAAAGATAGGTTTTCAACTTTTGATCGCTCTTTCCATTCTTGGATTGTCAGTCCTTTGATATTCAACTTTTTGATGCTCGCTCTCTTGGTTGGCCTATCTTCCTTGACTTGGAGGAGCCGAGTGTCTTCTGAAGGATTCACCCCTTGCCTCTCTTGTAGTTCTTATTGAAGAACTTGTTAAACCTTTTAACCATCGGGGCTATTTCCTCTTGGTCAAAGACTTCTTTGACCTCAACTCTCTTGCCATCCTTAACAATTAGAGCAAATGTTTTGGGCACAACTGTCTTCTCTTGGTCTTTTCTCCTCGGCTCAAATTCGTAGGCCTTGAGATCTCGTAATAGCTCATGGTTGGATGTCTTGGATAGGTCCATGGAATGCCTCGGTGCCATGACCTTCATTTCCCATTCAGGGAGACTTCTTAGAATCTTCATACACATTTCCTTCCTGTATATTTTTTTCAAGTGCGAGATAGCTCATTGGCAATTTCTATGAACCGAGCATCCAACATCCAAGGTCTCTCCCAAGCATTTTAAAATTCTCAAATTTTTGTACAACAACAGATAGTTTATTTTCCTTGATTTGCTCACGAGCCTTCACAAATCAAGGTTAGCTTGTCCCGATTTCTTTAGCCGTTTTGTATGATTTGACTTTATTGAACATGGCTTTGTCCAAAGTTTTGTAAAGAATGTCCTTGGCCACATTGTCCAAGTTATATCTTTTTCCTGTCATCATATGTCCATTCAGTCTTGGTTTTTCAACCATAGCTGGTCCAGGGAGCAACATCCTCTTCACCTTCAGTGCGCACTCTCCTACAATCGTGTTCACTTTTAAAATTTGCATTGGCCCATCTTTCTATCACTATCCACATTTCATCGTGTAATCTTTGATAGATGAGCCTGCATACGAATTTTCCAGTCATCAAATTCCTCAATAGTGAACATAGGGATGCGTGTCAAATTTGCTTCCATGATAATAACTTTGCTGATTAAAAGGTTTTTGAAAGATCAAGTACTGAAACAATCTTTGAAAGATTTGGAGATCTAGTTCAATAACTGTCGGAAGGCTCAATGAACCAACCGCTCTGATACCACTTGTAGGTCCCAAGGGGTGTGAGTGTAAGGTTTAGAAGGGGAGGTTGAATAAACCTTACCAACTTTTCAAATTTAGTCCTTTTAAAAATTCAGAGTTAATACTACACAGCTAAGTCCTTGATGGACGGCTAAGTTAGTTAATCAATGGAGTTAGTCACTCAACACTCGACCGAGTGTTGATAGAATAACTCAAATTGTTTTGACTAAAGACTTAACTTGACTATGATATGTTTTTCAGGAAGACTTAACACCCTTGATTTTGGTTTAAGTTTGTTTCAATACTTGGTTTTAGCACTTTGTTGATTATCAATTGGATAGCAAATTTATCGGCAGATATAAATGTAATATGCAGAAATTAAAGTGCTGAAATGTAAATGACACAATAAGTTTTTATAGAGGTTCGAAGATGGGGTAATTCTTCTACTCCTCTCTTCTCCAACTCCTGGAGGAATCCACTAAGTATTGATCAATATACAGAGTGGTTAACAGTCCAGATACAAGTCTTGATCACACAAAGTGACTTGATCCTTTGGGAATCGGTCGGAGATGCCTTGGTCACACAGCTGGCTTCTCATACGACTCAGCTTCTTCACAGGGCAGCTGCCTTGCTACTACAGCCCACTTGCTCAAGTTCCTTGGATTTGATCACGAAGCCCTCCAAATAACTTAAGCCTGGTTCGACCTTGAACCTTCCTACAATCCTTCGTGGAATGTAGACCCTTGATTCTTCAAATGTTTCCTCTTCAACTGATTGAAGTTGTCTTTCCTTCACAGGTGAGTGTAGGATTGATTTCCTTCGTAATGTAGGCTTGAGGATTGAGCGTTTAATAACTTGAGAATATTTCAGGTTACAAATGTTTCTTTCTTGCTTGTATTCAATTCTCAGATGGTCAAGGTAACCTTTTCTCAAATAAACTCCTCAGCCTTTTATAGTGGTCTTTCAAAAATCTGCCCGTTGAAGAGATAGGCTTGTTTTTGAAAGTCACTTGTGGTCGTTGGCTTGTCTTGTTGCAGTTCTTGGAATTGACATTTCCTCGTATACATGATCCTTCAGCTTTTCAGAGATCTGACACAGGTGCAGTGCTTCCCATTGGTTTATTCCTTTTGCACGCTTCTGGGATTGTGCACTTTAAGAAAGGTAGTATGGAAGTATTACTTGTTCAAGTAATTCTCTTGATTTCTGTGCAACGGATCTCTTTCAGTTATCTCGACTTGACTGCATTTCCTTGCCTTCCCCAGGTGACTTCGAGTCAGCTTCCAATCATTGGATGACTCTTCTGTCACTTCAACTTGAGACTTGGCTATCTTGAGTTGACTTGATCGATCTTCACTTCACTCACCGCATCTCACCGCACCTTGGTCGAGTTCCTATCTTCTCTTTTTGCCATACTCAAATTGTCTCACAATGAGTCTTCCTTCTAGTCTCCAGTTGTCTTCTTGCATGTTCAGCATAGTCGACTTAACTCACTCGACCAGCCCTATCTATTACAATGCAATTTACTGACAAAAAATGGGGTACCAACTTCCTATTCTAAGTTTTACATGGCATTCATCAAAATCTACAAAATAATTTCCCAACACCCGACGACAGACGGACGCAGCGGGCAGGACGTATCGGGGCAACGGGAGTCAAATAACGCCACCGCACTGAAGGTCCTCTTGGGGTATCTAAACCGTCTTCCCCTAGGATATCCCTCAAACTCAGAGGTCTGGGCAAGATCCTGACCGAGTGGAGGAATAGCCTCAAATGCCCATAGCTGTATCAAATAAAAAACAAATAAGTAATTAACCCAATTACAATATGAAATGCTCATGTTAAAAGTGATACGTTTTTAAATATACCAGTATAAGATAGAAATAGGTATAGATGTGGAACTGGACTGATTTTTCAGGATCATCAGGGGCTCGGACTCCATTATCAATGTAATGGAGGAGACGCCCATACACATAGGAGCCCCATGGGAATGCCCTGAACCCCTGAGCATCCTCAACCAATGTCCACAGCCATAATGGGATGGGAGACTGTGGATTGAGAGCGAACAGATACTTCGTGACAAACAAGACATACACTATCTTCAAATTATGCTCTGGTCACACTTTAAAATGACCCTCGGTGAAAAATGGCAATACCTTCACCGGTATCAAGGACTCTCCGTCGAAATACTGACGGTATACTCCTCTTGCCGGTGGAATATGATGGGAGGAGCATGGGTTAATCGTCGAGGGGCCAAAATGTAGCCCAATAACCATAGCCAATTCTTGTTGGCCAAATCTGAGGTTCCACCCACCAACGCGAAACCACAAGTTGTTCGTCTCCAGTCCCTCGACCATGATCTATCTACCAAGCAACCGGAGCATACCCTTCGAGGTCAAGTATGCGTTTGAGTCAAAGTCCAAAAACGCACCAAATGGGCCATTCCTAAACTCATCTAAATTGCCGAACTCCGTCCACTCCTTGATATCCTCTATCAAGAAACACTTGGAATACACATTCAGTTTACCTCTCCAATTGTATCAAAAAAACACCAAGATTCATGTTAACTGCTTGCTGTCAGGTAACTGGAAATCGAGTTACATGTGACTTGATATTGAGTCACATGTAACTCAATACATGTAACTTGATATCAAGTCACATTTAAAATTGTGACTTGATATCGAGTCACATGTAACTAGCGATCCAAAAGTAACTTGATGGCGAGTTACCTCTAACTCGATATCGAGTTAGATATAACTCGCCATCGATTTACTTTTGGATGGCAAGTTACCTTGCGAAAACTGCATCGTCTTCTTTGCCCAACCCCTTTCCACCATTAACAATATCTCAAGCTCACCAAAACTAACTATCCCCATCTAAAACCTAGAATTTCTACAAAGCCTACAACAAACCCTAACCTAAAACAAGGATAGAGAATCTAAATCAACAAAAATCCATGAATTACACAAAAGTGCAAATGGGTATGTGGTTAGAGGTCAATGCAGTCTCCATTTTCTCCTTCGTGTCAAATGTCGCCGATTTTGAAAGTTTTGGGGGTTGGTCACTGTGGCTTTTTTGAGTTTGGTGTGGTTTGGTAATGCTAGACTCGAAAAGGGCTTTTGAACTACTAAAGGGAAAGTTTGAAATTTCACACTCCAAAATAGCTTAAAAATATGTGTTTGAAAAAGATGGCTAAGAAACATTTTCAATTGGCCAAAATGGCTAAAAAAAACCCACCGAAGGAAAATTACAAAAGAATATATTGGACACTTGTCAACCAAATAGGCAGCAAGTGCCATGCTCCAGGTTGCGCATCGAGGAATTTAAACCCAATGTTTAAACTCCATTCTGCTAGCAAAAGAAGTGATTCTTTCGTAATAATGACCTCCCAATTTACTTTAACATATTTTCTTATACTAGTTTTAGTTTCGCATTCCCTCACTTTGCTTCGAGGGAAGTATAATGATAAAGATATTGCACTTTGTAATTAAAACTTTATACAATACCCACTTTGCATTTCCTGAAAAGTTACCAAAAAAAAACCGAAGTATTTTATCTATTATTCATCCACAAACTTTTATTATATTAATATTTTATTTAATAAAATATATAATCAGTGAGTTAATAATTTTATCCTTTCTTTTTGAACCTTCTTCATTGAATTATTATTTTCTCTTGCTTAATTTACTTTTTTACGGTTTACAAAAAAAAATAGAAAATATAATAAAATTCTCAATATACACTGCCTGAAGTGAATAATATAAACTATTTGAAGTGAATAAAATTCTCAATATACATTATACACCCATGTAAATTTAAACATATTAGAATGCAATTTATTTGGCGGGCTTGGTTGGGTTAGCTTGGACCAATTTTATCTGGGCTTGTTTTTGGTTTAATTTTACAAATTAGTTTAATTAGCTTATTTATCTAGGTTAAGTGTATGAGTTCTATTGGGGATTATGTTGTATTGGGATTCGAAGAAAGTATTGGAAAACTGAATCCATATCGTCTAACTTAGGAAAGATTTTGCCAAATCAAAGGGATTAGCATGCATCTTAGGATTGCATCTAATATGGTAGAATTTGATTATGACAGGTATTGAAATATCTTATTTTTGGTATTATTAGCCCAATTTTTAAGGGCTTGACTCAATTAAGTTGTTGGCCTACTTTAAATAGCCCACAATGTAACCAGGTCCACTGGTTTCGACCCATGGACCCTGTGTTATTTGACTCTGACCATTCGTTTTCTACATTTGAACTTGACCATCCATTATCTATTTATAAGCCCTACCCCCGAAACCCTAATTTATTCTTATAGTTTTGAACTTCTTTCTCTACAACTCTCTCTCTCTCTCTCTCGATTATTTTATGTGAACTTTCTCTCACTGGTCGAACTCAGATCTCTAGTCGGATTTCTATGATAACTCTTATGATTTATGTAGATCTAAGTGTTCTCTACCTTCGTTTACAACCATCGCGTGTGCGAACTTGGTAGTTGGGTGAAATCTAGGATGTTTTGGTGCTAGGGTTTGGTGCGATACTCAGTATTTTGGGGGTTCTTTGTGGAGATCCAGTGGGTTCTTGAGGGGCTTTTGTTGGCATAGCTTTGTGGGTGCCATCTTGGTTCTCTGGGTGATTCGTGGTGATATTTGTGGTTTGTGATTCCAATCCCTAAGCCGATTCATTTTCAATATTCGGTTTTAAAATTTTGATCCAATATATTTTTGTTATATTTTTTTACTCTAATCTTTATTTCTTTTAAGTCTTAGAGTATTACTTTGTATAATAGGAATATCGAGTCTGTATTCAATTTGATTATCCTTTCTTTGAGGCGGATAGATACTCAACAGTGGTATCAGAGCACCTATCTGCTTTGTGATGGGTTGGTATTTCTGGTTATTGAGCTTTCTTAGTGGTTCGTGCTCATTGGTGAACTATTTTGGTGAGAAACCTAGAACTTAGCTTCTAGTAGTTGTCAAGTGCCAAAGAACTGTGGATAAAATTGGAAGAACTTTGCACTGAAACTTCTTTCCCTTCCAAGCTTTTTCTACTTGAAATTTTTTTCAGTAAATTTAAATTGGACTTGACAAAGGATATGAATGAGAACTTGGATGTTTTCGCAAAACTTATCCAAGATATCAAACTTACTGGTGATAAAAAACATTGATGATTATTCTCTCATTATGTTATTGAATGATATCACTAACTCATAGTGTGATGTTAAATCTGCTATTAAGTATGGAAGATATCAGATTGCCTTAAACACTGTGATTAATTGTCTCAAGAGTAAAAAACTTAATCTGAAAGCCTCTAATTGGAATAAACATGGGTCAAGGGAGGTGATATTTGTGAGGGGATAAGTCAGAACAGGAAAAATGACAATAACAATAACCAAAATTCTGGTAAGAAGAGAGGTAAAAGCAGATGTGGGTCTAAGTCTAGACCTAGGAACAACAAGAAGTGTTATAAATGTGGGGAACATGTTCATTACATCAAACAATGTCCTAAGCCTAGGAATAACAATCAAAACCATAACCAAAACAATAAAAAACAATCCAATGATCATATGAATTTGACTACTAGCAGTGAACATATGGGTGATGTATTTATGGTACATAAAATGTAATATTCTGTGAATTTCCCTTTAAAATCTTCCTATGAATCTGAATGGCTTATTGATTCTGCATGCACATTCCATATGTCTCCCTTCAAAAATTTGTTTTATACTTATACTAAAGTCAAACATGGTTTTATTTCTATGGCAAATGAAAAAAAGTGTTTGTAGGTCCCAAAAGGTATTGGGTAAAGTCTAGAAGGGCGAGTAGGTAGACTTTACAAAATTTTCAATTCTTTAAATCAGTTCAAGAAAACACCTCAGTCCTTTAAGACAAGTGGATTGAAGATCAACATGAGCGTTAACCACTCAATAATTTTCTTGAGAAAGTTGTTAATAGACTAACTCAACTGAAGATAATTAACTGTTTTACAAAATCAATTTTTTTAAGTAAGTGGAAGAATTACACCATTTAATGTTTTAATTGTCAACATTTAGTGTTTTAAAGAGTTTGCAGTTGATTGGATAACATATATAAAGCAAGATATAAAGAATAGAAATATAAAATCAATAATGTAAAAACACATCAATTTATGGTAGTTCGAGGATGGGGTAATTCCTCTACTCCATTCTTCTCCTACTCCAGGAGTAAACAACTAATGTTACAAGTGACTTTAGTTACAAAAAGTACAGTCCAAATATCCTTGATCACACAGCTAGCTATTTCTTGGACTCAACTCTTCTCCAGATACCTACCTAGTTACTTTAGCTATCTGAAACTTCGGGAATTGTTCACATGGCCCTCATTTGGATTCAGAATCTGGTTTAACTTGAACCTACTACACCCCTTCAATCTTTGGCAGTGTAGACTCCTTGTTTGCTTTCACAAATTTTTCATCTTCAACTGATTAACAACTTCAGTCTTTCACAGTGTGTGTAGAATGAAGTGTCTTTGATTAAGCTTGAGGATTTGCAGTTAAGCTTGAGAGAGTATTTTCAAATTTCTTGCTTGAATGCTCTTGTGTCTAATTGCTTACAGGTATCTCTTGGTTCATCTACTTCTCTCTAAAAATTCCTCAGCTTTTACAGTAGGAGTTTGAATTTTTGTCCATTCAAGAAATAAATATAAAAAAAATTGGAACCCTACTTTATGTTCGTTGGCTTGTCTAATCTTACAACTTTTGCTTTTGACCCATCATTGTACTCAGCCTTTTATGCAGGTTTATGAAAAGTTGTCAGCACCTGCTTGCTTCCGATTTGTTAATTCCTTTTGCATGTTTAGTACTTGAGTACTTCAAGATTGTAGGAATGTCCTTATTACTAAAATAAGTAACTTCCTTGATTTTGATGCAACATACTTCTTCAGTTGTCTCTCAGTCCTTCAACTGTTTTATCCCTTTGACTTAGACTTGAGTCTTCTCAGACATTGTTCTCATTGACTCTACTGTCATTCTTTTGAAAGACTTGGTTGTCGCACTTTGCTAATAGTCTTTTGATGCTTATTCAACTGTAAGTCATCTGGTTCTTCTCACCGCTCAGATGCGAGTCTTCTAATGAGTTCTTTAGAAAGTCTTATGCGTTATCACTTGACTGTTTTATTTGGAGACAGGTTATGTGATTAATTGTTAACTGAATGATCCTGTCAGATCTAGAATTTGTCTAAACACTAGTCGAGGCGAAATACTAGGTGAAGTAACATTAAGGAAGTGATTTAGGCCATCTTTTAATAACTAGAGCCTATAAATGTCTACCCTTATGTTTATGTATTGCCCTTAGTGTCCCCTTTTGAGCCTTTTGAACCCGTTTCTTTGGCAACCAATCCAATACCCGAAGCCTACATGAGAAAAATCCCAATTACCCCTCACTCGTTCACACAATTTATAGAAAGAAGTTAAATGTTGAGGATGGGTATGATAAAAAGGGTGAATGAATTGCGTGAAGTTACCCGAGAGTTGAAAATATTAAAACCCCATGTAGAAAGTATGCAAAAGATCAAGTTTGGGGGTTTCTAAAAAAAATAAAAGAAGAAGAAGAAGAACAATTTTCGGGTACAAAAGCTCATAAAGCGTGAACAAGGAAAATGTCAAAAAGTGATGGTTGGATATTGACATATGATTTACAAGATTTAATAATTATGTGTTTGGCTCATTTGAGCCACATAATCACATATTTTCCTACGTTACCCTAAGCCCACATTACAAGATTTGAAATCTTATTAATCATTGTATTGCATTTGCCTACATTAGTGGAGATTAGTGTGAAAGACAAGCCTATAGAGTCTTGTAAACATTGCACTTCTATACTCAAAAGTGGATCATTTTGGAAACATTATATTGTGTGAATTTATCTGGATGATGAAAATGGAGTTAACAATAACATTTCAAACCCATGAGATTACATTGTTAAAATATATGCTTGATTGATAGTGAAACGAATTATAAGGCAAATGAGCTTGGTTGTAAAGTTTTGCAGTTGGTCTGTGTAACGCCCCAATTTTCAAAATATAAGTGTAACTTAATTTAATAATAAAGCTTGTCTAAAAGCGCATGAATAAGATACATCTCAAAAGTAAGCGAAACTATTTTATTAATAAACCAAGAAAGACCCATCACACTTTCGCTGCCACACTCTAATTTTATAAAACATAGTCTAATATAAAAATTTATTGTGCCACTCGCAACGACCCAAAATTTCTAAAACCCAAAGTAATTCTCTAAAAAAAGTATTTATAAAACATACGTCTTAAAATTAAGATTCACATCCAAATAATAAAGTATTTTGATTCCAAACACAACCTTTAAAAATAAAAATACTAGCATTCAAAAAACAAATTCAAAAGCATCGATAGTAATAAAATATTTCTAGAGATCAAATTAACTAAATTTACTGTTTCACATTCATCGCCTCCAATCACTGCTCGGGCTCCTCAACCTGAAAAGTGTTAATAACTATGGGGTGAGCTTTCAACTCGCCCAGTGGAGACACGTTTGCCAAGATTAAATACAACACATAAGCATCATCAAAAACATTCAACATGAAATTTTCCTTTGTCCTTTTCCTTTGACGGCCGTCGATTTATTTATAATCTGGGTACACCCCGATGATACATCGATCCGGACCTTCTTCCTGACTAAGTCTTTGGGTTCACCCCCCGAGGATACTTTTGATCCCGAACCTTCTTACAACCCAGACTAATATAGCAATGCGGGTTCACCCCGAGGATACTTTTGATCCTGCACCTTCTTACAGCCCCAGCCTAACATAATTTATTTTCACATTGCACATAAACAATTACACATATACGAAGCATTTAATAGCGACAAACAATAAGTGAATAGAATATCCCCACCTCGAATAAACGCAGATATCTGTGTGAAGAATGTAATAATGCAGTAAATCCTACTCCTCGTTTACTTCGTTGTCTACAATAAATTATAAAGTATAATTAATAATATAGTAAAATAATAAATTAAGATAAAATAAATAAATAAATAACTCGACTGATTAAGAAAGAAAAGGATTTGAATTGAATGATATGTTTTAGATATTGAATTGGCTGTAAAGAAAAGTAACTTTTGGTGAAACAAATCCAAATCCAAAATTTTGAAAAAGAAAAAAGCTGTAAGTGGGTTTGTGGGTTTGTTTTAGTAGAAATCCTATCACCAATTAATACTACATACCAAAATTTATATCCCTATTTCACACACACACTCTGACACACAAAAAGACACACAACTCACGCACACATATATATACATATAACATACTTTACCACATACTTGGGCACACACACACTAGCACCTATATACTGACAAACACACTGACACACACACTGACACAAATAACACACACACACACACACACACACATATATATATATATATATATATATATATATATATGGCCACACACAATTAATCACACACTCATACACACGATTAAACACATATATTGGGATATTTATTGTTTAGATTTTGATGAATGCCATATAAAACTTAGACTAGAAAGTTGGCACCCCATTTTCCTTGTAATTCTTATTGTAATAGATAGGGCTGTACGAGCTGAGTCAAGTCAGCTATGCCCGGATATACAAGAAGTCAACTAAAGATTGGGATGAAGACTCCACTATGAAGCAGTTGAGTATGGTAAGGAAGAAATGTGAAGGACTCGACTGAAGGAGTATCAGCTGAGATACATATGTACGAAGAGTCAGTCAAGTCAACCAATGAAGCCAAGCCAAGTCAAGTTGAAGTGAGCCAGATAAGTCTTTCAATCATTGGAGCGGACTCAAGTCACCAGGGGAAAAGCGGTAAACCAAAAAGAGGAGTTAATCGAAAAGAATCCGTTGCACAAATGTCAAGAACATTACCTAAACAAGTAATACTTTCATGCTGCCATGTCTTAAAGTGCTCAGTGCCAGAAGCGTGCAAAAGAAATAAATCAATGGGAAGCACTGCACCTCGTGTCAGAACCTGAAAAACTGGACATTTATTTAATACGAGGAAAGGTCTACATCTCAAGATTGAAGACCAAGAAAACACAAGCCAACGAACACAAGTGACTTTTGAAAATCAGCCCATCTCTTCAACGGGTAGATTTTTGAAAGTGCACTATAAAAGGCTGAGGAATCACTTTGAGAAAAGGTTACCTTGCATACCTGAACAACGAACAAACTGTAACCTGCAATATATTCCCAAGTTATTCAAGCAAATCCTCAAGCCTAAAACCCGAAGGAAATCGATCCAACACTCAGCTGTGAAGGAAAGACGACTTCAAACTGTTGAAGATGAAACTTTTGAAGAAGCAAAAGAGGTCTACTTTCCAAGGACGATTGTAGAAAGGTTCAAGGTCGAACCAGTCTCAAGTTATTGGAGGGCTTCGTGAACAAATCCAAGAAGCTTGAGCAAGTTATCTGAAGTAGCAAAGTAGCCGCCCTGTGAAGAAGCTGAGTCGAACGAGAAACCATCTGAGTGATCAAGGCATCTCCAGACTGAGTCCCAAAGGAGCAAGTCAATTGTGTGATCAAGACTTGTATCGGGTCATTAACCACTCGTACTCGATCAATACTTAGTGGATTCCTCCGGGAGTTGGAGAAGAGACGAGTAGAAGAATTACCCCATCTTCGAACCTCTATAAAAATTATTGTGTCATTTACATTTCAACATTTTTGTTTTGCATATCATTTTATATCTGCGATAATTTGCTATCAACGATAATTAACAAAGTGCTAAAACCAAGTGTTAAAACAAACTCAAACCAAATTCAAGGGTGTTAAGTCTTCCGCTGAAAATCTCATCATAGCCAAGTTAAGGTATAGTCTAAACAACTGAGTTATTCTATCAACAGACTCTTTCAGTGCATTGTTGAGTGGCTAACTCTGGCGATTTAACTAACTTAGTCATCCATCAAGACTTAGGCTGTGTAATTAACTCGTATTATTTTAAAAGGACTAAAATTGAAAAGTTGGTAAGATTTATTCAACCCCCCCTTCTAAACCTTACTCACACCCCTTGGGACCTACAAGTGGTATCAGAGCGGTTGGTTCATTGAGCCTTCCGCACTGGTTACTGAACTAGATCTCTAATCTTTCAAAGAAATTCTTTTAACAGTTGTTCTTTCAAAATCATATCTTTTATTCAGCAAAGTTATTATCATGGAAGCAAATTTGACACGCATTCCTATGTTCACTATTGATGAATTTGATGACTGGAAAATTCGTATGCAGGCTCATCTATCTGCTTTACATGATGAAATGTGGCTAGTGATAGAGGATGAGCCACTGCAAATATTGAAAGTGAACACAGCTGCAAGAAGAGCAGCTGCAGCCGAAGGAGAAGAAGTTGTAGCTGAAGCTAGACCAACCTTAGTTGAAAAACCAAGGACTGAATGGACTAATGATGACAGAAAAAGATACAACTTGGACAACGTGGCCAAGGACATTCTCTACAAGACTCTGGACAAAGCAATGTTCAATAAAGTCAAGTTATGCAAAACAGGAAAAGAAATCTGGGATAAATTAACTTTAATTTGTGAAGGATCAGAGCAAATTAAAGAAAACAAATTATCAGTTGTTGTTCAAAAATTTGAAAACTTTAAAATGCTTGCAGGTGAGACAATGGATCAGCTGGATGCTAGATTCACTGAAATTACAAATGAGCTATCAACACTTGGAAAGGAATACACACAGAAGGAGATGTGTATGAAGATTCTAAGGAGTCTCCCAGCTGAATGGGAAATGAAGACTATGGCTCTAAGGCACTCGATGGACCTATCAAAAACATCCAATCATGAACTATTCTCAGACCTCAAAGCTTATGAATTTGAGCTGAGAAGAATGGATCAAGAGGAGACAGCTGTACCCAAAACAGCTGCACTTATAGTCAAGGATGGAAAGAGAGCTGAGGTTAAGGAAGCTATTGACCAGGGGGAAATTGCCTTGATGGTTAAAAGATTCAATAAGTTTGTCAACAAGAACTATAAAAGAAACAAGGGTGAATCCTCAAGGAGACATTCAGCTTCCTCCAAGTCAAGGGAAGATAGGCCACCCAAAAGAGCTGAGCATCAAAAGATTGAATACCAAAGAGCGATAACCCAAGAACGGAAAGAGGAGAACTGTGTTGGGCTGAGACAACCAGTCACTATGCCCATTGATTTGTCCATATCCTGTAGTCAATAAATACAAGAATGAAGAAGAAAGAAGAGTCTTGAGAGAAAGAAGACGAGGAAAAAGAAAAAGGCCATGTTGGTCTGCAGAGAATCTTTGAGACAGCTAAGTCCAAAGAAGCGTGGACTCGAGAGAGTGTGGTGACTACTCAAGTGATTACGAAGAAGAAGCATTGATGCATCTAATGGCTAAATAATAAGATCAACCTGACCAAGAAGATGAGGTACACTCTAACTCATCTCACTCGGTTCTCAGTGATAGTGATTGTGACACACACACATCATCACCCACTGATCTTTATGATTCATTAGGCAAAATGATGAAAGATTTTGACCACATTAAATCCTCACACACACTATTAAATGAGGGAAAACGACTCAAAGCCAAAACTTCGGAGGCGACTAAGGAGCCGAGTACTCTAAGTCACATAGCTGATGAGAACAAAGAGCTGAAGGCTGAGAATGCTAATCTAATAGCTGAGATAGCTGCTATAGAAAAGAGGGAAAATGATCTCAAAAATGTGATTGCTTCATTCACAAAGGCATCTAAATCATTGGATGACCTTATTATGAGCCAAAAAGAGTGTGGAGATAAGACAAGCATATGATTCAATTCCTTTGTGCACAAAATCCCAGAGTGATCTTGGAAAAAGGATCTTCAAGTAATGAAGCATCTCAAAAACCCAAGACACCATATGTTGCACCCACATTCACTCCAAAGCACAATCACAAACAAACTGGCCTTGGATATACAGGAAAAGGAAAACAACCAGTTGCGTATGCTTTGAGAGGACAACTGAGAAGAAATCCAGCAGAGTTCCTCAGCAAACTCCAAACAGGAAGTACTCTGTGAAGTATAAACAGAGCTACCAAAAACCCTAGAAGTTTTGTCAAAGAAACACATATGATGGGAATGGTAGAAATTACCCAAGCCAAGCTGATTGGAATAATGTGAAATATCAGCAAAGACCTGTGGAATATAAGCCTAAATGGCAAAGGACCAGAACTCAGCAAAGGTCATTCCTAAGGCAAAAGAGCTATCATCAGCACACAAATGCACCTAGGCACTACACTCTGAAATATCACAGCTACCCAAAGAAGGAAATTGCTAAGACACACTCACAAGCATACAAACAAAAGAGACAACTGTATGAACCTAATGCTCCCAAGCAATTTGCTAAAGTGAATTATGATTATGGCACAGATAGATGGCAACCTCTTAGAGTCAGATCATTTGGCTATATGTTGGTTGGATCATCTTACAGCACTAACCCCTCAGGACCCAGGCAAGTACGGGTACCTAAAAACTGATTTCCTTGATTGCAGGTTCAATGAACAGTTGAGTGCCAAGGAACCTGGTACATGGATAGTGGCTGTTCCAGACACATGATAGGAAATAAGAGAAATCTGTCAAAATTCAAGGAGATTAGAGGCGCAAAGGTCATAATTGGAGGAAATGAAGCTCCAGGGGAAATAAGAGGCATTGGATCCATCAAGAAAAATGGATTAGAAATCACAGATGTTGCATATGTTGAAGGTCTCAACTTCAACCTGTTAAGCATCAGTCAACTCTGTGACAAGGGCTATAATGTTGGATTCAATATGGGAGTGTGCCAAATCAAAGACACTGAATCAAATGAAATAGTGTTGCAAGGATCCAGACAAAAGAACATGTATGTGGCAGATTGGTCAACTGCCACACCAAGCACTTGTCTGCTAGCAAAGAGTACAACCGAATCAAGTTGGCTGTGGCACAAGAAGCCGAGTCATCTAAATTTGAAGACAATTAACAAGCTTGCAAGGAGTCATCTTGTGGAAGGACTACCAGACTCAGTGTACAAGAAAGAAAGTGTTTGTGATGCATGCCAAATGGGAAAGCAGATCAAATCATCATTCAAAGAGAAGCCCAGTCCATCCTCAATAAGAATATTACATCTGTTACATATGGACTTATTTGGTCCAGTTGTGCCAGCTAGCATAAGTGGAAAGAAATACACTTTAGTGGTGGTGGATGATTATTCAAGATATACATGGACAATCTTCATGTGCAAAAAGAAGGAAACCCTGCAGAAGTTACCTAAGATGATGAGAAGAGTTCAAGATGAGAAGAGTCAAACCATTATAAAAATAAGGTCTGATAGAGGAACTGAGTTTGTCAATGGGATAATCACTCAGTATTGTGTTGAAAATGGTTTTGCTCATGAATTATCTGCAGCAAGGACTCCACAGCAAAATGGAGTAGCAGAAAGAAGAAACAGAACTCTCAAGGAAGCTGCAAGGACCATGTTAGCTGAAGCTGGATTGCCTAAAAGATTTTGGGCTAAAGCCATAAACACTGCATGCTATACTCAAAATCGATGTATGATCAATAGACATCTGAAAAGACTCCCTATGAAATTTGGATAGGGAGAAAGCCAAATGTTGCATATTTAGAATATTTGGATGTAAATGCTTCATCCACAACAATGGCAAGGATAATCTAAAGGCTTCTGATACTAAAGCTAATGAAGGTATCTTTTTGGGATACTCAGCTGAAAGCAAAGCCTATAGAGTGTTGAACAAGAGGACAATGGTCACAGAAGAGTCTATCCATGTGGTTTTTGATGAATCTAATGTAAATGGAGAAAACATTGAAGAGTTTGCTGATAAGCTGAATCATCCAACTATGCAGAAGAGTCCCTATGTTGAAGCTGAAGCTGGAGCGATCAATCAAGATGAAGATGAAATTGCAGAGTCTCAAAGACAGTTGGAAAATCTGCAATGAATGAGGATGAAAGAGTCATTAAGACAACTCACCAAAAGACAATCAACCCAACTGATTTACTCCAACTTTGATGTGAGATGGGAGAGACCATCCACCAGAGCTAGTTATTGGAGATGTAAGAGATGGTGTAAGAACCAGATCCAGAGCTCAACAAGAAGCAATGTTCACTTGTTTTATTTCCCAAATAGAACCAAAAAGATGTGTCACAAGCATTGGATGACACACATTGGATTCAAGCCATGCAAGAAAAGCTGAATCAATTTGAAAGGAACAAAGTATGGGAATTGGTGCAAAGACCAACCCATCAAAATGTTATTGACACAAAATGGGTTTTCAGAAACAAGATGAATGAGGAAGGATCTGTGGTAAGAAACAAAGCAATATTGGTAGCCAAAGGGTATTTCCAAGAAGAAGAAATAAATTTTGATGAAATATTTGCTCCTGTTGCAAGATTAGAAGCAATAAGGATGTTTCTTGCCTATGCTGCACACAATAACTTCATTGTATATCAAATGGATGTGAAAGATGCATTTTTGAATGGACTGTTGGAAGAAGAAGTATATGTGGAACAACCTCCAGGCTTTGAGCAGAAGACTCTTGGAGACAAAGTGTACAAGCTTAAGAAAATTCTATATGGATTGAAACAAGCACCTAGAGCATGGTATGAAACATTATCTCAATTTCTGACAGATAATGGATTCACCAAAGGCAAAGTGGACAGAACACTCTTCAGAATTCAAGATGGAGATAGTATATTACTTGTTCAAATATATGTGGATGACATTATTTTTGGATCCACAAACAAAGAGCTGTGTGATAAGTTCTCAAACCTCATGCAAGGCAAATTTGAAATGCACATGATGGGAGAGCTGACATTCTTTCTAGGACTTCAAGTTAAACAGCTGAAGGATGGAACCTTCATAAGTCAAACAAAGTACACCAGAGATTTAATGAAGAAATTTGGTATGGAAGAGAAGTCTTCTGTGAAAATACTAATGAATACATCAGTCAAGATGGACATGGATGCAGATGGCAAGCCTGTGGATCAAACAAGATACAGAGAACTTATTGGATCAACTGCTCTATCTAATAGCAAGTCGGCGGACATTACCTTTGCGGTAGGAGTATGTGCAAGATTCCAATCTGCTCCAAAGGAAAGTCACATGATGACTAAGAGAATCCTAAGATATTTGAAGGGATGCTAAGAAGTTGGCTTATGGTATCCAAAGGAAGGTGGATTCATGCTTATTGGTTACTCAGACTCTGACTATGCTGGATGTAGAGTTGACAGGAAGAGTACTTCAAGTACTTGTGAAATGCTTGGAAACAGACTAGTTTCCTGGTTTAACAAGAAGCAAAACTCAATAGCCACATCCACAGATGGAGCAGAATACATAGCTGCGGGCAGTTGTTGTGCCCAAGTCTTATGGATGAGACAATAGCTGAGAGATTATGAAATTGAAGAAAAAGAAATTCCAATTATGTGTGATAACACAAGTGCTATTGCAATCACTCAGAATCCTGTATTGCATTCAAGAACAAAGCACATTGATGTCATATATCATTTCATAAGATATCATGTTGAAAAGAAAGACATCACCTTGGAATACATCTCAACTGATAAGCAGTTAGCTGACATATTCACCAAACCCTTATGTGAGTTAAGGTTTGAAGAGCTTAAGCATGAGCTAGGGTTAATTGAGCTGAGTTGACACTCAGAAGACTCAATGAGAAGAGATGGAATGTGAGAAGATGAAAATAGAACAAGTCTCATGAATCAGCCAAGTGAATCAGCCGTATCGGGAAGTCAGCTGTATCGAGTTAGCTGACAGCTGAGTCACTATACGAAAAGAGAGAAGAAGAGTTGAGTCACTTAAGGAGTAAGCTAAGTCATTTATGAGCTAAGTGACAATAACGCAATCATTTTTAATAAGCGGGAATGTTTTTAAGGATGACGTCAGTGCAATTATGACGGGTACAGTCAAAAGCTACACAACAAGCATATGATTGGATATAAATGATGCCACATTAAATGCCAGCAATTAAATGCAAATTAGACGTGCTACATCGGAGCCATTGATCTTGATCAAAATTCGAAAACCAAAAACACGTCCTTTCATAACCCTTATATACTCTTTTGTTCAGTTTTCTTTCTCTCACTTAAACTGTTCATCTTTCCAAAGCAAAGAAAGCAAATATCTTTTCTCTCAAAACCCTACCAGTCTTCAAAGCAAGTTCGTCAAGTTTCGTTCGGTAAAAATCACTGAAATGGCACCGACACATGATTTCGCTAAGCTCGCAAAGCAAATCCACACTGGATCAACCGTGTATTTTGAAGGGATGATTAAACAGGGTTCCGATGAAACTCTTGTGAAGAAGATATCTAATAAGATTGAGAAATCCGGGCTGAAACCCTTTCTCTCATTGGAATATCATATGACGTATGTAGAGGAGGTCGTTCAGTTCTACGTAAACGCTGCAGTGCAAGACGAAGGGATTAAATCCTCTGTCCACCGCATGGACATTCTAATCACTGCAAAGGACCTTGCGGAGCACTGTTTATTGCCGTCGGAGGGCATGCCGGAGATATATAAAGCCGACGTTGATTTGGTCGCTGCATGTAAGGAAATGGCCAAACTCGAGTGTGCTGCAAAAGTTGTCTACACAGCTGGAAGAAGCTGCTGAAGGAGGATTACCATAAGCTTATGGATATCATTGCAAAATGTGTAGACATGAAGTTTGGAAGCTTCAACCAGCTGTCCAAAACCAAGCTGATCGTCATGGTTGTGATCATGGAGGAGAAGAAGATCAACTGGCGGGCGAATCGTCTCAAAAGACGACTGCGCGAGAATGTTGCAAATAAGTCCTTCAGGATCTACGGATCATTTGGAGGATCTTTGGGCTATGGCCTTGTAATCGGCTATTTGATGGAGGTGAAGGGTGTTCCACTCCGACATGGAAAGTCGTTCCATGTCAACAAGAAGATTTTCCGGGCCAATCTCTAAGGAGCCCAGAACAGAGCCTATGCCAAGAGGGTGGATACCAGCGAAGGGGAATCAATTGATATTGGAGAAACAACTGTTACCTCCCCTCCCAAGAAGAAAGCTGCATGCAAAGAAGATAGCTGCCCCTGCAGCGAAGAAGAAAGACGCACCGCCCTGCCCCTGCGGCGTGTCTCCCGCCCTGCCCTGCGGGAGGTGGAGAAGGAACCTCAAATACCTTCTCCAATAATTAAAAAGAAGAGGATTGCCAAGCCAAGAAAGGCAGCTCCTCAGACAAAGAAAGATGCACTGGCCCCCGCCACCAACAATGCTGAGGAAGACGTTTCCGAACCAGAACTTCCTCTGGTAAGGACAAAGAGAAGAAGAAGAATTTCCAAGCTCTCGGAGCTTGAGAAGACAGTGAGTCGCCACTCGGTGAAGCGTCTCGAGGCTGGCAAGAAGTGCAATCTCCGGAAAATATTGATGAAACAACCAAATCTGTGAGCGTCGGTAGAGAGCAAATTGAAGACCCAGTGTGATGAAACAAGCGAGAACAAGAAGTAGCAAAGATAGCAGAATCATCTGTTGACAAGACTGTGTCTCTACCTGTGACAGATGTTGCTGAGGGCAATGAGCAGCAGAATTTGCTACCCTCCATTCCTGAAAAGGAAGGGCAACAAGAGGAGGATGATGATGATGAGATATTTATGTACTCTCCCTTATACCCAGACATCCAAAATCATCTGAGAGAGTGGAGGAAGTGGAAGCTGAGTCACCCTAGAGTGCAGTTTGAACACCCAGAGTTTATTGATGAGGAAGAGGAAATTTTTAGGTTTCTTGAAATTGATACAGTGCTGCAGGCCCTAGATGAGGATAACTGTATTAATATGTTGCAAATTTGGAAGGAAAACGAGAAGGCTAGAGCAGCTGAGGAAGCAGAGGCTCGTGAGAAAGCCAGCATCTATCCTCTCACTGGAACCAGCGAACACACTCATCCACATTGACATGCTCTCGGATAGTGATGAGGAAATGGAACCCGCTGCTATGACAGAGGAGTTGGAAATGCAGCAAGCCATGCGGGAATCCAAGTTGATGCATGAGCAACAGCTGATGGAAGGACCAGGAGAGTCTTCCCAATCACAGCTGGAGATCGATCCGTTGGGGTGGTATGATTGCCCGCGATTATTGCTGCAACCACTTCCCCAGTTCACTCAGAGGATGGATCTAAGGGAATTGGCGATGACACTGGGAACTTGGGCACCCAAGTTGAGCCAACCCCTGTTGAAGGTGTCTTACCACCTGGCCCCACGGCTGAACACTCAAAGGAAACAACTGGGAGTCTGGAGCAGAGTGACCCCACTATCAGTCACTCACCGGTGAGCCACAGTGAGGGGAAACTCACTCCACTTGTAGCTAGGTCGGAGGATCTGCTGAGATGACTCCACCATGCGAGAAAGGAGGCGAAGTGGAGAAGGAAAAAGAAAAAGAACAACAACAAGTTGTCACTTGTGGCTTCGGACGATTGAGTCTCTCGGCTAAAGTGCCAACAACTTTGCAGGCTGAGGACGTTGCTGATGCGGTCGAGGCACATGATGGATCTGCCCCGGGAGCTAACACTGGGGCATTGAAAGTGCAATCCACGGAGTTGAGACTCCTGTGGATGCCACTGCAGAAGACCCTAAGACAGCTGCGTCTGTCGAAGGGATTATTGAAGACCCATTGCAGATTGAGACTACGAGGAGGTAATAAAGGCCAAAGGGAGGTTGAGACTTCCCTAGGTAAAAATCAAGGAGATAAGAGCATTCCTCATAACATAATTGTTGATTCAGAGGAGGAAATCAGGTCTCTTCATGACTCCCAGGATGATCCTGATACAACATTCTTGGGATCCGCAGATGAAGCCGAGTCAACCTCGCGAAAGAAGGCTCTGCTTGAGGATGTTCCACCAAGAAATGCGATCAGAGTCGAGAATTCAAAGCTGCTCGACGGACTTTCAATTTTGATGATGAGCCAAATCCTCAAGTCTCATCATCTTCCGATGACGCTCTCGATCTTGCGGTCGAGAATGATCAACTCAAATGGATAAACCAACGAGATTGAAGAAGTCTGCTAAGACGTTGAGGCTCGGCCACCGGGCGGGTCAATACCATCAAAGGCCCCAACCGAATCACGATCAATCACAGCGAGGTTTCTAGAGTGCAGGCGAGAGACCACCTCGCGCACAATATCTCAAGTGCGAGACGACGCCTATGAAGAAGTGTTTCCTTTCTCTCAAGAACTGCCCATGCTTGAAGAAGAAACTGCAAGAGAACAGATGCTCTACACCATCCAAGAAGACCCTATAATCCCTATTAATACGATTGTGCCAGTTGATTTTAATTTCAATGCAGAGTGGCCGGCAGCTGACTCAAGTCAGATAGCTGAGATGCGTGAAATCTTCAAGAAAATCTGTGAAGAGATTGAGAAGATTGAACGACACCAAGCTTCTCTCGACATGCACCTGGACAGTAGAGATGTCACACTCACAACATATTTGAGAGGAGTGGTGGTAAGGATAAGAGAATGGTCTCAACAGCAGAGTGCCATGCGTCTCGAGCAAGTTCGCTACTTCAAGGCACTATACAACAAAATGCTTGTATGGAGTGATGGCAATGCTGACATGAAGGCGAGTATGCAGACCTATATGGAGAGATTGTATGCCTCCCATACAACTGAGATGGAATTGCTGCGTGAATTTCATCGCAAAGAACTTCTGCGCATAGAAGAGAACATGAATGCCAAGTTCAACCTTCTTATGGATGAAATGAAACTGGTGGCAGCCGAGTCCAAAGCCACCCACTCAGAGTTTCGAACAACATACTCCGCAGCCGATTCCAAATAAAATTCAACTATCAGCAGACTGGACTTCATGCTTGCTGGTATGTTCCCAGGGGTTCCTCTCTCCTTTGATGATGCCATAAAGGGGGAAGAAGAATACCAGAAGATGCTTAAGAGGACGGTTGGTGAGAAGGAAAAGGAAACAACTGTCGTAGAGAAGAAAGATACAACTGTTGAGAAGAGGAAGGAGAAAGGAAAAACTGTTGAGGGGGAAAGTGTTAGGAAATTTATTGTTTAGATTTTGATGAATGCCATGTAAAACTTAGAATAGGAGTTGGCACCCCAATTTTTATTGTAAAATGCATTGTAATAAATAGAGTGCCAAGGAGTTAAGTCGGCTACGCCCTAACATGCAAGAAGACAAATCGAAGACTAGAAGGAAGACTCATTGCGAGGCAGTGAGTATGGCAAAGAAGAGTAGACGGGAACTCTACTAAAGCGGTGAGTGGAGTATCGGTCAAGTCAACTCGAGAAAAGCCAAGTCTCAAGTTGAAGTGACAGAAGAGTCATCCAATGAGTGGAAACTGACTCTAAGTCACCTGGGGAAAGCAAAAAATGCAGATCAAGTCGAGATAATCAGAAAAGATCCGTTGCACGGAAATCAAGAGAATTACTTAAACAAGTAATATCTTCATACCACCTTTCTCGGAGTGCTCGGTCGAGAAGCGTGCAAAAGGAATGAACGAATGGGAAGCACTACACCGTGTCGAACTCTCGAAAGGTGAAAGGACAATTCATACGAGGAAATGGCAATTCCAAGGATCGCAACAAGACAAGTCAACGATCGCAAGTGACTTTAAAAAATAAGCTATCTCTTCAACGGGCAAATTTTTGAAAGATCACTATAAAAGGCTTAGGAGTTTATTTGAGGAGAAGAACACATGAGAGTAACACAAATTCTGAGACTGAACAAAACAACGTTCAAGCAATTATTAGAAAATCAAAACATTCTCAATCCTCAAGCCTACACTACGAAGAACATCAATCCAACACTCACCGTGAAGGAAAGATAACTTCAATCGGTTGAAGAGGAAAATCTTGAAAAGTCAAGGGGTCTACATTCCACGAAGGATTGTAGGAAGGTTCAAGTCGAACCAAGTCTTAAGCTTTTGGAGGGCTTCGTGATCAAATCCAAAGAGCTTGAGCAAGTGAGTTTGTAGTAGCAAAGCAGTGCCCTGTGAAGAAGAGTCGTCGTACGAGAAGCTTGATTGAGTGATCAAGGCGTCTCAGGCGAGTCCCAAAGGATCAAGTCACCGTGTGTGATCAAGACTTGTATCCGGATTACCACTTTGTATACGATCATTACCTAGTGGATTCCTCCAGGAGTTGGAGAAGAGAGGAGTAGAAGAATTACCCCATATTCGAACCTCTATAAAAATTTCATTGTGTCATTTACATTTCAAAGCACTTTAATTTCTCGCATCTTAATTGTTTAATTCTCGACATATCTTGCTATCCACTTGATAATCTATAAGTACTAAATCAAGCACTAAATCCTTGCTTAATCAAACTTAAGGGTGTTAAGTCTTCCCACTGAAAACAAAACCACAATTGAGTTAATTTAGACTCAACAATCGAGTTAATCCATCAACAACTCGGTTGAGTCATTTGAGAGACTAACTCTCTTGATTGACTAACTTGGTGTCCATCAAGGACACACCGTAGTATTAACTCTGAATATTTAAAAGGACTAAAACGAAAATTTGGTAAGGTTTATTCAACCCCCTTCTAAACCTTACACTTACACCCCTTGGGACCTACAAGTGGTATCGGAGCGGTTGGTTCATTGAACCCTCCGCACCGGTTTTCTTGAACTAGATCTCCAAACTTTTCAAAGTTTGCTTTAGTATAAACTCTCAAAACTCTTTTTATCATTAAAAGTTATTATCATGGAAGCAAATTTGACACGCATCCCTATGTTCACAATTGAAGAATTTGATGATTGGAAAATTCGTATGCGAGCTCATCTATCGCATTACATGATGAGATGTGGATAGTGATAGAAGATGGGCCACTGCAAATCTTAAAGGTGAACACAATCGTAAGTAGAGAGTGCGGTTTGAAGGAGAAGAGGATGTTGCTCCCGGACGATCATGGTTGAAAAATCAAGAACCGAGTGGACAAATGATGACAGAAAAAGATACAACCTGACAATGTAGCCAAGGACATCCTTTACAAAACCTTGGACAAAGCCATGTTCAATAAAGTCAAATCATGCAAAACGGCTAAAGAAATGCAGGACAAGTGACATTGATTTGTGGAGGCTCGAAACAAATCAAAGAAAACAAATTATCAGGTGGTATTTAAATTTGAGAACTTCAAAATGATCTCGGGAGAAAACTTGGATCAATCGGATGCTCGGTTCACGAAATCACCAACGAGTTATCTCGCACTTGGAAAGGAATATACACGAGAGAAATGTGTATGAAGATCCTAAAAAGTCTTCCAACTGAATGGGAAATGAAGGTCATGGCACTGAGACATTCCATGGACCTATCAAAGACATCCAACCATGAATTATTCTCGGACCTCAAAGCCTACGAGTTTGAGTGAGAAGAAAAGACCAGGAAGAGACAATTTGTATCCAAAACAATTTGCTCTAATTGTTAAAGATGGGAAGAGAGCCGAGGTCAAAGAAGTCATTGATCCGAAAAAATAGCCACGATGGTCAAAAGATTCAACAAGTTCTTCAATAAGAACTACAAGAGAGAAAGGGCGAATCTTCGAGAAGACACTCGGCTCCCTACAAATCAAGGGAAGATAGGCCAACCAAGAAACGAGATCATCAAAAATTTGAGTATCAAAGGGCGACAATCCAAGAATGGAAAGAGGCGATCAAAAGGCCAATATCTATGTTGGAACTGTAGACAACCAGGTCACTATGCCATTATTGCTCATATCCTGTAGTTAACAAATACAGGAATGAAGAAGAAAGGAAGGTCTTGAGAGAAAGAAGACAGAAAAGAAAAGGGCAATGATGGTGCGAGACTATCAAAAAACGACCCAAGTCAAGAGAGACAGTGATTTAGAGAGCGGTGAAGTGACTACTCAAGTGACTCACGAAGAAGAAGCTCGATCCGCTTGATGGCCAAGGAACAAGATCAACTTTGACCAAGAAGATGAGGTACACTCTAACTCATCAAACTCGGACTCTAGTGATAGTATTTGTGACACACACACTTCATCACCTCTTGATCTTTATGATTCATTAGGAAAAATGATGAAAGATTTTGAATACATTAAATCCTCACACACACTATTAAATGAGAAAACAGCTACTCAAGAGTCAAAACTCAAAGGCGACTAAGGAGCCGAGTACTCTAAGTCAAATAGCTGATGAGAATGAAAGATTAAAGGCTGAAAATGCTAAATTAATAACAGAAATTGCTGCTATAGAGAAGAGGGAGAATGACCTCAAAAATGTTATTACCTCATTCACTAAGGCATCTAAATCATTGGATGATCTTATTATGAGTCAAAGAGAATGTGGAGACAAGACAGGGCTTAGGATTTAATTCCTCTCGTGCTATGTCAAACCTCAAAAGTAATTTTGGAAAAAGGATCTTCAAGCCATGAAGAATCAAAAATCCAAAACTCTAAATGTTGCACACACATTCAATCAAAGCACCATAACAAGCAAAGCTGGCCTTGGTTATAAAGGAAAAGAAAACGACCATTGAGTGCGGCTTGAAAGGGCCAGTGAGAAGAGATTCACCGAGTTCCTCAGCAAACTCCAAACAGAAAATACTCTGTAAAGAAGAAGCAGAGCTACCAAAAACCCTAGAAAATCCATAAAAGAAATACATATGATGGAAATGGTAGAAAATATCCAAGCCAAGCTGATTGGAATAATGTAAACTATCAGCATAGACTTATGGAATATAAGCCCAAATGGCAAAGGCCTAGAACTCAGCAAAGGCCATTCCAAAAGTATAAGAGCTTTCATCAGCACACATATGCACCAAGGCACTACACTCAGAGACACCACAATTACCCAAAGAAGGCGATTGCTAAAAATTACACACAGGCATACGACAAAAGAGACAATTTGTATGAACCTAGAATCCCCAAGTAATTTGCGAGGATTAATTATGATTATGGCAGCGATAGATGCCAACCCTTAGAGTCAAATCATTTGGCTATAAGTTGGTTGGATCATCTTACAATTCTAACCCCTCGGGACCCGGACAAGTATGGGTACCTAAAACTTAATTTCCTTGATTTGAGTTCAAGGAACAGTGAGTGCCAAGGAACTGATACATGGATAGTGGTACATTCCGGACACATGACAGAAACAAGAAATATCTGTCAAAATTCAAGGAAGTAAAAGGAGCAAAAGTCATATTTGGAGGAAATGAAGCTCCTGGTGAAATAAGAGGCATTGGATCCATCAAGAGGAATGGATTAGAAATCACAGACGTTGCATATGTTGAAGGACTCAACTTCAACTCGCTAAGCATCGATCAACTCGTGACAAGGGTTACAATGTTGGATTTAACATGGGTATATGCCAAATCAAGGATATTGAATCAAATGAAGTTGTCTTTGCAAGGATGTAGAAGCGAGAAGAATAAGTATGTCGTGGATTGGTCAATGCAACACCCAAAGACTTGTCTACTAGCAAAAAAGCCAATTTGAATCAAGTTGGTGTGGCACAAAAAGCCGAGTCACCTAAATTTCAAAACGATTAACAAGCTTGCAAGAAGTAATCTTGTGGAAGGACTTCCATTCATATACAAGAAGAAGAGTATATGTGATGCATGTCGAAGGAAAACAAATCAAATCTTCATTCAAAGAAAAGACATGTTCATCTTCAACAAGAATATTGCATCTGCTACATATGGATCTATTTGGCCCATGGAACCGGCCAAGATAAGTGGAAAGAAATACACCTTGGTGGTAGTAGATGACTACTCAAGATATACATGGACAATATTCATGTGTAAGAAGAAAGAAACTCTACAAAAACTACCACAAATGATGAAGAGGATTCAAAACGAGAAGAGCCAAACCATTATCAAAATAAGATCGAGACAGGAACCCGAGTTTGTCAATGGAATAATAACTTCGATATTGTATTGAAAATGGTATTGGTCATGAACTATCACAGAAAGGACTCCACAGCAGAATGGAGTTGCGAGAAAGAAGGAAGAACAGAACCCTCAAAGCGGCAAGGACCATGTTAGGCAAGCGGGGTTACCAAAAAGATTTTGGGCTGAAGCAATCAACACGACTTGCTACACTCAAAACAGATGTATGATAAACAGACAGTGACAAAGACTCCTATGAGATTTGGGTGGAAGAAAACCAAATGTTGCATATTTCAAAATATTTGGATGTAAATGCTTATCCACAAGAATGGAAAAGACAATCTAAAAGCTTTTAATTCTAAAGTGATGAAGGTATCCTCTTAGGATACTCGTTGAAAGCAAAGCCTACAGTACTCAACAAAAGAACTATGGTTGCGAAGAATCCATTCATGTGGTATTCGATGAGCCAAATGTAAATGGAGAAGACATTGAAGAGTCAGTCGATACGTTGAGTCATCCAACCATGCGAAGAGTCCTATCTTTGGAAGTCAAGTCGAACTATAAACTCGAGAAGAAGATGAGATAGTGAATCTCAAAAACACCGAAAATTTGCGGCTAAGTGATCACGAGAGAGTGACCACAACAACAACACAAGAAGACAAGCGAATCCGGCTAACTTACTCCAACCCGATGTAAGATGGTGAGAGACCATAAGAGAAGGTGTAAAAATAAGATCGAGAACTCAACAAGAAGCTATGTTCACATGCTTCATCTATAAATAGAGCCCAAAGATGTGTTACAAGCATTGGACGACGCACATTGGATTCAAGCTATGCAAGAAAAGAGTCAATCGAGTTTGAAAGAAATAAAGTATGGGAATTAGTGCAAAGACCCATACATCAAAATGTTATCGGCACCAAATGGGTGTTCAGAAATAAGATGAACGAGGAAGGTTCTGTGGTAAGAAACAAAGCAAGATTAGTAGCCAAAGGATATTGCCAAGAAGAAGGAATATATTTTGATGAAACATTTGCTCCTGTAGCAAGCCTGAAAGCTATAAGAATGTTTCTTGACTATGCAGCTCACAAGAATTTCACTGTATATCAGATGGATGTAAAAAGTGCATTTCTAAATGGTTTATTGGAAGAAGAAGTGTATGTTGAACAACCTCCAGGATTTGAGCAGAAGACTCTTGGAGATAAAGTATACAAACTCAAGAAAGCTCTATATGGATTGAAACAGGCACCCAGAGCTTGGTATGATACCTTGTCACAATTCCTAACTGAAAATGGATTCACAAAAGGAAAAGTAGATAGAACACTTTTCAGAATTCAAGACAAAAAGAGTATACTGCTTGTTCAAATATATGTGGATGACATCATTTTTGGATCTACAAACAAAGAGCTGTGTGAAAAATTTTCAAACCTCATGCAAAGTAAATTTGAAATGAGCATGATGGGAGAAGCGACATTCTTCCTTGGACTCCAAGTGAAAGCAATGAAGGATGGAACCTTCATAAGTCAAACAAAATACACCAGAGATTTAATGAAGAAATTTGGTATGGAGGAGAAGTCTTCTGAAAATACCAATGAATACATCAATCAAAAATGGACATGGATGCGGATGGCAAGCACGTAAATCAAACAAGATCTGAGCACTTATTGGATCATTGCTCTATCTCACAAAGAAGCGGGCGGACATCACCTTTCTTTGTAGGTGTATGTGCAAGATTTCAATCTGCTCCAAAAGATAGCCATATGACAAAGAAACCAAGAGAATATTGAGATACTTGAAAGGAAGCCAAGAAGTTGGCTTATGGTATCCAAAGGAAGGTGGATTCAAGCTAATCGGCTATTCGGACTCGACTATCTTTGGATGCGAGTTGAAAAAAGCACTTCAGCATGTCAAATGCTTTAGGAAACATCTTGATTTCCTGGTTTAGTAAGAAGCAAAATTCAATAGCCACCTCTACAAATACATAGTCATGGGCGGCATTGTACCCAAGTCCTATGGATGAGACAAAGAAAGAGAGACTATGAAGTTGAGGAAAAAGAAATTCCAATCATGTGTGATAACACAAGTGCAATTTCCATTACTCAAAATCTGTCTTTGCACTCAAGAACAAAGCATATCGATGTCGAGATATCACTTCATAAGAGATCATGTTGAAAAGAAGGGCATCATCTTGGAATATATCTCAATTGATAAACAATTGGTGACATCTTCACAAAACCATTATGTGAGTCAAGATTTGAAGAACTCAAACATGAGTTGGGGTTAATTGAAATGGTGACACTCGGAAGAATCAAAGAAAAAAATGGAACATTAAAAAAAAAAAAAAAAAAAAGAAAAGAGTTGAACTCACAAATCATGCTAAAGTAAATTAGTCAGTATCGGAAAGACATCTATACCAAGTCGGTTGTTAGGTGAGTCACTAAGAGAACTCGTGAGAAGAAGAGTTAAATCGGCTAAAGGATAAAGTTTGAGTCACTTATGAGCAAAGTGACAAAAACGCAGATCGTTTTGACTAAGCGGGAATGTTTTTAAGGAATACGTCGGATAATAATGATGATGTGTACAGACATAAAAGCCGCACACCAAGCTTATGATTGGATATAAATGCCGCCGCATTAAATACGAGACATTAAATGCTAAATAGGCGTGCAAAATCTAAGCCGTTGATTTCGATCACATTTCAAAAAACCACCCGCACGTCCTTTCATAAACCATACTTAAACCATTTCCGTCCGTTTCTCTCTCACTACTAAAACTGTTCATTTTTCTTCTCTCAAAAGCAAAGGCAAAAATTCTCTCGAAACCCTATCTATCTAATCAATCTCTAAGTTTTCTTTGATAAAATCTGAAAAATGGCACCAACCTATGATTTTACCAAATTAGGGAAGCAAATCCACACCGGGTCTCTTTTGTGGATTTCGGCGGCATGGTGAAAACAGGGTCCGACGACACCCTAGTGAAGAAAATTGCTTGAGAAATTAGAAACGACCAGGCTAAAACCGTTTCGACGTTAGAACATCCGATGACCTATGTGGAGGAGGTCGCACAATTCTCGTGAATGCTTGAGATTCACGATGAAGGAATAAAGTCATCTGTTCACGGAAAGCGGTGACTATCTCGCCAAGGATTTGGTGAACACCGCCACTACCAATCGAAGGAGCCTCAAAATTAACGGCCGATGTAAACTTGGTGATGCTTGGAAAGAAATAGCCAAGCCCGACTTTGCCGATAAAATAGTGTACACATCAAACAAGAGATGCTTTGAAAGAGGATTATCACAAGTCGTTGGACATAGTTGCCAAATGTATTGACATCAAATTTGGCGACTTTGACCAACCTCACAAAAAGCAAAGCCGATTGTAATGGCTCCAATCATCGAAGAAAAGAAAATAAAGCTGGGCCGAGTTTGTCTACAGCAGACTCGCCCGAACGTAGGGAATAAATCCTTCAAGGAAGATGGCGCATTTGGAGGTTCCCTAGGATATGGCCTAGTGATTGGCCTACTGATGGAGGTGAAAGGAGTTCCTCTTAGACATGGGAAGGCATTCCATGTTAACAAGAGGATGTTTAGAGCAAACCTCTCTGGCGCACGAAGAGAGCATACGCCAAGAGAGCGACACGAGTGAGGGGGAATCACCGACCACGAAGATACAAATTTCCTCTCCACCCAAGAAGAAAACCCCCTGCGCAAAGAAGATCTACGCCCCTGCGTGCAAAGAAAGAAAGTCAAACTTGCTCCCGCCCCTATAGCGAGTCACCCGCCCCTGCAGCCGTGTCTCCCGCCCGGCGGCGGTCGAGAAGGACACTCAAATACCTTCTCCGATCGTCAAAAGAGGAGAACCCGACAAGCCAAGACGGCGCTCCTCGAAAAAAGACACCAAAGATCGGCCCCGCCGCCAAGACTCGAGAAAACCGTCCTGAACTGCAAATCCCTCCGGTACAAACTAGGAGACAAAGAAGAATTGTCAAGCACTCCGAGCTTGAGAAAACGGCTGTCGACCACTCGTTTATGCAGAATCTAGAGGCTAGCTGGAGAAGTAGAGTCTCGGATGTAATTGATGAAACAACCAAGTCTGCCGAAGGCGTCACAGAGGCAAACGAAGAAATAGTCAGTAGTCCGAGCGGTGCGACACAAGAAAAAGTTAGCTGGTAGAGCGATAGTGATGTGATGATCCTATCCCCACCTTACCCGGACATCCAAAATCGTCATGCAGAGAGTGGAGGAAATGGAAATTGAGTCGATTCGAGGAACAGTTCAACGCCCGAGTTTATAGAAGAAGAAGAATCTGTTGAGCTTCCTTGGGTCACCACCGCTTTGTACTCCAAGACCTTTGATGAAGAAGACAAGCGCACGGATATCCCGCAGATCTTCAAGGATAAGGAAAAGGAGAAACAGCGAGAGGAAGGCGAGGCACGTGAGAAGGCCACATATGCCCTATCTCCTTCCCGCGAACACACACATCCTCTCCTTGATGTCTTCTCACGTGATGAGGACCCGGAGAATGCTTTGCCCGCGAAAGTTGCAAATGCGGCAAGCATTGCAATCGAATCCGTAATCCTTCACGAGCAAAGATTGATGGAGGGACCACGAGAGTCCTCGAACACAAATGAAATTGATCAAATGGGAGTGGTTCAAGAAATCGCCATCTGTTGTTCTTCTACCACTTCCCACTCACTCGGAAGAAGGCATAAGGAACTGGCGATGAAATCGGGATAGTGGGGACTCGGTCGAGCCAACCCCTATTGAAGGTGTCTTACCACCTACCCCAACGATCGAACACTCAATAGAAACAGTAGAGTCCGGAGACGAGTGACCCCATTACAAGTCACTCACCGGTGCGCCCCGGGGGGAAACTCCTCCACTGCGGCAAGGTCGAGAATCTTTGCGATGACTCAACAACGAATCCAGGAGGCGAAGTAGAGAAAATACAAACACAAAAAGCATAAAGAAGTTGCCATCAACGGCTCGAGGCGATTGAGACTATCTCACCGAGGTGCCAAGTGCCAACTCTCGAAGGCTAATGACGCTATTGATGCGAAATGAGGCACGAGGAAGGAACAGATCCTGGGAGTTAACACTGCAGGCGATGAAAGTGCAATCCATGGGGTTGAGACTCTAATGGATGCCACCACGAAAGACCCTAAGACAGTGACCGACAATCGAAAGGGAGGTCGAGCCTCGCCCTTGAGATCGGGGAGGTAATGAAGGCCCACGGGAGGTTGATACTTCCCGGGTAAAGAAGTCAAGTAGAGAACATCCCTCCTGCTATCATCGACCCATCCGAAAGGAGATAAGTGCACTTCATGATTCCCAGATAATCCACGATGTCACCTTTCTCGGGATCGAGAAGGCGAAGAAGAAGGCGAGTCATCCCGGATGTGATCCAAAAGACTCAAACTGCGGATGTTCCAAGCACGAGCAAAATCGATCCTAAGACTACTCGTCAAACCTTTAATTTTGATGATGAGCCACCAATGGAAATCTCATCATCGTCCGATGACGCTTGATAAGGCCGAGGACCGATCTACTCAATTGGAGAAATCACTGAGACCAACGAAGGCATTGAGACAATGAGGCTCAATGGCAAGGCGGGTCCACTTTACAACAAACCCCGGTGAACCAAAGTCCATCGCGCAGCTCCTCAAGTCGCAACATGGTCGATTCAAAAAGAACTTCATGCGCACCACTCATCATCGAACAAATCCCGGTTGGCGGTGATGAATCCTTTATAGAATCTTTTCCTTTTTCTCTGAGGTACCCGACCTCCATGAAGAGTCGAAAAATGAACGCGTCGCTACCACCACAGACCAGCTCCGTTTTCAATCGGGCACCATTGTTCCAAATGATTATGATTTTGACGCATGGCCATCACCGCAATGAAGAATCGATTGAAGTCCGCGTGTTCAAGGCATTATTCGCTGTGATTGAACGGATGGAGAGGCATCGTGGCCTCTATGGATATGCGATCGACAACATGAGGATGCAAATCTCACTGGCGATTTAAGAGGCATAACAATCGGAGATCGAGGAATGGTGGCAACAAAGAAGCAACAATGCGTGTGGAACAAGTTAGATACTTGGGACATTGTTCAACAAGTCTTGTATGGAGAGTGAAAATGCGATGCAAAACGAAGGCGAGAGAACATATTGAGCACATGCATGAAGCTCACATTGCCGAGATAAAGCTGCGCTGCGTGAGCAAAACAAGAATGATCTACAATGCGTTTGGAAGAAACCATGAATACAAAATTCAGCCTTCTCATGGCCGAGATGAAGCCGATTTCAAGAGAGTCCAACGCTACTCGATCAATTTAAATCTGCCGCATACTCTGCAGCGGGACTCGAGACAGAACTCTACCATCAATGAGCTCGACTTCCGCTTGCAAGATGTTTCAGTGTCCTCTCTCTTTTGATGATGCCAAAAAGGGGAAGAGGAATACCTTAAAGCACGAAAAGATCTGAAAAAGAGGATGCGATTGTGAAGAGAAAGACAACCGAGGAAGTGACGAAACAAAAGAAAGGAAAATCTACGAGGGGAAGGATCGAAAGATGTGACCTTGATGATTGCACAAACCCCCAACAGGGTCTGTCATCACAAATGACATTATCGACAAACTCCCCTGTGACTCGCCACTCCAACACTCTGCTATATCTATGGTCGAAAAGAAAAACCAATTGAAGAAGGGATGAAGGAAGTGGAAGGAAGAATGGATGCCCGAGTTATGAACATCTTGAAAGAACATGGAGGCATTCCAAAGTGAAGCGAGACACATATGCCATCTCGGATGTCGGGACAGAGCCACGATCGATTGATGAATTTAAAACGCCGCATCCAAGGATACTTTGCAAATATGTCTATGGCTCAAGCTTGGGACTTGTACTAGGAAAAGGGTCTCACGTTATGTTAAGAAGGCCGACAGGCGGCGGACTCACCGAAGCGATCTCTCTTCGGTCACTCCGCTGGTCACTCAAATTGAAAGAAGAAGACCCCGAAAGACAGATACGCGCCGCAGGTAGAGGAAGAAACAAGATGGTGGAGGAAGAAGCTTGACCCAGGCCTCTGCCCAAAAACATTAAATATGTAGATCCAGGCAAGAAATGAGGGATCTCTTTGGCAACCTTGACCAAGTAGCAAATTTGCAAGTGGCTAAAAGTAACGCCGAGTATGCAAAAAGAATAGAAGAAGAAAACAAGAGACAAACTCAGCTATGGGAGGAAAGACAGGAAAGATTAAGAAGAGATGAAGCCGGGAAGGCATATGAAAAGAAAAAGAAGGCGGTGACGATGAGAAAAAGAGAAAGAAGAGAAGAAGATCTTGAACAAGATGAAAGAAGGAGACAAAATGCGAAGGAGATGAAGTGTAGTGTCCACCCTTCGTGTATTTTATTATGTAAATACATACAATGTAAGTCTTCTGAAATAAAACTATAAATTCTCTATTTTTTGTGTAGACAAATATGTGCTCTGATACACCTTGTAAACAGTTGTGTAAAAGAACAAGAATGTTATGATCAATAAAAGGATTGATTCTGCGCATACATTCTATGTCAATACACTATCTGTATGTATCCTTGCTATTTGCATTTATGAATGGTTTAAGTTTTGGCATCATCAAAAAGGGGGAAATTGTTAGGAAATTTATTGTTTAGATTTTGATGAATGCCATGTAAAACTTAGAATAGGGAGTTGGCACCCCAATTTTTATTGTAAAATGCATTGTAATAAATAGAGCTGGCCAAGCCGAGTTAAGTCGCCACGCCCTAACATGCAAGAAGACAATCAAGACTAGAAGGAAGACTCATTGAGAGGCAGTGATTATGGCAAAGAAGAGTAGACGAGAACTCTACTAAAGAAGCATCGAGATGCGGTGAGTGGAGTATCGATCAAGTCAACTCGAGAAAAGCCAAGTCTCAAGTTGAAGTGACAGAAGAGTCATCCATGAGTGGAAGCTGACTCTAAGTCACCTGGGAAAGCAAAGAAATGCGGTCAGTCGAGATAATCAGAAAAGATCCGTTGCACGGAAATCAAGAGAATTACTTAAACAAGTAATATCTTCATACCACCTTTCTCAGTGCTCGGTCCCGAGAAGCGTGCAAAAGGAATGAACCAATGGGAAGCACTACACCGTGTCGAACTCGAAAAGGTGAAAGGACAATTCATACGAGGAAATGGCAATTCCAAGGATCGCAACAAGACAAGCCAACGATCGCAAGTGACTTTCAAAAATAAGCCTATCTCTTCAACGAGCAAATTTTTGAAATATCACTATAAAAGGCCGAGGAGTTTATTTGAGGAGAAGAACACATGAGAGTAACACAAGTTCTGACCAACAAAACAACGTTCAAGCAATTATTAGAAAATCAAACATTCTCAATCCTCAAGCCTACACTACGAAGAACATCAATCCAACACTCACCCGTGAAGGAAAGATAACTTCAATCGGTTGAAGAGGAAAAATCAAAAATCAAGGGGTCTACATTCCACGAAGGATTGTAGGAAGGTTCAAGTCGAACCAAGTCTTAAGCTTTTGGAGGGCTTCGTGATCAAATCCAAAGAGCTTGAGCAAGTGAGCTGTAGTAGCAAGGCAAAGGCCCTGCCTGTGAAGAAGGCCGAGTCGTCGAGAAGCCGATTGAGTGATCAAGGCGTCTCCCGAGATCGAGTCCCAAAGGATCAAGTCACCAGTGTGATCAAGACTTGTATCCGGATCATTACCACTTTGTATATGATCATTACCTAGTGGATTCCTCCAGGAGTTGGAGAAGAGAGGAGTAGAAGAATTACCCCATCTTGAACCTCTATAAAAATTTCATTGTGTCATTTACATTTCAACGCACTTTAATTTCTGCATCTTAATTGTTTAATTCTGCTGACATATCTGCTATCCACTTGATAATCTATAAGTACTAAATCAAGCACTAAATCCTTGCTTAATCAAACTTAAGGGTGTTAAGTCTTCCGCTGAAAACAAAACCACAATTGAGTTAATTTAGACTCAACAGCTGAGTTAATCCATCAACAACTCAGTTGAGTCTGTTGAGAGACTAACTCTACTGATTGACTAACTTGGCTGTCCATCAAGGACACAACTGTGTAGTATTAACTCTGAATATTTAAAAGGACTAAAACGAAAATTTGGTAAGGTTTATTCAACCCCCCTTCTAAACCTTACACTTACACCCCTTGGGACCTACAGAAAGGTCAAAAGATATGACCTTAATGCTTGCTGAAACCCCTTAGCAAGGTCATGTCACAGCTGACATCATCAGCAAACTTCCTGTAACTCTGCCGCTCTATCACTCTGCTGTGCCCATGTCTCATAAGAAAAGATTGTAGAAGCAGAGATGGAGGATTTCGACAAAAGAACGGATGCCCATGTTGAAGAGATGTTAAAACAATTCGGAGGCATTCCGGTAGGAAAAGATCTGATCTATTCCGGATGATGGAAATGATCCAAGATCCGTTGAAGAATTTAAAACGCGGCTCGAATCAGGGATACTTCAAAAATATGTCCATAGTTCAAGCTTGTGACTTGTACTGGGAGAAAGGACTGAAGCTGTGCGAAGAAGCTGACAAGCAGCAGACTACTATCAGTCACTCTGCTGGTAAGAAGAAGACTCATGTACAATACATGCCAGAGGAAGAGGAAGGAGTGGTGGAGGCAGAGGCTTTATACCTAGACCTCTACCCAAAAACATTGAATATGTGGATCCAGGCAAGAAGGGAAGGATCTACTGGGCTGGATATGATGAAGTAGCCAATCGAGAAGTGGCTAAGAAGAATTCTGAATATGTGAAAAGGATCGAAGAACAAAATAAAAGACAAGATCAGCTGTGGGAAGAAAGGCAATAAAGAAAGCGAAGAGATGATGCTGCAAAGAGAGCATACGAGAAGAAGAAAGCAACTGAAGATGAAAAGAAGAGAAAGAGAGCAGAGGACGACAGAGCTGAAGAAGAAGAAAGAAGGAGGCAACGAAGGCGATGAAGTGTTGTTGTCCACCCCTTCATGTATTTTACTATTGTAAATGCATATGTACGTAACTCTTCCGTACGCTGTTGAATAAGAAATTTGTAATTTCTATATTTTCGCGTAGATGTAGAATACTATGTTTACTTTGATACACATTGTAAACAGCTGTGTAAAGGACAAGAATGTTATGATCAATAAAATGATTGATTCTACGCATACATTCTATGTTTCTGCACTGACTGTATGTATCTTTACCATTTGCATATTGGTTGTATGTATTTAAGTTTTGGCATCATCAAAAAGGGGGAAATTGTTGGGAAATTTATTGTTTAGATTTTGATGAATGCCATATAAAACTTAGACTAGAAAGTTGGCACCCCATTTTCCTTGTAATTCTTATTGTAATAGATAGGGTTATGCGAGTGAGTCAAGTCGGCTATGCCTGGATATACAAGAAGTCAACTGAAGATTGGGATGAAGACTCCGCTATGAAGCAACTGAGTATGGCAAGGAAGAAATGTCAAAGACTCGACTGAAGGAGTATCAGCTGAGATACAACTGTATGAAGAGTCAGTCAAGTCAACCAATGAAGCCAAGTCAAGTCAAGTTGAAGTGATGGATGAGTCTTTCAATCATTGGAGCGGACTTCAAGTCACCCGGGAAAAGGCAAAGCAAAGAGGAGTTAACTGAAAAGAACCCGTTGCACAAATGTCAAGAACATTACCTAAACAAGTAATACTTCCATGCTGCCATGTCTTAAAGTGCTCAGTCCCAGAAGCGTGCAAAAGGAATAAACCAATGGGAAGCACTGCACCTCGTGTCAGAACCTCGAAAAGTCGGACATTCATTTAATATGAGGAAAGGTCTATATCTCAAGATTTAAGACCAAGAAGAGACAAGCCAACGAACATAAGGGAATTTTGAAAATCAGCCCATCTCTTCAACGGGTAGATTTTTAAAAGTGCACTATAAAAGGCTGAGGAATCACTTTGAGAAAAGGTTACCTTGCATACCTGAACAACGAACAAACTATAACCTACAATATATTCTCAAGTTATACAAGCAAATCCTCAAGCCTAAAACTCGAAGGAAATCGATCCAACACTAAGCTGTGAAGGAAAGACGACTTCAAACTGTTGAAGAGGAAATTTTTGAAGAAGCAAAAGGGGTCTACTTTCCAAGGAGGATCGTAGAAAGGTTCAAGGTCGAACCAGTCTCAAGTTATTGGAGGGCTTCGTGAACAAATCCAAGAAGCTTGAGCAAGTTAGCTGAAGTAGCAAGGCAGCCAGCCGCCTGAAGAAGTTCTCAGTCGGACGAGAAGCCAATTTGAGTGATCAAGGCATCTCCATACTGAGCCCCAAATGATCAAGTCAGCTGTGTGATCAAGACTTGTATCTGGACTGTTAACCACACTGTACTCTGATCAATACTTAGTGGATTCCTCCAGGAGTTGGAGAATAAAGGATTAGAAGAATTACCCCATCTTCGAACCTCTATAAAAATTATTGTGTCATTTATATTTCAGTATTTAATTTCTGCATATCATTTTATATCTGCTGATAATTTGCTATCCAACTGATAATTAACAAAGTGCTAAAACCAAGTGTTAATACAAACCTAAACCAAATTCAAGGGTGTTAAGTCTTCCGCTGAAATTCTCATCACAGCCGCGGGTTAAGTATTAGACTAAACAACTGAGTTATTTTATCAATAGCTCAGTCGAGTCTGTTGAGTGGCTAACTCTGCTGGCTAACTAACTTAGTTGTCCATCAAGGACATAGCTGTGAAACTAACTCTGAACTATTTTCAAAGGACTAAATTCGAAAAGTTAGTAAGGTTTATTCAACTCCCACTTCTAAACCTTACTCACACCCCTTGAGACCTACACTAGCACACCAGCTGAGTGACTGACGATGGGGTCACTCTTCTGTAGACTCCCGGCTGCTTCCGTTGAGTGCTCAGTCGTGGGGGCAGGTGGTAAAACACCTTCAGTATGGGTTGGCTCAACTTGGGTGCCCAAATTCCCAGTCTCATCGCCAAGTCCCTTAGACCCATCTTCCGAATGTGCTAGGGACGTAGTTGCAGCAATAACTGTGGTAATCTGTTGCACTACTCCCAACGGGTGTATCTCCAGGAGAGATTTTGAGGACTCACCTGGTCCTTCTATCATGTGTTGTTCATGCATCATTCTGGATTCCCTCAAAGCTTGCTGCATGTCTGACTTCTCTTGAGAAGCAACGGGATCCATGTCTTCATCACTTTCTGACAGCACGTCTAAATGAGGATGCGTGTGTTCCAGAGTTCTAGTGAGGGGACATATACTGGATTTCTCATGAGCTTCGGCTTCCTCAGCTGCTCTGGCTTTTTCTTTCTCCTTGCAGATGTGTAGAATGTTCAGGCAATTTTCCTCATCCAGAGCCTAAAGTACAGTGTCGACCTCAAGAAACTTGAACAGCTCCTCATCTTCTTCAATGAACTCAGGGTGTTGAAATTGCACCATTGAGTGACTTAGCTTCCTTGATCTCCATTCACGTAGACGGCGCTGGATGTTTGGATATACAGGAGAGTACATGATGATGTCATCATTCTCATCCTCATCTTTCTGTCCTTCCTTTTCCGGGATGGAAGGTAGCATGCTCTGCTGCTCTTCGCCTTCAGCAGCGTCTGTAGCAAGCGGAGAGACAACTTCTTCAATAGGAGATTTAGTTGTCTCTGCTGCTTCTTTGTCTTCAGTTGTCCTCACTACAGCTGTGTCTTCGGTAAGCCTCTACTGATTACCCTCAACAGACTTGGCGGTTTCATCAATTATTTATGGAGACTGCACTCCCTCAGTGTCAGCAGTCTCGGAAGCTTTTTCCAGCTGAATGACATATTCAGCTGTCTTCTCAAGGTCTGAAAGCTTGGAGATTCTCTTCTTTCTCTTGGTTTTAACCAAAGGAATATCTGGTTCAATTTCCTCCGGTTCCTCAAAGGTAAATGCCTTCTGAGTTTCCTTAGAGGTAGCTGCCTTTCTAGGCTTGGCAGTCCTCTTCTTCCTTATGACTGGAGAAGGTATTTGGGTTTCCTTCTCAGCCATCTTCTCTACTTCGGTTGCAGGGGCAGGAGACACAGCTGCTCGGGCAGGTGACTCGGCTGTAGGGGCAGGTGTGTCCTTTTTCTTTGCTGTAGGGGCAACTTTCTTCTTAGCAGCTGCAGGGGCAGCTCTTTTCTTGGGAGGGGAGGAAACAGTTGTGTCCTCGAGTTCAGCTGATTCCCCTTCACTTGTATCCGCCCTCTTCACATGGGCTCTCTTCTGGGCTCCGGAAAGATTAGCCCTGAACATCTTCTTGTTTAGATGAAAGGGCTTTCCATGTTGAAGGGGAATGCCCTTCACTTCCATGAGATGGCCAATTACTAGGCCATATCCGAGTGATCCTCCAAAGGATCCATCTTCCTTGTACGATTTGTTCCCAACATTCTGGCAGAGTCTGCTGCACATGAACTCAGCCCAGTTGACTTTCTTTCCTTCCATGATTGCAGTCATGACGATCAGCTTTGTCTTTGACAGCTGATTGAGCTGCCAAATTTCATATCTACACACTTTGCAACGACATCCATCAGCTTGTGATAGTCATCCTTCAGCAGCTTCTTCTTAGGTATGTAGATTACTTTTGCAGCACACTCCGGTTTGGCTACTTCTTTCCATGCAGCAGCCAAGTTAACATCAGCTTGAACTATCTCCGACATGCCCTCAGACGGGAATAAGCAGTGCTCCGCAAGGTCCTTAGCAGTAATCAAGATGTCCTTGCGGTGGACGGAAGACTTGATGCCTTCGTCCTGTACCTCTGCATTTGCATAGAACTGCGCCACCTCTTCAGCGTAGGTCAGTGAGTACTACATTGTAAGAATAGGCCTGAGACCGGATTTTTCCAGCATATCAGCTATCTTCTTCACAAGGGTTTCATCGGAACCCTGCTTTATCATTCCTTCAAAATCCACAGTCGATCCAGAGTGGATTTTCTTTGATAACTTAACAAAATCGAGCTTTGGTGCCATTTGTAGAGAGTTTTACCGATTTAAACTTGATGAACTGCTTGAGAACGGGTAGGGTTTACGAGAGGGATGAACTTGCTTTTCTTTTGCTTTGAATATGAACAGTTTTTGAGTGTGAGAGAGAAAACTGAAGGAGAATGAGTATATAAGAGTTATGAAAGGACGTGTTTTCGGTTTTTGAATTTTGATCGAGATTAATGGCTCAAATTTAGCACGTTGAACCACATTTAATTTCTCGCATTTAATGCGACAACATTTATATCCAATCATATGCTTATTGTGCAGCTTTTGACTGTACAAGTCATTATTTCGCTGACGTCATCCTTAAAAACATTCCCCCTCATTAAAAACGACTGTGTTTTTGTTACTTAGCTATTAAATGACTCAGCTCATGTCAAAAGTGACTTAACTCAGTTTCTCTCATTTCATTAAGCAACTCAGCTGTCCACTAACTCGATACAGCTGATTTCCCGATGTTGCTATTTCACTTGACTGATGTGAAAAACTTGTTCAATTCTCACTTTTTTTATCTTCCATCTCTTCTGATTGAGTCTCCTGAGTATCAATTCAGCTCAATTAACCCTAGCTCATGCTTAATCTCTTCAAACCTTGATTCACATAGAGGCTTTGTGAATATGTCAGCTAACTGCTTATCAGTTGAGATATATTCCAAGGTGATGTCTTTCTTTTCAACATGATCTCTTGTAAAATGATATCTGACATCAATGTGCTTTGTTCTTGAATGCAACACAGGATTCTGAGTGATTGGAATAGCACTTGTGTTATCACACATAATTGAAATCTTATTTTCTTCAACTTCATAATCTCTTAGCTGTTGTCTCATCCATAAGACTTGGGCACAACAGCTGCCCGCAACTATGTACTCTGCTTCAGCTGTGGATGTGGCTATTTAGTTTTGCTTCTTGCTAAACCATGAAATTAATCTGTTTCCAAGAATTTGACATGTACCTGACGTACTTTTCCTGTCAACTCTACATCCAGCATAGTAAGAATCTGAATAACCAATCGGCTTAAATCCACCTTCCTTTGGATACCGTAAGCCAACTTCTTGGCATCCCTTCAAATACCTTAGGATTCTCTTAGCTGCAGTCATATGGCTCTCTTTAGGTGCAGATTGGAATCTTGTACATACACCTACTGCAAAGGTGATGTATGGCCTGCATGCTGTTAAGTAGAGCAATGAACCAATAAGTGCTATGTATCTTGTTTGATCTACAGGTTTGCCATCTGCATCCATGTCCATCTTGACTGATGTGTTCATTGGTATTTTCACAGAAGACTTTTCTTCCATACCAAATTTCTTCATTAAATCTCTGGTGTATTTTATTTGACTTATGAAGGTTCCATCCTTCAGGTGCTTAACTTGAAGTCCTAGGAAGAAAGTCAGCTCTCCCATCATGCTCATTTCAAATTTGCCTTGCATGAGATTTGAGAACTTATCACACAGCTCTTTGTTTGTGGATCCATAGATGGTATCATCCACATATATCTGAACAAGCAGTATACTTTCTCTATCTTGAATTCTAAAAAGTGTTCTGTCCAATTTGCCTTTGGTGAATCCATTTTCAGTTAGAAATTTAGATAATGTATCATACCATGCTCTTGGTGCTTGCTTCGATCCATATAATGCTTTCTTGAGCTTGTATACCTTATCTCTAAGAGTCTTCTGCTCAAAGCCTGGAGGTTGCTCAACATAGACTTCTTCTTCTAATAGTCCATTTAAAAATGCACTTTTCACATCCATTTGATATACAATGAAGTTCTTGTGTGCAACATAGGCAAGAAACTTCCTTATTGCTTCTAATCTTGCAACAGGAGCAAATGTTTCATCAAAATCTATTCCCTCTTCTTGGCAATATCCTTTGGCTACCAATCTTGCTTTGTTTCTCACCACAAAACCTTCCTCATTCATCTTGTTTCTAAACACCCATTTTGTGCCAATTACATTTTGATGTGTTGGCCTTTGCACCAATTCCTATACCTTGTTTCTTTCAAATTGATTCATCTCTTCTTGCATGGCCTGAATCCAATGTGTGTCATCTAAGGCTTGAGACACATCTTTTGGTTTGATTTGGGAAATAAAGCAAGTGAACATTGCTTCTGGCTGAGCTCTGGATCTGGTTCTCACACCATCTCTAACATTTCCAATGACTAACTCTGGTGGATGGTCTCTAAGCCATCTCACATCAGGTTGGAGCAAATTAGCTGGGTTCAGCTGTCTTGCAGCTGTGTTGTCTTGAGCAGTTCTTTCAACATCATTTAGCTGCAAACTTTCCAGCTTTCTTTGAGATTCAGCTATCTCCTCTTCATCGGGATTGATTTCTCTTGTTTCAGCTTCAATATAAGGACTCTTCTGCATAGTTGTCTGATTCAGCTTATCAGCTAACTCTTCAATTTCTTCTCCACTCACATTAGGTTCATCAAAAACCACATGAATAGATTCTTCTGTGACAATTGTCCTCGTGTTCAGCACTCTATAGGCTTTGCTCTCAGCTGAGTATCCCAAAAAGATACCATCATCAGCTTTAGCATCGAAAGCCTTCAAGCTATCCTTGCCATTGTTATGAATGAAACATTTACACCCAAATATTCTGAGGTACCCAACGATTGGATTTCTCCATGTCCAGATTTCATAGGGAGCCTTTGTCGCTTGTCTATTAATCATGCATCTATTTTGAGTATAGCATGCGTGTTTATAACCCGACCCAAAATCTTTTAGCAATCCAAACTTGCTAACATGGTTCTTGCAGCTTCCTTGAGAGTTATGTTTCTTCTTTCAGCTACTCCATTCTGATGTGGAGTCCTTGCGCAGATAACTCATGAGCAATGCCATTTTCAACACAATACTCAATAATTATTCCATTAACAAACTCAGTTCCTCTATCAGATCTTATCTTAATAATGGTTTGACTCTTCTCATTTTGAATTCTTTTCATCAGCTGAGGTAACCTTTGCAAGGTTTCCTTCTTTTTGCACATAAAAATTGTCCATGTATATCTTGAATAATCATCCACCACCACTAAAGTGTATTTCTTTCCACTTATGTTGGCTGGTTCAACAGGACCGAATAGATCCATGTGCAACAGATGCAATATTTTTGTTGATGAAGGACTAAGCTTCTCCTTGAATGAAGATTTGATCTGCTTTCCCATCTGCCATGCATCACATAAACTTTTCTTCTTATATACTGAGTCTGGAAATCCTTCCACAAGATGACTCCTTGCAAGCTTTTTGATTGACTTGAAGTTCAGATGACTTAGCTTTTTGTGCCACAACCAACTTGATTCGGCTGTGCTCTTTGCTAGCAGACAAGTTCTTGGTGTAGCAGTAGACCAATCTACCACATACATGTTTTTCTTCCTTGATCCTTGCAGCACTATTTCATTTGATTCAGCATCTTTGATTTGGTACACTCCCATATTGAATCCAACATTGCAGCCTTTATCACAAAGTTGACTTATGCTGAGTAAGTTGAAGTTGAGTCCCTCAACATAAGCAACATTTGTAATTACCAATCCATTTTTCGTGATAGATCCTGTGCCTTTGATTTCCCCCGGAGCTTCATTTCCTCCAAATATGACTTTTGCACCTCTAATCTCCTTGAATTTTGATAGATTTTTCTTGCTTCCTGTCATATGTCTGGAACAGCCACTATCCATGTACCAGGTTCCTTGGCACTCAGCTGTTCCTTGAACCTGCAATCAAGGAAATTAGTTTTTAGGTACCCATACCTGCCTGGGTTCTGAGAGATTAGTGTTGTAAGATGATCCAACCAACCCTGTAGCCAAATGATTTGACTCTAATAGGTTGCCATCTATCTGTGCCATAATCATAATTCACTTTGGCAATTGCTTGGGGGCTTTAGATACATACAGCTGTCTCTTTTGTCTGTATGCCGATGTGTTTGTGTTCTAGCAATTGCCTTCTTTGGGTAGTTGTGATATTTTTAAGTGTAGTGCCTGGGTGCATATGTGTGATGATGATAGCTCTTTTGCCTTTGGAATGACCTTTGCTGAGATCTAGGTCTTTGCCATTTAGGCTTGTATTTCATAGGTCTTTGCTGATACTTCACATTATTCCAATCAGCTTGACTTGGATAATTTCTACCATTCCCATCATATGTGTTTATTTGATAAAACTTCTGGGGTTTTTGGTAGTTCTGTTTATTCTTCACAGAGTACTTTCTATTTGGAGTTTGCTGAGGAACTCTGCTGGATTTCTTCTCAGCTGTCCTCTCAGCATACTCAACTTGAAGATGCTTTTTCCAAAATTACTTTAGGAGCTTGACTGTGAACAAATGAATTGAATCATATTCATGTCTTATCTCCACACTCTTTTTGACTCATAATAAGGTCATCCAATGATTTAGATGCCTTTGTAAATGAGGCAATCACATTTTTGAGATCATTTTCTCTCTTTTCTATAGCAGCTATCTCTGCTATTAGTTTAGCATTCTCAGCCTTTAGATATTTGTTCTCATCAGCTATGTGACTTAGAGTACTCAGCTCCTTAGTCAGCTGTGAGTTTTGGCTTTTGAGCTGGCTGTTTTCATCATTTAACAGTGTGTGTGAGGCTTTAATGTGCTCAAAGTCTTTCATCTATTTGCCTAATGAATCATAAATATCAGTGGGTGATGAAGTGTGTGTATCACAATCACTATCACTAGAATCTGAATAAGATGAGTTAAAGTGTACCTCATCTTCCTGGTCTGGTTGGTCTTATTCTTTAGCCATAAGACAAATTAAGGCTTCTTCTTCATAATCGCTTTAGTAGTCAGCTTCACTACTCTCTGAATCAGTTGCTTCCTTTGACTTGGATGTCTCAAATTGCCTCGACTAACATGGCCTTTTTCTTTTCTTGTCTTCTTTCTCTGAAGACTCTTCTTTCTTCTTCATTCCTGTATTTATTGACTATTGGATATGGACAGTCAATAGCAAAGTGTCCAGGTTGTCTGCAGTTCCAACACAGGTTCTCAGCTCTTTGGTCATTTCCTTCAGTCCTTGAATTATCAGCTCTCTGATATTCAACCTTTTGATGCTCAGCTCTCTTGGACGGAGCTGAATGTCTCCTGGAGGTTTCACCATTGCTTTTCTTGTAGTTCTTATTAAAGAACTTGTTGAATCTCTTAACCATCAGGGCTATTTCCGCCTGATCAATAACTTCCTTGACTTCAGCTCTCTTTCCATCCTTGACTATAAGTGCAGCTATTTTAGGTACAGATGTCTCCTCTTGATCTTTTCTTCTCAGCTCAAATTCATAAGCTTTGAGGTCTGATAATGGCTCATGATTGGATATTTTTGATAGGTCCATCTAATGTGTTAAAGCCATGACCTTCATTTCGTATTCAGCTGGGAGGCTTCTTAAAATCTTCATACACATTTCCTTTGTGTATATTTTTTCCCCAGTGCTGACAGCTCATTTGTGATTTCAGTGAATCTAGCATCCAGCTGATCCAAGGTTTCACCTGCAAGAATTTTAAAATTTTCAAATTTCTGCACAACAACAAATAATTTATTCTTTTTAATTTGCTCTGATCCTTCACAAATTAAAGTTAGTTTATCCCAGATTTCTTTCGCTGTTTTGCAAGACTTGACTTTATTGAACATTTCTTTGTCCAAGGTCTTGTAAAGTATATCCTTGGCCACATTGTCCAAGTTATATCTCTTTCTATCATCATTCGTCCATTCAGTTCTTGGTTTTTCAACCATAGTGTGTTTCTACAATAGCGAACTTTCTTCTCCTTGATTCTTGCAAAATGCTTCTACATGCGGCTGTGTTCACTTTTAGTATTTGCAGTGGCCCATCTTCTATCACTATCCATATTTCATCATGTAAAGCAGATAGATGAGCTTGCATACGAATTTTCCAGTCATCAAATTCGTCAATAGTGAACATAGGAATACGTGTCAAATTTGCTTCCATGATAATAACTTTGTTGAATAAAAATGACTTTTGAAAATGCAAGTGTTAAAAGTTTCTTTGAAAGATTAGAGATCTAGTTCAGTAACCAGTGCGGAAGGCATAATGAACCAACCGCTCTGATACCACTTGTAGGTCCCAAGGGGTGTGAGTAAGGTTTAGAAGGAGGGTTGAATAAACCTTACCAACTTTTCGGTTTTAGTTCTTTTAAAATATTTCAAAGTTAATTACACAGCTATGTCCATGAGGGACAACTAAGTTTGTTAATCAGCAGAGTTAGCCACTCAATAGACTCGATAGAGCTGCGATAGAATAACTCAGCTTTTTAGTCTAAACTTTAACTTGGCTGTGATGAAATTTTCAGCGGAAGACTTAACACCCTTGAATTTGATTTAACTTTGTTTTAACACTTGATTTTAGCACTTATTTATTTATCAGTTGGATAGCAAATTATCAACAGATATAAAATAAGTGTGCATAATGTAAATGTGCTGAAACGTAAATGACACTAATAATTTTTATAGAGGTTCGAAGATGGGGTAATTCTTCTAATCCTCTCTTCTCCAACTCCAGGAGGAAGCCACTAAGTAATGATCAGTTCACAAAGTGGTTATCAGTCTAGAGACAAGTCCTTATCACACAACTGACTTGCTCCTTGGACTCGATGCCTCGAGATGCCTTGGTCACACAACCGCTTCTCGTCCGACTCGGCTTCTTCACAGAGCAAATGCTTTGCTACTTGACTCACTCATCTCTCAAGCATCTTGGATTTGATCATGAAGCCCTCCAATAACTTAAGATTGGTTCGACCTTGAACCTTCCTACAATCCTCCTTGGAATGTAGACCCCTTTTGATTCTTCAAAAGTTTCCTTTTCAACAGTTGAAGTTATCTTTCCTTCACAGGTTTGTGTTGGATTAATGTCCTTCGAGATTTAGGCTTGAGGATTTTGCTTTAATATCTTGAGAATATTTTGCTGGTTAGAATTTTGAATAATGCTTGTTCGTTCGTGGTTCAGGTAACATTTTCTCAAAGAAATTCCTCAGTCTTTTATAGTGAACTTTCAAAAATCTGCCCATTGAAGAGAGAGGCTGATTTTCAGAAGTCACTTGTGTTCATTGGCTTGTCTTTTCTTGGTCTTCATTCTTGAGATGTAGACCTTTCCTCGTATTAAATGAATGTCAAGCTTTTCAGGTTCTGACACGAGGTGCAGTGCTTCCCATTGGTTTATTCCTTTTCTACGCTTCTGGGACTGAGCACTTTAAGACCAGGCAGCATGGGTGTATTACTTGATTAATATTCTTGACTTCTGTGCAACGGATTCTTTTCAGTTAACTTCTCTTTGCAGCTGCCTTTTTCCCCAGGTGACTTGAGTCTGCTCCAATCATTTGAAGACTCATCTTTCACTTTCAACTTGTGACTTGGCTCCTCAAGTTGACTTAACTGACTCTTCACACAGCTGTCCCTCAGCTGTTACGTCTTCAGTCGAGTTGAGAAGAGTGAAAGCAGAATCCTTCACTCACCACGTTTTGGTGTGGTGGTGTGCTGCTCTGCTAACTACTATTTATATTGACTGGAAGCTAGTCAATTACTAGGTGTCTGATTAAGCTTCATTTTTTTTATTCCCGAGAAAGTGCATATCCATTGAGGGAGTGAGCTCCCGTGCTCCTAATGTAGAGCTAGCTTCCTCTTGTTGAATCAACTCTTCACAACGTATGTCGAGTACGAAGAATAAGTGACACATTGGCCACACTAGCTTTCCAAATCTCGCTCAGCTCCAGCTTTACAGGCCGGATATGTAGGTGGGAGAAAACATTGATGTACCCTTGAATCCACAAGCCCCGCGGAGGACCATAGTGAGTTTCGTCGCGGGGCTTGGTTATTAAGCCTCCCTTGCTAAGAGTTAAATGGTGGGATCCTTGTTTGTTTAATATCCTCCTTCCTAGTGATGGAGAAATTTTCTTTGCTAATGGGCAAGGAAAAAACTCTCACTCTTGGGCACTACGAGTACAAGCAAAGCAAGGAGTGATTGGCCAACTTGATGTGTCCGTCGGCTATCACACTCTTTGGGTTAAGCCACCCAGAACTGATCAGCTGAGTAATACCAATTGACTTGAGAGAAGAAGTGTAATTTGTACGCAAAGTATGAGTCAACAGACATATCTATTAGCTAAGGGATAAAACGAGGTCGTATTAATGAAATGAGAATTTTTTTCTAAAATGATGTTAGTGTCATTTAATGCGGAATAGTAAAACTGCAAATAAAAGCCTATGATTGGCAATAAAAGTTGTGGGCATTTAATACGGGATTTAAGGGAAGTTTTCAAAATTGAATCTCAACCATTGATCAAATTTCAAAATTGACGATCATCATCACGTCATATCACATCCTTTATATACCTCAAAAATTTTCTCTCGCTTCGCACACTTTCATACTTTTACTCTCAAAGATTCTAAAAAACTCTCTACAAAAACTATCTTTCAAATTCGTTCAGATTTTCATATTTCCAAATGGAACCAAAAAAATCTTCAAGTTCTGCTATTGATGTAGGTCCCAATGGGTGTGAGTAAGGTTTAGAATTGGGGGGGGGTGAATAAACCTTACCAACTTTTTGATTTTAGTCCTTTTAAAATATTACAGAGTTAATTACACAGCTATGTCGTTGAGGGACAACTAAGTTAGTTAATCAGCAGAGTTAGCCACTCAATAGACTCGATAGAGCTGTTGATAGAATAACTCAGCTATTTAGTCTAAACCTTAACTTGGCTGTGATGAAATTTTCAGCGAAAGACTTAACACCCTTGAATTTGATTTAACTTTGTTTTAACACTTGATTTTAGCACGTAGTTATTTATCAGTTGGATAGCAAATTATCAGCATATATAAAATAGGTGTGCAGAAATGTAAATGTGCTGAAATATAAATGACACAAGTAATTTTTATAGAGGTTCGAAGATGGGGTAATTCTTCTAATCCTCTCTTCTCCAACTCCAAGAGGAATCCACTAAGTAATGATCAGTTCACAAAGTGGTTATCAGTCTAGAGACAAGTCTTGATCACACAGACTTGACTTGCTCCTTGGACTCGATCTGAGATGCCTTGGTCACACAAATACTGGCTTCTTGTCCGACTTAGCTTCTTCACAGGGCAGTTGCCTTGCTACTTCAGCTCACTTTCTCAAGCTTCTTGGATTTGATCACGAAGCCCTCCAATAACTTGAGATTGGTTCAACCTTGAACCTTCCTACAATCCTCTTTGGAATGTAGAACACTTTTTATTCTTCAAAAGTTTCCTCTTCAACAGTTGAAGTTATCTTTCCTTCACAGGTTTGCCTTGTTCGTTTGTGGTTCAGGTAACCTTTTCTCAAAGAAATTCCTCAGCCTTTTATAGTGAACTTTCAAAATCTGCCCGTTGAAGAGATAAGCTGATTTTCAAAAGTCACTTGTGTTCATTGGTTTGTCTTTTATTAGTCTTCATTCTTCAAATGTAAACCTTTCCTCGTATTAAATGAATGTCCAGATTTTCAGGTTCTGACACGAGGTGCAGTGCTTCCCATTGGTTTATTCCTTTTGAACGCTTCTGAGACTGAGCACTTTAAGACCTGGCAGCATGGGTGTATTACTTGATTGAGTAATATTCTTGACTTCTGTGCAACGGATTCTTTTCAGTTAACTTCTCTTTGCAGCTGTCTTTTTCCCCAGGTGACTTGAGTCTGCTACAATCATTTGAAGACTCATCTGTCACTTTCAAGTTGTGATTTGGCTCCTCAAGTTGACTTAACTGACTCTTCACACACAACCGTCCCTCACCACATTACGTCTTGATTGAGTCCTTGATCTTCTATCTTTGCCATACTCAGATGTTACTCAGCGAAATCTTCACTTCACTTCTACAGTGGACTTCTTGTATTTCCAGGCATAGCTGACTTGACTCAGCTCATTCAGCCCTATCTATTACAATGAGAATTACAAGGAAAATGGGGTGCCAACATTCTTATCTAAGTTTTACATGGCATTCATCAAAATCTACAAAATAATTTCCCAATAATTTCCCCATTTTTGATAATGCCAAAACTTAAAAACATTATGCAACGTGTAAACAACAAAGATATATACAGACAATGCAGTAACAAAGAATGTATGCGTAGAATCAATAATTTTATTGATCATAGCATTCTTGTCCTTTACACAGCTGTTTACAATGTGTATCAGAGCATAATCACATCTACGCAATTTACAAGCTATGCTAAGATCACAAATATAAAGTGGAAAGTTACAAAAACACTTTATTAAATGTACAGATGACTTACACAAAATGTATTTACAAAAGTAAGATACATGAAGGGTTCGTAGCAACACTTCATCGCATTCGCTGCCTCCTTCTTTCCTCTTCAACTCTGTCATCATCAGCTCTCTTTGTTTTCTTTTCATCTTCAGCTGCTTTCTTCTTTTCATAAGCTCTCTTCGCAGCATCGTCTTTTCTTTTCCTTTCTTGCCTCTCTTGCCACAGCTGATCTTGTCTTTTATTTTCCTCCTCAATTCTTTTCACATAATTAACATTTTTCCTTGCTACTTCCAGATTTGCTACTTCATCGTACTCAGCCCAGTAGATCCTTCCCTTCTTGCCTGGATCTACGTATTTAATATTTTTGGGTAAAGGTCTAGGTCAAAAACCTCTTCCTTCACCACTTCTTCCTCCTCCTCTGGGTGTATATTGTACGGGGGTCTTCTTCTTACCAGCTGAATGGCTACTGGTAGTCTCCTGCCTATCAGCTTCTTCACATAACTTCAGAACCTTCTCCCAGTACAAGTCCCAGGCTTGGGCTACAGACATGTTCTTGAAGTAACCTTCGGATTCGAGCATTTTAAATTCTTCAACTGATCTTGGCTCTTCTCCGTCATCTGGAATGGCATCTAGATCCTTCCCTGCTGGAATGCCACCGTAACTTTTCAAAACTTCTTGAACATGGGCATCCGTCTTTCTTGTCGAACTCCTCCATCCCTGCTTCTACAATTTTTCTCCTTTCTGTCATGGGCACAGCAGAGTGGTGGATCGATAGAGTCACTGGTAGTTTGCTAATTATTGATGTTGTGACATGACCTTGCTGAGGGGTTTCCGCAAGCATTAAGGTCAAGTCCTTTGACCTTTCCCCCTCAACAGCTTTTCCCTTCTTCTTCTCAACAGTTGTCTCTTCCTTCAACTTCCTCAGGTGTTCCTCTTCCCCCTTTTTGGCATCATCAAAGGAGATAGGAACTCCTGGAAACATTCAAGCGAGCATGAATTCTAGTCGGCTGAGAACTGAGTTCTACTTGAGTTATGCGTCGGTATATGCTGCTCGAAATTCTGAGCGAGTGGCTTTTGATTCAACTGCCACCAGTTTCATTTCAGCCAAAATTCACGCAACAACTCCATTTCAGTTGTGTGAGAGGCATGCATTCTATCAATATGGGCCCGCATCCTCTGCTTCGTATCAGCATTGTCAGCACTCCAAATCAGCATCTTGTTGTACAATGCCTTAAAATATCGAACTTGTTCATATCACATTGCACTTTGCTGCTGACACCACTCCCTGATCCGCACCACAATTCCTCTTAGTCTACTTTGAGGGTGGCATCCCTATTGTCCAGACACATATCTAATGAGGCCTGGTGTCGTTCGATCTTCTCAATCTCTCCATAGATTTTCTTGAAGACATCACGGATCTCAGCTGTCACTCCTGATTCAGCTGGTGACCATTCAACATCGAAGTCAAAGTTTGCTGGAACAATGGAATCGGTGGGGATTACAGGATCTGCTCGAATGTTGAAACGTCGCTTCTCTTGAGCTGTCTCTTCCTCAAGGTCGGGCATTTCAACCGAGAAAAGGAATGTTTTCTCAAATGCATCATCTCGCACATATGGGATTGATTGTGCTGGTTGTGCATGTGATGCCTCTGGTTGAGTCGGTACTGCTGCAACTTTGGGAGCCTGCGCAGATGACTCGGTCTCAGCTGGGCCTTGTTGAGTGGGTTGGCCAGCTGACTGAGCATCAACTGTCTTAACAGCTTCTTCGGTCCCAGTAGATTCTTCTAAGTGAATTACTTGGTCCTCACTGCAACATCAACATCATCGAAGGATGATGAAACCTGGGGGTTTGATTCATCATCGAAGTTAAACGTTTGACGAGCAACTTTAAAAGTCGACTGACTCATCTGTGCAAGAACATCCTCAGCTGAGTCCTTTTGATGAGCAACAGGAGTGGACTCAGCTTCATTTTCAGATCCCAGAAAGGATATGTCAGGATTATCCTGGGAGTCATGAAGAGCACTAATTTCCTTCTCAGATTCAACATTAAGAACATGAGGGATGCTCTGAACTTCTTGAGTTTTACCCAGGGGAGTCTCAACCTCCCTTGGGCCTTCAACACCTCCAGTAGTCTCAACTGCAGTGAGGCCTTCTACATTCCCTTCGACAGACGCAGTTGTCTTAGGGTCTTGAAATATGGCATCCGAAGGAGTCTCAACCCCTTGGATTGCACTTTCAGTGCCCAGAGTGTTAACTCCCGTGGCATTCCCATCCCTTGCCTCGACTGCCATAGCAGTGTCCTCAGCCTGCAAAGAAGTTGACACTTCAGCTGGGACAGACTCAACTGTCCGAGCTTCGTCAATGTCAGTCTGCAGTGATTCTTTTCCTTTTTCCACTTTGCCTCCTTTCTTCAATGTGGAGTCATCTTGCAGATCCTCCACCTCGACCTGCTGCGGTGGAGGGAGTTTCCCCACCGGTCATTGGGAAATTTATTGCTTAGATTTTGATGAATGCCATGTAAAACTTAGACTAGAAAGTTGGCACCCCATTTTCCTTGTATTTTGTATTGTAATAGATAGGTCCGTGCATTTAGCCGAGTGAAGTCAAGTCGGCTATGCTTGGATATACAAGAAGTCAATCAAGACTCGAATGAAGACTTATTTGTGAAACAATTTGAGTATGGCAAGGAGGAAAGGACAAGAACTCGATCAAGGAGTATCACCGAATATAGTTGTGTGAAGTATCGGTCAAGATAACCCAAGAAGCCAAGTCAAGTTGAAGTGACAGATGAGTCTTTCAACCATTGGAGCAGACTTAAGTCACCTGGGGAAAAGGAAGCTGCAAAGAGGAGTTAACTGAAAAGAATCCATTGCACAGAAGTCAAGAATATTACCTAAATAAGTAATACTTCCATGTTGTCATGTCTTAAAGTGCTCAGTCCCAGAAGCGTGCAAAAGGAATAAACCAATGGGAAGCACCGCACCTTGTGTCGACTAAAAAGTCAATGCTCATTGAATACGAGAAAATGTCAATATCAAGGACTGCAACAAGACAAGCCAACGAACACAAGTGACTTTTGAAATCAGCCTATCTCTTCAACGGGCAGATTTTTAAAAGTTCACTATAAAATGTTGAGGAATCACTTTGAGAACAGGTTACCTTGATTACCAGAACTACGAGCAAGAAAGCTATATTCACTCTGTAACATGCAAAATATTCTCAAGCTATTCAAGCAAATCTTCAAGCCTAAATTTCGAAGAAAATCGATCCAACACCATGCTGTGAAGGAAAGACACCTTCAAACTGTTGAAGAGAAAACTTTTGAAGAATCAAAAGGAGTCTACATTCCAAGGAGAATTGTAGAAAGGTTCAAGGTCGAACCAGTCTTAAGTTATTGGAGGGCTTCGTGATTAAATCCAAAGAACTTGAGCAAGTGAGTCAAGTAGCAAAGCGGTACCCTGTGAAGAAGTTGAGTGGAACGAGAAGCCACCGTGTGACCAAGGCATCTCCAGGATCGAGTCCCAAAGGATCAAGTCACCGTGTGATCAAGACTTGTCCGACCGATAACCACTTTGTACTCGATCAATACTTAGTGGATTCCTCCGGGAGTTGGAGAAGAGAGGATTAGAAGAATTACCCCATCTTCGAACCTCTATAAAAATTATTGTGTCATTTACATTTCAAAGATTTAATTTTTGCATATCATTTTATATCTCACGATAATTTGCTATCCAACCGATAATTAACAACGTGCTAAAACCAAGTGTTAAAACAAACCTAAACCAAATTCATGGGTGTTAAGTCTTCTCGCTGAAAATCTCATCACAAAGGGTTAAGTATTAGACTAAACAATGAGTTATTCTATCAACAGCTCAGTCGAGTCTGTTGAGTGGCTAACTCTGCTGGTTAACTAACTTAGCTGTCCATCAAGAACATAACTGTGAAACTAACTCTGAACTATTTTCAAAGGACTAAATTCGAAACGTTAGTAAGGTTTATTCAACCCCCTTCTAAACTTTACTCACACCCCTTGGGACCTACAAGTGGTATCAGAGCGGTTGGTTCATTGAGCCTTCCGCACTGGTTACTGAACTAGATCTCCAATCTTTCAAAGAAGTTTTTAACACTTATTCTTTCAAAAGTCATTTTTTTAATAGCAAAGTTATTATCATGGAAGCAAATTTGACATGCATTCCTATGTTCACCATTGAAGAATTTGATGAATGGAAAATACGTATGCAGGCTCATCTATCAGCTTTACATGATGAGATGTGGATAGTGATAGAGGATGGGCCACTGCAAATAATGAAGGTGAACACAAACAAGGAGAGTCTGCTGCACCGGTGAAGGAGAAGAGGTTGCTGCTCCTAGACCAGCTATGGTTGAAAAACCAAGAGCTGAATGGACAAATGATGACAGAGAAAGATACAACCTAGATAATATGGCCAAGGATATACTTTATAAGACTTTGGACAAAGCCATGTTCAACAAAGTCAAATCTTTCAAGACAGCTAAAGAAATCTAGGATAAACTAACCTTAATTTGTGAAGGATCTGAGCAAATTAAGGAAAACAAATTATCTGTTTGTTGTTCAAAAATTTGAAAACTTTAAAATGCTTGCAGGTGAGACAATGGATTAGCTGGATGCTAGATTCACGGAAATTACAAATGAGCTTTTAGCACTTGGAAAGGAATACACACAAAAGGAAATGTGCATGAAGATACTAAGGAGCCTCCCAGCTGAGTGGGAAATGAAGACCATGGGTATAAGGCACTCGATGGACCTATCAAAAACATCCAATCATGAACTATTCTTAGATCTCAAAGCTTATGAATTTGGGCTGAGAAGAAAAGATCAAGAGGAGACAGCTGTACCCAAAACAGCTGCACTTATAGTCAAGGATAGGAAGAGAGCTGAGACCAAAGAAATCATTGACCAGGAGGAGATTGTGTTGATGCTTAAAAGATTCAACAAGTTCTTCAACAAGAACTACAAAAGAAATAAAGGTGAATCCTCCAGAAGACATTCAGCTCCCTCCAAGTCAAGGGAAGATAGGCCACCAAAGAGAGCTGAGTATCAAAAGGTCGAATATCAAAGACCTGACAATCCAAGAAATGAGAGAGTCGACCAAAAAGTTGAAAACCCGTGTTGGAATTGGCAAAACCAGACACTTTGATATTGATCGTCCATATCCTGTAGTCAATAAATACAGGAATGAAGAAGAAAGAAGAGTCTTCAGAGAAAGAAGACAAGAAAAGAAAAAGGTAATGTTGGCTGCTGAAACAGCTAAGTCAAAAGAAGCAGCAGATTCAGAGAGTAGTGAACTGACTACTCAAGTGACTCTGAAGAAGAAGCCTTAATCTGTCTAATGGCCAAAGAACAAGACAAACCTGACCAAGAAGATGAGGTTCAAGGAACAAACGCGAGTGCCAAGGAACCTGGTACATGGATAGTGGTTCCCGCACACATGACAGGGAACAAGAAAAATCTGCCGAAATTCAAGGAGATTAGAGGTGCAAAAGTCATATTTGGAGGAAATGAAACTCCAGGGGAAATAAGAGGCACTGGATCCATCAAGAAAAATGGATTAGAAATCACATATGTTGCTTATGTCGAAGGCCTCAACTTCAACTTGTTAAGCATCACCAACTCTCGTGACAAAGGCTATAATGTTGGATTCAATATGGGAGTATGCCAAATCAAAGACATCAATCAAATGAAGTGGTGTTGCAAGGATCCGCATGTAAGTACATGTATGTGGTAGATTGGTCGATGCCACACCAAGCACTTGTCTGCTAGCAAAAGAGTACAAACCGAATCAAGTTGGGTTGTGGGAACAAGAAGCGAGTCATCGAACTTCAAGACAATTAACAAGCTTGCAAGGAGTCATCTTGTAGAAGGACTACGGACTCGATTGTACAAGAAGGAAAGTATTTGTGATGCATGCCGGATGGGAAAGCGGATCAAATCATCATTCAAAGAGAAGTCAAGTCCATCTTCAACAAGGATATTGCATCTCTGCATATGGATCTATTTGGTCCATTGAGCGGCTAGCAAAAGTGGAAAGAAGTACACCCTAGTGGTAGTGGATGATTATTCAAGATATACATGGACAATCTTTACGTGCAAAAAGAAGGAAACTTTGCAGAAGCTACCTCAACTGATGAAAAGAGTTCAAAATGAGAAAAGTCAAACCATTATAAAGATAAGATCTGATAGAGGAACTGAGTTTGTCAATGGAATAATAACTCAGTATTGTGTTGAGAATGCTATTGCTCATGAATTATCTGCAGCAAGGACTCCACAGCAGAATGGAGTAGCAGAAAGAAGAAATAAAACTCTCAAGGAAGCTACAAGAACCATGTTTGTCTTTGGTTTGGATTGCCAAAAAGATTTTGGGCTGAAGCTATAAACACTGCATGTTATACTCAAAATAGATGCATGATAAATAGACAGCTGCCAAAGACTCCCTATGAGATTTGGACAGGGAGAAAGCTAAATGTTGCATATTTTAGAATATTTGGATGTAAATATTTTATCCACAATAATGGAAAAGATAATCTGAAGGATTTTGATGATAAAGCTGATGAAGGTATCTTCTTGGGATACTCAGCTAAAGCAAAGCCTACAGAGTGCTGAACAAGAGGACAATGGTCACAGAAGAATCTATCCATGTGGTTTTTGATGAACCTAATATAAATGGAGAAGACATTGAGGAGTTAGCTGATAAGTTGAATCAGCCAACTATGCAGAAGAGTCCCTATGTTGAAGCTGAAGTTGGAGCAATAAACCAAGATGTAGATGAAATAGCTGAATCTCAAAGACAGCTGGAAAATCTGCAGCTAAGCGATGATGAGAGAGCTACTAACCTTGCCTTGTTTTGAACCCAGTTGACTTACTCCAACCTGATATGAGATGGTTGAGAGACCATCCACCAGAGCTAGTCATTGGAGATATAAGAGATGGTGTAAGAACCAGATCCAGAGCTCAATAAGAAACAATGTTCACTTGTTTTATTTCCCAAATAGAGCCAAACGATGTGTCCCAAGCATTGGATGATACTCATTGGATTCAAGCCTTGCAAGAAGAGCTGAATCAGTTTGAAAGAAACAAAGTATGGGAACTGGTGCAAAGACCAACCCATCAAAATGTTATTGGCACAAAATGGGTATTCAGAAACAAGATGAATGAAGAAGGTTCTGTGGTAAGGAACAAAGCAAGATTGGTAGCCAAAGGGTATTTCCAAGAAGAAGGAATAGATTTTGATGAAACATTTGCTCCTGTTGCAAGATTAGAAGCAATAAGGATGTTTTTTGCCTATGGTGCATACAAGAACTTCACTGTATATCAAATGGATGTGAAGAGTGCATTCCTAAATGGAATGTTGGAAGAAGAAGTATATGTTGAACAACCTCCAGGATTTGAGCAGAAGACTCTTGGAGATAAGGTGTACAAGCTCAAGAAAGCTCTATATGGATTGAAACAGGCACCAAGAGCATGGTATGATACATTATCTCAATTTCTGACAGATAATGGATTAACCAAAGGCAAAGTGGACAAAACACTCTTCAGAATTCAAGATAGAGAGAGTATACTGCTTGTTCAAATATATGTGGATGATATTATCTTTGGATCCACAAACAAAGAGCTGTGTGATAAGTTCTCAAACCTCATGCAATGCAAATTTGAGATGGGCATGATGGGTGAATTGACATTCTTTCTAGGACATCAAGTTCAACAGCTGAAGGATGGAACCTTCATAAGTTAGACAAAGTATACAAGAGATTTAATGAAGAAATTTGGTATGGAAGAGAAGTCTTCTGTGAAAATACCAATGAATACATCACCAAGATGGATATGGATGCGGATGGTAAGCTTGTGGATCAAACCGGATCTGAGCACTTATTGGATCACCGCTCTATCTCACAAAGAAGTAGGCTAGACATCACCTTTTCTTTGTAGTGTATGTGCAAGATTCCAATCTGCTCCAAAAAAAAGTCACATGACTGCAGCTAAGAGATTACTAAGATATTTAAAGGGATGCCAAGAAGTTGGCCTATGGTATCCAAAGAAAGGTGGATTCAAGCTTATTGGTTATTCAGACTCTGACTATGCTGGATGTAGAGTTGACAGGAAGAATACTTCAGGTACATGTCAAATGCTTGGAAACATATTGATTTCTTGGTTTAGCAAGAAGCAAAACTCAATAGCCACATCTACAACTGAAGCTGAGTACATAGCTCTGGGCAGCTGTTGTGCCCAAGTCTTATGGATGAGACAACAGCTGAGAGATTATGAAATTGAATAAAAAGAGATTCCAATTATGTGTGATAACACAAGTGCTATTGCAATCACTCAAAATCCTGTGTTGCATTCAAGAACAAATCACATTGATGTCAGATATCATTTCATAAGAGACCATGTTGAAAAGAAAGACATCACCTTGGAATACATCTCAACTGATAAACAGTTAGCTGACATATTTACAAAGCCATTGTGTGAATCAAGATTTGAAGAGCTTAAGCATGAGATAGGGTTAATTGAGTTGAGTTGACACTCAGAAGACTCAAAGAGAAGAGATGGAAAGTGAAAAGATGAAAATTGAGCAGATTTCTTAAATCACCAACCAATCAATGAAGATGTCGGAAAGTCACCAGACGAGTTAGCTGACAAATTGAGTCACTATGTGAATAGAGAGAAGAAGAGTTGAGTCAGCTAAGAAGTAAGCTGAGTCATTTATGAGCTAAGTGACAAAAACGTAGTCGTTTTTAATTAGCGGGAATGTTTTTAAGGATGACGTCAGCGTAATAATGACAGGTACAACCAAAAGGCTGCACAACAAAGCATATGATTGGATATAAACGCTGCCGCATTAAATGCGTGCAATTAAATGCCAATCGACCTGCTAAATCTGAGCCGTCGATCTTGATCAAATTTCAAAAACCGAAAGCACGTCCTTTCATAACCCATATATACCATTTTGTTCAGTTTCTCTCTCACATTACTCAAAATTGTTCATCTCTCCAAAAGCAAAGAAAGCATTTTTCTTTCAAAACCCTACCAAATCTTCAGAGCTAGCTCGTCAAAGTTCGTTCGATAAAAACTCAGAAAAATGGCATCAACCTATGATTTCACCAAGCTAGGGAAGCAAATCCACACTGGTTCTACCGTGGATTTCGAAGAGATGGTTGAACAGGGTTCCGATGAAACCCTTGTGAAGAAGATAGCTGACAAAATCGAGAAATCTGGACTGAAACCCTTTCTCACGATGGAGTTCCAGATGACATACGTTGAGGAAGTAGCACAGTTTTACGTGAACGTTGAAGTTCACGACGAGGGCATCAAGTCCTCTGTTCACGGAAAGGATTTTACAATCATTGCTGAAGATTTAGCAGAGCATTGTTTGCTGCCTTCGGAAGGATTGCCGAAAATATTTGAGGCTGATGTAAACTTGGCTGCTGCATGGAAGGAAGTGGCCAGACCTAAATGTGCTGCGAAGGTAGTTTACACGCCGATAAGAAGCTACTGAAGGACGATTATCACAAATTGATGGATATCGTCGCGAAATGTGTGGATATGAAGTTTGGAAGCTTCAATAAGCTATCCAAAACGAAGCTGATCGTCATGGATGTGATCATGGAGAAGGAGAAAGTCAACTGGGCAGAATTCGTCTACAGCAGACTCTGCTAGAATGTTGGAAATAAGTCCTTCAAGGACGATGGATCATTCGGAGGATCTTTGGGCAATGGCCTTGTAGTTGGCCGGTTGATGGAGGTGAAGGGTGTTCCACTCAGACATGGAAAATCGTTCCATGTAAATAAGAAAATGTTTCGGGCAAACCTTTCAGGAGCCCAAAGGAGAGCTTACGCCAAGCGAGCGGATACCAGCAATGAGAAATCAGCTGATCCCAAAGAAACAACTGTTACTTCCCCTCCGAAGAAGAAAGCTGCCCACGCAGCTGCGAAGAATCCAGCTGCCCCAGTAGCAAAGAAGAAACTACACCAGCCCCTGCAGCCGTGTCTCCTGCCCCTGCAGCCGGGGCGGAGAAGTAACCTCAAATACCTTCTCCAGCCATCAAGAAGAAGAGGACTGCCAAGCCAAGAAAGGCAGCTCCTCAAACAAAGAAGGATGCACCGGTCCCCGCTACCCAGGAATCTGAGGAAACCATATCCGAACCAGAAATTCCTCTGGTAAGGACCAAAATAAGAAGACTCACCAAGCGTTCTAAACTTGAGAAGACAACTAAGTCTGCAACTCAGCTGGAAAAGATCTCTGAGACTGTTGGAGAAGTGCAGTCTCCAGAAGTCATTGATGAAACAGCCAAGTCTGCTGAGGCCGATCAGCAGAGGCAAGTCGAAGACCCAGCTGTGGAATGAGGTAGTTGAAAGGGATCCGAGGAGCTGTAGAAGATCGCTTATTCGCCTAGTGGCAATCTTTCACAGGAACATAGTAGGTCAGGACAGTCTCGGTCTTAGTTGAGTTTGAATCCGAAGTCAAGGCCCCAGGACTAAGACCGTACTCACCGACTGAAGAACAAGGCAGCCCGACTGTTTATTAAAAACACAGGACATCGGCAGCCGACTTCAGGTCGAAGCTATAACATACAGGATTACCAATTCTGACTAATGGCGGATAATCATATTTCTTAGAGGTACAACACAAGGTCTCATGCTATCTTGAGATCTCGGAACTTGAGTCGCAGTTTGCAAATCAATCAATCAAGCTTCCAAGCCCCTTTTCTAAATAAGAGATTGAAAAAAACTCGACGATGGAATGCCTTTCGCAAAAGAGTTCGGTTACCTAGGGGAGACCCCCTACTATTGGGAGAAATCCTACACACCCATTTCTTTTGTATCGGGAAAGCAGCATCAGAATTAAATCTGGGATGGACGGCTTTGGCAGGCATAGATGTCGGGGATACCTAAGCCACCGGGGGGCCTCTGAAAGAGATCTCCTGTTGTAGCAGCCATTGAGCTGGCCATGCGGGTGAGTGGTCGACTTTCACGTTCTCCTTGCAAGAGATTTGTGTTACCACGAACTTCTCTAATTTGTTCGTCAATTCTTTGATGGAAGTAAGCATTTGATCATCTTATCTTCTCTAGCTTCATAAGTCCTGTCCACTTGGCTGGCCACGAGTTGAGAGTCACTAAAAGATACAAGCCTCTTGGCCCCAACAGTGAGGGCCAATTTTTCTCCTATCGCACGTGCTTCACCCCGCCTCATGTTTGGAGGCGGAGAATTCGAACTTGACTGCGTACTCGAGCTGGTCTCCCTGCGTGCTTTTCAGCACAATTCCTGCTCCACTTCTGAAAGAGGTAGATGAACCATCCACGTATAGTCACCATTCTGCCAGCGGTCATCATCGTCATTATGTGCATCTCTACCAGAAAATCAGCTAAGACTTAGGCCTTGATGGCGGGTCTAGGTTGGAATTCAATTCCGTGTTTGCTGAGCTCCACTGGATATTTCACTAATTTTCCTGAGATGGGGAAATTGGTGAGAACTTGCTTCAATGGGTGCCTGGTCAAGACCACAGTCGGATGCTATTGGAAGTAAAGTCTGAGTTTCCGCGTGCAAGTAACCAGTGCCAATGCCAGCTTCTCTATGTGAGTATAACGAGTTTCTGCATCCAAGAGGACTTTGCTAATGTAATATATCAGATGGTGATCTCGCTTCTCTTCCCAAACCAAAACGCCACTTAAGGTTTCTTCAGATACTGACAGATATAGATATAAAGTCTCCCTTCTCTTGGATTCGTCAGAAGTGTAGGCGAGGCTAGGTATGTCTTCAAGTCGTTGAATGCTTACTGGAGTCAACTCGAATTTCTTGTTTGCGCATAGCAACTTGAAAAATGGAAAATCCTTGTCAGCAGACATGGAGATAAAATGGCTCCAGGTGGCCATGCAATCGTTAACTTGTGCACATCCTATGCATTGACGGAAACCGATATATTTATAATGGAACTTATCTTCTCGGGGTTGGCTTCAATTCCTTGCTCGGAGATCATATATCCCAAATATTTTCCCCTATGCACTCCAAAGGTGCACTTCAAAGGGTTTAATTTCATCCCCTGGGTGTTCAACACATTGAAACATTATTCTAAGCCTACGGCGTGTTGACGCCCTCGGGTGCTTCTTACTAGCATCTCGTGTATGTAAACGTCCATGTTTATCTATCTGATCTTTGAAAATGCCGTTGACCGGTGTCTGGTGAGTTGCTCCTGCATTGTTCAAGCCAAAGGGCATGACCATTTAGCAATAGATCCCCATCTTAGTTATGAAACCATTTTTCTCTTGATCTTATTCCGCCAATTGTATTTGGTTGTACCGTTGAAAGACACCAAAAAGCTAATGAGTTCACACCGGAGGTTGTGTCGAGCAGTTGGTTGATCTGGGGAAGCATGAATGGATTATTTGGACAAGCCTTGTTCAGATCTGTAAAGTCGATGCACATTCTCCACTTCCCGTAGGGTTTAGGATGGAGCATTACATTAGCCAACCATTTTAGATACTGCACGAGTTTTGTGTATTTTTCCTCGAGCAACTTGCCCACTTCTTTCTTTATTGCCTTGCTTCTCTCCAACCCAAAGGCTCTTCTTTTTTGCTTCACGAGGCTTATAGGTCGGGCCACCCCGGTAGTGGAGGGTGACCTCTGGGGAATCCTCAGAAATCTATCTCCCAAGCAAACACTTGTGCATTCCTTCCGAGGACTTAAATGATTTTTTGTTCCTTACCAGGCTCTAGCTCGGTGCCAAGCCATACAATTTTGATCTCATTGGTTGGGTCAAGAACCACTAGCTTGATTTGATCCACCACCTTGAGTTCGGGTTCCTCTACTTCCTGAGAATATTTAGGGCAATTTTCTTCTTGAAGGAGGCCCACTTCCATGGGTGTATTTAGTGCATTCCAGAGCTCTGGGTCCCAAGCTTGGGTCTCCTATTTCCAGGTGGTAAAATGGCATTCTTGGGCTACACTCTTGTCTCCACAATATTCTTTAATTCCCTCTGGATAAGAGAATTTCAACTTTTGGTCGTAGATGGAAGCAATATGTCTAAATGCATTCAAGGATGGGCAGGCAAGGATCAAATTATACTACAGGGGACTTTGACCACTGCAAACCTCACCATCTTCATGAACCGACGTGGATAACTTCCTAGAGAGAGGGGAAATGTTATCTCCCGAGTATGGTGATCTCCTACTGATTGAGATCATGTAGAGTAGTGGTGACTTAGTCAGTGATGAGTCATCAAATCCTAATTGGCGGAACGTGCAATATGACATGATGTCCACAAAGCTACCTAGGAGTGTTCATAGTTTGGTTAATCGCCCGAACCAAATCAAAACCAAAAATTTGGTTTGCCAATTCTTAAAATTTCAGTTTTTGATTCGGTTTGGTGTTAGGGTTCGATTAACCAAACCGAACTGGAAACCAAAACATTTTTTTCTTTTTTATAATATCCTAAGTTGCTATTGTTGGAAATAACGATTCTTTTATAATGAAATAACTATATTTGGAAACAACTTTAATCATTTTCAACAAACACTGAAGAATCGATCTCTCAACTCTCATTGTCCTCTTGAACTCTCATTTCTCTCTTCTGTTCGTACAACAATCAGCATAGATAGAGGTGCACAGTGGTCTTTGGTCATTGTTCCAGCAGGAGTCTCTGATCCAGCACTTGCACGGTTGCACCAATATTTTTTTGTTTTAAATCTAAAATTTTGTTTCACCTGAAACCGAACTGAGAAACTGAAATTTTTGTTCGATTTTAACCAAACCAAATTATTATTTCGGTTTAGTTTTCGGTTAATGAATTTGGCCAACCAAATTTTCGGTTTGGTTTAGTTCAGTTTGGCCGAATGAACAACCCTAGAGCTAGTGAGCTACCAATGTCCACCAATACTCTTTTCACCCAGAGTTGGCTACGACTACAGAAATGATGAAGGGAGCTGATGGGTGTTCCCTTCTCATAGCTGTGGGCTGTTAGATAAATTTTTTATCATAATTTTGATGATTTTATTTTTACACCAAAACAATGTTTTTAAATGTTGTCCAAATACTACTAAATGATTTAAAATATTTTTACTAATTTTTCGGAGTATTTTTTAAAGTTTATTTTCGACAAATATTGGACAACACTTTTGATGATTTTGTGTTAACCTGTTTCTAAATCGCCTATAAAATGTTTTTACTATTTTTGGAAACCCGTTTTTGAGGTCACTGAAAGTTATGCAAAACAGAGAACATCCTGTTTGCTGAAAAATATGGGTTGGATCAGTCACCCTATAGGGAGACGGGTGAGGGCGACCGATCGCCATATAGGGCGACCGGTACCTGAAGTTTGGTTCAAATTTGCAAACTTCTCTGTATTGATTTGTTGAAGAGACAGACCGATCCACATAGGGGCAACCGGTCAGACACCCCATCGACTGGTCCCCCTGTGTATTTTTCGTGTAAAATACTTCAAACTCTTATCTCTGCTGACCGGTCGCTATAGGTTTTTGACAACAGACTATACGTTGAGTTTGCAGACAACTTTTCCTTAAATTGTGGGGTTGATTTCTAACAGCTATAATCTTGATTTTAATTGCATTTTGTTTTGTAGAAATCAGTCCCCAAGAGGAGCCTATCCATGATCAATCATCTCCTATAAATAGATGAAGTATTTGAGCAACACTTGAAGAGAGAATACTACAACACAACAAGATACATTCATGCAAACATTTTTGCTCTTCTATTTTAATATTCTTGTTGTAATAGTCTAAGGTCTTTCACTTTCATATCTTGAGGTCTAAGCTTTATTTCATGATTACATTTGCACTCAAAATTGTATTATTCATTATCGAGTTGTAATCTTGAATTTGTGGTCATCATTCAACCCAAGATATCCTTGTGAGTATTCTTGTGGTAAGAACACACTTGGGTGATCTAGGTGTTAGGTGCAAGAAGATTGTGGTAATCTTCTTATTGGAGAGTGTGGTGCTCTTTGAGGTGTTGAAGAATTTGGTATTCTTCAAGTTGGAAGATTGTGGTAATCTTCCCAAGGTGCCGTTGAAGATTGTGGTAATCTTCAAGTGATATTGTGGTAATCTCCAAAGAGGTGTTGTAAGGTGTTGTTGTATTAATTGTTGTAATTAATAAAATCTTTTTTTTCTTTTTGAAATCCATCCAGGAGATATTGGGGTGGTAGAGGATTAGGCCCTAGGTGGGTTGAACCTCTATAAATCGAAGCGTGTTATTTACTTCATGCACCTTCATTCTTGTCTTGACTTGTTTGATTCGAAAACGAGGGCATAATCGAGAAAATAGAGATAATCTATTCATCCCCCCTCTAGATTATCGTAGCCGCTTGGACTTACAAGTGGTATCAGAGCCACACTATTTGGCAAACTCGTTCCACATCACGAGTAAAGAGGAACGATCATCGGCTACGAATGAAGTGTACCTTACCGGCGCCTCCACCAATAAGCCACCATTATTTGACTCCAAATATTATGCATTTTGGAAGGAAAGAATGGAATGCTATTTACAAAGTTTCGGGTTCGATATTCGTAACATGGTCATCAATGGAGAATCTATTCCGATAAAAGAAACACCTCACACATCCAAAGTCCTCAAGGACCTCAATGATGAAGAGAAGAAAATCATCTCCTTAAATGGTAAATCACTCAATATTATTTATTGTTCACTTACCACTTCGGTATATGATCATAATGTAGGAATTCGATCGGCATATGAAGTATGGAGAAAACTAGAAGCTATCTATGAAGTACATACAAATGAAAGAATCTATTCAAAAGCATTTACTTCTAAATTGGATACAACATCTAATCCAACAACATGGAATGAGCTTCTTACAACTTCCGACGATGAAGAAGACGAACAATGTCTTATGGGCTTCGAAGAAGAAAATGAGGTATGCTCTAAACCCTCTACTCCCTATGATAATGAATTACACAATGATTATGTTGATTTGCAAAATGATTTTGATGAACTACAAAATGAATTCCAAAGCTTGCTTGTTAAATACAAAAATTTGAAAAAGGAATTCAATGTTTTGAAAAATGATAAGGATAGTTTATTTACTTCCTATGAATCACTATCATGTGCTCACACCACCACTCTTGATAAGGTTAGAAACCTTGAAAAAGAAAATAGTACTCTTGTTGAGGATATTAATTGCATAAAAAAGGATTTGTCAAAATTCAACTTGAGTACCGATAAAATGACCAAAATTATTGATGTTCATAGTTGTGGTAAATTGAAACAAGGACTTGATCATAAGCCTAACATTGTTAATCATATGAAAAAGGGTCAAGTCCCTATGCATGTTGGTCATTATGCTCCTAGAACTATTACTTGCTTCTATTGTGGTAGAAAGGGTCATATGGTAAATACTTGTCGGGCTATAACTAGCTCTAATTATTATTGGAGACCTAAAAGTCTCAAAGCTAATCCCAAAGGACCCAAACACTTGAAGGCACCACAAAATAATGTCATATTAGGTACCCGATGGAATAACAATCAAAGAAAATTCATACCACCAAGAAGACATCAAATGACCGTCTCATTTGATCAAAGGAGAAGACAACATCACAATGAATTTCCAAGAGAAAGACACTATCAACAATGGGAAGGACACAATCCATGGAAATGGAGCAATTGGAGAAGATATCATCAACAAGATAATTTTCAAAGGAGAAGATATCATCAACAAAGGAAAAGACCCAACCCATGGAAATGGCGTAATTAGTAAACCGTATCTCCCTATTTAAATATGCATTTTAATTTGTTATTATGCATGTTTTTATTTGTGTCTTAATTGAATTTTCAAATATTTATTTTTAAAATTAAGGTCTTCAATATATATTTGTGTTTTTAATTTTTTTTTGAAAAGGAGACCTTGTATGATGCTTATAAAAACTCTTGTGCATTTACTTAGACTAAAGTGTTTTATTATCTCTTAGGGACTTTTATGGCATGAGCATACTTGTAATATCTCTTTGCTTTAGCCTACACTTGTATCATTATATTTTGTGCGAGAATTGTTTGAGAATTCTGTAGGATATATATCTCTTCTTCATTGGTTATCTACTCATAATTTGTCAAGAGAGGATCATAATTTGGACGCTCACCATTGTTATTCATCTCATAGACTCGATATATTTTTGTCATATGCCTATGTGCTTGATTTTCAAGATATTTCAAAGTATCTCACACAAGTGACATTAAGAGGATTTTTCGATTTTTTTGAAAGGCACTATTCGATAAAGCTCTTTTTATCCTAGACTTGTAAAGGATTATATTTGTTTTGATAAACATTCGATTTTTATCCTCTTCTCAAAATTATGCAATTGATTGCTCATATTCAGTCTTGTCAAAAAATCTTGTTCAAATACGTCTTTTAAATGAGGTCTCAACTATATGCTCTTGGATTTTCAAATTTCAAAAGAGACCTTATATTGCTTCTTATAAGCATATTTGAACTTACACGCTTTTATTAAACTCTTGATGATTTTCTTTATAGCATAGTATGTGTTACTTGTTATAGTGTCTATATTATTCGATATTACTATTCTCTTGTGCAAGATATCTTGTAAAGATTTTGCAGAAATTTTTGGTATAAACTCGATGATCAAGGCAACATTGTTCAAAACAAGGCAAGGTTAGTAGCTCAAAGGTATTGTCAAGAAGAAGGTATTGATTATGATGAAACATTTGCACCCGTAGCACATTTAGAAGCTATTCGCATTTTACTTGCCTATTCTTGTTTTAAGAAAAATTCAAGCTTTACCAAATGGATGTTAAATCCGCCTTTTTAAATGGTTTTATTCAAGAATAAGTCTATGTAAAACAACCTCCGGGGTTTGAAAATTTTTCTAGGCCTAATAATGTTTATAAACTTAAAAAGGCTTTGTATTGTTTAAAACAAGCACCCCGTGTATGGTATGATAGACTTAGCTATTTTTGCACACGAGGTAAAGTTGATACTATTCTCCTTGTTTTCGAAAACGGGCAAGATTGCTTACTTGTGCATATTTATATTGATGATATTATTTTTGGTGCTACTAATGAATCTTTGTGCAAAAAATTCTCTAAGTTGATGCAAGGTGAATCTGAGATGAGCATGATGGGGGAGCTTAATTTCTTCCTTGGACTTCAAGTTAAACAATTCCAAGAAGGTGGTTATATTTCAATCAAAGTATACAAAAGAACTTTTGAAGAAGGAAGAACCGTCCCTACTCCTATGGAAACCTATATCATGATTGATCAAGTTTGAGAAAGGCATATTGGTTGACAAAAAAATTCGAGGTATGTTTATCTATGTTTATTACTCCTTTAGACTCGACATTTTTTATGCCTTATGTCTATATGCTCGGCTTCAAAACTATCCCAACGAATCTCATTAATGTGTCGTTAAAAGAAATTTTAAAATATTTGAAAGGCCCTTCTTCTTATGACTTGTTTATCCAAAGTTTTAAAACGTTCATATTATTTGGGATAACAAGTCCGGTGATAATAATTTCTCAAAATATGGTTCGTTATAATCGAACTAAACATATTGAGATTCTAATTTTTCTAATGGATTGTGTTTCCTAAAACAAAAAAAAATTGAGATGTGTTTAATTCCGTCTCAAGGATAACTCGCGACATTTGTTTTCAATCGTTAATCGCTATAGTCTTTTACCTCATTTCAAGATTTTTTAGACATAATGTATATTGAATGAGGTCTATATTTGCATTTCGTATGTTTTTAAAACTTAGGGGTGAAAAATCGGATTTTTGGTTCAAAATTCGGACAGAACTCCAGGCACCAGTTTGAGGGAGGGGGACCGGTCGACCTATACCTCGACCGGTCGCCCAGAGCAAATTCTGAGTTTAAATTGGTTCTGTCCCAGACTTAGTCTATTTCATGCGTTTTGCACTATTTTCGCACCACTTTGCAAATTTCACAAACAATTCACTCAAAATGATTTCTTTCTTGTAAATTATATATTTTTGAGTTTATACTATTATTATATCATCCATGATACCCAACCTCTCCGATTAATTGGTAAGTTCTTCTTCATTATCTCAATTGGGTTGAACCCTTGAGAATGTGCTTCTTCGTTAATATTTTGTTGGCATTCTCATATATTTGTGTTGGACATGATGATTGATGTTGGATGATATTTGTACATCTTCTTTATTATTTGACGCCCGCCAAGTGTTCGACAAAATATTTATATGAAAAATTCATCACCTACATGATTCTCTCGATTTCAAAAGTCTTATATATTTATAGAGATCATGTTTTGTCAATCAAATGAGCTTTTGCAAATCAAATGATCAATTTTTTCCTCTTATTTGGATTATAAGCTTCATGTTCAAATAGCTCGATAAATCGGTTAAATTGAGAACTTTGATATGGATATATGATGTTTTTATCGTGCTAACATTCTTTTTTATGATTCCAAAGGGGGAGAAATAGGTTATAAGCACATTAACTCATAAAAGCTAAAATAAGCTCGCGAAAGAAGCTATAAGCTATGGCTCCTTAAAGGCAAGAACTATGAAGTATACTTAGTCCATTTGTTGTACTATGGACTTATTTACATGACTAATGATGTTTTGTTGACATGGGGAGCTTATAAGCTATTGATACTTAAGCTCAATATGTAAACGCTGAGCTTTTAGCATTTGGTTGATTGCTTCTATATTACTCTTGTTGTGCATGTTGAAAGGGGGAGCTTTTACAAAATACTTTTGAAAATCTTTATTCCCATCCTTGTGATTATTATGAATAGAAAGTTGTCGCTCTCAACGAAAATTTATTTTTAAACCGGAAAATTGTTTTGTTTTCAAAATCGACCTCTTTAAATTGTTTTGGTTTGTAATCTTCAAAAATGGGGAGTTTGTTAGATAAATATTTTTATCATGATTTTGATGATTTTGTTTTTACACCAAAATAATGCTTTTAAATGTTGTCCAAATACTCCTAAATGATTTAAAATATTTTTACTAATTTTTCGGAGTATTTCTTAAAGTTTATTTTCGAAAAATATTGGATAACACTTTTGATGATTTTGTGTTAATGTGTTTTTACACCAAAACAATGTTTCTAAATGTTGTCCAAATACTCCCGATCGGTCTAAAATATTTTTACTATTTTTTCGGAGTATTTCTTGAAGTTCATTTTCGACAAAAAATGGACAACTCCTCTGTTTTGAGGTCAACCGGTCGCCCTATAGGGCAACCAGTACCTGAAAGTTATGCAAAACAGAGAACATCTTGTTTGCTGAAAATAGGGGTTGGACAGGTCACCCTATAGGGAGACCGGTGAGGGCGACCGGTCGCCATATAGGGCGACTGGTACCTGAAGTTTGGTTAGAATTTGCAAACTTCTCTGTATTGATTTTTTGAAGAGGCAGACCGGTCCACAAAGGGGGCGACCGGTCGGACACCCCGCCGACCGGTCCCCCTGTGTATTTTTCGTGTAAAATACTTCAAACTCTTATCTCTACGCGACCGGTCACTCTAGGTTTTTGACAGCAAACTATCCGTTGAGTTTGCAGACTGCTTTTCCTTCAAATTGTGGGGTTGATTTCTAACATCTATAATCTTGATTTTAATTGCATTTTTTGTAGAAATCAGTCCCCAAGAGGAGCTTATCCATGATTAATCATCTCTTATAAATAGATGAAGTATTTGAGCAACACTTGAAGAGAGAATACTACAACACAACAAGATACATTCAAGCAAACACTTTTGCTCTTCTATTTCAATATTCTTGTTGTAATAGCCTAAGATCTTTCACTTTCACATCTTGAGGTCTAGGCTTTATTTCTTGATTACACTTGCACTCAAAATTGTATTATTCATTATCGAGTTGTAATATTGAATTTGTGGTCATCATTCAACACAAGATATCCTTGTAAGTGTTCTTGTGGTAAGAACACACTTGGGTGATCTAGGTGTTAGGTGCAAGAAGATTGTGGTAATCTTCTTATTGGAGAGTGTGGTGCTCTTTGAGGTGTTGAAGAATTTGGTATTCTTCAAGTCGGAAGATTGTGGTAATCTTCACAAAGTGCCGTTGAAGATTGTGGTAATCTTCAAGTGAGATTGCGGTAAACTCCAAAGAGGTGTTGTAAGGTGTTGTTGTATTAATTGTGGTAATTAATAAAATCTTTTTCTCTTTTTGAAATCCATCCCAAAAATATTGGGATGGTAGAGGATTAGGCCCTAGGTGGGTTGAACCTCTATAAATCGATGCGTGTTATTTACTTCCCGCACCTTCATTATTGTCTTGGCTTGTTTGATTCGAAAAAGAGGGCATAATCGAGAAAATAGAGATAATCTATTCACCCCCTCTAGATTATCGTAGCCGGTTGGACTTACACGGGCGACATGTCTTCTTTGCCGAAAGTTATCTCCTCCTGAGGTTTCTCCACACAGTATATCTCTTGACGAGACGTAGCATGGTGGAAATGAATTCCTTTTGAGCTTCGTAAGAGGGCTTTCTTAGTGCGAGTGGAGCCTCCGTACACTGGTCCTCCAGAGATGGCATTTATCACCTTCTAGTCGTCCATATGCTCTGGAAGCTACTATGAGCGTCTTAGCTTCGTTCGCATAGACGATGCCAAAATGGTGCTTCTTTTTAGGGTAGATCACTCGAAGTCAAGGTGTCTGATAAAATCAAAGTCTTTTTCTCCTAAATTTGGAAGTCTTCACTGATGGGAACTTGCCTGAAACACAAGCAAATGTTAGATTGGACCTGGGGCTATCCTAGGGAGGCGCCTCCGATGCTCAAATCAGCATGGTGAACAAGAGAGAATATTAAACAATATAGAGAATACTGAATGTGAATTATGTGTGATTATGTAAGATTAACTTACAAATGAGATGGAAGTACCTTTATATACTTGGGTAGCTGGCCTCCATATGTGGCACATTAATTAATAGGTAATTATTCGGATTAAATAAATATTTAAATAATAATAATATTAATAATAATAATAATAAAAGAACATTTTTGCCCCCAACATAAACTATTAATAAAATAAAATTAAAATTAAAAGAACATAAAAAATACAAAAAGGGGTTTGAACTTAATATTAATTTGCCTAGATATCCTCTTCGGGCGTTGTGGAATCAAAATTCATGCAATTTGCTTATTTGTTTACCCTTATTACCTTTTGGGAGTAACGTGACTCAGTCACTCCAATTGTTGTTGTGTTTGTTCCTTCCATGTCAAATTATTATTAAAATTATACTTAAATGTAATTTTTGTGTTCGCATCTCGGCTCTATATCAATCATCAATCCGATATTGGGCTTCAAATGAGTCAAGAGCCTAACATGAGTGTTGTCCAAAACGTTGTCACCAAATCTAGAAGTTTGTTCCACATGTATGGTTGAAACGACATCAGGTAAAGCCTCACATCCATAGCTAAAAAAAGTGTTGTCCAAATCATATATTTTTTTTTTTGCGACTACCATAGCAAAATGTCAAACACTTTGTTGGGCTTTGATCCAGCAGTCTGCATGCAATGGGCTTTAAAAGAGACGCGAGGCGTGGCCTACGATTCAAACTCATGAGCACTGGATTGCACAGTTAAAAGAGAGTTTAAAGGATTTGATATGGACTACCTATACCAATAGATGCATGTTCTTTCATGGTGTCCATTATATAGAAAATCTGAGGTTAAGCATGTTTGGCCTAAAGTAGACATGGGATGGGTGACCCCTGAGAAGCAATATTTTTCAGGAAGCGCGTGAGTGAGGACAAAGCATGCTAGAAAAGATTTGTGTTCGTTTATGAGGACAGTCGTCAATCTGATAAAGTGCTTGAGGTTCAACAATTGGTATCAATGCATGTCATGGGTTCGAATTCCCTTGGAAGCATCTTTGCATCATGCGAGAATCGGTGGAGCGAGATCTTTGGCGTAGCAGAGGTAAACGAACCAGAACTGAAGATAGGTTGTCAGGTGGCTGGAACTGAGGTAAACGACTTGGAACCGAAGGTTGCTGGGTAGCTGGAACTGAGAGGTTGGCGTGATGCAACGCTTGAACTGAAAAAGTTGGAGTAAGAACTGAGGAAGTTTGGCGGGCAGCAGAGGTTGCCGAGTACTGGAGCTGAGATGCTGGCAGGTGTTGGAAGGGGGATTGTGTGGCTTTGGTCCAACATCCTGTTTGCAATGGACTTTAAAAGTGGCTCGAGACGCGACTAGCGATTCAAACTCGTGACCGCTGGATTGCACAGTTAAAGGAGAGCTTAAAAGATTTTATATGAACTACCTATACCAACATATGCATCTTCTTTTCTGGTGCCCATTACATAGAAACTCCAAGGTTAAGCATGTTTGGTATGGAGTAGACATGAGATGGGTGACCCATTGGGAAACAATTTTCAGGGAGCTCATGAGTGAAGAGAAAGCGTGCTAGAAAAGATTTGTGTTGGTTTGTGGGGACATTCATCGATCTGGTAAAGCGCTTGAGGTCCGACACTTTTCATTATCTACACCATTAATATAATTTGTTATCTGCATCAAATTCTTTCTCTTACTCTTGTTGTTCGACATCACTTAAATTGAAGGGAATCATTGTTGGAGATTGATCTTCGACCTATAGAGGAACAACAACATTATCCTTACCACGGTTGAATGCCGATGAAGCCATGATAATTGGTAGATAGATAATTAATATGATTTAAAATAATATGAAGAAAAGTTAGATATATAATTGAGTGCTAATTGACAATTGGAATTTAAAATATAATTGATTAGAGAATTGAGAGTTTTTTTTGTATAATTGGGAGAAAGTACGAGAGAGAACACACACTCACATATGATTGAACCTGAATTAATCAATATGACAACACAAAACTCTATCACTGAAGCACAATGTTGATCCCATCAGAGAGTAGAGAGTTTTTAATTAAAAAAAGATGACTTTTTTTTATGTGGGGGGAGTATTTATTGAAAATCCAACAAGAATAAAATGAAAATGAAAAATAAAAGGGTCATAAGAGTGTTTAACACGGCCGCCATATTTGTTTTATCAATACTCTTCCAAAAAGGTTCAATTTGTAAAATAGATCGAATGTCAATGAAGTATTGTATAATTTCTAAAGATAATTACAACTTTTGTAACTAGGCTAAAGATCAAGATGTATTTTAATTACATGGAAAAAGGCTTATGACCATGTGCATTGGAACTTCTTATATCCTGTTCTTAGGAAATTTGGCTTCGCTCCTAAATGGACGGATTTAGCTCAAAAATGCATTGAAAATGTATGTTAATGCAAAATCGCATTGTAAAGTTTTTACACGCTTTTGATTAATAAATAGGTAGGGGTCCGCCTAACCCACATACGATATATATATAGAGAGAGAAATATAGTGGGAAAGGAGCAAAAGTAAGAGAAATTCCAGGGACCAATCTGCATTTTCTTGCCTTTGAATTTGGTCATGAATAGGGCTGCAATCAAACCGAAACGAGCCGAGCTTTTGAGTGTTTAAGTTTGACTCGTTTATTGTCGAGTCGAACTCCAGCCTGAATTTATCGAACATATTGATGGCTCACAAACGTTTTTGAGCTTAATCGAGCCTAAACGAGCTTCGTAAATATTAATTATAAATTAAATTATTCTTCAATTTATTACAAAAATAAAATTATATATATATATATATTTAAAACGCACAATATATTTACTAAAACTTATAATTTTATTCAAACAAATAGGTTTATTGTAATATTTTTATATTATCATAAATAAAAATTTGAAAAATTAAAATTAAAGTCAAATTATTAGTTTAATTTATACGAGCTTACTATCGAGCCTATTCACGAGCTTATTAACGAGTCTGTTCATGAGCTAACGAACCGAATATCTCTAATTTTGAGTTTAGTTCATTTATTTTAAGGATCCTCATTAAACGAACTCAAACGAGCTTATATCGAATCGAGCTCCGAATAGCTCATGAGCGATGTGGTTCATTTGCAGCCCCTAGTCATGAAACATTTCATCTTTGTGGTGCATGTGAACAAAATACCTACCCAAATATAATAAAGTAAAGAAGCTGAAAATTATCTCTTTTACGGCTTTCACAAACGCACGCCTTATGGAAAGTTTGTAATGTTAAATAACGTAGCAATATTAAATTGTACATAGGACCATGTCGCCCTAAACATGTCCCACAAAAAGAAGATTAAATAAAGGGAAATTTTTTTAATAGGGTACAGTTTTAAGAAAATCTATCAATATAAAATTTAAAATTTCAACTTTCTTAAATTAAGACCTAATTTTTATTTTTTTTTCTCGAATTGGGCCCCATCTCAAATTTTGGGTTCTAACGTTAAGATCCAAACTTTCAACATTTTCAAATCAAGACTCAATTTTTATTTTTTTCTCAAATCAATCCCTCCCCTAAATTTTGGGTTCTCACTCTAGGTTTTAGAATTTAACAAAAAGTGAAATATTAGTGTAATGTATAACGTCAGCCACAAAAAATATTTTATTTCCTCTTTTCGCTTTTTTTGCTCATTTTTTTCCTACTTCATACTTATTGTCAAGGTGCAGATACGGAGATTTGTACATTTAATTAAATGTATGAAGCTAACAAAATGAAAAAAATAGTAAAATATTTGTCGGTTACTAAAAAATAAGATATCCAAATTATGAATGAAAAGGTAGTAAAATATTTTTCGGTTACTAAAAAAATAAGATAGCCAAATTATGATTGAATTTTAAAGTTTAAAACAAGTATCGATTAGGAAAAAAGGGATGAGCGGAAAAATAAAAGAGAAAGAAAAATATTTTTTGTGACTCGCGTGACAGACTACATTAACATTTCTCTTTTTATTAAATTTTAAAACCTGAAGTGAGAACCGAAAATTTGGAGGGAGGGCCCGATTTGAGAAAAAAAATAAAAAATGGGTCTTGATTTGTGAATATTGAAATTTTGGGTCTTGAAGTGAGGACCCAAAATTTGAGGGAAGACCTAATTTGAGAGAAAAATAAAAATTGGATTTTGATTTGACAATGTTGAAATTTTAGGTCTTAAAATGATAGAATTTCTTTAATTTGGATCCTATTATGAAATTATCCCATTAAAAATATTATGTACAATAAGATAACTAGTGACACAGACGGGACCTTAAAGATATTTTCACATTATTTTTTATTAAAGGGAATTATAGTATTCATATGACGAGTCGAACATTTCGTCGGGACTCGTGTGTGCCCGCAAAAAGTTTCAATAACATACTCCACCTTAAAGCGTAAATTACGGGTCTGGCAAACTCTACTTCTGTTAATAAGTACATTTTGTTCTCAAACTCTACTGCCCCTAATCAACCTCGTTCAGCTTTTTCTAAATTTTTAAAATTTATTTGGGATAACTAAAGAAAACTATCCTTGAGATTTTACCTATGAAGTACTGTCTACATATTCTGTATAGTTTAGTTTTGCTGTATAGATACCTTGTATAGATACTTTTGAAACAATGTTTCTCTAATAAAATTGGTTGGGGATGCCCTCAATCCCTCACCCCGATTGAGTGTTTATTCAAAAAAAATAAAAAATTGACCTATAAAGTACTGATAAGTTATACCGGTACAAGAGACGAGTATGAGATTGACATGTTCAACATCAAATAGACCTCAATTGAGATTGGCCCATAGTCGGATCCACATAGGGGCTGCACTGGGCTCAAGCCCAGTGCAATTTTTCAAAAACATTATTTTTAGTACCATAATTTCAACAATATTAAAATTAGCCCCCCAAAATTTAATGCAAAACCCAAGTCTCACTCCAAATGCTAAATTCAATTTAAAAATCAAGAATGAAGGATGTAAAACTTTTGTATTATCCTGATATTGATGTTATGTTTAATATATTTGTGATTTTTATTTATCATTTATATACTTATTATGTCATTACCTTTAAACTGTACTTAACTATTTGTATTGGTAATTTATTATAATATATATCTAAGTATCAAATATATTAAGAAAATCACATATGTTATTAGTTTAATGCCCTAAGGATCCTAGCTAAATCAAATAAAAATTTTGTTTATTGTGTTTATCTTCTTTGTACCATGTTTCTCCTGTTTTTTTAGTTGTGCTTGGTATAAATTTTAGGACCAATAAGGTTATTATGTTGTGTCCGGGCTTGAGCTTATCGCGCCGAGTTTTTCAAACGATTTGCCACCCCCTAAGTGCTATAAAGTATGAAATTAAAAACGTTATCTATGTTTTTAGATTTTTTATATTTAGTTATTGACTTCTTGTTATTTTGTGGCAAGAAAACAAATAATATTAAGAGTAGAATATGTTAAATTTGATTACTAATATAAAAATACCACTGAATTTGTCTCCTATGAAGCAGTTTCTACTCTTTATTATTAAATAATGTAATTTTTTAATAATTTGTTATATATATATATATTTTCTTTGTTTTATATACAGATAATTTTCCTAATGAAATTTTAACTTCTTAGCCCACCCAATTACTAATTCCTGGATCCGCCACTGGATTGGCCTGTGTTCAACTGCAAATATAATTGTTCTGAGGCCAACTAGATTGAATTGACCATCCATGCGCGATCATATCAGTGCGATCGAGGCATCGAGCTTTTAAAACAGTGCTAACTTACAATCAGATACTGTCTTACAAAAAATAATAGAAAAAAGTTAGTTTAATGATGTCATGGGAGAAAAGGCGGTTTGGAGTTGAAGCGTATTCACATTAGATGGGGTCCGAAGTGTCTAGGGATGACAATGGATAGGGTACCCACCCATTTAAGACTACATATACCCGATTCCTATAATATTTATACTACCCATACCTGTCCCAAACCCGATTAAAAAACTACATCTATTACTCGTACCCATCTCAAATTCATTTCCCGGTACCCGCGTACTATCCATACCCGCCTAAAACACATTTATTTTATATAAAAAATTATAATTATATGAATATTTTTAGATAATATTATATGAACACCCTACTAAAAACTTATCATATAAGAAAATGCTTATTTGTAAGATTCTTAATAAATATAACAATTTTAATTTTGTAAGTCACTATAGACTATAATCATTCATCAACTAAACCAAAAGCATCACATAAATACAATGTATAACTTCCAGTGACTCTGCCGATCGAACACTCTGTTGTGCCCATGTCAGAGAAAACGATAATTGTAGAAGCAAGGATGAAAGAGATTGAAAGAAAGACAAATGCCCGCATTGAAGAAGTGTTGAAACATTACAGTGGCATTCTGGCAGGGAAGGATCAAGATGCTATTCCAGATGACGGAGACGAGCCAATATCAGTTGAAGAATTTAAGACGCTTGAATCCGAAGGCTATTTCCAGAAGATGTCTGTAGCCCAAGCTTGGGATCTGTTCTGGGAGAAGGGTCTTAAGTTGTGCGAAGAAACTGATAGGCAGCAGACTACCAACAACCATTCAGCTGGTAAGCAGAAGACTCCTGTACAATATACACCCAAAGGAGGAGGAAGAAGTGGTGGAGGAAGAGGTTTTCGACCTAGACCTCAACCCAAAAATATTGAATATGTAGATCCCGGAAAGATGGGAAGGATCTTCTGGGCTGGCTATCATGAAGTAGTGAATCTGGAAGTAGCTAGGAAGAATACTGAATATGTGAAAAGAAAAGAAGAGGAAAACAGAAGACAAGACGAGCTATGGGAAGAAAGGAAGCAAAAAAGATGCTGCAGCAAAGAGAGCTTATGAAAAGAAGAAAGCAGATGAAAGAAAAAGGAAGAGAACTGATGATGACAGAGATGAAGAGGAAAGAAGGAGGCAACAAAGGCGATGAAGTGTTGCTGTGAACCCTTCATGTATTTTACTCTTGCAACTACATATTTGTGTAAGTCTTATGTATATTCAATAAAGCGTTTTGTAATTTCTCACTGTGTATTTGCATCTTAGCATAGATGTTTGTAATTTGCTTAGATATAAGTATGCTCTGATACACTTTGTGAACAACTGTGTAAAGGACAAGAATGCTATGATCAATAAAATGAATGATTCTACGCATATATTCTTTGTTACTGCATTGTCTGTATGTATCTCTGGTGTTTACATTTATGTTTATAATTTTAAGTTTTGGCATCGTCAAAAAGGGGGAAATTGTCGGGAAATTTATTGTTTAGATTTTGATGAATGTCATGTAAAACTTAGACTAGAAAGTTGGTACCCCATTTTCCGTGTAAATTTCATTGTAATAGATAGAGCTGGATGAGCTGAGTCAAGTCAGCTATGCCTGGAAATACAAGAAGTCAACTGAAGACTAAATAGAAGACTCCGTTGTGGAACATCTAAGTATGGCCAAGATAGAAGATCAAGGACTAGACTGAAGACGTAACATCTGAGGAACAGCCGTGTGAAGAGTCAGTCAAGTCAACTCAAGAAGCCAAGTCACAAGTTGAAAGTGACAGATGAGTCTTTCAATGATTGAAGTAGACTCAAGTCACCTGGGGAAGAGGCAACAACAAAGAGGAGTTAATCAAAAAATCTGTTGCACAGAAGTCAAGAACATTACGTGAATAAGTAATACAACCATGCTGCCAGGTATTAAAGTGCTCGCCCTAGAAGCGTGCAAAAGGAATAAACCAATGGGAAGCACTGCACCTCGTGTCAGGACCTGAAAAGCTGAACATTCATCTAATACAAGGAAAGGTCTGCATCTCAAGATTGAAAACCAAGAAAAGACAAGCCAACGAACATAAGTGTCTTTTGAAAATCAACCTATCTCTTCAACGGGCAGATTTTTGAAAGTTCACTATAAAGGCTGAGAAAATTCATTGAGAAGAGGTTACCTTGATTACCTGAACTACAAACAAGCAAACAATACTCAAATTTGTAACCTGCAAAATATTCTCAAGATATTCAAGCAAAATCCTCAAGCCTAAAAATCGAAGGAAATCAATCCAACACAAAGCTGTGAAGGAAAGACAACTTCAAACTGTTGAAGAGGAAACTTTTGAAGAATCAAAAGGGGTCTAGTTTCCAAGGAGGATTGTAGGAAGGTTCAAGGTCGAACCAATCTCAAGTTATTGGAGGGCTTCGTGATCAAATCCAAGAAGCTTGAGAAAGTGAGCTGAAGTAGCAAGGCAGCTGCCATGTGAAGAAGCTGAGTCGGAAGAGAAGCCAGCTGTGTGACCAAGGCATCTCTAGAATGAGTCCAACGAGCAAGTTAGCTATGTGATCAAGATTTGTCTCTAGACTGATAAACATTTTGTGAACTGATCATTACTTAGTTGATTCCTCCAGGAGTTGGAGAAGAGAGGATTAGAAGAATTACCCCATCTTCTAACCTCTATAAAAATTATTTGTGTCATTTACATTTCAACACTATTATTTTCCTGCATACTAACTTTATATCTGCAGATAATTTGCTATCCAACTGATTAATAACTAAGTGCTAAAATCAAGTGTTAGAACAAGTTTAAAACAAATACAATGGTGTTTAAGTCTTCCGCTGAAAAATTCAACATTGCCAAGTTAAAGTTTAGGTTAAACAATTGAGTTATTCTATCAACAGCTCTATCAAGTCTGTTGAGTGGCTAACTCTGCTGATTAACTAACTCAGCTGTCCCTCAAGGACTTAGCTGTGTGTTAACTCTGTAATATTTTAAAAGGACTAAAATCAAAAAGTTGGTAAGGTTTATTCAACCCCCCTTCTAAACCTTACTCACACCCTTGGGACATACACGCACGACCGTGTGAGGTGCTTCAGCGGTTTCAGGGTGAAAAAACCATCGCACGGTTCGCTGGTGTAAGTCCACACGGGCTTGTAAGGCTGGGTTGGACAAACCCCGCACGGCCGTGTGAGGCTATACGGCCGGGCCGTGTGGGACTCTGCAAACGCATTTTTTCAGAGTCCTTTTCCCGTTCTAACTCTACAAATGATCTCTCCAAGCACCTATATAAATAGGACCAAGGTCTGAATGAATTTTCATCATCCAAAATCACTTCATACACAACACAACACATTAAATTACACAGTAATACAAGATTTGAAGTCTTCTGAGAGAGGAGGACTAGGTCGCGAAGACAACCACAAGGCCTTTCACATCCACGGGAGCACAAGAGCTTCTAAGGCTTAGGAGGGGAATCCATCTTGACAAGAAGGGGTTTTCTTTCTATATCTAGATCTCTTGTCTGTGCTTAAACGATGTCATAATGTTGATTTCGAATTTGTCTATTGTTAGATATTTTTCTAACCTATATTTTTCTAACTGAAGTAAGGTTGTCGTATCCACATGGAATAATTATCAAATTGTTGCTAAGTACTATAATAGAATAGTCCAACTTTATTTAGAAATTCAATATTTGATGGAGTTTATTATACTAAAATAGCAAAAATAAATTAAGAATATGAAAATAAAAATCATCAATTACCAATTTATAAGTCAAGATTTCTACAATAATCATTTCCTTTCTCGAGTGACAAATGATTTTAGATCTCAATTGGGAAATCAATATCTCTATAAAAATCACCAATTGAAATCTCAATAAAAACTATGAATCTTAATAAATAACTTCAAAGGATTCACAAATCTCTCAATTCTATGAAATCCTAGGTTATGCTATTTCAAGGTCATGCATTAAATTACCTCTCTCAAGTGTCAAATCAAATATACCAAATACTCTAAATTATTGATCAAGTAATTTAGAAGCAATAGATCCAAATAGCACAAATAAATTGAGAGATCTAGATTGGCAAACCACAATCTCAAAACATAAGTTCAAACATAGATTACATCATCCCTCTAGAATTATAGAGTTTAGCTCATGATAAAAGAAAATGAATCCATAAGAATACAACAATACATCTTACAAGATATGAAGAAAGCAATAAAATAAGAACAAGAGTGGAGGGATCTTCTCTATTTCTAGATGATAAAAGCCTTCAATCTTCTTCTCCAAGCCTTTCCCAAGATCTTCCAAGCCTTCTCTTATGTCTTCTAGATGTTTTGTTGGCTTCCCAAGGGTCCAAGATCCCTAATTTCACGCCCCAAGGCTTCTATTTATAGTCCCAAATAAGTCCCCAAAAAAGGGTCGGTGACATAGGAAATTCCGCCCGCGCGCGCGCGCCGGGCATCATGGGCGCCAAAGAATTATGCTTTGCAAAATCTTGCCGGCACTCGCAGTCACGGGCATTAAGCGCCGCAGCCGCCCCACTTGAATTTTTGGAGTGTTGGCCCTGTTTCAGGCGCTGCAGCGCCCGCCCGTCTTAAGGGTTTCTTCTTCTTCAAACGCAATTTCTTCCTTCTTAGCACCGTTTTTCGTTATTTTCTTCATTTTCCGGCTACTAAATCTGTATTGACTCTTCATTGACACTTAATGAAATAAATTGGACTCTAACGACTCTAAAACACCCAAAAATAATACAAAATCCTAATCTAAAATACTCGATTAGTTGGTAAAATACCAACTTAACAAATACCCCAAAACTTAAGCTATTGTTTGTCCTCAAACAATTACAACTCTAAAATGAAAAATACAAAACAACAACGACACAAACAACTTCAAAACTTCACAACCAATAACATCTGTCTTATTACTCATTTCACTATCAATCAAGCATGCGTTTTGACATTGTGATCAAAAGTGTTGAATGTCCATGACAATTCTGTTTACATTATTCAAATTGATTCACGCAATCGAATGTTATCAAGATGATCTACTTCTAAATATCAAGAGATAATGATTACCGGATTCCATAAGTTTGTCATTCACACTAATCTCCACTAATGTAGGCCAATGTAAAACAAGTATCAATAGGACTTTCAAGGCTTGTAATGTGGGCTTAGGATGAGGTAGGAAAATATAGGATTAAGTGGCTCAACTCACCCAAACACACAATTATCATTTCAAACCACCAGTTGCCAAACAAAATAGCTACCTTCACTTTTGTTGAATTCTCGATTATTCTCCTTTATGAACCTTTATTTTTTTTTCTTCGAAACCCCCATACTTATTCTTTTGCATATTTTAACACACGGGGTTTCATATCTTCTTTTTCTCGGGCAACTTCATGCAAGTAACATATACCCTACTTATCATACCCTCCTCAACCTTCAACATATTGTGTGTATGAGTGATGGGTAATTAAGATTTTCACATGTAGGCTCAAGGTATAAGATTGGTAGCCAAAGAACGGGTTTAATAGGCTCAAAGGGGACACTAGTGAAATATAGCGTATAAAGGTAGGAATTTTGGCTCTAGCTTGTTCAAAGATGGCCTAAATTATTTCCTTAATGTTACTTCACCTAGGATTTCTCCTCAATTAGTGATCAAACAAGTTCTAGAATCCGGTGGGATCATACAAGCAACACTCAACTTCATCAATCATTATCGAATAAATTAACAGAATTATGCATGTATATGAAATCAATGAAGCAAAATATAGATCACCATTTAAAAACATGCTCTTGTGACAGTTCAACTCGTAATCAACAAATCTACTTAGTCATGCATTTCTACAGTTCAGCATACTACTCGACTCGATTTTGTTTTCTTTATTTTTTTTATTTTTTTTGACACGACTCAATATACAGAAAATAAACAAATACAGATTACAGCCCCCAAACTTAGAATGAACATTATCCCCAATGGAGAGTGATAAAAACTTTCCTGGTAGCCGGAGTGGCTAGGACTCCTCATCGGAATCCCTATTTGAGTCGTGTGGTGGAAGGTGAGCAATAGGACCCGGTGGTGGTAGTGTCGAACTGGAACTGTGGGTGCGTCTGGCTATATATATGGGCAAGAACTCGGTTGTGCTCATTCACATATTCCTCCCATGCAGCTCTGTGGCATTGCTCAGCTACAAAAGCCCTTCTCAATTCTCGTACTTCGCAAACTAATGCGGCTGAAGGGTCGTCATTATGATGTGAGCCTCTAGAACGAGAATGGTCCGCCACTGAACCGGATGGAGCATCAATATTTTGTGACTAGGCTTGAGCCTGAGGCTCAACAAGTGGAAGAGAAAATTCGGGACCAAGGATATATCCCGCACCCTTCAGATTAGGCACACCACCTGCCCATTCTTTGTAGGAAGCAATAATAGCTGAATCTATAGGCCCTTTAGGCCTTTCCAATGGCTCGAAGTTATCCCATGTAACACCCCTTTTCTTACATAACCCACAAATGAAGGCCGGTAATATTAGTCCCCCGGATTTGCAGTGTAGAACTTTGTAGCGAAGGGACCTTGCAATAATAACCGATGGGTCGAATTGTATGTCAGGAACGATAGCATATAAAAGATGGGCTCTTTCCTTAGTGACGTCACTAACATGCTTGGTAGGGATCAAATTATTACATATAAAGTGATACCAAGCTCGCCCATACCGACCGACTAAGCCGCGTGTGGGGAAAAGAAGAAGCACCTCTCTCAACTTTAATATGACGTACCTCAGTTCCTGGCCGACATAAAGTATTACAAGTTGTCTCCATATTCGGTGGTTGCGAGACGAATTCAACATACACTGAGTGATCCACCTCTGGTAGTCCATAGTATCTCCTTATCGCTTCTGCATCAGTGAGTACATTTTTTACTCCACGTACAAAAATCTCCTTGTGATGGCCAGTTGGGGACTTCGTATTCGCATAAAATTCCCGAAAAATATTCGGTGCGAATGGTCCAGGTTGGGCACAAAGTTTCTTCCATCGCTTTTGGTGTATCATATGTGCAAGCTTACCATCATTCGGCCCCGAGTTGCAATCCCCGTTCCGCCGTTATACTCTTCGTGCTTAGTGTGTTATTGTACAACTCTTATGCTTCCAAGTTAATAAAATGGTTTTCATCATATTCTTCGGAAGTACTCGCCACACTTTTGCCCTTGCTTGTTTTCTTTGTTCTTGGCATTTTAATTGATCGTGAAATCACCTGGAAAATGACACAAAGCAAGACAACACATAGAACACACAATACGAGTTAGGGGTTAGGAATTCTCGCAACTTCTCAAGAAATATTCATCCTTGTCATCAATTCATGAGCAAATTGCATTTAGTACATAATGATGACAAAAATCAAATGCCTAAGTGTCAGGGGTGCACATTCGGTCGGAACCGAACCGAACCGACCGAACTTTCGGTTAACCGAAAACCGAAATTGACCAAAATTCCAAACCGAAAACCGAACCGAAATGCTCGGTTTGGTTCGGTTTTCGACCAAAGTTTGTTCGGTCGGTTCGGTTTGGTTTCCAACGGACCGAAATTTAATGAAATTCAAAAAAAAAAATTATCCCTCCTATGTTGTTTTTGTAAAGTTCCCTGTAGTCAATGCAAAATTTATCCCTTTTGTCATCAGAAAATATCAAACCACATATTGTCAATTGATAAACGTTTGACCCATTCTCGCTTGAAACCTGGGATTTTGGGCTTCTCACATTTCTGTAGTAACAACTAACAAGCCCATTAGCGCTCATCTAATTGTACTTTATTTTCATGGAAAATCTTTAGAAAATTAATTGGGTTACTAATGAAGAAAGAACAGAGACTACACTGAATACAAAATGCCTATAGATCATCATTCATCATAGCAAGTAAAATTAGCTCAATGACTCGACCTCATTCAACTATTCAAGTACATAATAATTAATAACAAGCTACTAGATCAATATCAACCTGCTACTTTCCATTTACGTTCCATGACATCAAAAGATCAAATAATTAAAAACCACTAGATCATCAAGTCAAAAAGCAAATATTTCTAGTTACTACTTAGTGCCAAGTACCAATCAATTTACATCAAAAATAATATAAACTACTTCAGTCCACTGTCCAAAATCTACACCCAGCCAATAATCATAAAGTAAGGATATTAGAATCCGCACCAACGCCCGTAGCCAACAAATCTGCAACCATTTTATGAAGAACACAAAATTAGAAGGAAATACAAGTATATTATAAATGACTTCTAAAGTCTAAATAAATATTAAAATTATACCTTGTTCAATCTTCTTTATAAAATCATAATCATCTTCCGAAGATTTTAACGGAGAATGACGAAGCCAATCTTGGCCACAAATTAATGCTTGAGTCATTTTAGGAGTCAATGAAGATCTCAAATCATCAACTACACGACCCCTAGTGCTAAATGTTGACTCCGAAGCTACAGTAGATATAGGCAAAACCATTACATCACGAGTCAATCTGGCTAAAATGGGAAGTCTACGACTTTGAAATTTCCACCAATCCAGAACCTCAAAACCTTTAGTAGCTTTCTCCAAACACTCATTTAAATACATATCTAACTGTGATTCTTCACCCCCTATCCCAGATACCAACTCTTGAATGTGAAGTTTCTTATCCATACTATCTGTTGGAAATCTACTTTCACTATGCAAACCTGAAGAAGGCGATGATGTTGATGATGTCGCTGAAGCGTATACTTTTTTGTACTCATCAAAAAGATCATAAAGTGCAGATTTTGCCAAATTTGATATCTCTTCTCCACGCTGAGGCCCATACATTTTTTTCAAATAATATTGTAACACAATGAACTTGTGACGTGGGTCAAGTACAAAACCAATATACAATATCATATTAAACCTTTCTACATCCCCCCAGTATTTTTGAAACTTCAATTGCATCCTCGCAGCCATATCCACCAAGCTATCATCATCACTCTTAAGCCAATTATTCAAATGTTCACTGATTTCAAATATATCAACCAAGAAAGTGTTAGAAGTCACATATGTCGATCCAGAAACTCGAAGAGTGAGTTCATAAAAATAACGCAATATTGTCACAAATTTTTCCACAACAATCCTATCTCTTGACTGGGCAAACCAATATTTCCATGCGTTCCACCAGGCATAAAATCAGCACAAAAATCAAAATCATTGACCTCATATCTATCAAAAACACCCTGATAAATTAAAGCCGTTTCTAGCATTTTATAAACAGAGTTCCATCTTGTGCAAACATCTAGGCATAATGATTTCTTACACTCGATTCCCTCCTCAATGATAAAATTGTTAAACTTCTTTAGTCGCATAGGTGATTGCCTCACATACCGCACCACTGTGCGAACACGCACAATTGACTCATTCAACTCTTTCATTCCATCTGTCACTATAAGATTTATAATATGAGCCACACATCGCATATGCATATATTTTCCATTCAAAATTGAAGTCCCCCAATTATTAAGTCTTCTTTTCAAATAGGCTACTGTAACATCATTAGCAGAAGCATTATCAACAGTAATACCAAAAATCTTGTCAATTCCCCATTCACGAAGACATTTCTCAATCACAAGACCAACCTCATCACCTTTATGATTAGGAGCTGGAACAAAATTAAGAATCAATTTATGCAATTTCCAATCATCATCAATATAATGACCAGTCAGACATACGTAACTAAGGTTTTGATTAGATGTCCAAATATCAGTTGTCAAGGAAATTCTTTGTCCAGAAGCCTTAAGATGAGTTTTCAACTTGTTTTGTTCAACAAAATACATTTTAAGAGCATCTCTGGCTATAGTTGTTCTTGAAGGCACAAAATATTGGGGACATGCAGTACCCATAACTCCTCTAAATCCTTCATTTCCACAAATTTGAACGGCAATTCATCAATAACAATCATGCGAGCAACATATTTTCTAACAACTTCTTGATCAAACTTCCAATGTGAACTTCCTTCTTTCGTGACACCACTTATATTTTGACAAAAGTTTGCAATTGTTTGATTATCTCCAATGTTATCAGGGTGTTTTTTCAAGCTTTCATGTGACTATTCAAACGTATACCATTTTTCACGGATCAAGTGAAATATGTTCTATCACAATACTTACATTTTGCCCGAGGCTTACCATCTTCGTCTTTGTAATGTTTGAAGTGATCCCATACTCGAGATCTTCTAGATATTTCTTTCCTCTTTGGCTTTTCATTTTGTTCTTCAACTTCTTTCGAAGTTTCCACCTCGCACCTTTCAGTTGTGTCATTTGCACCCCCATATTCAGCTTCCATTGAATGAGGATTTGGAACTGCGGTTCTCGAACATGTTGTGTCACCTTGTCCACTTTCCATACCTAAAATGATAGAATTTAATTAATACAATGTTAAATGTTGATTCATCCCAACAAAAATTGCATCAAAAAATAACCATGTCTTCATCACCAAGCAATGAAATGGCCATTTACAAGAAATAATCAACACTCATTTACACATTCTGTAATGCAAATATACTATTGAATCTATTGAACATATGTCACCCAATTAATATTACAAGCAAATAGGTCACAAAAAAATGCTGAACTATTGATTCTGTTACAAGAAATATGCTGAACTATTGATTCTATCACAAAAATATGTCACCCAATTAATATACTATTGATTATATTACAAGAAATAATCAACACTCATCAAAAAACGATTATATGACAAGCAAATAGGTCACAAAAAAATGCTGAACTAATATCTTCCAAACATGGCAAGAAATAATTTCAGCTCCTCCGGTCAGTGGAGTTTTACCTTTGAGAAAATACTCTCCTCCAAAGCTTTCTGATATCTGTCACGGACCTTTGACAAAATAAGAAACAAAAGCAAAACATGATTTGGGGGCTAGGGTTTGACAAAATAAGAAACAAGAAATAAAAAATAAGAAATATCTTCACCTCTGGGAGAAAGGTCATCGGAGTTCGGGCGGTGGAGTCTTGTCAGCTTACCGGTTAGATTTTTCCGTTCCGTTCGTCAATTTCAGTCGAGATAGACAAAGTGAGAGTTGTGTGCGTATAGAAGGGGAATGAAATAACTTAGAAAAAATTTAAACCCTTTTAATCTTTCAGTCTCTGTTTTTGTGTTTGTTACTTAAAAAGCACTTTTGTGAAAGGAAAAAATCACTTTTTTTAGGATTTGAAAAAGCACTTTTGTTAATTGGAAAAAGAGCACTTTTTTTAAACATAAAGCCCAAATTTCAGCGGCGGCTTGCCCCCCACCAACGTGAGTTTATTTATTTTTTTAAATAAATAAATATATATATATATATATATTAATATATATAAAGTTCGGTTTTTCGGTCGGTTTGGTTAACCGGTCCTCCTCATCCGAACCGAAATCGAAAACCGAACTTGACCAAACTTAAAACCGAATACCGAACTGAACTTTTCGGTTCAATTTCGGTCCAAACCGAACGGCCGGTTTCAGTTCGGTGTGGTCGGTTAACCCGGACTGTGTGCACCCCTACTAAGTGTAATATTTTTCATTAAGACATTTTCACAAACACCTTGTAGGCATATATGCAAAGTAGAGATGAACACCAAAATTTAGACCCAATTCATACCCAATATTCAACACCAACCTAATTCTAGCACATAATAGTCATATATCATCACAATTTATCAATAATTTATCAAGCAATTCGAAATTATAATGATATTTAACATTCTCACTTTTTAACCCAAGGCTTGAAAACTTGAAAAACAAATGGTGTACAATGGAAGCAAACTTACCTACTTGATGGAGAAGATGAATATGATGATCAAGTTGTTCAATTGCCCACTTGAATGATGCAAAATTGAAGGCTTGTTTGAAGTTTCGTAGAAAAAGAGAGAATGGACGAGAGAAGCGTGAGGGTGTGTGTGTGCTTGTATTTTTGAAAACACAAGGCTGAAAGCCTTTTAATTAGTCTTACCCGCTCGGGCGCTGCAACGCCCGAGCATTTTCAAATTGTCGTCTTCCCTGTACCGGGCACTGTAGCGCCCGCCCCGAATTCTGCAATTTTGTTTTTAATTAAAAATTTTATTTTTATAAACTTAAATAAAAAACAAACTAAAAATTTAAAATCACACACAGATTAATTCACACAAAAAATCACACCAAAATTCAAATAATAACAAACCAAATAAAAGAAAATAAAATCACACTAAAAATGCGATCACACAACAATCACTTGGGTTGCCTCCCATGAAGCGCTAAAGTTATAGTCGTTAGCCGGACTTAACTACTCGGGCTCAAAAACTTTCATCACCAAGTGGAAGATTTAAAACCTTCCTTGCTTCATTCCTGAAATAATGTTTTAATCTTTGTCCGTTCACTTGGAATAAATTCCCATCATTTCTTCTCAATTCGACGGCACCATAGGGAAACACACACTCAATCCCAAATGGCCCGGACCATCGTGATTTGAGTTTACCTGGAAAAAGTTTCAATCTAGAATTGAACAATAACACTTGTTGGTCGGGTAAGAATTCACGTGGCAAAATCATTTGATCATGCCATTTTTTTGTTTTTTCTTTATACATTTTGGCAATCTTATGATTCGTGATGAAATTCTTTCATTTCGTTTAATTGAAGTAATCGATTTTCATCGGCCTCTTTTAAGTTAAAATTCAATTTCTTAATTACCCATTAAGCTCGATGCTCAAGTTCAACCGGCAAATGGCACGCTTTACCAAACACCAATCGATATGGTGACATACCAATAGGTGTTTTGTAAGCCGTGCGATAAGCTCATAAAGTATCATCGAGCTTTTGTGCCCAATCCTTTCGATTAAAACTTACAGTTTTCTCAAGAATTTGTTGCACTTCATGATTGGAGATTTTGGCTTGACCATTAGATTGAGGATGGTAACCAAGCGTAATCTTATGACGCACACCAAATTTAGCAAGAAGGTTATTAAATAATTTATTACAAAAGTGCGTACCTTCATCACTTACAATAGCTCGATGAGTACCAAACCGGGTGAAAATATGCTTGTGCAAGAATTTTAGTACTACATTAGCATCGTTCGTTGGTGTAGCAATCGCCTCTACCCACTTGGAGGCGTAGTTAACTGCAAGCAAAATGTACAGATTTCCATAGGACGCAGGAAATGTCCCCATAAAGTCAATACCCCATACATCAAACTGTTAGTCCAAGTGGCTACGATAATCTAGAGGGGGTGAATAGATTATGCCGATTTTTTGCAATTAAACCTCTTTTTTGAATGATCAAACAAAGACAATAATAAATGTGTGGAAATTAAACAACACGCCTCGATTTATAGAGGTTCAACCCACCTAGGGCCTAGTCCTCTACCACCCCAGTATCTCCTGGATGGATTTCAAAAAGAAAAAAGATTTTATTAATTACTACAATTAATACAACATCACCTTACAACAACTCTTTGGAGATTATGTCAATCTCCCTTGATGAATACCACAATCTTCTACGGCACCTTGCGAAGATTACCACAATCTTCAACCTTGAAGAATACCAAATTCTTCAACACCTCAAAGAGCACCAAACTCTTCAATAAGAAGATTACCACAATCTTCTTGCACCTAACACCTAGATCACCCAAGTGTGTTCTTACCACAAGAACACTCACAAGGATATCTTGTGTTGAATGATGAACCCAAAAAGTCAAGATTACAACTCTATAATGAACAATACAATTTTGAGTGCAAGTGTAATCAAGAATTAAGCCTAGACCTCAAGATGTGAAAGTGAAATACTTAGGCTATATATACAACAAGAGTGTTGGATATGAAAGCTTAGAAATTTGCAGATTTCTTGTTGTGTATTTGCTTGTGTTATCCCTCTTTTGTGTCTTCAAATCATCCCCTATTTATAGGAGAGTCTTCACAAACATAGGCTCCTCCTTCTTCACTTTTGTCTACCAAAAGAAGATCACAAGATGTAGAAATATTGTACAAAAATGAAAAGCAAATCTTGCTGATATGGAATTTCGACGGTACAAATTTGTTTGTCAAAAAGATTACCGCAGTAGCGACCGGCCGCCATGTATAAAATTTCGAACGTGGAATGAAATTAGTGCGATCCAGGTACCGTTCAGGAGGGGCGACCGGTCATAGGGGGGTCCGACCAGTCGCCCTAGGGTCCAACCGGTCGGCCCTAGCTTGGACCGGTCGCCCTCCCTATTTTTTTCACAGAATTGATTTCTGTTTCCTTTTTCGTGCTTTTAGATATGGGTCGACCATTTGGTCGACCGGTCGACCTCCAAATTAAAATGTTGTCCGATTTTTGTCAAAAATAAACTTTAAAAAATACTCCGAAAAATTAGTAAAAACATTTTAAATCAATTGGGAGTTTTTGGACAACATTTATAAACATTGTTTTGGTATAAAAACTCATTTAAACAAAATCATCAAAATCTTGATAAAAACATTTATCTAACAATCTCCCCCTTTTTTATGATTACAAACCAAAACAATTTTAGGAGATCGATTTTAAAAACAAAACATATTTTCCGGTCTAAAACATCAATCCATAACAAGCAACATTTGTCATAATTACAAACACTAGGATAGGAGCAAATATATTTCAAAAACATTTTTGCACAAGCTCCCCTTATCAATATGCACATCAAGAACAAGTATAAAAGCAACCAACTAAAAGCTTAAAGCTTAGCTTTTACAAAATAAGCTTGAATTATTAGAGCTTAGAAGCTCCCCCTGTCACAAAGACATAATTAATCAAGCATAAAAGTCCATAATACATCAATTGGACTAAGTATCATTCACAGCTTTTGGCTTTTAAGAGCCTTAGGTTATAACTTTTCTTGCGAGCTTATTTTCGCTTCTTTGAGCATATGAGCATATGAGCGTTTTTCCTGTTTCTCCCCCTTTGGAATCATCAAAAAGAATGTTAGCACGATAAAAACATCATACAATTATATCAAAGTGCGCAATTTAATCGATTTATCGAGCATTTTGAACATTGAAGCTTAAATTCCAAATAAAAAGGGAAAAGTTGCTCATTTGATTTGCAAAAGCTCATTTTATTGATAAAATATGATCTCTATAAACTTATAAGACTTTTCAAATCAAGAGAATCACGTAGGTGATGAATTTTTCATAGAAATATTTTGTCGAACACTTGGCGTGCGTCGAACAAAACAAGAGATATATAACGCCTTTGTAATTCATTCAAGCCAAAAAATTTCAACACCAAATACAATTTACAAATATCATCCATCAACAATTATCATATACATTATACTAACACAAGAATTTCATCAAAATATCAAGATATAAGCATATTCTCAAGGGTTCAACCCAATTGAGATTAAAAAGAGAAATTCTTACCAATTAATCGGAGAAGTCGGATGATATGGATGAAATAGAAGTTGCATAAACTCAAAAATATACATTTTATAAGAAGAAAATCATTTTGAGTGAATTTTAAGTGAAAAATGCGAAGGGGTTCGATTTTGGAAGAAAATAGCCAAAATGACGAAATGAGGGACAAAAAGCATTTTAATCCTGAAATCAGCAAGGGCGACCGGTCGACGGTGAGGGCGACCGGTCCCTGAACCTGGTCGACCAGTCAACCATCCCGTCGACCGGTGCCTGAACACCAGTTCTGTTTCCTGTCCGAATTTTGCACAAAAAATCCAAATTTTCACCCATAAGTTTTAAAAACATGCCAATAGCAATCATAGACCTCATTTAATATACATTATGCCTAAAAAAGCTCGAAATGAGGTAAAAGACTCGGCGGTTAACGATTAAAAAATAAATGCCCGTGAGTTATCTTTGAGACGGAATTAAACACATCTCAAATTTTTGTTTAAGAAACGCAATCCCTTAAAAATGTAGAATCTCAATCTATTTAGTTCGATTATGAAGAATCGAATTTTGAAAAATTATATTCACCGGACTTGTTATCCCAAAAAATATTTAACGTTTTAAAACTTTGGATAAAACAAGCCATAAGAAGAAGTGCCTTTCAAATATTTGAAAATTTCTTTTAACGACACTTTAATGAGATTCGTTGGGATATTTTTGAAATCGAGCATATAGGCATAAGGCATGAAGAATTTTCGAGTCTATAAGAATAATGAAAGTTGATAAACATACCTCGAATTTATTTGTCAACCAATATGCCTTTCGCAATCTTGACACTTTATGGCGTAGATGGCAATGGATGAGTCTACGATCATTTGTTCCTTAATACCAAAATATTTCCTCCAGAAACTTGACAAAATATCTTGCACAAGAGCATAGTGATATCGAATAATTTGAACAACATAGAAATTGAACAAGTAGCATATACTATGCTATTTAAGGAATCAACAAAAGTTTGAAAATTCATATAAAGTCTCTTTTGAAATTTGAAACTCCGAAAATATAAAATTGAGACCTCATTTTTAAGAAATATTTTTATAAAGAATTTTGACAATCAATACAAAAATTAAAGACATGAAAATGTGCAATAAAAACAATGCATACTACAAGAAGAAGATAAGAATTACCAATTTCTCCATTGCCAAAGGTTATATCTTTCCCATTGTTGATTATACCTTCTTCTTGAAAAATAAATTTGTTGATAATATCTCCTTATTTGATCATATGGCGCGATCATTTGTTGTCTATACCGAGTACCTAACATAAATGTTTCTTGTGGTACCCTCAAGTGTTTGGGTCCTTTGGGATTAACATTGAGACTTTTAGGTCTCCAATAATAATTAGAACTATTTTTAACCCGACAAGTATTAGTCGTGTGACCAATTTTACCACAATAGAAACATTTAATAGTTCTAGAAGCATAATGACCAACATGCATAGGGACTTGGTTCTTTTTCTTAACATTAATAACATTAGGCTTATAACCAAGTCCTAGTTTCAAATGATCACAATGTTGAACATCAAGAATTTTGGTCATTTTATCGGTACTCAAGTTAAACTTCAACATATCCGTTTTCATGCAATCAATATCCTTAACTAGAGTACTATTTTCTTCTTCAAGAATTCTAACCTTATCAAGTACAACATTATGAGCACTAGTAAGAGATTCATAAGAAGCATGTAAACTATCCTTTTCATTTGTCATGTTGTTGAATTCCTTTTTCAAATTTTTGTATTTAAAGAACAAGCTTTGGAATTCATTTTGAAGCTCATCAAAATCATTTTGTAATTCATCATAATCATCATGCAATTCATTTACTAAAATAAGTAGAGGGATTAGAGCATACCTCATTTTCTTCTTCGATTCCCATTAGACATTGCTCGGCTTTTTCATCATCGGAAGTTGTAAGAAGCTCATCCCAAGTTGTTATAAAATTCGGTTGAGAGGTGGATGCTTTTGAATTACTCCTTTCATTTGCATATGCTTCAAAGATGATAAGATTTCCAATAAGCTCATCAAAATTTAGAGTTTCTAAAGTTTCAGCTTCCATGATAGCCGTCACCTTTTCGGACCAAGAGCCGGGAAGAGCATTTAAAACTTTGGTAACTTTGTCTGCTTCTGAAATGACTTTTCCGAGTGCCCACAAAGAATTTACAATGTTATCGAGCCTTTCAACCATTTTTGAAATCCCTTCATCCTCGAGCATTGTGAAATTTTCAAAATCTTTAACAAGCATTGTTTTTCTAGCTTGTTTAACTTTCTTGGTGCCTTCATAGATAGTTTCTAATTTTTCCCGAACTTTATGAGCGGATCGTATACCTCTAATACGATTATATTCCGTAGCGTAAGAGAACAATAAATAATATTAAGAGCTTTACCGTTTAATGAGAATATTTTCTTGTCTTCATCATTATACTCCTTGAGGGCTTTGGAAATTTGGGTGTCGTCTTCCTTTTTCTTCATCGGGATGGATACTCCATTTATAACCGTGTCTCAAATATCAAACCCGCAACCTTGTAAGAAGCATTCCATTCTATCTTTCTAAAAAGAATAATTGTTTGAGTCGAAAAGAGGCGATCTATTGAATGATGCGCCGGTTGGTAGATAGCTCTCGTTTGTAGCCATGGATCTTTCCTCTTTACTCGGAATGAGCTAGCCAAAGAGTTTGACTTTGATACCACTTGTTAGTCCAAGTGGCTACGATAATCTAGAGGGGGGAATAGACTATGCCGATTTTTCGCAATTAACCCTCTTTTGCGAATGATCAAACAAAGACAATAATAAAGGTGCGGAAATTAAACAACACACCTCGATTTATAGAGGTTCAACCTACCCAGGGCCTATTCCTCTACCACCCCAGCATCTCCGGGATGGATTTCAAAAAGAAATTTTTTTTATTAATTACTACAATTAATACAACATCACCTTACAACACCTCTTTGGAGATTACGTCAATCTCCCTTGATGATTACCACAATCTTCTACGGCACCTTGTGAAGATTACCACAATCTTCAACCTTGAAGAATACCAAATTCTTCAACACCTCAAAGAGCATCAAACTCTTCAATAAGAAGATTACCACAATCTTCTTGCACCTAACACCTAGATCACCCAAGTGTGTTCTTACCACAAGAACACTCACAATGATATCTTGTGTTGAATGATGAACCCAAAAATTCAAGATTACTACTCTATTATGAACAATACAATTTTGAGTGCAAGTGTAATCAAGAATTAAGCCTAGACCTCAAGATGTGAAAGTGAAATACTTAGGCTATATATAAAACAAGAGTGTTGGATATGAAAGCTTAGAAATTTGCAGATTTCTTGTTGTGTATTTGCTTGTGTTATCCCTCTTTTGTGTCTACAAATCATCCTTTATTTATAGGAGAGTCTTCACAAACATAGGCTCATTCTTCTTCACTTTTGTCTACAAAAAGAAGATCACAAAATGTAGAAATATTATACAAAAATGAAAAGCAAATCTTGCTGATATGGAGTTTCAAGGGTACAAATTTGCTGTCAAAAGATTACACAGCGCGACCGGTTGCCATGTATAAAATTTCGAACGTTGAATGAAATTAGTGTGATCCAGGTACCGTTCAGAGGGGGAGCCGACCGATCACAGGGGGTTCGACCGGTCGGTCCTAGCTTGGACCAGTCGCCCTCCCTCTTTTTTTCACAGAATTGGTTTCTGTTTCATTTTTCGTGCTTTCAGATATGGGTCGACCATTTGCTCGACCGGTCGACCTCTAAATTGAAATGTTGTCCGATTTTTGTCAAAAATAAACTTCAAAAAATACTCCTAAAAATTAGTAAAAGCATTTTAAATCAATTGGGAGTTTTTGGACAACATTTAAAAACATTGTTTTAGTATAAAAACTCATTTAAACAAAATCATCAAAATCTTAGATAAGAACATTTATCTAACACAAACAACTCCACCTCCATTATGTTTGTCAAGGGAAGCTCATGACGCCGTGAAATATTACCAACCCGTTGGCATCGATCACAAGTCTTCACAAAAGCATAACAATCCTTGAATAATGTTGGCCAATAAAAACCAGATTGTAGTTGCATGCAACTGTCCGGGTTGGCCCAAAATATCCCCCATAAGATGAGGAACGACAATGCTGAAGAATTTCTCCAATTTCTTGCTTAGGAACACAACGGCGAATGATAGAGTCAGCGCATCTTTTGAACAGTAACGGATCATCCCACAAATAAGACTTAACATCATGTAGGAATTTTTTCTTTTGGTGTGAAGTCAAGTCCGTGGAAGAACTCCTCCCGCGAGGTAATTAACAAAATTTGCGTACCAAGGTAATGATGTCTCGGCACGCATAATTTGTTCATCAGGAAATGATTCTTTTATTGGGCTTTCAATCACTTCATGAGGTTGCTCAAGGCGGGATAGATGGTCGGCAACCACGTTTTAACTTCCTTTTTTATCCTGAATCTCAAAATCAAATTCTTGCAAGAGCAAAATCCATCGAATTAAATGAGGTTTTGCATCATTTTTTGAGAAAATATATCGGATTGCCGCATGATCCGTATAAACAATCACTTTTGTACACACCAAGTAAGCTCAGAATTTATCAAATGCAAAAACTACCGCCAACATCTCTTTTTCTGTGGTGGTGTAGTTTTGTTGGGCATTGTCCATGGTCCTGCTCGCATAGTAAATTACTTTAAAAATTCTGTCTCGCCTCTGACCAAGAACGGCACCCACTGCATAATCACTCGCATCGCACATAAGCTCAAATGGTTGGGTCCAATCAGGCACTATCATGATAGGATCTGAAACAAGTGTCTTTTTTATATGTTCAAATGCCTGCAAACAAGACTCATCAAAGCAAAAGATAGCATCATTTTCAAGGAGATTACAAAGTGGTTTAACAATTTTTGAAAAATCTTTTATAAATCTCCTGTAAAATCCTGCATGCCCTAAAAAGCTTCTTATTCCTTTCACATTTGAAGGTGGGGGTAGCTTTTCAATAGCCACAACCTTCGCCCTGTCAACTTCCAAACATGTACAAGAAATATGATGCCCAAGTACAATCCATTCTTTTACCATAAAGTGACATTTTTCCCAATTAAGTACACGATTAGTTTCCTCACAACGTTGCAAAACAAGAGATAAGTTATGCAAACAATGGTCAAAAGAAGTACCCAAAACAGAAAAAATCGTCCATAAAATCTCCATAATTTCCTCAATCATACCATGAAAAATCGCCATCATACACCTCTGAAAAGTAGGAGGTGCATTACATAATCCAAATGGCATCCTGCGAAATGCAAAAGTACCATATGGACATGTAAAAGTGGTATTTTCTTGATCCTCAGGAGCAATGGCGATTTGATTATACCCTGAATATCCATCAAGAAAACAGTAGTATTCGTACCCTACCAACCTGTCCAACATTTGATCAATAAAGAGGAGGGGAAAATGATCTTTACGAGTAGCTTTATTGATTTTACATGAATCGTACATACTCGCCATCCTGTGACAGTTGGTGTAGAAATTAATTCATTGTTATCATTTTTCACAACTGTCATACCCCATTTTTAGGAACAACATGTACCGGACTCACCCATGAACTATCAGAAAATGGCATAAATAATACTTGCCTTTAGCCATTTTAGAACCTCATTTCTCACAACTTCTTTCATTGCGGGATTAAGTCGTCTTTGTTGCTCAATAGATGGTATATAAGACTCTTCTATTAAAATTTTGTGCATTACAATGGAAGGACTTATACCTTTCAAATCAGAAATATACCAACCCAAAGCCGACTTATGCTCACGAAGCACACGCAACAACGTTTCCAATTCGGGTGAAGATAATGAAGCAGAAACAATTACTGGGTAAGTTTTATCTTTTCCAAAAAATGCATATTGAAGATGTTCCGGAAGTTCCTTTAGTTCTAAAGTACCTTTCAGAATATTTTCAATATTAGCATTTTCTAATTCTTCCTTTTGTTTTTGTTTTTCAATTTGTTTAGCTTCAAGGGAAAGAATAAACTTAAGTAAATTAATGTCATCACTAACTTCATCATCACATTTCATTATTGAATTAATCAAACAATGTTCTAACGGATCTTTTAAAATGACTTGTTTGAGGTTTTTCTTGAAATTTCATTGCTTTATAAATATTAAACAAAACCTCATCATCATTTACCCGTAATGTTAACTATCCTCGTTGCACATAAATTAGAGCTCGTCCCATTGCTAGCATGATCTTTCTCCATATCCAAAACCACAAAGTCCACCGAAAATATGAATTTATCCACTTTGATCAACACATCTTTAATCACTCCTCTTGGGTAGGTAAGTGATCTATCGGCTAATTGCAATGTGATGGTGGACGGGTTTACCTCTCCAAGGCCAAGTTTCCTGAAAACAGATAACGGCATAAGATTAATGCTAGCACCCAAATCACAAAGAGCCTTATTAAAATAAGAATCACCAATAGTGCAAGGGATAATGAAACTCCTCGGATCTCTTAATTTTTGTGGTAGCTTTCTTTGCAAGATGGCGCTACACTCTTCTGTGATATTGACCGTCTCATATGCTTCCAACCTTGTCTTTGTCAACATCACATCCTTCATGAATTTTGCATAATTTGGCATTTGCTCAAGTGCATCGGCAAAAGGAATGTTGATGTGAATTTTCTTGAATATTTCCAAGAACTTGGAAAATTGAGCAACCAACCTTTTCTTCTGAAACCTCTGTGGAAAAGGAAGAGAATTTGGTAATACATTATCAGAGTTGGAAATTGGTTTTACCTCAGTTTTTGCACTTTCTGATTGCTTGTCCACGCCCTCTTCATTGTGGAGTGTTTCAGAGCTTGCTTTCGGTTCATCGGTGTCATGAGTAGGCATTTTTGGTTCATCATATTCAGTACCACTTCTCAATTTAATGGCCTTGCAATGCTCACGTGGGTTCACCTCGGTGTTACCTGGAAACGTATCAACTTTCTGTTGTGAATTAATAGCCGTGGCCAATTGGCCCACTTGTGTCCCCAAAGATTTGAGATGGCTCTCAATTGTTGTATCCCTTGAGCTCAAATTGTCCATGTTAGAATTGGTTTTGTTCATCCTTGCTCGTGGTTCTACAAGGAATGAACTAAGTAATTCTTCAAAAGACGGCTTTTGTTCTCCCACGCGTGTACTCGTGCTTGCTTGATTTTGAAATCCCGAAGGTGGTTGCAACACATTTCTCGTATTACTATACGAGAAATTTTCATGATTGCAAAGTTCCGGATGATAGTGCATTGGAAATTGATTCCCTCTATTGTTGAAACCCCAATTGTTCACATAATTGGCTTGCTCCGTATCGGGATTCACCACTTCTTGACTTATCTCCATAACAAACTCTGTTTGTTGTTTTCCACCTGAATTTAGAGTGGCAATTTGCTTTGACAATGCGGAAATTTGAGAGGCTAATGCGGACATAGTATCAAGTTCAAGAACACCGTCAACTTTTCTTGGCGTAGATCTCTCAGAAGGCTATTGATAACTATTGGCAGCCATTTCTTCTAGTAAAAGCATGGCTTCACTTGGAGTTTTATCCATCAATGTACCTCCCGCCGCAAAGATCTATAATAGTTCTCGAATGCCCATTCATACCATAGAAATCTTGAACTTTTTGCCAATCTGCTGCATCGTGTTGTGGACACCTCCTCAATAATTCGTTGAATCGCTCCCAAGCTTCGTAGAGTGGTTCAAAGTCTATTTGATGAAATTGAGCAATCTCACTCTTCAGTTGAAGTGTCTTGCTAGGTGGAAAGAATTTTGCCATAAATTTTTCAGTGAGATCATCCCAACTAGTGATACTTCCGGGTGGGAAAGTTTGAAGTCATTGTCTAGCTTTATCACGAAGAGAAAACGGAAACAACCTCAACCGAATAGCTTCATCGGGAACCCCATTCATTTTTATAGTGTCACATATCTCGAGAAAAACGGCCAAATGAGCGTTAGGGTCGTCCACAACACTTCCCCAAACTGGTTTTGATGTACCAAGTATATCAAGGCCGATTTTAATTCAAGTTGTTCGCATTAATTGGTTGGCGAACAGTGCCTGAATAATTTTGGTTCGTGGTTGGTCGAAAATAGTCACGAATGGCCCTCTCCTATGGTGCAATAATGGGTATGTGGTTTTCATCTTCACTGTTTCCTGCCATTTTTGTGAATTCGATTTTTCGTGCGGCTCTAATCTTCCAGAGTGTTCTTTCAATTTCTGGATCAAACAAGATTAAATTAGCACTTTTATTTCTTTGCATCAACAAGAAAACAAAAAAATAGCAATAACCCTATTATAACAAGAACCAATCTAAATTAAAGTAAAACTACTAAGTAATAATATTAGCGCAAATAAGATGAATTATCAACGGCGCCAAAAACTTGTTAGAGATTTTTCTAACCGCAAGTGTACGGTGTCAAGTTTTAATATAGTGAAGTAAGGTTGTCGTATCCACAGGAAATAATTATCGAATTGTTGCTAAGTACTATAATATTGTAGTCCAACTTTATTTAAAAATTCAATATTTGATGGAGTTTATTATACTAAAATAGCAAAAATAAATTAAGAATATGAAAATAAAAATGAGTTTATCCAAATGATCAAATGAATTCTAGAGGTGTGATGAATCTAGTTATCAATATGGTTTATCAATCACCAATTACCAATTTATAAGTCAAGATTTCTACAATAATCATTTCCTCTCTCGAGTGCCAAATGATTTTAGATCTCAATTGGGAAATCAATATCTCTATAAAAATCACCAATTGAAATCTCAATAAAAACTATGAATCTTAATAAATGACTTCAAAGGATTCACAAATCTCTCAATTCTATGAAATCCTAGGTTATGCTATTTCAAGGTCATGTATTCGATTACCTCTCTCAAGTGTCAAATCAAATACACCAAATACTCTAAATTATTGATCAAGTAATTTAGAAGCAATAGATCCAAATAGCACAAATAAATTGAGAGATATAGATGAACAAACTACAATCTCAAAACATAAGTTCAAACATAGATTACATCATCCCTTTAAAATTATAGAGTTTAGCTCATGATAAAAGAAAATGAATCCATAAGAATACAACAATACATCTTACAAGATATGAAGAAAGCAACAAAATAAGAACAAGAATTGAGGGATCTTCTCTATTTCTAGATGATAGAAGCCTTCAATCTTCTTCTCCAAGCCTTTCCCAAGATCTTCCAAGCCTTCTCTTATGTCTTCTAGATGTTTTGTTGGCTTCCCAAGGGTCCAAGATCCATAATTTCACGCCCCAAGGTTTCTATTTATAGTCCCACAAAAGCCCAAGAAAGAGGGTAGGGGACATAGGAATTTCGCCCCGGCGCTGGGCGCCAAAGAATTACTGTTGCCAAAATACCGCCGGTGTGCTAAAGACGGCGTTGGGTTGGCGATGCAAGGCCCACCTCTATCGCACGCATCAATCCGCCTTTGAGGCTGCAGCAAGACGCCCATCGTAAGGGTGCAAAATGCGATTTGTCTTCGTTTCTTCTTCTTCAAATGTGATTTCTTCCTTCTTAGCACCATTTTTCATAATTTTCTTCATTTTCTGGCTACCAAATCTGTATTGACTCTTCATTGACACTTAATGAAATAAATTGGACTCTAACGACTCTAAAACACCCAAAAATAATACAAAATCCTAATCTAAAATACTCGATTAGTTGGTAAAATACCAACTTAACATCTATCAATTTTTTAATCAATGTTTGGCTAATCTTTCGGATCTTGGGGGCATAATCAAAACTGTGGATTCATGTTAAATCGTGATTAATTATTTTCTTACTTGATTCATGTTTTCTATTTTATGAATTCGAGTGCTCATTCTTAATTTCTTATTATTTGGCCGGGAATAATTTGCATGTCATATTTGTTAGTGCAAGATTCGGGAGATGAGCTCTAACAAAGACGAAAATCAATTCAGACATAAACGTGTGTAACGAGTAGGGAGACCTATAACTATTTGTGGAGAGTCATTCAATTCATAAATTTTTTGGGAGTTAATAAAAGTTGTAACGTATCGGGACACCTACAATTTCTATTATCTATTGTTTATTTCTCACCCGGGAGGGGGAATAGACTAACTTAGGAATTGAAGCATATAATTGCATGAATTGGTTTTGAAACTTTAATTGGATTAATATTGAAGAAACATGTTGAGTTTATGTGCCTAAGGTTGCTCCTGTAGTTGTTGAAAATACTTGTGGGGTTCGCAAATTTATTTATTTTTTGGTTATTTTTGATTTTTGTTATAAATTTGATATTCGGTAGATTCAATAAAATTAGAATACGATGTTATTATAGCCTAAGTGTTTCACAAATCAATCCCTGAGGAATATAATCTTGCTTGCCTTTATTCTATAAACTACACTGTACACTTGCAATCTACACACTTTGAGACGACATCCATCAGCTTGTGATAGTCATCCTTCAGCAGTTTCTTCTCAGCTGTGTAGACCACCTTCGCAAAGACACTGGTTTGGCTACTTCTTTAAATGCAAAGAGCCAAGTTAATTCTTCATCATACCCTCGAACGGCAACAAACAAAGCGATTGCTCACTTGTGTCCTTAGTAGTTATCATAATGTCCTTGCGGTGGACAGATGACTTGATTCCTTCGTCCTGCACCTCAACGTTCACGTAGAACTGCGCCACCTCTTCAGGGTAGGTGTGCGAGAACTCCATAGTAAGAAAAGCCTTGAGACCAGACTTTTCCAACATGTCAGCAACCTTCTTAACCAGGGTTTCATCCGAACCCTACTTTACCATGCCTTTAAAATTCACTGTCGATCCTGAGTGGATTTGCTTTGATAGCTTGACAAAATCGAACTTTGGTGCCATTTGTAGAGAGTTTTACCGATAAAACTTGATAAACTGGCTTGAGAACACGTAGGGTTTGCGAGACAGAAAAGAACTTGCTTTCTATTGCTTGAAGATGAACAGTTTTGAGTGTGTGAGAGAGAAACTTGGAGAAAGAGTATATAAGGGTTATGAAAGGATGGGTTTTTGGGTTTTGAAATTTTGATCAAAATCAACGGCCCAAATTTAGCACGTCTAACCGCATTTAATTACTCGCATTTAATGTGGCGGCATTTATATCCATTCATGTGCTTACTGTGCAGCTTTTGACTGTGCAAGTTATTATTTCACTGACGTCATCCTTAAAAACAATCCCGCTCATTAAAAAGGACTGTGTTTTGTCACTTAGCTATTAAATGACTCAGCACATGTCAAAAGTGACTTAACTCAGCTTCTCTCCTTTCATTTGGTGACTCAACTGTCAGCTACCTTAATACAGTGGACTTTTCGATATGACTGTTTCACTTGGCTGATGTGAAAAACTTGTTTAATTCTCACTTTCTCATCTTTCATCTCTTGTGATTGAGTCTTCTGAGTGTTAACACAACCGAATTAACCCTAGCTCATGCTTAAGCTCTTCTAACCTTGATTCACATAGAGGCTTTGTGAATATATTCCAAGGTGATGTCTTTCTTTTCAACATGATCTCTTATAAAATGATATCTGACATCAATGTGCTTTGTTCTTGAATGCAACACAGGATTCTGAGTAATTGCATAAGCACTTGTGTTATCACACATAATTGGAATTTCTTTTTCTTCAACTTCAGAATCTCTCAGCTGCTGTCTCATCCATAAGACTTGGGCACAGCAGCTGCCTACAGCTATGTACTCTGCTTCAGCTGTGGATGTGGCTATTGAGTTTTGCTTCTTGCTAAACCATGAAACCAATATATTTCCAAGCATTTGACATGTACCTGAAGTACTTTTCCTGTCAACTCTACATCCGGCATAGTCAGAGTCTGAATAAGCAATAAGCTTGAATCTACCTTCCTTTAGATACCATAAGCCGACTTCTTGGCATCCCTTCAAATACCTTAGGATTCTCTTAGCTGCAGTCGTATGGCTCTCTTTTGGTGCAAATTGGAATATTGCACATACACCTACTGCAAAGGTAATGTATGGCCTGCTTGCTGTTAAGTAGAGCAATGATCCGATAAGTGCTTTGTATCTTGTTCGATCCACAGGCTTGCCATCTGCATCCATGCCCATCTTGACTGATGTGCTCATTGGTATTTTCACAGAAGACTTCTCTTCCATACCGAATTTCTTCATTAAATCTCTGGTGTATTTTGTTTGACTTATGAAAGTTCCATCCTTCAATTGCTTAACTTGAAGTCCTAGGAAGAAGGTCAGATCTCCCATCATCCGCATATATTTGAACAAGAAGTATTTTCTCTCCATCTTGATTTCTAATGCGCGTTCTGTCCACTTTGCCTTTGGTGAATCCATTGTCAATTAGAAATTGAGACAATGTATCATACCATGCTGTGGGTGCTTGTTTCAATCCATATAATGCATTTTTGAGCTTGTACACCTTATCTCCAAGAGTCTTCTGCTCAAAACCTGGAGGTTGCTCAACACAGACTTCTTCTTCAAACAGCCCATTTAAAAATGCACTTTTCATATCCATTTGATATACAATGAAGTTCTTGTGTGAAGCATAGGCAAGAAACATCCTTATTGCTTCTAGTCTTGCAACAGGAGCAAATGTTTCATCAAAATCTATCCTCTCTTCTTGGAAGTACCCTTTGGCTACCAATCGTGCTTTGTTTCTTACCACAAATCCTTCCTCATTCATATTGTTTCTGAAAACCCATTTTGTGCCAATAACATTTTGATGAGTTGACCTTTGTACCAATTCTTATACTTTGTTCCTTTCAAACTTATTCAGCTCTTCTTGCATGGCTTGAATCCAATGTGTGTCATCCAATGCTTGAGACACATCTTTTGGTTCTATTTGGGAAATAAAACAAGTGAACATTGCTTCTTACTGAGCTCTGGATCGGGTTCTTACACCATCTCTAACATCTCCAATGACTAATTCTGGTGGCTGGTCTCACAGCCATCTCACATCAGGTTGGAGCAAATTAGCTGGGTTCAACCGTCTTGCAGTTGAGTTGTCTTGAACAACTCTTTCATCATCATTTAGTTGTAGATTTTCCAGCTGTCTTTGAGATTCAGCTATCTCATCTTCATCTGGATTGGTTGCTCTTATTTCAACTTCAATATAAGGACTCTTTTGCATAGTTGGCTGATTCAGCTTATCAGCTAACTCTTCAATGTCTTCTCCACTCACATTAGGTTCATCATAAACTACATGAATATACTCTTCTGTAACCGTAGTTCTCTTGTTTAGCACTCTATAGGCTTTGCTCTCAGCTGAGTATCCCAAAAAGATACCTTCATCAGCTTTAGTATCAAAAGCCTTCAAGTTGTCTTTGCCATTGTTGTGGATGAAGCATTTACATCCAAATATCCTGAAGTACCCAACATTTGGCTTTCTTCCTGTCTAGATTTCATAGGGAGTCTTTGTCAGCTGTCTATTGATAATGCATCTATTTTGAGTATAGCATGCAGTGTTGGCTTCAGCCCAAAATCTTTTAGGCAATCTAGCTTCAGCTAACATAGTTCTTGCAGCTTCCTTGAGAGTTTTGTTCCTTCTTTCAGCTACTCCATTCTGCTATGGAGTCCTTGCAGCAGACAATTCATGAGAAATGCCATTTTCTGTGCAATACTGACTAACTATTACATTTACAAACTCGGTTAAATGCATTAGATCTGAACTTTATAACGTTTTGGATCTTTTTCATTTTGAATTCTTTTCATCAGCTGAGGTAACTTTTGAAAAGTCTCCTTCTTTTTGCACATAAAGATTTTCCATGTATATCTTGAATAATCATCTACCACCACTAAGGTGTATTTCTTTCCACTTATGTTGGTCGGTTCAACAGACCAAATAAATCCATGTGCAAATGCATGATTCTTGTTGATGAAGGATTATATTTCTCCTTGAATGAAGATTTGATTTGTTTTCCCATCCGCATGCATCACATACACTTTCTTTCTTGTATACTGAGTATGGCAATCCTTCCACAAGATGACTCCTTGCAAGCTTGTTGATTGTCTTAAAGTTCAAATGACTCAGCTTCTTGTACCACAGCCAACTTGACTCGGCTATGCTCTTTGCTAACAAGCAAGTACTTGTGTAGTCAGAGACCAATCTACTACGTACATATTCTTCTTCCTCGATCCTTGCAAAGACAATTTCATTTGATTCAACATCTTTGATCCGCACACTCCCATATTGAATCCAATATTGTAGCCTTTATCACAAAGTTGACTTATGCTGAGCAAGTTAAAGTTGAGTCCCTCAACATAAGAAACATCTGTGATTTCCAATCCATTTTTTTCTTAATGGATCCCGTGCCTTTGATTTCCCCTGGAGCTTCATTTTCTCCAAATATGACTTGTGCACCTCTAATCTCCTTGAATTTTTGATAGATTTTTCTTGTTTCCTGTCATATGTCTGGAACAGCCACTATCCATGTACCAGGTTCCTTGGCACTCAGATGTTCCTTGAACTTGCAATCAAGGAAATTAGTTTTTAGGTACCCATACTTGCCTGGGTCCTGAGGGGTTAGTGCTGTAAGATGATCCAACCAACCTATAGCTAAATGACTTGACTCTAAGAGGTTGCCATCTATCTGTGCCATAATCATAGTGCACATTTGCAAATTACTTGTGTGTTTTAGGTTCATACAATTGTCTCTTTTGTCTGTATGCCTGTGTGTGTCTTTTAGCAATTGCTTTCTTGGGGTAGTTGTGATATTGTTGAGTGTAGTGCCTAGGTGCATGTGTGTGCTGATAATAGCTCTTTTGCCTTTGGAATGACCTTTGGTGAGGTCTAGGTCTTTGCCATCTAGACTTTTATTCCATAGGTCTTTGCTGATATTTCATATCATTCCAATCAGCTTGGCTCGGGTAGTTTCTACCATTCCCATGATATGTGTTTCTTTGATAAAACTTCTGGAATTTTTGGTAGCTCTGTTTATTCTTCACTGAGTACTTTCTATTCGGAGTTTGCTGAAGAACTCTGCTAGATTTCTTCTCAGCTGTCCTCTCAGCATATTCCACTGGTTGTTTTCCTATTCCTTTATATCCAAGGCCAGTTTGTTTGTGATTGTCCACTGGTGTGCAAAATTTGGTGTCTTGGATTTCTGAGATGCTTCATTGCTTGAAGATCCCTTTTCCAAAGTCACTCTAGGAGTTTGACTGTGCACAAAGGAATTGAATCATATTCCTGTCTTATCTCCACACTATTTTTGGCTCATAATAAGGTCATCCAATGATTTAGCAGACTATCTCTGTTTTTAGTTTAGCATTCTCAGCCTTGAGCTCTTTGTTCTCATCAGCTATGTGACTTAGAGTACTCAGCTCCTTAGTCAGCTGTGAGTTTTGGCTTTTGAGCTGGCTGTTTTCCTCATTTAAAAATGTGTGTGAGGATTTAATGTGCTCAAAGTCTTTAGCCATGAGACAAATCAAGGCTTCTTCTTCAGAGTCACTTGAGTAGTCAGCTTCACTACTCTCTCTGACCCATCGCTTTCTTTGACTTATTGTCTCGTGATCTCGGCCTAACATAGCCTTTTTCTTTTCCTATTTTCTTTCTCTAAAGACTCTTCTTTCTTCTTCATTCCTGTATTTATTGACTATTGGATAGGGAAAGTCAATAGCAAAAATGTCCTGGTTGTCTGCAATTCCAACACAGGTTCTCAGCTCTTTGATCAACTCTTTCACTCCTAGGATTATCAGCTCTCTGATATTCAATCTTTTGATGTTCAGCTCTCTTGGGTGACCTATCTTCCCTTGATTTAGAGGGAGTTGAATGTCTCCTGGAGGTTTCACCCTTGTTTTTCTTGTAGTTCTTATTAAAGAACTTGTTGAATCTTTTAACCATCAGGGCAATTTCCTCTTGGTCTACAACTTCTTTGGATCCAACTCTTTTTCCCTCCTTGATTATTAGTGCAGCTGTTTTGGGTACAACTGTCTCCTCTTGATCCTTTCTTCTCAGCTCAAATTCATAAGCTTTAAGGTCTGAGAATAGCTCATGATTGGATGTTTTTGATAGGTCCATTGAATGTCTCAGAGCCATGGTCTTCATTTCCCATTCAGCTGGGAGGCTCCTCAAGATCTTCATACACATCTCCTTTTGTGTGTATTCCTTCCCAAGGGCTGAAAGTTCATTTGTAATTTCAAAGAATCTGGCATTCAGCTGATCCATTGTTTCACCTGCAAGCATTCTAAAATTTTCAAATTTTTTAACAGCAAGTGATAATTTATTTTCTCTAATTTTCTCTGATCCTTCACAAATCAAAGTTAGTTTATTCCAGATTTCTTTTGCTGTTTTGCAGGACTTGACTTTGTTAAACATTGTTTTGTCCAAAGTCTTGTAGAGTATGTCCTTTGCCACACTGTCCAAGTTATATCTCTTTTTATCATCATTTGTCCATTCAGTTCTTGGTTTTTCAACCATAATTGGTCTTTCTACAGCAGCAGCTTCTTCCCCTTCAGCTGCAGTTGCTCTCCTTGTGGCTGTGTTTACTTTTAATATTTGTAGTGGCCCATCCTCTATCACTAGCCACATTTCATCATGTAAAGCATATAGATGATCCTGCATACGAATTTTCTAGTCATCAAATTCCTCAACAGTGAACATAGGAATGGGTGTCAAATTTGCTTCCATGATAATAACTTTGCTAAGAATGAAAGATATTGAAAATACACGTGTTAAAAATCTTTTAGAAAAGATAGAGATCTAGTTCAGTAACCAGTGCGGAAGGCTCAATGAACCAACTGCTCTGATACCACTTGTAGGTCCCAAGGGGTGTGAGTAAGGTTTAGTGGGGGGAGGGTTGAATAAACCTTAGCAACTTTTCGATTTTAATCCTTTTAAAATATTACAGAGTTAACACACAGCTAAGTCCTTGAGGGACAACTAAGTTAGTTAATCAGCAGAGTTAGCCACTCAACAGACTTGATTAAGCTATTGATAGTATAACTCAACTATTTAACCTAAACCTTAACTTGGCTGTGTTAAATTTTTCAGCGGAAGACTTAACACTCTTGTATTTGTTTTAACTTGTTTTAACACTTGATTTTAGCACTTAGTTATTAATCAGTTGGATAACAAATTATCAGCAGATATAAAGTAAGTATGCAGAAAAATAATAGTGCTAAAATATAAATGACACAAATAATTTTTATAGAGGTTCGAAGATGGGATAATTCTTCTAATCCTCTCTTCTCCAACTCCTGGAGGAATCCACTAAGTAATGATCAGTTCACAAAGTGGTTATCAGACTAGAGACAAGTCTTGATCACACAGCTGACTTGCTCCTCGGACTCAGTCTAGAGATGCCTTGGTCACACAACTGGTTTCTCTTCCGACTCAGCTTCTTCACAGGGCAGCTGCCTTGCTACTTCAGCTCACTTTCTCAAGCTTCTTAGATTTGATCACGAAGCCCTCCAATAATTTGAGATTGGTTTGACCTTGAACCTTCCTACAATCCTCCTTGGAAAGTAGACCCCTTTTGATTCTTCATAAATTTCCTCTTCAACAGTTTGAAGTTGTCTTTCCTTCACAGCTTTGTGTTGGACTGATTTTCTTCGATTTGTAGGCTTGAGGATTTTGCTTGAATATCTTGAAGATATTTTGCTGGTTACAAATTTGAATATTGCTTGCTTGTTTGTGGTTCAGGTAATCAAGGTAACCTCTTCTCAATGAATTTCCTCAGCCTTTTATAGTGAACTTTCAAAAATCTGCCCGTTGAAAAGATAGGCTGATTTTCAAAAGACACTTATGTTCGTTGGCTTGTCTTTTCTTTGTCTTCAATCTTGAGATGTAAACCTTTTCTCGTATTAAATGATTGTTCAGCTTTTTAGGTCCTGAAACGAGGTCCAGTGCTTCCCATTGGTTCATTCCTTTTCTACGCTTCTGGGACGAGCACTTTAATACCTGGCAGCATGGGTGTATTACTTATTTAAGTAATGTTCTTGACTTCTGTGCAACTGATTCTTTTCAGTTAACTCCTCTTTGTTGCTGCATCTTTCCCCAGGTGACTTGAGTTGCTCCAATCATTGAAAGACTCATCTGTCACTTTCAACTTGTGACTTGGCTTCTTGAGTTGACATGACTGACTCTTGACATGGCTGTTCCTCAGCTGTTACGTCTTCAGTCGAGTCTTTGATCTTCTATCTTGGCCATACTCAGTTATTCCACAACGGAGTCTTCTATTTAGTCTTCAGTTAACTTCTTATTTCCAGGCATAGTTGACTTAACTCAGCTCATCCAGCCCTATCTATTACAATGAAATTTACAAGGAAAATGGGGTGCCAACTTTCTAGTCTAAGTTTTACATGGCATTCATCAAAATCTAAACAATAAATTTCCCAACAGTGTGGATGTTCACACAGTCATGTGACTTGTAAAACATCCGAATTTGCTCCTGGGGTCTTCATGAAAGTTGTAGTCATTTATCTTATCTTTCCATAACTACTTGAATCACCACAATATCAATTTTTTAGAGAATGTTATGGACAAAATACTATCCCTGCCAGTGCTGGAAATTATTAGCGCGTTTTGACGTTTTTGAAGGAAATTCCCTTTTGTTTGACCGTACATGCTTCTTTCCTCCATATCTTTGCTCGTACCTTAGATCTTGGCCTACACTTTGGAACGTGATATCGCTTTTTATCCAATTTAGCTCTATTTCCTGTAAAATTCATAAGAATATGCAGTATCACACCCAACAAAGGAGACCAAGTAAAACACACTAAATATACATGCAAATATATCAATTACATATCATTTTAAGCCCCTAAATGCACTTATATTTTACACGTATCAAAATCCCCTAAACTTAAAGCATTGGTCATCCTTGAACAAATTAAAAAAAATATCAAGGGGTAAAAAGAACAAAGAAGAACACTATAAATATTTAATCTCATTTGACTACATAATCCAGTAAATCACACAATTCATTATCAAGATGTTATCATTCATAAGCTTGGCAAAATCAATACTTTCTTGGCCACTGACATCGCGACTCACAAGTAGATAGTGTATCACTCGACTCTCAAAAGTGTATGGAAAGTGTTTACACTCAAAATCAATTCAGTGAAAGTAGAACTACCATAGGCTTGCAAATCTCTAACATCTCGCCCACTTTTGTATGCACAATTTAAGAATCAAAAAGGACTTTTCATTTTGTTGTAGTTTAGGCTCTTTGGTAAGGGTAAGGAAAATTTGGATTGAGTGACTTGGCTTGAGCAAATAGAATTTAAGCATACAGACTTGCAATTTACCAACCCAATTTCCTCATAATACAAATTTTCTTTTTCAATTCGATTTCGTCCTTATTTTTCTTTTTTCATTCTTAGGCCTTTCTCCCTTCTTTTCTTTTTCTTTAGCCTCAAGCTCAAATTGTTTTCACAATATTTAAAAAATTTCATTTGCTTTGCTCGATTTTCTCTTCTTTTTCAGAGATATTCTTTTTTTTTCGAGCTTCACGCATTCTTTATTCACCTAGATACTGTTCATCCTCATTCTTTTACCAACTTCCTTTTTTTTCCATAAATTTTCACATCTCCATCAAACTTATTCTTTTTCTATAAGCTAAAGAAATTTCAGGGAAAAAAATATTTTGCAATTTAAAAGATCAATGTGGCTAAGAATAAAAGTTTTGGCTCAAAATTGGCTAACTAGGGAATCATAAGTTCATATGTAGGCTTTTTAGGCTAAGTAGGCTAAACAGAGATGGCCTTAAATCATTTTCAAAAATTGCACACACACATGGCTTCAATGAAGATATTAGAGCAAGTTCTAGAGTTCTATCAATCATGAACGACACACTCAAGAAAAAATAAGTTGCATAATATAAAGCAGTTTAAGGCACAAAAGCTCACAGGCTTATTTTTCGCAATATGCTCAAATACCCAATTTTCTCAACTAATGCTAAGCAAATAAATGATATCTTTCCAACAATGCATCAAATAATTCCTACAAGTATGTTATCCCATTCTATAAAATGCTCACAGTAAAATCATACAGAAACTGCGTATATTTTGAAAATCTTGATTAAAAACACACATACAAAACCAATTAAATGTGCTAAAGCGATAAACGTGCTAAAAATCAAATAAAAATCGAACAAAAAAAATCAAAAAATTTTTTTATGCGAAAATTTGTATGCTCTACATGCAATCCTAAAGGCAATGTAAAATGCATAAAGTACTAAATTAAGCATTCTTGACAACCCCGCCAAACTTAAAATATGTTGGCCCGAACATACGAGGAAATTTTTAAAAGAAAGAGGAATGCGTAAAGAGTATTTACCCGGATCGTTCCATGTTCTATGCCAAGAAGTCTTGAGAAGATACTTTATTTCATTTCTTCACGATTGTAGATGGATTCCACCCCTATGGGGAGGCCTCTCCTCTCTGGGAGCATCATAAGAGGTTTATTTACGAGGGCTCCCTGAGGAAGCCCCTCCCATTTAGCAGAGCCAGAGGAGGTTTGTTCGCCAAAAATATTTTGGATCATACAACTGCAAGTGTACATTGTAGTTTATAGAATAATGGCAAGCAAAGTCGTATATTCCTTAGGGATTGATTTGTGAAACACTTAGGCTATAATAACATCGTATTCCAATTTTATTGAAGCAACCGAATATGAAATTTATAATAAAAATCAAAATAATAGAAAAATAAATAAATTTGCGAACCCCACAAGTATTTTCAACAACTACAGGAGCAACCTTAGGCACATAATCTCAACATGTTTCTTCAATATTAAATCCAATTAAAGTTTCAAAATCAATTCATGCAATTTTATGGCTTCAATTCCTAAGTTAGTGTATTCCCTCTCCCAGGTGATAAATAAACAGTAGATTAATAACAATTATAGATTTTCCGATAGGATACAACTACTATTAACTCCCAAAAGATTTATGAATTAAATGATTCCCCACAAATAGTTGTAGGTCTCCCGACTCGTTACACACATTTATGTCTGAATTCGATTTTTGTCTTTGTTAGAACTCATCTCCCGAATCTCGCACTAACAAATATGACATGTAAATTATTCCCGGCCAAATAATAAGCAATTAAGAATAAGCACTCGAATTCATAAAATAGAAAACATGAATCAATTAAGAAAATAATTTAATCAAGATTTAACATGAATCCACAGTTTTGATTATGCCCTAAGATCCGAAAGATTAGCCAAACATTGATAACAAATTCATAGACAAATTAGAAATCAACATTATGACATCTTTTAAACACATACAATAGATCTAGACATAGAAAAAAAACCACTTCTTGTCAGGATGGATTCCCCTCCTCAGCCTTCGAAGCTCTTGTGTTCCCGTAGATGCGAAAGGCCTTGTAGTGTTCTTCGCGACCTAGCCCTCTTATCTTAGAAGACTTCAATTCTTGTACTACTGCATAATTTGATGTGTTGTGTTGTGTATGAAGTGATTTTGGATGATGAAAATTTGTTCAGGCCTTGGTCCCCTTTATATAGGTGCTTGGAGAGATCACTTGTAGAGTTGGAATGGGAAAAAGACTCCAAAAAAATGCATTTGCAGAGTCCCACATGGCCCAGCTGTGTAGCCTCACACGGTCGTGTGGGTTTTGTCCAGCCCAACCTCACAGCCCATATGGCCTCACACCAGTGGACCGTGCGATTGGTTTTTTCACTCTGAAACTGCTAAAGCGCCTCACATGGCCTTGTGGCTGTTCACATGATCGTGTGACTTGTAAAACATCTGAATTTGCTCCTGAGGTCTTCATGAAAGTTGTAGCCCTTTCTCTTAGCTTTCATAGCCACTTGAATCATTGCAATATCAATTTTCTAGAGAAAATTATGGCCACAATACTAAACTCTACTAGTGCTAGAAATTGTTAGCGCGTTTTGACGTTTATGAAGGAAATTCCCTTTTGTTTGACCGTCCATGCTTCTTTCCTTCACATCTTTGCTCGTACATTAGCTCTTGACCTATACTCTGGAACGTGATATCGCTTTTTATCTAATTTAGATACATTTCCTATAAAATTCATAAGACTATGCAGTATCACGCCCAACAAAAGAAACCAAGTAAAACACACTACATATACATGTAAATATATCAATTATATATTATTTTAAGCTCCTAGATGCACGTATATTTCACACGTATCAAGGTTTGTTCACAAAGACCCCCGTGAGGGGAGCCCTCCTCTCTCCAGAAGAGATTTATTTACAAGGACCCTCGTGAGGGAGCCCCTCCCCTCTGGGAGCGCTGGAGGATTTTTATTTACAAGGACCCCCACGAGGGAGCCCATTTCCTCTGAGAACATCAAAAGAGGTTTATCTACGAGGACCCTTTTGAGGGAGCCCCACCTCTCCGAGAGCATCATATGAGATTTATTTATGAGGATCCCAGTGAGGGAGCCCCTTTCCATTGGGAATGTCGGAGGAGGTTTATTTATGAGAACTCTCGTGAGCAGGCCCCTCCATTCCGGGAGCTCCGAAGGAGGTTTACTTATGAGGATCCCATGAGCGAGCACCTCTCTTCCCGGAGTGCCGGAGGAGGTTCATTTACGAGAACCCCCATGAGAGAGCCCTTCTCTTCTAGGGCCGTCATAGGAGGTTTATTTATGAGGACTCCTGGGCCCCTCCTCTCTGGGAGAGCCGTAGAAGGTTTAAATTTTAGAATAAATTGTGAGGATCCCCGTGAGGAAATCTCTCCCCTATAGGAGCACTAGAGAGGGTTTATTTTGTTGAGGAAAGTGCCCAAATGATCATAGATTGTGGTCATATTGAGCAATTAACTGTCTACAGGTAATGAAAACTGTTGGGGAGCGAGGGAGAACTAGTACTTGCGGGAGTTGGAGAGACTTGTGGCTCCTAAGGCGGTGTGGCACTCTCAGTGTCTGGTAAGGGGAGCGTGCTCATATTCAATGAGGTAACATAACATTCCCAAGCAGTCTTGATATCCTCAATAGTCTTGGACACTTTAGACTTTGTAGGGGAATTGTAGCTTGAGATGAACCATATAGGGGATGGCTTGGAATTGGTTTAGGTTGAGCCTTCCTGAAATCTTATTGTTGTAATGAGAGAGAGCATCCATAATGAGAAAATGGACAATCTTCGTGACATGGCGTGGGGCATCCATCCCCTATGAGTGGTAAGTCGATCTCGCTGGTGGACTTGATCACTATCTTTTCTGAAGATCTCACATTTCTCTTCAGGGCTTTTAGAAGTTACGCTAATGACTCCAATCATATGAATATTCTCCCTTTGGAACATAATTTGTGAGGGTCTTCATGAGCAACTCCTCAACTATTGTGTTTATTAAGAACTAAATCTACAGCCGAATCGTGGGTGCAAGAACCCTCAGTTGGTTCAGACTTGGTCTTCCTGAGTCTTGTGTTCCAAGTGGTTAATGTTCATTGGCCTCTGCCTGGGAGTGATGTGCATGATAGTTTCATTGCACTCCTCATATTATGTTGGAAATGTTCTCCATGGTCTCTATTTTCTGAACTCCCGGAAATAATGTTAATAACTCATATAATATTTCAGTCTCTCTAGATATGATTTTAGTTGGAGAATTATGGTCCAAATGTTCAACGAATATCTCTTTCTTCATTGGTCTTCAGGAGATGTGAAGTCTTGACATCTCTGATGAGCAGTTTCACCAGTATAGTTGAATGAATTGTGTTTCTACTTCTAGAGGCTTGGGGCTCTAGACTGTGCATTGTTCTCGTGAGTATCCTTAGGGCCTGTATCCAATGAATAGAGATTTTACGAAGCTTTTTTAGTTGAGGATGGTTTGTCGACAAGTCCTCTGGGGAGTTCTACTCTTCTATAAGGGGTCGTTTCTTCCAGAGGTAGCTTAACTAGTTTGGATGGATCTTGACTCCCCAGCCTGATTAACGGAGGGAGTTTGTGGATATTAGTGTTGAACTTCAATGTCTACTTATTTTCCAGAAGCATGAAGGTTTTTCCAGAGTCTAGTTGTCCTTCAGTTAGTTGTTCCTTTATTCCATTTCAGTCGAGTGGGGGTCATTCTTCATGCAACTGTTGTTGCGGTCTGCTATGTTACGGTGCCCTTATAAGTGGTCTTTGGTAGCTAACAGAGCTTGGGAATGTCTTTGGATGGCTCCAAGAGTAGTATGATGTCTTAGAACATTCTGAGTAACTTCATTGAGCCAGGGAGCTTCCCGGGTCCAGATGAGTTATTCGATGGGTCGAGCACTTCAAGATGAGGAGCTTGGGGAAGGGCGCCCCCTTGAGCTCCTCGAGTTGTTGAATGACATACCTTTGTGATGAGGGGACTATACTCATGTCCTCTTAATGGTCTGTCTTCTTGCTTGGTGTTCCTGGCTTTGGAGTCGGCGGCTTCCGCGAATCACTTCATGGAGTCTTGCAGTAACTCTATTTTCCTTCTATTTTACTTGAAAAAGATGAGCAATGGTCTCTGGATACTTCTTGCTAATGGATAATTTTCATGTGAAGGCAGGAGTGAGCTTGTCCATCCCAGTGATTTATCCAACTAGGAGCTAATCGAATAAAGTTAGTGTGCGCTTGGTTAGAGTTGTCCAGAATGCTTTACAATAGAAAGTACCCGTAATGTCGTAGAGATCTGCTTTTGCATAGAATTTATCTAAGTGTTCATGGGGATCTCCATTTTCATAATACTTCAGGAGATTGGAGGTCTTAATTCCTGAAGGTAGTGGCTCAGTCAGGATGGCAGAGGCCAGTAAACTTCTCTTCATCAAAATGGTGGCCCGGGAGTTGGCATGGTTAGGTTGTAAAACTCAAGATTCTTCAGCTAGTGGCGTCTCCTCACGATTCTTTCCACGTCCTTCATTTCTTTCTCCTTGACCTTCCAGGTCAGGGTCTTTAGTGGTGGGCGGAGCTCAGGGCGTTCCCTCCGCGGCTTCGGCTACATCTTGATGCCTTAGGGCATTCCAGGTAGCTTCATTCAATGAGGCTTGGAGGGATTCCCAAGTCAGACAAACTTCTTCAGCGGGCTTGGAGGGTAAACCTCTTGCATGCGGTGGTGGGGGAGGCACTCCTCCCACAGGAGGAGGGCTGACCCTTCGTCTTCTAAGCGGTCGTTCCTCTTGCTGATTTCTGACTCCACGGTTAGCAACTTGAAATCCAGCTTCACGTGCTTGAGATGGGGTCTGAATCTTTGTGTGCTTTGGATATTCCCACGGACAACACCAAAATGATGCTGCTTTTTAGGGAGATCACTCCAAGTTAAGGTTTCTGATAAATCCAAGTCTCCTCCTTCCCAAATGGGACGTCTTCCAAGTTTTATTCTCTGGGAGCTGGAAATATTCTAGTAGGAACTTGCCTGCACACACACAAACATTAGATGAGATATTGGGTCATTCTAGGGAGGCCCCTCTGAGCTCAAGTCAGCATGGTGATCGAGAGAGAATTTAAGATATAAATTAAATATTGAATAATGATTAAGTGAGATTGTGAGAGAATATCCGGAATTAACTTACAAATAAAGAGGAGGGACCTTTATATACTTGGGTAATGGGCCTTGTGGGCCGTGTAGGAGAAAGTGGCCTGTGGGCCAGTCCCAAACCCCTTTGGGCCGCATTATTCCATCTTTAACCCATTGATTATTAGCAATTAAAAATATTATTTCAATATATAAATTAAATTATATATTAAATATTAAATGTCATTTTTGCTCCCAACAAGTATATATATTTTGGAAAAAGGGGTCACTAGTCCTCAACTATACTAGTCCAAAATTCTAATTCGTAACGACTCCCCATGAATATAAATGTTTCTGATTCTTCTTCGACAGAAAAAATAGAAATCAGAAGTTCCATATTGCTCCCATCAAGTTGTAGATACCAAATTATATACTAAAGGGAGAAAACAAATATGACGTATATCATTGCTTAACTATTCTGAGACACTTGTCAACTCTTCATTCTCCCAGTTCCCTGTGTCGGCTTCACATTTATCCATGTGGCAACCTTATATGTATATTTTTCAAATTTCAATATTGTTGGAGGGAAATTTTCCTTTTATTATTAATATGTAATTCAATTTATATATTGGATTACTCCGATTAATTGTTCATTTATTAATGGGCTACAGATGGAATAACATGGCCCAAAGTGTACGGGACTGGCCCACATACCACTTTCTCCTACATGGCCTATATAGAGCTTCATCCTCTTCATTCATAGGTATCTGACTCATAATCTGATAATTCATATTCGTTATTCATTTATTGTCTTTTATTTCTCTCTCATTCATCTTACTGACTTGAGCGTCGGATGAGCCTCCATGGGCAACCCCAGGGACCCTCTAGCAGGCATGTTTCTAGTAAAAGACTTCAAGCTTTTGGAGAGGAAGACTTCCTGCTTGGGGAGAAGAAGACATCGACTAATTCATAAACCTTAACTTGGAATGATCTGCCCTAAAAAGCAGCATCAAATATATAATTTAAAACATTGCAAATAATCCTGAAAACAATGATTTCTATCTATAGTTTATAACAATCTATTTTTTTTCATAAATAAAAGATTTATGAAAATCTAAAATGTAACAACAAATCCAAAAATCATAGATTTTAATTTTAGATACGAATGTAAGATAAACTAAGAATAATTTGTGAAATATGTTATACTAATTGGTAGCCTTATCTAAGGAGTAGAAAATAATGCACAAAAACTTATATGAGACCGTCTCACGGATCCAAATCCGTTAGACAGATTCTTACCCACGACCCGCTGTACAGTTTTTGAGAAACAAATCTGTGCAATTTGTAAATATGAGAAAATGAGATGGACTTCCGGACGTGGCCCATAAATGTTAGATGCTTGGCCCAAGTTGGGCGTGTGTATGGTTTATATATGGTAGTTGTCTAATTGTCTTTACTTCTTTCTTTTTTTTTTTTTTTTGAGATGGTCTTTACTTCTTATTTTCTCTAAATAATAAAATAATCCTCTGGCCAATAGCATGATAAACTCTTTTTATATTCTAATATTGTTGAGAACAATGCCATTTTGTTTTCACAAACCCTACTTCTTCTCATCTGTCTCATACATTTCGAAATTGAGAATTTTCATCCGAAATTTTTGTCGCGATTTGTCTCCGATTTTTCTACGATTTGTTGGGATTCTTCAATTTCAACTCACTTCTATTCGACACGGATAACTGAGTTTCACTTTCAACATATTTTATGTGTTATGAGAAATATTTTTATATAGAAGTGTCACTTTTCATGTTAAAAGTATCACATTCTGTATTAAAAGTATCACATAACTGAGTATCACTTTTAACATATTTTACGTATTTAGAAATACTTTCATATATATAGAAGTATCACTTTTCATGTTAAAAGTATCATCATGCGTGTTAAAAGTATCACATAACGAGTATCACTTTTAACATATTTTTGTGTTATGAGAAATACTTTCATTCATATATAAGTATCACTTTTCATGTTAAAAATATCACTTTCTGTGTTAAAAGTATCACATAACTGAGTATCACTTTTAACATATTTTCTGTGTTATGAGAAATACTTTCATATATAAGTATCACTTTTCATGTTAAAAATATCACTTTCTGTGTTAAAAGTACCAATTTTTCTCTGAAAAGTATCAATTTTTCATGTTAATACTATTAATTTGTTCATTTGTTTCTGATAGATAATTTTCATATAGAAGTATCACTTTTCATGTGAAAAGCATCACTTTTTGTGTTAAAAGTATCACTTTCTGTGTTAAAAGTATCACGTAACTGAGTATCACTTTTAACATAGTTTCATATTGAAGTATCACTTATTTACTTAAAAGTATACATTTTTACTCGAAAAGTATTACTTTTTATTGTAAAAGTATTCCTTATATACTATTTTCTTTCTGCGGTTCTAGGGGGACCGAGACAGTTCTACATCATTAACAAAGTAAGAATCACCAGAGCGAACTTTAAACAATATAAAACAAGTATCTTTTTTTCATATATAGTTCATTTTCAATGTCCATAACAACATGGAATGTGGGTTCTCTTTCAAGTATATTATTTACGAAAGTCGTATCAATTCTGTGGACAAATCACACATCTAATCAAGCCCTTAAACTTGTGAATGCAATCCCAAACCTTTGCATTCTATCCAAATCAAAACCACATAAGTTACAACTGTAGAGCACAAATAAGTAACTCAATTTGGTAGCAATATCCGTTCCTTTAGTCCAATCAAGCCAAAAAAAAAATCATGAAGAAATTGGAGTCATCTGCAAATACACATTGGCGATCAAAAGGGTGTATTTCAGGGAAGCCATAGACATAAAGCCTCGTCTTTATCACATGCAATGGACACACAAATATAGCTTTAATTACACCGAAGGTTTAATTAAGAAAAAACACATACTAATTAACCCAATTGGACAAAAAAAAAGAATAAAATATCAAAGACTTGTCGTAGAAATGTAAGTCAATGAATTATCAGCAGCAACACCAGGATGATCTGTTTCAGGATCCGGTAGCCATCGGCGGCCGCAACGGCAATCAATTTTCAGCGATATCAGAAAAAAAAATTGACCTCCAAGAAGAGTTCACAAGATCGAAAAAACTTGAGCTGGAGAAGAAGAAGTTTGAAAGTGGAAGAAAGAGAGACAACGAATCCATTGTTCCTTCTATTTTATATAGTTGGGTTAGGGATGGGTACGGGATGGGGCTCCGTCTCAAGGATTTAGATCCGTGAGACGGTCTCACAAGAGAGTCACTCAAAATAATATACAAAATCAAAGATTCTATCAACATAAAATAATTTTCTCGGTAGCCTCATATAAAAGCCTATAAACTACTTGGAAATTAGTCCGGTGTATAACTACTTGGAGCTCTTAATTCTTATATAACATGCCTATAAAATCTATATATTATTTTTGGAAGATATATTGGGAAAGGCTCTATTTTAATTTCACTCTATTTTGTAAGTTATACTTTAGAAAACATTAAAAGAAAAATGAAAAAAAAAAGAAAACATGATTCAGTTTTTTCCGAATATATATATATATATATATATATATATATATATATTTTTGTTTTTTTGTATGACACCCCTATATTACAGGCGATTTGTCAAAAGACAATTTTAGTATAGTTTACAAGGAAGTTTTTTTTTAGAATTTGAAGTGAACCATTTATATGACACTCTTCCAAAGTTTGTATTTCTTTTTCAGAATTTTTTATTAGGTTTTTGGATCCTCTGTAACTATCACAAATAAATTTGCGGCAATAAAATTTTATCTTTTGATAAATCCCGTTTAATACATGGACTTTATTCTACTATCATTACTAAAAGAGAGAACAAAGAAAAGAAAAGAGCAGGTCTCTTGTAAGACGGTCGCGCGATGCGATGGATTGCATTTTTAGTGTAAAAAGTTATATTTTTAGGGGAAAAATGATACTTTTAGTGTAAAAATTGATACTTCGCCTGAATACAATTAATTTTAGCCTATTCAGACAAGATATCACTTTATACACTAAAAGTATCATCCGTCGCATCGTGCGTCTGTCTTACACAAGTTTTTGCCAAAGAAAATGTTAATATCCAAATGGTAAAAAAAACAACAAATAAAAAAAGGGTCAACGGACGGAATCAAACCCCCAATCTGCCAGTCCTACAATTACGTAACAAAATATTTAATTTCTTTTTTTAAACAATATTTAATTTCTTTAGGGATAATTTCAATTTCGATACCCAATCTATGCCCCATTTTCGCTTTTAGTACCGTCTTTTTCAACTTAATCAAGATTAGTACCTTATGTTTCTAAAATTAATCACTTTTGGCACCTTTCCATTAACTCTCCGTTAGAACTAACGTTTTGGCATATTACATTAAGTTTCATACGTAGAATGACCTGTTCATTTTCAGTACCTAATGTTTTATAAGAAATCACTTCTAGTACCCAAACTTTACTTAAGCTACAATAATGAAAATAGTCCATTACGACCATATCAGGACAAACATGCTTTCGTTAAATTAATAAATCCCTTAAATTCATACCTCTTTTTGACCGCAACAGCTACAAGTGAGATGGCTCACAGCACCACCAGTCGGAAAATTACTGCTCCTAGACCATTTGAAAAACGTCGCCGTTCAACCTCACCAAACAGGGAAGATGGTCTACAAGTTATCCGACTCCTTCAGAAAATGTATAGCACAACCTTGGTTCGTTTCCTACTCTAGGCATATAAGATAATTCTCAAAAGGGATAAATTAATAAAATATTATGAACACATGTTGAATAAAAGTTTTTATTTATTAAGAAATAAAGAAAAAAATTATTACATCAGTAATCTCCTTTTGGGAGGAGAATACTTGTTTAACCTCTCATATATGAGGCTTGCACTCGTTTACACATAAACAAAAAAACTGAAAAAACACTCCAAAAATTTAAACACTCAACTATTTTTACAAAGAAAATTTTATTTTTAGAGGACTAAGGGATGATGATCGATGCCTTTAGCCTGCCCAAGCTCTTGTTTATATAGAGGTAAGGATACCTCTATCTTCTCTATTATTGCATCCACTTGCTGAAATGAGTGGAAGCATACTCAGCATCACATGGTCAGGGCCCTACTTTGTCTGGTATCCAAATTGGAAACTACAAAAGAAAAACTGTAAAAATTATGTAATAAATCTAAAAATAAATAATTAAAGTCTAGAAATGTGAAATTATATTTAAAATTTTATTTAATACATCTAAGAATTAATATTACTTGTTTTTTTTTCTCCATATATATTTCATTCTTCAAGTGGTAAAATTGAGGTTGTAAAACTCGATATCACAGATTAATTAAATTCCACTAAATTTGTACGTATGAGTCTATGTGATAGAAGTTTATTTACGCTCAATGTTAGGGCTGAAAAACGAACTAAGCTACTTGATACTTGATTTTAGGTTGATCGTTAAATGCTTGTTGAGCTCAATTCATTAACATGACGTTTTACTTTGATGGATGAAAAGCTCGACTAGAGTTCGATTTTGGTTAATAAAAAAGAATAATATATGTGTAAAAATATCAAGTCAGTCCAGCTCAATTTGTGTTCATCTTGAATAAATATTGTTGAGCTCAATTCAATAAATAATCAAACCAAGCTCAAACACAATTTTTCAAGCTCAGTTAAAATCCAAACAAGCTTGAAAGTACTATGTTTGGCTCGACTAGACTCCTTTACACTCTAAATATAGTATGATTTTTAGAAACTTATGACAATATAATGAATAATATATGTGTAAAAATATCAAGTCAGTCCAGCTCAATTTGTGTTCATCTTGAATAAATATTGTTGAGCTCAATTCAATAAATAATCAAACCAAGCTCAAACACAATTTTTCAAGCTCAGTTAAAATCCAAACAAGCTTGAAAGTACTATGTTTGGCTCGACTAGACTCCTTTACACTCTAAATACAACCTATGGCCTAATCCTCTACCACCCCGGTATATCCGAAGTGGATTATGAAAAAGAAAAAGAAATTTTATTAATAGTTACCACAACTATTACACCTTCACCTTTTAAGAGCACCACACTCTTCTACAACACCTTCAAGGAGATTACCACAATCTTCCTTCACCTATGAAGAGTACCACATTCTTCAACACCTAAGATCACCCAAGTGTGTTCTTACCATAAGAACACTCACAAGGATATCTTGTGTTTGAATGATGAACAAAGAATTCAAGATTAAAACTCAAAAATGAAGTATAAAACTTTTGAGTGAAAGTGTAATCAAGAATAGAAAACCTAGACCTCAAGAAGTGCAAGTGAAAAGCTAGGCAAAGTACAAGAATTATGACAATGAAGAACAAGAGTTTTTGCTTGTATTAAAAGCTTGTGTAGTTGTGTTGTATCTTGTTGCTTCAATGCTTCCTCTATTTATTGGAGAGGTCTTGGAATCATTTTACAGACATAGGCTCCTTCTTGGAGATTGATTTCTACAAAAGAAATGTAATTAAAATCAAGATTATAGCTGTTAGAAATCAATTTCATAATCGCATGAAAAGTTGTCTGCTGGTTCAACGGATAGTTTGCTGTCAAAACCATAGGGTGACCAGTTGAATAGAAATAAAAGTTTGAAAAAATTGCACAAAATTACACAGGGCAACCGGTCGACATGGGGTCCGACCGGTCGAAACCTTATTGGACTGGTTTGGCTCATTCAAAAGGTAATACAGAGAGTTTGGCAAAATTCAAACCAACTCAGACACCGGTCGACTGGTCGACTTCTTAAAGAAGTTTGGCCATCTTGTTTCTATTTCAAAACTCAACTTGAGACACGGGTTGCCCTATAGGGCGATCGGTCGAACAGAGACAGAAGTGTTGTCCAATTTTTGTCGAAAATAAACTTCAACAAATACTCCAAAAAATTAGTAAAATTGTTTTGATCGATCGAGAGTATTTGGACAACACTTAGGAACATTGCTTTGGTGTAAAAGCAGTTAAACAAAATCATCAAAATCATGATAAAGACATTTATCGAACAAACTCCCCATTTTTGATGATTACAAACCAAAACAATTTTAAGAGGTCGATTTTTAAAACAAAACAAATTTTCCGATCGAAAATAACTATCCATTTTAAGCAACAACTTTCCTTGCATAATAGTCACAAGGATGGGAGTAAAGAATTTTGAAAAAGCTCCCCCTTTCAACAAGCACAATAAGAGAAATAATAAATGCAAGTATATAAAAGCTAGAAGCTCATCTTTTCGATATTGAGCTTAAGTATTAAGAAATTAAAAGCTCCCCCTGTCAAAAAGACCTCATTAGACAAGTATACAAGTCCATAATATAGCCATTGGACTAAGTATCATCCACAACTGTTGGCATTTAATAGCTACAACTTATAGTTTTTTTCGCTAGCTTATTCCGGCTTCTTTGAGCTAAAGAGCTAATTTCATGTTTCTCCCCCTTTGGAATCATCAAAAAGAATATTAGCACGATAAAAACATCATACCATCATATCAAAGTGCGCAATTTAATCTATGTATCGAGCTATTGATCATGAAGCTTAAAAATCCAAAAGCTAAGGAAAAATTGATCATTTGACTTGCAAAAGCTCATTTGATTAGCAAAACATGATCTTTATAAACTTATAAGACTCGTGAAATCAAGAGAATAATGTAATTTAAGAAATTTTCATTGAAACATTTTATCGAACACTTGGCGGGCGTCGAAAAACAAAGAAGATGTATATAGCCCTTGTAAATATAATCAAGCCCAAATTTACATCACCAAATGCAATTTTACAACATTCAATCAACAATAATCAATATGTTCATCACAAATATATAAGAATTATATCAAGACATGAACATAAAACCAAGTTTTCAAGGGTTCAACCCAATTGAGATTAAAAGAAGAATCCTTACCAATTAATCGATAAAGATGAGCAACAATGACGATAAACGAGCAATATGAAGTCCAAGATATAGAAGTTATACAACAAAATTCATTTTGAGTGAATTGTATGTGAAAGTAGCAAAGGGGTCGAAAAATGGAGGGGAAGAGCCAAAATGGCTAAGTCTGGGAACATAATGCATTATATCCAAAAAATCGACATGGTCGACCGGTCCGAGGTGATGTCGACCGGACCTGTTCTTATATTTTCCAAAATTTGATCCAAAAATCCAATTTTTCACCCCTACATTTTAAAGACGTGCAAATTGCAAACATAGACCTCATTGAATATGCATTATGGCTAACCGAGCTCGTATTGAAGAAAAAGTCTCGGAGGATAGTGGTTTTGTAAAAATATCCGCTAATTGATCTTGAGATGGAACAAAAGACATATCAATTTTTCGTTTGGAAACACAATCCCTTAGAAAATGATGACGAACCTCAATATGTTTAGTACGGTTATGATGAACCGGGTTTTGAGCAATATTTATAGCGGCGTGTTATCACAAAAAATAGGAACATTTTCAAAAGAACATTTATAGTCCGCTAAGGTTTGTTTCATCCAAAGCAATTGAGTACAACAAAAGGCCGCAAAAATATATTCGGCTTCGGCCGTTGAAAGTGTAACACAATTTTGTTTCTTTGAAAACCAATACACTAGGGAATCGCCTAAAAATTGACATGATCCGGAAGTACTCTTGCGATCATCAATATTTCCCGCATAGTTCGAATCACTATATCCTTTAAGAGAAAAATGTTAATTCTTTGGATAAAATAAACCATATTGAATAGTACCTTTCAAATATCGAAAAATTCTTTTAACGACACTCATATGAGATTCTTTGGGATTGCTTTGAAAATGAGTAAATAGGCATACGACCAATCATACCTCGATACTTAGATTCATCAACCAACATGTCTTTTTAATCCTTGTTTATCTTGATATTTGTTGACATAGGAGTAGTGACGATTCTTCCTTCTTCAATGCCAAACTTCTTTAGAAGTTCTTTTGTGTACTTTGATTGTGAAATGTAAATACCTTCTTGACATTGCTTAATTTGAAGTCCAAGGAAGAAATTTAGCTCCCCCATCATACTCATCTCGAATTCACCTTGCATTAACTTAGAAAATTTCTTGCACAAGGATTCATTAGTAGCACCAAATATAATGTCATCAACATAAATTTGAACTAAAGAGTAATCTTGTCCTTTTTCAAAAACAAAGAGAGTAGTATCAACTTTACCTCTTGTAAATTCATTTTGTAAAAGAAAAGAACTAAGTCTATCATACCATGCACGGGGTGCTTGTTTTAAACCATATAAGGCCTTTTTAAGTTTATAAACATCATTAGGCCTAGAAATATTTTCAAACCCCGGAGGTTGTTTTACATAAACTTCTTATTGAATAAAATTATTTAAAAAGGCGGATTTAATATCCATTTGTTAAAGCTTGAAAATACGAATAACTTCTAAACCTGCTACGGGTGCAAAAGTTTCATCATAATCAATACCTTCTCCATGACAATACCCTTGAGCTACCAACCTTGCCTTGTTTCGAACAATGTTGCCTTGATCATCGAGTTTGTTCCGAAATACCCATTTTATGCCGATAATTGTTTGGGACGGAGGACAAGGCACTAGTTCCCAAACATCATTTCTTTCAAATTGATTCAACTCATCTTGCATCTCCAAAATCCAATCCTCATCTTCAGTAGCTTCCTTAGCATTTTTAGGCTCTTTTTTAGAAATAAATGCTTTCTCGGCAAATTTTCTTCTAGTCATCACTTTATCAAGGGGATCACCAATAATAAGATCCTTTGAGTGATCTCCCATAAATGTTAATGCTACGGGAAGATCCGAATTATCACATTTGTGTTCTTGAGGATCGAGGTTGATGGTTGATCATTTTGAGTATCATTTTGAACAACATCCTCTTCATCACTTTCATCATTGGGTATCCTTTCAACACCCGAGGCTTCATTGAATTTGACATGAATGGATTCTTCAACAACCATACTAGTCTTATTATAAACCTGATATGCCTTGCTTTTGGTTGAGTACCCCATAAATATTCCTTCATCGGCCTTAGGATGAAGTTTGTACAATTGATCCTTGGTATTCAGGATAAAACACTTACACCTAAATATTTTGAAGTAACTAATATTTGGAGTTCTTCCTTTCCAAAGCTCATATGGTGTTTTATTTAATTTAGAACGAAGATAAACCCGATTAATAACATAACATGCGGTACTTACGGCTTCGGCCCAAAAATATTTTGGAAGTGAAAATTCTTTGAGTATGGACCGACTCATTTCTTGAAGTATCCGATTCTTCCTTTCGGCTACTCCATTTTGTTGAGGTGTTCTTGGAGTCAAAAAATTATGAGCATATCCTTTGGTTTCACAAAAGACTCTAAAATCTCCATCAAATTCACCACCTCGATCACTTCAAATAGACTTGATAGTATCTTTCTTTTCATTTTCAATAAGTCTAGACAACTGAACAAACTCATTAACGGCATCGCTTTTATTTGCAAGGAAAATAGCCCAAGTATATCTAGAGAAATCATCGACTATTACAAATGTATAATGTTTTCCAATTAAGATAGTTGTACCAATATCCCCATACAAATCAAGGTGAAGTAATTGTAAGGGTTTGGTTGTGGAAATTTCATTTTTCGCTTAAAACTACTTTTTACTAATTTGTTCTTTTGACAAGTGTCACATAAGCCAAGATTTTCAAAATTCAATTTCGGTAGTCCTTTTACATGTTGTTTTTTGTGAATAGTTTGCAAATTTTTGTATCCAACATGTCCAAGTCGACTATGCCATACACTAATTAAATCATTATTGGCGACAAGACAAGAAACATTTTGACTAACCAAATCACTTGTACAAATTTTGTAAAGATTGCCTTTTCTATTTGCTTCACAAATAGCTTCATCATTTTTAACAATAAGGCATTTTTCTTTATTGGAAATGACATTATAATTTGAGTCACAAAGTTGGCTTACACTTATCAAATTAAACTTAAGCTCTTCTACATAAAGAATATTACTAAGAGAGAAAGACGAGTTACCAATTTCTACATTTCCAGGAATTCTTCCTTTGCAATTCCCGAACATGACCGTACCCTCTTCTTGAAGCTTGATGTTGGTAAAAAATTATCTCTTTCCGGTCATATGGCGCGAACATCCACTGTCCACGAGCCATTTTGAATCCTCCATTGTTGTTATAGCCCCTATTACCTACAAATGAATTTTTTTTAGGTACCCTATAATTTTGGAGTCCATGGGGGTTAGCCTTGAGGCCTTTAGGTCTCCAAAAATAGCTAAAGTTGTTTTTCAATTTACAATGAGTAGCATGATGTCCAATTTTACCACAATAAAAGCAAATAAGATTGTTGGAGCTACTACCACGTATGAAAGTTGGACCTTGGTCATTTTTCTTGGAAACATGTTGAAAAGGTTTATAACCAAGTCCTAATTTAGAATGCTCACCTCTTTGTGCATCTATAATTTTTGTTACTTTATCCGTACTTAAATTAAATTGATGCATATCCTTTTTTAAATGTTCAATATCATTTGTGAGTGATTGTTTTTCGGTTTCAAGAGTACGGATTTTTGAAAGAATAATAGCATGAGCATGATCAAGAGATTCATAAGAAGTAAACAATTTATCTTTTTCTATTTTAAGCTCTTTATACTCCTTTTTCAATGTCTTGTATTTAACAATCAAATTTTGAAACTCAATTTGCAATTCATCAAAATCACATTGTAATTCATCAACTAAAGAAGAAGTTGAAGAGTTAGAGCGTACCTCATTATTTTCATCGTCTATGGACATAAAACCATGTTCGGTTTCTCCTTCTTCATCGGATGTGGTAAGGAGTTCATCCCAAGTTTTGATATCCGCATTTAGAGCCTTCTTTTTCGGAAAAGAATTTTTCTTCTTTTGTTCCTCCTCCGCTAGTTTTGAGCAATCGGCTATGTAGTGTACGGTTTTTCCGCATTTGAAACATGTGTTATCTCTCGAATTACTTGCCTTATTTTTATTAACAAACTTTGCAAATTTCCGGACAAGAGACGTCGTTTCCTCGTCATCTTCATCACTAGCATACTATGAAATATTTGAAGAAGATGCTAAGCCTTTAGGAATATTTTGCATACCTGGTTTAGAGGTAGATGGTTGATAATTTTTCATCTCCTTAAGATAGACTTCATAAATGTGGAGGTTCCCCATGAGCTCATCGAACTTGAATGTTTCGAGATTTTGTGATTCCATGATTGCCGTTACTTTATCAGACCATGAGCCGGGAAGAGCATTCAAGACCTTGGTGACCTTATCTTCTTCGGATATGAATTTCCCGATTGCCACAACAGGATTGACAATGTTGTCAAGCCTTTAAAGCATTTTTGATATGTTTTCAGCATCATGCATATTGAAATTGTCAAAATCTTTAACAAGCATAGTTTTTCCTGCTTGCTTAACTTTCTTTGTACCCTCAAAGATTATTTCCAATCGTTCCCATACATCATGGGTCGATCTTATTCCTCTAATACGATTGTATTCGGTGGCGGTGAGTGAACAATGTAAAATATTCAAGGCCTTACCATTTAGGAAGAAAGCCTTCTTGTCGGTATCATCGAATTCTTTAAAACTTTTGGGGGCCAAGGACCCATCCTCCAATTTCTTTGTTGGTTGAGCTATGCCTTCAATGACCGCATCCATATATCGAACCCGCACCTTTGTAAGAAGCACTCCATTCGGTCTTTGCAAAAAGCATAATTGTTTGCGTCGAATAGAGGTGGCTTATTGGTGGAGTTGCCGGTGGTGAGGTAGCTTTCATTCATAACCATGGATCTTCTCTGTACTCGCAAAGATTAAACGAGCTTGCCAAAGAGTTTGGCTTTGATACCACTTGTAAGTCCAAGTGGCTACGATAATCTAGAGGGGGTGAATAGGTTATGCCGGTATATCAGAAGTGGATTTCGAAAAAACAAAAAAATTATTAATAGTTACCACAACTATTACACCTTCACCTTTGAAGAGCACCACACTCTTCTTACAACACCAAGATCACCAAAGTGTGTTCTTACCACAAGAACACTCAAAAGGATATTTTGTGTTTGAATGATGAACAGAGAATTCAAGATTACAACTCAATCATGAAGTATACAACTTTTGAGTGCAAGTATAATTAAGAATAGAAAGTCTAGACCTCAAGATGTGCAAGTGAAAAGCTAGGCAAAGTACAAGAATTATGACTATGAAGAACAAGAGTTTTTGCTTGTATTGAATGCTTGTGTAGTTGTGTTGTATCTTGTTGCTTCAATGCTTCCTCTATTTATAGGAGAGGTCTTGGATTGATTTTCAGACATAGGCTCCTTCTTGGAGATTGATTTCTACAAAAGAAATGTAATTAAAATCAAGATTATAGCTGTTAGAAATCAATTCCATAATTTCATGAAAAGTTGTCTGCTGGTTCAACGAATAGTTTGCTGTTAAAACCATAGGGTGACCGGTCGAATAAAAATAAGAGTTTGAAAAAATCGAACAAAAGTACTACAGAGAGTTTGGCAAAAATTCAAACCAACCCGCATAATTTGGCCGACCACACCAACGGCCAGGTCGACCTCTTGAAGAAGTTTGACCGTCTCGTTTCTGTTTCAAAAATCAACTTCAGACACGGGTTGCCCTATAGGGCGATCGGTCGAACACGAGACAGAAGTGTTGTCCAATTTTTGTCGAAAATAAACTTCACAAAATACTTCAAAAAATTAGTAAAAATATTTTAGATCGACCGGAGTATTTGGACAATATTTAGGAACATTATTTAGGTGTAAAAACAAAGTTAAACAAAATCATAAAAATCATGATAAAAACATTTATCCAACACTTATGCCTTCAGATACATCACATATGACTTGAGAGATTGGATGATTCTTTTGAATTCTGCTTGGGGGATCTCATTTTGCATTGGTGATTAAATCACGTCCTTCCATGTTTGCTTCAACATAAGGGTCAGAATTAGTTTCATTCTCTGTAGATCTAGATGTGGCAGCAGATGTTATGACATTTGGGAAAACATCTTTTATGACATCTGTGATAATATCTTTTACGACATCTGTATCAGTTGTCGATCCATGTTGTGGAGATATGGTTGTAGATGATGTATCATTCGGTATAACATCTGGTACGGACTGCGGCTGTTGAGCCCATGACAATTCCATCAAGTCGTCAAATAGGTCTTCTTCCATGGTTTCTGCAAGACTAGAAAGATCATCGAATAAAATATTTACAAATTCACTATCGTCTTTGTCCGAAGATTATAAACTCAATATGCATGGCTACTTGAAGAGTAGCCTAAGAAAACACTTTTGTCACCCTTTGAGCCAAATTGAGCAATGTTATCTCGATCATTCTGGACATAGCAAATACAACTAAAGACATGAAATTATTTAAGGTTTAGCTTATTTCCCAAAAGTATTTCATAAGGGGTCATCAAACTTCCATGCCTCAAATATACACGATTGGCAATATGACATGCAGTATTTAGAGCTTCTGCCCATAAACTTTTTGAAAGTCTTTTAAAACTCAACATGACACGGGATGTCTCATGCAATGTACGATTTTTCCTCTCTGCCACTCCATTATGTTGTGGAGTTTTAGGTACGAAAAATTCATGAGAAATCCTCTTTCTATCACAAAAATCCGAGAAAGAAGAGTTCGCAAATTCTTTACAATGGTCAGACCTAATTCTACCAACTATTAGCCTATACAGATTAACAACCCTTCTATGCCAACTTTGAAATACTTCAAATGTTTCAGATTTCTCACGTAAAAATTAGATCCAAGTAAAATGTGAAAAATCATCCACAATCACAAAAAAAAAAAAAATTCCTTTCACCAATATTTTCAACTTCAACTGGATCCATAATGTCCATATGAAGCAATTCAAAATACCGTGTGGTATTGAAATGTGATAACATTTGGTGTGGCATTCTTCTTGTTTATCCTTTTGACAACTTTCACACGCATTAGCATTCTTTATGCAAAATCTCGGTAAACCATGAACAACCTCAAATTTCACAAGATCCCTAATTTTCTTCAAACTTAGATGACCTAATTTTTGGTGCCATAGATCAGCTTCATCTGTGTTTGCAGTGTGACACATTTTTTTATTAACAAACTGATAGTAGTTATCAGATGATCTTAAACCAGCAAGAATACACGTGTTAGATTCATTAAAAACCTCACAAGATTTTTTGTTGAAATTTAACATAGAGATTATCATCACACAATTGTCTAATACTAAATAGATTAGCATTTAGACCATCCACATGGTATACATTTCGTAGCCTAGGTAAGCCATCAACATTCAAAGTTTCCTTTCCAACAATTTTTCCTTTACCTCCACCTCCATAAGTCACATTACCACCATCATGCTTCTCATAGTCAGTCAAATACTCCAAAGTACATGTCATGCGTCGTGAACACCCGCTATCAAAGTACCAAGATCATGTAATGTTATATTTCAATGAAGTATAGATAACATAACATTTAACATCAGATTTCTTAACCCAAACAGATTTGGAAAAATTTGAAATGTGATTACGAGGATGTCGTAAAATTTCGGATGACATCCGACATGTAGAATTTTTGTTCGCCAAATCTGATTTCATTTTGTAACAAAATGGCCTAAAGTGTCCAGGAGCATGACAATATTGGCAAATAGAGTGGCGTTTACGAGGTTTAGACTTTTGTGAAAAACTCTTCTTATTGTTGGGGGAATCTGAAGATTCTCTTTGTTCTTTTGCTTTAACAAATACGGGAGTTTTATAACCACGGCAAGCTTTATCATCACTACCCAAAGAAAGTATATCATCCAATTTTGCTTTCCTAGAATTAAACTTCTTCATGGTTTCAAGAGAATCTTCAAGTTTAGAATTTACCTTTTTGAAGTCAAGATCCTTCTTGGTAAGGGCAGCATCTGGCCTGGTAATTACTTTCTTATGTTCATCATTTTCCTTCTTGAGTCGATCATTCTCTTTCCTGAGGATATCATTCAGTTTAATCCTCTTCAGCCAATCTTTATACAACTTTGTTACGTGTCTTCCAAGCTTTCTCCATCTGATTCATCATCTTGTTCAGTATCATCAGGAGCATAAATAGAATTGAAACAAAAAAGGTCAGAAACAGTTAAGATTTCATGTTCTTCATATGTGACCTCAGATGTGATCAGAGAATGTGTGATCACATCTCGGTCCACACCTCTCGCAACACCTGAAGGATTGATTTGGAGAGACTTTCTATCTTTTACCAAAGTGGTTAGAACCCTGTGTTCTTCCTGTTCATTCTTCTCATTGTCAGATTCACTATCACTCAAAGTCACACTAAAGCTCATTCCCTTTTTCAGAAGAATATTAGCACATTGGGTAGCATAGTGACCATACCAAGTACATGCCCTATAACTAATGGAGTCAAGAGTTTTTGTGTCAGACTTGTTCGATTTATCACTAGAAAAAGTTCTTGACTTTTATCAAAGGTATTCTTTTGAGGGAACTTGCTTGGCTCAGACTTAAAAGGCTTTGTGAAATTTTGAGATTTTTTCTGACTTTTGAGTTTAATTATCCTATCAAACTTTTCGAGTACATGGCCATAGAATCATCTCCTAGATTAGATTTTTCAATCTCATTGGTAAGATCAACAAAATCATTGGTAACTTTGGACTTAAGCTGAAACGGAGACTCAATTTGAAAAGCAACTTTTTGATCTATACTCTCCATCTGTTGAGCCATATTCATCTCATAGGTTTGAAGAATGCCAACAAGTTTTTTGAGACTTAAAGAGGATAGATCGTAGGCTTCTTCTATAGATGAAATTTTTATATTGTACCTAATAAGAAGAGATCTCATTATTTTTCTCACAAGATTTTCAATGGAGATAGGTTCACCTAGGGCTTGAGCTTCATCGGCAATATCACTCATTTTTTCCTTATAAGTGGCAATATTCTCATCCTCACGCATTCTTAGGTTTTCAAACTTATTGGTGAGCAACCTAAGTTTGGTTTTTTGCACACTAGCAAATCCCTCACAATGACTTTGCAGAGTATCCCATGCATCTGGCAACAGTAAACTTTGCTATGATTTTGAACATATTTCGATCCACAGTATCAAAGATTGCCATCAATGCCTTAGAATTATAATTGGACAATGTTAACTCATCATTAGTCCAGTCAATTTCTCCTTTGTCCTTGTAGTCACCTTCCATATCAATGAGTTTCGGAGGTGACCACCTAGTAAGGATTGTACGTCGGGCCCTTTCTTAAATAGATTTGATGTAGGCCCGAACTTTGATCTTCCAAATAGAATAATTGGATCCACCAACAATGGGGGGACGAAAAGTGGGGTTATTTTGAGTATCCATTCTGACAGACACTAAGGATCAACACTTAGTGTTATCAAGTGTAGGCTCTAGATGCCAATAGAAAGAATTATAGCACGGATAAATAGTACAAGTTTCGCAGAGTATAAATGTGATTGCAGATGTGGTCACATTCACAATCACATGCAGCGGAATTTTGAAAACAATAACTAGACACACGAATTAAAAATTGTCTACAAGCTAGTTGCCAATATGGCGAAACTTTCCACTAGTAATATCGTTTGATTCCATATACAAAAATACTAAAATCAACTAGTAGAAACTCAACGAAAAACTCTTATCTAGAGTATATCTGATGTGTGCAATTCAACTCATCCAACAATAGACATGTGTGGACTTCATTAATCACAATACTAAAAATAATGGATGAAAAAGCTAACAAATACAATCTGCAGGACTGAATGTAATCTCAGATGCAGTCACATTCGAGATTGCATCCAGGACAGTGAGACTTCTTGTGCTTGAATGACTCTTAATTCTCTCAAGACTCTTGTAACTCTGTGGTATTTCTTGTGTACTGATTATGCACATCCTCTTCCCTTTATATAGTCGTTTAAACCCTTCAAGAGACCTAATACACAAGGAAAGAAGATATATACAAATATATGACAAGTAAATCGCTTATTTTAGGAAACAAGATAACTATCCAAGAGTCCTACCATATCAATACCATATCAATATGATTTCTTTCCTAATCTAAATAAGCCATAATCATACCATAAGTCTAGAAAGGCAAAACAATTAAAAACACAATCTTTATAATTTTGGAAATTATTTTTAGGTGATAAAAATCGCCTTAAAAATATACACATATAATATGATAATGCAACTTGGCAATTGATATGGACACTCCTAGGGATGGCAGCGGGATAGGTAGGTGCGGGTACCCACCCGTCCAGACCGTAATGGGACAGGTATGGATACTCTTTTTCGAATTTGGGACGGGTACGAGATAAGAAATTACTACCCACTTATATACGGGTAGGGTATGATTTTACCCCTCGGATACCCACACTACCTGAACCCGTTTAACCCTTAGTAATTTCCATTTATTTTTTATCTCACATTATACATTTTTTCGTAGAAGCCCAACATAAATTTTTATTTTGTACAAAGAAGTTATAAAGTTGTTATTTATTTTGAATTTGTGATCATATCAACTTTGTTTTATCTTTGTCAAACTTGATAAAATTACATGTCGATGGTGTAATTTTATATGATGGATGTTGTGACTTGACCTTGCTGAGGGGTTTCAGCAATCATTAATGTCAAATCATTTGACCTTTCCCCCTCAACAGCTTTTCCCTTTTTCTTCTCAGCTGTTGCTTCTTCTTTCAACTTCCTTAGGTACTCCTCTTTCCCCTTTTCTAAGGCATCATGAAAGGAGAGAGGACCCCTAGAAACATGCCTGCAAGCATGAAGTCAAGTCGGTTGAGAGTGGAGTTCTCGCAGAGTCCATAGCATAGGCCGTACAAAATTCTACGAGCGAGTGGCTTTTGACTCACTTACTGTCACCAATTTCATTTCGGCCATGAGAAAGGCCGAATTTTGCATTCATGTTCTCCTCAAGATGCACTTTCTTTTCTTTGGAATTCACACAAAGACTCTATTTTCGATTGTATGAGAGGCATGTAATCTTTCAATGTATGCCTGCATCCTCTGCTTCATATCAGCATTGTCAGCACTCCAAACAAGCATCGTATTGTACAATGCCTTGAAATATCGAACTTTCTCGTATCGCATTTCACTCTGCTGCTGACACCACTCCCTGATCCTTACCACTATCCCTCTTAAGTCTGATGTGAGGGTGGCATCTCTATTGTCCAGATGTAGATCTAATGAGGCCTGGTGTCGTTCGATCTTCTCAATCTCTCCACAGATTTTCTTGAAGACTTCACTTTATCTTTGTCTTTGTCACACCGATTCACCGCCGCCATTCATCATCGGTCAAAGTCCGGCGGGCACAATAGAGTCGGTAGGGATGACGGGATCTTCTCGGACGGTGAATTGCCGCTGCTCTTTTGCGGTCTCTTCTTCTAGCTCAGGCAGCTCTATCGAAAAAGGAAAAACTTGCTCAAATGCATCATCTCGCACATATGGGATTGACTGTGTTGTTTGTGCTTGTGATGTCTCTGGTTGAGTCGATGCATCACAGCAAAGAGATGGGAGCTGCACAGATGACTCGATTCCGGGCCTTGTTGAGTGGGTTGGCCAGCTGACTGAGCTTCAGCTGTCTTAACAGCTTCTCCGGCCTCAGAGGATTTTGCTAAGTGAAGTACCTAGTCCTCACCTGCAATACGAGTTATGGGTTAGGAATTTTCGCAACTACTCAAGAATTATGCATACTTGCCATCAATTCATGATCAAATAGCCTTTAGTACACAATGATGACAAGAATCAAATGCCTAGGTGTAATATTTTTCATTCAGACATTTAAACAAACACCTTGTAGGCATATATCATCACAATTTATCAAGAATTTCGAAATTACAATGATATTGAAAATTCCCACATTTTTAACCTAAGCTTGAAAATATTGCAAAAGATGATGTACAATGAAGCTCACTTACCTAATTGATAGAGAAGATGAATATGATGATTAAGTTGCGCAATTGCCAACTTGAATGATGTAAAATTGAAGACTAGGTGGGATTTTTGTAGAATAAATGAAGAAAGGGCGTGAGGGACTTGAGGGATGTGAGGTATTGTGATTTGAAAACAATAGGCTGAATAGCCATTTTAATGTAGCGCCCGGTGCCAAAAACTTGTTAGAGATTTTTGTTACCACAAGTCTACGGTGTCAAGTTTTAATATAGTGAAAGTAAGGTTGTCGTATCCACCGAGAATAATTATCGAATTATTGCTAAGTACTATAATATAGTAGCCCAACTTTATTTAGAAATTCAATAGTTGATGGAGTTTAATATACTAAAATAACAAAAATAAATTAAGAATAGGAAAAATAAAAATGAGTTTATCCAAATGATTAGATGAATTCTAGAGGTGTGATGAATCTAGTTATCCCTTATGTTATCAATATGGTTTTATCAATCATCAATTATCAATTTGTAAGTCAAGATTTCTACAATAATCATTTCGTCTCTCGAGTGCCAAATGATTTTATATCTCAATTGGGAAAATCAATATCTCTATAAAAATCACCAATTTAAATTTCAATAAAAACTATGAATCTTGATAAAAGATTTCAAAGGACTCATAAATCTCTCAATTCTATGAAATCGTAAGTTATGTTATTTCAAGGTCATGTATTCAATTACCTCTTTCAAGTATCAAATCAAATACTCCAAACACTCTAAATTATTGATCAAGTAATTTAGAAGCAATAGATCCAAATAGCACAAATAAATTGATAGATCTAGATTGACGAACCATAATATCAAAACACAAGTTCAAACATAGTTTACATCATCCCTCTAGAATTATAGAGTTTAGCTCATGATTAAAGAAAATGAATCCATAATAATACAACAATACATCTTACAAGATATGAAGAAAGCAACAAAATAAGAACAAGAGTTGAGGGATCTTCTCTATTTCTAGATGATAGAAGCCTTCAATCTTCTTCTCCAAGCTCTTCCCAACATGTCCCAAGCCTTCTTCCTTGTCTTGTAGCTGTTTTCTTGTCTTTCCAAGGGTCCAAGATCCCTAATTTTAGGCCCCATGGCTTCTATTTATAGTCCCACAAAAGTCCAAGAAAGAGGGTAGGTGAACATAGGAATTTCAGTCCCGGGCGCTTCGGCGCCCAGCACAATGTTGCCAAAAAACCCGCCTGGGCGCTGCAGCGCCCCACACGCATCGCACACACTTCCCGCACGGGCGCTGCAGTGCCCCATCCGCCTAGCCAATCCTTCCACCCTGTATCGGGCGTTGCAGCGCCAAGGCCGATCCTTAGGCCAAAATGCGATTTTTCCTTCTTCAAACGTGATTTTTTCCTTCCTCGTACCATTTTTCGTCGTTTTCTTCATTCTTCGGCTACCAAATCTGTATTAACTTTACATCGACACTTAATGACATAAATTGGACTCTAACGACTCTAAAACACCCAAAACTAATACAAAATCCTAATCTAAAATACTTGATTAGTTGGTAAAATCCCAACTTAACAAAGGGCCTGAAGCACTTTGGTGATTCCAAGAAATTCGAACAACTTCTCCTCTTCTTCTATAAACTCAAGGCATTCAAACTGCACCCTTGAGTGGCTTAGCTTCCACGCCCTCTATTCCCGTAGACGGCTCTGAATGTCATGGTATAATGGAGAAACTATGACGACATCATCATCCTCATCATCGTCATGCCCTTCCCTTTTAGGAATCGAAGGCAACATGCTCTGCTGATCTTCACCTTCAGCAGCATCCGTCGCAGGTAGAGAGACAACTTTTTCAACTGGAAGTTCAGTCGTCTCAGCTACTACTTTGTCCTCAGTTGTCCTTTCCACAGCTGGGTCTTCTGCAGGCCTCTGTTGATCACCCTCAGCAAACTTGGCAGTTTCATCGATTCATTCAGGAGACTGCACTTCCTGACTTTCAGTAGTCTCAGATGCTTTCTCCAGCTGAGTGGCAGATTCATCTGTCTTTTCAAGTTTTGAGTGCTTGAAGATTCTTCTTCTTTTGGTCCGAACCAGAGGAATTTCTGGTTCTTCTTCCTCTTCGGATTCTTTGGCGGCTGGGGCCGGGGCATCCTTCTAGACCAGAGCTGTCTTCCTGGGCTTGGCAGTTCTTTTCTTGCGTATGGTTGGAGAAGGGATTTGGGTTTCCTTCTCACCCTCTGCTGTAGGGGCAGGAGACACGGCTGCTCGGGCAGGTGACTCGGCTGCAGGGGAAGGTGCATTCTTTTTCTTTGCTGCAGGGGCAACCTTCTTCTTAGCAGCTGCAGGGGCAGCTTTCTTCTTTGGGGGAGAGGTAACAACTGTGTCCTCGAGGTTAGCTGATTCCCCCTCACTAGTGTCCGCCCACTTCGCATGGGCTCTCTTCTGGGCTCCTAAGAGGTTAGCCCTAAACATCTTTTTGTTTTACATGGAAAGGTTTTCCATGTTGAAGGGGAATGCCCTTCACTTCGATCAGATGGCCAATCACCAGGCCATAACCGAGAGATCCTCCAAAGGATTTGTCTTCCTTGTACGATTTGTTCACAATTGTTTGGCAGAGTCTGCTGTACATGAACTTAGCCTAGTTGACTTTCTTGTCTTCCATGGTTGTATGATCCAAAATATTTTTTAGCGAACAAACCTCCTCCGGCTCTCCTAGAGGGGAGGGGATCCCTCACGGGTGCCCTCATAAATAAACCTCTTCTGATGCTCCCAGAGAGGAGAGGCCTCTTCATAGGGGTGGAATCCATCTACAGTCGTAAAGAAATGAAATAAAGTACCTCATGAAGACTTCCTGGCATAGAAAAGGGAGTTGAATCCATCTACAGTCGCGAGCATATTCAACTTCTGCATAGCATACTCAAATGGTTGATTCCTGCGTAAGCCTGTGGAACAATTTGTCCAACACATGCTCCAACCGATCTGGGGATCCCCACAAGAAAATTATACAGAGGAAATATAAAGCCAACAGAGAAGTTGTACATATACACCATAATAAAGCTCTCGGGCGGATGAGAAAGTTTATTCTCTGACTCCAGAGCCAACATAGGGAATACCGAAGGGAGCCCTAACTGCTCCCTCAATATACAAAGATAATGGGAGGAAACTTTACTGACTAACTCTCCCGAGAAAACAGCTCGACATCCAAGAAGAGGCATGTGCTGGTACTTAGGCCAAGGGACCCCTTCCGAATTGTCCTCCTTGGAAACCTCATCACTCAGGCACGTATTTGACTAAATCTCTACTCCCCCTTCACCATCATAACATAACTCTGGACCTATAGGGGGAACATCAAAGTCCACGGGCAAAGGTAGAAACAGAAAAATAGAACCAGAGACCGAACGATCGGTAATGCCCTGACCCCCAAGAGAAAGTGAAGAAAGGCCAAATTTGGCCCAAAATATGAGAAAACTCCGGAGAAGACAGAAAAATATGAAAGGAAGGACGGACTGAGGAGCTTGGGCTGCCCCCAAGGGGTCCCTCTTAGGTGCCCTTGCTGCTCTGGGGAGATGCCCCGTAGCAATCTATCTCAATTCTCGAACACCCATCTCTTTTCACTACTTGATGCACTCCACTCCTCACTCCAACTCTCCATGGGAAATCTCCTTAATTTTCAATAAGATTTCACTAGGTGTTCTGCCAAGCAAGAGAATTAGAAGACGTGGTCAAAGTTGAGCTCCCTTAACGGGGGGTTCTCATAAACTAAATCTCCTCTGGTGCTCCCGAAAGAGAGGGGCTCCCTCACTGGGGGTCCTCATAAACTAACCTCCTCCGGTGCTGGGAGGGGCTCCTTTACACAGGGGTCCTCGTAAATTTCCAAGGAATCTTAAGATAAGTCAAACACGACATCGGTTTACATCCCATACTACTCTATTCTCCCACATCATTGGAGTTGGGGAGTTATGTTGGGGACAAAAATGACATTTAATATTTAATATATAATTCAGTTTATGCATTAGAATAATATTATTAATTACCCAATAATTAATGGGCTACAGATGGAAAAGGAGCCCGGGACTAGCCCACGGGCCACTTTCTCCTACACAGCCTACAAGGCCCATCGCCCTGGTATGTCCTCTTCATTTGTAAGTTAATTCCAGATATTCTCTCATAATCTCACATAATCATTATTCAGTTTTCAATTAGTATCTTACATTCTCTCTTGACCACCATACTGGCTTGAGCGTTGGATGGGCCTCTCTAGGACAATCTCAGGGGCCGTCTAATATTTGTGTGTGTGCTGGCAAGTTCCCAACTCCCAGAGAAGAACACTTGGAAGATTTCCCGTGTAGGAAGAAGACGACTTGGATTTTATCAGAAATCTTAACTTCGAGTGATATACCCTAAAAAGCATCATCAGTACTTATGATTATTACAACTCACACATTATTACCTTATTCACATCACAGAAGTAAAGCTTTAGAATAACTTAGACTAACACTTCATCACTTCCTGTTTCAATTTTAAAACAATTATTATAAAATTGATGCTTATGAATCATTATGATGAGTGTGTTAACTATCATCCTTTAATTATTCTTATTTATTATTAAAAATATTATTGTTATTATTATAATTTGGAAAATTATAAAAAAATCTGGAAGTTTGGACTAATTATAAAAAAATCTAAAGATGTTTTAAAATTACAAAAAGCCCCTCAGATATAATTATGTCTTAAATTTAAGGGACCAATTATAATATTTCTATAAATATCACGTAGATTTTTGAAATATTTTTTATTTCTTTTAGGGGAAATGTTAGATGAAACCTTATCATTTCTTGTTTCAATCAACTTAAGCAGAAACATTGTCCATGGGACCTGCCTCAGAATTTCGCTCGGCTGAGGCGATTAAGATTTATTGATCTTAGTTTCAACAATCTCAGTGGAGATGTTCCTTCATGGTTTAGTTTCTTGCAAGGACTTCGACTGTTGTGTCTTAGGAATAACAGTTTCATCGGTTTCATCCCACAAGAGCTCTCTAATAGGTCAAAGCTAGAAGCTTTGGACTTATCTTACAATTCTATACAAGGAAATATTCCCCAAGAGATTGGGAATCTTTTCAACCTCAAGATGTTCACATTAAGATATAACCGGCTTGTTGGCTCTGTACCGTTGGCTCTTTACTATATCTCGAGTATAAGCATGTGTAGTGTGTGCAAGCTAGACACATGAATTAATTGGAATAATTTCATAAATAAAATAATTATATAAGATATAATTTATCAATCAAAGTCTTTCCTAAAATGAAATTTCATTTGGCAATTTTTTTCCAAAATTAATTTATTCTACAATGATTCATTTCTACTGAATTACATCATTTCATTATGCCCACAAACAAGAATATCTCTCTAGCTTTCTAGTTCTTGTGGAACACGAAAAGGGTTTGAGGGTTTGAGCATAGAATATTTTTAAGTTGGTTTTATACCATTTATTTGGGCTTTCTAAACAAGAGTTTTGTGTTATTTTTGAGCACTCTGAGTCGTTTATGTTATATTTTATAGGTTTTAGATGTTTATTTTCGTTGGTTCGAGTCATTTGAGTGACTAAAGTTATATTGAGAACTAATTATTGAGTCTAGAGTCATAGTAATGAGTCGTGTGCCAGAAGAAGCAGGAACGACCAAACAACAGGGGGATTGACCTCAAGAAACATCCAAACGCATTAGGATTTTCTAACACTGGCAGTATTTATTATTTGGACCATAATTTTCCTTACAAAATTGATATTAAGTTAATTCAAGTGGATATGAAAAGCTAAGAGATAGGACTACAACTATTTTAAAGACACCATAAGCAAATTCGGAAGTTTTGATGGCGCTATAGAGCCATAAACTGAGTGTTGCAGCATTGCCCCTAAAAATTGGGCAGTGGCGATTTGTGAGAAGGCGATGTAGTGCTCGCCTTTGGCACTGCAACACTACTAGAAGACATGGAATATGTTTCCTTCCTGTAATGTGGCGCTGCGACACCCATCCCCTAGTGCTGCAGCGTTGTTGGATGGACATAACAAAACATTTTATTCTTAGATCTTAGATGTTTGTGGGATATAAATAAACATCAGGGGGCATAAAATTAGAAATCTAGAATATCTGGGGGAAGACAAAAAAAATCAAGAGACACAAGGAAAGAGTTGGAGAAGAGTATTGAAGACATCAACATGGAAATAGAGAAGATTTGTTCTTTAATCTTTTGAATTGAGTCTTTGTTTCCTCTTGTTTATCGTTTGATGAATTATCATTTTGCAATGAATCTTTGTATTTTAATCATAATCTAAATTCTATAATTCTAGATGTTGATGTTACCAAAATTTGAACCTATATCTTGAGATTATAGCTTATCAATTTACATGTTATTCGATTTATTTGTGCTATTTGGAATGATTGCAATTGAATCATTTGATCAATAATTTTGATTGTTTGGTGTATTTGATTTCATACTCTAGAGAGGTAATTGAATGCATAGTCATAGAATAACATAACTTAGGATTTTGTAAAATTGAGAAGTTGGTGAATCTTTCGAAGTCATTCAATGAGATTTATTGATCATGTTAAGATTTTAGTTTGTGATTTCTATTGGGATATCGAAATCAAGATTGAGTCTAGAATCACTTTTCACTCGAGGGAAGAAGTGATTATTGTAGGAATCTTTGGCTTATAAATTAGTAATTTGTGACTCGTAAACTAGGTCGATAACACAGGGAAAAACTAGGTGAATCTAACCTCTAGAGTTCACATCCACCAAGTGTGTTTGATAATTTGTGTGAACGAACTTCTTAGCTTAGGTTTAGGCATTATTTTTAGTTTAATCAACCTCATTATTATTCGATTTATCTAGATTAATGTTAACCTATTAATAATTATAATACTTACCATTAGTTTAATATCATTCCTAGTGGAAACAATAGCCTTATTCCCATTTTATACTAAAAATTTGACATTATATGCTTGCGGTAAGAACATTTACAAACCCATTTTTGGCGACGTTATCGGGAATAATTTATATTATTTTGGATAAAATTATTACCATGTAGTCGTAACTTTAATTGAGATTAGTTAGATTTACAATTTTGTCATTGTTGTTATTTGTTGCCAAGACTATAATTTGTTTTCTCCTATTTTCTAAATTAATTTTACTTAGTTCTTCTATACACATTTGTCAATTTTTTTAGTAATTGCACGATCAGCTTTTGCAAAAATTCCTACCCCATTTTACATATACGAACAACTTTCAAAAATAAAGTTACCTCCTAATTTACGACTACAACCTTGAAAAAGAAAGTATGGTATTAATCTTCACACTTATTAAAAATATAAACATGACTAAAATGAAATGTCAATGAAGTTAGACCTCATGCGGTTTACGAAAAATCAATTTTCAAAGATCAAATACAAATACAAATACATGTCTTAGATATATTTTTTATGATTATGAGATATGATATTTTTTATTTTTTCAATTCATCGATAAAAAATGTTAAATAGTATTTCCCGCCTATAATTTGATCTTATTTTAAATTTATTCCAATTAAGGGAGATAGATTTGATATACTTATTAGGAAAATACATTGTCATTGTACAAATGGAGGCCTCACACATATATGGCCCGTGCATCGCACGGGTAAAAGACTAATTGTACATATAAAGTCTCAAATGAGTATGTGAAATTCTGATAAATAATAAATATAAGAAACTTATTTAGTATGAAATGATTTGATTTTTAGGTCAATGTTTAGTATTTCTTATTGATGCACTGATAGCCATGAACAAGAAGAAGAATGTATCATCCTCGTTTCTTACTATTTCAGTGATCAATCCGGGATTCGTTTCCTCCAATATGTACAAGTAAGCCGGTAGTTTCTGATAAGACTCATCCGGCCTTCCCCTTATTACCCCCAACGCTTTCTCTTTCTATGTCCATGCCTTTTTGTAGTCGAGACTTATTCCATGCTCATCCTCCATGTCTCTAATTATATCTGTTGGTGTGTAGACTAGTTTGATGTTGTTTAGGTACTCTGATTTGATAAGGTCCCCAACTATTTTGTTGTGGTGTGCCTATTGTCCTTCATCCTTTTATCCAGCGGACATGTGTGTGTGTTCTTTCGTGCTTTCTTACTATGAATATTGTTGTCCCTGATGTGTATGAGGCTTTCAAATGCCAATTGCAATTTTCATCGAGACACTTTACGTATTATTTCTGCTTGCACGATCTCTTCACCTTATATTGGAAATGATGTTTCAACGCATAACAACTGAGATGTTTGATTAATTCCTCCTTGGTGTTGTAGACATCTCCCTTTTGGAATTGTTTTTCAGCATGTGTACTTTCTTGAATTTATGTCGTGTCTTCTTCTCCGACCACATTTCTGCTTATGAGGTTTGCATAGTCGATGTAATCAATGGCGTTTTGGCCCATGTTTTCCTTCAGTGAGCTCTCTATAGACATGCTGCTCGTTCCTTTCGTTACATTTTCCTGTGTTATTATTTCCAAGCTCGGTTCATTTCTTACTATGTCTATGCACAAAGGAAACTTCATCCAGTCCGTTTTTTTGCTTTTCACTTCCAGGTAGAATTTGTTGTTCTAAGATTTCCTTTAGTGTGTTGAATGTGTTGTCCATTGGAATGAGTATTCCTGTTATCTCAAAGTTACTATACTCTCTATTTTCTCCCCATTGTCTATTGTGGTATACGATAGTTGGGATTTGCTCCATGCAACTGTGGATTTCAATGAAAAGTTGGCTAAGTGACACATACAAGAAACATGTATGAAATAATGTTTATGTACGTTAAGAAGCATTGTATTGTATTAGGCGAACGGAACAATTATGAAACATAAAAGAAACATATGTGAAACAAGAAAGAAACATATGTGAAACAATCATGTAATGTACTGCATTCAGTTTTTTCCAGATTCACGTGATTTATTCGTAGATAATCACGATAAGCAATTTTTATAGAATTTTGGATCATAATTCGAACAAAATAAGCATTTTCAAGCTCACAACTGCCAGGTTTTTGGATCTGCATGCAAAATTACTGGTTCAATTCAATGTCAATCTCAGTCAATACACACTGATTCCTGAATTTCTATCTGTAAAATCATGAAATATATCTAAACAAGGCATTCTCAGAACAAGATAAACAGATCGTGTTGTTTTTACCTATTTTGGTCTTCTTTCTTTCTCTTGATATTGAGCTTGAATTGTGATCTCGAACAGTCCAGTATTTTTCCCTCGATTTGTTTTCCTCGTATATGTGCATTGCTTTTGTTTTTTGTTAATATTTGGGATGGGAGGATTGTATTTTTGATCAGCACCGTGATTTTTGGAGATGAGATGTTGGCAATACGCTGAAGATTGCTATTTTTATCCGTAATTTACCGGATCTGCTATATTTGGGAAAGAAATGGGTCTAATCGGGTATTTTTGTGAAAGAACCTGGCATTGTAAAGGGATTGGGTATGGAAAAATGGGGTATTCATGTCCTTTTCCCAAAATACATTGTCATTGTACAAATGGAGGCCTCACAGATATACGGCTCGTGCATCGCACGGGTAAAAGACTAGTTGTACATAGAAAGTCTCAAATGAGTATGTAAAATTATAATAAATAATAAATATAAGAAACTTATTTAATATGAAATGATTTGATTTTTAGGTCAATGTTTAGTATTTCTTATATTATATGCTCATTTAGGTACCACTGTAATATGCAAAATACTTGTATGTACCAAATTTATTGTGTTAAACTATATGCATAAAATAATAAAGTTGAGCGAAAGGACCCGTTTTAGGAAAATTAATAAAAACCCTCCCGGGTATAAGTGATTGACATGTATTTTGCATGTATTTTGGGCTTAATCTTGGCTAGAATGTATTGATATGCATGCATTGTATGAGTTAATAGGGTTTTATTCATGTTTTGTGGAAAGCAATTACGTTTTGCTCGTTTTGTAGGAATTTATCGATAATTGTAGCATTTTGGCAACAAATCGGGCAGTGCAACCGCCAATACTTGACATGTTAGACGAAGTTTGGAGTCGAATCAAGGAGAAGTCGGACGAACCGGGCAAGAAACGGAAGAAAATAGCTAACTGCCAGCTGATACAGGTGAGCACGGGCAGGGCGTGCTTCCTAGCACGCCCGTGCTTAACCCAGATGTGAAGACTCAGTGTTCGACTTATAGCACGTGCAGCCCGTGCCATATGGCACGCCCGTGCTCTCTTCAGAAAGTTGGAAATTTCATGCGGCACCCAGCACGGGCTGCGCGTGCCAAAGGGGCATGGTCGTGCTCCTCTACGGGAAAAAAATAGAGTTTGATTCGTTTTCAACTAGGTTTCGACCCGAACAAAGTACAAATAGACCCGGGGCAGCCACAAACAGAGATACGCTGATTTTTACCCTAGAAACCAGAGAAAAAAGCAGTTTTTCCATCGGAAACTTCTAGAGATCGATCAAGACCGCAACCACACCTTCGAGGATTGAAGATAGATCGAGAGATCGTCATCATCCCCGAGTCACTCATTCCATCGTATCGTTATTTCAATTAGTTAGATTTTGATTATGAATAATTTGTCTATGAATTCTTTATCTTCAATGTCTGGCTAAACATCTTGTGATTCCCGGGTTTGGGAGTAGGTTAACAAACACTTTTATGTGATGATTAAGGATAATTGAAGTTAATGTTTTCTTTCTCTATTCAAGTACTTTGCTTTAATTCTTGTTTTATCAAAAGGCCTTTGATCTAAACTTGTTTGATGTATTGATTCATAATTCTAACCGATGAGTTTCAATACTAGATCTTGAGTACTTGACATAAATAGATTGCATGATTGAGAAGTCTGTGAATATTTGTGAGATCTTATAATCTTTTGAACTTTTGGGAGTTGGGTATCTCATGTTGAGTAGAGATGCTAGCATAGATATTCCAATCAACGCTTTTACATACATCTCGAGACAGGGGGTAAATTACTTTGGTGATTGGTCTATAGAGAAGAATACTTTTAATCTTGGTTTGCTTAATCTAAGCATAAAAGTGAGATATTAATTGAAACCATAACCCAGGAATCCATCCATCCATACTTGATCTTTCAATCGCTCTTTGCTTTGTTATTTTAGGATTAAATTCTGCTTTAGTAATAATAAAACCAAACCTTCAAATTTTGATTGTTTAGATAAAAATAAGACTATTATAATACAATACTTGGTACATTAATTTATTAATCCCTGTGGATTCAACCTTGGAAACCCCATTCTATAAACTTGTCCGTACACTTGCGGTGAAGCTAAAAAAATAGGCGAACAAGTTTTTGGCGCCGTTGCTGGGGATTAATCAAATTTTTAGTACTGATATTGCGATAACTAGGACTATTCTTAATCTAGACATTTTTCTCTTCTTTTTAGTTTGTTGTTTAATTCTACTTTTACTCTGGTTGACTTGTTTTCTTTAGTTGGTTCAGGTAGTGCATGATCACCCGCTCGAAGCAAGGAGAATTAGCACCGTTCATACCGAAGGTTGAGGCTTTTGCTAGGTGGAATAGTGCGGCTACCAAACGGGCAGAAAGACAGCAGGAACAGACTATGGCAGGCGTAGAAGGTAACAACGGAGGAAATAATGGGGGCGAAAACGGAGGTAACAATCGGGCGAACAGGGTCAATGTTGAGTTACCAATACCGAGGTTCCATGGCTCGAAGCAAATCAAAGAGCAATTCGCGATTACTTTCACCCAATCAATCGCTACTATGGGGGAATTGCCAATTTCCCAATCAATGCGAACAATTTCGAGCTAAAGCCATCATAGATATCGATGGTGCAGCAGAATCAGTTTGGGGGTTTCCCGTCTGAAGATCCCAACTCTCATCTTGCAAATTTCATACAGATTTGCAATACTATTAAGATGAATGGGGTGACTGATGATGCTATACGTCTTCGCCTATTCCCTTTCTCTTTAAGGGATAAGGCTAGGAACTGGCTAAGCACCCTAACTCAAGGGAGTGTGAACAATTGGGATGAGCTGAGTCAGAGGTTCTTGTTCAAGTATTTCCCTCCAAGTAAAACACTACAGCTTAAAAGCAAGATCACTCAGTTTAGGCAGTTTGACTCTGAGCCTTTGTACGAGGCCTGGGAGAGATTCCGGGATTTGTTGAGGAGGTGCCCGCAGCACGGATTTCCTGAGGATCAACATCTTTGTTTCTTCTACAATGGGTTGATGGTACAGACTAGATCGTTTGTGGATGCTGCAGCAGGGGGCGCGCTACATGCGAGGTTTCTGGAGGATGCGTTCAACTTGTTGGAGGAGATGGCCATGAATAGCTATCAATGGCCCTCCGAGAGGACTAATGTGAAAAGGGTAGCCAAAGTCTCTTATTCGGACCCAATAAAAGAGTTGACAGCCCAGATGGTCGTATTGACAAATCAGTTAAGTGCTTTGACTAAAGCAAATGAGGGAAACACGAGTGCAAGTAATGGGGGAGTTCCTCTGGATCTGATAGAGGAAGCAAACTATGTGACTAACCGGAATTTCAACAATTTTCGGAACAATCAAAATCCCACTCATTACCATCCGGGCTTGAGGAACCACGAGAACTTCTCCTACGCAAACACGAAGAACGTGATGCAACCACCACCGGGGTTTAATGTGACAAATAGTGTTATTACTGCAGATCCTAAGCCCACCATGGAGGATATGTTCACTTAGTCTATGAGTGAGATGAGGAACAGGTTCAACAAGGATGAGGCAAAGATGGATAAAATCGAAAACCATGTCACCCAATTGGGGTCCCAGGTGAAGAATCTTGAGGCCTAAATTGGTCAAATAGCTACGATTATTGGTGGGCAACATCAGAAAGGCCAATTTCCGAGCAACACTAAGGTTAATCCAAAGGAGCAGAGTAAAGCCATTCGTCTGAGGAATGGAACAGAATACGAGGGGCCGAGAATACCAGGAAATTCTGAAAATTTGCAGGACCGCACGGCCCGTGCGCCACCGCACGGCCAGCTCGTGTGCCCTGCTGGAACGACAATGGATGCGCCGGGAGATGCAGAAACTAAGGCAATTGGCGAGGTTGAGGCCGAGAAAGGAGCTGAGGGACGTCGTGCTGAACAAAAATGGGCTGAGAAGCTTAAATATTCCTCTAACCCTGATATTTCTAAACTTAATGTTCCCCTTCCTTTTCCCCAATGTTTTCAAAAGAAAAAGTTAGACGCACAATTTGCTAAGTTTTTAGATATTTTTAAGAAATTACATATTAACATTCCTTTTGCTGACGCATTGGAGCAGATGCCCAATTACGCTAAATTCTTGAAGGATGTTATGTCAAAGAAATGCAAGATGACCAGTTTCGAGATGGTCAATCTGACAGAGGAGTGCAGTGCAATAATCCAAAGAAAACTACCACAGAAATTAAAAGATCCGGGGAGTTTCACTATCCCTTGTGCCATTGGGGATGTTTTCTTTAAGAAAGCACTTTGTGATTTAGGACCGAGTATTAACTTAATGCCCTTGTCTATTTTCAGGCAACTTGGATAGGGAGAGGTGAAGCCATCTACGGTCACCCTACAACTCGCGGACCGATCACTCACTTATCCAAAGGGAATCATCGAGGATGTACTTGTCAAAGTTGATAAATTCATATTCCCTGTGGATTTCTTGGTGTTGGACATGGAGGAAGATAAAGACGTCCCTTTGATACTTGGGCGTCCATTCCTAGCTACGGGGAAGGCCTTAATAGATGTGCAAAAGGGAGAGCTCACGTTACGGGTTAATGATGAGCATGTTTTATTTACTATCTATAAGGCACTTCAATTTCATGATGGTGTTGAGACTTGTAATTTCATAGACGTAGTTGAATCTTGCATTCATGAGTGTGTGGATCATACATTGTTTAGGGATAATTTGGAGTTTGGCTTGACACATTCGTGTTCAACGTCGAACTTGACTATTGATATTGATAACCAAGACTTGTATGATTGCGTTTGTGCTTTGGATAATATGCAGGAACTACCAAGGAGCGCAAGAGGTGCGCACACGCTAAAAAATGTACGGGAGTCAGTTATACAGGAGCGCACGGCCCGTGCTCTTGAGCACGCCCAGGTCGTGCGCATAGTCGAAGGAAAACTTGAAGAAAATGATGACGGCACGGCCCGTGCCTAAGGTCGAAGAAAATCCAAGAGAAGCTGAAGACGGCACAGCCCGTGCCAAATGGCACGGGCAGCCCATGCCTGTAGTCGAAGAAAAAGCTGAAGGATCAAGAAGGCGGCCGCGACCCACCCGAAGCACGGGCCCGTGTGTCCATCCGATGAGGCCAAATCGAACCCAGAACTCAAGCCCTTGCCCGAGCATCTCAAATATGCATTCCTTGGAGCAAATAACACGAGTCCGGTAATCGTATCATCTCTTTTAACTTTAGTTCAACTCGATAAATTGCTAAGGGTGTTAAGAAAACATAAGTCGGCGATAGGTTGGTCAATCTCTCGATTTAAAAGGCATTACTCCATCGATTGTTATGCATAAGATTAGAATGGAAGATGTCTATAAACCTTGATGCAAAATCAAAGACGATTAAACCCTATAATGCAAGAAGTCGTTAGAAAAGAAGTTTTAAATGGTTAGATGCTGGAATTATATATGCAATTTCTGACAGTTCTTGGGTAAGTCCGGTAAAAGTGGTGCCAAAGAAAGGGGGGATGATGGTAGTGAGAAACGAAAGTGATGAGCTTATTGCGACTAGAGTAGTTACTGGATGGCGAATTTGTATAGACTATAGGAAGTTAAATGATGCTACTCGCAAGGATCACTTTCCCCTTCACCTTATTGATATGATGCTTGATCGTTTGGCGGGATATGATTACTATTGTTTTCTCGATGGTTATTCTGGGTATAATCAGATCATGATTGCCCCGGAGGACCAAGAGAAGACGGCTTTTACATGCCCCTATGGTACATTTGCATTTCGTAGAATTCCATTCGGACTTTGTAACGTGCCCGCTACTTTTCAAAGATGCATGATGGCTATATTCCATGATTTCATTGAGAAAATAATGGAGGTTTTTATGGATGATTTTTCTGTGTTTGGAGATTCATATGATCATTGCCTGGATAACCTTTCTCTAGTTTTGCAGAGATGCGAGGAGACTAACCTTGTTTTAAATTGGGAAAAGTGCCATTTCATCGTACGAGATGGCATTGTTTTAGGCCACTGAGTCTCTTCTGCAGGTTTGGAAGTTGATAGAGCGAAGATTGTGGCAATCGAGAAACTCCCACCTCGAACAAACGAGAAAGCCATTCGAAGCTTTTTGGGGCACGCCGGATTGTACATAAGGTTTATCCGTGACTTTTCTAAAATCACTAAACCTTTAAGTCAGTTATTAGAAAAAGATATTTCTTTCAATTTTTCCGATGATTGTTTGCAGGCTTTTGAGATTCTGAAGAAGGCTTTGGTAACAGCACCAATTTTAGTAGTTCCGGATTGGAGTCAGCCCTTCGAACTAATGTGTGGTGCCAGCGACTTTGCAGTTGGGGCTGTTTTGGGTCAGAAAAGGGACAAGATGTTCAGAGCCATCTACTATGCGAAAGAACTCTGACAAAGCGATTACCTAGCAAAACTACACAACCACTGAGAAGGAAATGCTGGCAATCGTGTTTGCATTCGACAAGTTTCGATCTTACTTGATTGGAACCAAGACGATAGTCCACACCGACCACGCGGCAATTAAATATCTATTTGACAAAAAGGATGCCAAACCGAGACTGATTCGGTGGATCCTCTTGTTACAAGAATTCGATGTGGAGATTCGAGATAGAAAGGGCTGCGAGAATGTAGTAGCTGATCACTTGTCCAAACTGGAATACAAGAAGGAGGAGAAAGCAGACACGGAGGCAATTAAGGAGGAGTTCCCCGATGAGCAACTTCTGATGCTACAAGCTAAATTCCCATGGTATGCAGATTTTGTTAACTATTTGGTTGCAGGGGTCTTGCCTCCGGATTTATCATCCTATCAAAAGAAGAAATTCCTCCATGACGTCAAGTTCTACATGTGGGACGACCCCCTGCTCTTTAAGAGGTGCGCCGACACCATCATTCGACGTTGTGTGCCTCAAGAAGAGTGGGAGGGATTTCTACAACAATGCCATTCTTCACCTTCCGGGGGACACTTCAGTCCAACTCGTACGGCGGCTAAGGTATTGCAAAGTGGATTATCCTGGCCTACGTTATCTAACGATTGCTATCTATTTGTACAAAGTTGTGATAGGTGCCAGCGGATGGGGAACATCTCGAGAAGACATGAGATGCCCATGACCAATGTGATGGAAGTTGAACTCTTTGATGTGTGGGGGATCGACTTCATGGGCCCCTTCTCATCTTCGTCGGGTTATCAATACATTCTACTCGTAGTAGAGTACATATCTCGATGGGTTGAGGCAATTCCGGCACAGATTAATGATGCGCGAGTAGTGCTCAAATTATTAAAGAAAAATATATTCACACGGTTTGGAACCCCGAGAGCTTTGATTAGCGACGGGGGGTCACACTTTGTGAATAAATTGATGAGTACTCTACTTGCGAAGTATGGGGTCAAGCACAACGTGGCATTAGCATACCATCCACAAGCAAACGGGCAAGCAGAGGTAGCCAATCATGAGATTAAGCAGATTTTGGAGAAAACGGTAAACATAAATCGCAAGGATTGGGCCATGAAGCTAGATGACGCATTATGGGCATATCGGACTGCATACAAGACACCATTGGGCACATCTCCGTACCAGTTAGTATTCGAGAAATCGTGTCACTTGCCCGTCAAATTGGAGCATAAGGCGTTTTGGGCTGTGAAAAAGTTAAATTTCGACTTCCAAGCAGCGGGTGAGAAGAGGCTCCTACACTTAAATGAGATGGAGGAATTCCGGGATGAAGCATATGAAAATTCCTGGATTTACAAGGAGCGAACCAAAAGATGGCACGATCGTATGATAAAGAAGAGAGAGTTCTTACCGGGTGAACTAGTCCTATTGTTTAACTCGCGTCTTAAACTCTTTCCGGGAAAACTTAAGTCGAGATGGTCGGGGCCATTTGTAATAAAGAAGGTGTTAAATCCTCCGGGAATAGTGGAGTTGGTGAGCCGAGACGGAGAGACGTTCATAGTGAATGGCCAGAGGATCAAGCACTACTTGAGTCGGGATCAAAAAGAAGAGGTGACATGCCTCACTTTGCTAGAGCTGTGATCGACTAAACAGGCGTCAAGCTATAGACGTTAAATTTAGCGCTTGTTGGGAGGCAACCCAATGGTTTTGCTGTTTTATTTCTTCCCATGTTTCTTGGTTTGTTTTTCACTCTTCTAAGTTAGGATTTAATTGTTTCCATAGGTTAGAAGTTTTCCCTATTTTCAAAAAAAAAAAGTGAAAATTGGAAAACAAGGTACGACACTGAGCACGGGCAGCCCGTGCGCCATGCGCACGGCCCGTGCTGTACCGCACCTAAAGGGTATTTCGTTCGGCCCCTAGCATGGGCCACCCGTGCCGTTTGGCACGGCCCGTGCGCTTTCCAGAAATTAGGCCAAATTCTTCGGCCCCTAGCATGGGCGGCCCGTGCCAAATGAGCACGCCCGTGCTCATGTTTGCTGCAGCGTATATTGGACGGGCACAGAATATTTTGTTTTTCACAAACTCCTCCTCTCCTCGTGCACAGACGAACAAAAACTCACCCCCTCCAAATTTTTTTCCGAAATTCTCCTACTATATCACCACTAATCAACTCCCACACTACTCTAAACACAATTTGAACTTGTGGAATTGCTTGGAAACAAAGATTTGGGGTAGATAGCACCTAGGGTTTCAAAATCCAACTCTCTTCTAATTCTCGGGATTTAAGGTATGAATTGCACTTTTTATGTCAAATTTCTTGAGGATTATAGATTAGGGTAGATATATAATGCTTGTTTGATACTTTAGCCATGATTTTGATTGAAATTGTCTATTGGGCATTTTATCGAACACCTTGTGGGTTGTTGAAGTGTGATGAATTTAGTTGATTGCTTGATGGATTATACATGTGCTAGATTGTTTAGGGCGTTAGTGGCTAGGATTCTCGGCAATTATATTGGTATTTGAATTGAAAGCTTAATTGTGGATTAAATTGTTGAGATGAGACACTATGCCTTTGGTAGATTGTTGTATTAATTCATCGTTCGTTTTACTTGGGATTCTCACGATTGTTTTGCCAGGTACTAACTCGAGAAAATGATCGAACCACAAAGAGGTCGGGGTGGACGTCTAAGGAGAACCGCTCGGGAAATAGACCCAAAAGCCCGCGTGCCTACGGACTCACTTTCACCGAGCACGATCTAATGGAATGATGGAATCGGCTCATCCCTCGTGATTTTATACCCACACGCTATGTCGACGATGAGTGTACCCGAACTCTCGGGATACACGAGGAGGTGTGGCAAATGTTTGAACGAGTTGGTTGGACCGCTTTCATACAAGGACGGTAGCCAACATATAAGACACTCGCACTTGAGTTTTTAAGCACCGTCCAGGTTATAGAAGTACTACCAAGAAACGAGCCTCGGAAAATCCAATTCAGGATGGGCAACGTTTGGAGGGAAATCACGATCGCAGAACTGAATCAGATTTATGGGGTACCATCAAATGCCCCATACCGAATGGCCGCAAGTTACAACTCGCGTGAATTTTGGCGGTTGTTGACAGAAACCCCCGAAACTGGCCTCATGCAATATGCCGCACGCTCTTCCAAGGCATCGTCACTCTACAACCCCATATTCCGTTATATTCAAAAAGTGACAGCCCATTCGATATTCGCCCGGTACAACAACGAGGGTATGCAAGCGAGGGAGCTATACCTACTTTGGTGTATGCTCACCCGCACCCCTTATAACATGGCGACATACTTTGTGGAATACGCCGTCTACATACAACATCATGATGTGGGGAAAATCTTAATTGGGGGAAGGATAACCCCCATTGCGCAGCATTTCGAGGTTGACATAAGCCGTATGGATCCATTAGCGGGCAGCCGAAGCATCAACATGAACGTCCTTCACACCATGAAGATCATCAGCAATGAGGAGAATATCCTCTATTTTCAACAAAAAGTTGGGTCTGCGTTTCCCCTTCCTAACCCGCAGCTCACAGCATGGTTGACAACCAAATCAACTGGCTCATGTACTCGGATGAACATATCAGAGTCATGGAGGGTTTGGTAGCACGGAAAAGGCGAAGGGTAGCCGGGTTGCCCGATAAAGAGGACTTGGTGATGGAGGCGCAAGAGTATGATAGGCATGAGAGGGGATTCGAGCAGGGCTTCCAGCAGGGCAGCCCACATAGGGGAACCGATATTCCAGAGAGCTCCCGCCAAGGCGAGGAGCGTGGGGGATAGTACGATCATGATAGATTATGTGCCTTTGAGGAAAGCTTGCGATAGCATAGAGAAGACTTCAGTGCTTTCTGAGAAGTCCAGGAGCAAAGGTACCAAGCCCGAGAGATTGTGGTACCAAACACACGAGGCAAATGGAGTTGGAGATATTGCGGACATTACAATGGATCGAGAATTGGCATATCTCCCGGGGCCACTACCGCCACCCCCACATAGTACAGGTCCTATCCACACTTTTCATTGAAATTCTACCTTCTCTTTCATGAGATATAATTTCATTCAAGTTTGGGGGGGAGAGGTAGTATTTTCTTATGGGTGTGGCGTTTGTATTCATTTAGTTGCATGTAGAGCATATAGGTTGCATTGAATTAGATGTTTGATTTTTTATGGTTTTAGCACGTCTATCGCTTTAGCACGTTTATTGCTTCCTAGTGTTAGGGAGTGAGTTGACCGCTATTGTGTGTTTGTTGTGTTTTGATTGTGATCTTGATCTTGGGAGCATTTGCGGATTGGTTTGTGTTGTTTTGAATTGGATGTTGAGTGTGAGTTGATTGGGTTGAGAATATTTAATATGGAGCATGTGATTATGGAATCATGGTTAACATACTTTGAATTATGCACTTACAAGCCTGTGAGATTTTGAGTCTTTACTGCTTTCATATTATGCAGTCTTGTTTGCGATTGAGTGTGTCATTCATGTTGATTTAAATTCTAGAACTTGCTCTGGTATCTCCGTCAAGGTCACATGTTGTATGCATTCATGAAAATGATTTTAGGTCATTTTTGTTAAGCCTTTCAAAGCCTTTTTGCCTACCTTATGATATTTGATTTCCCTAGTTAGCCAATTTGAGCCTATTGCCTGATTTTTTGATAACCATATTTCAAGCCTTAGAACTTAATTTGATATATCTGTTATCCTAAACTTGAGCATATAGCATTGAGTAAAGGATAGAATAAAGGACCGAATGAAGGGGTATCGAGAAGTTAGAAAATAGTTTATATGTTGGGTGATTGGGAATAAAAGAAGAAAATGAGAAAAAGGAAGGATACTCACAAAAGAGTCGAAAAACAAGAAAGAAATTTCGAAAAAAAAAGACTGAAAAAGTGAGTCGGCAGTACGAGAAATAGGCTGGAAATTGTGATGTAAGGCGAAGGAGAATGATTTGTATGAAAAAGAAGGGAGAAATAGAAAGGTGATGAGATAGAAGGCGATTGGGAGTACATAGTTGATTCGAATTAGAATAATTGTTTGAGAAAAAAAAACATTGTGCTTACCAATCTATACGCTTGAGTTGAGTCACTTTATACATATTTCCCTATCTTCACCAAAGAGTCTTCATTACAACCATAAACAAAGTCCTTTTGGATTTGTGAATTGCATACAAACGAGTGGCGGAGATGTGAGACGATTTGCAAGCATATGGTAATTCTTCGACATTGATATGACTTGAGCGAATACACGTCCCTTATCATGCTAGTGAGTAGAGTATACACTTTATCCCCGAGAGGCATGATTTGAAGTGTTTTACCATGATTTTTATAAACTTGCACTCCGTGTTAGCCTTTTAAAACTTGATTGATTTGTGCTTGATGTCTATGGATAGATGACATGAATTATGATGCGGTGTTCTTGAGTTTCTCTTTTTTATCCCATTTGTGTTGTCTTGTTTATAAAGTGTTGACCGGGACTGTCAACAGTTTAAGTTTGGGGGTTTGATTGACATGTATTTTCCATGAATTTTGGTCTTAATCTTGGCTAGAATGTGTTGATATGCATGCATTGTATGAGTTAATAGGGTTTTATTCATGTTTTGTGGAAAAAGAGTACGCTTTGCTCGTTTTGTAGGAATTTGTCGATAATTGTAGCATTTTGGCAACAAATAGAGCAGTGCAACCGCCAATACTTGACATGTTAGACGAAGTTTGGAGTCGAATCAAGGAGAAGTCGGATGAACCGGGCAAGAAACGGAAGAAAATAGCTAACTGCTAGCTGATACAGGTGAGCACGGGCAGGGCGTGCTTCCTAGCACGCCCGTGCTCAACCCAGATGTGAAGACCCAGTGTTCGACTTATAGCACGGGCAGCCCGTGCCATATGGCACGCCCGTGATCTCTTCAGAAAGTTGGAAATGTTAGTCCAAGTGGCTACGATAATCTAGAGGGGGGTGAATAGATTATCCCGATTTTTCAGATTTTGCCCTCTTTTTTCGTAAAACTCAAGCAAAGATGAAATGCTAAGTGCGGAAAGTAAATATCACACGTCGATTTATAGTAGTTCAACCCACCTAGGGGCCTAATCTACTACCACCCCAAAGATATCCGGATGGATTTCAAAAAGAAAAAAAGATTTTATTAATTTACCAAAAATTAATACAACACCTTGAGGATTACCACAACCCTCTTACGCCACCTTGAGGATTACCACAATCCTCTTACAACACCTTTGAAGATTACCACAACCTTCAAACACCTATCACCTAGATCACCCAAGTGTATTCTTACCACAAGAATACTCACAAGGATGTCTTGTGTTGAATGATGACCAAAATCAAGATTACAACTCAATAATGATTGATACAATATGAGTACAAGTGTAATCAAGAATTGAAAGCCTATACCTCAAATTTGTGCAAGTGAAAGTGCTAAGGCTAATACAACAAAATATATGAAAGTGTTTGCTTGTTTGCTCTTTGCTTGTGTGGAGTGTTATATATTGTTGCTTGAATGAAGCCTCTATTTATAGGAGAGGACTTGGCTTTCATTTCCAGACATAGGCTCCTCCTTGGGGAGTGATTTGCTGCAAAAGAAACCATTTAAAATCATCAATAGAGCTGTTAGAAATCAATCCCACAAAATAGGGGAAAGTCATGCAAAATGCAACGGATAGTTTCTTTGATAAACAAGGTGCGACCAGTCACAGAGATAAGATTGAAATTGAATTTCAGCAAATTTTACACAGGGGGACCGGTCGGAGGGGGGTGCGACCGATCGCCCTTGACTATGACCGGTTGAGGTTGATAAAAATACAAAACAGAGAAGACTGAACCAAAAGAGCAACTCCCAGGTACCGGTTGCCCTGGGGTCGACAGGTCGCCCTCCCCCATTTTTCTTACGTCCCATTTTCTGTTTCAAAACTCAACTCAGGTACGGGTTTCCCTATAGGGCGACCGGTCGAGCCTGAAACAAATGTGTTGTCCAATATTTTATCAAAAATAAACTCCAAAAAATACTCCGAAAAATAGTAAAAACATTTTAAGTCGATCGGAAGTATTTAGACAACATTTAGGGACATTGTTTTGGTTTAAAAACTCATTTGAACAAAATCGAACAAAATCATCAAAATCATGATAAAAATATTTATCTAACAAACTCTCCCTTTTTGATGATTACAAACCAAAATAATTTTCTTGGGGACGATTTTGAAACCAAATAAATTTTCCAATTTTACTAGTGAACTATCCGTTAAAACATTTCATATAAAGCTCCCCCTATCTATGAGCATATCAACATGAGATATTGCATAAGCTAGAAGCACAAGCTATAACAAGCTTATATAAGATGCATAAGAACATCATAAGCTAAGAAGCTCCCCATGTCACAATGCTTATAATATTTTGTAATTGAGTCCATAATACAAGCCATGGACTAGGTATTCTTGGCTATAGGAAGCCATAGCTTATAGCTTTTATAACGAGCTTGTATTAGCTTCTTTTGGCTAACGAGCCAATTTCCTGTTTCTCCCCCTTTGGAATCATCAAAAAGAATGTTAGGATGATAAAAACATCATATAAATTAATCAAAGTGCGCTAAAGAGACGGTTTATCAACCATTGAGCAATTTAAGCTTAAAAACCAAAGAAAGAGAGAGAGATGTATCATGAAGAGTTCATACGCTCGGTTTATTTGCCAAAACATGATCTCAATAAGTATTGAAGACTTTTGGAAGCAAGAGACTCATGTAGAAGTTGAAATTTTCATTGTGACATTTCATCGAACACTTTGTGGGCGTGAAAATTAATAGAAGTTGTATATAGCCCTTGTAAATGATTCAAGCCAAAAAATTTCATCACCAATTCACATCAAACATCATACAATACAACATAATAACTAAGCGCATCAAGATCATATGCAAAAAATATCAAGAAATATACAAGAAAGTCATAAACTCAAGGGTTCAACCCAATTGAGCAAAGGAAGAAAAATTCTTACCATTTGATCGGAAAGGATGAGCCATGATGATGATAAACATGTTATATAAGGTCCAAGTTGTGAATTGAATGCATGAAAACAAATTTTGAGTGAAATTTATGTGAATTTGGCAAAGGGGACGAAAAATGGCAAAAAGAAGTGAAAATAACTAATGCTGAAGACAGAACGATTTTAAACCAAATTTTGGCTTAGGGCGACCGGTCGTGGTTGAGGGCGACCGGTCGACGTTGAGGGCGATTGGTTGCCCTCAACCTCTTCAGCCCACTGTGTTGTCAAATTTTTCAAAATCCGAATTTTCAACCAAAAATTCGATTTTTCGCCCCTAAGTTTTAAAAACATGCAAAATGTAAACGTAAACCTCATTCAATATGCATTATGCCTAACCGAGCTCGTATGGACGCAAAAGTCTCGGAAAATAGCGGTTTTGTAAAAATGTCCGCTAATTGATCTTGAGATGGTACAAAAGATATCTCAATTTTTCGTTTTGAAACACAATCCCTTAGAAAATGATGTCGAATCTCAATATGTTTAGTACGGTTATGATGAACCGGGTTTTGAGCAATATTTATAGCGGATATATTATCACAAAAGATAGGTACGTTTTCAAAAGAGCATTTGTAATCCGCTAAGGTTTGTTTCATCCAAAGAAGTTGTGTACAACAAAAGGCGGCGGAGATATATTCGGCTTCGGCCGTTGAAAGAGAAACACAGTTTTGCTTCTTTGAAAACCAAGAAACTAGGCAATCGCCTAAAAATTGACATGATCCTGAAGTACTTTTCCGATCATCAATATTTCCCGCATAATCCGAATCACTATAACCTTTAAGAGAAAAATTTTCATTCTTTGGATAAAATAAACCATATTGAATAGTGCCTTTCAAATATCGAAAAATCCTTTTAACGGCACTCATATGAGATTCTTTGGGATTGCTTTGAAAACGAGCGGATAGGCATACGGCATGAAGAATGTCCGGTCTACTAGCGGTTAAATAAAGTAAACTACCAATCATACCTCGATAGTTTGATTCATCCACGGACTTGCCTTTTTCATCTTTGTCAATTTTGACATTTGTTGCCATGGGAGTAGAAACGATTTGTAGGTCCCAAGGGGTGTAAGTGTAAGGTTTAGAAGGGGGGGTTGAATAAACCTTACCAAATTTTCGATTTAGTCCTTTTAAATCTACAAGAGTTAATTCTACACACTGTGTCCTTGATGGACAAATCGAATTAGTCACTCAAGAGTTAATCTCTCAACACTTTCGGTTTGAGTTTGTTGATGGAGTAACTCAAACCGTTGGCTACAATTTAACTCAATTTGTGGTTTTATTTTTCAAATGGAAGACTTAACACCCTTAAGTTTGATTAAGCAAGATATTAGAGCTTGATTTAGTACTTGTAAATTATCAAATGGACAGCAAATTTATCGTGAGATATAAGCGATTAAAAGTGCGAGAATTTAAATCTTTGAAATGTAAATGACACAAGAAAGTTTTTATAGAGGTTCGAAGATGGGGTAATTCTTCTACTCCTCTCTTCTCCAACTCCTGGAGGAATCCACTAAGTAATGATCGGTTTACAAAGTGGTAACAGATCCGGATACAAGTCTTGATCACAACAAATGACTTGATCCTTAGGGACTCGATCGAGACGCCTTGATCACTCACCGGTGGCTTCTCGTGCGACTCGGCTTCTTCACAGGGCGGTGCCTTGCTACTACTGACTCACTTGCTCAAGCTCTTTGGATTTGATCACGAAGCCCTCCAAAAGCTTAAGACTTGGTTCAACCTAGAACCTTTCTACAATCCTTCCCGGAATGTAGACCCTTGTTTTCGATATTTTCCTCTTCAACCCATTGAAGTTCTCTTTCCTTCACGAGGTGAGTGTTGGATTGATGTACTTCGTAATGTAGGCTTGAGGATTGAGATTGTTTCAGTTTTTCTAATGTGCTTGTATATCTCACGTGTGTGTCATTCATTCGTCTACTTCTCTCAAACAAACTCCTCGGCCTTTTATAGTGAACTTTCAAAAATTTGCCCGTTGAAGAGATAGGCTTATTTTTGAAAGTCACTTTGCGATCGTTGGCTTGCGCTTCTTGGAATTGTTGTTTCCTCGTATGAATTGTTGTTTCACCTTTTTCGAGTTCGACACGGTGTAGTGCTTCCCATTGGTTCATTCCTTTTGCACGCTTCTCGGGATGAGCACTCCAAGAAAGGTGGTATGGAGATATTACTTGTTTAAGTAAATCTCTTGATTTAAATAACGGTTCTTTTTTACTGATTATCTCGACTTGACCGCATTTCCTTGCTTTCCCCAGGTGACTTAGATTCACTTCCAATCATTGGATGACTCTTCCTCATCACTTCAACTTGAGACTTGGCTTTTCTTGAGTTGACTTGATGATGCTCCACTCACCGCATCTCACCGCTTCTTCAAGAGAGTTCCGTCTACTCTTCTTTGCCATACTCAAATTGTCTCACAGTGAGTCCTCCTTCCATCTTGATTGTCTTCTTGCATGTTAGGGCGTAGGCTGTCTTGACTCGGCTTGGCCACTCTATTCATTACAATGCATTTTACAACAAGAATTGGGGTGCCAACTTTCTATTCTAAGTTTTACATGGCATTCATCAAAATCTAAACAATAAAATTCCTAACAATTTCCCCCTTTTTGATGATGCCAAAACTTAAACCATACAAAGATGCAAATAACAAAGATACATACGAGATAGTGTATTGACATAGAATGTATGCGTGAAATCAATCTTTTTATTGATCATATCATTCTTGTACTTAACACATTTTTTACAACGTGTATCGTAGTATATAATTGTCTTCACAAAAAATTTATAACTTTATTACGGAAGACTTACATTGTATGTATTTACATAATAAAATACACGAAGGGTTGCACAAAGAACACTTCATCTCCTTCACTGTCTCCTTCTTTCATCTTGTTCAAAGATCTTCTTCTCTTCTTCTCTTCTTCTCGTCGTCACCGCCTTCTTTTTCTTCTCATATGCTTTCTGGCGGCTTCATCTTTTCTTAGTCTTTCTGTCTCTCCCGCCATAGCCGAGTTTGTCTCTTGTTTTCTTCTTCTAATCTCTTTGCATACTCGGCGTTAGATTTAGCCACTTTTAAATTTGCCACCGGTCAAGCCCCCAAAGAGATCCCTCCTTTCTTTCCTGGATCTACGTATTCAATATTCTTGGGCGGAGGGCCTGGTCAAAGCTTCTTCATCCACTATCGCTTCTTCCTCTACCTCATGGGCGTATCTTTCGGGCCTTCTTCTTTCCAAATGAGTGACCGGCGGAGTGACCAGCAGAGAGCGATCGCGGAAGTCTGGCATTGTCTTTCTTCACATAAGGCGAGACCCTTTTCCCGTACAAGTCCCAAGCTTGAGCCATGGACATATTTGCAAAATATCCTTCGATTCGAGCGTTTTGAATTCGTCAACGATCGTGGCTCTGTCCCGGACATCCGAAATGGCATACGTGTCTCTGTCAACCGGAATGCCTCCATGTTCTTTCAAGATGTTTATCACCCTGGCATCCATTCTTCCTTCCACTTCCTTCATCCCTCGCTTCAATTGCTTTTCTCTTCTCGGCCATAGATACAGCAGAGTGTTGGAGTGGCGAGAGTCACGGGAGTTTCTTTGCTTATAATGTCACCGTGATAGACCCTGTTGGGGTTTTGTGCAATCATCAATGTTACATCTGCTGATCCTTCCCCCTCAACAAGTTTTCCTTTCTTCTTTTTCAAGACTTCCTCGGTGATTTTCCCTTCTCATTTGTTCCTTTCTTTTCTCGGCTTGATTTTCTTTGCTTTAAGGTATTCCTCCTACCCCTTTTTGGCATCATCAAAGGATAGAGGAACCCCGGGAACATGGCAAGCATGAAGTCGAGTCTTACGATGGTGGAATCTGCTTCAAGTCTGCGTTGTATGCGGCTCGAATTGAACGAGTAGCATTGGATTCTCAAATCGACTTCATCTCGGCCATGAGAAGGCTGAATTTTCTTGTCATGTGTTCTTCCAAACGTATATCATTTGCATTACGCTCACGCAGCGACTTGATCTCGGCGTGAGCTTCATGCATATGCTCAATGTGTTCCTCAGCCGTTTCGCATCAACATTTTCAGCTCTCCACACCAAGACTTGTTGAACAAGGTTACAAGTATCTCACCGTTCCACACGCATTGATTCTTCTTTGTTGCCACCATTCCCTTATCTTGACCGTGATGCCTCTCAAGTCACCGTAAGGTTGGCATCTCTCGTTGTCCAGCGCATGTCCAAAGAGGCTTGATGCCTCTCCATCCGTCCAACCTCGGAAAGAGTGCCTTGAACACTTCTCGAACTTGATTGATTCTTCATTGCGGTGATGGCCATACAAAAAAATCAAAATCGGTGGAACAATGGTGCCGAGTGAAAAACCTGAGGAGGTGGTGCTGTGATAGCGTGCTGCTCATTTTCGACTCTTCGTGGAGTTACGTATCTCCGGTGAGAAAGGGAAAGATTCTACAAAAGATTCATCACCGCCGACCGGGATGCGTTCGATGATGAGCGGTGCGCGTGAAGTTCTTTAGGGAATCGATCTGCTTTGAGCTTGAGGAGCCGAGTGGTTTTACTGGTTGGTTCAAATTTGGTTGTGAAATAGACCCGACTTCTTTGAGCCTCGTTGTCTTAACGACCTTCGTTGGTCTCACCGATTTTTCCTTTTCGATGAGACTTGTCCTCGACCTTATCAAGGCGTCATCGGACGATGATGAGATTTCTAGTGGTGGCTCATCATCAAAGTTAAAAGTTTGACGAGTAGTCTTGGGATCGACTTTGCTCGTGCCTGGAACATCCGCACTGAAGTGAGTCGTTTGGATTTGTCATGGGGGTTGACTCGAACTTCTTCTTTCTTCGCCTTCCGATCCCGAAAGGTGACATCGGGGTTGTCCCGGGAATCATGAAGTGCGCCGATCTCCTTCTCGGATGGGTCGATGATTGCGGGAGGGATGTTCTCTACTTGACCTCTTTACCCCGGAAGTCTCAACCTCCCGTGGGCCTTCATTTCTCCCAACTCTCTCTTTGCGAGGCACTTGTCCTCCCTTTCGATACGGTGTCACTGTCTTAGGGTCTTCTGATGGCATCCATTGGAGTCTCAACCCCATGGATTGCACTTTCATCGCCAGTGTTAACTCCCGGGCTGTTCCTTCAGTGCCTCGATCGCATCGCCAGCGTCATTAGCCTTCGAGCGCGCTTGGCACCTCAACCGAGACAGTCTCAATCGTCCTGGAGCTTCGTTGATGGCAACTTGCTGTTTCTTCTTGTGATTGTAATTTCTCTTCTTCGCCTCCTTGCTTCTTTGTGGAGTCATCTGCAAAGATCCTCCGACCTTGCTTTGCGGTGGAGGGAGTTTCCCCCTCGGCCGGGCGCACCGGAGTGACTTGGAGTGGGGTCACCGGTCTCCGGACTCCCGGTGTTGCAATTGATGGTTCATCCGTTGGGGCGGTGGTAGCACACCTTCAATAGGGGTTGGCTCGACCGGTCCCCACTAGCCCGGTTTCATCGCCATTTCCTTATTGCCTTCTTCCGAGTGAGTTGGGAAGTGGTAGCGAAGAACATCGGTGGCTATTTGCTTGAACCACTCCCATAGGATCGATTTCGGTGTGTTCGAGGACTCTCCTGGTCCCTCCATTAGTCTTTGCTCGTGAAGAATTCTTGATTCGTGCAATGCTTGATGCATTTGCAACTCTTACGTGGGGCGGACATTCTCCCCTTCCTCGTCACTTTCGGAGAAGACATCAAGGAGAGGATGTGTGTGTTCGTAGTGCGGAGATAGACGGATGCTTGCCTTCTCACGTGCTTCGGCTTCTTGACTTGCTTTGCTCTCTCCCCGTCCTTGTAGATTTGCGGGATGTCTAGGCGATTGTCTTCATCAAGTCTTTGGGAGCACGATAGTTAGTCCAAGGAAATTTAGCGAGTTTCTCTTCTTCTTCTATGAACTCGGTAGTTGGAACTGTTCCCTTGACTTGCTCAACTTCCATTTTCTCCACTCACGCAGACGATTTTGGATGTCCGGGTAAGGTGGAGATAGGATCATTACATCACTATCTGCTTGGGTTGGTTCTTCTTGTTTTAATTTGTGTGAGCTACAAACTGTCTTCGTGTTGCCTCTGTGATCGCCTTCAGAGACTTGGGCTGTTTCATCAACTACATCGGAGACTCTACTTCTCCGAGTAGTCTCTGGTATTTGTGCTAGGCCGAGTAATCGACTCACCGGTTTCTCTGTTCGACCGCTTGACGAGTCTTCTTCGTCTCTGGTTTGTACCGGGGAATTTACAGTTCGAGGCGGTGTCCTCTGAGTCTTGGCGGGGGGCCGTCTTTGGTGTTTGTTTCGAGGAGCGCCGTCTTGGCTTGTCGATTCTCCTCCTTTTGACGATCGGAGAAGGCATTTGTGCGTCCCTTCTCGACCGACCGCAGGGCGGTGACATGGCTCTTTGGCGCGGTGACTCTCTGCGGGGCGGGGAGCATGTTTGGTTTTCTTTTTGCGGGGGCAGATCTTCTTAGCATTGCGGGGCGACTTTCTTCTTGGGCCGGAGAGAAGCAATGTATCTTCGAAGTCACCGATTCCCCTCATCGTGTCGCCTCTCTTGGCATAAGCTCGCTTGAGCACCGAGAGAGGTTAGCTCAACATCCTCTTGTTAACATGGAAGGCCTTCCCATGTCTAAGAGGGACTCCTTTCACCTCCAATAGCCGCCAATCACCAGGCCATATCCCGGATCCTCCAAATGTGCCATCTTCTTTGAAGGACTTGTTCCCCACGTTTTGGCAGAGTCTGCTTTGTAGATAAACTCAGCCATTTATCTTCTTTTCTTCGATGATTGCAGCCATCACAACCACTTTGCCTTTGATAGTTGGTCAAAGTCGCCAAATTTGATGTCGATACATTTGGCCACTATGTCCAACAATTTGTGATAATCCTCCTTGAGCGATCTCTTGTTTCTTTGTGTATATAATTTTATCGGCAAGGTCGGACTTGGCTATTTCTTTCCATGCGTCGACAAGTTTACATCGCTTCCTTAATCTCGGTTGCTCCTTCTGCGGTAGTGAGCAATATTCACCAAAATCCTTGGCGGTGATAGTCCGCTTCCTTCCGTGAATGTAGATGACTTGATTCCTTCGTCGTGAATCTCGGCATTCACGTAGAATTGTGCGACCTCCTCCACATAGGTCATAGGATATTCCAAATAAGCGTTAGAAACGGTTTTAGTCCGGGGCGTTTCCAACTTTTCAGCGATTTTCTTCACCAGGGTGTCGTCGGACCCTTCTTCACCATTCCGTCGAAATCCACCGTCGAACCGGTGTGGATTTGCTTTCCTAGCTTGGTAAAGTCATAAGTTGGTGCCATTTCTCGGGATTATATCAAGAAAAATCTCGAAAATTGATTTGAATGTTGATAGGGTTTCGAGAGTAGTTTGCCTTTGCTTTTGAGAGAAAAAGATGAACAGTTTTTAGAAGTGTGAGAGAGAAACGGATTTAAAATGGTTTAAATATGGTTTATGAAAGGACGTGCGGCGGTTTTGAATTGTGATCGAAATCAACGGCTTGGATTTCGCACACCTATTGAGCATTTCACGTCTCGTATTTAATGCGGCAGACATTTATATCCAATCATAAGCTTAGTGTGCGGCTTTATGTCCGTACACATCATCATTATCTTTGACGTGTTCCTTAAAACATTCCCGCTAAGTCAAAACAAGCTGCGTTTTTGTCACTTTGCTCATAAGTTATTCAAACTTATTTCTTAGGCGATTTAACTCTACTCCTCGCGTTCTCTTAGTGACTCACTATCACCGACTTCGGTGTCAGTTTGTCTTTTCCGACATTCTTGGTGATTTACATTTTGCGGCTCTTTTTCACTTCTTTTCTGTTCTAATTCTCTTCTTTGATTAAATGCAGTGTCACTTCACTCAATTAACCCCAACTCATGCTTGAGTTCTTCAAATCTTGACTCACATAATGGTTTTGTGAAGATGTCGGCTAGTTGTTTATCGATTGAGATGTATTCCAAGATAATGTCCTTCTTTTCAACATGATCTCTTATGAAATGATATCGACATCTATATGTTTTGTTCTTGAGTGCAACACGGATTTTGAGTGATTGCAATGGCACTTGTGTTATCACACATGATTGGAATTTCTTTTTCTTCAACTTCATAGTCTCTCAATTTCTTGTCTCATCCATAGGACTTGGGCACAATTTGCCCGCAGCTATGTATTCTCCCTCACCAGAGGTGGCTATTGAGTTTTGCTTCTTGCTAAACCAGAAATTAGTCTGTTTCCTAGTATTTGACATGTGCCTCGAAGTGCTCTTCATGTCCACTCTGCATCCAAAGATAGTCGAATCAATAGCCAATCAATCCACCTTCCTTTGGATACCATAGGCCTACTTCTTGGCTTCCTTTCAAGTATCTCAATTCTTTTAGGCTTTCTTTGTCATATGGCTCTCTTTTGGAGCAGATTGAAATCTTGCACATACACCTACAAAGCAAAGGTGATGTCCGGCCGCTTCTTTGTGAGATAGAGCAATGATCCATAAGTGCTCAGTATCTTGTTTGATCTACGGGCTTGCCATCCGCATCCATGTCCATTTTGATGTGTTCATTGGTATTTTTACGTAAGACTTCTCTTCCATACCAAACTTCTTCATTAAATCTCTAGTATATTTTGTTTGACTTATGAAGGTTCCATCCTTCACTTTGTTTTACTTGGAGTCCAAGGAAGAATGTCGGCTCCCATCATGCTCATTTCAAATTTACTTTGCATGAGGTTTGAGAATTTTTCACACAGCTCTCTTTGTTAGTGGATCCAAAAATGATGTCATCCACATATATTTGAACAAGTCAGTATACTCTTCTTGTCTTGAATTAAAAGTGTTCTATCCACTTTTCCTTTTGTGAATCCATTTTCAATCGGGAATTGTGACGGTGTCATACCATGCTCACGGTGCCGCTTTCAATCCATACAGGCTTTCTTGAGTTTGTATACCTTGTCTCCAAGAGTCTTCTCAAATCCTGGAGGTTGTTCAACATATACTTCTTCTTCCAATAAACCATTTAGGAATGCACTTTTTACATCCATCGATATACAATGAAATTCTTGTGAGTCGCATAGGCAAGAAACATCCTTATAGCTTCCAATCTTGCTACGGGGGCAAATGTTTCATCAAAATCTATCCCTTCTTCTTGGCAATATCCTTTGGCTACCAATCTTGCTTTGTTTCTTACCACAAATCCTTCCTCGTTCATTTTATTTACGAATACCCATTTGGATCCAATAACATTTTGATGTATGGGTCTTTGCACTAATTCCCATACTTTATTTCTTTCAAACCGATTCACTCTTCTTGCATAGCTTGAATCCAATGTGTGTCATCCAATGCTTGTGACACATCTTTTGGCTCTATTTGCGAAATGAAGCATGTGAACATAGCTTCTTGTTGAGTTCTCGATCTTGTTTTGACACCTTCTCTCATATCTCCAATGACAAGTTCGTGGATGGTCTCTCGGCCATCTCACATCGAGGTTGGAGTGAGTTAGTATGGATTCAATCGACTTGCGGTACCGTGTTCTTTGTGGTCGACTCTTTTTCGTGGTCACTTAGCTGCAAATTTTCCACCGCTTTTGAGATTCAAATATCTCATCTTCTTTTCGAATTGATAATCCCGGCTTGACTTGACAAAGATAGGGACTCTTCGTATGATTGGATGATTCACTTATCACCGACTCTTCAATGTCTTCTCCATTTACATTTGGCTCATCGAATACTACATGAATGGATTCTTCGTAACCATAGTTCTTTTGTTGAGTATTCTCAGTAGGCTTTGCTTTCACCGAGTATCCTAAGAAGATACCCTCATCGACTTTAGCATCAAAAGCCTTTAGGTTGTCTTTGCCATTGTTGTGAATGAAGCATTTACATCCAAATATTCTCAAGTATACAACACTTGGTTTTCTTCCACCATATCTCATAGGAGTCTTTGTTAGTTGTCTATTTATCATACATCCGTTTTGGGTGTAGCAAGTCGTGTTGATTGCTTGACTTAAAATCTTTTTGCAAATCTTTTGTAACCCCGCCTGACTAACATGGTCCTTCTTTGCTTCTTTGAGGGTTCTGTTCCTTCTTTCTCGCAACTCCATTCTTTGTGGAGTCCTTGCTGTGATAGTTCATGACCAATACCATTCTCAATACAATCTTGAGTTATTATTCCATTGACAAACTCGGTTCCTCTATCGATCTTATTTTGATAATGGTTTGACTCTTCTCATTTTGAATTCTCTTCATCACCGTGTGGTAGTTTTTGTAGGGTTTCTTTCTTCTTGCACATGAATATTGTCCATGTATATCTTGAGTAGTCATCTACTACCACCAAGGTGTATTTCTTTCCACTTATCTTTGGTGGTTCCATCACCAAATAGATCCATATGAAGCGGATGCAATATTCTTGTTGAGGATGGGCATGTCTTTTCTTTGAACGACGACTTGATTTGTTTTCCCTTCGACATGCATCACATATACTCTCCTTCTTGTATATCAGTCCGGAAGTCCTTCTACAAGATGACTTCTTGCTAGCTTGTTAATTGTTTTGAAATTCGGACTCGGCTTTTTTGTGCCACAACCAACTTGATTCGAGATGTGCTCTTTGCTAGTAGACAGTGCTTCGGGTGTTGCGATTGACCAATCCACTACATACATATTCTTCTCTCTACTTCCTTGCAAAGACAACTTCATTTGATTCAATATCCTTGATTTGGCATACACCCATGTTGAATCCAACATTGTAGCCCTTGTCACGTGGCCGATCGACATCGATACTCGATAAGTTGAAGTTGAGTCCTTCAACAAATGCAACATCTGTGATTTCTAATCCATTCCTCTTGATGGATCCAATGCCTCTTATTTCACCAGGAGCTTCATTTCCTCCAAATATGACTTTGGCTCCTTTGACTTCCTTGAATTTTGACAGATTTCTCTTATTTCTGTCATATGTCCGGAACAACCACTATCCATGTACCAGGTTCCTTGGCACTCACTGTTCCTTGAACTCCGCAATCAAGGAAATTAAGTTTTAGGTACCCATACTTGTGGGTCTGAGGGGTTAGAATTGTAAGATGATCCAACCAACCTATAGCCAAATGATTTGACTCTAGGGGTTGCCATCTATCGCTGCCATAATCATAATTAATCCTGGCAAATTGCTTGGGGATTCTAGGTTCATACAAATGTCTCTTTTGTCCGTATGCCCGCATATGTGTTTTAGCAATTGCCTTTCTTGGGTAATTTTGGTGTTTTTGAGTGTAGTGCCTAGGTGCATATGTGTCTTTGATGAAAAGCTCTTATACTTTTGGAATGGCCTTTCTTGAGTTCTGTGGCCTTTGCCATTTGGGCTTATATTCCATAAGTCTATGCTTTGATAGTTCACATTATTCCAATCACTTGGCTTGGATATTTTCTACCATTCCCATCATATGTATTTCTTTTATGGATTTTCTCGATTTTTGGTAGCTCTGCTTCCTTTTTTACTGAGTATTTTTCGTTAGGAGTTTGCTTTGATGGACTCGGGAATCTCTTCTCGCTTGTCCTTTCAAAGATACTCAATCGGTTGTTTTCCTTTTCCTTTGTAACCAAGGCCAGTTTGCTTAGTATTGTGCTTTGGAGTGAAAGTGTGTGCAATATTTAGAGTTTTGGATTTTTCAGACTCTTCATGACTTGAAGATCCTTTTTCCAAAATTACTCTTGAGGTTTGACATGGCACAAAGGAATTAAATCCTAAGCTGTCTTGTCTCCACATTCTCTTTGACTCATAATAAGATCATCCAATGATTTAGATGCCTTAGTGAATGAGGCAATAACATTTTTGAGGTCATTCTCCCTCTTTTCTATAGCAGCAATTTCTGCTACTAATTTAGCATTTTCAGCCTTTAAACTTTCATTTTCAACAGCTATTTGACTTAGAGTACTCAGCTCCTTAGTCAGCTTTGAGTTTTGACTTTTAAGTAGGCTGTTTTCCTCATTCAATAGTGTGTGTGAGGATTTAATGTGCTCAAAATCTTTCATCATTTTGCCTAATGAATCATAAAGATCAAGTAGGTGATGAAGTGTTGTGTCACAGTCACTATCACTAGTGTCTGAGCTTGTTGAATTAGATTGTACCTCATCTTCTTGATCTTGTTCTTTGGCCATTAAGCGGATCGGGCTTCTTCTTCGAGTCACTTGAGTAGTCGCTTCATCGCTGCTCAATCACCGTCTCCTTGACTTGGCTGTTTCAAAGAGTCTCTGCACCATCATTGCCTTTTTCCTTTCTTGTCTTCTTTCTCTCAAGATCTTTCTTTCTTCTTCATCTCTGTACTTGTTGACTACGAGGATATGAGCAATCAATGGCATAGTGACATGGTTGTCTACAGTTCCAACATAGATATTCACTTTTTGATCGACTCTTTCTATTCTTGAGTTGTCAGCCCTTTGATACTCAACTTTTTGATGATCTGTTCTCTTGGTTGGCCTGTCTTCCCTTGATTTGGAGGGAGCTGAGTGTCTTCTGGAAGATTCACCCTTTCCCCTTTTGTAATTCTTATTGAAGAACTTGTTGAACCTTTTAACCATCAGGGCTATTTCTTCTGGGTCAATTGCCTCTTTGACCTCAGCTCTCTTCCCATCTTTGACAATTAGAGCAGCTGTTTTGGGTACAGCTGTCTCTTCCTGGTCTTTTCTTCTCACTCAAACTAATAGGCTTTGAGGTCCGAGAATAGTTCATGGTTGGATGTCTTTGATAGGTCCATGGAATGTCTCGGTGCCATGACCTTCATTTCCCATTCAGTGGAAGACTTTTTAGGATCTTCATACACATTTCCTTCGTGTATATTCCTTTCCAAGTGTAGACTGACTCATTTGTGATTTCGTAAACCGAGCGTCTAGTTGATCCGATTCTCTCCTGAGATCATCTTGAAATTTTCAAACTTCAGATACCCACCGATAATTTGTTTTCTTTGATTTGCTCGAGCCTTCACAAATCAATGTCGCTTGTCCCGATTTCTTTAGCCGTTTTGCATGATTTGACTTTGTTGAACATGGCTTTGTCCAAGGTTTTGTAGAGGATGTCCTTGGCTACATTATCCAGGTTGTATCTTTTTCTCATCATCATTTGTCCACTCGGTTCTTGGTTTTTCAACCATGACCGGTCTAGAGCTACATCTTCTTCTCCTTTCACCGCAACTCTTCGTGCAATGTTGTGTTCACCTTTAATATTTGTAGAGGCCCATCTTCTATTACTATCCACATCTCATCATGTAATGCTTTGATAGATGAGCTCGCATACGAATTTTCCAATCATCAAATTCTTCAATAGTGAACATAGGGATGCGTGTCAAATTTGCTTCCATGATAATGACTTTTGATAAAAAGAGTTTTGAAAGTTTAAGTACTAAAGCGGACTTTGAAAAGTTTGGAGATCTAGTTCAAGAACCGGTGCGGAGGGTTCAATGAACCAACCGCTCCGATACCACTTGTAGGTCCCAAGGGGTGTAAGTGTAAGGTTTAGAAGGGGGGTTGAATAAACCTTACCAAATTTTCGATTTAGTCCTTTTAAATCTCTGAGTTAATTCTACACACCGTGTGTCCTTGATGGACAATCGAATTAGTCACTCAAAAGAGTTAATCTCTCAACTCAACCGAGTTGTTGATGGAGTAACTCAAATTTGTTGGCTACAATTTAACTCACCATTTGTGGTTTTATTTTCAATGGAAGACTTAACATCCTTAAGTTTGATTAAGCAAGATATTAGAGCTTGATTTAGTACTTGTAAATTATCAAATGGACAGAAATTTATCGTGAGATATAAGCGATTAAAAGTGCGAGAATTTAAATGCTTTGAAATGTAAATGACACAAGAAAGTTTTTATAGAGGTTCAAGATGGGGTAATTCTTCTACTCCTCTCTTCTCCAACTCCTGGAGGAATCCACTAAGTAATGATCGGTTTACAAAGTGGTAATAGTCCGGATACAAGTCTTGATCACAACAAAAATTTACTTGATCCTTAGGGACTCGATGAGACGCCTTGATCACTCACCGGCTTCTCGTGCGACTCGGCTTCTTCTTCACAGATACCGCCTTTGCTACTACTGACTCATTTGCTCAAGCTCTTTGGATTTGATCACGAAGCCCTCCAAAAGCTTAAGACTTGGTTCAACCTAGAACCTTTCTACAATCCTTCCCGAATGTAGACCCCTTGTTTTCAGTATTTTCCTCTTCAACCGATTGAAGTTCTCTTTCCTTCACAAGTGAGTGTTGGATTGATGTACTTCGTAATGTAGGCTTGAGGATTGAGATTGTTTCATTTTTCTAATGTGCTTGTATATCTCACGTGTGTGTCATTCATTCGTCTACTTCTCTCAAACAAACTCCTCGGCCTTTTTATAGTGAACTTTCAAAAATTTGCCCGTTGAAGAGATAGGCTTATTTTTTAAAGTCACTTTGCGATCGTTGGCTTGCGCTTCTTGGAATTGCTTTGTTTCCTCGTATGAATTGTTGTTTCACCTTTTCGAGTTCGACACGGTGTAGTTCTTCCCATTGGTTCATTCCTTTTGCACGCGCTCGACCGAGCACTCCAAGAAAGGTGGTATGGAGATATTACTTGTTTAAGTAAATCTCTTGATTTACGGCAACGGTTCTTTTCTGATTATCTCGACTTGATCGCATTTCCTTGCTTTCCCCAGGTGACTTAGAGTCGACTTCCAATCATTGGATGACTCTTCTTGTCACTTCAACTTGAGACTTGGCTTTTCTTGAGTTGACTTGATCGATGCTCCACTCACCGCATCTCACCGCTTCTTGATAGAGTTTCCCGTCTACTCTTCTTTGCCATACTCACTGTCTCACAGCAGTCTTCCTTCCAGTCTTGATTGTCATCTTGCATGTTAGGGCGTATTGTCTTGACTCGGCTTGGCCACTCTATTCATTACAATGCATTTTACAACAAGAATTGGGGTGCCAACTTTCTATTCTAAGTTTTACATGGCATTCATCAAAATCTAAACAATAAAATTCCTAACACGATTCTTCTTTCTTCAATGCCGAACTTTTTCAAAAGTTCTTTTGTATATTTTGATTGCGAAATGTATATGCCTTCTTGGCATTGCTTAATTTGGAGTCCAAGAAAGAAGTTGAGCTCCCCCATCATACTCATTTCAAATTCCCTTGCATCAATTTAGAGAATTTCTTGCACAAAGAATCATTAGTAGCACCAAAGATAATATCATCAACATAAATTTGCACAAGTAAGCAATCTTGCCATTTTTCAAAAACAAAGAGAGTTGTATCAACTTTACCCCTTATAAAGCCATTTTGCAAAAGAAAAGAGCTAAGTCTATCGTACCATGCACGGGGTGCTTGCTTTAAACCATACAAGGCCTTTTTAAGTTTATAAACATCATTAGGCCTAGAAAAATTTTCAAACCCCGGAGGTTGTTTTACATAGACTTCTTCTTGAATAATACTATTTAAGAAAGCGGATTTAACATCCATTTGGTAAAGTTTGAAATTTTTAAAACAAGAATAGGCAAGTAAAATACGAATAGCTTCTAAACGTGCTACGGGTGCAAAGGTTTCATCATAGTTAATATCTTCTTCTTGACAATACCCTTGAGCTACTAACCTTGCCTTATTTCGAACAATGTTGCCTTGATCATCAAGTTTGTTCCGGAATACCCATTTTTTACCAATAATAGTTTGAGATGGAGGACAAGGTACCAATTCCCATACATCATTTCTTTTAAATTGATTTAACTCCTCTTGCATCTCTAAGAACCAATCCTCATCATCAATGGCCTCCTTAGCATTCTTAGGCTCTTTTTGAGAAATAAGAGTTTTCTCGGCAAATTTTCTCCGGGTCATCAGTTTGTCAAGGGGATCACCAATAATAAGATCTTTTGGGTGATCTCCCTTAAATTTCAATGCAACGGGAAGATCCGAGGTATCACCTCTATCTTCTTGAGGACCATTTGAAGTGGACGGTTGATCATTTGATGTAGACGGTTGATCATCAACTTGAACAATTTGTTCAATAATATCCTCTTCATCACTTTCATCATTAGGTATTCTTTCAACACCCGAAGCTTCATTAAATTTGACATGGATGGATTCTTCAACAACTCCACTAGTCTTATTGTAAACCCGATATGCTTTGCTTTTTGTTGAATATCCCATAAATATCCCTTCATCGGCCTTAGGATCAAGTTTGTCCAATTGATCATTGGTATTCAAAATAAAGCATTTACAACCAAATATCTTGAAATAACTAATATTTGGAGTTCTACCTTTCCAAAGCTCATATGGAGTTTTATTCATTTTAGGACGAACATAAACTCGATTAATGACATAGCAAGTGGTACTTACGGCTTGGGCCCAAAAATATTTTGGAAGTGAAAATTCATTGAGCATGGACCGACTCATCTCTTGTAGTGTCTGATTTTTCCTTTCGGCTACTCCATTTTGTTGAGGTGTCCTTGGAGCCGAAAAATTATGAGCATATCCTTTGGTTTCACAAAAGACTCTAAATTCACCATCAAATTCTCCACCTCGATCGCTTCGAATAGGCTTAATAGTGTCTTCCTTTTCATTTTCAATGAGTCTACACAACTTAACAAACTCATTAATGGCATCGCTTTTATTGGTAAGAAAAAGAGCCCAAGTATATCTAGAAAAATCATCGACAATAACGAAAGTGTAATGTTTTCCACTTAGACTTGCCGTACCAATATCCCCATACGAATCAAGGTGAAGCAATTGTAGGGGTTTGGTTGTGGAAATTTCATTTTTGGGCTTAAAACTACTTTTAACTAATTTGTTCTTTTGACAAGTGTCACATAAGCCAAGATTTTCAAAATTCAATTTGGGTAGTCCTTTCACATGTTGGTTTTTGTAAATATTTTTCAAATTCTTGTATCCAACATGTCCAAGTCGCCTATGCCATAAACTAGTTAAATCATTATTGGCGACTAAACAAGAAACATTTTGACTAACCAAATCACTTGTACAAATTTTGTAAAGATTGTCTTTTCTATTTGCTTCACAAATAATTTCACCATTTTTAAGTATAAGGCATTTTCTTTATTGAAGGAAATATTATAATTTGAATCACAAAGTTGGCTAACACTTATCAAATTAAACTTAAGCCCTTCTACTAGAAGAACATTACTAAGAGAGAAAGAAGGTTACCAATTTCTCCATTTCAAAGAATTTTTCCTTTGACATTGCCGAACATGACCATACCCTCTTCTTGGAGCTTGATGTTGGTAAAAAGTTCTCTCCTCCCGGTCATATGGCGTGAACATCCGCTGTCCACGAGCCATTTTGAATCTTCCATTGTTGTTATAGCCCCTATTACCTACAAAGGAATTTCTTTTAGGTACCCTATAATTTTGGGGTCCATGGGGGTTAGTCTTGAGACCTTTGGGTCTCCAAACATGTCTAGAGCTATTTCTCAATTTGCAATTATTAGCATAATATCCAACTTTGCCACAATAAAAGCAAGTAGGAGTATTAGAACTATTAGCACGTACAAAAATCGGACATTGGTTATTTTTCTTAAAAACACTTTGAAATGGCTTATAACCAAGTCCCAATTTGGAATACTCACCTCTTTGTGCATCTAAAATTTTTATGACTTTATCCGTGCTTATGTTGAAACGATGCACATCATTTTTCAAACATTCAATATCTTTTGTGAGCGATTCCTTTTCGGTTTCAAGAGAGTGAACTCTAGTAAGAGTAAGAGCATGAGCTTTGTCTGCAGATTCATAAGAGGTAAATAATTTTTCTTTTTCAACCTTAAGCTCCTTATGCTCCTTTTTCAAATTTTTGTATTTAACAATTAAATTTTGAAACTCAATTTGCAATTCATCAAAATCAAATTGCAAGTCATCAACTATGGAGGAAGTAGAAGAATTAGAGCGTACCTCATTGTTTTCATCGTCTATGGCCGTGAGACCGTGTTCGGTTTCTCCTTCCTCATCGGTTGTTTCGAGTAGTTCATCCCACGTTTTGACCTCCGCATTTAGAGCCTTCTTTTTCGTGAAAGGCTTTCTTTTCTTTTGATCCTCTTCATCGAGCTTTGGGCAATCGGTAATGAAGTGCCCGGGTTTTCCGCATTTAAACAAGCATTATCTCTTGGTTTTCTTGCTTTATTTTTATTCACAAATTTTGCAAATTTTCGAACAAGTGCGGTTGTCTCCTCATCATCATCATCATTATCATAGTATGCATTATTAGAAGAAGAAGCAAGACCTTTAGGAATAATTTGCATACCCGATTGATTTATGGATGGTTTGGAATTTTTCCTCTCCTTGAGATAGACTTCATAGATGAGGAGGTTTCCAATAAGCTCGTCAAACTTGAGTGTCTCAAAGTTTTGTGCCTCCGTGATTGCCGTTACTTTTTCGGACCATGAGCCGGGAAGAGCATTCAATACCTTAGTCACCTTGTCGTCTTCGGAGATGACTTTACCGAGGGCCACAAGTGGATTGACAATATTATCAAGCCTTTCCACCATCTTGGAGATGTTTTCACCATCATGCATGTTAAAGTTTTCAAAGTCTTTAACAAGCGTGGTCTTTCTTGCTTGCTTGACCTTCTTAGTCCCTTCATAAATTGTCTCCAATTTTTCTCAAACCTCATGTGCCGACCTTATGCCTCTTATGCGATTATACTCGGTAGCCGTAAGAGAACAATGCAAAATATTTAAGGCCTTACCGTTTAGAGAGAAAGCCTTTTTGTCATTTTCATCGAACTCCTTGAAAGGTTTAGAAGACGAGGTGCCATCCTCCGATTTCTTGGTTGGTTGATCAACTCCTTCAATGACCACATTCCAAATGTCGAACCCGCACCCTTGTAGAAAGCACTCCATACGGTCTTTCCAAAATGCGTAGTTGTTGGCGTCGAATAGTGGTGGCTTGTTGGTGGAGGCGCCGGTGGTGAGATGAGCATCATATGTAGCCATGGATCTTTTCTCTTTACTCGGAACGAGCTAGCCAAAGAGTTTAGCTTTGATACCACTTGTTAGTCCAAGTGGCTACGATAATCTAGAGGGGGGTGAATAGATTATCCCGATTTTTCAGATTTTGCCCTCTTTTTCGTAAAACTCAAGCAAAGATGAAATGCTAAGTGCAGAAAGTAAATAGCACACGTCGATTTATAGTAGTTCAACCCACCTAGGGCCTAATCTACTACCACCCCAGTATATCCGGGATGGATTTCAAAAAGAAAAAGATTTTATTAATTTGCAAAAATTAATACAACACCTTGAGGATTACCACAACCTCTTACACCACCTTGAGGATTACCACAATCCTCTTACAACACCTTTGAAGATTACCACAACCTTCAAACACCTATCACCTAGATCACCCAAGTGTATTCTTACCACAAGAATACTCACAAGGATGTCTTGTGTTGAATGATGATCAAAATCAAGATTACAACTCAATAATGATTGATACAATATGAGTGCAAGTGTAATCAAGAATTGAAAGCCTAGACCTCAAATTTGTGCAAGTGAAAGTGCTAAGGCTAATACAACAAAATATATGAAAGTGTTTGCTTGTTTGCTCTTTGCTTGTGTGGAGTGTTATATATTGTTGCTTGAATGAAGCCTATATTTATAGGAGAGGACTTGGCTTTCATTTCCAGGACATAGGCTCCTCCTTGAGAGTGATTTCTTTGCAAAAGAAACCATTTAAAATCATCAATAGAGTCATTAGAAATCAATCCCACAAAATAGGGAAAAGTCATGCGAAAATACAACGGATAGTTTCTTTGATAAACAAGTGCGACCGGTTGCGAGAGATAAGATTGAAATTGAATTTCAGCGAATTTTACACAGGGGACCGGTCGGAGGGGTGCGGTGCGGTCGGTCGCCCTTGACTATGACCGATTGAGGTTGATAAAAATATGAAACAGAGAAGATCGAACCAAAAGAGCAACTCCCGTGCACGTCGCCCGCCTGGGTCGACCGTCGCCCTCACCTGGCCGACCACCTGGTCCGACGGCCGCCCCCCCATTTTTCTTACGTCCCATTTTTCTGTTTCAAAACTCAACTCAGTGCGGGTTGCCCTATAGGGTGACCTGGTCGAACTGAAACAAATGTGTTGTCCAATTTTTTATCGAAAATAAACTCCAAAAATACTCCAAAAAATAGTAAAAATATTTTAAGTCGATCGGAAGTATTTAGACAACATTTAGGGATATTGTTTTGGTTTAAAAACTCATTTGAACAAAATCGAACAAAATCGTCAAAATCATGATAAAAACATTTATGTAACAGGAAATTTCATGCGGCACCCAGCACGGGCTGGGCGTGCCAAAGGGGCACGGCCGTGCTCCTCTGTGGGGAAAAAACAGAGTTTGATTCGTTTTCAAATAGGTTTCGACCCGAACGAAGTACAAATAGACCCGGGGCGGCCACAAACAACGATACGCTAATTTTTACCATAGAAACTAGATAAAAGAGCAGTTTTTCCATCAGAAACTTCGGGAGATCGATCAAGACCACAACCACACCTTCGAGGATTGAAGATAGATCGAGAGATCGTCATCATCCCCGAGTCACTCATTCCATCGTATCGTTATTTCAATTAGTTAGATTTTGATTATGAATAATTTGTCTATGAATTGTTTATCTTCAATGTCTGGCTAAACATCTTGTGATTCCCGGGTTTGGGAGTAGTTTAATAAACACTTTTATGTGATGATTAAGGATAATTGAAGTTAATGTTTTGTTTCTCTATTCAAGTACTTTGCTTTAATTCTTGTTTTATCAAAAGGCCTTTGATCTAAACTTGTTTGATGTATTGATTCATAATTCTAACCGATGAGTTTCAATACTAGATCTTGAGTACTTGACACAAATAGATTGCATGATTGAGAAGTCTATGAATATTTGTGAGATCTTATAATCTTTTGAACTTTTGAGAGTTGGGTATCTCATGTTGAGTAGAGATGCTAGCATAGATATTCCAATCAACGCTTTTACATACATCTCGAGAGAGGGGGTAAATTACTTTGGTGATTGGTCTATAGAGAAGAATACGTTTAACCTTGGTTTGCTTAATCTAAGCATAAAAGTGGGATATTAATTGAAACCATAACCCAGGAATCCATCCATCCATACTTGATCTTTCAATTGCTCTTTGCTTTGTTATTTTAGGATTAAATTCTACTTTAGTAATAATAAAACCAAACCTTCAAATTTCGATAGTTTAGATAAAAATAGGACTATTATAATCCAATACTTGGTACATTAATTTATTAATCGCTGTGGATTCGACCTTGCAAACCCTATTCTATAAACTGATCCGTACACTTGAGGTGAAGCTAAAAAAATAGGCGAACAATAAGAAGTCGTAAGATAGTTGGGGTTCTTGACAACTTTGTTTATAAATTTTTTGTAGCTACATTTTGTTGTTTGACAATTAAAATAAAAGGTAAGGATTAAAGCATATATACGTTTTTAATAAATACAGTGAAATGGATTGATTATATATTTTAAAAGTTATTTAGTTCCCCTAATTAGTATAAAAATATAAATACTTATTCATTATACTATATTTATTTAAAATTTGTAAATTAAGATTTTAATTATATTTTACATTAATATTACTGAATCCACTCATAAAAATAATATATATATATATATATATTGACTTATTAAGATAATATTTATTTTATAATTGACATGAAATATAACACTAGGTAAGTAGGATACTAAGCTTAATACTTAGACGTGTATTTTGGGCTACTTATATGTTAATGGGCCACAAAAGGATGGACTAACCATGTTAATGGTTTGGGTTTTGTGTTGAAAGAAAAGCTGAAGTGGTTCATCTGAATTTTAATCCCACTAAAACAAATGGGGATATGCCCAAGCCTTTTTTTCAAATATCCAAGCTGCTTTATTTCTAAAGATGTAATATATAAAAATATAAATTATATAGATATTCTGAAAGACTTTGTTTGGACTTTTGAGTCAATTAATTTATTTTCGAATCACGCTAGATATGGAAAATATATACCAATCGTAAAAATAAATTAACTTCAAAATTACAAGTGCTTTAATTTGTATTCGCAATTTTTCTGGTGATTTGACCAATTGATGTAGTGATCGAATTAATCACTTGAGTAAAGAGTGTAGTCAATAAAATTAACAATGTATGAGGACTAACTTTATGGCAATTCTCACAGTTGTGAAAATAACTTAGACTTTTAGTACCATTTTGAAATATATTTAAATAACATGGAACTTGAGAATAGAAACATAAAAGAGCAGCAAAAACCTTCACAACTATGCTGTGCTTATTTTTTTGTTTTTAAATATAAAAAAAATCATTTTGTGGACAATGATACCAATGAAAATTCTTTCATGTTATCCTTTTCTAACCATTATGCAGGAGCAAAAAATTTAAGATTGAAAAAGAAGAGTAGAGCACGCAAATGAATGAACATATATCGTTGAGAGTTGGGGCAACTGAAAACAAACAATCACAGACAGAAACTATCCCAACCGAAGATGAAAGAGTTGCCAATTCAACGCACCTAAACATTATTGCGTCCTACTTATCTACTTGAGTTCAATCAATCAAGGTTATTTACCCTCAGCATTACTAAATTTGTGTATGTAAAGGAAAAACAGCAACATCCAGCATGTCAAAAAAATATCTCTTGTTCTGCTTCTTAATCACAACAAGGCAGTGAATCACAACAAGACAGTGAATCAGAAAAAAGCAGTGAGCACCATTCCACGAAAGCGTTGGAGCACTCCACGATTGAAGTCCAGCAATCCACAATATCGTTGAAGTCGATACTGTTGCAGCAACCAGCGATCCCCTTCCAGCATCTGGGGTTAGTGTTGCAGCAAATGCAGCCGGGTGACTTCTTCTTAGCTTCTATTTCTGCAATCTCTTCTATCCAACCCAGCTTGAAGTTCATTAGGTCCCCATCAATATCATAATCATCAGCTTCAAACAGCAAAACCCGATCCTCTTGTTCTGTTTGACTAATGCCCATTTGCTACATTTCCATCTCAACCTTGGTGCCAGAGGGAACGGGTAGCTTTTTGTACAGCGGGAGGAGCTGTTAGAGTAGAATGCCCAGCGTTCCAATTAGTTTGGATTTTATTCTACTTGTAAAACAATTTTATTGGAAATTATAATAATATAATGGCATTTCTTTATCTTATTTTCTTTTGCATTTATCGCATATTTGCACATATGATACACTCCTTAGATCAATTTAAGTTATGAGGCATGGTCGCGCATTTGATGACGATCTTAAATTTGTTCCAAGTCGATAGGTTTTTCAAGATAGGACATTAAATAACCCCGTAAGACTTGTACATATGGTGCATGCTCATGAGACGAGGATGTTGCATTCCATTAACATCAGTGTTGCGACACAAATGCACATATGTGGGTGTTTGTTAGCGAACAAGTTCACTGAACATGACCCAATGGAAATTCTTAGATAGAAGATTTGATTGTCGAATAAGAATTTTTATATTGCAATAGTACATGATTAATCCTCGTACTTGAGGCACAACTATACCTTGTGTATATCCTACAATACTTTGATTTATCTTTTGATTACTTGACAATCAAAAAGAGGTATTTTGAGTATTGAAGTGATATGCATGGAGGTTTGTGTGTGGCCAACATAGAATTCGACACTTGTCATTTAATAAGGGAATTTCCTGTGTTTTCATAGTTTGTGGTTCAAAGACCTTGGTTAAGGCACGATAAATTTGATTCATAAAAGAATCACAAGAACTTGAAATGGAATCACAGTTATTAAATCAATTGGGTTCGACTTATAAATCTATGCCCAAGATTTAATCGGGAAATTAGTTGTCGAAATGATCGTACATGTATGCATTTGCAATTGAAATAGGTTTACTCGCTATTTCACCTAATACTAGGTAATCATGCTACTTGCTAGGTGTTACCATATTTGTAGGTTCTTGAAATTAAAGAGTTAACTTCAAGTATGTTTATTAATTGGATTAATAAATAGAATAATTTATTATTATTCGAAAGTTACAAAAGTTGTAAGCCTACTACTAGTGTTAGTCGTGAACCTAAAAGGGTCACACATAATTTTGGATGTTGAGATTTTGAGATTGAAAAATCCAATGGTTGGATGCAATTAATTTATATAGATTAATTAATTGGGTTTTAATTTAATTCAATTGTGGAATTAAATATTTAATTATATAATTTTATTATTTAATTAAATCTAATTTGATTAGAGAACCAAATAATTAGAGTAAAATGAATTAATCAATATTTGAATTGATTAATTGGTATTTAAATTAATTAATTAGTAGAATTAATTAATTGGATTTTAAAGTCCAATCCTATACCGTAATCTAGTAGGCCTAATTGTAGAAGCCACTAGATAATTGAAGAGAAATAAATAAATAAGATTTATTTTAATATATATATATATATTAGGATATATATATATATATATACATATATTTATAATGAAGAGAGATTAGATAAAAAAAACAAAATTGAGAAATTTGAAAAAAACGAATGCAGACAACATGAACATGGCCATGTGGGTTTGTTGTATTCTTTTTCCCTATTTTTACTTGAGCCACACAACCAAATGTTCTTTATTAAGAAAAGTGGTTTAACTTTTTATTTTTTTAATAAAAGGTTGTCTTGTGCCAATAATTATGTTTTGATGGTGATTAAAACATATGTCTTCATCTTTGGTGTTAAAAAAAAAAAAACAAAACAAGAGCAGACGTTTATTCACAAGTAAAAATGAGAGTTTAACTTCTTAATATTAATTTTGTATTCTTGGTCTAAGCTCTCTCACTCTCTATTCAATATACACTATTTTCCCTTCAAAATTCTAGTAGAGAATAATTATCCAATAATTATTCATCTACAAAATTTAAACAATAGTTGATTGTTGGAATTAAATTCTATTCCGTTTTTCAATTTCGAAAATGTGGTAAACTCTACTAGCGAAGAATTTATCTCGGTGTCACAACCAAGAGGTGGGCTCAATTAGAGGGGAGACACTTGAATCTCTATTGGCGAGTTTGCGAGGATTTACCCTACTGTGAGGAATTTGGATTCCTGCTACATCATCTTCAAAAGGAAGCAATTTTAGGTAAGATCCTAAATTTTTTTTTACAACTTGTATAAACGCGTGATCGTTAAATCGCTACGAGAATCGGGGGCTTTATTTTTGTATAATTGTATGCATGATTTAAATTTTAATTTTCCGCTGCGTTGGCCCCGCGATATAGGGTACCCAACAGTGGTATTAGAGCCACGGTTTCGCGATTACAAGTTTCTGTGTTTAGAAGCATGTTTTAAATTGTTAAAATCTGTTTAACTATTAATTTTATGTGCGATGTAATTGTTTCATTCGATTTGTATTTGGGATAAATTGGATTCAATTATTTCTTACCGAAAAAAAAGGAAATATTTGAATCACCGAATTTCCAGGGCATCGAAACATTGTTTTAATATCATAATTGTTTTAGTTTGCTTAAACTAAAGATTTGCTTCTTCTTGATTAACAAAAAAATCAACAGTTTAAGTTTTGTTAATTAAGTTTAACTTTAGTTTAAGTGTATATTATATTAAAGTGTTTGATTTCTGCAGTAGATGTTATAACTTTGAATATGTGATTCAAAATATGGAACAGATTCCAATTTTGATTATTCAATTTTTGGATTTAATTTGTTAACTTTATGATTAATAAAATGGTGTTTTATGAATAATCAAAATAAGTTTTATCCCAAATTAAATCGGCACACAAAATTTGGTAAATTTTAATGCTTTAAATTCATGTGATGGAGGTTTTAGTATGATTTATTTAGGGATGATCATGAGCCTATGACCAATGTGATTGGATGTATTTTATTTCTTTGGGTTTTTGGGGCCTGCGAGCCTCTTATTCAATTATTTGTAAGTTATTTAAATTTTCGCATTGTGAGTAAACTATGTGGTGAGGTTTTCCTTTTATTGTAATTGGAGGACGTTCGATGTGAAAGGCCCACGCTTGTGTGGGTATATTTTTACAAATGTAATAGAATAGAAGAATCAAGGCTCATGCATGTATGGGTATATTAATGAAATGTAATAGAAGTAGTTCTATTTATTTTGACCCTTAGATTGACCACAGACCCATTTTTGGCTCAAATGGGTCGCATAGGTTGGCCATGATCATCCCACCGCTTTTTGCATAGGATGTATGCTACATTTATTTAATGCTTTTTGCTTGCGCTCATTTGATGAATTGCGTTAAATAAAAACCAATCTAGTGATTAAGTTGATGAGATTTGTGAAAAGTTTAAAACCCCAAGTTTTTGAAACTGAAAAAGGAATTTAATTTTAGTTAATTCCTCTTGGCACCATGTTGGTGTTTGTCTCCCCTCTCAACTATTTAGTGTTTGTTGGAGAGGGGCCTTGTAGCCAGTGGGCTCAAATGGTTCTTGTTCGTGTATTGGTCTCGTTTGAAGTGATATAAAATTGCTATCGTTTGGGAAAAAAACAAAGGTAGGACTCATCGTTCCATGCCTTCCATCGAAGGTAGACGACATGACGATGCTACCATACTTGGTCACTGGCCACGAGTCGTGGAGTGACTTTACGTTGGAAAGTTGGGATATCTACCAAGCATTGAGATTGTCACGCCCCAAACGGGATGCGACGATGATCCACAACTTAAATACAAATAACCAAACAGTCTATACGAATATCAACGAAAACCCAATGAAACAGAGTCAAATAGCAGCGGAAATAAAGATCATAAGTACAAAACACAACTTACAGTCCCACAAATATCCGAATTACATCCCCGAAATCAACTAAAGATAACAACTTAATAGTCAAAGGGTCCTACGCCCTTCAGTTACATACCGGAATGAAAAGAAAATAAAAGAGCCCAACAGCGAATACAAGAAATAAGTCCAGCAACAACAACAACACCGAGTAGTAAGTCCAACAAGCGGAGTACGAAAGCTCAGTCCGTGGTCGGTTCAACATCCTCGACAAAGTTCTCATCTAAAGGTTAGAAAACAGGAGGGGATGATAGATAAATCTCAGTGGATGGGGTGATCGTGTGCAAGTGTGGCGATATATAGTTAATGCGAGAAAACAGTTATATGAAAACGCGTGAGATATGATGCATGAATCCACACACAGTTCACAAGCGTCGTGATAAAATATTTAAGTAATATACTTATACAGTTTAAGAAACAGTTCGTGGTCACACAAGCACTATGTGATTCAGGCAAGACAGGTAGGATTGCGTACGGAATGTAACGCCAATCCGATGCAAGACAAATAACGTTTGCGTATGGATTTGTAGCGCCAACCAATGCAATACAAGTAGCGGTTGCATACGGATTTGTAGCGCCAACCAAATGGGCCCGATTAACTCCAGAATCATGTGGATCAGACAACGATTCCTTCGTTCTTCCTTGTAACTCCCCGAGCAAGATGGTCCAAGACCTGTCACCTTATCGCTCCATAGGCAAAGACAAAATCCACAGTGGAGCTTGCAAGGCTCGAATTTTTCATAATCATGATTATACCTCAAGTACTACGACCCGCTTCTCTTGGACAAACTCCGTCCCTCAATTGCGAGATTAGGACGATGGGGCCGGAAGAGTGGAATAGCAAATGAGCTGTCCTTCGTTCCATCCCGACGTATCCATTTCGATTTGTGAGCTCAACACACCAAGTTGACTCGGCAGAAAGTAAAAATAAGTTCGGGTAGTCAACCAGCGATCAGTATTATTGATTCAGGGAAGCAGTTCAGGAAAATTTTCGAAAAACGCGAGTGGCAATTATGGCGTTGGTGGAGTTATTGGATGAAGATGATTATCGGGAGGATAAGTAATCTTCGATATCTTGAAAGATTAGGTGGAACATAAGTCCCGTTATGGATTCAAAATCTCAAGACGAGGAAGTCGCCCCGCGATCGGGTATTGATCGGTCAAGACGATCCGATAAGTCAAGGGGTTTTTTGAGAAAATAAAATATTTAATTAACAATTAAAGTCAGAGGGTCCAGGACTGTTTTAGTAAAAGGAAAATAATTTGAGTTAGGTCGTTGATAAAAAAAATTTACAATTAGCCCCGTTTTGTAAAAACCAATACTTTTGGGGTTAAAAATTGAATAAATAAATATACCGACCTTAAAAAATTATGAGGTCAGTTCCTAAATTCTCTAAATTATTCAGAGATTCAGGTTTTTAAAGTTTCGAGGTCGCGTTTTTATAAAATTCTCATATTGGCCCCAAATTTGTAAAAATTGTCATTTCGGTCCTTAGTTTAAAATAAATGGAACTCACAAACCGAAAGGGATTTTAATGTGATTCCAGTTGGAAAATGTCACTAAGGTTAGTAGGATATTGGGAAAAAATCAGTTTTAAAAAGAAATCAGTGTAGGTCCTTTATCTTTTGAAAATCTCATTTTTCGTCCCATTTTGAAATATTTGCCTTTAAGGCTTTTAGGGGTCCAATTGTTATGAAATTTGAACCTTGGGTCCAAAATATAATTAAGTTATAGTTAAATTAGTAATTCCAGGTACATGGGCTGTATAAGTCCTGGATATTTCATTTGGGTCCTCAAGTTTAATCTTTTATAAAGTCCCTCAATTTTAGTAAAATTTCTTTCCAAGCTCTAAACACTTGGATTTTTGGAATATACTTAAAATATGTCATTTCCAGTCCCGTAAGAGTGAAATTTTCAAATTTTGAAATTAAGGTCTGGTACAGTTTCAGAAATTGCAAAGTAGCCCTTAAACTTCTAAAATTTTACAATCTAGTCCTTGGGCTTTTAAAGGTTGATGTTATTTATCTTAAAACTCATAAAAATTTATTAAAATGTCCAAAAGTCATTTTTGAACCTGAGCACAGTCCCAAAATTCGAAATTTGCAGAGGGGTCCCTTAAGTTTTATTTTCTTGCAATTAAGTCCACCAACTTTTCATTTTTGCATTTTAAGTCCAAAATTTGAAACCTAATCAATTATGCTCGACTTTTCTAGATTATAAGTCATCCAAAATATGGATTTCAAAGATCATACATATGCATGTCCAATTCATACAAGAATTCATCAAATAGATCATTAAATTGTACATACATGCACCTAAATTTCAATAATTAGCAATTTTGAGCAACACTTGAGAAATTTCATAACTTGATACATAAAATTAACATGAAATATATAAAATATACATATCTCAAGTGCTCATGATCAAAACACTACATGCATTTAACAAAAGCACCTAGAAGTTGAAAGGATTTTTCCACCCACCTTAAATTTGGAAAATTGTGAAATAAAAGGGATAATTTCACAACTTGGTTTGAGATCACTTAGGTCAGCCCCTAAGTCAAGAAATATCAAGGTATTAAGGTATGCTTGAAGATGTGAAGGACTTGTGTTTGAATATATGAAGATGTGAAAAAATGGTACTTGAAGATTTGAAGATATGAAGAACTTGGTGTTTGAAGATTTGAAGATATGAAGGGTTGGTGTTTGAAGATTTGAAGATGTGAATGATTTTGGAGAGATATTAGAGAGAAGGGGGAGAATTTGCTTGGTAATTAAAATGTGTTTGATAAAAGTTTTAACAAAATTTTTGAAAAAAACGGCCTCTTGGCCGTCCACAATAGAGAGGGAGGGAGAGATTTTTTTTTGTTTAATTTGTGTCTTGAATTTTGCTTCTTGCATGAGAGACAAAATGCAAGTCAAAGGTATGGGCATGAGATGGGTTTGAATGGAATGTTGGGAAGACTCCAACATGTTGAAAGATTTAATATTAAAGAATTTATGTATAAGATGATGTGTATAATGTTTGAATTAATGGTGTAATTATACACAAGATGACTAATATAAGGTGTAAGTCTACAAGAGTTGGGAGATATTTCTACTCCAAAAATCTCATCATTGTCGTCCACTATAGGGGCAATTTGGTAATTTCATATGTTTTTTTTTTGTCCCAAATTTGATGATAATAGATGAATAATATCAATCTCCAAAATAATTAGTGATTTCCTTGATCACTTATAAGTCTCATGATCACTTATTCTAAATCAAATTCTTACTTCTATAAGGTAAAAGTCTCTAAAATAAATAGTCTAAAATTCTAAGGTGACTAATAAATACAAAAATAGTAATAATGATCAATTAAGTGATCATAAATGCAAAATAGAATTAATAAATGATCATGACCATAAGTAATAAATAAAATAAAATAAATTGCAAAATATATATATCATTAATATTTACCCGTCAAATGACGCGGTAAAATAGTCGATCAAATACATAGGCGACAAAAGGATCAATCATATGCTCGAAAAAAAATCGGGGCTTCACAGATATACTCGTGGGATGGACTTGTCTTATGTTGGCCACGAGTCGTGGAACATCTTGATGCTCCATCTACACGAAGCTTTGATGAGTTATGTTTGACGCTTAGTACCATATAAGCTCATAAAATTGGGGTATATGGGAAAACGTGAGGCAAAATAATCTTGAGAGTTGTATAAATGATACAATTGTTAAAGAGTTGACTACCAATAGAAATATCTCATGGGCTCATAAAATTGGGGTATGAAATATTTCTGTTGGGCTTCAAACCCATTAAGAAAATTAGATTTTCCGAATTTTATTTGGGGTTAATAAAATTTGAATAAAATAGTGGGAGACATTTAATATTAAAGACCTTATATTGAATGAATATATTTTCCATAATTTACTCATTTTCTGCTTCATTTATTTTTTGTAGATAACTCTACTAAAAATGGCTAAGAATCCACTAGGATCCATACTTGAGCAAAACAAATTAATTGGCCCAAATTTTGTTGATTGGCTGAGAAACCTAAAAATTGTCCTTCAGTCTGAGAAGATGGCTTATGTACTTGACCAAGCACCTCCTCCACCTCCTGAGGATATTACATCAGAAGACTATGGAGAATACCTTCATCATTTTGATGACAATCTCCAGGCTCGGTGTTTATGTTGGCATCAATGTCAAATGAGCTGCAAAGGCAGAATGAAGGTCTAGATAATGCTAGTGATATTCTTCTCCACCTACAAGAGTTGTACGGTGAGAGAACGCGACAAATAAGATATCAGATATCAAAGGAGCTTTTCAGATGTCGTATGACTGAGGACTCTTCAGTCCAAGACCATGGGCTGAAGATGATAGCGCTCATTGAAAGGCTTACGTCCTTTGGAGTCATTATGGACAATGAACTCTATGTGGACCTTTTGTTGCAATCTCTGCCTCCCTCATTTGACATATTTGTTATCAACTTTAACATGCACTCCATGGAGACTAGTCTCCCTGAATTGGTGAACATGTTAAAGACGGCTGAATCTACTATCAAAAAGGATAAGCCAGTCATGCTTGTTGGATCCACTTCCGGATCAAAGACTGCAAAGTCTAAGAAAAGGAAGTGGAAAGGAAAGGGTTCCTCTAAGCCCAACAAGAAGGCAAAGGACAATGGCAAGAAAAAGGTTAATTCTCAAGCCAATGACAAATGCCATTACTGCGACAAAATGGGTCATTGGAAGAGGAATTGCAAGGAGTACCTTGCAAGTCTGAAACGTTCAGGTGTATATTTTGTTGAAGTTAACTTATCAGTTAATGATGCTTCTTGGGTATTAGATACCGGTTGTGGCTCACATATTTGCAATGATTTGCAGATAATGGTAAGAAGCAAGAAGCTTGATAGAAAGGAGATGGTCCTTCGTATGGGGAATGGAGCAAGAGTTGTTGCATTAGCTATAGGGACTGTTTATCTATCTTTGGAGAATGGTTTTAATTTGTGTTTGAACAATTTCTTTATGTTCCAGATATTATTAGAAATATTATCTCTGTTCCTGTTTTGGACATAGAATGTTTTAAATTTGTAATTGAGAATGGAACTTGTTCCATTTTCAAGGATTATGCACTTATATATTCCGATTATTTGACAGATTGTTTATACACAGTTACTCTCCATAATCCCATTCTCACAATTCAACAAAATAAAAGAAAATTAGATAATCATAGTTATGTCACTCTTAGGCATGCTAGATTAGGTCATATTTTCGAAAAAAGAATACACAAGTTGGGACAAAAACTCAACCTTATGGGAGAGCAAAAGTTGCCAACATGTGAATCATGTCTTAAAGGAAAAATGACCAAATCACCATTTGTTGGACAAACGGAACGAGCCAAAGATCTGTTGGATTTAATCCATAAGGATATTTGTGGTCCATAAGTGTTAGTGCACGAGGGAACTATCACTATTTCATAACTTTTACCGATGACTATTCTAGGTATGGTTATGTATACCTTATGAGGTTCAAATCTGAAGCTTTTGAAAAGTTCAAAGAATTTAGATGTGAGGTGGAGAAACAAACTAGTCGTAGTATTAAGACTCTTCGATCGGATCGAGGAGGCGAATACTTGACCACTTATGGGAGAGCAAAAGTTGCCAACATATGAATCATGTCTTAAAGGAAAAATGACCAAATCACCATTTGTTGGACAAGTGGAACAAGCCAAAGATCTGTTGGATTTAATCCATAAGGATATTTGTGGTCCATAAGTGTTAGTGCACGAGGGAACTTTCACTATTTCATAACTTTTACCGATGACTATTCTAGGTATGGTTATGTATACCTTATGAGGTTCAAATCTAAAGCTTTTGAAAAGTTCAAAGAATTTAGATGTGAGGTGGAGAAACAAACTAGTCGTAGTATTAAGACTCTTCGATTGGATCGAGGACGCGAATACTTGACCACTGAGTTTCTTGATTATCTAAAAGAGAATGGTATTCTCTCACAGTGGACTCCTCCTACTACTCCACAACTCAATGGAGTTTCAGAGCGTAGAAATCGAACTTTGTTGGACATGGTTCGATCGATGATGAATTTCACTACTTTACCTCTTTTATTCTGGGGCTATGCCCTAGAGACAGCAGCACACTTATTGAATAGGGTGCCATCTAAGGCTGTTCCCAACACACCATATGAAATATGGTGTGGTAAGACACCCTCCTACAAATACCTCAAAGTATAGGGGTGTGCTGCTTATGTGAAACAACAAGTGGGAGATAAGTTGGATATACGATCCATCTTATGTAAATTCGTGGGGTACCCAAGATAGTCTATAGGATAATATTTCTATGATCCTTCGGAACAAAAGGTTTTTGTTTCGAGGAATGCTACTTTCCTTGAAGAAAAATTTCTTTCTTAGAGGAGTGGCGAAGCAGTAGAACTTGAAGAAATTCAAGAACCACAGAATTTCCCAAATGTTGCCGCAGATAATGCACCAGCTGAAGCTGGATCATCTAAAGCACAACCTCTTCGAAAATCCATAAGGGTTTCAAAGGCGCCTGAGAGGCTAAACCTTTTATTAGAGAATAAAGAAGAGGGACTCCTTTTGGATAATGATCCAAGAAGCTATGAAGAGGCGATGTCAGATATCGAACCAATGCAGTCCGAAATTGACTCCATGTACTCCAACAAGGTATGGACCTTGGTGGACCCACCACATGGAATTGTTCCCATTGGTTGCAAATGGGTCTACAAGCAAAAGCTTGGGGTAGATGGAGAAGTGGCGACCTTTAAAGCACGTTTGGTTGCAAAAGGTTATACTCAAAAGTAAGGAGTTGATTATGATGAGACATTTTCGCCAGTAGCGATGCTTAAATCCATTCGGATCTTGCTAGCTATATCAGCGTATTATGACTATGAGATATGGCAAATGGATGTCAAGACTGCTTTTTTTAATGGAAACATTAAAGAAGAGATCTATATGAAGCAACCAGAGGGCTTCATATCCAATGGAAGCGAACAAAAAGTTTGTAAACTCCAGATATCCATTTATGGACTTAAACAGGCTTCTAGGAGTTGGAACAATTGATTTGATGAAACAATCAAAACATTTGATTTTCATAAGAATCCGGATGAACCATGTGTATATAAGACGGTTAGTGGGAGTGCAATTGCATTTGTTGTGCTCTATGTTGATGACATTCTACTCATTGGAAATGATGTAGGTATGTTACAATCAACTAGGACTTGGTTGTCTAAACAGTTCTCCATGAAGGACTTGGGAGAAACATCTTTTATCCTAGAGATAAAGATCTATAAAGATAGATCATGAAAGATGATCGGATTATCCCAGTCCATGTACATAGACAAAGTGCTAAAAAGGTTTAGTATGGAGGAATCCAAACGAGGATACGTGCCTATGAGTCATGGTGTTTCACTTTCTAAAGCTATGTCTCTTAAGACACATGAAGAAAGAGAAAGAATGTCTTGCATACCTTATGTCTCCGCTATTGGAAGCATAATGTGCGCAACGTTATGTACTAGGCCTGATGTCGCACATGCTTTGAGTGTCACGAGCATATATCAGTCTAATCCAGGTGATGAACACTGGAAGGCCGTTAAGATGATCTTTAAGTACTTGAGAAGAACTAAGGATATGTTTTTGATATATGGCAGTGGAGAGCTAAAACTAGAAGGGTTCACTGATTCTAGTTTCCAGTCTGATAAAGACGACTCTAAGTCCATGTCTGGATATATATTCATCTTGAATGGAGGAACAGTTAGTTGGAAAAGTTCCAAACAAGAAACGACTGCAGACTCCACCACTGAAGCTGAATATATTGACGCATCGGATGCAACAAAAGAGGCTATTTGGATACGAAACTACATCCAAGGGTTGGGTATAGTTCCATCTATTGTTGATCCAATAATGATTTATTGTGACAAAAACGGTGCTATAGCCCAAGCAAAAGAGCCAAGATCTCATCAAAATGAGACGATACCACCTGATCAGAGAGATCATTGGTAGAGGCAATGTTGTTGTGGATCGAGTTGCTTCAGCAGAAAATGTAGCAGACCCACTAACTAAGCATTTATCACAAAACGTATTTGACGGACATCTCGAAAAGATGGACCTAAGATACATGGGCAATTGGAACTAGGGCAAGTGGGAGATTGTTAGAGTAGAATGCCCGGCGTTCCAATTAGATTGGATTTTATTCTACTTGTAAAACAAGTTTATTGGAAATTATAATAATATAAAGGCATTTCTTTATCTTATGTTCTTTTGCATTTATCGCATATTTGCACATATGATAAAGTCCTTAGATCAATTTAAGCTATGAGGCATGGCCGCGCATTTGATGGCGATCATGGAACATGCCTCTAAGGATTTGATCTTAAATTTGTTCCAAGTCGATGGGTTTTTCAAGATAGGACATTAAATAACCCCGTAAGACTTGTACATATGGTGCATGCTCATGAGAAAAAGATGTTGCATTCCATTAACATCAGTGTTGCGACACAAATGCACATATGTGGGTGCTTGTTAGCGAACAAGTTCACTGAGCATGTCCCAATGGAAATTCTTAGATAGAAGCTTTGATTGTCGAATAAGAATTTTTATATTGCAATAGTACATGATTAATCCTCGTACTTGAGGCACGACTATACCTTGTGTATATCCTACAATACTTTGATTTATCTTTTGATTGCTTGACAATCACAAAGAGGTATTTTAGGTATTGCAGTGATATGCATGGAGGTTTGTGTGTGGCCAACATAGAATTTGACACTTGTTATTTAATAAGGGAATTTCATGTGTTTTCATAGTTTGTGGTTCAAAGACTTTGGCCAAGGCACGATGAATTTGATTCATAAAAGAATCACAAGAACTTGAAATGGAATCACAGTTATTAAATCAATTGGGTTCGACTTATAAATCTATGCCCAAGATTTAATCGGAAAATTAGTTGTCAAAATGATCGTACATGTATGCAATAGCAATTGAAATAGGTTTACTCGCTATTTCACCTAATACTAGGTAATCATGCTACTTGCTAGGTGTTACCATGATTTGTAGGTTCTTGAAATTAAAGAGATAACTTCAAGTATATTTATTAATTGGATTAATAAATAGAATAAGTTATTATTATTCGAAAGTTACAAAAGTTGTAAGCCTACTACTAGTGTTAGTCGTGAACCTAAAAGGGTCACACATAATTTTGGATGTTGACATTTTGAGATTGAAAAATCCAATGGTTGGATGCAATTAATTGATATAGATTAATTAATTGGGTTTTAATTTAATTCAATTGTGGAATTAATTATTTAATTATATAATTTGATTATTTAATTAAATCTAATTTGATTAGAGAACCAAATAATTAGAATAGAATGAATTAATCAATATTTGAATTGATTAAATGGTATTTGAATTAATTAATTAGTAGAATTAATTAATTGGATTTTAAAGTCCAATCCTATACCGTAATCTAGTAGGCCTAATTGTAGAAGCCCACTAGATAATTGAATAGAAATAAATAAATATGATTTATTTTAATATATGTATATATTAGGATATATATATACATATATTTATAATGAAGAGAGATTAGATGATAAAAAAAAAAAAAAAAAAAAAAAAAAAATTGAGAAATTTGAAAAAGCGAATGCAGACAACATGAACATGGCCATGTGGGTTTGTTGTATTCTTTTTGCCTATTTTTACTTGAGCCACACAACCAAATGTTCTTTATTAAGAAAGGTGGCTTAACTTTTTTATTTTTGTAATAAAAGGTTGTCTTGTGCCAATAATTATGTTTTGATGGTGATTAAAACATATGTCTTCATCTTTGGTGTTAAAACAAAACAACAGCAGACGGTTTTTCACAAGTAAAAATGAGAGTTTAACTTCTTAATATTGATTTTGTACTCTTGGTCTAAGCTCTCTCACTCTCTCTTCAATATACAGTATTTTCCCTTCAAAAATTCTAGTAGAGAATAATTAACCAATAATTATTTATCTACAAAATTTAAACAATAGTTGATTGTTGGAATTAAATTCTATTCCGTTTTTCAATTTCAAAAACGTGGTAAACTCTACTATCGAAGAATTTATCCCGGTGTCACAACCAAGAGGTGGACTCAATTGGAGGGGAGACACTTGAATCTCTATTGGCGAGTTTGCGAGGATTTACCCTGCTATGAGGAATTTGGATTCCTTCTACATCATCTTCAAAAGGAAGCAATTTTTGGTAAGATCCTAAATCCTATTTTACAACTTGTATAAACGTGCGATCATTAAATCGCTACGAGAATCGGGGGCTTTATTTTTGTATAATTATATGCATGATTTAAATTTTAATTTTCCGCTGCGTTAGCCCCGCGATATAGCGATCCCAACATGAGCTTCTTAGAGCACTCTGCCATCATGCCCTATAATTGACAATAAATTTAATAAAGGTAACTGTGTGCATATTAAGAATCTACATAGACTCATCCAAGCAGTTTACTGAATTATTACCTCATGTGGCTTGAAGCATTCGATGCCAGTGTCAAAGTTCTTAAGGCTGTATTTATCAGGAAACATAAAGGAGCAAACAACCCACACGGCGGAGGCAGCCATGCCGGAAGGCCTAAATTCTATAAATGCTACGTCTAGGTAACACACGGGAAAAAATAAATGAGAAAAGAAAAGAAATCAACAAAAACCTTCTCGAATGACGTTTTTATCAAGCATATAATCAGAAATTGAGTAAAGAGTGAATTATCTAAATAGAAAGAGAGGAAATATAATGATATTGCAATGTTACTCCAAATATAAATCTCCAAATATAAATTCAGTACCCAAATACATAAAAGAGAAACATATATGATATATAGGACTGAGTTTTCTAAAGAAAATAATGTGTCCTCTTGTGCTGTCATATGAATCATTGAGTCCCATTAAAAATTTGAAAGTGTAATCAGTGTATTGAATTTCACTGCCAGATTTGAGAGCTTGACAAGTACATTGCCCACAATTACCGTGGGGAAAAGGTCAGCAATTCTAAGCTCTTCCCAAATAGTGTTGAGAGAAGTGAAATAGTCGGATATAGATGAAGAACCTTGTGATCTTGGTGAGTTGATATTGTAATTGATATATTCGACACTATCGGGTTGGGAATATCTTAGTTTAAGAGTATCCCAAACTTCTTTAGGCCGAGTTCATATAAATGATAGATGAAGCAATCTCTTTTGTGAGAATTGATAAGCCAGTGAGAATGAGATTGTTGCATCTAAGCTAAGGAATGTAAAGAGGATCAACAAATGCGGAGCGGAATAGTGCCATCAAGAAAACCTTGTTTGTTTTTAAGCTGAGATACTTAAAGAGAATGCCATGCTCCATGCGGTGTAATTTGTTCCATCCAAAGGAGGCCGATCTCTATGGTGTGGGAATTGTCGAGGAGGTAAAGAGAAAGGCTTATTTGGATCCTCGATTGGAAATGGAAGAGGAAAATCGAGTTCTTTGTAGTCGAGTAGCCTGGTTAATGTGCCCATCTACATCTTGAATTGATTCATTATCAGACATGATGAAAACAGATGCAGTGTTTTCAGAGAAATAGGTGATGGTGATGAAGAAAAGCTCAAAAAGATGTGATGGTGATGAAGAAAAGATGAAGAAAAGCTCAAAAAAATTCCAGAAAACAATAAGAAAAGCTGCCTAGCTCTTGATACCATGTGAAAACAAGAAAGAACATAACAAAATGATTGGATTTGCTGAATTCATTTCACTGAACAAGTGGAATAATTTATGTACATCATTATGTTAATTTGGTCCCCTATTTATATACATCAGCTAAAAAGGAATAAAATCTGAAAAAATGTACAGAGAAAAATCTATCCAATGTAACAAAGATTTCTGCGGTTCTCTACTACTCTGTTTTGTACAATTTCACTTGTCCTTTTCTTCAGATGTTTTGCATTTTTCTAGAATTTGCATTTTGGTCCCTACATTTTCTTCTTTTATTTTCTGAGAGTTTTCTAATGAAAACAATATATTATGTGGCTGAAACTAATTCGACGCACCAAAATTCTCAAGATCTCAGCAGATTAATCCACGTTAAGCAGTCCACCAGGAAACAAAACCCTTTACAATCAATTAAAAGTAAGAGATGTAAATACCATACCACATTGGGATTTGACTATGAGCTCGCAAATAGGACGGCGAGGTGACGCTGAGTCAGCAGGAAGATTTTCCATATCCGGAATGAAGAACTTGAGAAAAGAGAATGGTGTCGGATTTCGCAGCCTCTCCTTCAAACGCGAGAGGATTTGGGATTTCATATCATGAATATCTTGTTGTGAGAAACTAGGTTGTTCCCCAGCCTACAGCAAAGTCAGAGCAAATTTTATCAGACACACATACGCTGTAATGATCATTAATATATATATATATATATATATATAGCACAATACACATATTGATTTTAAAATATTTCACCATTTTCATACATATCGCTTCAAAAATGTCGATTTCCCAAAAAAAAAATGTAGCATGCATACAAAACATTTTGAAGCCTAAAATGGAAAGGTTGAGTTATGTTACCCAAAAACTTGAGGACTTGAAGGATTTGTTTCGATCCATCCAAGCAAGGTCGAGGCAACTGACGGCAATTAGGAGTTGGTTATCCTCATCGGTACTGCGTACATGCACGGACAGTCTTAGATAATTAATATTGTTATTAGCATTATATTAACTAAGAAATTATGTTCAAATTAAAACCACAAAAACTGAAAAGATATAATAATGAAACTGATTGTTCAGAAATCATAGACAAGTGATTATTCGCTATCAACAATGAGTAAAGAAACAGGATTCGAAATACACATACCGGAAGATCATCATATGCGGAAACGCATCGGTCAAAGTAGTTCATTGCCGTTTAAGGAATCCGAACATCACAACGAGAACCGCCAATCTTTGAGTTCTTCATATGTCAACAAAATCGATGTAAAAATTCATTATTAAAGTTATATGCACTTGAACACGCAAACACACACACCCGCACACACACCACATTTCGAATGAATTACTGCAACGTACCTTTTCTATAGCCTCAAGTGTGAGACTACGTTGATGCATTCTTAATACGTTGTCGTGATAGCTTTCAGCCAACATAAATTGAAACTCCTGGTCCAAAAGCCTGCTCATGGCCGCTTCTCCATCTCGTTCCATAGTTATTGATTTTGAAAGAATTTAAGGTCCCAAACTTTCACAAAATTAAGTGTTGTTACAAGTGCCAGTAACTCTTGTACCAACTCGCAACGGATAAAAGTAAACACAGAGATAAAATTTGTCTACAAGTATAAAAATACTTGTAAACGTGCCAGCAGGGCGAAATATATTCACTAGTTGAAGTATCGTTTACAGAACTCAATCGAATGACTCAACTAGTACGAAACCTATTAAAACTCCTTTGTATGAGTAGATCTATACTTTGTAAAACAACTCGTCCAAAAGAAAGAATATGAGCTATTCAGAACTTCTAAACAAACAATAAATGGACGAAAATAGAGAAACAAAGATGCTCGATCTTCAGGTGTTAAACTGGTACTTCATCAGCACTTTCTTCAACACTCTGAACTGTGTAGCTATTCAGACTTTATTTATCTCTTGCAGAATTTGATCTCTCTCAGATATATGCTCTCTCAGTTGTAATTCTGCGTGCTAAATTATGTGGGGATCGTCCTCCTTATATAGGCAATCCATTGAAGAGTTTGAGTCCCTATAAAACAAAGTAGAAAGAAACATAGTGGAAATAGGATTCCTAATCATATAAGGACTAGAACTCTTTTAAACACATCCCTACAAAAACGATCCTTTCATATCAATCTACACAAGAATCCAGTTTTAATAAAATCCTTTTCTAAATCAACTTCTTTTATTTAATAAATCTTAATTCAAGAAATAACCAAGAAAGGCAAAACACTTAAATTTAAAATTTTCGAAAATAAAGAAAAATATTAATTTCGTAAAAACATGGAATTAACAGATTTCTTCGAACTTTCTCTGATATGATTTTTACTAATTCTGCTGAATTCTAGAGAGAGAGAGTATGAAGAGTTTCAGAAAAACAGAGGGAAGGCCTACAGTGAGGCCTGGTGTGCTTATAAGTGGTGAACTAAGTCGATATTTGAATTTGATTGACGAGTAAATTTGTTATTGACGGTTTGAATAGTAATTATTTCTTCGATGCCGTCACGATAGACGGATGATTGTGACAACTTAACGGCGGGTTTGGCAGCTTGGCAACCGAATCGACTTTGGTGCGTATGATGTATTTAATATATATATATATATATATATATATATATATATATATACTACTTTTTTTTTGAAAGATATATATATATATGATTTGGTTCAAATGAGACCACCCTCTCTAGGTGAGACAGTGTGGATTCATCTTACCCATTGATCTTAAAAAATGAAGAGATGTGATTAATTCAATTTTTTTAATTATTTCCTAATTTTTGGTGATTTTAAGGGTAAGATTGTAATTTTGTAATTCAAATTAGTGGTCCCAAATAGTTTTATGGGCTGAAATTGACACTTCCGGATTTTGTGGCGGAATTTAAGGAACTTTGTTTTTTTTCCAAATATTTTTATTTTACATAGTTAGGGTTCTTCTCTTTGCATAATTAGACATCAAATAATGCATATTTAGTTATTTTGTTGGCCTTTGTTTTACGAAAACAAGACATAATTGAATATAGCGTCTTTGCATATGTAGTTATATTACACTTTGCATAAATAGGTTCAATATAATGTATCTTTAGTTATGAAAATGGGATGTTGCTTTTGGAAATTATAAAAATGGGATGTTTCATAATGTACTGCATATTTAGTTATTCCACAATGCATAAATAGTTTCTAGATAATACATAGTTAGTTAATTTTATTGCATAGTTTATGACGTCTTGCATAGTTGGATATACTGTACTACATATTAGTTTTTTTACGCTGCATAGATAGTTTTCAGATAATGCACATGTAGTTGAGTTTTGTTGCATATTTAGTTTTGAACTCACTTTGTTCGTTATTTCTCCGTAATATTGCACGATTTTTCTTGTTTTTTTCTCTCGTAATTTTCATTAATTGTAATTTTCGAGTTCTTCACAGTTTTCTTTATTTGCGTTAATGGAAGAATGAGATTGAGAAAATTCTCTGAATCAGATTAAACCCTTTCGATAATAAAAAACTCCAGTTGGTAATTTTTTTCGGAGATGCATTCTTCACATTGAGGAAATCAGAAATCAGGAAAATCATATTATAATTAAAGATATTTTGAAGAAAAACGAAAATATTGATTGAAAAAAAACCCAGTTCAGAATAGTAATGATGAAGAAAGCCAGAAAGGGGATAAAGAACTTTCACCTAAGGAGAATTTATCAATGGCTGGCTATTTTTTTTTGGATGATGAGGCTGTGTTTTAGAAACCAAGATTAGTGTGAATGGGTCTATAAATGGTGATACGTAAGAGTGCCACGTGACTTTGCTGATAGTAGAGAGAGAGAGATTTATTTCCATTTTGTAACTAACTTGTTATGTTATTTTACCCTACTACCCTTATATTGATTAAATTAATATTTTAATATATTTTTTATCCATTAAATCATACTCATTGATTAATAGTGGGGGATGATTGAGATTAGTCCATTGTGTCTCACCTAGAGACATGGTCTCACTTGATCCTCCCCCCCTATATATATATAGGGTTTGGATCAAATGAGACCAGATAATTAGAGTGAGACACTGTAGACTAATCCTGGCCACAAATCTGTAATTTTAGATGGTTGAGATTTACCCAATTTAATAGCCTTTTTAATTTATTTTAAATCTGTAAAGGGTAGATTGGTCATTTTAATTTGTAATTGTAACCGTCTTTTACTTCACCTCCTCAAATTCACAACTCAAACTCTACAGAACTCTGCTCTCCATCGATCCGATCTCGTGTAAATGGCACCTTCTCCCTCCGCCGCCGCGATTTCTCTTCGCCACCCTTCCTTCATTTCTCGAAAGCTCCTGAATCAGTTGTACGAGCTGCCCAATGAATCGAGTCGGCTGGTTTTATGTTAGATTCATGGCCCAAAAATAAAAAGGCCCAAATTAGTGCAATGGAAAGTACTTTCCATTCTCGTGTAAATTGGGATTACGACGATCTCAGCACCGCGCCGTTGGTGCGCTGTCGGCGCTTCGCGTGGATTTGTCTACGTATCCACTTTCTTGTGTTGGAGGTATGTTTTAGGTGAAAAGTTAATTAATTAGATTTTGATTTTAGGTTGATTTTGGATTATATTAAAAATATATCAAAAAATAAATTAAAGTATTAATTATTTTTTAGGGTTTTGGGAGTGAAATCACGTTGGTTTTTATTTTTCCGTGATGGTGATTAAGCTTTCGTTAATGAATGTTCTAGGTTTTTCTAGTTGAAGAAGACGAAGTAATGTTTTGTAGGTTTGATGTATACTTATATTTTTGTATAAGTAAATGTATACTTATATGTTTTTCGATGTATACTTAGATGTGTTTTACTGTGTAATTAGTTAATATTTGCAGGGGCGGAGCTAGACCCGTATCTTTGGGGGGGCTAAATAATTTTGGGGGGCTAAATCAATAAAAAATAAATATTTAATGCTAAAAATAAATATTTTAAAATAAAATATACATATAAATAATAAAATTTTCAAAAATATTTGGGGCGGGCTTTAAATGCCAAGGATATGCCCCTGAATATTTGATGTATGTATTTATATATGTTTCGATGCTTATTTAGGAGATTTCGTTGTATACTTATATGTGTTTTAATGTTTATTTAGTTAATTTTTACCGTATGTTTTTTTATATTCTGCACTGACACTTTTTTTTTTGTTTTTTGCGCTAGGACTGGTGTTTTGTTAATCATGGCTACGTGAACAGTGCGTCGAGGACGACGACTGTATACATAGTCTGATTTTATTGTATAGTTAGACTTAGTTTATTATATAGGTAGTTTGATTTTATTGTATAGTTAGACATAGTTTTACCGTATAGGAAGTCTGACTTTGTTGTTCAATTAGACATAGTTTAATGTATACATAGCCTAATTTTATTGTATAGTTAGACATAGTTTACTGTATAATAATTTAGTTAATTTATTTGTGTTTATTAGTTGTTGATCTTTTAATTATTGTTACTTAGTATACTGTAATTATTGGTCTGCCAAGAATAATCTTGTTAATTGATTCCATAATTCATGGTCCTCACATGTTTTTGTTTGACAATTGTAATATGCAGCACAAATATGTTAAATATACATCATAATAGTGTTAAATATACATCAAATATATGTTAAATATACAACACAATAATGAGCATGATTTTCTCTCTCTATAATTGATTTACTTAATCCACGGTCCCTACATGTTAATGAGCGTGATTCTCTCTCTCTCTATAACTGATTCCTTAATTAATGGTCCCCACATATTTTTGTTTGACTAATATGCAGGAAAAGTATGTTAAACATACAGTAAAATAGTATTAAGTATACATCAAATAACTAATAAATGTACAACATACTGCATGACAGAGCACATGCGGGATTTTCTCTCTCTAGCTCGATTTTCTCGCGATTTTCTCTCTCCCCACATGATTTTCTCTCTCCTAATAACTGATTCCATATTTGGATGGTCCCCCACATGTTTGTTTTGACAATTATACTCTTATTTTGCCTTAATTAAATGTTTAATGTAATTTAAACCCCTATTTATCTTAGCCATTGATATAGATAAGAGAGGGTTGAGATGAATCCACATTGTCTCACTATAATATGTGGTCTCATTGTATCCTCCCCCTACATATATATACTACTTTATCCTTCATGTTTGGTAATTGGTATTTTGTTTTGGTCTGTTTTTTATATTTTAATATTGGTATAATAGTCATTTCACTTTTTGATTGTTAATTCTCTAGACAAATTTCTTGAAAGGGGAAAAATGTCAAATTAGTCGTGTATCTGTTGCCGTGCTGCAATATTATTTCTGTAACTTTTGAAATTGCGATCTTTCTCATGAATGTTTTGTTTTGGTTTTCTTGTTTGTTTTCTTTTGCAATTTTGGTCCCATAAATTTTGGGTTTGTGCAATTATGGTCTTATAAGTTTTTAGTTGGTGCAAATAATTTATCTTTTGAGGCTATTTTAATATTTCACTTATTCCCAATGTGTTATTTGGTAGCCCAAAATATTCAATATACCTAAGATCAAGTAGAAATGAAATCCGAGCCTGTGTTTTATTTTCATGGGTTAATTTTTTTCATTATTTACACTATAAGTACCTAATGAGAAGAATGACTTTAGAAGAATCTGGATCAAAATATGAGATACGAGTTCTACATGTATTATGTTTTTATTATAAAAATAGAAAACACGTACAAATTGGACAAAATTCGTTATTTTCACTAACATGGCCAAACTATCACAAATAAAAAGTATAAGACTAAAATTGTCAAATTCTAAAAATTCCAAGATTGAAATTGTTATTTTTGTTGAGGGACAAAATTATCACAAAATTAAACTTCAGAAGTTACATGACTAATATTGGAACATCCCTATAACTTCAAAAGTTACATGACTAATATTGCAACATTCCTATAATTATTGGACCCATTTTAAAATTTTCCCAATTTCTTTCCTTCGTGTAAATTGCATGTAAAACTTTGAGATTTAGTTCTATCTTTATTTCCAATTTTTCTTACTCGTGGTTTGCTTTTCAATTATTAATTAATGTTACGCTTTTGTGTTGGGAAATCTAAAATAATTATAGTACTTCATGTTAAGGAAATTTTGCTTATTACAACTAACAACAAATTATTTACAACGAATAATTAGCCAAAAAGATTAAAATAATGACGACGACGTTGTTTTTTTTTTTTTAAATAACACTCCCGAGGGGTGGGGGATTGAGACGTGATCCCCTACCTGTAGATCAAATAATCAATTTTTAATTAAAATGAGTAACGTTGGTGATCAAATTTTGATGAGTTGGTAACATGGGTTACCAAAAAAGAAAACCATAGGTAAACTTGGGTACCAATTTTAAAATTATCCCTAAAATTTACATAGTTGTGAGTTTTGTGTGCCATGTAATTATGAAAATTGTAATTATTCTTGTTATGCGAAAAATAAATATATATTTGCTTGAATAGATTGTATATTTAAAATTGATCTCATTTATTTCGTTATAAATTATATTATTTAGGGAAAACTGCAAAAATGGTCATGTATGTTTTGGGTAGTTTCAAAACTGGTCCTCTCCAATTACCTTTCTGCAAAGTTGGTCTTTTATGTATGATTTTGTCTCAATTTAAGGACAATTCACACCCAATTTCGATTTTTCCAGCGGATTAAGTATTAATTAGGCTTAGTTGATAAGATTAACCACCTTTTTGCCAGCTTAGTTCGAAAAAATTACAAAATTGGTCCCATATTTTTGGGGGTGTTGCAAAAAAGGTCCTTCCCGATTTGATTTTTGTAAAATTGGTCCTATATGTATTAAAACATCCTTAATTTTGAAAATATTTTTATCTAAACTTGAAAATAAAATAAATAAATCTTAGTTTTTTATAAAAAATAATAATATAAGTAAACTAATAAAAACAAGAAACTAATACTTCAGTTTATTAGGGGTCAGCGAATAATGTTGCCCATGTGTTAGCTCGAGTAACATATTCTGTGTCTGATGTCCTTGAGTGGAGTGATATACCTCCTCTCTTTATTTGTAAACACGTGCAGTTTGATTTGCTTAATCAATGACATATTCCTTTTGGTTCTTAAAAAAAATCTCAGTTTTTTGAAATCTTTAATACTTGATTTATTTTCAAATCTTTAATACTTCCGTTTTAAGAAACTAAATTATAAAAATGAAATAATCAACTAAACTAATGTATTAATTTTTTTAACACTAATAAATTAGTCCCTTTCAGAAAGAAAAAAAAACACTAATAAATTAGTCATTAATTAACAAGCATTGACATATCTTCTATTACTTGAACATCTATATTATTTTTTTAAACAACGGGATTGGTGGAAAAATTATGCAAAAATATTATTTTTTGAATTTTTAAATAGTATTTAAAAAATAAAAGGGAGAAGATATGTCAATGTTTGTTAATTAGGGATTAAATAATTAGTGTTTAGAAATAAATTTTCACCAAAATGAAAAATATATTTAAATCAAAGGGACTTTTTTTAAATAAAATGGATTTTTTCAGTAATAATTTTCCATTAATCCTTTTTTTTGAAAAAACAAATCACGGAGATGTTCAAATAGGAGAAGATAGATCAATGCTTGTTAATTATGGATTAATTACTTAATGTTCAAAAAAATTAACAGGTTAGTTTAAATGATTATTTAATTTTCTATAATATCGTTTCTTAAAATTTTATTTATTAAATACTTAGTACTATTACTTTAATTATTTAAATATTTTTTTAATTTAATATACATTTTTTATTAAAAACTAAGATTTATTTATTTTGTTAAAATTGTTTTTTCCCCATAATGTTTCAAGTTTTGATAAAACGTTCTCAATTTAAGAACATCTTAATACATATAGGACCAATTTTGCAAAAATAAAATCTAAAATGACTTTTTTGCAACACCCCATACATATATGACCAATTTAAGCCTAATTAAGACTTAATCCGCCGAAAAATTCAAAATTGGGTATGAATTGTCCTTAAATTGTGACAAAATCATATATACAGGACTAATTTTGCAAAAAGATAATCAGAGAGAATCAATTTTGCAACTACCCAAAACATACATGACCATTTTTGCAATTTTCCCTATTTTTTATTGCAAAATATATTATCAATCTATTTTTTTTTTGTCTTTATTGAGAAAATATATATAATACTTTAAACTTTACTTAGTTTTTTTATTCAAATTTTGATCAATCAAGAAAATGTAGTTACAAAACATTTATAAATCAAGTTGTCAATAAGCCCTACTATCTCTTAGGTCTCCTTATGCCCGGGAGGGTTCTTATTAATTGTCAAAAGCACAGTCACTTTGTTCAACTTTATTATTTTATGTGTATGGTTTAACACAATAAAATTGATCTCATTCATTTCGTTATAAATTATATTATTTAGGGAAAATTGCAAAAATGGTCATGTATGTTTTGGGTAGTTTCAAAACTAGTCCTCTCGAGTTACCTTTCTGCAAAATTGGTCTTGCATGTATGATTTTGTCTCAATTTAATGACAATTCACACCCAATTTTGATATCTCCAGCGGATTAAGTCTTAATTAGGCTTAGTTCGCAAGATTAACCACCTATTTGCCAGCTTAGTTCGAAAAAATTACAAAATTGATCCCATATTTTTGGGGGTGTTGCAAAAAAGGTCTTTTCCGATTTGATTTTTGTAAAATTGGTCCTATATGTATTAAAATGTCCTTAATTTTGAAAACATTTTTATCTATGGCCTAGTTATTGGCCATCTGATGAAGGTTAAGTGCATTCCACTTGGACATGGAAAGTCTTTCCATGTAAACAAGAAGATGTTCAGAGCCAACTTGTCCGGCGCCCAGAAGAGAGCATATGCCAAGAGGCGGATCTGATGAGGAGAATCGGTGACCACTGTTGATACGAGATGCTTCCTCCCCTACAAAGAAGAGAGCTGCCCTGCGCAGTGCGAAGAAAAAAAAGTCGCCCCCTACAACAAAGAAGAAAGACGCACTGTTTTGTCTGCCCAACAGTGAGTCACTGCCCAGCAGTTAGAGGCGGAGAAGGAAGCCCAAATACCTTCTCCGGCCATCAGAAAGAAGAGGACTGCCAAGCCATGAAAGGCAGCTCGTCAGTCAACGAAAGATGCTCCGGCCCCCACCGCCAAGGAATCTGAAGAAGAGGTATCCGAACCAGAAATTCCTCTGGTGAGGACAAAAAGAAGAAGAAGACTCACCAAGCTCTCAGAGCTTGAGAAGACAGCTGAGTCTGCACTCAACTGGAGGAAATCTCTGAGACTGCTGAAGAAGTGCAGTCTCTAGAAGTTATTGAAGATACAACCAAGTATGCTGAGGATAGTCATCAGAGGCAATTCAAAGACCCAGCTGTGGACAGAACAGCTGAGGATGAAGAAGTGGCGGAGACATCATAATCCCCTGCTGAAAGGACATTGTCTCTACCTGCCACAGATGCTGCTGAAGGAGAAGAGCTGCAGAGTATGTTGCCTTCCATTCCTGAAAAGGAAGGGCAACAAGGAGAGGATGAAGATGATGATGTAATAATGTACTCTCCATTATGTCCAGACATCCAGAGTCGTCTGCGAGAGTGGAGGAAATGGAAGCTGAGTCACTCAAGGGTGCAGTTTGAACACACTGAGTATATTGAGGAAGAAGAGGAGCTTTTCAAATTTCTTGAGATTGGCACTGTGCTGCAGGCCCTGGATGAGGATAACTGCATAAATATGCTGCAAATTTGCAAGGAGCAAGAAAAAGCCGAGCAGCTGAGGAAGCAGAAGCGCGTGAGAAAGCCAACATTTGTCCTCTCACTGGAACCAGCGACCATACTCATCCTCACATTGTTATGCTCTCGGAAAGTGATGAGGACATGGATCCTGTTGCTGCAAAGGAGAAGTTGAATATGCAACAAGGCATGCGGAAATCCAGATCGATGCATGAACAACAGATGATGGAAGGACCATGAGAGTCCTTCAAATCTCTCCTGGAGATTGATCCGTTGGGAGTGGTACAACAGATTTCCACAGTTATTGTTTCAACCACATCCCCAGTTCACTCAGAGGACGGATCCAAGGGACTTGGCGATGACACTGGGAACTTGGGCACCCAAGTTGAGCCAACCCCTAATGAAGGTGTTTTACCACCTGTCCCCACGGCTGAGCACTCAATGGAAGCAGCCGGGAGACTAGAGCAGAGTGACCCCACCATCAGTCACTCAGCTAGACCGCGAGCTGAGGGGGAAACTCACTCCACTGCAGCTAGGTCGGAGGATGCTGCCGATGAATCCACAATGAAAGAAGGAGGCGAAGTGGAGAAAGAAAAAGAAAAAGAACAACAACAAGTTGTCACTAACAAAGCTCGGACAGTTGAGTCCGTCCCAGCTAAAGTGCCAACAGCTTTGCAGGCTGAGGACGCTGTTGTTGCAGTCGAGAAACATGATGGATCTGCCCTGTGAGTTAACACTCTGGGCAATGAAAGTGCAATCCAAGGAGTTGAGACTCCTGTGGATGCCACTGCAGAAGACCCTAAGACAGTTGCGTCTGTCCAAGGGAATGTACAAGGCCTCGTTGCAGTTGAGACTGCAGGAGGTAATGAAGTCCCAACGGAGGTTGAGACTTCTCTGGGTAAAAATCAAGGAGAAAAGAGCATTCCTCAAGTCATCATTGCTGACTCAGAAGAGGAAATCAACGCTCTTCATGATTCCCAGGATAATCTTGATACAACATTCTTGGGATCTGAAGACGAAGCTAGGTCAACCCCAACTGTAAAGGACTCAACTGAGGATGTTCTTCCAAGTACGAGCAAGCCAGAATTCAAAGATGCTCGTCAAACTTTTAACTTCGATGATGAACCTAACCCCCAAGTTCAATCATCCTCCGATGACGCTGAAAAAGTAGCTGAGGACAAGCAAATTCATTTAGCAGAATCTACTGAGGCCGATGAAGCTGTTAAGACAGCTGAGGCTCAGTCAGCTAGCCAATCTACTCAACAAGGCCCAGCTGAGACCGAGTCATCTGCGCAGGCTCCCAAAGCTGCAGCAGGCTCGACTCAACAAGGCATATCACAGACTCGAACAACTGTAGAATCAATACCATATGTACGTGATGATGCATTCGAAGAAACTTTCCCTTTCTCGATTGAGCTGCCCGATCTTGAAGAATAAACAGCTCGTGAATAGAGACACTTCAACATCAGAGATGATCCAGTTATTCCCTCCGATTCAATTATTCCAACAAATTTTGATTTTGATCTTTGCTTAGCCAATTGGTGGCAACCGAGGTGACAAGCGAGATCGTGTGAAGTCTTCAAGACAATCCTTGGTGAGATTGAGAAGATTGAACGGCACCAGGCCTCACTGGATATGCGGCTGGACAATAAGGATGCCAATCTCACGGCAGACTTGCGAGGGATAGTGGTCCAAATCAGGGAATGGTGTCAGCAGCAGAGTACAATGCGATATGAACAAGTAGATATTTTAAAGCATTGTACAACAAAATGCTGGTCTGGAGCGCTGATAATGCTGACATGAAGCGGAGGATGCAGGACAATATTGACAGAATGCATGCCTCTCATACAATTGCGTCTATGGCCTTATCCATATTCAGTGTTGGTTCGGCGGAGAATAGATTCTGATAGTAGTCAAGGAAAATGCTTCCGATGGTGGTATCATCTTCGGCCCAAATGCCTATCAAATTTTTTACTTGCAGAATACTATTTCGGGATTGTCTACCCGATGTCGTCTTATGGAAAAAGGTCGTATTTTTGTCGCCGTCTTTGATCCAATTCGTGTGCGCTCTCTGGTGCCACATTTTTTCTTGCTTCTTATGGAGGGTATTCAGTAAGTTTTTCGTTCGTCTCCTTTCTTCGATTTTTTGAGGGGACTGATGAACGTTAGAACTTTTTTGTAGGAACATTTCACAGCTTCTGATTTGAAACTCCACTTTTCCAAAATGATTTCTTTCCCAAGTCTGAAGCTCTTCTCCAGATTTTTGGATTTTTTGTTGGATGTCTGACATGGTTACCATTGGTTTGTTCGCGTCCCTCCCCCTCCTAACTACTGATTTATAAGTTTTGTCCATAAGCCACACGGTTTCAAATCGAAAGATTTTTCATTTTCTACGCTTACGGCCTTTTCCCCCTCTATCATTATTTCGCCAGGAAATGAGTATCGGGGAGTGATCGGAAGCCACTCGCAGTAGGTGTTGAACATGGTAGTGAGGAAAGCATGTCGCCCATTCCAAGTTTCTAAGACACCGGTCCAGTCTTTGTTGTATATTGTCGGCGCCCGGCTGGCCATTTTTCCAAGTGTACATAAAGTCGTGAAAGCCCAAATCGTCGAGTTTTGAATTTTGGAGAGCCTGATTGAAACCTTCCATTTGTGCTTCATCTTTTGGTCGTCCCCCAATTTTTTCGATGCCAAAAAGGATCTCATTAAAATCACCGGTACAGAGCCAATGGTCATTGTTAGAGAGCGCTAGGTCCGAAATAAGCTTCCAAGTCAGTGTTTTCTGCGATTCCTCTGGCCATCCATATATACTTGTAAAACGCCAACATTTCATCACTTCCGTTATTGTTCCGTCAATATGATGTTGTGACTTCAAGCGAATTGAAAACTTAGTGTTATATTTCCACATGAGGCACAGTCCGCCACGTCTTCCTCCATGTGATATGTCACAATCCACTGTATAAAATCCTTCAAAACCCAAATTTCTAATTACCTCCGCTACTTCATCATTACATAATTTTGTTTCAATCAAGAAAACAAGCGAGGGATCTTTTGATTTGATTAAACGTTTAAGCGCACTAACTGTCGGTTGGTTCCCAAGCCCCCGACAGTTCTAACTGAGGCAACTCATTGTTCGCGGTGGGGCCGCTCTGAAGCAGCCTCTGCCAATATTATGAATTACATGGAGCCTCATAAAAGCCAAAAGGTTTGGGTTTTTTCCGTTCGTCTCCTTTCTTCGATTAAAACCCAAGCTCCTATTTCGAAAAAGCCAAAAGTTTAGGTTCCATTTGAGGCCTATGTTCGGGTTAAGGTTCGTGCAGTGGTTTACTTGAGGGGAAGGATTATGGGTGGTGGTATTCTGGCTTCGACGTCAGATGCGGGAGGTTTTTGGGAGTTGATTAGTTTTAGTCATGGGAGAGCTAAGTATCGTGTTTGTATTAGTGTGGTCAGGTGGGTTAATGGTTCAGTGGAGAGAGGTGGTGTGGTGCTATAGGTGTGTAATTGTGTGTGATCTTTGATGACGTTGGGGGGAAGTTGTGGTTGGTAGGTGGCAATGTGTGGGGGGTTTTGCATGGGGATAATATGGAGAAGATTCTGCATGGGGGTAGGCGACAAGACTTGTGCGGGTGTTTGTGTACCACCAATCGAACTGCAAGGGGGAGTCAAGAATGGGAGGGGTGGGATATATGTGTAGGTGGGGATATAGTGACGGTAGTGAGGGCGATATTTAGTTGAGGGTTGGTTGTTATAGAATTAGCTGTGCAGTTAGTAGCATTGGTCGAGATTGGGGATTCCAGAGATTTAGATAGGTAGTTTGGGCTGTTGTGAGACGGTCCGTATGGGTTTATATCGTTGAGGTTGTTGGTGTCATTGGAGTCCAGGTTTAGGTGACGGTTAACTGATGTAGGTGGTGGGGGTGTATCCCGTTTCTAGTTAACTTGGCGTTTAATAGGAGACAATTTTATCCATGGTCCGTATCTCATGCTCGATGAATCTTGGCAATCATTCTTGTCATACTCATTACAATTCTTTAGGAAGTGGCCAATTAATCCACAACAGAAACAATACGTGGGGAGTGACTCATATTTCAGCGGAAGGACACAAATTTTTCCTTTGAGTTTAACTGTTATAGCTCTTGCCAACGGTTTGGTTATGTCTATGGACACCTTAAAACGTAGGAATTTTCCAAAAAGCCTTTGGTTGATTGATCTAAGAGTTCAAGCTTCCCTATTTGGCCAGCTAATAGGGTTGCGTATGTGGAGTTCATGCACACTGTTGGTATGTCGTATATCCGGATCCATAGGGATGCTTGTGAGACTGTCACTTCAGATGGTTGTTCATTTTCACTAAGTTCTCGTATCGCAAATAAACCCCTCTCGTAATGCAACGGTTGGTTCATTATCACCCAATTCCTATCCATTTTATCCTCGAATCTAAAAACAATAAGCCCTATTCCCCACTAGCGGCCCGTGACTTCGTTCTTTGCTCGCCATGCTTTATTCATAACCTCGATGAGATAGAAAGGTTTCCAGTTTTTGTCAATGAGCATTTTCCCAACCAAGCAAAAGGTTTGCTGAGATAGGCTGGTTTCCGAGGATTGGATCAAGTTGTCAAGATCAATTATCGATCTTTCTTTTTTCGTAAGGTTTTGGACACCATCAGGATTCCTTATGAAACTCCAAATTCCACTGAATATGGACAGGAACCACAATCACACCTGCAAAAGAAAATGAAACACAGGGAATAATAGAACAATAAACCCTAAAGAGAAAGAAGAACCCTAAACGCAGACTCAGTTGAGCTGAAGCCGAGACACAAACGGAAAAAAAAAGAGAAAAAAAGAAGAAAGAGGACAAGACAAGAAAAAAAGACACGTCCCAGGATTAGAGGAGATATCGACAGGAGGGTGGAAGAAAACCTAGAAAGAAGGGGGAGCAGTATGGTAGGGTGGTGGGGTAAAGATTGAAAAAGGTGGGGGTGGGGGGTTAAAGTGAGGGTAGGTGGCAGAGAATATTATGGGTTCTACTATATCCTATTAGTCTACTAGGCTTTGTCTGCCATGCTAGACAAGAATCCAACTGTTACATGTCGGAAGAGGAAAGGTGGCGGAAAACGGGGGGAAGGACAAGCGGAAAGTGAACTACTGGAGAAGTGGAGGAAGACGCCTGGCCGGAGGAAGGAAGCGGGGGTAGGAGACGAGCAAAAAAGAAAGAAAGGAGGAGAGACGAGAGGATTCAGCCACCGTGGGGCAGCAGAAGAGGGAGGACGATAGACACGGACGTCAAAAACTAACCCTTGAAGGGGACACACTCATGAGGGAGAACCCAAACTCCTTCCTGAGGACATTTAATTGGCGGGTTTTGCCATTTCACTTCTTTATTGTTAATTCTCTAGACAAATTTCTTGAAAGGGGAAAAATGTCAAATTAGTCGTGTATTTGTAGCTGTGCTGCAATATTAGTCCTTTAACTTTTGAAATTACGATCTTTCTCATGAATGTTTTGTTTTTGTTTTTTTGCTTTTTTTCTTTTGCAATTTTGGTCCCATAAATTTTGGGTTTGTGCAATGATGGTCTTATAAGTTTTTATTTGGTGCAAATAATTTAGTTTTTTAGGCTATTTTAATATTTCACTTATTCCCAATGTGTCATTTGGTAGCCGAAAATATTCAATATACCTAAGATCAAGTAGAAAATGGTATCCGAGCCTGTGTTTTATTTTCATGAGTTAATTTTATTCATTATTTACACTATAATTACCTAATGATAAGAATAATTTTAGAATAATCTGGATCAAAATATGAGATACGAGTTCTACATGTATTATGTTTTTTATTATGAAATTACAAAACACGTACAAATTGGACAAAATTCGTTATTTTTACTAACATGGCCAAACTATCACAAATAAAAAGTATAAGACTAAAATTGTTAAATTCTAAAAATTCCAAGATTGAAATTGTTATTTTTGCCGAGGGACAAAATTGTCACAAAATTAAACTTCAAAAGTTAAATGACTAATATTTCAACATCCCTATAACTTCAAAAGTTACATGACTAATATTGCAACATTCCTATAATTATTGGACCAATTTTAAAATTTTCCCAATTTCTTTCCGTCGTGTAAATTGCATGTAAAACTTTGAGATTTAGTTCTATCTTTATTTCCAGTTTTTCTTACTCATTGTTTGTTTTTCAATTATTAATTAATGTTATGCTTTTGCGTTGAGAAATCTAAAATAATTATAGTACTTCATGTTAAGGAATTTTGCTTATTACAACTAACTACAAAGACGTTGTTGGGATGGGGTGATTAAAATGAGTAACGTTGGTGATCAATTTTTGATGAGTTGGGAATATGAGTTATCAAAAAAAAAAAAAAAAAAACCATAGGTAAATTTGGGTACCAATTTTAAAATTATCCCTAAAATTTACATGGTTGTGAGTTTTGCATGCCATATAATTAAGAAAATTGTAATTATTCTTGTTATGCGAAAAATAAATATATATTTGTTTGAATAGATTGTATATTTAAAATTGATCTCATTCATTTCATTATAAATCATAGTATTTAGGGAAAATTACAAAAATAGTTATGTATGTTTTGGGTAGTTTCAAAATTGGTCCTCTCCCATTACATTTCTGCAAAATTGGTCTTGCATGTATGATTTTGTCTCAATTTAAGGACAATTCACACCCAATTTCGATATTTCCAGCGAATTAAGTCTTAATTAGGCTAGGTTGACAAGATTAACCACCTTTTTGCAAGCTTAGTTCGAAAAAATTACAAAATTGGTCCCATATTTTTGGGGGTGTTGCAAAAAAGGTCCTTTCCGATTTGATTTTTGTAAAATTGGTACTATATGTATTAAAACGTCCTTAATTTTGAAAATATTTTTATCTAAACTTGAAAATAAAATAAATAAATCTCAGTTTTTGTAAAAAAATAATAATATAAGTAACCTAATAAATCATTTCAAAGATTTAAGATAATAGTGACAAATTATTTAATAACTAAGAAACTAAATTATAAAAACAGGAAACTAATACTTCAGTTTTGTTTTTTTTTGAAATCTCAGTTCTTTGAAATCTTTAATACTTCAGTTTTTTTTCCAAATCTTTAATACTTCAGTATTAAGAAACTAAATTATATAAATGAAATAATCAACTAAACTAACCTATTAATTTTTTTAAACACTAATAAATTAGTCCCTTTCAGAACAAAAAAAATACTAATAAATTAGTCCTTAATGAACAAGCATTGACATATCTTCTGCTACTTGAACATCTATATGATTTTGTTTTTATAACGACGGTATTGATGGAAAAATTAAGCAAAAATATTATTTTTTGGATTTAAATAGTATTTAAAAAATAAAAGGTAGAAGATATGTCAATGTTTGTTAATTAGGGATTAAATAATTAGTGTTTAGAAATACATTTTCATCATAATAAAAAATATATTTCAAAGTAAGGGACTTTTTTAAATAAAATGGATTTTTTCAGTAATAATTTTCCATTAATCCTTTTTTTGCAAAACAAAAATCACGGAGATGTTCAAATAGGAGAAGATAGATCAATGCTTGTTAATTATGGATTAATTAATTAATGTTAAAAAAAATTAACAGGTTAGTTTAAATGATTATTTTATTTTCTATAATATCGTTTCTTAAAATTTTATTTATATTAAATACTTAGTACAATTACTTTAATTATTTCAATATTTTTTTAATTTAATATACAGTATTTTATTAAAAACTAAGATTTATTTATTTTGTTACAATTGTTATTTTCCCATAATGTTTCAAGTTTTGATAAAAACATTCTCAATTTAAGAACATCTTAATACATATAGGACCAATTTTGCAAAAATCAAATCTAAAATGACCTTTTTGCAACACCCCCATACATACATGACCAATTTAAGCCTAATTAATACTTAATCCGCCAGAAAACTCAAAATTAGATATGAATTGTCCTTAAATTGAGACAAAATCATACATACATGTCTAATTTTGCAAAAAGATAATCAGAGAGAATCAATTTTGCAGCTACCCAAAATATACATGATCATTTTTGCAATTTTCCCTATTATTTATTGTAAAATATAATATCAATCTTTTTTTTTTGTCTTTATTGAAAAAATGTATATAATACTTTAATTTTTACTTAGTTTTTTTATTGACATAATTTGATCAAAGAAGAAAATGTAATTACAAAACATTTATAAATCCAGTTGTCAATAAGCCCTACTATCTCTTAGCTCTCCTTATGCCCGGGAGGGTTCTTACCAATTGTCCAAAACACAGTCACTTCGTTCAATTTTATTATTTTATTTGTATGGTTTAACACAATAAATTTTGTACATAAAAGTATTTTACATACTATAGTGGTACCTGAATGAGCATATAATATAAAAAATACTAACATTCATCTAAAAATCAAATAATTTCATAGTTTCTTAGATTTATTTATTTATTATAATTTCATATAATCATTTGAGGCTTTCAATGTACAATATGATACAATAAATTATAATATTTCATTAACTAATTTTAATTAAATTAGCAAAAATATATGGCTCACGTGCAATGCACGTGCACCTTACTTCTCACATCCCACATTTTATAACCATAGACTATGTATTTTACAAATATTTCCATGTTTTAAATTTTTAAGTATTCTATGTTAATGCGCCTACACCAATAATTTCTTGTGCTTTTAATTACTCGTGCACTCGTATTATGTTATCGATTTCAGTGTTACTTAATTTCCAATTCAAAAGTATGATAATACTATTTAAAGTCCTATTACTTACTAGTTAGTACTTTATTTATTAAATTTGAAAACTACTATTATTTCCACATCTGAATTTATTAAAAGTACTATTGGATAAACTTGTTCTTTCATATTCGATAAATCAAACTATCGTCACTATATTTTCAAGAACGATAACATTATTTATATTAAGTTGTTTCCATCAAATTATATTGCATAAAATGCAAATTTGATTTCTATTACAGATCTTATAAGTTTGAATTTTTTTATTAAAACTTATTATTATTATTATTATTATTATTCAAAAAATATTATTTTATTAAGAATTCAATTGATTTTACTGGACTATTTGCTACTTAATGTTGTAATTACTAAATACATATATGTACGATTATTTAACTAATATGCTTGTATCATATGGCTCTTGAAATCTAGATTATAATCATACTGTTGAGATATAATGGAGTGTAGAATGTTAGATAAATGTTTTTATCATGATTTTGATGATTATGTTTTACTAGGATTTTATACCAAAACAATGTCTCCTATAATGGTCCAAATACTCCTAATTGGTTTTAAAGTATTTTTTGGAGTATTTTTTTCCGATGGTTCAATAAATCATTTCGAGCGATATAAAAAGAGATTTTTATGTTTCAAAGTGTTTTTAGCAACTACCGAATACCATCAAGGTAAAACGGTGATCGAAAAATAAAGTCGAAATTTTTTGTCGGACCGAATGAACCTGGAATAGGCCAACCGGTTGACCTAGGTGTCAACCGGTCGGTCGATTGGTGGCTCAAGCTTGCGTCTAGTTTTTTCTCTTCGAAAACTTCTAGGTATGGGTCGACCCATGGTGTTTGTCCTCCCATGCGCCTCTGACTTCGTTTTTCTTATTTCATGTTGAGGCATGCACATGTCGAACAATAGGTCGACCTGTGTGGGACTCCAGCTCAACGAACTGATTTTTGAACTTTTGTATTGGTCGACCGGTTGACCACATGGGTTGACAAGTGTAAAATCAGATAATTTTGAGTTTGTGGGAGACAACTTTTCCAATAATTGTGGGATTTATTTATAACAGCTATATTCTTGATTTAACATGTATTTCTTTTCAGATTTCAATCCCCAAGAGGAACCTATCCATGTTCAATGTCTCTCCTATGAATATAGGAAGATTTGGAGCTACAAATATAAGAGAGAATACTACAACACAACAAGATATATTCAAGCAAACACTTTTGTTCTTCAATTTCAATATTCTTGTTGTAATAACCAAAGGTCTTTCACTTTCACATCTTGAGGTCTAGGCTTTATTCTTGATTACACTTGCACTCAAAATTGTATATTTCATTATCGAGTTATAATCTTGAATTTGGGTTCATCATTCAACACAAGATATCCTTGTGAGTGTTCTTGTGGTAAGAACACACTTGGGTGATCTTAGATATTAGGTGTAAGAAGATTGTACCAATCTTCTTGTGGAAGAGTTTGGTGCTCTTTGAGGTGTTGAAGAATTTGGTATTCTTCAAATCGGAAGATTGTGGTGATCTTCAAAAGGTGCCGTTGCAGGAAGATTGTAGTAATCTTCAAGGGAGATTGTGGTAATCTCCAAAGAGGTGTTGTAAGCTGATGTTATATTAATTGTGGTAATTAATAAAATCTTTTTTTCTATTTGAAATCCATCCCGGAGATACTGGGGTGGTAGAGGATTTGGTGGTAGGTGGGTTGAACCTCCATAAATCAACGCGTGTTGTTTACTTCCCACACTTCCATTCTTGTCTTGGCTTATTACATTCGAAAAAGAGGGCACAATCGGAGAAAATGGGAATAATCTATTCACCCCCCTCTAGATTATCATAGCCACTTGGACTTACAAGTGATATCAAAGTCAAACTCTTTGGCAAGCTCGTTCCACACCACGAGTAAAGAGAAACAATCATGGCTACGAACGAAGTCTACCTCACCACCGGCGCCTCCACCAACAAACCACCACTATTTGATTCCAAAAATTATGCTTTTTGGAAAGAAAGGATGAAATGCTATTTACAAAGTTGCGGATTCGATATTTGGAATATGGTTATTAATGGAGAATCCATCCCAATGAAAGACGGATATCACACCTCCAAAGTCCTCAAAGAGCTAATGATGAAGACAAGAAAATTCTCTCCATAAATGGTAAAGCTCTAAATATTCTTCATTGTTCACTTACCTCTACGGAATACGGTCATATTAGAGGAATACAATCGGCACATGAAGCTTGAGAAAAATTAGAAGTTATTCAAAAGCATCTACTTCTCAATTGGATACAACATCAAATCCAACAACATGGGATGAGCTTCTTACAACTTCCAATGATGAAGAAGTTGAACAATGTCTTATGGGCATCGAAGAAGAAAACGAGGTACGCTCTAAATACTCTACTTCTTTTGGTAATAAATTACAAGATGACTATAGTGAATTACAAAATGATTTTGATGAGCTTCAAAATGAATTCCAAAGCTTACTTGTTAAATACAAAAATTTGAAAAAGGAATTCAATGTTTTGAAAAATGATAAGGATAGTTTGTTTAATTCTTATGAATCTCTTTCTTATGCTCACACTACCACACTTGATAATGTTAGAAACCTTGAAAAGGAAAATGAATCTCTTGTGAAGGATATCAGTTGTATGACAAATGACTAACCAAGTTTAATTTGAGCACCAGTAAAATAACCAAAATACTTGATGTACATCATTGTGATCATTTGAAATTAGGACTTGGTTATAAGCCTAATGTTGTTAATCACAAGAATAGAAACCAAGTCTCTATGCATGGTATGCTCCTAAAATTGTTACTTGCTTTTATTGTGGTCAGAAGGGTCACACGGTTACTTGTCGGGCTAGAAATAGCTCCAATTATTATTGGAGACCTAAAAGTCTCAATGTTAATCCAGAAGGACCCAAACACATGAGGGTACCACAAAACAATGTCGCATTAGGTACTCGGCGGAATAACAATCAAACAAAAATCATACCGTCAAGAAGACATCAAATACCCATATCATTTGATCAAAGGAGAAGACATCATCACAATGAATTTCCAAGAAGGAGATACTATCAACAATGGGAAGGACACACACCTTGGAAATGGAGTAATTTGAGATGCCAACATCAACAAAATGATTTTCCAAGAGAAAGATACTATCAACAACGGGAATGACATAACCCGTGAAAATGGCGAAAAAGGTAAATTGTATATCATTATTAATATACGCTTAGTGTTTGTTTTTATGAATGCTTGTATTTTTTTTTTTTTTTTTGCTTTATTTGTCAAAATGAGTCTTCAAATATTTATATTTAAAATAAAGTCTTCAATAAATATTTTTTATATATCTTTTGAAAATGAAGACCTTGTATGATGTTTTTAAAACTCTTGTGCATTTACTAAGACTAATGTGTTTTATTATCTCTTATGGATTTATATAGCATAAGAATACTTGTGACATCTCTTTGCTTTAGCCTACACTTGTATCATTATGATTTGTGCAAGAACTTTTTCTAAGAATTGTGTAGAACATATATGGTTATCTACTCATTATTCGTCAAGAGATGCATAAACTATCGAGGTACGTTCACTCGTATTATTCTCACTTTTTCTTAGAACTCGATATTCTTCATGTCGTATGACTATGTGCTCGTTTTTAAGCTATTTCAAAGGATTTTTCTTAAGTTCCATTAAAAGGATCTTTCGATTTTTGAAAGGCATTATTCGCTTGTTTTATCTGAGTCTCTTAAATGATTATATTCGAGCTCGTGCATATTGGATTATAGTCTATTCTTTCCCGTGTAATGTATATTAATTATTTTTTGGTTTCATATATTTTTCGAAAAAAATTTGGGGTCCGATTTGCATTTTTTTGGAAAGATTTTCAGACAAACTGGTACCCTGGGGATAGGTACCTGGTCGATCAGTCGACCACACCAGTCGACCACCCGTCGACCGGGTAAGACAGCGGACAGTAAGTTTTATTAAAACAGGGGCTGTTTCATTACTTTCTTTTCTTCTCAAGGTGTCCAACTCTAAGCACTTTTCTCTCCAAAATTCTCTCAAAACTTCTCATTATCTCTCAAATTGTTTCAATCTTTGAGTTTATATCACCCATTTTATCTTATTTTCATGGCACCCCGTCAATTTACCAGACAAAATCCTCAAAAGAGAAGAAGGAGGCAAATGAGAGAATCTTCTTCTAACCCCCTACAAGATGATATTCCACAAGGAGATAATTAAAATCGGCTTACGGATGAGGAGATTGCGGAATTGAGAGCCGGGATTACGAAATCAAACATACATTGGGACATAAGTAAGTTTAAACTACTTTCTAAGCCTCCCTCTAGGGCTAATAAGTTTTGTTTTTTGCATAAGCTAGCCGAGGAGCATTACGAGAAAATTGAAGTGAATGAAAAAAGGATTGCTCGTACTTGTATTGTTCGATTTTTGATATTTCATGATGATTATTCTGATATTAGGGCTTTCTTTGAGATTCAAGGATGGGTGTCACTTTGGGATAATCCTAGTTTGCACTATGATGATGAACTTATTAAACTGTTTTATGCAAACATGTGGATTGTCGATGCTACATCATATGGACCTTTGGAACTTCACACTTATGTTATTGGTACACATTTTGCTTGGACGTATGCCGATATTTTTCGGCATTTTAATGTGCCTAATGATGGATCTGCTAATGTGGATTGTACTCATTGGAATGATGATATTCTTGGTGTTTCACTAGATGAAGTGAAAATATTTTTGGAAGTTTTACCCGAGGAAACTTATTTAGCGATGCCGCCTAATTACCGAATTTTGTCTATCATATGTTCTTATTTCATATGTGGTAAAGAGGTGAAACATCCTAGTAATCTCGAACTTTTTCTTACTTATAAGATCGTCCGGGGCGAAAGGGTCAATTATGCCGCCGTGTTTTTGTATTGTTTGGTCGAATCAAGAAAGCTTGCTAGGAAGCAATATACTTTGGAAAACTTGATTTGTCGACTTCTATTCTTATCGGGCTACCCGGAAAATTAAATGAACACATAAATTCATCATCATTATTTTGATAAGAATAATATACTACAAATGGAAATAATGAGACTAACATTACCTCGGGTTCCCACTAGAGCTGCTAGGGGACGTGCTCGCAATCCGCGACAACCTCGGGATGATTTCTTTGACGACATAAAGGTTGAAAATATTGTAGGAAGAGTTGATAATACCGGGGAACAAGAAGATAGGGAAGAAGAAAATGTGCGAGATGAAGAAGGGCACAATAATTAAGGAGATGATGAAGAAGATGAAAATGAACCGGATGTTGAGGATTTGAATCTTAAAAATAGAATGGAAAAAGTGGAAAGAGGAAACATTTCGAGATGTTGCATCTCTTAGAAAATAGCTCCGAGAAGTTAAGGAAGAAAATGCAAAAATAAAGAGCAAAATGGGGAAACTTAATAAATTCATCAAGGCGCTTCTCCCTGCGATTTGCTTTCCTCAGATGAGGATTGACGTCCCTACTCCGTGCTTTTTAAAAATAGTTTTTGCATATTTTACTTTGATATTGATGTATTGCATACTTTTTAGTGTTTGATGTTTTTATGGTTCTTAATGCACTTTGTATAACTCTATTGCACTAATGAATTTTAGTTGTTTTCAAAAGGGGAGAAATAGCAAGTAAAGTGCTTGAATATGGTTGAATGTTATATTGCTTGGATTGATGGTATAAAGTACTTGATGGTAAAAGTACTTCTTGGTATTACTTTTGCATATATAACATAAGTGATTTTGATACCATATTGCTTGTATATCATTCTTTTTGGTAAGATTACCCATTCTTCTATCTCAATTGGGTTGAACCCTTGAGAATGTGCTTATTCTTTAATATCTTGATGAAATCTTGAGCTTATTTATGGATGATAATTACTTTCTCTTGGTGATGATTTTTTTGGCATAATTACCTTTACAAAAGGCCACATACATCCTTTAATTGTTTACGTACACCTAGTGCTTGATAAAATGTTTCAATGTAAATTTTCATGTTGGCATGATTCTCTCAAATTCAAATGTCTTATTAACTTATAGAGATCATGTTTTATCACTCAAATGAGCTTTTACAAATTATCTTTTCAAATTTTCCCTTATCATTTGGAATTTTAAGCTCATTGTTCGAAAAGCTCGATACTTCGATGAAAATGCGCACTTTGATATATGTTTATGATTTTTTCTCGTGCTAACATTCTTTTTGATGATTCCATAGGGGGAGAAACATGAAACAAGCTCATTGGCTCAAGGAGTTAGAAGAAGCTCACAGAAAAAGCTATAAGCCGTGATTAAAAAAGTTATAAGTTGTGATTAAAAAAAGCTATAAGCTGTGAATGAAACTTAGTCCAGTGGATGTATTTTGGACTTCTATACTTGTTTAATGATGTTTCTTGACAGGGGGAGCTTCTAAGCTCATCTTATTTGAGGTCATATTGTAAAAGCTAAGCTTTTAGCTTATTAAGTTGTTTGCTTCTACTTATTTTTGTTGTGCATATTGATAGGGGGAGCCTTGCTAAAAATGTGTTTTTTGATTGATAAATTATTTTTGTTTTTAAAATCTATCTCCTAAAATGTTTTTGGTTTGTAATCATCAAAAAGTGGGAGTTTGTTAGATAAATGTCTTTATCATGATTTTGATGATTATGTTTTACTAGGTTTTTATACCAAAACAATATCTCCTATAATGGTCCAAATACTCTTAATTGGTTTTAAAGTATTTTTTGGAATATTTCTTTCCGATGGTTCAATAAATCATTTTGAGCGATATAAAAAGAGATTTTTATGTTTCAAAGTGTTTTTTGCAACTACCGAATACCATCAAGGTAGATCGGTGCTCGAAAAATAAAGTCAAAAATTTTTTGTCGGACCAAATGAACCTAGAATAGGCCAACCGGTCAACCTAGGTGTCAATTGGTCGGTCGACCGGTGGCTGGAGCTTGCATCTAGTTTTTTCTCTTCGAAAACTTGTAGGTCCAGCCGGTCGACCAGGTGGTCGACCGTAAGGGTCGACACATGGTGTTTGTCCTCCCCTGCGCCTCTGGACTTCGTTTTTCTTATTTCATGTTAAGGCAGGGACAAGTCGACCTATAGGTCGACCGGTCGACCTCCCCGGTCGACCTGTGTGGGGCTCCATCTCAATGGACTGATTTTTGAATTTTTGTATTGGTCGATCGGTCGACCACATGGGTTGACAAGTATAAAATCAGACAATTTTTGAGTTTGTGGGAGACAACTTTTCCTATAATTGTGGGGTTGATTTATAACAGCTATATATTCTTGATTTAACATGTATTTCTTTTCAGATTTCAATCCCCAAGAGGAGCTATCCATGTTCAATGCCTCTCCTATAAATAGAGGAAGATTTGGAGCTACAAATACAAGAGAGAATACTACAACACAACAAGATACATTCAAGCAAACACTTTTGTTCTTCAATTTCAATATTCTTGTTGTAATAGCCTAAGGTCTTTCACTTTCACATCTTGAGGTCTAGACTTTATTCTTGATTACATTTGCACTCAAAATTGTATATTTCATTATCGAGTTGTAATCTTGAATTTGGGTTCATCATTCAACACAAGATATCCTTGTGAGTGTTCTTGTGGTAAGAACACACTTGGGTGATCTTAGGTCTTAGGTGAAAGAAGATAGTGGCAATCTTCTTGTGGAAGAGTTTGGTGCTCTTCAAAGTGTTGAAGAATTTGATATTCTTCAAGTCGGAAGATTGTGGTGATCTTCACAAGGTGCCGTTGCAAGAAGATTATGATAATCTTCAAGGGAGATTGGTATAATCCCCAAAGAGGTGTTGTAAGGTGATGTTGTATTAATTGTGGTAATTAATAAAATCTTTTTTCTTTAACTCAATTCCGGATATACAGGGGTGATAGAGGATTAGGCCCTAGGTGGGTTGAACCTCTATAAATTGTTGTGTGTTGTCTACTTCCCGCACTTCCATTCTTGTCTTGGCTTATTACATTCGAAAAAGACGGCATAATCAGAGAAAATGGGCGTAATCTATTCACCCACTCTCTAGATTCTCGTAGCCACTTGGACTTACATAGAATACTAGTATAAGTTAGTATAATACTTTTATTATATTTAGCATCTCTATAATCAATACAAAACAATTACTAGATGAAGAACATGAGAGAGAGAGAGAGGGAGAGAGAGGAGAGAGATAAAGAATCTTCGGGAGTGTTTGCCTGTTAAATTTTTTTCACCTCTTCCACTTTTTGGACAAAATTTTGTATTAACATGTGATTGCTTGTGAAAATTTCAAAACATATACTATTCATTTTCCTCATTTCTCAAATCCACTTATAATTTAAATAAAAAATATCACATCAACTATCATTATTATACAATCATATCCCAAATACACTATTAATTCTCTCTTATTTTTCAAATCACCAATCACATCAACTATCATCATCATTTTTTCATCTTATATCCAAACACTCTCAAAATCCATTCTCATTTTTTTAAAATAAATTTTCACATTATTCTCTCTAAAAGTAAAAATAAGCGGAACGAAAGGTCAAACAATCACTCCCTTCATCTCAAGATCATCATTATTTGCCCAACAATTTTGGCATTATTTATATTAAGTCGTTTCCCTCAAGCTATTATTGCATAAAATGTAAATTCGATTTCTATTACAAATCTTATAAGTTGCAATTTTTTTAAAAAACTTGGTATTATTATTATTATTCTATTATTTTTTTTATTAAGCAAAAACTACTCCTTAATATTTGAAACCTTAGTAGTTGAGATTGTTTTATTAAGGATTCAATTGATTTTATTGGACTATTTTCTACTTGATGTAGTATTTACTAAATACATATATGTATGATTATTTAACTAATATGCTTGTATTATATAGCTCTTGAAATTAGGGATGACAATCGTTAAGATACCCACTCATTTTTAGAGTTTTCATACCCGAACTGTATAATATTATTACTACCCGTACCCATCCAAAATCCTAGTAATAAATTACACCTATTACCCGTACCCATCCCAAAGTCATTCACTAATACCCGTCTACTACCCATACCCGCCCAGAACCCGTTTATTTTATAAACAAATACAAATATTTAAATTCTAAATGGCTATTGAAATACGTGCTATAACAAAAATAAATTATTATATAAGACTATTCATCAGCTAAATTAAAATAAACATAGATTTAATCGATCAATTACTATATCATTTAATCCACATAATTATATCATCATACATTGATTTTTATCATTCTTGACAAAATAAAAGAAAGTAACATTTCCATATACTTTATCCAAAATGAAAATCTATGTTGGACTTCCTCTATTTAAGCTAAAAATATTTTTCTTAATTATTATTGTATATATATTCTTATATGAAAATATTTAAATAGGTACTTATATGGTCGGATATCCGGGATATCCATACCCGATTATATAAGCGGTTCGGGTAGAGAGTATCTAAGAGGGTAAATCCATATCCTAACCTTTATAAATAGGTATTGATTTTGCATCCCATACCTTATAATTTATATTATAGATTGCCTAATGATGGAAAAATTTTAGGTTTATGAATTCAGATTAAAATCCGAGATACGATTTCTACATGTATTATTTAATAATTATGAAAATATAAAAATACGTACAAATATGCCAAAATTGGTTATTTTGAATGATAGGACCGAAATTACCAAAACTAAAAAATAAAAGACTAAAAATTTCAAATTCTAAAATTTACATAATTAAAATTCTTATTTTTGCTTAGGGGTAAAATTGTCACGGGGCTAAAATTACAACTTCAAAAGTTACAGAACTAATTTTGCAACACTCCTATACATACAGGACCAATTTTGTAATTTTTCCTGACTAATTTTGCATTTTTACCAAGAAATTAGCTCCTACGTTTTTTAATCACAAAATCTCTTGACTATCTTCATGATGGTGTAAGTTGTAACCTAGACTTGCCACCCTACTTGGCCAATTGAAAACTTAAATTCTACATTTTATTACATTAGAAAATCTTCTACAAAAATTCTTATGATTATCTACCATAGACTTGCCATCTCTTATGACCAATAAAACTTAGAGACACCTAATCATTATCTTACAACTTTTACTACACACTCAGCCACCTATACATTCATTCCAGATTCAACAATAAAACACAAAACCAACAAAAACCAAGTTCCAATGTGTATGTGTTCGGTCGTGTTAGAGTTAGAGAGAGTTCTGTCATATTGATCACTCTGCGACTAATGCGAATCAGTTTAACATGCCAAAAATAAAATGAAAGGTGGTTATGGGTCAAAATGAAGTTGGTGGAATGTGCGTGTGTGACTCGAAAAAGAGTTTACTGAGTTAAAAGACATTTGAGAATTTCACATATCAAAATGGCTAAAAAATAAGTATTTGTAAAAAATGGCTAAAAAAACATTTTGATTTGATGGGAATGACCAAAGAACCGACCCACTAGTTTGGAAATGTCGAGTTACATGTACAGTATCGGCACGACACTGTCGAGTTACATGCACGGTGTCGTGCTACACTGTCAAGTTACATGTAACTCACGCTACAATGTCGTGCTACAGTGTCGAGTCACATGTAACTCGCGCTACAATGTCGCGCTACAGTTTTATGGTGCAAGTAAATTCACTCAAGGCAAATTGGGTTTTTTTTGATGTCAAATTTAAAAAGATGTGTTTGAAAAAGATGGCTAAAAAACATTTTAATTTGAAGAGAATGACTTAAAAAAAATCCCACTCTAAAACTAAACTTGATTATCTTATGAAAAAACAAATATGAAAACAACTTCAGAGAAAATGACAGACCAAGCAAGACAAATAATAATGAACAGACAGAACAATTCATGGTCACGGCTCCTCTCAAGCCAATTTACTAGCAGTGTTGATGTATCTTGGATCAGCATGCCATTCATCCCGAACGCAACTTTGAGGGCAAACGAGATTAGGGATATAAACAAGTGGAGAACGTAAATTATGTGACAAACAACGACGGACCATTGTCTTAAACATTCTCGTTTCGAATTCATACCGCACTATTACGTTATTTTGAGTAACAAAAATCAATTCATCCCCTTCTTCGCTATAAGCTAAGGGTTTCACCACCACAAACGTACTCCAACCAGTGCATGAAATCAACAAAGTCCACGACTCCTCAATCCCATATTCCTTCATTACCAACAAAGCAAAACCATCAGAACCATAATAAATTATATAAAGGCATCCATCAAGTACCCCCAAATCGAACTCATAAGTTTTGATCAGTGGTTGAGGCACCAAATGGTATTCCAATGTTCCAAGGTGAAGTGCAACGACCAAATAAGAATGATTTGGTCCTGACACTTTCCAATGTAATGCATCACCGACACACACACCAGGTGACTCCAAACGGTTGGAGAAATAAGGGAAATTGCCTATTCTCTCCCATAAACCAGACTTGAGGCTGTAAACACACACAATAAACTTAGCGGCTATGACTACCACTTTGTAGTCATCAGAATTACTATCGTATCCGAAACCCCAAGACCAAATCCGAACATCATCTGGCAGCTCGAGTTGTGGAACTTGAAAATATTTTCTGGTTGAAGGGTTCCACAAAAAAGGAACAGGTTCAGGATTATGGGTGTAGATGCAAAACAAGCCGTTGGAGGGCCCTGCAGCACCAAAAAAACGAAATTCTTTTCCATACCAAGGGTACGCGACTTCTTTCAAAACAGGGGAGTCAATAGCGTTGCAAACTGAGGCAAAGTCGATGTACTTAGCACAAGAGTCTGAGAATAAGATTATCATAGAATGGGCTTTGTTGGGGTGACCCAAATGGGATTTTACGAAATTGGGGCTGTCAATCAAATTACGCCATCTTTTTGAGACGCACCTGAATCGTTGAAGACTTACAACGGGCAGCAGCAACAGAATACTAACGATCAGCTCTTCCGGGATTTCGGCCATTATAATATTTAAGCGAGAAAAAAGGTTTACGGGAGAAAAGGGGATTTTGGTGAATGTGAGGGCAACAGCAAGAGAATATTAATAAATCAGCTATATTCGGGACTTCGGCCGTTGTAATATTTAAGCGAGGAAAAAAGGTTTACGGGAGAATGGGGGATTGCACAATATATACATGGAAATCCTAGATTTTGTTGTGTGAAATTAGTGTTCAGTGGATCAATGAACCACTCGCTGAAGTTTTAGGCTTTAATTACTCTAACTGATTTAGTTTCTTTATCTTTAAATATACTCTATCTACTCTAAAATTAAATTTAGTGGCAGAAAGGTACTTTACAATTTAGGGTAGATTTCAGAACGAAATGCCAAGGGACAGCATAATAATTGGGACAACGACTATTCTTTTTCAAATAATTGTGAAAATAAAAAATTCCTTGAAATTTTAATTTCACTTTGCCCCTCATACTCTCCTTGAGAATCATTTTACCCCCTTATACTCTCAATTTTATCACTTTACCCCATTATACTCTTAATTAGTATCACTTTACCCTCTTATGCTTTTATAATATTATTTTATACTCATATACTCAAAACAATGACCTTTTTATCCTTACCTCTTAGTTTTATTAAAATACAAAAATCATTTTAAAGCATTTAATATTAATAAACTTGTACGTATTTTGTAAATTAACTTTCACAACTTGATTAATTAACGCTTAATATTAAATCTATTATATTTTTCATTTAATTGATAATTATTTAACTTTAATATAGTCCCTGTTAAATTAATATATAATAGGTATTTCTATTAGTTAATACATTTATATTTTTAATTTATTGTTCATCACAAACTTAAAATTATATAATATCTAATGCAATTTTATTAAAGATCTGAAATGTTATTAGTAACTTTCCAATTATTGATTGATTAATTATAATATAATAAAAACTATGTTAAATAGAAAACAAAAGTCATTTTTGTGATTAATTTTTTGGATACAAAATACTATTTCACAATACAATACATAGTTTTTAGATTTATTACGAAAACAAATGGATGAATATATTAATTTACAGAAAATAACCTACAATATAGTTATTTAATAGAAAATTAATTTTAATAAATAGCAAATAAGTTTTCCAAAAAACAAAATGTATTTGATGTCATTGTTAAATTAAAATAATAGTAGGGACAATTAGGAATAGGAGGATTAAATGATATATAAATTATATAAGGGGGTAAAGTGATACAAATTAATAGTATAAGGGGGTAAAGTGATATTCAATGAGAGTATCGGGGGTAAATTGAGATTTACCCAATTTTTTTATTTTTTTTGGATGGATCTTATATTACATAATGGTGTTTCATCTTATATTCCACCACACATAAAGCTGGCGAAATTGACCGACTCGATGGACCTAAGCCCAGATCGGCCTAGTATTTAGGTCAAAATTCCGCTTTTTTAAGGCCCAATAAAAATTAGGCCTAGGGCCGGCCCAGGATCGGGCTTGGGCTAAAATGGCCCGCTTTTTTTGGGCTGGCCCGGCCCAATACTAAAAAAATTGAGCATACCTGCTACCTTATAGTTATTACGTCAGCCAACACTCATTGTATCTTTAAGTTAATCACTTTTCAGTTATTTACTATTTCGTCTTTTTTTTCATTTTATCTTTAAAATAACAATCAATAATATATAATACTGATTTCTTGTTCAATTTAACCGATGCCCATACATACTTCACTTTCTACAAAAAAAATATTTTGAGATGACCACAAAATACATATAACATGTTGGGTCATTGAATTAAAATCCATGGTCTTCATTTTTTTAGGGGAAAAAATAGTTTGCCCCCTGAATTATACCAAGCTTTACACTTTTCCCTATAAACTTTAAAAGTGATACTTTCACCACCTGAACTTTAAAAAATTTTGCACTTTGCCGAAAGGTCTGAAAATGGGCCCGAAAATTCCAAAAATACCCCAATGGATACCATAGTTTGTTTTGCAGTTTACCATCTGAACTTTAAAGTTGTTGAACTTTACCTCCTACTTATCAAAATCATCACATCTTTTATATTTACTCCAACTAGGTTCTGCGATTCACAATATTGGTATCAGAGCCTATGTTTATTAAGAACTTTAAGTTATATTTATTACATTTATATAATTAACAATTGGTGAGGAGAATTTCTTCAAAAAAATGGATCTGGATAATTGTCCAAGGTATCTACCTTATAGGACATATCGTCAAATTTTGAAGATGTATACACAAGAACACTAGGACAAGATAACATATTAGAACAATCAATATGTTGAAAAAGAACTTGCAGGTGTCGATAGAGAAACCTTGAGACACTGCGAACAAGCAGCATATTACCTGAGTTTTCTTACAGTAAATCAGATATTATATGTTGATCTGATGAATCATCAGGATACAATTCATGAAAATGCCCGTCCAAAATCATGATTCCTGATGGAGTACTAGAATGGAACGAGATACTTTCAGATACATCTAAGTTCTCAAAAGATATTAGAGAAGTCCAGAAGACGGTGCAGAATTATGGCAACCACCTTAATCATCTACCAACACAAGTTCATCAAATCCAAAACCAAATGGAGACGATGGTGAAATATCAGAAGGAGACTCTTGAAATCCTTCATGATATTTAGAAACAAGTTAAGAATCTGGAGGAAAGACCAGGTACTTCCGGAGGAAAGAAGCGTATTGATTTCGGAAGAGTACCTTATTTACACCAAAATAGGAAATCAACCGAAGTTGTACGAAAGATGACAGACGATGAAAAGCTCATTGCTATCATCCAACAAAAATCCATCAAACACTAAAAAGTGATGGATATGGAGAATATTAATCTTAAAGATCTACATGACCTTGCAGAACCCTTCGCTGGATTAGGGATATTAGATTTAAATATGAACGCATGAGATGGATCAACTTTGGTTACTTTTGACCAACATGGAAGACCACCTCCACCACCACAAGTAAATCCCAACGTTGCAGAAAGTTCGGGTTCAAATCATGGAGATGAACCAATGCCGCACGCTGGATATTTTACCACAAGAGGAGTTCCGGTCATTTCAGGAACTCGTGAACATTCCAGGAGGCCAAATCTTTCTAATACGCCTTATGGAAAATCGTACCACGACCCGATACATCCGTATGGATTGATGCTAAATCTGGATATACCAGATTTTAAAAATCGAGAAGTCCTTAATTGATGATTGGGCATTAGCAATGAGGATTGCATCAAGTACCCTCGATCTTACAAAGGATGGATTTATCTTACTCATTGAGATGAGTCTTGAAGGATCTGTAAAGATTGCATGGGATATGACGGGAGCAGATATGAAAAGCACTATCACAACTGGAGAGTCGTTGAAAGGAATTGTCCATAATATGACAAATTTATTCAAAATTCATTTTATCGGCACAGGCTATTTCGAGGGACTCGAAGAAGAAAAAAGAAAAAGATATAAACAAGCCCTCTACTTTCTTGAGCTACATAATATTTGTCATATTGATGAATATATCAAGTTATTCCCCGAGTACCGATGGAAGTCCAAGGTGGAAGATAAAGATGCTTCGCAATTATTCTTTGCAAAAATACTGAGTCCCTGAAAGAAATGCTTATTAGGGAATACAAGAGTGCAGCTGATTTAGATACAGTGGCCAGAAGAATGTCTTTTCTGAAGGCCAAACTATCTGAATGGTGCCATCAGGCGCACTTTACAGGAATTACAAGAGATTACGAGGAATTAACAAAAGAGTTCCTCTATGTTGCAATGATGATGACATCCCAACTGTTGTGGGAGGTCAACCACGGAGGCATAATAAAAAGGAGAGAAATCATCCACACAGCCGTGGAAGTAGCAGCAAAAGAAGTAGGTCTTCATGGAGACCTATAAGGGTTTGGTCAAAACAAAATGCCCAAAGTTACAAATCAAGGCAAAGGCAAGCACCAAGCAGGACTAGAGCCTCTTCATCAGGTTCTAATCAAGGAAGCACCAGCAGAACCCAAGGAAGAAGAACTTTCAGGCGAGCTAACACCAGAGCTAATGAAAGTTTCAAAGATTGTAATTGTTGGACATGCAGACCAAGAGGGCATATCTCAACTGATTGCCTAGATAATCAAAAGTGAGGAATCATACAGTTCGAAGCCACACCAGAATTCGAAGAAGCTGTCTATTATCGAGATTTGATACAGGTGTATCAATTTGAGGATCTACCCTCAGATGAAAGCATCTATGAATAAGAGATCTATTCTAACGATGGAAGTGAATCTAGTTCAGAATCAGAGTGAAGAAGAAATTCTTCAGCAGACGGTCAGGGAGGATATGTCAGGATTCCTCTCCCACACTACAGTTTATCATAAGACTCTTAGGAGAGTTATGAAGGAGGATCCAAAGCTTCAGATATACGATGGATTTACAATTGGAGCTATGGAAAAGGCTTTGGATAAGATTGGATTTCGTAACAGAAAACATCAAATTATCCGCATAGTAACTACCGGAGAAATTTCCATCCCGATGGAGTTCACTGGTAACCTGATCAAAATGCAGTTGGTCCCTTACCGAGAAGTTCAAGAGATCAAAGCACAGTCAAAAGAGAAGTTGCAAATACACTCTCATGGATTCACATTGGAGACATAAGAGTTATTATTAAAGTAACATTCAAAGAAGGGATTAATTCGCCACTTAATCTTGCTATCTTTGACTAGCGAATCTCAAATCTCAAGGATTCATAGCCTTGGAGCGGATACAGGAAATTTGTATGCAAGAAAATTGGCATTTAATGTCTATCCTAGAATTGCATACAATTTGGGAGATCGAGATTTTAACAGAGTCCTAACTCTTCATCAAGATTTCAAAAGAGTCAATTTGATGAAAGAAGGGAATAGACCTTACTCGATCACATACAAGCTATGCTCTCTCGATTACACACCATTCAGAAGTATTCTTGAGAAAGGAATTTATTGAAGTCCCAAGAATCTTTGAGGACTTTTCCAGGGTAGTTTTACCAGAAATTATTGAGTCTCCAACTATAAAGGAGATCGATATGAAAATTCAAGATCAACCAGACCTCAACAAAAGTCGAAGTCTTAGAGTTGAGCCGAGAAGAATGTCTTTCCAACACGACAAAATGATAAGCAGTAGCCATTGGAAAGAAAAGGGACCGAGTAAAGTTCAGCAAATCCCAGATGTTTTCAAAACACAAGGAGAGTTAAAATGTCCAGAAGGATGGAGAGAAGTTGAAGTAATATTCGAAATCACTCAAAAGGATAATATTTTTCCTTGTGATTTCCTATATTATCTCCAACAACCTATAGTTGGAAGGTATCAAGGAAGCCTAAAGATGGGTGAAATTGAGCTGACTATTACAGGAATAGCAGGGAAAATCCCAGAGCAATTAATATTGGGTATTGAATTTCTTGAGGATCATAAACCTTGGGAAAGATTACAAGATGGAATAGAATTTGCAGTGTTGATAAGAGATATAGAATCAGATGACCACTAGCCCATTATCCATATACATTTCTATCGGAATATTATATATTCAATACAAGGCAGAGTATTTCGCTGCCTATATTGATTCAGGTGTCGGAATATGTACTACAAAGTCGGAGGTCTTTCCTAAAGAAATTGGAGAAGATTTACCAGCCATTGTAGGACGTGATTTCTCTAAAAGGATTCTTATTCTTAATCAAGGAATTAAACAAGCAGAAATTATGATAGGTGGAGCAGGCGGTACCCCATGGTACAAAGTAAAGACACCACCAATCTATTTCCACAATACATGAGTAGATGTTTTGTTAGGAAACAATTTTCTACAAACATGTAAGCGATTTAAACAGGAAAATGAGACAAGAAGGCTTATTTTCACAACCTTATGTGATCATAAGATTATTGTCCAAAGACTGCAAGAAGCATTCTACAGGAAAATGCCTATTAATTTTCGCAGCAAGCGTGGTGATGAAGACAAACTTTGAAATCAAAAAATGGCAAATAAAAGAAAATTTGGTGATGCATTATTATCCTTTCGGCAATATGGTTCAAAGCAGAAAGATACAACGAGATGGGATACTAATTTGTATTCATTCAGGATACAAGGAGAAGAACGAGTACCTCCAGAGTCTATTGCGAAACTGTTGAAAAGCCTAATGGAGATTACACAGAGTGATGTTATCATAGAGGAACAAATATCACTCAAAGATGTCAAGAAGAATATCCAAAGAAATTACAATGAAAATCCTTTGGCATGGTGGGATAAGAACGAGCTCAAAGCATCCTTAAAGGTGAAACTAGGAAAGGAATACGAGTTCATGAGATTTAAACCAATCCTTATGAATCAGGAGGATCGTGAGGATATGCAGAAAATACTTAAGAAACATCTTGACCTTAAGTTGATTTCACCAGGAGTTTCTCCATACAGCAGTCCAGGATTCCTAGTCAGGAACCATGGAGAAATCAAAAGAGGAAAGCCAAGAATTGTTATTAATTACAAAGGGATTAATAACATTTTGGAACTTGATGGATACTATATCCCAAGAAGAGACCAGATATTTTCAAATTTCGATTGCAAGTCTGGGTTCTACCAGATTAAAATGGAGGAAGAAATTAATAAGTTCATAGCTTTCTCCACGCCACAAGGACATTATATTTGGAACGTGATGCCTATGGGATTGGCTAATGCACCCCAAATATATCAAATAAAGATGGATAATCTCTTCAAAGAATATTTTAGTTTCATGTTCGTATACATCGATGATATCTTAATTTCATCAAAGAACATGAGGGGACATTTCAAACATTGGAAATATTTTCAGATATTTCTCACAAAGAAGGATTAGTGCTTTCAGAACAGAAGGCATTAATTGCTACAAGACAGATTGAATTCCATCCTACAAAGCCATATTGTGGAAAAAATACAAGAATTTCCAGATACGCGGAAAGACAAGAAATAGCTTCAACATTTTCTTGGAGTTGTTAATTTTACTAGAATGTTCATAAACAATCTGGCACATTACAGAAAAGTATTTAGCCCATTGCTAAAAAAAGATGCCACATTCAAATGGGAAGCTAAACATCAAGATGGGATAAAACAACTTAAGGAAGTTTGCAAAAAGCTTCCAAAAAACTTGCAATTCCACAAGATGAAGATGAACTGGTTCTGTATACAGATGCCAGTGATTATTGGTGGGCAGCAGTTCTTACAAAAGCCACACCAATTGGCAAAGTGCCATGTAGATATTGTAGCAGTCTTTTTACAGACAATGAAGCAAATCGATGGCATATAAACGAGAAAGAATTTTTTGCAGTCAGAAAGGCTTTCAAAAAATGGCTTTTATTTTTACTGGCTAAAAAGTTTACTTTAAAAATTGATAATTCAAGTGTCAAGGCTTTTCTGAAAAACAAAATTGAATCTAAACCAGAAAAGGCTAGATTACTTAGATGGCAAGCTGAATGCCAATATTATGATTATGATATTGTCCTTATAAAATCTCATGAAAATGTTGTTAGATAAATGTTTTTATCAAGATTTTGATGATTTTGTTTAAATGAGTTTTTATACCAAAACAATGTTTTTATATGTTGTCCAAATACTCCTAAATGATTTAAAATGTTTTTACTAATTTTGGAGTATTTCTTAGAGTTTTTAATTTGATTAAAATTGGACAACACTTTTTGATGATTTTGTTTATATTGGTTTTTACACCAAAACTATGTTTATAAATGTTGTCCAAATACTCCCAAATGATTTAAAATGTTTTACTAATTTTTTGGAGTATTTCTTGAAGTTTATTTTTGAAAACAATCGGACAACATTTCAAATTGGAGGTCGGCCGGTCGCCCAAATGGTTGACACACGAAGAAAAGAAAACACGAAAACAGAACATGCGGTCTTAAAAAAGAGGGAGGGGACCGGTCCGGGGAGAGGGCCGACGTCCGCACCCTGGGCGACCGATCGGCCCCCCGACCGATCGCACCCTGCAACCCCTATCCGGATCGCACTATTTTGTTTCAAGCGGTCGAAATCTTCAACAGGGCAACCTAAAGCCTATACTATTTTGTGACAGCAAAAGTATGCTGTTTGAAATTCTTGACATCAATATTTACTTTTGATTTTTGTACAATATTTCTACATCTTGTGATCTTCTTTTTGTAGACAAAAGTGAAGATAGAGGAGCCTATGTTGGGAGCCTATGTTGGTGAAGCTTCCCTATAAATAGAGGATGAATTGAAGACACAAGATACAACAACACATACAAGCAAAACACACAAATACAAGAAATCTGCAAATTGTTCAAGCTTTCATTTTTACATTCTTGTTGTAATAGTCTAAGTACTTTCACTTGCACATCTTTGAGGTCTAGGCTTTTTGATTCTTGATTACACTTGCACTCAATCTTTGTATTGGTTTCATAGAGTTGTAATCTTGAATTTTGTCCATCATTCAACACAAGACATCCTTGTGAGTATTCTTGAGGTAAGAATACACTTGGGTGATCTAGGTGATAGGTGTTTGAAGAGTGTGGTACTCTTCAAAGGTGGTGAAGGAAGATTGTGGTAATCTCCTTGAAGGTGTTGTAAGAGGATTGTGGTGATCCTCAAGGTGTTGTATTAATTGTGGTAATTAATAAAATCTTTTTTTCTTTTTGAAATCCATCCCGGAGATACTGGGGTGGTAGAGGATTAGGCCCTAAATAGGTTGAACCTCTTTAACTCAACGAGTGTTGTTTAATTTCTGCATTTACATTCTTGTCATTTGCTTGTTGATTCGAAAAAGAGGGTGATTTGCGAAAAATCGGCATAATCTATTCACCCCCCCTCTAGATTATAGTAGCCACTTAGACTAACAAGTGGTATCAGAACCAAACTCTTTGGCTAGCTCGTTCCGAGTAAAGAGGAAAGATCCATGGCTACGAATGAAGCTTATCTCACCACCGGCGCATCCACCAACAAGCCACCACTATTCGACGCCAACAACTACGCATTTTGGAAAGACCGCATGAAGTGTTTTCTACAAGGGTGCGGATTTGATATTTGGAATGTGGTTATTGAAGGAGTTGCTCAACCAACAACAAAATTAGAGGATGGTACCACGACTCCCAAGCCGTTCAAGGAATATGATGAAAATGACAAGAAGGCTTTCTCTTTAAACGGTAAGGCCTTAAACATTTTACATTGCTCTCTTACCGCCACCGAATATAATCGCATAAGAGGCATACGGTCGGCACATGAAGTTTGGGAAAAATTAGAAACCATCTATGAGGGCACAAAGAAAGTGAAGCAAGCAAAGAAAAACAATGCTTGTGAAAAGACTTTGAAAATTTCAATATGCATGATGGTGAAAGCATATCAAAAATGGTGGAGAGGCTTGACAACATTGTTAATCCTCTTGTGGCTCTTGGAAAGGTCATCTCCGAAGAAGATAAGGTGACCAAAGTCTTAAATGCCCTTCCCGCTCATGGTCCGAAAAAGGTGACGGCAATCACGAAGCTCAAAATCTTGAGACACTCAAGTTTGATGAGCTCATTGGGAACCTCCTTATTTATGAAGTATATCTCAAGGAGAGGAAAAATTCTCAACCATCCACTCTCTAAACCGGATGCGCAAAATATTATTAAAGTCTTAGCATCTTCTAATAATGTTTATTATGCTAGTGATGAGGATGATGAAGAAACGGCGACTCTTGTTAGAAAATTTGCAAAATTTGTAAACAAAAATAAAGCAAGAAAGCCAAGAGACAATTCTTGTTTCAAATGCGGAAATTCCGGGCACTACATAACCGATTGCCCAAAATTAGCGGAAGAGGAACAAAAGAAGAAAAAGTTTTTTCCGAAAAAGAAGGCGTTAAATGCGGACGTCAAAACTTGGGATGAATTACTTGAAATAACCGATGAGGAAGGAGAATCCGAACATGGTCTTATGGCCATAGACGATGAAAATACCGAGTGCGCTCTAATGCTTCATCTTCTTCCTAGTTGATGAATTACAATGTGATTTTGATGAATTGCAAAATGAGTTTCAAAATTTGATTATTAAATACAAGAATTTGAAAAAGGAGCATAAAGAGCTTAAACTAGAAAAAGATAAATTATTTACTTCTTATGACTCTCTTGATAAGGCTCATGCTATATTACTCTTACTATGGTCCGTACTCTTGAAACCGAAAAACAAACGATCACAAATGATATTGAAAATTTGAAAAAGGATGTGCATCGATTCAATTTAAGTACGGATAAAGTCACAAAAATTTTAGATGCACAAAGAGGTGAGTATTCTAAATTAGGACTTGGTTACAAACCTTTTCAAAATGCTTTTAAGAAAAAAAGACCAAGGTCCAACCTTTGCGTGCTAGTAGTCCTCGTATTATTACGTGTTTTTATTGTGGTAAGAATGGACACTATGCTAGCAATTGTAAATTGAAGAATAATTTTAGCTATTATTGGAGACCTAAAGGTCTCAAGGCTAACCCCCATGGACCCCAAAATTATAGGGTACCTAAAAATAATTCCTTTGTAGGTTATAGGGGCTATAACAACAATGGAAGATTCAAAATGGCTCGTGGACAGCGGATGTTCATGCCATATGATCGGAAAGAGAGAACTTTTTACCAACATCAAGCTCCAAGAAGAGGGTATGGTCATGTTCGGCAATGGCAAAGGAAGAATTCTTGGAAATGGAGAAATTGGTAAATCTTCTTTCTCTCTTAGTAATGTTCTTTTAGTAGAAGGGCTTAAGTTCAATTTGATAAGTGTTAGCCAACTTTGTGATTCAAATTATAATGTTGTTTTTAATAAAGAAAAATGCCTTATTTCCAAAAATGATAAAATTATTTGTGAAGCAATTAGAAAAGACAATCTTTACAAAATTTGTACAAGTGATTTGGTTAGTCAAAATGTTTCTTGTCTTGTCGCCAATAATGATTTAACTAGTTTATGGCATAGGCGACTTGGTCATGTTGGATACAAAAATTTGCAAACTATTTACAAAAACCAACATGTAAAAGGACTACCCAAATTGAATTTTGAAAATCTTGGCTTATGTGACACTTGTCAAAAGAACAAATTAGTTAAGAGTAGTTTTAAGCCCAAAAATGAAATTTCCACTACCAAACCCCTACAAATGCTTCATCTTGATTTGTATGGGGATATTGGTACGGCAAGTCTAAGTGGAAAACATTACACTTTTGTTATAGTTGATGATTTTTCTAGATATACTTGGGCTCTATTTCTTACAAATAAAAGCGATGCCGTTAATGAGTTTGTTAAGTTTTGTAGACTTATTGAAAATGAAAAGGAAGATACTATTAAGTCTATTCGAAGTGATCGAGGTGGATAATTTGACGGCGAATTTAGAGTCTTTTGTGAAACCAAGGGATATAGTCATAATTTTCCGGCTCCAAGGACACCTCAACAAAATAGAGTAGCCGAAAGGAAGAATCGGACACTTCAAGAAATGAGTCGGTCCATGCTCAATGAATTTTCACTTCCAAAATATTTTTGGGCCGAAGCCATAAATACCGCTTGCTATGTCATTAATCAAGTTTATATTCGTCCAGAATGAATAAAACTCCATATGAGCTTTGGAAAGGAAGAATATTAGTTATTTCAAAATATTTGGATGTAAATGTTTTATTTTGAATGGGGTATTCAACCAAGAGCAAAGCATATCGGGTTTACAATAAGACTAGTGGGGTTGTTGAAGAATCCATCCATGTCAAATTCAATGAAGCTTCGGGTGTTGAAAGGATACCCAATGATGAACGTGATGAAGAGGATATTGTTGAACCCATTGTTCAAGATGAAACTCAAAATGATCAACCGTCCACTTCAAATGGTCCTCAAGAAGATAGAGGTGATATCTCAGATCTTCCCGTTGTATTGAAATTTAAGGGAGATCACCCAAAAGATCTTATTATTGGTGATCCCCTTGATAAAGTAATGACTCGAGGAAAATTTGCCGAGAAAGCTCTTATTTCTCAAAAAGAGCCTAAAAATGCTAAGGAAGCCATTGAAGATGAGGATTGGTTTTTAGAAATGCAAGAGGAGTTGAATCAATTTGAAAGAAATGATGTATGGGAATTAGTACCTTGTCCTCCATCTCAAACCATTATTGGTACAAAATGGGTATTTCGGAACAAGCTCGATGACCAAGGCAATATTGTTCAAACAAAGCAAGGTTAGTAGGTCAAGGTTATTGTCAAGAAGAAGGTATTGATTATGATGAAACATTTGCACCCGTAGACGTTTAGAAGCTATTCGTATTTTACTTGCCTATTCTTGTTTTAAAAATTTCAAGCTTTACCAAATGGATGTAAAATCCGCATTTTTAAATGGTATTATTCAAGAAGAAGTCTATGTAAAACAACCTCCTCCGGGTTTGAAAATTTTTCTAGGCCTAATGATGTTTATAGGCTTAAAAGGCCTTATATGGTTTGAAACAAGCACCCGTGCATGGTATGATAGACTTAGCTCTTTTCTTTTGCAAAATGGTTTTACAAGAGGTAAAGTTGACACTACTCTTTTGTTTTTTGAAAAAGGGCAAGATTGCTTGTTAGTGCAAATTTATGTTGATGATATTATTTTTGGTGCTACTAATGAATCCTTGTGCAAGAAATTTTCTAAGTTAATGCAAGTGAATTTGAAATGAGCATGATGGGGAGCTCAACTTCTTCCTTGGACTTCAAATTAAGCAATGTCAAGAAGGGATATACATTCCCCAATCAAAGTATACAAAGGAACTTCTAAAAAAGTTCGGTATTGAAGAAGGAAGAACCGTATCTACACCAATGGCAACCAATGTCAAGATTGACAAAGATGAAAAAGGCAAGTCAGTTGATGAATCCAAATATCGAGGTATGATTGGTAGTTTACTTTATTTAACCGCAAGTAGACCGGACATTCTTCATGTCGTATGCCTATGTGCTCGTTTTCAAAGTAATCCCAAAGAATCTCATATGAGTGCCGTTAAAAGGATTTTTCGATATTTGAAAGGCACTATTCAATATGGTTTATTCTATCCAAAGAATGAAAATTTTTCTCTTAAAGGTTATAGTGATTCGGATTATGCGGGAAATATTGATGATCGAAAAAGTACTTCCGGATCATGTCAATTTTTAGGCGATTGCCTAGTATCTTGGTTTTCAAAGAAACAAAATTGTGTTTCACTTTCAACGGCCGAAGCCGAATATATTTCCGCGGCATTTTGTTGTACACAACTTCTTTGGATGAAACAAACCTTAGCGGATTATAAATGTTCTTTTGAAAGTGTTCCTATCTTTTGTGATAATATATCCGCTATAAACATTGCTCAAAACCCGGTTCATCATAACCGTACTAAACATATTGAGATTCGACATCATTTTCTAAGGGATTGTGTTTCAAAACGAAAAATTGAGATATCTTTTGTACCATCTCAAGATCAATTAGCGGACATTTTTACAAAACCGCTATCTTCCGAGACTTTTGCGTCAATACGAGCTCGGTTAGGCATAATGCATATTGAATGAGGCTTACGTTTGCATTTTGCACGTTTTTAAAACTTAGGGGCGAAAAATCGGATTTTTGGTTCAAACTTCGGAATTTGTAAAATAGAGAGAACCTCTGGGCTGACTGGGGCAAGGCCGACCGGTCGCCCATGACGTCGACCGGTCGCCCTATGCCCCAACCAGTCGCCCCTCAAGATTTTTTGGTTAAAATCGTTTCTGTTTTCAGTCTCAACCATATTGGCTTATTTTGGTCATTTTTCGTCCCCTTCGCATTTTGCACTCAAATTTCACTTCAAATTTGTTTTTGTGCATACTTTTTACATTTTGGACTTCATTAGGCTCGATTATCATCATCATTGCTCATCTTTACCAAATAAATGGTAATAATTCTACTCCATTTACTCAATTTGGTTGAACCCTTGAGATTTTGACTTATTTGAAAAATTCTTGATGCTAGTTTTATATGAATGTGATGAGCTTAATATTTATGATGTATTGAATGTTGTTTGAACTGAATTGGTGATGAAAATATTTGGCTTAAATGAATTTCAAAGGCGTTATATACTTCTAGTTTTATTCGATGCACGCCAAGTGTTCGACAAAATGTTTCAATAAAAGATTCATCACCAACATGATTTTCTTGATTTGAAAAGTCTTATAAGTTTATATAGATCATGTTTTATCAATCAAATGAGATTTTGCAAGTCAATTGATCAATTTTTCCCTTTTATTTGGAATTTAAGCTTCTATTTTCAAAACGCTCGATAAATCGATAAATTTGCGGACTTTGATATGAATATATGATGTTTTTATCGTGCTAACATGTTTTTTGATGATTACAAAGGGGGAGAAACAGGAAAAATGCTCATTGATAGGCGTGAGTTTTGCATGTATTTTGAGGCATATTTCGAGCTATAATGATGGGTAAACATGCATATACTCGCGTTAAATGTTACATATTCACTCTTTGTGGAGAAGATATTACACTTTGCATATTTTGCAGGAATTTCATGATATTTGAAGCTAATTGAATACGAATACGAGGAAAGCAAAGTGGAAACACGGAGAATTGAGTGGATATACGAAAAGTGAAGCCTAAAAGAGCTAAAATTGAGCGTCTACGAAAAAGACAAGGGGCGCACGGGTTGGGCGTGCCTCGAGACACCACCCGTGCACCCTGTATCAATGTAACTGGAGGTGCAGCATGGCGCACGGGTAGCCCATGCATCGACGCATCGACCCATGACGTGCGTCCTACAGAGAGTTGGAGTATTTCACCGAAATGGCGCACGGTAGGCCGTGCTCCGACGCACCACCCGTGCGCCCTACGAGAGGAGTTGGGTAATTTCAGATGGTGGCGCACGGGTAACCCGTGCTCGGCGCACCACCCGTGCGTCACGCACTGAATCCCATAATCTGGACATTATGCCCTAAACTTGATGATGGGTATAAAAGGCTTTTTGGGGCGCACACAAGGGGATATTCTGCATTTTTGGGATCTACAACACAAGACAAGGGTCAACTCTTGGAAGGAGACATCAAGGAGACAATCGGGTTGCATCGGAGCTTGAAGAAAGGAGATATATCGAGAGATTGTCGACGCGTTCTAAGTTTTTCTTGCTTCTCTTTTAGTTTCAATCTTTCATTTTCATTTGTAATGACTTTGAACACTTTGTTTATAAGTTGTTTAATCATGTGTAGCTAAACTCTTGTGATTTCTGGGTTTTGGAAGTAGATTAATGAACTCTTGTTGGATGTTTTAATCTTAGTTGAAGTTATTATCTTGAAGCCTATTTGAGTATTTTGAGCTTATTCTTGTTTTATAACTTGATCAATGATTTAACTTGTTTGATATATTGATTCATAATTCGAGAGATGAGTTTCAAAATTAGATCTTGAATACTCGACACAAATATTTGCATGAATCGAGAGGTTTGTAAATATTTGTGAGGATATTTGATCTTTTGTGCTTTTGGGAGTTGAATGCTTCATGTTGAGTAGAGATGCTAGCATAAGTATTTCGATCTACGTTTTATATGCATCTCGAGAGGGAGGATAAAATAGTTTTGTGATCGTCTTATAGGAATATTGATAATAACGTGGCTTGATTAAATCGGACAACAAGAGGATTATTAATCGAAACCTTAACTCGGAAATCCATTTCATTATCTTCATACCTCTTTCATTTGTGTTATCTTAATCTTGTGTTTTAGTGATTTAAATTGTCTTAATCTCAATACAAAAATCATCAAATTTCAATCGTCTAAATAAAAATAACACTATCTTGGATCAATACTTAGCATATTAATTTATTAGTCTCCGTGGATACGACCTTGCTACCCTATTCGATAACGTACACCGTACACTTGCGGTGAAGCTAAAAAAATAAGGCGAACAAGTTTTTAGCGCCGTTGCCGGGGACTAATACAATTTATGGTGCTAATATTGCGATAGATAGAATTATTCTTAATTTAGACATTTTTTTATTATTTATTTTGTTTTAGTGTGACTTTAATTCCACATTATTTGACTTGTTTCTTTTAGTTTGGTCCAGGTAGTGCATGAACACGCGCTCTAGGCGGGGGGACTTAATACCGCTCATACCGGAAGTTGAGGCTTTCGCGAGGAGAATTAGTGCTACCACTAGACGGGCTGAAAGACAACACAATCCGATAATGGGGGATTTGAATGAGTTACCAATACCGGCAAACAATGGTGGGAACGAGTTACCGATACCAGTTCAACATCAAGCCATTCGTGATTACTTTCGACCACAAACGAATCGTAATTACGGTGGTATTGCCCATATTCCTATCAATGCCAACAATTTCGAGCTCAAACCGGAACTAATCAATATGGTGCAACAGAATCAGTTTGGGGGGTTTGCAACTGAAGATCCTAACTCTCACCTTGCGCATTTTATCCAAATATGCAATACGATCAAAATGAACGGAGTCTCGGATGACGCCATAAGATTGCGCATGTTCCCATTCTCTTTAAGGGATAAGACGAGAAATTGGTTGGGTACTTTGACGCAAGGCAGTGTAAGCACATGGGACGAACTGAGCCAAACGTTCTTGTTTAAATTCTTTCCACCGAGCAAAACTTTGCAGCTCAAAAGTGAGATTACTCAATTTCGACAGTTCGACTCAGAGCCTCTGTATGAGGCTTGGGAAAGGTTTCGGGATTTGTTACGTAGATGTCCACAACATGGGTTTCCAGAGGATCAACAGTTATGCTTCTTCTACAATGGTTTAATGGGACAAACGAGGGCCTTTGTAGATGCCGCAGCGGGAGAGCATTGTTGGCAAGATTTCCACAAGATGCCTTGAACCTTCTCGAAGAAATGGCCATGAGCGAACAAAGCCAATGGCCATCCGAACGATCCAATGTACAACGAGTAGCCGAAATCTCGGATTCAGACCCAATTAAAACCTTGACGGCACAAGTAGCAACTTTGACAACACAATTGAGTGTATTTACGAAGGGGCCAGAAGCAGGTACGAGCACGGGTAGTGAAGCTCTTCTATATCCGATGGAAGAGGTAAATTTTGTGAATAACCGAATTTCAACAATTTCCGGAATAATTCAAACCCAACGCACTACCATCCAGGGTTGAGAAATCATGAAAATATTTCCTATGCAAATACAAAGAATGTGTTACAACCTCCGCCGTGATTTAATGCTTCAAGTGGAGGCGGTAATGGGGAAGGCAAATCGTCGTTGGAAGATGCACTCACCTCCTTCATAAATCAATCTAATGGTTTCATGGTCGACACGAGGAGCCGCCTCGCTAAGCAAGACCTTCGGATGGATAAGTTAGAACAACAGGTGACAAGCTCGATAAAGAATCTAGAGACTCAAATGGGTCAATTGGCTACAATTGTCGGTGGTCAACATCAAAAGGGTCAATTTCCAAGTAATACGGAAATGAATCCTGAGAACAATGCAAGGCGATTCGTTTACGAAGCGATGCGGAATATGAAGGGCCTAAAGAAAAATGCAGGGAATCAAACTTTCGGATGAAGCATCTAGGCCGAAAGCAAGAGAATCCGTGATGAAGGATGATATTGAAGAAAATAGGAAAGACGAGAACAAAGAGGCGGAACAAACAGGGGCTAAAAAGCTAAAATCATCATGTAGCTCGAATATATCTAAGTTGCCTATATCCCTTCCCTTTCCTCAAAGATTTCAAAAGAAAAAGCCTGATGATCAATTTGCCAAATTCTTGATATATTTAAGAAATTGCGATTAATATTCCTTTGCACGCACTAGAACAAATGCCGAACTATGCGAAATTTCTTAAGGATGTTATGTCAAAAAAGCGGAAGATGACAAACTTTGAAACGGTGAATTTGACGGAAGAATGTAGTGCAATTATCCAAAGGAAGCTACCACAAAAACTGAAAGATCCGGGGAGTTTCACTATCCCTTGTGCTATTGGTGGTAATTTCTTTAATAAAGCATTATGTGATTTGGGGGCAAGTATTAATTTGATGCCTTTGTCCATTTTCAGGAAACTTGGATTAGGCGACGTGAAACCAACTACGGTGACATTGCAACTTGTGGACCGATCACTTACGTATCAAGGGAATTATTGAAGACGCATCTTGGTAAAAGTTGATAAATTTAACCCCGTGGATTTCTTGGTATTGGATATGGAAGAAGATCGAGACGTTCCACTGATACTTGGACGTCCTTTCTTAGCAACGGGTAAGGCCTTAATAGATGTGCAAAAAGGGGAGCTCACATTACGTGTTAATGATGAGCATGTTTTATTTTCTATATATAAGGCAATGAAATTTCATGACTCGGTAGAGAATTGTAATTTTTTGGATATAGTTAGTTCATGCATTGAGGATTATGTTGATCATACATTGTCTACAGATGATTTGGAATTTGGTCTAACCCACTCGTGCTCAATGTCGAGTGTTGTACTTGATTTTGATAACCAAGATTTGTACGACTATGTTTGTGCCTTAGATCATATGCGAAAATACCTAATAGCGCAAGAAGAGCGAAGCGCAAGCCGAGAAATAAGGGAGCCGAACTTACGAACGCACCACCCATGCGTCCACGCACGGGTTGCCGTGCGTGATCTTTGAAGGACGGGTTGAGCTCTCTGAAGAGCGCACGGGCCGTGCGCCGGCGCATGGGCAGCCCGTGCATGAGACTGAAATGACAACACCACCTCCGGAACTCAAGCAATTACCTGAACACCTCAAATATGCATTCCTAGGGGCAAATAATGCAAATCCGTGTCGTTTCATCTCTTCTCACTCCTACCCAACTTGATAAACTATTAAGGGTTTTACGAAAACATAAGTCGGCACTAGGATGGTCTATAACTGATTTAAAAGGCATAAGTCCATCCATTGTGATGCATAAAATTCGGATGGAAGATGTTTATAAACCATCGAGTGCAAAACCAAAGACGACTAAACCCTATTATGCAAGATGTGGTTAGGAAGGAAGTGTTGAAATGGTTGGATGCCGAGATCATTTAAGCGATATCTGATGGTTCATGGGTGAGTCCGGTACAAGTGGTGCCGAAAAAAGGGGGGGTAACAATGGTGAAAAATGAAAATGAGGAACAAATTGCTACTAGAATTGTTACCGGGTGGCGAATATGTATTGATTATAGAAAACGTAATGATGCCACTCGAAAAGATCACTTTCCCCTACCCTTTATCGATATGATGTTGGATCGTCTTGCGAGTTATGATTATTATTGCTTCTTAGATGGTTATTCCGGTACAATCAAATCACGATTACCGGAAGACCAAGAGAAAACAACATTTACATGTCCGTATGGCACATTTGCATTTCGTCGCATGCCATTTGGTTTATGTAATGCCCATGCAACTTTCCAACGTTGTATGATGGCTATATTTCACGATCTTATTGAAAAAGTTATGGAGGTGTTTATGGACGATTTCTCTGTGTTTGGTGATTCTTTTGATAATTGTCTTCACAATCTTTCCCTAGTTTTGCAGCGATGTGAAGAGACCAATCTAGTCTTGAATTGGGAAAAGTGCCATTTTATGGTACGCGATGGCATTATTGGTCATCGAGTCTCTTCTGCAGTTTGGAAGTTGATCGGGCAAAGATTGTAGCAATTGAGAAGTTACCACCTCCTACAAACGAGAAAGCCATTCGGAGCTTCTTGGCCATGCCGGATTTTTACGAAGGTTTATCCGTGACTTTTCTAAAATTTCTAAGCCCTTGAGCCAATTGCTAGAAAAAGATGCTACTTTCATTTTTCCAATGAATGTTTGCGGGCGTTCAAACGTTGAAGACAAAGATTGGTGACCGCACTCTATACTGCGCCCCCCATTGGAGTCAACCATTTGAGCTAATGTGTGATGCAAGCGACTATGCGGTTGGGGTTGTTCTCGGTCAAAAGAGGGAAAAATTGTTCCGATCTATCTTCTATGCAAGTCGAACGTTGGACAATGCTCAACGAGATTATACCACAACCGAAAAGAGATGTTGGCGATTGTTTTTCGATTCGATAAATTCGATCTTACTTGATCGGGACGAAGACGACAGTGCACACCGACCATGAGGCTATCAAATACCTCTATGACAAGATGGATGCGAAACCGAGGTTGATTCGATGGATCTTATTATTGCAAGAGTTTGATGTGGAAATCGGGACCGGGAAGGATGCGAGAACGTGGTAGCGGACCATCTGTCTCGATTAGAAAATCAAGAGGGAGCAAAAGGAGGTATGGGATTGATCAAAGAGGAGTTTCCTGATGAAAAGAAGAAATTCTTACATGATGTAAAATTCTACATGTGGGATGACCCCTCACTCTTTAAGAGGTGCGCGGATAAAATCATAAGGAGATGCGTACCTCGAAGAATGGGAGGAGTCCTGACAAGAGTGTCACTCTTCACCATCGGCGGACATTTTGGTCCCACTCGCACCTCGGCCCGAAGGTATTGCAAAGTGGGCTATATTGGCCCACTTTATTTAATGACTCGTTATTTGTTTGTGCAACAATGTGACCAGTGTCGGCGAATGGGAAACATTTCAAGGAAGACGAGATGCCAATGACCAATGTAATTGAAGTGGAGTTGTTCGATGTGTGGGGGATTGATTTTATGGGCCCGTTTTCCATCATCTTCGGGCTATCAATATATTCTACTTGCAAAGGAGTATGTATCCTGTTGAGTAGAGGCGATTCCTTCCAAAACAAATGATGCTCAAGTTGTAATGCAATTCCTTAAGAAAAACATCTTTACTAGATTCGGACTCCAAGAGCTTTAATTAGTGATGGAGGGTCGCATTTTGTAAACAAATTGATGAGCAACTTGTTGGCAAAATATGGGGTCAAACATAAAGTTGCATTGGCATATCATCCACAAGCCAACGGACAAGCGAGGGCTGGCTAACAGGAGATCAAACAAATCCTTGAAAAGACGGTGAACATCAACCGAAAGGATTGGGCGTTAAATTGGATGATGCTCGTGGGCATACCGGACTGCATATAAGACACCGTTGGGCACATCTCCATATCAACTTGTCTTTGGTAAGTCGTGCCATTTGCCGGTAGAATTGGAGCACAAAGCATTTTGGGCGGTCAAGAAACTGAATCTGGATTTTCAGAAAGCCGTTGAGGAAAGGTTGCTCCATTTGAATCAGATGGAAGAATTTCGGGATGAAGCTTACGAAAATTCCCAAATTTACAAGGAAAGAACCAAGAGGTGGCATGATAAGATGATCAAGAAAAGAGATTTTTTACCGGGAGAACCAGTGCTCCTATACAATTCACGCCTAAAATTTTTCCCGAGAAAATTCAAGTCTAAGTGGTCGGGGCCATTCGTGATAAAGAAAGTGTTGAATCCACCTGGGATTGTAGAATTGTTGACAAAAGAAGGCGAAACATTCATGGTAAACGGCCAACGGATTAAGCACTATTTCCATCGAGGGAATCAAGAGGAGGTGACATCCACCACCTTGCGCGATCCGTAATTTAACAAAACAGGCGTCAAGCTAAGGACGTTAAATATAGCGCTTGTTGGGAGGCAACCCAACGGTTTTTCGTGTGACTTTCATTTTTTGTGTGTGTTTAATTTCAATTTTGTGTGAATAGGAGTAATTTGACATGCGTTTTTTTTAATGAGTGTGATTTGTGTGTTTTTGTTTCATTTTTGTGTGTTTTTATAAAAAAAAATAAAAAAAATATATACCTGAATTGCTGTACAGATGCGCACGGATAACCCGTGCGTCAACACCTCATCAAATTTATGTTGATGATATTATTTTTGGTGCTACTAATGAATCCTTGTGCAAGAAATTTTCTAAGTTAATGCAAGGTGAATTTGAAATGAGCATGATGGGGGAGCTCAACTTCTTCCTTGGACTTCAAATTAAGCAATGTCAAGAAGGGATATACATTTCCCAATCAAAGTATACAAAGGAACTTCTAAAAAAGTTCGGTATTGAAGAAGGAAGAACCGTATCTACACCAATGGCAACCAATGTCAAGATTGACAAAGATGAAAAAGGCAAGTCGGTTGATGAATCCAAATATCGAGGTATGATTGGTAGTTTACTTTATTTAACCGCAAGTAGACCGGACATTCTTCATGCCGTATGCCTATGTGCTCATTTTCAAAGTAATCCCAAAGAATCTCATATGAGTGCCGTTAAAAGGATTTTTCGATATTTGAAAGGCACTATTCAATATGGTTTATTCTATCCAAAGAATGAAAAATTTTCTCTTAAAGGTTATAGTGATTCGGATTATGCGGGGAAATATTGATGATCGAAAAGTACTTCCGGATCATGTCAATTTTTAGGTGATTGCCTAGTATCTTGGTTTTCAAAGAAACAAAATTGTGTTCACTTTCAACGGCCGAAGCCGAATATATTTCCGCGGCATTTTGTTGTACACAACTTCTTTGGATGAAACAAACCTTAGCGGATTATAAATGTTCTTTTGAAAGTGTTCCTATCTTTTGTGATAATATATCCGCTATAAACATTGCTCAAAACCCGGTTCATGATAACCGTACTAAACATATTGAGATTCGACATCATTTTCTAAGGGATTGTGTTTCAAAACGAAAAATTGAGATATCTTTTGTACCATCTCAAGATCAATTAGCGGACATTTTTACAAAACCGCTATCTTCCGAGACTTTTTGCGTCAATACGAGCTCGGTTAGGCATAATGCATATTGAATGAGGCTTACGTTTGCATTTTGCACGTTTTAAAACTTAGGGGCGAAAAATCGGATTTTTGGTTCAAACTTGAATTTGTAAAATAGAGAGAACCTCTGGCTGATCGCAGGGCAAGGCCGACCGGCCGCCCATGACGCCGACCGTCGCCTATGCCCCAACCGTCGCCTCAAGATTTTTTGGTTAAAATCGTTTTTACTTTTCGATCCTCGACCATTTTGGCTTATTTTGGTAATTTTTCGTCCCCTTCGCATTTTGCACTCAAATTCCACTTCAAATTTGTTTTTGTGCATACTTTTTACATTTTGGACTTCATTAGGCTCGATTATCATCATCATTGCCCATCTTTACCAAATAAATGGTAAGAATTCTACTCCATTTGCTCAATTGGGTTGAACCCTTGAGATTTTGACTTATTTGCACTTATGATGAATCTTGCTTGCAATGGTTGATGCTTTAAGACCGGAAAATTGGTTTTGTTTTAAAATCAACTTTCTAAAATTGTTTTGGTTTGTAATCATCAAAAAGGGGGAGTTTGTTAGATAAATGTTTTTATCAAGATTTTGATGATTTTGTTTAAATGAGTTTTTATACCAAAACAATGTTTTTATATGTTGTCCAAATACTCCTAAATGATTTAAAATGTTTTTACTAATTTTGGAGTATTTCTTTGAGTTTTTAATTTGATTAAAATTGGACAACACTTTTTGATGATTTTGTTTATATTGGTTTTTACACCAAAACTATGTTTATAAATATTGTCCAAATACTCTCAAATGATTTAAAATGTTTTTACTAATTTTTGGAGTATTTCTTGAAGTTTATTTTTGAAAAAAACCGGACAACATTTCAAATTGGAAATTCGACCGGTTTCAAATGGTCGACTGTACGAAGAAAAGAAAACACGAAACAGAACATGCGGTCTTAAAAAAGAGGAGGGGACCGGTCCAGAGAGGGCCGACGGTCGCACCCTGGCGGCCAGTCGACCCCCTCCGACCGTCGCACCCCGCAACCCCTACCGGATCGCACTATTTTTTTCAAATGGTCGAAATCTTCAATAGGGCAACCGGTCGCCCTATGCTATTTTGTGACAGCAAAAGTATGCTATTTGAAATTCTTGACAACAAGATTTACTTTTGATTTTTGTACAATATTTCTACATCTTGTGATCTTCTTTTTGTAGACAAAAGTGAAGATAGAGGAGCCTATGTTGGGAGCCTATGTTGGTGAAGCTTCCCTATAAATAGAGGATGAATTGAAGACACAAGATACAACAACACATACAAGCAAAACACACAACAAGAAATCTGCAAATTGTTCAAGCTTTCATTTTTACATTCTTGTTGTAATAGCCTAAGTACTTTCACTTGCACATCTTTGAGGTCTAGGCTTTTTGATTCTTGATTACACTTGCACTCAATCTTTGTATTGGTTTCATAGAGTTGTAATCTTGAATTTTGTCCATTATTCAACACAAGACATCCTTGTGAGTATTCTTGAGGTAAGAATACACTTGGGTGATCTAGGTGATAGGTGTTTGAAGAGTGTGGTACTCTTCAAAGGTGGTGAAGGAAGATTGTGGTAATCTCCTTGAAGGTGTTGTAAGAGGATTGTGGTGATCCTCAAGGTGTTGTATTAATTGTGGTAATTAATAAAATCTTTTTTTCTTTTTGAAATCCATCCCGGAGATACTGGGGTGGTAGAGGATTAGGCTCTAGGTGGGTTGAAACTCTTTAAATCAACGAGTGTTGTTTAATTTCTGCATTTACATTCTTGTCATTTGCTTGTTGATTCGAAAAAGAGGGTGATTTGCGAAAAATCGGCATAATCTATTCACCCCCCCTCTAGATTATCGTTGCCACTTGGACTAACAAATGTTCTTGCAGATTTTCTAACAAGAGATTGAGGGAATTGAAGCTGATTTCATCCTCACAGCATCAAAACACTTCATCGATCATCTTGAGATGCTTCTCCGAGAATTGGACACTTTGGCCATCAATGCTGATTTAGCTGGAAGGTTACAAAAGAATGATCGGGACAAATTAACCGATCGCATATGAGCTTGTGTTCAATCTCATTCTAATTTGAGATTGGCATTTTAAGGGCCACTCTTTCCGGCCGCTAATAAGCAAAAGGAGCGTTTAGAGCGCGGGGCTCCGCAACCCGTAGCAGAGGATTCAAGTACCTCTAGCACAGGTCTTAAGCTGGCAGAAATGTTGGCCCAAGGAAAAGATGATACTTCGGAGTCAAATCCCGAGTCATCATGTCAACCTAGCATGTTCAGGGTAAAGGACGAAGAGATCATTCTTAGACATATGGCGAGCAATTCTAAGGTTGATGCTAACAAGATTAAAGTTTCTTTTTTTTGGCAGGAATATCAAGCAAACTGAGAGAAACTTATTACAAAACAAGGGATACATCCAAAAAAAACAAAGATTAACATTTATGGAAAATATCCAAAGGTGTGGATGTTACCAAACTCCAATCCACACGAGGTTAAATGGTGGTATGAATTTGGAGCACTGGCTTTAATCTATACTACCTCACCTGCTTTCCCGGAGATAAAACTACTACCCAAATGGATCCAGGAAGCGAGATCACGAGTCTTTGGTCCCGATGAATGAGAGCCTAAAATGCGGCGATACCTTGGAACTGTATTTTATTAATGCAGCTCCAGAACCCATGGGAAAAGGAAATCATGAAGCCTTTCATTACATTTGGCTTCGAAGGCCAGACAAACGTGCTTTCAAAGTAATCAAGGAAGCAAGTTGGAAGAAGTTACCCTGATTACGTCTTTTACTGAAGATCAAATTTTAACAAGACGAGCATGGGATTTATGATTCTATCTTACAGAGATGGACAAAGTCAAGTTTCCGTTCAAGTTTTATCATAATTCAGTTAACGGATCATTCCTGTTAAATACCATGACATGAAAGACTACAAGATTTGCAGAAGACCTGTTCGAGAAAAAGAGAAGTCTTCTTTGGGAAAACAACCTGCCGGAAGTAAAAAAACTCACCGAAAACACTGTAACATGGCCCATATTGGCCACTGGGAAAATCATATTTGCCTAGAATGTCCGAATCAAAAAGAGCTAGAATTTAGTAAAGGATGCTGGCCAAAGATTGACTGGAGACGTCCCGGAGATGGAGAAGGAAAATCACACAAGCTGTCGAAGTATCCAATAATTCGGGAACCACCAAAAAAGTAGATTCCCTAGATTTGGTGATAACATGTGATACCCACTTACCCAAAAAACAAAAGGTGGGTCATAACTAGAAAGAGATTGACATCCAGCTGGTAGATGCCAATAATTCCAGCAAATGACATAAGTAGTGACGTCATAATATTCCTTCCATTAACTAAAGGACGGAAAAAGAAAGTCATCACATAATGGAGCCTTATCAACAAACTTTGGATACCAGACAAAGGAGGGCCCAAACCATGTGATGCTGAGGAGGCTTCCACTTATTTCAGCAAGTGGGAGGAATAGTAGAAGAAGATAGAGGCATCCTTAGCTCTATATAAACAAGAGCTTGGGAAGGCTAAAGACATCGATCAACATCCCTTAGTCTTCTAAAAATAAAATTTCCCATGTAAAAATAGTTGAATGTTTAATTTTTAGAGTGTTTTTCAGTTTTCTATTTAAGTGTGAACGAATGCAAGCCTCATATATGAGAGGCTAAACAAGTATTCTCCTCCGAAAAGGAGATTACTGATGTAATAAATTTTCTTCAAGTTCTTAATAAAGAAATGCTTTTGTTCAACATGTGTTAATAATATTCTAATTAGTTTATCCCTTTTAAGAATTATCGTATACGCCTGGAGTAGGAAACAAACCAAGGCTGTGCTGAGCAGTTGCTGAAGGAGTCAGATAACTTGTAGATCATCTTCCCGATTGGTTGAAGTTGAACAGTGTAAATTGTTTGTCAAATGATCTAGGGGCAATAATCTTCTGATTGGTGGTGTTGCGAGCCATCTCACCCGTTGCAGTTTCGGTCAAAGAATGGTATGAATTTTAAGGGATATTTTAATTTTACGGAAGCATGTTGGGCCTGATATGGTCGGAATAGACTATATCCAATTTTAAATCAAAAACCCAGTTTAATTTTAATGACCTGATAAATTCAGGAACAAGCTGTTTTGGAGTTAAATTATTATTTATTCGATTATATGATAATTTTATAAATTTTGGGGATTAAATGAACAACTTGGAGCTTAGATGGGTAGCTAAAAATATTAAAATGAATTGATAAAACTATTGGGGCAAAAATGACCATATATGGTAAAGTGTAAAATTCGCATAGTACAGAGGGCAAAGTGTAACGAAAAATAGTTTGGTAGGCAATGTGTAAAATTGGCCATAGTTTGGGGGGTTAAATGTTTTTATCCCTTTTTTTTGTAACATGTTCTCTTATAAATAACTTCATCAACTTGCAAATGCATGCTTGTTAATTAATTCAAAGTCATGTATTTGTCTAATAAATGATGCTAACTTGCTATGCCTATAGCCTATAGGCCCTGTACCATGTAAATTTATGTTTGTATTTTTTTTTAAATTGTTAGAAAATTTATTTGTTAAATTTTGATGATACCATGTGGAACTTAGATTAAGAAGTTGACACCCCATTTTCCTTGTAATTCTATGATGTAATAGATAGGACTGAAAGAGCTGAGTGAAGTCAGCTGTGTCAAAGAATGCAAGAAGTCAACTGCAGACTAGAGTGAAGACTCTGCTGTGTGTTAGCTGAGTATGGCCAAGATGGAAGACAGGGACTCGATTGAAGGAGAGCCAACTGAGGAACAGATTTGTGAAGTATAATGAAGTGTTAGTCAAGTCAGTAAAATGAGTCAAGTCTAACAGTTGAAGTGACAGTTGAGTGATTCCCATGATTGGAGCAGACTCAAGTCATAAGGGGTAAAGACAACAGTCAAGTCAAGACAACTAACATTGATCCGTTGGAAAGAAGTCAATGATATTACTTAATATAGTAATAAGTCCAATCTGCCAGGTCTTAAAGTATTTGGCCCAAAAACATGCAAAAAGAATAAACCAATGGGAAACACTGGAGCATGTGTCAGTCCCTGTAATGCTTCAGAGCCATTTAATACGAGGAAGGGCCAACATCACAAGTGTTGCAGACCAAGAAAAGACAAGCCAATGAACAAGAAGTGTCATTTGAAAATAGCATCTCTTTTCAACTAGCAAATTACCAAATGAGCACTATAAAAGGCTGAGGAAGCATTTGAGAAAAGGTTACCTGGACCTAAACCAAGCACGAACGAATCAAGCAATTATCAAACAAGCATAACTTGCAATATTCTCAAGCCTATCAAGAAATTCCTCAAGCCTAAAACTCGAAGGAACTCGATCCAACACACGCTGTGAAGGAGCTATAGAAAGATTGAAGGTCGAACCAGGAGATTCAAGTTTGTTGGAAGGCTGTGTGATCAATTCCAAAGACTTGAAGGGAGTTGAAGTAGCAACGCAACTGTCTTGTGAAGAAGCTGGGTCGCAGGAAAAGCCAGCTGTGTGATCAAGGCTGTCTCTAGACTGAGAACTACTTTGTAACTTGATATGTTACCTAGTGAATTCCTCCAGGAGTTGGAGAAGAGCGGAGTAGAGAAATTACCCCATCCTCGAACAACTATAAAATTACTTATGTTATTTACTTTCAACATTTACTTTCTTGCTTATATTTTTCATATCTGCTGATAAGTTATTTTGCTATATAACTGATAATAACAAGTGCTAAAACAAGTGTTAAAAACAAGCTTTAAACAAACAAATGGTGTTAAGTCTTATGTTGTTAAAAACCAAATAACCTAAAAGTTTAGTGTTAGCTGACGCAGCCAAGTTATACTATCAACAGCTCAGTCGAGTCTTTTGAGTGGGTAAGTTAGCTGAAGATAGCAAACCTAGTTGTCCCCCAAGGACTTAGCTGATTTGAGTCAACTCTGTTGAAATTCTTAAAGAGACTAAAAGTGAAAATTTGGTAAGATTTATTCAACCTCTCCCCCTTCTAAACCTTACACCACACCACTTGGGACCTACAAGTGGTATCAGAGCAGTTGGTTCATTGAGCCTTCCACACTGGTTACTGAACTAGATCTCAATCTTTTCAAAAGGTTTAACACTTGTGTTTTCAAAGTCTTTCATCTTTAAAGCAAAGTTATTATCATGGAAGCAAATCTAACTCGCATTCCTATGTTTATTGCGGAAGAGTTTGATGACTGGAAGATTCGTATGCAGGCTCATCTATCAGCTTTACACGATGAAATACTCAACCTAGCAAGAAGTGTCTTGTGATAGAGGATGGGCCATTGCAAATACTTAAAGTCAATACTGCTGTAAGAAGTGCACCTCAACTAAAGGAGAAGAAGCTGCAGCAGAGGCTAGACCAACCATGGTTTAAAAACCACGCATTGAATGGACTAATGAAGATAGGAAGAGATATAACCTGGACAATGTGGCCAAAGATATTCTCTACAAGACGTTGGACAAGACGATGTTCAATAAAGTCAAGTCATGCAAATCAGCCAAAGAAATCTGGAATAAGCTAACCCTGATTTGTGAAGGATTAGAACAGATTAAAGAGAACAAATTAATTGTTGCTGTTCAAAAATTTGAAAATTTGAAAATGCTTGCAGGTGAAAGTCTAGATCAGCTGGATGCCAGATTCACAGAGATAGCAAATGAGCTTTCAACTCTTGGGAAAGAGTACACTCGAAGGAAATGTGCATGAAGATACTAAGATCCCTCCCAGCTGAATGGGAAATGAAGGTCATGTCCTTGAGACATTCAATGGATCTCTCAAGAACATCTAATCATGAGCTATTCTCAGCTGTACCCAAGACAACAACGCTGTTGGCAAGTGATGGGAAGAAAGCTGAGCCAAAGGAGACCATTGACCAGGAGAAAATTGCCCTCATGGTAAAGATATTGAACAAGTTCTTTAACAAGAACTATAAAAGAAACAAGGGTGAAACCTCCAGGAGACATTCAACACCTTCCAAAGCAAGGGAGGATAGACCGCCCAAGAGAGATGAACATCAGAGAGCTGACTATCAGAGAGCTGATAATAAGAGAACCGAGAGAGCTAATCAGAGAGCTGAAAACCTGTGTTGGAATTGCAGACAACCATGACATTTTGGTGTTGATTGTTTCTATCCACCAGTCAATAAATATAGAAATGACGAAGAAAGAAGAGTCTTCAGGGAAAGCAGACAAGAAAAGAAGAAAGCCATGTTGGCTGCTGAGGTTGCTGAGCCAGCCAGCCAAGTGCAAAAAAACAACAGACTTAGATAGCGGTGAAGCTGACTATTCAAGTGATACAGAGGAAGAGGCTTTGATCTGCCTCATGGCTAAAGAATAAGATCAAGAAGATGAGATACATTCCAACTCATCTCATTCTGATTCAAGTGATAATGATTGTGATACACACACTTCATCACCCACAGATCTTTATGATTCATTAGGCAAAATGATGAAAGATTTTGAACACATTAAAACCTCACACACACTTTTGAATGAGGAAAACAACCAGCTTAAAAGCCAAAACTCATAGCTGATAAAAGAGCTGAGTACTCTGAGTCACATAGCTGATGAAAATACTAAGCTGAAGGCTCAAAATGTCAAGATCCCAGCAGAATTAGCTGCTACTGAGAAAAGAGAAAAATATCTTAAAAATGTGATTGCATCATTAACAAAAGCATCCAAATCATTGGATGAACTTATCATGAGTCAAAAAGAGTGTGAAGATAAGACAGACAAAAGATTCAATTCCTTTGTGCATAGTCAAACTCCAAGAGTGATTTTAGAAAAAGGATCTTCAAGTAATGAAGGAATGCAAAAACCCAAAACCCCATATGTTGCAACAACATCCACACCAAAACACAATCACAATCCTACTGGCCTTGGTTATAAAGGAAAAGGAAAGAAGCCAGTAGAGTATGCTGAAAGGACAACTGAGAAGAAAATCAGACAGGTCCATCAGCAAACTCCTAATAGAAAATACTCTGTAAGAACGAAATAGAGCTGCCAAAAGCCCCATAAATTTCATCAAAGAAATATATATGATGGGAATGGTAGAAATTATCCAAACCAAGCTGATTGGAATAACCATGTGAAATATAAGCAATGAACTATGGGATACAAGCCAAAATGGCAAAGACCTAAACCTCAGCAAACGTCGTTCCCAAGGCAAAAGAGATTTTATCAGCACACATATGCACCCATGCACTACACTCAAAAATTCCACAACTACCCTAAGAAAGCAGTTGCTAAACAAACACACATGCATACAGACAAAAGAGACAGTTGTATGATCCTAAAACCCCCAAACAATATGCTAATGTGCATTAAGATTATGGTACTGAGAGATGGCAACCTCTTAGAGTCAGATCATCTGGCTATAGGTTGGTTGGAACATTTTATAGCACTAACCCCCCGGGACCCAGGCAAGTATGCGTACCTAAAAATTAATTTCCTTGATTGCAGGTTCAAGGAATAGCTGAGTGCCAAGGAACCTGGGACATGGATGGTGGCTGTTAGGGAATAAAAGAAATCTGTCAAGATTCAAGGAGATCAAAGGTGCTAAAATAATGTTTGGAGGAAATGAAGTTCCAGGCGAGATCAAAGGCACATGATTCATCAAGAAGAATGGACTGGAGATCACAGATGTTGCTTATGTTGAAGGCCTCAACTTCAACCTGTTAAGCATCAGCCAACTCTTTGACAAAGGCTACAATGTAGGATTCAACATGGGGATATGCCAGATGAAGGATGCTGAATCAAATGAAATTGTGCTGCAAGGAACAAGACAGAAGAATATGTATGTAGTGGATTGGTCCACTGCGACACCAAGCACATGTCTGCTAGCAAGGAGTACAGCAGAATCCAGTTGGTTGTGGCATAAGAAGCTGAGTCACCTAAATTTCTAGACAATCAACAAGCTTGCAAGGAGTCATCTTGTGGAAGGATCGTCAGACTCAGTGTACAAGAAAGAAAGTATATGTGATGTATGCCAGATGGGAAAACAAATCATCATTCAAGGATAACCCTAGTCCTTCTTCAACAAAGATATTGCATCTGTTGCATATGGATTTATTTGGTCCTGTTGAGCCAGCCAGCATTAGTGGAAAGAAATACACCTTAGTGGTGGTGGATGACTATTCAAGATATACATGGACAATTTTCATGTGTAAAAAAAATAAAACACTGTAGAAGTTGGCTCAGCTGATGAGAAGAGTTCAAAATGAGAACAATCCAACCACTATAAAGATAAGATCTGATAGGGGAACTGAGTTTGTCAATGGGGTTATAACTCAGTATTGTATTGAAAATGGTATTGCTCATGAATTATCAACAGCAAGGACTCCACAGCAGAATGGAGTGGCTGAAAGAAGGAACACAACTCTCAAGGAAGCTGCAAGGACAATGTTAGTTGAAGCTGGGTTGCCTAAGAGATTTTGGGATGACGCCATAAATACAACATGCTATACTCAGAATAGATGCATGATTAAGAAGTCTTTTGATGCTAATTTGAAGTCTTTTGATGCTAAAGCTGATGAAGGTATCTTTTTGGGATACTCAGCTGAGAGTAAAGCCTATAGAGTGCTAAATAAGAGGACTATGGTCACAAAAGAATCTATCCGTGTGGTATTTGATGAGCCAAATGTGAATGGAGAAGACATTGATGAGTTAGCTGATAAGCAGAATCAGCCAACTATGCAGAAAAATCCTTATGTTGAAGCAGATGTGAAAGCACTCAACCCTGATGATGATGAGATAGCTGAATCTCAAAGACAGCTAGAAAGTCTGCAGCTGAATGATGATCAAGAAGTTGTTTAAGACAACTTAGCTACAAGACGGCAGAATCCAACAGACTTCCTCCAACCTGATGTGAGATGGCTGAGAGACCATCCACCTGAGTTAATCATTGGAGATGTTAGTGATGGCATAAGAACCAGATCCAGAGCACATCATGAAGTAATGTTCACTTTTTTATTTCCCAAATAGAGCCTAAAGATGTGTCTCAAGTATTGGAAGACACATTGGATTCAGGCCATGTAAGAAGAGCTGAATCAATTTGAAAAAAATAAAGTATAAGAATTAGTTCAAAGGCCAACCCACCAAAATGTTATTTTTACTAAGTAGGTATTCAGAAACAAGATGAATGTGGAAGGATCTGTTGTCAGAAACAAAGCAAGATTGATAGCCAAAGGGTATTGCCAAGAAGAAGGTGTAGATTTTGATGAAACCTTTGCTCATGTTGTCAAATTGGAAGCAATAAGGATGTTTATTGCTTATGCTGCCCATAAGAACTTCATTACATATCAAAGGGATGCGAAGAGTGCATTTCTAAATGGATTGTTAGAGGAAGAAGTCTGTGTTGAACAACCTCTAGGTTTTGAGTAGAAAACTATTGGAGATAAAGACTACAAGCACAAGAAATCATTGTATGGATTGAAACAAGTACCAAGAGCATGGTATGATATATTGTCTCAGTTTCTAATTGACAATGGATTCACCAAAGGCAAGGTTGACAGAACACTCTTCAGGATTCAAGATGGAGATAGTATAGTGCTTGTTCAAATATATGTGGATGATATAATCTTTGGATCCACAAATAAAGAGCTATGTGATAAGTTCTCAAACCTCATGCAAGGCAAATTTGAGATGAGCATTCTTGTTTGTGCCTTTTGGCTTGCTCTGCTCTTTCAGCTCTCTTCGTTAGCTCTACCTTACTAGCAAAAGTCAGATTTTTGAAGTTTTTCTTAAAAGACTAAGACTTAGCCGGGATCCCCCGTTGGTTAGTAGAAAATGCCCTTCTTGATGGGCCATTCCTTTGTTTTAATTCTCTTGTACCGCAGGTGGTGGTAAGCCCGGGGAAGGTTAGGAAGGTAGAAAGCCCTCTTATCAATTGCTCTTGTTTCAGCTTGAAAAACAACCCTGGTCCTGTTCTATTCTAATTCAACCTACTAAAGCTCTTAGATATAGGCTACCGCGACCTCTTGCATTGCATTACCATAACGAAAATGATACAAACTTAATAGGGAAAAATTGCTTTTAACACGCATTTAGCAAGCTTTTAGGATCACAAATTTAGCTTCTCGTTAAGATTGGACTGCTCTTCCACAACCTGGACAGTTCACTTTCAAACATCGAAAACCTAAAAGGCGGACAAGAGCTCTTACATGGGAGAACTGACTTTCTTCTTAGGACTTCAAGTCAATGAATTGAAGGATTGAACCTTCATAAGCCAAACCAAGTACACCAGAGATTTAATGAAGAAATTTGGTATGGAAGAAAAGTCATCAGTCAAGATGGACATGAATGCAGATGGAAAAGCTATTGATCAAACTAGATATAGAGCCCTCATTGGATCTTTGCTCTATTTAACAGCAAGCAGGCCAGGAATCACCTTTGCAGTAGGTGAAAGTGCTAGATTTCAATCTGCACCAAAAGAGAGTCACATGACTGCAGCTAAGAGAATTCTTAGATATTTGAAGGGATGCCAAGAAGTTGGCTTATGGTATCCAAAGGAAGGAGGATTCAAGCTTGTAGGATACTCAGACTCAGATTATGTTGGATGTAGAGTTGACAGGAAGAGTACGTCAGGTACATGTCAAATGCTTAGAAACAGATTAGTTTCTTGGATCAACAAGAAGCAAAAATTCAATAGCTACATCCACAGCTGAAGCAGATTACATAGCTGCGGGCAGCTATTGTGCCCAAGTCTTATGGATGAGACAACAGGTGAGAGACTATGATATTGAAGAAAGAGAAATTCCAATTATGTGTGATAACACTAGTACTATTGCAATCACTCAGAATCCAGTGTTGCACTCAAGAACAAAGCACATTGATGTCAGATATCATTTTATAAGAGATCATGTTGAAAAGAAATACATCACTTCGGAATACATCCCAACTGATAAGCAGTTAGCTAACATATTCACAAACCCCTTATGTGAATCAAGATTTGAAGAGCTTAAGAATGAGCTAGGATTAATTGAGCTGAGTTAGGATACTTAGAAGACTCAATCAGTAGAGACAAAAGAAGACAGAATGAAAAATGAGCAAGTTTCACATTTCAGCCAAGTGAAATAGCCAAGATGGGAAATCAGCTGTATCGAGTTAGCTGACAGCTGAGTGATCCAATGTGAAGAGAGAAGCAGAGTTAAGTCACTTTGGATGATAGCTGAATCATTTATGGGCTAAGTGACAAAAACGCAGTCATTTTATTCAATCGGGAATGTTATTAAGGATGACATGAGTGTAATTACGACAGTCAGTACAAAAGCTGCACGATAAAACATATGATTGGATATAAATGCTGCTGCATTTAATGTGGGGAAATTAATGCAGTTTTGAATGTGAAATCCTGACCATCAATTTTGATCAAAATTTTCAAGTTCCAAAAACCGTCATTTCAAGTCCAATATAAACCGAAACTCATTTTCTCTCCCCTCACAAAAACTCTCTTGTTTTCAACAAGCAAGAAAAACCTCTGCAAAAAGTTCGAAAACCCTTCTTTAAATGATCAAGTTTTTACGCATTTTTCACCATTTATTTCTCTAAAAATGGACACTACATACGACTTTGTTAAGCTATCTGAGAAGATCCACTCAGGATCCACAGTGGACTTTAAGAGGATTATTAAATAGTACGCTGATGAGGCCCTAGTGAAGAAAATCACGGATAAGCTCGAGAAGTCCGGTCTGAAGGACTTTCTCACCATGGAGTTCTCTCATACTTATCTGGAAGAGGTTGCAATGTTCTACGTAAATGCGTAAGTACATGAAGATCACTGTTGCAGACCTTGCTGAGCTTTGCAAGTCGCCTACTGATGGGCTGAAAGAAATAGTGGAGAAAGATATGAACTTGACTGCGGCTTGGAAGGAGATAGCTAAGCCTGAGTCATCTGCGAAGGCTGTCTATACAGCCAAGAAGGAATTGATCAAGGACGATTACCACAAACTAATGCACATCATGTCCAAGTGCGTGGACATGAAGTTTGGAAGCTTCAACCAGCTATCACGGACTAAGCTGATGGTAATGGCTGCGACAATGGAAGAAAAGAAAGTCAATTGGGCTTAGTTTGTCTTCAGACGTATCTGCCAGAATGTGATTACTAAGTCCTTCAAGAAAGATGGGACTTTCAGATGCTCGTTGGGTTATGGCCTGGTGATTGGCCATTTGATGGAAGTGAAGGGGATTGCCCTGCGCCATGGAAAGCCATTCCATGCAAACAAGAAAATGTTCAAGGTAAACCTCTCTAGAGCTCAGAGGAAGGCGCATGCCAGGAAAGCTGACACAAATGAGGGTGAGTCAGCTGACCCAGTCGAAGACACAGCTGCGACCGCTCCAACTCTCTCCCAAGCCTATCTCAAAGAAGAGAGCTGCGGCACACTTGTCCCTGCAGCCAAGTCCAAGAAGGCTCCTGCCCCTGCAGCCAAGCCACAAGCACCTGCCCAAGCAGTGGAGTCAGATGCCCCTGCCCAAGTAGCCAAGATCGAGAAGGATACATCTAAGCCTTCTCCAATTGTAAAGAAGAAGTGCACAGCTGCATCTCGCAAGCCAGCTGCTGTGAAAAAGATAATGATGGTGGAGCCAGAAGCCACCACTGAAACAGCTGAAGAGGATGAGATTCCCCTCGTCCAGACCAAGAGAAGAAGAAGACTTTTTAGGAAGTCTGAGCTTGAAAAAGCTGAGTCCGACACTCAGCCTAAGAAGTTTGAAGAGACTGCTGAGGCTCAGGAAGAGCAGTCTCAAGAGAGGGATGGTGGAGATGTGGCTACCGTGAATGCCCCGAAGACTACTGATATCGATCAACAGAGTATAGAAGACTCAGATGCTCATGAGACATCTGTGGAGAAGGAAACATCTGAAACAGTCGAGACTCTAAAAAAAGAGTTGTCTCATCCCCTCAGACTGATGTAATGTACTTGAGGAGGAGCAAGCCCCACTTGGTACAATTCTGAAAGATGGAGATGATGATGATGACGTGATTATATACTCTCTAGTTTACCCAGATATTCAACAGAGATTGAGGGAATGGAGGATATGGAAGTTGCACTTCTCTCGCCAGCAATTTGCACATCCTGAGTTCATCGAAGAAGAAGAGGAGCTCCTAAGCTTCCTAGGAAACGTCTCTGTCTACTATGCCCTCAATGAGGAATTCTGCATGGATGCCCTCCATCCTATTAAGGAAGATGAGAAAGAGAAGGCATTGGAGAAGGCCAGAGCCACTGAAAAGTCCAAAATGTGCATGTTCACAAGAAGCCATGAGCATCACATGGAGTCAACTGACAACAGTGATCTAGAGGAGTTGGACCCAGCTGCAGCAGCTGAAAAGGTCGAGTTCCAACAGGCCATTAAAGAATCACGAGCAACAACTTCAGGAGGGTCTACGAGAGTCTTCCCAACTCTCTCCTCGATCTTATGATTTGGGTGTGGCAAAAATGATTGCAACTGATATTGCTGCCATCACATCCCCCGTGCAATCTCAAAATGGCTCTCAGGGGAACGACGATGAAGCTAGGGAAGGAGAAGTAGCAGGCAGCCTAGCGAAGCCAACCCCCGAAGAAGGTGTTGAGACACCTACCCAAACAGCTGACTACTCAAAAGGACAAACTGTCGTGTCTCAGGAGCAGAGTAACCCGACCACCATTAACATAGTTGGTGCGCCAGCTGAGGGGGAAGCTCTCTCCACCATAGCTAGGCCGGAGGATGCTGTGGGAGACCAACCAACACAGTTATGAGGCGAAGGTAAGAAATCAATAGATAAGCAGAGTGAAGTTAACGAAGCTCGGACGGTTGAGACTGTCCCAGCTGAAACTTCCTCTGACATGAAGGCCGATGACGCTGCTGATGCAGCTAAGGCAAAGGATGGGAAAGAGGCCATGGGAGTTGAGACTCTTGGCCATCAAAGTGCAATCCTAGGAGTTGAGACCCCGAAGGATGCCACCGAAGACCCCAAGGTAGCTGAGTCTGCCAAAAGGGAAATCTGTCCAAGACCCTACTGCAGTTGAGACTTGCTTGTCCTCAAGCAATTACAGACTCTTGAAAAACACAAGACACAAATGAAACATGAATATTGACAACCGAATCAAACAGACTAACTGCAAAACTTCACAACCAAACACATTCGTCTCAAAATTCGTTTCACGACCAATCAAGCACGCATTTTAACAATGTGATCATGAATGTGGAATGTTCATGCCAACTCCATTTTCATTATCCAGATAGATTTACACAATCAAATGTTTTCAAGATGATCCACTTTCTGAATATCAAGATGAGATGCTTACCGGACTCCATAGGCTTGTCTTTCCCACTAATCTCCACTAATGTAGGCTAATGTAACACAAGTATCAATAGGAATTTCAAAGCTTGTAATGTGGGCGTAGGGTAAAGTAGGAAAATATAGGATTGAATGGCTTAAATCACCCAAACACATAATATCACCTTCTTCAAATCACCAATTAATAACTACCTTTCACCGTTTTTTCTTGACATCCCCAATGTTCTCACTTCATGAACCTTCAATCCCAATGATATTTTTATATTTTTTTTCTCAAAACCCCCAAACTTATTCTTTTGCATACTTTACACATGGGGTTTCATATTTTCTTTTCTCGGGCAACTTCATGCAATTAAACACATACCCTGTTCATCATACCCTCCTCAACCTTCAACATTTCTATACTTTGTGTGTATGAGTGATGGGTAATTAGGATTTTCACATGTAGGCTCTGGGTATTAGATTGGTTGCCAAAGAAACGGGTTTACAAAGCTTAAAGGAGGACACTAGGGAAAATATATAATATAAAGGTAGGCATTTTTGGCTCTAGCTTGTTCAAAGATGGCCTAAATCACTTCCTTAATGTTACTTCACCTAGGATTTTGCCTCGACTAGTGATCAGACAAGTTCTAGTGTCCGATGGGATCATACAAGAAACGCTCATCCACATAAATCATCTTAAAATAAATCAACAGAGAGCACATAGATGAAATTAGAGGAAAAAAGAATAGATCACAGCTCAAACACATGCTCTTTGACCGTTCAACTCATATTCAACACTTAGTCATGCAGTTTTATGTTTCACAAATGACTCGACTCGACTCTGGACTCTTTTTTTGTTTTTTGTTTTTGATACAAGACTCGACTCAATAAAACGACATGGTCCCCAATGGAGAGGTGAGAAAGGTACCTTCCTGGTAGCCGGGAGCTAAGACTCCTCATCCGAGTCATGTGGTGGAAAGTAGGTGACGGGTCCCAGAGGCGATAGTCTAGAGAAGGGAAACTGTGGATATAACTGACCAACAATTTGCGCAAGGACCCAGTCGCGCTCATTCTCATATTCCTGTTTCTGAACTCGTTGGCGCTGGTCTTCCTGAAAAACCATGGCTAAACGACGATGTGCTCGCCATATCTCCCGTATCTATGGTAGTACTCATGCATCGGGTCAGCGTGGAGTGCGGAAGGGTGGGACTGATCGACAGCAGAAGAGGAAGTACCCTCAGCATGATGGGATTGGGCCGGTATGTCTGATGCAACAACATCGGGTGGGCCACATGCAGGGTCTATAATGTATCCCTCGCCTCGAGGATCAGGTATACCGTCAGTAGTATCCTCATAGGCTGCAATGATGCCCGAGTCAATTGGCCCCTTAGGGCGCTCCAAGGGCTCATTCCGCCCCAAAACAATACCCTCGGCCAAACCCAAGCCGCAAATCAGTCCTGGCATATACATGCCCCCCGTACTGCATTGGCGAGCGGCCTGAGAATAGAGGAAACAATAATCACGACGACATCTAACTGGATGCCTTGTATGATAGCATAAAGCAACCGCACGAGGAGGCATGACGTCACCTGCACCCCCATCTTCTCGGGCAGGGTGCCATTCAGTACCTGGGCGACAGAGGGCCTAGACAATTATATCGATATCCGGCTCACCAGAAAGAAAATCTGTGTACAGGTGGTGATCAACCTCTGGTAAAGAATAGTACTCTTGAATTGCCTCAGGTGTGCAAGGGATCCGTAGGCCACGTAGGTATACATTTTTCGGGTCCTCATCGGGATCACTAGCATTGGCATAAAATTCCTTGACAAGTATCGGTGCGAATGGCGGGGGTGGTGCACACAGCTGGTGCCAATGGTGCTCCCAGATCATGCACTGAAGATGACCGTCGTGCTGCCCATTTTGGAACCCCTGCTCGACATTGATCCACCGAGTCATTAATTTGCCAAAAAATTTGTTCTGCGCCACCACGCTAACGAATCTCTCTGTGTTGTAGTCCGCCGAGGTGGATGTTTTTGCTTGCCCTTACCTTTGTTCCTAGTCCTTCCCATGATGATCGTCTAGCAAAATAAACCCCCAAACACAACCCGTGGAAACATGAATTTCGGTGAGGATGAAAAATCAACAAGCAAAGTAGTTAGAAAAATGGACCCAAGTGTATGAAGTAGCAACATGTCGAGATTACAAGCATAATCATGCAAGATGGCACTCAACAATGTGAAAATTTCAATGGGACATTTTATCAAACACCTTGTATGCGTGGAATTAGGAGAAGATGATAAATGCAATTTTAGTACAAATCAATCCCAAAAATTCAACACTCAAACCTAGTTCTAATATGCTCAATCACACCACAATCCATAATTCAACATAAATAGCTCAACCCCACCATAATGCATTAGCACAAAATAAGGAATTGAGGAAAACCATGGGGTAGGGTTTTGGAAGTAAGAAACTTACCAAGTGATGAGTGGTAAAGATGAGGGTGATGTGTGGAATGCTAAAGTGCTTCCTTGTGGAGAGGGGAGGAAATATTTTGTGAGTTTTGTTGAAATTATTGTGAGCCCCGTTGAATTTGAAGAGAGAAATGAGTGGTTTGTGTGTTTAATATGAATGGATGGGGACGATTTTAAAAAGATCTTAGGAGGGCGGGCGCTGCAGCGCTGAGGCCAATTTCCCCCCTGTACCAATTTGAGGGGGTGATCGTGAAATTCTTACCGCAAGTGTACGGTGTAAAGTTTTAGTATAGGTTTTGAAAGTAGGGTTATCGTCTCCACAGAGATTGTTATCGAATTTTATACTAAGTACTATAATTAAAATAGTTTAACTCTATCTAGAATTCGAAAAGAGATGAGAATTTATTAAACTAAAAATAAAACTAAATATAAGCAAATAACTGGTTTAGACAATTAATCAAACACTTGAGAAATGAATTCTAGAGGGTTGATTTCACCTAGTTATCCCTTATGTTTTCAATCCAGTTTATTAATCACAAGTTATCAATCTATAAGCCAATATTCCTACCGTTTATCACTTCCTCTCTCGAGTGCCAAGTGATTCTAAGTTACAATTTCTAATTTCGATATCTCTATAAAAATCATAAATTAAACCCTAATACGCTCAATGAATATTCTTTCACAGGCTTCAAAAGATTCATAAATCTCTCGATTCTATGAAACCCTAGGTTGTGCTATTCTTAATTCCTTTTTCTTTATTCTCCCTCCCAGCCCTCTAACATTAAAGCTTAGTAGATTAATTCTTACCTATTTTTCCTCCAGCCCGTGTGGATGCTCTTCACTGGTTTATATTGTTGTTTCACACGCCTTCTTTCAAGCCCTTTTATTCTTTCAAACACCCCCGGATCATTTTCTTCCGCTTTCAAACCCAAGCATTTTCTAAAGTTCCAAATTTCCTCTGCCTATTCTTCGATCGTTTTCTTGCAAAACACTCTATTACAACTTGTTGTGTCATTATCAGAACGAATTTTTCATTTCGTAAATTGGGATTTTTGGAATTCCTCCCTACTTTCCTTCTTCCTTCCATTTCAGTCTTTGTTTTGTGTTCTTCCTTTTATTTGTTGCTCCTTATCTCCTCCGATGTTCACGAGTCAATTTTTCTCTTCTCTAATTTGTCTCTCAATTCCCTTTTTCCCTTCTTGATTTTTCTCTCTACTTTACATTCTTTTGTCTCTAACTTCTATCTTCTTCTTCTCTCTACAATTGAGTAATTTTTCCAAATTCAATGGATCACTAAGTTTAAATGAGCTTTCCTGCGATTGATTTTAGGCCTCATCATCACTATCCATATTATTGGGCTTGCTATATTTTTCATCAGATTTTTCGTTTAGTCTTTGACCAATGTTCTCATCCGTTTTGACATCTTGGGCTTGCTAATTATTGTTGTCTTTTGCTTCTCTTTAAAACTATTGAATCCTCAAAAAGGGCTCAGGTTCATATGGATTATATTCCTACCTGACAAAGAATTTATCAACTATTGTGTGAAGCCTACCTCAGCTTCCAATTCTTTTACTTTCTTAGTCTCCCTCATTTCTTATTTGCTCTTTTAATTTTTTTCCCTCTTTCTTTTCTCCATGGTTATTCTTACATTTTCCATTAGGATTCTTGATTGAACTTATGTTTTTCTCTTTTTTTGATTCAACTCCTTATCCGATATTTTGTTAGCTCTATCTATCTTTGTTTTCTCTTTTTCTTTCTTCCTCTATTTAACAGAGGTTCGAATTGAAATGGGTCAATATTTTAAAGCTACTAGTAGACCCTGTCCTAGTTTTTATTTTTCTCCTTGTGGGGCTTACAAAGATCGTACCCTCTCATTTGGGCTTACAATAAGATCTTTGGGTCATCCATCATCGAATTTATTTCCTTAATCCAACTTTCTCTGATTTCAATTTCTTTTGTAGATTCTCGAACTTATTCATGCCCTCCCATCATCAGCCTCTTGTCTTTATATACTTGGAATTGACTTTGTATTCTTCCTGAGTTGGCGATCCTAAATATTATGTGTAGGTCCCAAGGGGTGTAAGTGTAAGGTTTAGAAGGGGGGGGGTTGAATAAACCTTACCAAATTTTCGTTTAGTCCTTTTAAATATACAGAGTTGATACTACACACCAGTGTCCTTGATGGACAATCGATTTAGCCACTCAAGAGAGTTAATCTCTCAATAAACTCAATTGAAGTCATGATGGAGTAACTCATTGTTGGCTCTAAATTAACTCAACCGGGTTTTGTTTTCATTGGAAGACTTAACACCCTTAAGTTTGATTAAGCAAGAGTTTAGTGCTTGGTTTAGTACTTATAAATTATCAAGTGGATAGCAAATTTATCAACAGATATAAGCGAGTTAAAAATGCAGAATAAAAGTGCTTTGAAATGTAAATGACACAATGAAATTTTATAGAGGTTCAAGATGGGGTAATTCTTCTACTCCTCTCTTCTCCAACTCCCGGAGGAATCCACTAGGTAATGATCGGATACAAAGTGGTAGCAGTCCGGATACAAGTCTTGATCACACAAATGACTTGATCCTTTGGGACTCGATCCTGAGACGCCTTGATCACTCACCGGGCTTCGTGCGACTCGCCTTCTTCACATTTGCGCTTTGCTACTCTGACTCACTTGCTCAAGCTCTTTGGATTTGATCACGAAGCCCTCCAAAAGCTTGACTTGTTCGACCTTGAACTTTCCTACAATCCTTCGTGGAATGTAGACCCCTTGATTTTCGTATTTTCCTCTTCAACCGATTGAAGTTATCTTTCCTTCACAGTGAGTGTTGGATTGATGTTCTTCGTAGTGTAGGCTTGAGGATTGAGAATGTTTCGATTTTCTAATAATTGCTTGAACGTTGTTTGTTCGGTCTATAACTTGTGTCACTCTCATATATGTCTTGTGTCATATATCTTATCCTCAAATAAAAATCCTCGATCTTTTATAGTGAACTTTCAAAAATTTGCCCGTTGAAGAGATAGACTTATTTTTGAAAGTCACTTGATCGTTGGCTTGTCTTGTTGCGATCCTTGGAATTGCCATTTCCTCGTATGAATTGTTCTTTCACCTTTTCGAGTTCGACACGGTGTAGTGCTTCCCATTGGTTCATTTCATTTGCACGCTTCGACCGAGCACTCCAAGAAAGGTGGTATGGAGATATTACTTGTTTAAGTAATTCTCTTGATTTCCGTCAACGGATCTTTTACTGATTATCTCGACTTGATCGCATTTCTTTGCTTTCCCCAGGTGACTTAGAGTCGACTTCCAATCATTGAATGACTCTTTCACACTTCAACTCGAGACTTGGCTTTTCTCGAGTTGACTTGACCGATACTCCACTCACCGCATCTCACCGCTTTTTAGTAGAGTTCCCGTCTACTCTTCTTTGCCATACTCACTGTCTTGCAAATGAGTCTTCCTTCTAGTCTTGATTGTCTTCTTGCATGTTAGGTCGTAGTCGACTTAACTCACTTGGCACTCTATTTATTACAATGCATTTTACAATAAGAATTAGGGTGCCAACTTCCTATTCTAAGTTTTACATGGCATTCATCAAAATCTAAACAATTTCCTAAGTTTTACATGGCATTTTACATGGCATTCGAGGCCAGTAGCGTTGGACTCTCTGAAATCGGCTTCATCTCAGCCATGAGAAAGTGAATTTTGTATTCATGGTCTCTTCCAAACGCGTAGATCACTCTTGTTTTGCTCACGCAGCAGCCTTAACCTCGGCAATGTGAGCTTCATGCATGTGCTCAATATGTTCTCTCGTATTCGTTTTTGCATCAAAGCATTTTCAGCTCTCCATACCCAGCTTGTTGAACAATGTCCTCAAGTATCTAACTTGTTCCACACGCATTGTTTGCTCTTGTTTCCACCATTCCCGATCCGACTGTTATGCCTCTTAAATCGCCGTGAGATTGGCATCTCTGTTGTCCATCGCATATCCATAGAGGCTCGATGCCTCTCCATCCGCTCAATCTCAGGCGAATAATGCCTTGAACACTTCGCGGACTTCAGCTGATTCTTCCATTGCGGTGATGGCCATGCAGTTGTCAAAATCATAATCACCGGAACAATGGTGCCTCGATTGAAAAACGGAGCTGGTCTGGTAGCGTGCTTGTTCGTTTCGACTCTTCATGGAGTTCCTAGGTATCTCCAGGGAAAAAGGAAAGGATTCTACAAAGGATTCATCACCGCCAACCGGATCTGCTTCGATGATGAGCGGTGCGCGTGAAGTTCTTTTGGGAATCGATCTGCTGCAGCTTGAGGAGCTGCGCGATGGACTCGGTTCACTGGGTTTTGTTGTGAAGTGGTCCCGGTTTTTGCGAGCCTCGGTGTCTCAACAACGTTGGTCTCAACTGATTTTTCCAATTGAGTAGACTTGTCCTCGGCCTTATCGATAAGCGTCATCGGACGATGATGAGATTTCCATTGGTGGCTCATCATCAAAGTGAAAGGTTTGACGTAGTCTTGGGATCGACTTGCTCGTGCTTGGAACATCCGCACCGAGTCTTTTGGATCTCACACCGGGGGATGACTCAGCTTTCTTCTTCGCCCGATCCCGAAAAGGTTACATCGATTATCCTGGGAATCATGAAGTGCGCTTATCTCTTTCTCGGATGGGTCGATGATAGCAGGAGGGATGTTCTCTACTTGACTTCTTTACCCCGGAAGTCTCAACCTCCCATGGGCCTTCATTACCTCCAACAGTCTCTCTGCGGAGGGCTTTGTCCTCCCTTTCGACAGTGTCACCGGTGTCTTAGGGTCTTCTGCGGTGGCATCCATTGGAGTCTCAACCCCATGGATTGAACTTTCATCGCCCATAGTGTTAACTCCCGGGGGCCGTTCCATCCTATGCCTCGATCGCCTCAGCGGCGTCATTAGCCTTCGGAAGCGATTTAGCACCTCAACAGACAGTCTCAATCGTATGCGAGCTTCGTTGATGGCAACTTGTTGTTCTTCTTGTGTTTGTATTTTCTCTACTTCGCCTCCTTGATTCATTGTGGAGTCATCACAATCCCTCCAACCTTGCTGCGCAGTGGAGGAGGAGTTCCCACCGGGCACACCGAGTGACTGAATTGTGACAAAGTATCATACCATGCTCGGGTGCCTGTTTCAATCCATATAGAGCTTTCTTGAGTTTGTATACCTTATCTCCAAGAGTCTTCTGCTCAAATCCTGGAGGTTGTTCAACATACACTTCTTCTTCCAATAAACCATTCAGAATGCACTTTTTACATCCATCGATATACAATGAAATCCTTGTGAGTCGCATAGGCAAAGAAACATCCTTATAGCTTCCAATCTTGCTACGGGGCAAATGTTTCATCAAAATCTATCCCTTCTTCTTGGAAATATCCTTTGGCTACTAGTCTTGCTTTGTTTCTTACCCACGAACCTTCCTCGTTCATCTTGTTTTTACGAACACCCATTTGGTGCCAATAACATTTTGATGTATGGGTCTTTGCACTAATTCCCATACTTTATTTCTTTCAAACTCGATTCAACTCTTCTTGCATAGCTTGAATCCAATGTGTCAGTCCAAAGCTTGTGACACGTCTTTTGGCTCTATTTATGAGATGAAGCATGTGAACATGGCTTGTTGTTGAGTTCGGATCTTGTTTTGACACCTTCTTTTATATCTCCAATGACAAGTTCGGTGGATGATCTCTCACCATCTTACATCGGGTTGGAGTAAGTTAGCCGATTGATCGACTTGCAACTTTTGTGTTCGTGGTCGCTCTCTCGTAATCACTTAGCCGCAAATTTTCCAAATTTTTTTTGAGACTCGGCTATCTCATCATCTTCTTCTCAATTGATAATCCCGGCTTGACAAAAGATAGGGACTCTTCTCAGTATGGTTGGATGATTCACTTATCACCGACTCTTCAATGTCTTCTCCATTTACATTTGGCTCATCGAATACCACATGAATGGATTCTTCCGCAACCATAGTTCTTTTGTTGAGTACTCAGTAGGCTTTGCTTTCAACAGTATCCTAAGAAGATACCTTCATCGCTTTAGCATCAAAAGCCTTTAGATTGTCTTTGCCATTGTTGTGGATGAAGCATTTACATCCAAATATTCTGAAATATGCAACATTTGGTTTTCTTCGATCCAAATCTCATAGGGAGTCTTTGTCACCTCCGTTTATCATACATCTGTTTTTGGGTGTAGCAAGTCGTGTTGATTGCTTCAGCCCAAATCGTTTTGGTAACCCCTGTCTTGACTAACATGGTCCTTGCCGCTTCTTTTGAGGGTTTTGTTCCTTCTTTCGCAACTCCATTCTCACGTGAGTTCTTGCTGGCGATAGTTCATGACCAATACCATTCTCAATACAATATCTTGAGTTATTATTCCATTGACAAACTCGGTTCCTCTCATGCGATCTTATTTTGATAATGGTTTGACTCTTCTCGTTTTGAATCCTCTTCATCAACTGTGGTAGTTTTTGCGAGTTTCTTTCTTCTTACACATGAATATTGTCCATGTATATCTTGAGTAGTCATCTACTACCACCAAGGTGTATTTCTTTCCACTTATCTTTGAAAATTTGGTTCCACTTTGGGCCAAATAGATCCATATGAAGCAGATGCAATATTCTTGTTGAAGATGAACATGTCTTTTCTTTGAATGAAGATTTGATTTGTTTTCCTTCGACATCGTCACATATACTTTCCTTCTTGTATATCTTGATAATCTAGAAGTCCTTCCACAAGATTACTTCTTGCAAGCTTGTTAATCGTTTTGAAATTTAGGTGACTCGGCTTTTTGTGCCCGCGACAACTTGATTCAAATTGTGCTTTTGCTAGTAGATAGGTCTTTGGTGTTGTAGTTGACCAATCCACGACATACATATTCTTCTCGCTACATCCTTGCAAAGACAACTTCATTTGATTCAATATCCTTGATTTGGCATATACCCATGTTGAATCCAACATTGTAACCCTTGTCATAGAGTTGGTGATGCTCGATGTAAGTTGAAGTTGAGTCCTTCAACATATGCAACATCTGTGATTTCTAATCCATTCCTCTTGATGGATCCAATGCCTCTTATTTCACCAGGAGCTTCATTTCCTCCAAATATCACTTTTGCTCCTTTTACTTCCTTGAATTTTGACAGATTTTCTTGTTTCTGTCATGTGTCGGAAAGCCACTATCCATGTACCAGTTTCCTTGGCACTCACTTCCTTGGACTGCAATCAAGAAATTAAGTTTTAGGTACCCATACTTGTCCCGGTCCTGAGGAGTTAGAAATGTAAGATGATCCAACCAACCTATAGCCAAATGATTTGACTCTAAGGGTTGCCATCTATCGCTGCCATAATCATAATTAATCCCGGCAAATTGCTTGGGGATTTTAGGTTCATACAATTTGTCCCTTTTGTCAGTATGCCTGCATATGTGTTTTAGCAATTGCCTTTCTTGGGTAATTGTGGTGTCTTTGAGTGTAGTGCCTAGGTGCATATGTGCGCTGATGAAAGCTCTTGTACTTTTGGAATGGCCTTTGCTGAGTTCTAGGCCTTTGCCATTTTGGCTTATATTCCATAAGTTTATGCTGATAGTTTACACTATTCCAATCAGCTTGGCTTGGATATTTTATACCATTCCCATCATATGTATTTCTCTTATAGATTTTCTGGGGTTTTTGGTAGCTCTGCTTCTTCTTTACAGAGTAATTTTTGTTTGGAGTTTGCTGAGGAACTCGGTTGAATCTCTTCTCAGCTGTCCTTTCAGCGCACTCAACTTGCTGTTTTCCTTTTCCTTTATAACCAAGGCCAGTTTTCTTGTTATGGTGCTTTGGATTGAATGTGTGTGCAACATTTAGAGTTTTGGATTTTTCAGATTCTTCATGGCTTGAAGATCCTTTTTCCAAAATTACTTTTGAGGTTTGACATAGCATAGAGGAATTAAATCCTAAGCCTGTCTTGTCTCCACATTCTCTTTGACTCATAATAAGATCATCCAATGATTTAGATACCTTAGTGAATGAGGCAATAACATTCTTGAGGTCATTCTCCCTCTTTTCTATAGCAGCAATTTCTGCTATTAATTTAACATTTTCAGCCTTTAAACTTTCATTCTCATCAGCTATTTGACTTAGAGTACTCAGCTCCTTAGTTAGCTTTGAGTTTTGACTCTTGAGTAGGCTGTTTTCCTCATTTAATAGAGTGTGTGAGGATTTAATGTGTTCAAAATCTTTCATCATTTTGCCTAATGAATCATAAAGATCAGTGGGTGATGAAGTGTGTGTGTCAATCACTATCTATCATCGAGTCCGAGTTTGATGAGTTAGAGTGTACCTCATCTTCTTGGTCGGGTTGATCTTGTTCTTTGGCCATCAAGCGGATCGGGCTTCTTGTTCGAGTCACTTGAGTAGTCGGCTTCACCGCTCTGAATCACCGTCTCTCTTGACTTGGGTTTGTTTCGTGAGCTCTGCGACCATCATTGCCTTTTCTTTTCTTGTCTTCTTTCTCACAAGACCTTTCTTTTCTTCTTCATTCCTGTATTTGTTGACTACGGATATGAGCGATCAATGGCATAGTGACACTGGTTGTCTACAGTTCCAACATAGATATTCGACCTTTTGATCACTCTTTCCATTCTTGGATTGTCGACCCTTTGATACTCAACTTTTTGATGATCTGCTCTTGGTTGGCCTATCTTCCCTTGATTTGGAGGGAGCCGAGTGTCTTCGGAAGATTCACCCTTTCCTCTCTTGTAGTTCTTATTGAAGAACTTGTTGAACCTCTTGACCATCGTTATTTCTTCCGGATCAATAACTTCTTTGACCTCGGCTCTCTTCCCATCTTTAACAATTAGAAGCACTGTTTTGGGTACATCTGTCTCTTCCTGGTCTTTTCTTCTCGGCTCAAACTCGTAGGCTTTGAGGTCCGAGAATAATTCATGGTTGAATGTCTTTGATAGGTCCATGGAATGTCTCGGTGCCATGACCTTCATTTCCCATTCATTGGAAGACTTTTTAGGATCTTCATACACATTTCCTTCGTGTATATTCCTTTCCAAGTCACCATAAACTCATTTGTGATTTCGTGAACCGAGCATCCAGTTGATCCAGGTTCTCTCCGAGATCATTTTGAAGTTCTCAAATTTCTCAGACTGACCACTCGATAATTTGTTTTCTTTGATTTGCTCACGAGCCTTCACAAATCAATGTTAGCTTGTCCCCAGTTTCTTTAGCCGTTTTGCATGATTTAACTTTGTTGAACATGGCTTTGTCCAAGGTTTTGTAAAGGATGTCCTTGGCTACATTGTCCAGTTATATCTTTTTCTCTCATCATTTGTCCATTCGATTCTTGGTTTTCAATCATGACCGTGCCGGGAGCAACATCCTCTTCTCCTTCAAAGAAGCGACTCTTCTTACGGTAATGTTCACTTTTAAGATTTGCGGTGGCCCATCTTCTATTACTATCCACATCTCATCATGTAATCTTTGATAGATGAGCCTGCATACGAATTTTCCAATCATCAAATTCTTCAATTGTGAACATAGGGATGCGTGTCAAATTTGCTTCCATGATGATAACTTTTAATGATAAAAAGAGTTTTGAAAGTTTAAGTACTAAAGTAGACTTTGAAAAGTTTGGAGATCTAGTTCAATAACCGGTGCGGAGGGTTCAATGAACCAACCGCTCGATACCACTTGTAGGTCCCAAGGGGTGTAAGTGTAAGGTTTAGAAGGGGTGGTTGAATAAACCTTACCAAATTTTCGTTTTAGTCCTTTTAAATACACAGAGTTGATACTACACAAAATGTGTCCTTGATGGACATGTCGATTTAGCCACTCAAGAGAGTTAATCTCTCAATAAACTCAATCGAGCCATTGATGGAGTAACTCACCGTTGGCTCTAAATTAACTCAATCAAGTGGTTTTGTTTTGAAAAGACTTAACACCCTTAAGTTTGATTAAGCAAGAGTTTAGTGCTTGGTTTAGTACTTATAAATTATCAAGTGGATAGCAAATTTATCGTGAGATATAAGCGATTAAAAATGCGAGAATAAAAGTCTTTGAAATGTAAATGACACAATGAAATTTTATAGAGGTTCAAGATGGGTAATTCTTCTACTCCTCTCTTCTCCAACTCTGGAGGAATCCACTAGGTAATGATCGGTATACAAAGTGGTAACAATCCGGATACAAGTCTTGATCACACACAGTGACTTGATCCTTTGGGACTCGGTCGAGACGCCTTGATCACTCACCGGTGGCTTCTCGTGCGACTCGACTTCTTCACAGGCGGCTGCGCGCTTTGCTACTACAACTCACTTGCTCAAGCTCTTTGGATTTGATCACGAAGCCCTCCAAAAGCTTAAGACTTGGTTCGACCTTGAACCTTCCTACAATCCTTCGTGGAATGTAGACCCCTTGATTTTCGTATTTTCCTCTTCAACCGATTGAAGTTATCTTTCCTTCACGGTGAGTGTTGGATTGATGTTCTTCGTAGTGTAGGCTTGAGGATTGAGAATGTTTCAGATTTTCTAATAATTGCTTGAACGTTGTTTGTTCAGGTCTATAACTTGTGTCACTCTCATATATGTCTTGTGTCATATATCTTATCCTCAAATAAAAATCCTCAGTCTTTTATAGTGAACTTTCAAAAATTTGCCCGTTGAAGAGATAGACTTATTTTTGAAAGTCACTTGCGTCGTTAGCTTGTCTTGTTGCGATCCTTGGAATTGCCATTTCCTCGTATGAATTGTTCTTTCACCTTTTCGTAGTTCGACACGGTGTAGTGCTTCCCATTGGTTCATTTCATTTGCACGCTTCTGGGACTGAGCACTCCAAGAAAGGTGGTATGGAGATATTACTTGTTTAAGTAATTCTCTTGATTTCCATGCAACGGATCTTTTACAGTTATCTCGACTTGACTGCATTTCTTTGCTTTCCCAGGTGACTTAGAGTCGACCTTCCAATCATTGAATGACTCTTCTCATCACTTCAACTTGAGACTTGGCTTTTCTCGAGTTGACTTGGATCGATACTCCACTCACCGCATCTCACCGCTTTTTAGTAGAGTTCCCGTCTACTCTTCTTTGCCATACTCAAATTTGTCTTGCAATGAGTCTTCCTTCTAGTCTTGATTGTCTTCTTGCATGTTAGGTCGTAGTCGACTTAACTCACTTTGCCACTCTATTTATTACAATGCATTTTACAATAAGAATTAGGGTGCCAACTTCCTATTCTAAGTTTTACATGGCATTCATCAAAATCTAAACAATTTCCTAAGTTTTACATGGCATTTTACATGGCATTCGAGGCCAAGTAGCGTTGGACTCTCTGAAATCAACTTCATCTCAAATGAGAAAGTCAATTTTGTATTCATGGTCTCTTCCAAACGCTGTAGATCACTCTTGTTTTGCTCACGCAGCAGCTTAACCTCGGCAATGTGAGCTTCATGCATGTGCTCAATATGTTCTCTCGTTCGTTTTTGCATCGGCATTTTCACTCTCCATACCAAAGAACTTGTTGAACAATGTCCTGAAGTATCTAACTTGTTCCACACGCATTGTTTGTCTTCTTTGTTGCCACCATTCCCCGATCCGGATCATTATGCCTCTTAAATCAGCCCGGTGAGATTGGCATCTCTGTTGTCGATCGCATATCCATAGAGGCCTCGATGCCTCTCCATCCGTTCAATCTCGGCCGAATAATGCCTTGAACACTTCGCGACTTCAATAATTCTTCCGCTGCGGTGATGGCCATGCGATGTCAAATTCATAATCACCGAACAATGGTGCCCGATTGAAAAACGGGAGCTGGTCTGCGTGGTAGCGTGCTTGTTCGTTTTCGACTCTTCATGGAGTTCCGGTATCTCCGGGGAAAAAGGAAAGGATTCTACAAAGGATTCATCACCGCCAACCGGGATATGTTCGATGATGAGCGGTGCGCGTGAAGTTCTTTTGGGAATCGATCCTGCTGCAGCTTGAGGAGCTGCGCATGGACTCTGGTTCACCGGGTTTTGTTGTGAAGTGGTCCCAGGTTCTTTTTAGCCTCGGTATCTCAACAACCGTTGGTCTCAACCGATTTTTCCAATTGAGTAGACTTGTCCTCGGCCTTATCGATGCGTCATCGGACGATGATGAGATTTCCATTGGTGGCTCATCATCAAAGTGAAAGGTTTGACGAGTAGTCTTGGGATCGACTTGCTCGTGCTTGGAACATCCGCACCGAGTCTTTTGGATCTCATCCACGGGGATGACTCGAACCTTCTTCTTCGCCTTTCCTCGATCCCGGAAAGGTTACATCGGGATTATCCTGGGAATCATGAAGTGCGCTTATCTCTTTCTCGGATGGGTCGATGATAGCGGGAGGGATGTTCTCTACTTCGACTTCTTTACCCCGGGAAGTCTCAACCTCCCATGGGCCTTCATTACCTCCAACGATCTCTCTTACCGCGAGGCCTTTGTCCTCCCCTTTTCGACGTTGTCACTGTCTTAGGGTCTTCATGGTGGCATCCATTGGAGTCTCAACCCCATGGATTGCACTTTCATCGCCAGTGTTAACTCCCGGGTTCCATCCTATGCCTCGATCCTCGAGTCGTCATTAGCTCTTCAGGCGATTGGCACCTCGGTTTCAGATAGCTCAATTATCGCGAGCTTCGTTGATGGCAACTTGTCTTTTTCTTGTGTTTGTATTTTCTCTACTTTGCCTCCTTGATTCGTTGTGGAGTCATCTGCAAGATCCTCCAACCTTGCTGCAGCCGGAGGGAGTTCCCCCCGGGCGCGCACCGAGTGACTTGAATGGGTCACTCGTCTCCAAACTCCCTATTTCGATTGAATGTTCAGCCGTTAGGGCGGTGGTACAACATCTTCAATAGAGGTTGTCTCGATCGGGTCCCCACTATCCCGGTTTCATCGCCATGTCCCTTATTGCCTTCTTCCGAGTGAGTCAGGAAGTGGTGGCGGCAAGTGGCGATTTCTTTAACCACTCCCATTGGATCAATTTCGGTGTGTTCGGAGGACTCTCCTGGTCCCTCCATCGAGTCTTTGCTCGTGAAGGATTCTTGATTCGTGCAATGCTTGCGACGCATTTGCAACTCTTCTCGTGGCGGACATTTTCCGGATCCTCATCATCGCCGAGAAGACATCAAGGAGAGGATGTGTGTGTTCGTGGTGCCGGAGATAGATGATACTTGCCTTCTCACGTGCCTCGGCCTTCCCTCTCGCTTGCTTTTTCTTTCTCCTTGTCCTTGTAGATCTGCAGGATGTCCGTGCGATTGTCTTCATCCATCTTTGGGTACGTGGTCGATCGAAGGAAGCTCAACAGCATCTTCTTCTTCTATAAACTCCGCCGTTGGAACTGTTCCCCTGGATCGACTCATTTCCATTTCTCCACTCTCGCAGACGATTTTGGATGTCTAGGTAAGGTGGGGATAGGATCATCACATCACTATCACCTTTATCGGCTTCTGCTTGTGTTTTTCGGTGGTGGACTACAAAAGTGTGTCTTCGAGTTGCCTCTGCCGGATCGCCTTTCAAGCAGACTTGGTCGTTTCATCAACTACATCTGGAGACTCTACTTCTCCAGCTCTCTCCGATGTCTGCTCCACGGTGAGTGGTGACGACTCGACCCGGTTTCTCAAGCTCGGAATGCTTGACAATTCTTCTTCGTCTCCTAGTTTGTACCGAGGGATTTACTCGGTTCGAGAGACGGTTTTCTTGAGTCTTGGGTGGCGGGGGCCGGTCTGTGTCTTTTTCTCGAGGTGGCCGTCTTGGCATCTCGGTTCTCCTCTTTTTGACGATCGGAGAAGGTATTTGTGAGTCCTTCTCGGCCGCTTTTGCGGGGGGGAGACACACGGCAGTAGGGCGGTGACTCTCTCGGCGGGCGGAGCATGTTTGACTTTCTTTCTGGGCAAAGCGTGATCTTAGCAAACGCAGGGGCGACTTTTCTTCTTGGGTGGAGAGGAAACAACAGTATCTTCAGGGTCACCGATTCCCCCTCACTCGTGTCGCCTCTCTTGGCGTAGGCTCTCTTCGTGCGCCGAGAGGTTTGCTCTAAACATCCTCTTGTTAACATGGAATGCCTTCCCATGTCTAAGAGGGACTCCTTTCACCTCCATCACCGCCAATCACTAGGCCATATCCTAGGGATCCTCCAAATGAGCCATCTTCCTTGAAGGATTTGTTCCCTACGTTCGCAGAGTCTGCTGTAGACAAACTCAGCCCGATTTATCTTTTTGCGATGATTGCAATGGCCATTACAATCGCTTTGCTTTTGACATTGGTCAAAGTCGCCAAATTTGATGTCAATACATTTGGCAACTATGTCCAATGACTTGTGATAATCCTCCTTCAAAGAGATCTCTTGTTTGTGTGTACACTATTTTATCGGCAAAGTCGGGCTTGGCTATTTCTTTCCAAGCATCACCAAGTTTACATCGCTTTTCGGTAATTTCGATGCTCCTTCATGGCCTGGGTAGTGAGCAATGTTCACCAAATCCTTGGCGAGAGATAGTCACCGCTTCCGCGTGAATGCAGATGACTTTATTCCTTCATCGTGAATCTCAAGATTCACGCAGAATCTGTCGCGACCTCCTCCACATAGGTCATCGGATATTCTAACGTCGAAACGGTTTGACCAGACGTTTCCAATTTTTCAAATGATTTTCTTCACTAGGGTGCCGTTGGACCCCTGTTTCACCATTCCGGTCAAAATCCACAAGAGAGCCGTGTGGATTTGCTTCCCTAATTTGACAAAGTCGTAGGTTGGTGCCATTTTTTCAGATTTTATCAAAGAAAAACTTGAAGATTGATTCTGAGATAGATAGGGTTTCGAGAGAATTTTTGCTTTTGCTTTTGAGAGAAAAAATGAACAGTTTTAGTAGTGTGAGAGAGAAACGGACGGAAATGGTTTAAATATGGTTTATGAAAGGCGTGCGGGTGGTTTTTGAAATGTGATCGAAATCAATGGCTTAGATCTTGCACGCCTATTTAGCATTTAATGTCTCGTATTTAATGCGGCGCATTTATATCTAATCATAAGCTTGGTGTGCGGCTTTATGTCAGACATCATCATTATCTTTGACGTATTCCTTAAAACATTCCCTCGCCAAATCAAAAACGATTGCGTTTTTGTCACTTTGCTCATAAGTGACTCGAAACTTATCCCTTAGCTTGTTTTAACTCTATTTCTCACGATTCTCTTGGTGACTCAAATATCACTTGGCTTGTGTAAATTGTCTTTTCCGACATCTGGTGATTTACTTAGGCGATTTGTGAGTTCAACTCTTTTCCCTTTTGTGTTCCATTTCTTTTCTTTGATTTTTTTTTTGAGTGTCACTCACTCAATTAACCCTAACTCATGTTTGAGTTCTTCAAATCTTGACTCACAAAATGGTTTTGTGAAGATGTCGGCCAATTGTTTATCGGTTGAGATATATCCCAAGATGATATCCTTCTTTTCAACATGATCTCTTATGAAGTGATATCGACATCGATATGCTTTGTTCTTGAGTGCAACACGAGGATTTTGAGTAATGGCAATTGCACTTGTGTTATCACACATGATTGGAATTTCTTTTTCCTCAACTTCATAGTCTCTCATTCTTTGTCTCATCCATAGGACTTGGGCTACAACAATTTTGCCCAGCCTATGTGATTTCGCTTTGTAGAGGTGGCTATTGAATTTTGCTTCTTGCTAAACCAGAAATCACTGTTTCCTAGCATTTGACATGTGCTCGAAGTGCTCTTCTGTCCACTTTGCATCCAAAGATAGTCGAATCTGAATAGCCAATTAGCTTGAATCCACCTTCCTTTGGATACCATAAGCCAAACTTTGGCTTCCTTTCAAGTATCTCAATATTCTCTTAGGCTGCTTGTCATATGGCTCTCTTTTGGAGCAGATTGAAATCTTGCACATACACCTCTGACAAAGAAAGGTGATATCCGGCTCGCTTCTTTGTGAGATAGAGCAATGATCCAATAAGTGCTCAGATCTTGTTTGATCTACTGAGCTTGCCATCCGCATCCATGTCCATTTTGACCGATGTATTCATTGGTATTTTTACGAGGGACTTCTCCTCCATACCAAACTTCTTCATTAAATCTCGGTGTATTTTGTTTGACTTATGAAGGTTCCATCCTTGGCTATTTCACTTGGAGTCCAGGAAGAATGTCACTCTCCCATCATGCTCATTTCAAATTTACTTTGCATGAGGTTTGAAAACTTTTCACACAGCTCTTTGTTTGTGGATCCAAAAATGATGTCATCCACATATATTTGAACAAGCGAGATACTCTTTTTGTCTTGAATTACTCAAGAGTGTTCTATCTACTTTTCCTTTTGTGAATCCATTTTCGATTAGGAATTGTGACAAAGTATCATACCATGCTCTGGGTGCCTGTTTCAATCCATATAGAGCTTTCTTGAGTTTGTATACCTTATCTCGAAGAGTCTTACGCTCAAATCCTGGAGGTTGTTCAACATACATTTCTTCTTCCAATAAACCATTCAGAATGCACTTTTACATCCATCGATATACAATGAAATCCTTGTGAGCTGCATAGGCAAGAAACATCCTTATAGCTTCCAATCTTGCTACGAGGGCAAATGTTTCATCAAAATCTATCCCTTCTTCTTGGAAATATCCTTTGGCTACTAGTCTTGCTTTGTTTCTTACCACAGTAACCTTCCTCGTTCATCTTGTTTCGAACACCCATTTGGTGCCAATAACATTTTGATGTATGGGTCTTTGCACTAATTCCCATACTTTATTTCTTTCAAACCGATTCAACTCTTCTTGCATAGCTTGAATCCAATGTGTGTCGTCCAAAGCTTGTGACACGTCTTTGGGCTCTATTTGCGAGATGAAGCATGTGAACATGGCTTCTTGTTGAGTTCTCGATCTTGTTTTGACACCTTCTTTTATATCTCCAATGACAAGTTAAGTGGATGATCTCTCACCATCTTACATCGAGTTGGAGTAAGTTAGCTGGATTCATCGACTTGCGGTACTTGTTTCTTTGTGGTCACTCTCTCGTAATCACTTAGCAAATTTTCCAAATTTTTTTTGAGACTCACTATCTCATCTTCTTCTCAATTGATAATCCCGGCTTTCCGACTTCAGATAGGACTCTTCAGTATGGTTGGATGATTCAAACATCACCACTCTTCAATGTCTTCTCCATTTACATTTGGCTCATCGAATACCACATGAATGGATTCTTCCGCAACCATAGTTCTTTTGTTGAGTACTCTGTAGGCTTTGCTTTCACCGAGTATCCTAAGAAGATACCTTCATCGACTTTAGCATCAAAAGCCTTTAGATTGTCTTTGCCATTGTTGTGGATGAAGCATTTACATCCAATATTCGAAATATGCAACATTTGGTTTTCTTCCACCAAAATCTCATAGGAGTCTTTGTCACCGCTCTGTTTATCATACATCTGTTTTGGGTGTAGCAAAAGTCGTGTTGATTGCTTCAGCCCAAAATCGTTTTAGTAACCCCCTTCACTAACATGGTCCTTGCCGCTTCTTTGAGGGTTCTGCTTTCTTTCTCGCAACTCCATTCTGCTTTGGTGAGTTCTTGCTGATAGTTCATGACCAATACCATTCTCAATACAATACGAGTTATTATTCCATTGACAAACTCGGTTCCTCTGTCGATCTTATTTTGATAATGGTTTGACTCTTCTCGTTTTGAATCCTCTTCATCAATCTGTGGTAGTTTTTGCGAGTTTCATTCTTCTTACACATGAATATTGTCCATGTATATCTTGAGTAGTCATCTACTACCACCAAGGTGTATTTCTTTCCACTTATCTTTGGCCGGTTCCACTTTGGGCCAAATAGATCCATATGAAGCGGATGCAATATTCTTGTTGAAGATGAACATGTCTTTTCTTTGAATGAAGATTTGATTTGTTTTCCTTCCGCATCGTCACATATACTTTCCTTCTTGTATACATCGAGTCGAAGTCCTTCCACAAGATTACTTCTTGCAAGCTTGTTAATCGTTTTGAAATTTAGGTGACTCGACTTTTTTGTGCCACAAACAACTTGATTCAAATTGTCTTTTTGCTAGTAGACAGGTGCTGGGTGTTGCAGTTGACCAATCCACGACATACATATTCTTCTGTCTACATCCTTGCAGCACAACTTCATTTGATTCAATATCCTTGATTTGGCATATACCCATGTTGAATCCAACATTGTAACCCTTGTCACAGAGTTGACTGATGCTCAGTAAGTTGAAGTTGAGTCCTTCAACATATGCAACATCTGTGATTTCTAATCCATTCCTCTTGATGGATCCAATGCCTCTTATTTCACCAGGAGCTTCATTTCCTCCAAATATCACTTTTGCTCCTTTTACTTCCTTGAATTTTGACAGATTTTTCTTGTTTCCTGTCATGTGTCCGGAATGTATCCATGTACCGCTTCCTTGGCACTCACTTTTCCTTGGACCTGCAATCAAGGAAATTAAGTTTTAGGTACCCATACTTGTCTCAGGTCCTGAGGGGTTAGAAATGTAAGATGATCCAACCAACCTATAGCCAAATGATTTGACTCTAAGGGGTTGCCATCTATCGATGCCATAATCATAATTAATCCTGGCAAATTGCTTGGGGATTTTAGGTTCATACAAACGTCCCTTTTGTGTGTATGCTGCATATGTGTTTTAGCATTTGCCTTTCTTGGGTAATTGTGGTGTCTTTGAGTGTAGTGCCTAGGTGCATATGTGCGATGAAAGCTCTTGTACTTTTGGAATGGCCTTTCTTTGAGTTCTAGGCCTTTGCCATTTTGGCTTATATTCCATAAGTTTATCTTTGATAGTTTACACTATTCCAATCGCTTGGCTTGGATATTTTATACCATTCCCATCATATGTATTTCTCTTATAGATTTTCTGGGTTTTTGGTAGCTCGCTTCTTCTTTGACAGTAATTTTTGTTTGGAGTTTTTGAGGAACTCATTTGAATCTCTTCTCACTTTTGTCCTTTCAGCCGCACTCAATCAGGGCCGTTTTCCTTTTCCTTTATAACCAAGGCCGTTTTCTTGTTATGGTGCTTTGGATTGAATGTGTGTGCAACATTTAGAGTTTTGGATTTTTCAGATTCTTCATGGCTTGAAGATCCTTTTTCCAAAATTACTTTTGAGGTTTGACATAGCATAGAGGAATTAAATCCTAAGCCTGTCTTGTCTCCACATTCTCTTTGACTCATAATAAGATCATCCAATGATTTAGATACCTTAGTGAATGAGGCAATAACATTCTTGAGGTCATTCTCCTCTTTTCTATAGCGCAATTTCTCGCTTATTAATTTAACATTTTCAAATTTTTAAACTTTCATTCTCATCACTATTTGACTTAGAGTACTCGGCTCCTTAGTCGACTTTGAGTTTGACTCTTGAGTAGGCTTTTTCCTCATTTAATAGAGTGTGTGAGGATTTAATGTGTTCAAAATCTTTCATCATTTTGCCTAATGATTCATAAAGATCGATGGGTGATGAAGTGTGTGTGTCACAATCACTATCATCGAGTCCGAGTTTGATGAGTTAGAGTGTACCTCATCTTCTTGGTCGAGGTTGATCTTGTTCTTTGGCCATCAAGCGGATCAGGGCTTCTTGTTCGAGTCACTTGAGTAGTCGGCTTCACTGCTCTCTGAATCAATTGTCTCTCTTGACTTGGCTTTTTTCGGCAGTCTCTGCCCATCATTGCCTTTTTCTTTTCTTGTCTTCTTTCTCTCAAGACCTTTCTTTCTTCTTCATTCCTGTATTTGTTGACTACGAGATATGAGCGATCAATGGCATAGTGACCTGGTTGTCTACAGTTCAACATAGATATTCAGCCTTTTGATCAGCTCTTTCCATTCTTGGATTGTCACCCTTTGATACTCAACTTTTTGATGATCTGTTCTCTTGGTTGGCCTATCTTCCCTTGATTTGGAGGAGCTGAGTGTCTTCTGGAAGATTCACCCTTTCCTCTCTTGTAGTTCTTATTGAAGAACTTGTTGAACCTCTTGACCATCGGGGCTATTTCTTTCGGATCAATGACTTCTTTGACCTCAGCTCTCTTCCCATCTTTAACAATTAGAGCAAATTTGTTTTGGGTACATCTGTCTCTTCCTGGTCTTTTCTTCTCACCAAACTCGTAGGCTTTGAGGTCTGAGAATAATTCATGGTTGAATGTCTTTGATAGGTCCATGGAATGTCTCGGTGCCATGACCTTCATTTCCCATTCAGCTGGAAGACTTTTTAGGATCTTCATACACATTTCCTTCGTGTATATTCCTTTCCAAGTGCCGACAACTCATTTGTGATTTCTGTGGAACCGAGCATCCAGTTGATCCAGGTTCTCTCCCGAGATCATTTTGAAGTTCTCAAATTTCTGACACCACACCGATAATTTGTTTTCTTTGATTTGCTCTGAGCCTTCACAAATCAATGTTAGCTTGTCCCAGATTTCTTTAGCCGTTTTGCATGATTTAACTTTGTTGAACATGGCTTTGTCCAAGGTTTTGTAAAGGATGTCCTTGGCTACATTGTCCAGGTTATATCTTTTTTCGTCATCATTTGTCCATTCGGTTCTTGGTTTTTCAATCATGACTAGTGCGGGAGCAACATCCTCTTCTCCTTCACCGGTGCCTCTTCTTACAATTGTGTTCACTTTTAAGATTTGCGGTGGCCCATCTTCTATTACTATCCACATCTCATCATGTAATGCGATAGATGAGCACGCATCACGAATTTTCCAATCATCAAATTCTTCAATAGTGAACATAGGGATGCGTGTCAAATTTGCTTCCATGATGATAACTTTTAATGATAAAAAGAGTTTTGAAAGTTTAAGTACTAAAGCGGACTTTGAAAAGTTTGGAGATCTAGTTCAATAACCGGTGCGGAGGGTTCAACGAACCAACCGCTCTGATACCACTTGTAGGTCCCAAGGGGTGTAAGTGTAAGGTTTAGAAGGGGGTGGTTGAATAAACCTTACCAAATTTTCGTTTTAGTCCTTTTAAATACACGAGTTGATACTTTTACACATACCGTGTGTCCTTGATGGATATCGATTTAGCCACTCAAGAGAGTTAATCTCTCAATAAACTCAACTGAGTTTGTGATGGAGTAACTCAATTTGTTGGCTCTAAATTAACTCAATGTGGTTTTGTTTTGAGCGGAAGACTTAACACCCTTAAGTTTGATTAAGCAAGAGTTTAGTGCTTGGTTTAGTACTTATAAATTATCAAGTGGATAGCAAATTTATCGTGAGATATAAGCGATTAAAAATGCGGAATAAAAGTCTTTGAAATGTAAATGACACAATGAAATTTTATAGAGGTTCGAAGATGGGGTAATTCTTCTACTCCTCTCTTCTCCAACTCCTGGAGGAATCCACTAGGTAATGATCGATACAAAGTGGTAACATCCGGATACAAGTCTTGATCACACACCGTGACTTGATCCTTTGGGACTCGATCCGAGACGCCTTGATCACTCACCTTCAAATGCGACTCGGCTTCTTCACAGGCGGTGCCTTGCTACTACGACTCACTTGCTCAAGCTCTTTGGATTTGATCACGAAGCCCTCCAAAAGCTTAAGACTTGGTTCGACCTTGAACCTTCCTACAATCCTTCGTGGAATGTAGACCCCTTGATTTTCGTATTTTCCTCTTCAACCTGATTGAAGTTATCTTTCCTTCACAGTGAGTGTTGGATTGATGTTCTTCGTAGTGTAGGCTTGAGGATTGAGAATGTTTGATTTTCTAATAATTGCTTGAACGTTGTTTGTTCGGTCTATAACTTGTGTCACTCTCATATATGTCTTGTGTCATATATCTTATCCTCAAATAAAAATCCTCGTCTTTTTTATTGTGAACTTTCAAAAATTTGCCCGTTGAAGAGATAGACTTATTTTTGAAAGTCACTTTGCGTCGTTGGCTTGTCTTGTTGCGATCCTTGGAATTGCCATTTCCTCGTATGAATTGTTCTTTCACCTTTTGGAGTTCGACACGGTGTAGTGCTTCCCATTGGTTCATTTCATTTGCACGCTCGGGACCGAGCACTCCAAGAAAGGTGGTATGGAGATATTACTTGTTTAAGTAATTCTCTTGATTTCGTGCAACGGATCTTTTCTGATTATCTCGACTTGATGCATTTCTTTGCTTTCCCCAGGTGACTTAGAGTCGCTTCCAATCATTGAATGACTCTTCTATCACTTCAACTTGAGACTTGGCTTTTCTCGAGTTGACTTGATCTCGACACTAACTAGCATCTCACCGCTTTTTAGTAGAGTTCGTCTACTCTTCTTTGCCATACTCACTGTTTTTGTCTTGAGTCTTCCTTCTAGTCTTGATTGTCTTCTTGCATGTTAGGTCGTAGGCGACTTAACTCGCTTTGGCCACTCTATTTATTACAATGCATTTTACAATAAGAATTGGGGTGCCAACTTCCTATTCTAAGTTTTACATGGCATTCATCAAAATCTAAACAATAAATTTCCTAACAATATGGTTTTGAATTAAACCATTCACTCCCAATGAATATTTATTATTATTTTGTATGCTTAGCTGACGAGTTTCTTTGTATCCACCATCTTTTAACTTCCAAAATTCACAATGTTTATTGGTATCCACCATTTTTATGGTTTTGGTGATATGTTATCTATTTGTCAAGATGCGTTGTTCCTGGAGGGATTATCATAAATATTCGTTGGTGAGCAAAGTTTCTTATATTATCTACATGTGTAGTGTCAAGTATTTATACGACTGAGTGCTTAAATTTCAAGCAATTTATGTTTTACGCTTGTGAGTTTTATATTTGTTCAATAATCTCTTTCAGTACTTTGCTCATTAATTACCTGATTTATGTATCGTGTGAAAAAAAAAGAATTGAAAGTTGTTTTTACGCCTTAGCATATTATGTTTTTCATATTTGACAAGTTTCAAGGATGCAACTTTTTATAAGGTGGGGAAAACGTAACGACCCGAATTTTTATGCCTTAACAAGAATTTTATTAATCATGTTATTTGTTTATTTTATGGAATAATAATGGAGAATTATGAATTTATAAATTATTTTACTGGATAGTTAATTTGTTAAATTACGGATAATACAAGAGTCCTTTTAATTGGACTATAAATTTATTTTATTTGGGCTTTATACGAATAATTGGACCTTTGATTAGTATAAAATATTAAATCAGGCCCATATTATTAGTAAGTTAATAATAAGTCCATGTATCTAAAGACCAGTTTAATTGGGAGTAGGTTAAAACACATATATATATATAAGACACGTAAAACACACACATTGAGAACACACAGAAGAAACGCAGAGGGATTAGAAACAGACGCAGAGAACGAGGGCAAAGAGAGAGGAGAGAAGAAGAAGAAAAAAAGGGAAGAAAAAGAAATGATAAAAGAGAAGAAAGAGAGGTAATTTCCCCAACGCGAATCTTCTAGGACTATGTTTGATCCCAAAGAGCCTAAAAATCTTAAGTTGAACATGCAAGTAATCTCCTTAGTTTTCATATAGATTTAAGTTTGTATCATTGTCAGATGGTTCTTATTATGCTCATTTTGAAAGTGGTGTCCTTATCCTAATAGATTACGATGTTACGTGATAAGAATTTATGGGTTAAAGTGATAGATTGGTTTGCTGTCTTATGTGATAAGAATTTATGTGTTGATGTGATAAATTGGCTTACCACCAAATATTCTGGATTGTGTGAGTGAATGGTTTTTCCCTTACTAATTGAACGTAGGGTTTACACTAAATAGTTTTGAATGATTGAATGTAGGGCTTTCCCTTAATTATTTGAATGTAGGGTTTTTTCCTAAAGATGTTTGAGTAATTGAATATAGTGTTTTCCCTTAATTAAATGAATGTAGGGTATTCCCTTAACTAAGTGAACATATGACTTTTCCTCAATCATATTTGAATCTAGACTCTAGAGTTCACTAATTAATTGAACGTAAGGTTTTCCTGATTAGTTGAGCATAGGGTTTATCCCGGATTAATTGAATGAGGATTTTCAATGATTAGTTGAACATATGGTTATCCCTAATTAACTAAAATGTATTTTTTCGTAACTAATTGGATACATGGTTTTTCTAACAAACTGAATGTAGGGTTTTCCCTTGACTAATTGAATGTATGATTTTCCCTTGACTAATTGAATGTAGGGTTTCCCTTAACTAATTGAACATAGGTTTTATCCCTAACTAATTGAATGTAGGGTTTTCCCTTGACTAATTGAATGTAAGCGTTTCCCTTTGACTATATGAATATAGGGTTTTCCATTGATTAATTGAATATGGGGTTTTCCCATTACTAATTGAATATAGGGTTTTCTCCTAACTAATTGAATGTAGGATTTTCCTTAACTAAATGAATGTAGGGTTTTTCCCTAACTAACTGAATATAGGATTTCCCCCCAATTAATGTTGAGTATCTTTAATGTGGGTTTATCCTCATTTACATGCTTCAAGTCATTTACATGCTTCAGGCAAAACGAATGGAAATGGGCCTTCGGGTAAATTGTTAACCGAGTTCTAAAAAATAAGGCCCACTGCGACCCTGATTAGGACAATGTTTTACCAAGTGAGCTCGCATCCTAAGAATGTTTTACGAAAAGAAAGACAATGTTTGTTTAAGTATGAATGTGAAAGGTTTTTAAGTAAAGAAAATGTAAAGTCTTTTTAAGTTATAAAAGTTAAATTTATATTAGGCATGCAATCATGCATGAGGGTACTTGTTGCGCTCCTTTAGCTCATTTCACGAAAGTTGAAATTTTCGAATGAGAACCCAGAAGAGGAAGGATATGGCACAGTGCAGTGAGTCAGAAACCCACATTGTAAGCATTTTATTTCTAGCTCATCCTTTATTAATTTCATTATCGTAGTTAGTTTGGGGTTAGGTATATACTACTTGAAAACCAGATCGAAATCAATTCAAAAACCAGTCTGGGTTGTGTAACCCGACATGTAACTCGATATGTCGAGTTAGTTATTTGTGACTTGACATCGAGTTACAAGTAACTCGATGTTGAGTTACTTACTCGATGTCGAGTTAGTGAACATACCCTTTTCATTTTCTGTTTTTTTATGTGATAATTTGTTGGTGTTGGTTTTAGTTGGAGGATGATAAAATCATAATTGTCCATAGTGATTTTTTGGATGGTAGTTTCTATAAGTACTCATTTTTACGTCGTTGTGGACAATATCATATAGTGGGTTTGTGGATATTGTTCATAACATTGTAAATGGTAACCGACGATTGGGTGAATACAAATTGCACCATTTAATGCCAACTTGAGGTGGTTGTGAGGTTAAATCTTTAATTATGTACGAACGAGACCTTCGACGAGTAGCTGAAATTTTCAAAGGTCCTCGAATATTTGTTACCTTGAAACCAAAAGATCATGGGATGGTGAGGACCTTGTACACTGGAAATCATAATCCAAATTGTTTTATGAACCTAATGGCTGCTCAATCTTATTCTTATGGTATCGACACTCAATTCATGCCCTTAAATCTGTATAATTCAAACTACGGCATGAATTATCTACATGGTCCACCATAGTGCATAATAATGAATATGCAACATGATGAGCTCGATAACTGTCCAAGTAAATCTCGGACCTTGGAGCCTCAACCAACATCTATGCAACATGTAGTACCCAATAATTATCCAAGTATATCTCCTATTTTGGAGCATCAATCGAGAATCAATAGTAGTGGTCATGTGGATGTGATGGTGACGATGATGGTATTGGTGGTGGATTTAACGATAATTTTGGGAAGTATGATGGTTTTTGGGACCATGGCCGGACCAAGATGTAGTTCGTGATGAACATAACCAACAAAATAAACAATTTTTTTCATCGGGTTACAATGATGGTGTCACATCCGGGTAAGAAGATGATGATCCAAAGTATGACGTTGACGATGAACTAGTCCGTCGATTGATTTATGATCATTTTGGATGAGAAAAAGATGACTATTTTGTTCCGAATAACTGTGAATGGAATGGTGCGAACAATGAAATCATAATATGAGACAATGACGAAAATTTTCTTCGGAATAGATGATTTCCAATCCATAAAGTACCTCATGTTGATGCCAATGAATTTGATAATGAGAAAGCTAAACACATGGAGCTCCCAATGGTTAGGTTGCAATATGCTTGGATGGTTCCTGGAACGTCATATCAGCATCCCGATCCTATTTTGATTGTACAAGAACCACCTAACATCGAGTGTGATTTATTTAAAGATGTAGTGCTTGAAAGCAAGGAAGAACTGGTAACAAAGTTGGGCTCTATCATCTATACCAACACGTGGAGTGTAGAACAACATGGTCTTCGACTTCACTTTATGAGGCAGTTTGTAAACATAAAGGATGCAACTTCTTACGTCATGCTAATGTTATCCAAGGAGAAAATTGGAAGGTGGCTAAATTCTAACAACCTCATACATGTAAAGCGAGCCTATGTATACATGCTCCTTGACAATTTCCTTCGAAGATTACTGGAACCCTATTTGCACCAAGACTACTAAATGAGGGACGATCCCTTAACCTAGGGATATTATTGATGATTTGTCTGTTGAACATGAGATAGACATTTTGTATGATAAAACACTGATTTTACACATCGGGCTTACAGCTGCATACATGGAGACCACTTACAGTCTTGGGGGATGTTGCCTGCATTCTTGTCCATGTTGGAAAAAGAGAACCCTGGACAATTGTAGTACACGAAACTAATGATGATGATAGATTCCAGTATGTTTATATTGCCTTACACGCGTCAATTACGGGATTCAGTGAGTGTTGTACACCTATTACTACAAGAAAAATGCGGATCAACAACACCGAAAATACAATGGATTTTGGTAATTTTTGTTGTGTTTTACTAAATTACAACGAATTTTTCGAAAACCATTGTCTGCGGATTTCTACTATCATTAAGACAATGCTATTTACATAATTTACAGCAAAGTTTCGATATTGTTGTCTATTAGCGTATTTTGCGGTAATAGACAATAATTCTTACAACGCTTTTTTGAATCGTTCTATTTATTATCAAAACAATACGCTAATCAACAATGACCAATACAACGGTTTCTCCAACCATGGTTTATTAGCGAAAAATAATATGTTGTTAGTTTTATTTAAATAATGATGGATACAGTCGCGATAAATCACATTCCTTACCCTTATCTTTCCCGTTAATTTCACTGTTGTTGATTTCACCCCCTTTTCCAAATAAGATGCCACCGCTATTTTGTTCCCCTGTCGCCGCCGCTGCTCTATTACGCCGGTCATCACTGCTTCAAATTAGGTGGGTCTTCTTTCTCCTTCTCTCTTCTCTCTCTCTCTCTCTCTCTCTCTCTCTCTCTCTCTCTATATATATATATATATATATATATATATATATATATATATTCTTCTGCTGAAGCTCAACATTGAATTTTTCTTTGTTGTCCATTTTCATCTTCTAAAAGCTAACTAGGAAGAGAGTTTCCAAAGCTCAAAGCATCCATTCACCATCGATGCTCTATTCCTCCTTGTTAGGAATTTTATTGTTTAGATTTTGATGAATGCCATGTAAAACTTAGAATAGAAAGTTGGCACCCCAATTCTTGTTGTAAAATACATTGTAATAAATAGAGTGGCCAAGCTAAGTTAAGTCGGCCTACGCCTAACATGCAAGAAGACTCATCAAGATCGGAAGGAAGACTCTGTGTGAGGCAATGAGTATGGCAAAGAAGAGTAGACGGGAACTCTACTAAAGAAGCGGTGAGATGCAGACCAAGTGGAGCATCGGTCAAGTCAACTCAAGAAAAGCCAAGTCTCAAGTTGAAGTGACGGAAGAGTCATCCATGATTGGAAGGCGACTCTAAGTCACCTGGGAAAGCAAGGAAATGCGGTCAAGTCGAGATAAGCGTAAAAGAACCGTTGCCGAGAAATCAAGAGATTTACTTAAATAAGTAATATCTCCACACCACCTTTCTCGGAGTGCTCGGTCCCTGAAGCGTGCAAAAGGAATGAACCAATGGGAAGCACCACACCGTGTCGAGTGCGAAAAAGGTGAAAGAACAATTCATACGAGGAAATGGCAATTCCAAGAAGCGCAACAAGACAAGCCAACGATTTAAGTGACTTTCAAAAATAAGCTATCTCTTCAACGGGCAAATTTTTGAAAGTTCACTATAAAAGGCTGAGGAGTTTGTTTGAGAAGAATAACACACATGTGAGATATACAAGCATATTAGAAAATGAAACATTCTCAATCCTCAAGCTGCATTACGAAGTACATCAATCCAACACTAACTTTTGAAGGAAAGAGAACTTCAATCGGTTGAAGAGGAAACTTTTGAAGAAAAGGGGTCTACATTCCGGGGAAGGATTGTAGGAAGGTTCAAGGTTGAACCAAGTCTTAAGCTTGTGGAGGGCTTCGTGATCAAATCCAAAGAGCTTGAGCAAGTGAGTCGTAGTAGCAAGCGCACGCCTGTGAAGAAGGCTGAGTCGTCGAGAAGCCACCGAGTGATCAAGGCGTCTCGGATCGAGTCCCAAAGGATCAAGTCGGTTTGTGTGATCAAGACTTGTATCTCGGATCTTACCACTTTGTAAACCGATCATTACCTAGTGGATTCCTCCAGGGAGTTGGAGAAGAGAGGAGTAGAAGATTTACCCCATCTTGAACCTCTATAAAATTTCATTGTGTCATTTACATTTCAAAGGCATTTTAATTCTGCATTTTTTAATCGCTTATATCTGTGATAAATTTGCTATCCACTTGATAATTTATAAGTACTAAACCAAGCACTAACTCTTTTTTTAATCAAACTTAAGGGTGCTAAGTCTTCCGCTGAAAACAAAACCACAGTCGAGTTAATTTAGTGCCAACAGCTGAGTTATTCCTTCAACAGCTCAGTTGAGTCTGTTGAGAGATTAATTCTACTGTGTGACTAAATTGACTGTCCATCAAGGACACAACTGTGTAGTATCAACTCTGAATATTTAAAAAGGACTAAATCGAAAATTTGGTAAGGTTTATTCAACTCCCCCCCTTCTAAACCTTACACTTACACCCCTTGGGACCTACACTCCTGTCATGGCCGCTGCAGATTAGGTAGGGCTCTGTTTTTCTCTCTCTTTAGTTTCTCACCATTCAGACCGTGGCTTGACTGTGAAGCCCACGATTTTATTCGAGCATGTATTTATTTCACTTATCGTCTATGTACCATTTTGACTATTTTACCGCGTCAGTTTGACGGGTAAATACTATTATTAAATATATTTTGCATTTAATTTCATTTTATTTATTACTTGTGATCATGATCATTTATTAATTCTATTTCACATTAATGATCACTTGATTGAACATTATTATTATTTGTGAATTTATTAGTCACCTTAGAATTTTAAGAGACTATTTATTTTAGAGTCTTATACCTTATAGAATTAAGAATTTGATTTAGAATAGGTGATCATGAGACTTATAAGTGATCAAGGAAATCACTATTTATTTGGAGATTGATATTATTCATCTATTATCATCAATTTTGGGACGAAAAAAAATATATGGATACCACATTTATACTTAAGGTGGATGGCCAAATGGCGTATTTTGGATTAGAAATACCATCCAACTCTTGTACACATACACCTTATGTATTCATCCTGTGTATAATTATACCATTTTACAAGAATTATACACATCATCTTATACCACAATTTGTTTTTATCATTAATTCTCCAACATATTTCCATTCACATTTAACTATTCCATTCAAACATTCCATTCAAACCTCCCATTGTGCCCAACTTCTAGGTGGTTTTATTTAGATGCATGTAGTATTTTAATTTTGAGCACTTGAGATATATATTATGTATTGCATGTCAACTTCATGTACCAAGTTATAAAAATTCTCAAGTGTTGCTACCTAATCTGCAGCGGCCATGACAGGAGTGTAGGTCCCAAGGGGTGTAAGTGTAAGGTTTAGAAGGGGGGGAGTTGAATAAACCTTACCAAATTTTCGATTTAGTCCTTTTTAAATATTCGAGTTGATACTACCGCGATTTGTGTCCTTGATGGACGATCAATTTAGTCACACAAGAGAATTAATCTCTCAAGCGGACTCAACGAGCCGTTGAAGGAATAACTCATTTGTTGGCACTAAATTAACTCGATTTGTGGTTTTGTTTTCAGCGGAAGACTTAGCACCCTTAAGTTTGATTAAGCAAGAGTTAGTGCTTGGTTTAGTACTTATAAATTATCAAGTGGATAGCAAATTTATCGTGAGATATAAGCGATTAAAAATGCGAGAAATTAAAGTCTTTGAAATGTAAATGACACGATAAGTTTTTATAGAGGTTCGAAGATGGGGTAATTCTTCTCCTCTCTTCTCCAACTCCTGGAGGAATCCACTAAGTATTGATCGAAGATACAGTGTGGTAAGTCCGGATACAAGTCTTGATCACACAACCGACTTGATCCTTTGGGACTCGATCACGGAGATGCCTTGGTCACGCAATCGGCTTATCGTGCGACTCGGCTTCTTCACAGGGCGGTGCGCACTTTGCTACTGACCCCACTTGCTCAAGCTTCTTGGATTTGATCACGAAGCCCTCCAAAAACTTGAGACTAGTTCGACCTTGAACCTTCCTACAATCCTCTGTGGAATGTATACCCCTTGATTCTTCAAAAATTTCCTCTTCAACTGATTGAAGTTATGTTTCCTTCACAGGTGAGTGTTGGATTGATTTTCTTCGTAATGTAGGCTTGAGGATTGATCTTGAATGATTTGAGAATATTTTAGGTTCTGATTCAAATGTTTGCTTGAATGTTCGTGGTTGAGTAACCTTCTCTCGAGTTATTCCTCGGCCTTTTATAGTGATTTTTAAAAAATCGCCCGTTGAAGAGATAGGCTTATTTTTTAAAGTCACTTGTGGTCGTTGGCTTGTCTTGTTGCGATCCTTGGAATTTCCATTTCCTCGTATGAATGATTCTTGACTTTTTCGAGTTACGACATGGTGCGTGCTTCCCATTGGTTTATTCCTCTTGCACGCTTCGAAGGCTGAGCACTTCAAGAAAGCGATATGGAGGTATTACTTGTTTAAGTAATTCTTTTGATTTACGTGCAACGGATCTTTTTCGATTGTCTTGACTTGACGCATTTTCTTCACATCCCCAGGACTTAGTCGACTTCCAATCATTTGATGACTCTTGTCATCATTTCGATCTTGAGACTTGGTTGTCTTGAGTTGACTTGATCGATACTTCACTCAGTTTGTATCTCACCGCACCTTGATCGAGTTCCGTCTTCTCTTCTTTTCCATACTCAAATTGTCTTTGCAATGAGTCTTCCTTCTAGTCTCCGATTGTCTTCTTGCATGTTTATGCATAGCTGACTTAACTCAGCTTGACCAACCCTATCTATTAAAATGCAGTTTACAACAAAAATGGGGTGCCAACTTCCTATTCTAAGTTTTACATGGCATTCATCAAAATCTACAAAATAATCTCCCAACAATTTCCCCCTTTTTGATGATGCCAAAACTTAAAACATACATCAATAATTTAAACAGCAAAGATACATACATGCATATGTAGAATCACAGAATGTGTGTTTAGAATCGATCTTTTATTTACCATAACATTCTTGTTCTTTACATAGTTGTTTACAAGGTGTATCAGAGCTTAAACCAACAAAAATGTATCACAGTTTAACCGGGGCTTAAGCTAACCATGTTGTTCTATATTTACATAAGTATAGAATTTGTACAGTTTTATATAGTGTACAGAAGACTTACATAAAATGTACTTACATAGTAAAATACATGAAGGGGTAGACATCAACACTTCATCTCCTTCGCTGCCTTCTTCTTTCATCTTCTTCAGCTCTGTCATCTTCGATCTTCTTCTCTTTTTCATCTTGTTTGCCTTTCTTCTTCTTTTCATATGCCTTCCCTGACTTCATCGCTTCTTAGTCTCTCTTGTCTCTCCTCCCATAGCTGAGTTTGTCTTTTATTTTCTTCTACAATTCTTTTCACATACTCGGATTGTTCTTAGCCACTTGCATTGGCTACTTCGTCAAAACTTGACTAGTAGATCCCTCCTTTCTTGCCTGGATCTATGTACTCAATGTTTTTGGGCAGAGATCTAGTTCTGAAACCTCTTTCTCCACCTCTGCTTCTTCCTCTACTTCTGGGAGTGTATTTTACTGGGGTCTTCTTTTTCCCAGCAGAGTGACTAGCGGAGTGACCAGCAGAGTCGTCGGTGAGTCTGGCACTGTGTCGCTTTCTTCACATAGTGTGAGACCACTTTTCCCGATACAAGTCCCGGGCTTGAGCCATGGACATGTTTGCAAAGTATCCTTGGATGCGGCGTTTTAAATTCATCAACGATCTTGGCTCGATTCACGGCATCTGAGATGGCATAAGTGTCTCTGTCTACTCGAATGCCTCCATGTTGTTTCAAAATATCCATAACTCGGGCATTCATCCTTCCTTCCACTTCCTCCATCCCTACTTCAACTGTCTTTCTCTTTTCAGTCATTGGTACAACAGAGTGTTGGAGTGGCAGAGTTACTTGGAGTTTCTTGATAATATCACCGTGTGACAAGACTTTGTTGAGGGGTTTTAGCAATCATCAAGGTCACATCTTTCGATCCTTCCCCTCAAAGACTTCCCTTTCTTTTCTCTTAATACTTCATCACCGTCTTTCCCTTCACAAATGCTCCTCCTTCTCAACTTGAGGATCCCTTCGTAGCCTTTAGGGTATTCCTCTTCCCCCTTTTTGGCATCATCAAATGAGAGAGAACCCAGAAACAAACTAGCAAGCGGGGAAGTTGAGTCTGCTGATAGCCGAGTTCTGCTTCGAGTCTGCTGCGGAGTATGCTACACGAAACTTAGAGTGAGTAGCGTTGGATTCAGCTTTAATCAACTTCATCTCGGCCATGAGAAGAGGAATTTTCGATCCATGTTTTCTTCCATATGCGGGAGCTCATTCTTATTTTGCTCACGCAGCAGACTTTATCTCGGATGTGAGATTCATGCATTTGCTCAATGTGTTCTTTCAATTTTGTCTTTGCATCGGCATTCTCATTTCGCCGGACAACGACTTGTTGAACAATGTTACGAAATATCTAGCTTGTTCCACACGCATTGTTTCTTTGTTGTTGCCACCACTCCCGGATTCTCGACTATTATGCCTCTCAAGTCGGCGGTGAGGTTGGCATCCCTGTTATCGATCTCATGTCCATCGAGGCCTGGTGCCTCTCCATTCGTTCAATTTCAAAAATATGCTTTGAACACCTCCCGAACTTAAATTTGTTCCATCTGTTTTTTTGACGGCCAAGTAGCGTCAAAATCATAGTCACCGAACGATGGTGTCGATGGAATGACGAGGATCTGGATGTGCGTGGAAGCGCTCGAGATCTCTTTCGATTCTTTAGGAGGGTCGGGTACCTCCGAGAGAGAAGAAATGATTCTACAAAGGGATCATCACGGGCAACTGGGATTTGTTCAATGATGAGTGGTGCTCGTGAAGTCCTCTCGAGAAGTCGATCTGCTACGGCTTGGGGAGCCCGAGCGGTGGACTACGATTCGGCTACGTGCATTGTGAAATCGACCCGACTTGTTGAGCCTCACTGTCTCAACAACCGTTGGTCTCGATTGATTTATCCAAATTAGTTGAGTCCTCGGCCTTGCTCGAAGCGTCATCGACGATGATGATATTTCCATGGGTGGCTCATCATCAAAGGTGAAAGTTTGGCGAGTAGTCTTGAGGTCGGACTTACTCGTGGTTGGAACATCCTCACCAGTCTTTTGGATCGATCCACGGGGGATGACTCGGCTTCATCGTCTCCTTCCGATCCCGGAAAGGTTACATCGGGATGATCTTTGGAATCGTGAAGCGCACTTATCTCCTTTTACGATGGATCAATGATAACAGGGAGGGATGTTCGTTACTAGCTTCTTTACCAGGAAGTCTCAACCTCTCGTTGGCCTTCATTACCTCCTACGATCTCAACTACGAGAGGCCTTGGACATCCCTTTCGACAATGTGTCAGGTATGTCTTAGGGTCTTCTGCGGTGGCATCCATTAGAGTCTCAACTCCATGGATTGCACTTTCGTCGCCAGTGTTAACTCACGGTACATTCCTTCCTCGTGCCTCGACCATCGCGCGTCATTAGCCTTGGAGCGGTTGGCACCTCGGTTGAGACAGTCTCAATCTGTTGGAGCCTCGTTGATGACAACTTGTTGTGTACTTTGTGTTTGTTCCTTCTCCACTTCGCCTTCTAGATTCATTGTGGAGACAGTGCGAAGATCCTCCGACCTTGCTGCGGTGGAGGGAGTTTCCCCCTCACGGCACACCACCGAGTGACTTGGTATGGGGTCACTCGTCTCAGGACTCCCTTTGTTCCCACTTGAGTATTCACCGTTGTTGGGCGGTGGTAAGACACCTTCATTAGGGGTTGGCTTGATAGGGTCCCCACTATCCCGTTCATCACCAATTCCCTTAATTCATTCTTCCGAGTGAGCCAAGTGGTGGCGGCAACAACAATGGCAATATCTTTGCACCACTCCCATTGGGTCTATCTCACTGTGTTTTGGAGGACTCTCCTAGTCCTCCATCATTCTTTGCTCATGAAGGATTACGGATTCTTCCATTACTTCTTGCATTTGCAACTCTTACGTAGCGGCAAGAGGGTCCAGATCCTCATCATTTTTCGATAGGGCGTCAAGGTGAGGATGTGTATGTTACTGTAGTGCCGGTGATAGGGCGAGATCTTGGCCTTCTCACGTGCCTCTGCGTCCTCATTTGCTTTAGCCCATTCATTTTCTTTTTTCGAATCTGCAGTATATTGATGCAATTATCCTTGTCAAGGGCTTGCGACTGTGTCCACCTCAAGAAATCTGAAGAGTTCTTCTTCTTCAGCAGTAAACTCTGGATTTTCAAATGCTCTCTGCATAGGCTCAGCTTCCATTTTCTCCACTCTCGCAGACAATTTTGTATGTCTGGATACAATGGAGAGTACATGATCACATCGTCTTCATCATTTTCTTGCTGGCCCTCGTTTCCAGAAATTAGGGGTAGCAGACTTCGTTGCGCGACATCTTCAGCAGCCTCTGTTACAGGTGGAGAAACAACTCTGTCAACAGGTGATTCGGTTGTCTCAGGTGTGCCTTGTTCCTCAGTTGTTCTGTCTACAACTGTGTCTTCGAGTTGCCTCTGCTAATCAGCCTCATCAATCACTTCTGGAGACTCCGCTTCTCCGGCAGTCTCGGGTATCTTCTCCAGCTGAGTGGCTGACTTAGCCGGTTTCTCAAGCTCGGAACACTTGAAAAGTCTTCTTCTTCTTCTTGTTTGAACCGGAGGGATTTACTGGTTCGACAAGGTTTCTTCCGAGTCTTGGGGCGGGGTCGGTCTTTGTCGTCTTTTTTCGAGGAGTGGCCGTCTTAGCTTATCGATTCTCCTCTTCTTGACGACCGGAGAAGGTATTTGGGATTCCTTCTCTGCTGCGCAGGGGCGGGAGACACGGCAGGCGAGGCGGAGTGACTCGAGCTGCGAGCGGGAGAAGCGATTTGTTTTTCTTTGTTGCGGGGCAACAATCTTCTTAGCATTCTGCGGGGACATCGATCTTCTTAGCATTGCGGGGCAACAACCTTCTTCTTTGGTGGAGAGGGGGCAATTTGTATCTTGGGGGTCGGTGATTCCCCCTCACTTGTATAATATCTCTTGGAGTAGGCTCTCTTACGTGCGCCGAGAGGTTTGATCGGAACATTCTCTTGTTTACATGGAACGCATTTCCATGTCGAAGAGGACTTTCTTCACTTCCATCATTCGGCCAATTACCAGGCCATATCCCGGGATCCTCCAAATGTTCCATCCTCCTTGAAGGATTTGTTCCCTACGATTGCAGCGAGTCTGCTGTAGACAAACTCGGCCATTCACACTTTGTTTTCTTCAATGATCGCGATCATTACGATCAATTTTGCTTTGACATTGGTCAAAGCCGCCAAATGATGTCTATACATTTGGCAACGATGTCCAACAATTTGTGGTAGTCCTCCTTCAAACCTCTTGTTAGGCTTTGTGTAGACTATCTTTTTCAAAGACGATCGGTCTTGGCTACTTCCTTCCAAGCGGCCCAAATCAACATCGACTTCATTGATTTCTCGGTGCTCCTTCCGTCGATAACGGCGGTGTTACGCCAAATCCTTGGCGATAATGATGAACTCCTTCCCGTGAACAGAGGATTTGATCCCCTCATCGTGAATCTCAGCATTCACGTAGAACTTGGCGACCTCTTCCACATAGGTCATCGGAAACTCCATCGTCAGAAATGGTTTTAGCCCAGACGTTTCTAGTTTGTCAACGATCTTCTTTACGAGGGCGTCATCAGACCCCTGTTTGACCATACCCTCGAAATCCACAGTAGACCCGGTGTGGATTTGCTTTCCTAGCTTGACAAAATCATGAGTAGATGTCATTTTTCAGTATTTCACCGAACGAAAATTAGAGGGTGATTTGAAGACTGATAGGGTTTTGAGAGAGAGTTTTTGCCTTTGCTTTTGAGAGAGAGAAATGAACAGTTTTTGGTAATGTGTGAGAGAAACGGACGAAAGAGTTTAAGTATGGTTCATGAAAGGACGTGCGTGGGTTTTGAAATGTGATCGAAATCAACGGCTTAGATTTTGCACGCCGATTAGCATTTAATGTCTCGTATTTAATGCGGCATCATTTATATCCAATAATAAGCTTGGTGTGCGGCTTTTGCACATGTACGTCATAATTATCTTGATGTCATTCTTAAAAACATTCCCGCTTAGTAAAAAAACGCATTGCGTTTTTAGCATTTTGCTCATAAATGACTCGGCTTGTCCCTTAGGCCGATTTAACTCTTTTCTTCTCATATGTAAATACTCACCGTCGACTAACTCGATGTCTGACTATCTTTCCGATACGGCTGATTTACTCAGCTGATTTAAGAGTTCAGCTCTTTTTCCTCTCTTCGTACTTTAATTTTTTTTGTTTTTTTGAGTTTTATGAGTGTCAACTCAGCTCAATTAATCCTAACTCATGCTTGAGTTCTTCAAATCTTGACTCACATAATGGTTTTGTGAATATGTCGAAACCGCTTGTCGGTTGATATATATTCAAGATGATGTCCTTCTTTTCAACATGATCTCTTATGAAGTGATATCGACTGACAATATGCTTTGTTCTTGAGTGCAACACAGGATTTTGAGTGATTGCAATTGCACTTGTGTTATCACACATGATTGGAATTTCCTTTTCTTCAACTTCATAGTCTCTCATTTCTTTGTCTCATCCATAGGACTTGGGCACAACAAGCGCCCATTGCTTGTATTCATGTATTTCGTTGTAGAGGTGGCTATTGAATTTTGCTTTTTGCTAAACCAGAAATTAGCTTTGTTTCCAAGCATTTGACATGTGTCCGAGGTGCTCCTCTTGTCAACTCTACATCCAAAGATAGTCGAGTTTGAATAGCCAATTAGCTTGAATCAACCTTCCTTTGGATACCATAAGCCAACTTCTTGGCTTCCTTTCAAGTATCTCAAGATCCTCTTGGCTGCATCATACGGCTTTCCTTTGGAGCAAATTGAAATCTTGCACATACACCTACGACAAAGGTGATGTCCGGCCGCTTCTTTGTAAAGATAGAGCAATGATCCAATGAGTGATTTGTATCTTGTTTGATTCTGACGACTTGCCATCCGCATCCGTGTCCATTTTGACGATGTATTCATTGGTATTTTTATCAAGACTTCTCTTCCATACCAAATTTCTTCATTAAATCTCTGGTGTATTTTGTTTGACTTATGAAGGTTCCATCCTCCAAATTTGTTTCACTTGGTGTCCAAGGAAGAATGTCGACTCTCCCATCATGCTCATTTCGAATTTGCTTTGCATGAGGTTTGAAAATTTATCACCACGACTCTTTGTTTGTGGATCCAAAAATAATGTCATCCACATATATTTGAACAAGCAATATACTCTTCGCATCTTGAATTAAAGAGTGTTCTATCCACTTTGCCTTTTATGAATCCATTCTCGATCGGAATTGTGACAAAGTTTCATACCATGCTCGGGAGCTGTTTCAATCCATATAGAGCTTTCTTGAGTTTGTATACCATATCTCCAAGAGTCTTCGCTCAAATCCTGGAGGTTGTTCAACATACACTTCTTCTTCCAATAAACCATTAAGGAATGCACTCTTTACATCCATTTGATATACAATAAAATTCTTGTGAGTCGTGCATAGGCAAGAAACATCCTTATAGCTTCAATCTTGCTACGAGGGCAAATGTTTCATCAAAATCTATCCCTTCTTCTTGGCAATATCCTTTGGCTACTAATCTTACTTTGTTTCTTACCACGTAACCTTCCTCGTTCATCTTGTTTCAAACACCCATTTAGTGCCAATAACATTTTGATGGGTGGGTCTTTGAACCAATTCCCATACTTTATTTCTTTCAAACCGATTGACTCTTCTTGCATAGCTTGAATCCAATGTGTGTCATCCAATGCTTGTGACACATCTTTAGGCTCTATTTGTGAGATAAAGCATGTGAACATATCTTCTTGTTGAGTTCGGATCTTATTTTGACACCTTCTCTTATATCTCCAATGACTAATTCGGTGGATGGTCTCTCACCATCTTACATCAAAGTTGAAGTAAGTTAGCTGAATTCGATCGTCTGGCAAAATGTGTTGTTTTGATCGATTCTCTCGTCATCACTTAGCCGCAAATTTTCCACTTGTTTTTGAGATTCACTATCTCATCTTCATCTGGATTTATAATTACGACTTGACTTGACATAGGGACTCTTACGCATGGTTGGTTGATTCGACTTATCAACTAATTCTTCAATGTCTTCTCCATTTACATTCGGCTCATCAAACACCACATGAATGGATTCCTCTGTAACCATAGTCCTCTTGTTGAGTACTTAGTAGGCTTTGCTTTCAGTTGAGTATCCCAAGAAGATACCTTCATCAGCTTTAGCATCAAAAGCCTTCAAATTATCTTTGCCATTGTTATGGATGAAGCATTTACATCCAAATATTCTAAAATATGCAACATTTGGTTTTCTACCCGTCCAAATCTCATAGGAGTCTTTGTCGGTTAATGTCATTTTATCATGCATCTATTTAGAGTGTAGCATCTTTGTGTTTATTGCTTGACCCAAAAATCTTTTAGGTAGCCCCGCTTCGCTAACATGGTCCTTGCTGCTTCTTTGAGAGTTCTATTCCTTCTTTCTGCAACTCCATTCTGCTGTGGAGTCCTTGCTGCAGATAATTCATGACCAATACCATTTTCAATACAATATTGAGTTATTATACCATTTACAAACTCAGTTCCTCTGTCGGATCTTATTTTGATAATGGTTTGACTCTTCTCATTTTGAATCCTTTTCATCAACGTGGTAGTTTACGTAGAGTTTCTTTTTCTTCTTACACATAAATATTGTCCATGTATATCTTGAGTAGTCATCTACTACCACCAAGGTGTATTTCTTCCCACTTATCTTTGTTTGGTTCAACTGGACCAAATAGATCCATGTGTAGCGGTGCAATATTCTTGTTGAAGATGGACATGTCTTTTCTTTGAATGATGATTTGATTTGTTTTCCCATCCGCATGCATCACATACACTTTCCTTCTTGTATATCTTGAGTCCTGGAAGTCCTTCCACAAGATTGCTTCGGCAAGCTTTTTAATTGTTTTGAAATTCGGGTGACTCGAAACTTCTTGTGCCACGGCCAACTTGATTCGGTGCTCTTTTTAGCTAGTAGACAAGTGCTTGGTGTTGCGATTGACCAATCTACTACATACATGTTCTTTTGTCGCATCCTTGCAACACAACCTCATTGGATTCATGATGTCCTTGATTTGGCATATTCCCATGTTGAATCCAACATTATAGCCTTTGTCACGAGTTGGCTAATACTCGGCCAGTTAAAGTTGAGTTTTTCAACATATTCAACATCTGTGATTTCTAATCAATTTTTCTTGATGGATCCAATGCCTCTTATTTCTCCTGGAGCTTCATTTCGTCCAAATATGACTTTTGCTCCTTTGACTTCCTTGAATTTTGACAGATTTTTCTTGTTTCTGTCATATGTCCGGGAATGCCACTATCCATGTACCAGGTTTCTTCTTTACAGAGTATTTTACATTTGGAGTTTGCTTTGAGGAACTCGATTGGATTTCTTCTCAAATTTCCTCTCAAAGACACTCAACTGGGCCGTTTTCCTTTTCCCTTATATCCAAGGCCGCTTTGCTTGTGATTGTGCTTTGGAATAAATGTGAGTGCACTATTTGGAGTTTTGGATTTTGAGATACTTCATTACTTGAAGATCTTTTTTCCAAAATCACTTTTGGAGCTTGACATAGCACGAGAGGAATTAAATCCTAAGCTGTCTTGTCTCCACATTCTCTTTGACTCATAATAAGATCATCCAATGATTTAGATGCCTTAGTAAATGAGGCAATCACATTTTGAGGTCATTCTCCCTCTTTTCTATAGCGATTATCTCTGCTATTAGCTTAAGCATTTTCAAATTTTTATAATTTCATTCTCATCGGCTATTTGACTTAGGGTACTCGGCTCCTTAGTCACCGTGAGTTTTGGCATTTAAGCGGTAGGCTGTTTTCCTCATTTATAAGTGTGTGTGAGGATTTAATGTGTTCAAAGTCTTTCATCATTTTGCCTAATGAATCATAAAGATCGAGTGGGTGATGAGATGTGTGTGTCACGATCACTATTCTTGGACTCGAGTGTGATGAATTTGAGTGTACCTCATCTTCTTGGTCGAGGTTGGTCTTGTTCCTTGGCCATCAAACATATCAATGCTTCTTCTTGAGTCACTTAAGTAGTCGGCTTCACTACTCTCGAATCACCATTGTGTGTTTTTGACTTGGTTGTCTCGTGATCTCTGCGGCCAGCATTGCCTTTTTCTTTTCTTGTCTTCTTTCTCTGAAGACTTATCTTTCTTCATCATTCCTGTATTTGTTGACTACAGGATATGGGCAATCAATGGCATAGTGACCTGGTTGCCTGCAGTTCCAGCATAGATTTTCAACCTTTTGATCAGCTATTTCCATTCTTGGATTCTCAACCCTGTGATATTCAACTTTTTGATGCTATGCTCTCTTGGTTGGCCTATCTTCCCTTGTCTTGGAGGGAGCTGAGTGTCTTCTGGAGGATTCGCCCTTGCCTCTTTTGTAGTTCTTATTGAAGAAATTATTAAACCTTTTAACCATGAGGGCTATTTCCTCTGGGTCAATGAATTCTTTGACCTCAGCTCTCTTGCCATCCTTAACAATTAGAGCAACTGTTTTGGGTACAGCTGTCTCTTCCTGGTCTTTTCTTCTCAGCTCAAATTCGTAGGGTTTGAGATATGAGAATAGCTCATGGTTGGATGTCTTGGTTAGGTCCATGGAATGTCTTAGTGCCATGACCTTCATTTCCCATTCAGCTGGGAGACTTCTTAGAATCTTCATACACATTTCCTTCTTTGTATATTCTTTTCCAAGTGCAGATAGCTCGTTGGTAATTTCTATGAACCGAGCATCCAGTTGATCCAAGGTCTCTCCTGCGATCATTTTGAAATTCTCAAATTTCTGTACAACAACTGATAATTTATTTTTCTTGATTTGCTCTGAGCCTTCACAAATCAATGTTAGCTTGTCCCATATTTCTTTAGCCGTTTTGCACGATTTGACTTTATTGAACATGGCTTTGTCCAAGGTTTTGTAAAGAATGTCCTTGGCCACATTGTCCAGGTTATATCTTTTTTTGTCATCATTTGTCCATTCAGCTCTTGGTTTTTCAACCATAGCTGGTCTGGGAGCAACATCCTCTTCACCTTCAGCTGCAACTCTCCTTACAGCTGTGTTCACTTTTAAAATTTGCAGTGGCCCATCCTCTATCACTATCCACATCTCATCATGTAATGCTAATAGATGAGCCTGTATACGAATTTTCCAATCATCAAATTCTTCAATTGTGAACATAGGAATGCATGTCAAATTTGCTTCCATGATAACAACTTTTGCTGGTAAAAAGAGTTTTGAAAGATCAAGTACTAAATCAGACTTTGAAAAATTTGGAGATCAAGTTCAGTGACCAGTGCGGAAGGCTCAATGAACCAACCGCTCTGATACCACTTGTTGGTCCCAAGGGGTGTGAGTGTAAGGTTTAGAAGGGGGGGTTGAATAAACATTACCAACTTTTCCGTTTTAGTCTTTTTAAATATTAAGAGTTAATACTTCACAAATTTGTGTCCTTGGTGGACACTAATTTAGTTAATCGATGGAGTTAGTCACTCAACAGACTCGAGTGAGCCGTTGATAGAATAACTCAAATTGTTAAGACTAAAGACTTAACTCAATTGTGGTTTGTTTTCAGCGGAAGACTTAACACCCTTGAATTTGGTTTGGTTTGATTTAATACTTGGTTTTAGCACTTAGAGATTATCAAGTGGATAACAAATTTATCAGCAGAGTTAAACAAATAAGATGCGAGAAATTAAAGTGTTGTAATGTAAATGACACGATAAGTTTTTATAGAGGTTCGAAGATGGGGTAATTCTTCTACTCCTCTCTTCTCCAACTCCTGGAGGAATCCACTAAGTATTGATCGATATACAGTGGTAAGTCCGGATACAAGTCTTGATCACACACTGACTTGATCCTTTGGGACTCGATCCGGAGATGCCTTGGTCACGCAAACTGGCTTCTCATACGACTCAGCTTCTTCACAGGGCAACTGCCTTGCTACTACAGCCCACTTGCTCAAGCTTCTTGGATTTGATCACGAAGCCCTCCAAAAACTTGAGACTGGTTCGACCTTGAACCTACCTACAATCCTCCGTGGAATGTAGACCCCTTGATTCTTCAAAAATTTCCTCTTCAACTGATTGAAGTTATCTTTTCTTCACAGGTGAGTGTTGGATTGATTTTTTTCGTAATGTAGGCTTGAGGATTGATCTTGAATGATTTGAGAATATTTTAGGTTACGGTCAAATGTTTGTTTGAATGTTCATGGTTCAGGTAACCTTCTCTCAGAGTTATTCCTCAGTCTTTTATAGTGATCTTTCAAAAATCTGCCCGTTGAAGAGATAGGCTTATTTTTGAAAGTCACTTGTGGTCGTTGGCTTGTCTTGTTGCGATCCTTGGAATTTCCATTTCCTCGTATGAATGATTATTCACTTTTCGAGTTCGACATGGTGCGATGCTTCCCATTGGTTTATTCCTCTTACACGCTTAAGGCGAACCGAGCACTTCAAGAAAGCGTATGGAGGTATTACTTGTTTAAGTAATTCTCTTGATTTACGTACAACGGATCTCTTTCGATTGTCTTGACTTGACCGCATTTTCTTCACATCCCCAGGTGACTTGAGTCGATTTCAATCATTTGATGACTCTTCATCATTTTCGATCTTGAGACTTGGGCATCTTGAGTTGACTTGACCGATACTTCACTCACCGTTGCATCTCGATTGCACCTTGATCGAGTTCCCATCTTCTCTTCTTTGCCATACTCAAATGTCTTGCAATGAGTCTTCCTTCTATGTTCCAATTGTCTTCTTGCATGTTTAGGCATAGGCGACTTAACTTTCGGCTTGACCCGATACTATCTATTACAATTCGATTTTACAACAAAAATGGGGTGCCAACTTCCTATTCTAAGTTTTACATGGCATTCATCAAAATCTACAAAATGATTTCCCAACGAAACAACCAGTGTCAGAATTGAGAGATCGGGAGTTTCTTAGATCGGGTCATATTATCGAAGATTTATCAAGGATTTCTCCAAGATAGCCGGACCACTCACTCCACTAACCCAGAAGCAAGTCAAGTTTTAGTGGAATGACAAGTGTGAGCCTAGTTTCCAAGAACTGAAGAAACGACTTACTACAGCTCCAGTCTTAGCCCTTCCGAGGGGAACAGAAAACTTTGTCGTATACAGTGATGCATCAAATGAAGGGCTAGGAGCAGTGCTCAGGCAGAAAGGAAAGGTCATTGCTTATGCATCACGAAAGCTCAAGCCGTATGAGGCCAATTACTCGATGCACGACCTGGAACTTGCAGTGATAGTATTCGCGTTAAAAAAATGGAGACACTATCTCTATGGAGCAACATTCACGGTTTTCATAGATCACAAGAGCCTAAAGTATCTATTCTCTTAGAAAGACCTCAATCTGAGGCAATGGAGATGGATGGAGTTAATTGAGGAGTATCACTTCGATATTCAATACCATCACGGGAAAGCTAACGTAGTAGCTGACGCCTTGAGCAGAAAGGCAAGTTTAGCCAGACTAATGATTCGAGAGTGGAAATCATTAGAAGAGCTAAGCAATTGGAACCCGACGAAAACCAATACTCAGATTTAATGTGCTAACATTTCGGTTAAACTCGATCTGCTAAACAAGATCAAGGCAGCACAGGAGACAAATGTGCATCTTCAAAAGCTAAAAAAGAAGATACTTAAAGGAGAGAGATCAGAATTCTCAGTACCCGAAGATGGGATTATTAGATTCCAAAATCGAGTTTGTGTACCGATTGACGAGGAGATCAGAAATAGAATCCTAGCAGAGGCACACCGCTCGAAGTACACTATACATCCTAGAGGAAACAAGATGTATAAGGACTTGAAATGAAATTATTAGTGGGTAAACAGGAAGAACCAGGTAGCGGAGTTCGTTGCGAGATGTTTGACTTGTCAACGAGTAAAAGCAGAACACCAACGACCATCTGGTTTACACATAATGATGGACTTCGTGACGGATCTACCGAGGACCAGAGGAGGCCATGATGCTATATGGGTAGTCATAGACCGACTCACGAAATCTGCACACTTCTTACCCATCAAGAAAACTGACAGCTTGTAGAAGTACTTGCATGAGGAATCAGACAGAGATCTGAGGTTTGATTCCAGATTTTGGAAGTACTTGCATGAGGAATTGGGTATCTCGCTATGTTTCAAAACGGCAGCACACCCACAAATTGATGGACAGTCTGAGCGAACGATTCAAACCCTAGAAGATATGCTACGAGTTTGCACATTAGATTTCCAAGGAAGTTGGGATTCGCACTTACCGTTGGCCAAGTTCGCCTATAATAACAGCTATCAAGCCATGATTGGGATGGCACCCTATGAGGCACTATATAGGCGAAAGTGTAGATCCCCATTACACTGGGAGATTGATGACCAATGGACTCCACGTCTCCCTTGATTCCAAAGGTTGACCTAGTTCAGGAGGCCATGGAGAAGGTCAAGCTGATCAAGGAACGGATCCGCACAGCTCAGAGCTGCCAAAAGAGTTGCGCGGACAAGAGGAGAACATATTTGGAATTTGAGGTCGGAGATGAAGTATTTCTCAGGCTCCCGCCACGGAAAGGATTGATCAATCCGAAAAAAGGAGACAAGTTGAGTCCGAGATATGCTGGACCTTACAAGATTTTGTAGAGGATCGGGAAGTTAGCCTACCGACTTGAGTTACCAGCACAATATGCGGGAATGCATGATGTATTTCACGTATCAAGATTGAAGAAGTCTCGAACATATCCCGAGCATATCATCACTCGTGATACTCCTCCTCTGATGGAGAATTTATCCTACACCGAGAAGCCGATCCAGATTATTGAACAACAGATACGTCAGTTGCGTAAGAGAGAGCTTCAGAATGTTAAAGTGGTGTGGCAGAACCACAACCGAGACGAAGACGCAACGTGGGAAATGGAAGAAGACATGAGGAATCAGTATCCAGAGCTATTCTGAAGAGAATATGGGGACCAAATTCTTTTAAGATGAGAGGATGTGAAGCCCTCGATTTTATTCAAGCGTGTATTTATTTCACTTATCGTCTATGTACTATTTTGACTATTTTACCGCATCACTTTGACGGGTAAATATTATTAATAAATATATTTTGCATTTAATTTCATTGTATTTATTACTTGTGATCATGATCATTTATTAATTCTATTTCACATTAATGATCACTTGATTGAACATTATTATTATTTGTGAATTTATTAGTCACCTTAGAATTTTAAGAGACTATTTATTTTAGAGACTTAGACCTTATAGAATTAAGAATATGATTTAGAATAGGTGATCATGAGACTTATAAGTGATCAAGGAAATCACTATTTATTTGGAGATTGATATTATTCATCTATTATCATCAATTTTGGGACCAAAAACAAATATATGGATACCACATTTATACTTAAGGTGGACGTCCAAATGGCGTATTTTGGAGTAGAAATACCATCCAACTCTTGTACACATACACTTTATGTATTCATCTTGTGTATAATTATACCGTTTTACAAGAATTATACACATCATCTTATACCACAATTTGTTTTTATCATTAATTCCCCAACATATTCCCACTCACATTTAACTATTCCATTCAAACATTCCATTCAAACCTCCCATTGTGCCCATACCTTTGACCACCAAAATGTCTCCCATGCAAGAAGCAAAATTTCAAGACTTGAAAAAAAAAATTCACCTCTCACTCTCTTGTGTAGTACACGGCCATATGGCCTCTTTGGAGACCAAATTTTGTTACAATTTTCATTCTTCCCAACTCTAAGACTTGAAGATCCTCTCACTTCTCTCTAGACATTCTCCTTTTCTCTCTACAAACTCTTCTTCATATCTTCAAAACCTAACCAAAATTTCAAGAACTCCTTCCCTTTTTCTTCATAAATTTCGAAATCTACCCTACTACAAGGTAAGAATTTTGTTCCTCCTCTTGTCTTGATATCACCTAGCTCATCCTCTTCACTTCCTAATTTAAGTTTGAAATTTTGATTTTGATGTACATAGAAGACTACTTGGAGACATGCAAGCCTTGTGATCATCTTAACAAGACTTGAAGAGAAATTGTTGGAAAATTGGACTATAAGGTAAGAAATTGGATTTTTAGTATATTTTCTTCTTCTCTTTCTATTTTCCAAATTTTGATACTCCATTTTCATTTTTGGAGTTTTAGAGGCTGACCTTGAAGGTTGTTATTAAGGGTGACCAAAAGCTTAAATTTTGAAGCCATTACTAGTCACACTTTACTCACTACACAAGGTAAGTGTAGTATTTCCAATTCTTTTCCCCTTCTTCTTCTCCTTAAATTTTCAACCTAATTTTCTAACTCCTATATTTTTTTTTATATTCCTTGACTTAGGGGCTGACCTAAGTCGCTTCTTCTTCAAGAGTGATTTATTCCATTTTTCACCAATCAATTAATTTTTAAGGTGGGTGGAAAAATCCTTTCAACTTCTAGGTGGTTTTATTTAAATGCATGTAGTATTTTAATTTTGAGCACTTGAGATATATATTATGTATTGCATGTCAACTTCATGTACCAAGTTATAAAAATTCTCAAGTGTTGCTCAAAAATGCTATTTATTGAAATTTAGATCCATGCATGTACACTTTATTGTTGTATTTGATGAATTATTGTATGAATTGGACATGCATATTTATGATCCTTGAAATCCATGTTTTGTATAACTTATAACCTGGACAAGTCGAGCATAATTGAATAAAGTTTAATTTTTGGACTTAAAATGCAAAAATGGAAAGTTGGTGGACTAAAATTGCAAGAAAATAAAACTTGTTGGGACTTAAAATGCCATGTAAAATTTAGACTAGAAAGTTGGCACCCCATTTTTCTTGTAATTCGTATTGTAATAGATAGGGATGTACTAGCTGAGTCAACTCAACTACATTTGGACATACAAGAAGTCAACTGAAGACTGGGATGAAGACTCCGCTGGGAAGCAGCTGAGTATAGCAAGGAAGAGAAGTGAAGAACTCAACTGAAGAAGTATCAGCTATGATACAGCTGCGTGAAGTGTCAGTCAAGTCAACTCAAGATAGCCAAGTCTCAAGTTGAAGTGACAGATGAGTCTTTCAATGATTGGAGCACACTAGAGTCACCTGGGGAAAAGGCAGTCAAGTCAAGACAACGGAAAAGAATCCGTTGCACAGAAGTCAAGAATATTACCTAAACAAGTAATACTTCCATGCTGCCATGTCTTAAAGTGTTGAGTCCCAGAAGCGTGCAAAAGGAATAAACAAATGGGAAGCACTGCACCTTGTGTCAGTCTCTGAAAAGGTGAATGTTCATTTAATACGAAGAAATGTCAATATCAAGGACTGCAACAAGACAAGCCAATGAACACAAGTGACTTTTGAAATCAGCCTATCTCTTCAACGGGCAGATTTTTTAAAGTTCACTATAAAAGGCTGAGGAATCACTTTGAGAAAAGGTTACCTGAACCACAAGAAATTAAGCCATTATTTGAGTTGTAACCTGCAAAAATATTCTCAAGTTCTTCAAGCAAATCCTCAAGCCTAAACCTCGAAGGAAATCGATCCAACACCAAGCTGTGAAGGGAAGACAACTTCATACTGTTGAAGAGGAAACTTTTGAAGAATCAAAAGGGGTCTACATTCCAAAGAGGATTGTAGAAAGGTTCAAGGTCGAACCAGTTTCAAGTCATTGTAGGGCTTCGTGATCAAATCCAATAAGCTTGAGGAAGTGAGTCAGTGTAGCAAAGCGCAATACCTGTGAAGAAGCCGAGTCGTCGAGAAGCCACCGTGTGTGACCAAGGCATCTCGGTCGAGTCCCAAAGGATCAAGTCACCGTGTGATCAAGACTTGTATGTCGGATTAATAACCACTCGTACTCACGATCAATACTTAGTGGATTCCTCCAGGAGTTGGAGAAGAGAGGATTAGAAGAATTACCCCATCTTCGAACCTCTATAAAATTTATTGTGTCATTTACATTTCAGCATTTATTTTCTGCATATCATTTAATATCTGCTGATAATTTGCTATCCAACTGATAATTAACAAAGTGCTAAAACCAAGTGTTAAAACAAACTTAAACCAAATTCAAGGGTGTTAAGTCTTCCGCTGAAAATCTCATCACAGCCAAGTTAAGGTTTAGACTAAACAGCTGACTTATTCTATCAACAGCTCAATCGAGTCTATTGAGTGGCTAACTCTGTTGGTTAACTAACATAGTTGTCCATTAAGGACATAGCTGTGTATTTAACTCTGTAATAATTAAAAGGACTAAATTCGAAAAGTTGGTAAGGTTTATTCAACCCCCCTCCCTTTTAAACCTTACTCACACCCCTTGGGACCTACAAGTGATATCAGAGCGGTTGGTTCATTGAGCCTTCAGCACTGGTTACTGAACTAGATCTCCAATCTCTAAAAGAAGTTTTTAACACTTGTTCTTTCAAAAGCCATTTTTTTGTCAAAGTTATTATCATGGAAGCAAATTTGACACGCATTCCTATGTTCACCATTGAAGAATTTGATGACTGGAAAATATGTATGCAGGCTCATCTATAGGCTTTACATGATGAAATGTGGATAGTGATAGAGGATGGGCCACTGCAAATAATGAAGGTGAACACAACAGCAAGGAGAGATGCTGCAGCTGAAGAAGAGGAGGCTGCTCCTCCTAGACCAGCTATGGTTGAAAAACCAAGAGCTGAATGGACAAATGATGACAGAAAAAGATACAACTTAGACAATGTGGCCAAGGATATACTTTACAAGACTTTGGACAAAGCCATGTTCAATAAAGTCAAATCTTGCAAAATAGCCAAAGAAATCTGGGATAAATTAACCTTTTTTTGTGAAGGATCTGAGCAAATTAAGGAAAACAAATTATCTGTTGTTGTTCAAAAATTTGAAAATTTTAAAATGCTTGAGGTGAGACAATGGATCAGTTGGATGCTAGATTCACTGAAATAATGAATGAGCTCTCAACACTTGGGAAAGAATACAAACAGAAGGGGATGTGTATGAAGATACTGAGGAGTCTCCCAGCTGAGTGGGAAATGAAGACCATGGCTCTAAGGCACTCGATGGACCTATCAAAAACATCCAATCATGAACTATTCTCAGACCTCAAAGCTTATGAGTTTGAGATGAGAAGAAAGGATCAAGAGGAGATAGATGTACCCAAAACAGCTGCACTCATAGTCAAGGAAGGGAAGAGAGCTGAGACCAACGAAATCATAGACCAGGAGGAAATTGCCTTGATAGTTAAAAGATTCAACAAGTTCTTCAACAAGAACTACAAAAGAAACAAAGGTGAATCCTCCAGAAGGCATTCAGCTCCCTCCATGTCAATGGAAGATAGGCCACCAAAGAGAGCTGAGTATCAAAAGATCGAATATCAAAGAGATGACAATCCAAAAAATGAGAGAGCTGATCAAAAAGTTGAAAACCTGTGTTGGAATTGCAGACAACCAGGACACTTTGCTATTGACTGTCCATATCCTGTAGTCAATAAATACAGGAATGAAGAAGAAAGAAAAGTCTTCAGAGAAAGAAGACAAGAAAAGAAAAGAGCAATGTTGGTACATTGAGACTACCGATTCAACCAAGTCAAAAAGAAGCGGACTCGAGAGAGCGCGGTGACTACTCAAGTGACTCAAGAAGAAGAAGCCTTAACTGTCTAATGGCTAAGGAACAAGATCAACCTTTGACCAAGAAGATGAGGTACACTCTAACTCATCTCATTCAGATTCTAGTGATAGTGATTGTGACACACACACTTCATCACCTACTGATCTTCATGATTCATTAGGCAAAATGATGAAAGACTTTGAGCACATTAAATCCTCACACTCACTATTAAATGAGGAAAACAGCCAGCTCAAAAGCCAAAACTCACAGCTCACTAAGGAGCTGAGTACTCTAAGTCACATAGCGATGAGAACAAAGAGCTGAAGGCTGAAAATGCTAAACTAACAGCAGAGATAGCTGCTATAGGAAAGAGAGAAAATGATCTCAAAAATTTGATTGTTTCATTCACAAAGGCATCTAAATCATCAAGTAATGAAGCATCTCAAAACTCTAAGACATCAAATGTTGCACACACATCAATTCCAAAGCACAATCACAAACAAACTGGCCTTGGATATAAAGGGAAAGGAAAACAACCAGTTGAGTATGCTGAAAGGACAACTGAGAAGAAATCCAGCAGAGTTCCTCAGCAAACTCCAAACAGGAAATACTCTGTGAAGAAGAAACAGAGCTACCAAAATCCCCAGAAGCTCTATCAAAGAAACACAAATGATGGGAATGGTAGAAACTACCCAAGCCAAGCTGATTGGAACAATATGAAATATCAGCAAAGATCTATGGAATACATGCCTAAATGGCAAAGGCCTAGAACTCAGCAAAGGCCATTCCAAAGACAAAAGAGCTATTATCAGCACACATATGCACCCAAGCACTACACTCAGAGATATCACAACCACCCAAAGAAGGCAATTGCTAAAACACACACACATGCATACAGACAAAAGAGACAGTTGTGTGAACCCAAAGCCCCCAAGCAATTTGCCAAAGTGAATTATGATTATGGCACAGATAGATGGCAACCTCTTAGAGACAAATCATTTGGCTATAGGTTGGTTGGATCATCTTACAGCACTAACCCCTCAGGACCCAGACAAGTATGGGTATCTAAAAACTAATTTCCTTGATTGCAGGTTCAAAGAACAGCTGAGTGCCAAGGAACCTGGTACATGGATAGTGGCTGTTCCAGACACATGACAGGAAACAAGAAAAATCTATCAAAATTCAAGGATATTAGAGCGCAAAAGTCATATTTGGAGGAAATGAAGCTCCAGGGGAAATTGGAGGCACTGGATCCATCAGGAAAAATGGATTAGAAATCACAGATGTTGCATACGTTGAAGGCCTCAACTTCAATTTGTTAAGCATCAGCCAACTCTGTGACAAGGGCTACAATGTTGAATTCAACATGGGAGTATGCCAAATCAAAGACACTGAATCAAATGAAGTAGTGTTGCAAGGATCCAGACAAAAGAACATGTATGTAGTAGATTGGTCAACTGCCACACCAAGCACTTGTCTGCTAGCAAAGAGTACAGCCGAATCAAGTTGGCTGTGGCACAAGAAGCTGAGTCACCAAAATTCCAGACAATCAACAAGCTTGCAAGGAGTAATCTTGTAGAAGGATTACCAGACTTAGTGTACAAGAAAGAAAGTGTTTGTGATGCATGCCAGATGGGAAAGCAGATCAAATCATCATTTAAAGAGAAGTCAAGTCCATCCTCAACAAGGATATTGCATCTGTTACACATGGATCTATTTGGCTCAGTTGAGCCAGCCAACATAAGTGAAAAGAAATACACTCTAGTAGTGGTGGATGATTATTCAAGATATACATGGACAATCTTCATGTGTAAAAAGATGGAAACCTTGCAGAAGTTACCACAACTGATTAAAAAAGTTCAAAATGAGAAGAGTCAAACCATTATAAAGATAAGATTTGATAGAGGAATTGAGTTTGTTAATGAGAAGAGTCAAACCAGGGAGAAAGCCAAATGTTGGATATTTTAGAATATTTGGATGTAAATGCTTTGTCCACAAAAATGGCAAGAACAATCTAAAGGCTTTTGATGCTAAAGCTGATGAAGGTATCTTTTTGGGATACTCAGCTGAAAGCAAATCCTATAGAGTGCTGAACAAAAGGACAATGGTCACAGAAGAGTCTATCCATGTGGTGTTTGATGAACCTATTTTAAATGGAAAAGACATTGAAGAGTTAGCTGATAAGCTGAATCAGCCAACCATGCAGAATAGTCCCTATGTTGAAGCTGAAGCTGGAGTGATTAATCAATGTGAAGATGAGATAGCTGAATCTCAAAGACAGATGGAAAATTTACAGCTAAGTGAAGATGAAAGAGCTACTCAAGATAACACAGCTGCAAGACGACTCAACCCAGCTAACTTACTCCAACCTGATGTGAGATGGCTGAGAGACCATCCACCAGAGCTAGTCATTGGTAATGTAAGAGATGGTGTAAGAACCAGATCCAGAGCTCAACAAGAAGCAATGTTCACTTGTTTTATTTCCCAAATAGAACCTAAAGATGTGTCCCAAGCATTGGATGACACACATTGGATTCAAGCCATGCAAGAAGAGCTGAATCAATTTGAGAGAAATAAAGTATGGGAATTGGTGCAAAGACCAACCCTTCAAAATGTTATTGGCACAAACTGGGTGTTTAGAAACAAGATGAATGAAGAAGGTTCTGTGGTAAGGAACAAAGCAAGATTGGTAGCTAAAGGGTATTGCCAAGAAGAAGGTATAGATTTTGATGAAACATTTGCTCCTGTTGCAAGATTAGAAGCAATAAGGATGTTTCTTGCCTATTCTGCACACAAGAACTTCATTGTATATCAAATGGATGTAAAAAGTGCATTCTTGAATGGATTATTGGAAGAAGAAGTCTACGTTGAACAACCTCCAGGATTTGAGCAGAAGACTCTTGGAGATAAGGTGTACAAGCTCAAGAAAGCTCTATATGGATTGAAACAGACACCTAGAGCATGGTATGATACATTATCTCAATTTACGACAGATAATGGATTCACCAAAGGCAAAGTGGACGAAACACTCTTGAAATTCAAGATGGAAAGAGTATACTTTGCTTGTTCAAATATATGTGGATGACATTATTTTTGGATCCACAAATAAAGAGCTGTGTGATAAGTTCTCAAACCTCATGCAAGGCAAATTTGAAATGAGCATGATGGGAGAGCTGACATTCTTTCTAGGACTTCAAGTTAAACAACTGAAGGATGGAACCTTCATAAGTCAAACAAAGTATACCAGAGATTTAATGAAGAAATTTGGTATGGAAGAGAAGTCTTCTGTGAAAATACCAATGAATACATCAGTCAAGATGGATATAGAAGCAGATGGCAAGCCTGTGGATCAAACAAGATACAGAGCACTCATTGGATCACTGCTCTTTTTAACAGCAAGCTGGCCAGACATCACTTTTGTTGTAGGTGTATGTGCAAGATTTCAATTTGCTCCAAAAGAAAGCCATATGACTGCAGCCAAGAGAATCCTAAGATATTTGAAAGGATGCCAGGAAGTCGGCTTATGGTATCCAAAGGAAGGAGGATTCAAGCTTATTGGTTATTCAGACTCTGACTATGCTGGATGTAGAATTGACAGGAAGAGTACTTCAGGTACATGTCAAATGCTTGGAAATAGATTGGTTTCCTGGTTTAGTAAGAAGCAAAACTCAATAGCCACATCTACAGCTGAAGTTGAGTACATAGCTGCGGGCAATTGTTGTGCCCAAGTCTTATGGATGAGACAACAGCTGAGAGATTATGATGTTGAAGAAAAAGAGATTCCAATTATGTGTGATAACACAAGTGCTATTGCAATCACTCAAAATCCTATGTTGCATTCAATAACAAAGCACATTGATGTCAGATATCATTTTATAAGAGATCACGTTGAAAAGAAAGACATCACCTTGGAATACATCTCAACTGATAAACAATTAGCTGACATATTCACAAAGCCATTATGTGAATCAAGATTTGAAGAGCTTAAGCATGAGCTAGGGTTAATTGAGTTGAGTTGACACTCAGAAGACTCAAGGAGAAAAGATGAAACGAGAAAAGATGAAAATAGAGTTGAACTCGTGAATCAACTAAGTGAATCACCCGTATCGAAAAATCAGCTGTATCGAGTTAGCTGACAGCTGGGTACCTATGTGAATAGAGAGAAGAAGAATTGAATCAGCTAAGGAGTAAGCTGAGTCATTTATGAATTATGTGACAAAAACGCAGTCGTTTTTAATAAGCGGGAATGTGTTAAGGATGACGTCAGCGTAATAATGACAGGTATATTCAAAAGTTGCACGACAAACCATATGATTGGATATAACTGCTGCCGCATTAAATGCAAGCAATTAAATGCTAATCGGCGTGCTAAATCTGAGCCGTTGATCTCGATCAAATTTCAAAAACCATATGCACGTCCTTTCATAACCCATACATATACCATTTCATCTGTTTTCTCTCTCACACTACACACAAATGTTCATCTCTCCAAAAAGCAAAGAAAGCTCTTTTCTCTCAAAACCCTACAAATCTTCTAAGCAAATTTCTAAAGTTTCGTTCGGTAAAAATCAAAAATGGCAACTACCTATGATTTCACTAAGTTGGGAAAGCAAATCCACACTGGTTCTACTGTGGATTTCGAAGGAATGATCAAACAGGGTTCCGATGAAACCCTCGTGAAGAAGCTAAACAACAAAATCGAGAAGTCTGCACTAAAACACTTTCTCACAATGGAGTTTCAGATGACTTACGTTGAGGAGGTAGCACAGTTCTACGTGAACGCTGAAGTTCACGATGAGGGAATCAAGTCCTCTGTTCATGGAAAGGAGTTTACTATTACTGTTGAAGATCTAGCGGAGCATAGTTTGCTGTCGTCGGAAGGTGTACCGGAAATGCTCGAAGCTAATGTAAACTTGGCTGCTGCATGGAAGGAAGTGTCCAAACCAGAGAGTGCTGCTAAAGTTGTCTACACAGCAGACAAGAATGTAGGTCCCAAGCGGTGTGAGTGTAAGGTTTAGAAGGGGGGGTTGAATAAACCTTACCAACTTTTCGATTTAGTCCTTTTAAAGTAGTTCAGAGTTGATTCTTCACAGCTAAGTCCTTGTTGGACAGCTAAGTTAGTTAACCAGCAGAGTTAGCCACTAAACTGACTCGACTGAACTGTTGAAAGAATAACTCAGTTGTTTAGTCTAAAGCTTAACTCAACTGTGATATGTTTTAAGCGGAAGACTTAACACCCTTGAATATGGTTTAAGAATGTTTTAACACTTGGTTTTAGCACTTTGTTAAAAGTTAATTGGATAGCAAATCTATCAGCAGATATAAAATAATATGCATAATTGAAGTGCTGAAATTTAAATGACACAATCAATTTTTTTTTTTTTTGAGCAGACACAATAAATTTTATAGAGGTTCGAAGATTGGGTAATTCTTCTAATCCTATCTTCTCCAACTCCTGGAGGAATCCACTAAGTATTGATCAGAGTACAAAATGGTTAACAGTCCAGATGCGAGTCTTGATCACACAGCTGACTTGATCTTTTGGGACTCAGTATGGAGATGCCTTGGTCACACAGCTGGCTTCTCGTACGACTCAGCTTCTTCACAGGGCAGCTGCCTTGCTACTATAGCCCACTTGCTCAAGCTTCTTGGATTTGATCACGAAGCCCTCCAATAACTTGAGACTGGTTCGACCTTGAACCTTTCTACAATCCTCTGTGGAATGTAGACCCCTTTGATTCTTCAAATGTTTCCTCTTCAACTGATTGAAGTCGTCTTTCCTTCACAGGTAAGTGTTGGATTGATTTCCTTCGTGGTGTAGGCTTGAGGATTGAGTTTGAATAACTTGAGAATATTTCAGAATACAGATATTGCTTTCTTGCTTGTATTGGTTTGTCTTAGGTAATAAAGGTCTCCAAGGTTACCCACTTCTCAATTTTATTTCTCAGCCTTTTATAGTGTTCTTTTGAAAATATGCCCGTTGAAGAGATAGGCTAATTTTCAAAAGACACTTGTGGTCGTTGGTTTGTCTTGTTGTAGTCCTTGAAATTGACATTTCCTCGTATTGAATGAATCTTCTGCTTTTCAGAGTTCTGACACAGGTGAAGTGCTTCCCATTGGTTTATTCCTTTTGCACGCTTCTGGGACTGAGCACTTTGAGAAAGGCAGTATGGAAGTATTACTTGTTTAAGTAACATTCTTTACTTCTGTGCAACGGATCTCTTTCAGTTGTCTTGACTTGACTGCATTTTCTTAAGTTCCCCAGGTGACTTCGAGTCAGCTTCCAATCATTGGATGACTCTTCTGTCACTTCAACTTGAGACTTGGCTATCTTGAATTGAGTTGACTGACACTTCACTCAGCTGCACTTTCAGTCGAGTTCCTGTCTGCTCTTCTTTGCCATACTCAGCTGCCTCTCAGTGGAGTCTTCCTTCTAGTCTCCAGTTGATTTCTTACATGTTCAGGCATAGCTGACTCAACTCAGCTCGACCAACCCTATATATTACAATTTCCCCCTATTAAAATGGGGTGCCAACTTCCTATTCTATGTTTTACATGGCATTCATCAAAATCTAAAAATTAATTTCCCAACAATTTCCCCTTTTTGATGATGCCAAAACTTAAAACATACATTCAACAATTAAATAGCAAAGATACGTACAGGCAATGTAGAATCACAGAATGTATGCGTAGAATCAATATATTATTGATCATAACATTCTTGTTCTTTACACAGCTGTTTACAAAGTGTATCAGAGTTTAATCAGAGCTTAAAGTAATCATGCTATTCTATATCTACGCAAGTATAGAAATTATACAATTTTATTCAGTGTACAGAAGACTTACATACATATGCATTTACATAGTAAAATACATGAAGGGATGGACAGCAACACTTCATCTTCTTCGTTGTCTCCTTCTTTCTTCTTCAGCTCTGTCTTCTTCTGACCTTTTTCTCTTCTTCTCTTCTTCAGTTGCTTTCTTTTTCTCATATGCTCTTTTGGCAGCATCATCTTTCCTCTTTCTTTCCTGTCTCCGCTGATACTCCTCCCACATCTTATCCTGCTTCTTGTTTTTTTCTTCAAGCCTCTTCGCATATTCAGCATTTTTTCTGGCCACTTCCATGTTTGCCACTACATCGTATCCAGGCCAATAGATCCCTCCTTTTGTCGCTGGATCTATGTATTCGATATTTTTGGGTAGAGGTCTAGGTCTGAAACCTCTTCCTCCACCACTGCTTCTTCCTCTACCTCTGGGCGTATGTTGTACTGGGGCCTTCTTCTTCCCAGCTGAGTGGCTAGCAGAGTGACCAGCAGAGTGACTGCCAGTAGTCTGCTGCTGTCAGCTTCTTCGTATAGCTTGAGGCCTTTTTCCCATTACAAGTCCCAGGCTTGGGCCATGGACATGTTTTCAAAATATCCCTCGGACTCGAGTGTTTTGAATTCATCGATTGATCTTGGCTCGCTTCTGACGTCTAAGATGGGGTCAGTGTCTCTGTCTGTTGGAATGCCTCCATACTGTTTCAGTACATCACTCGGGCATCCATCTTTCCTTCCACCTCCTTCATCCTTGCTTCGCTATTTTTTGCTTTTCGGCCCGTGGGCATGCGAGTGTTGGAGCGCGAGTCATCGAGTTTCTTTGATGATATCGCGATGACAAATCCTTGTTGAGGGGTTTTAGCAATCATCAATGTCATATCTTTCGAACCTTCCCCCTCAATAGATTTTCCCTTCTTCCCTCTTCTCAGTTCCTCAGCTATCTTCTCCTTCACAGATGTGTCCTTCTTCTCAGCTTCAGATCCTTTTAACGCCTTTAGGTATTCCTCTTCCCCCTTTTTGGCATCATCAAAGGAGAGAGGAACCCCTGGAGACATGCCAGCAATCATGAAGTCCAAACGACTGATAGCTGAGTTATGTTTTGAATCTGCTGCGGAGTATGCCGCACGAAATTCGGAGCAAGTGGTTTTCGATTCAGCTGCCACCTACTTCAGTTCAACCGAGAGGAGGCTGAATTTCTTCTCCATGTTCTCCTCCATGCGCAGAAGCTCTTTGCGATGAAACTCACGCAGCAGTTCCATTTCTGTGGTATGGGAGGTATGCATTCTGTCATATTTTCCTGCATCCTCCTTTTCATGTCAACATTTTCAGCGCTCCAAACTAGCATTTTATTGAACAATGTTCTGAAGTATTAAACTTGTTCCACGCGCATTGTCTGCTGTTGTTGCCACCATTCCTGGATCCTGACAATTATTCCTCACAGATCAGTTGTAAGATTGGCATCTCGGTTATCCAGTCTCATGTCTAGTGAGGCCTGGTGCCTTTCCATCTTCTCTATCTCTGCAAATATGGCCTTGAAAACTTTTCGAACCTCAGCTGTCACCTCTGTCTCAGCTGGCGGCCAAGCAGCGTCAAAGTCGAAATCTGCTGGGACGATGGTGTCTGTTGGAATGACGGGATCAGGTTTATGGAAACGTTGTCGATCTGTAGCTGATTCTTCAAGAAGATCAGTTAGCTCCAGAGAGAAAGGGAACGATTCTTCGAACGGATCATCATGGACAACGGGAATATGTTCATTGGTAACTCGTGCTCGTGATGTGCCCGTTGCGTCGATTCTGCTGCAGCTTGGGGAGCCTGCGCAGTTGACTGTGTTTCAGTTGTGGTCTGTTGGAGTATTGACCAAGCTGGATGAGCCTCAGCTGTCTCAACGACTTAAATCGATCTCGGTGATTTTTCCATTTGAGTTGACTGGTCCTCGGCCTTATCAGTGGCGTCATCGGAAGATGACGAGATTTGTGGAGGTGGCTCATCATCGAAATTGAAGGTTTGGCAAGTAGCCTTAAGATCGGACTTACTCGTGCTTGGGAGAACATCCTTAGCTAAGTCTTTTGGATTTGCAGTGGGAGATGACTCAGCTTCGTCTTCACCTTGAGATCCCAGAAATGTCACATCAGGATTGTCTTGGGAATCGTAAAGAGCACTTATCTCCTTTTCAGATGCATCAATGATAGTAGGAGGGTTGTTCTGTGCTTCTGCCTCTGTGCCTCGGGAAGTCTCAACCTCCCGTAGGCCTTCAATACCTCCTGCAGTCTCAAGCTGCAATGGGGGCCTGGGCGATCCCATCAACGATCTCACTGTCTTGGGGTCTTCAGAGGTGGCATCCACTGGAGTCTAAACTCTGTGGATTGCACTTTCATTGCCCAGAGTGTTAACTCCCATCAACAATCTCAGCGTCATTGGCCTGCAAAGCAGTTGGCACTTCAGCTGAGACAGCCTAAACTGTCTGAGCCTCGTCAGTGACAATTTGCTATGTATCCATTTGTTTTTCCTTCTCCACTTCGCCTCCAAGATTCATTGTGGAGTCACCGCAAATTATGTGACCTAGCGGCGGTGGAGGGAGTTTCCCCCCAGAAGACACCAAATGAGTGACTTGGATTGGGGTCACTCATCTCCGGACTCCCGATTGTTCCTTTGAGTATTTAGTCGTTGGGCGGGTGGTAAGACACCTTCATTAGGGGTTGGCTCAAGCTGGGGTCCCAAGTTCCCGGTTTTATCGCCATTTCCCTTAACGCCTTCATCCCGAGTGAGGGGAAGTGGTGGCGGCAACAACAATGATGGCAATCATTGCACCACTCCCATAGAGTCAAGTTCTAGGCGTGATTTGGAAGACTCCTTGGTCCTTCCATTAACTTGCTCATGTAGGACCCTAGATTCCCACATGGCTTGATGCATTTCCAATTCTTCATTGCGGCGAGGGTCCAGATCCTCATCACTCTCGAGAGGGCGTCAAGATGAGGATGTGTATGATCGATGGTTCGATAAGGGGATAAATGTTGGCCTTCTCACGAGCTTGACTTCCTCTCGCCGATCTCTGCTTCTCCTTGTCTTTGAAGATCTGCAAGATATCTCGTGCGATTTTTCTTCATCCATCTTGGACCACTTGTGGTCAAACCGAAAGTTCAAAGTTCTTCTTCTTCTTCTTCAATAAACTCCGGTCTTTGGAACTATTCTGGGATCGACTCGGCTTCCACTTCCTCCATTCTCGCAGAGGCGATTTTGGATGTCCGGATACAATGGAGAGTACATGATTACATTGTTTTCATCATCCCCTTGTTGTCCCTCATTTCGAGGATTGAAGGTAGCGACTTTCTTTGCTCAACATCCTCAGCGTCATCACGGGCGGGATACGACCCTATCGACAGGTGAGTTGACTTTGTCGGCTACCTCTTGCGCCTCAGTTTTCTAACTACTGATTGTGTCTTGATTTGCCTCTGTGATCGGCCCAGGCCAGACTTGGTTGTTTCACCAATAATTTCGGAGACTTTACTTCTCCGATTGTCTCGCGATCTGTTCGATTGAGTGGCGGACTCGATTGTTTTCTCAAGCTCGATCGCTTGAAGAGTCTTCTCCTTTTGGTCCTTACCGGAGGAATTTACGGTTCGGATGCGGTTTCCTCCGAGTCCTGGGTGGTGGGGGCCGTCTTTTGTCTTTTTCGAGGAGTGGGCTTCTTGGCTTATCGATCCTCCTTTTCTTAATAATCTGGAGAAGGCATTTGGGATTCCTTCTCCATCTGCGGCTGCGGGCGGTGACTCGGCTGCGAGGGGCGTGATCTTCTTTTGTTGCATGGGCGGCCTTCTTCCGGGGAGAGGAGAAGACAAGCTGTTTCTTTAGGGCCAGCTGATTCCCCCTCACTCGTGTCAGCCCTCTTGGTGTACGCTCTCTTTTATGCTCCGGAAAGGTTCGATCGGAACATTTTCTTGTTTACATGGAATGCCTTTCCATGTCGAAGAGGGACTCCCTTAACTTCCATCATCCGGCCAATCACCAGGCCATATCCCAAAGATCCTCCAAACGAACCATCCTCCTTGAAGGATTTATTCCCAATATTAAAGCGGAGTCGATGTATACAAACTCAGACCAGTTCACCTTCTTCTCCTCCATGATCACAACCATCACGATCAACTTGGTTTTGGACAACTGATTAAAGCTTCCAAACTTGATATCTATGCATTTGGCAACAATGTCCAACATCTTGTGGTAATCCTCCTTCATCAGCTTCTTATCAGTTGTGTAGACAACCTTTGCGGCCAAGATCGGGTTTGGCTACTTCCTTCCATGCAAAGGCGGCCCGTTACATCTACTTCGTAGATCTCCGGCACTCCTTCAGCCGGTAGCAAGCAGTGCTCTGCCAAATCCTTGGCAGTGATTTTGACTTCCTTCCCGTGAACAGAGGACTTGATGCCCTCGTCGTGAACTTCAGCATTCACATAGAACTGCGCGACCTCTTCCACGTAGGTCATCTGAAACTCCATCGTGAGAAAAGGTTTCAGTCCAGATTTTTTCAACTTCTCTGCTATTTTCTTCACAAGGGTTTCGTCTGACCCTTGTTTGATTAGTCCTTCGAAATCCACAGTAGACCCCGTGTGGATTCATAAGTAGATGCCATTTCTTGAAGATTTACCAAATGAAACTTTGAAAATAATCTTTGAAGGTTTGTAAGGTTTTGAGAGAAAAACTTCTTTCTATGTTTTTGAGAGAGATGAACAGTTTTGGTAATGTGAGAGAAAGTCAGACGAAATGGTATATATATGGGTTAGGAAAGGATGTGCGGATGGTTTTTAAAATTTGATCAAGATCTACGGCTCAGATTTTGCACGCCGATTAACATTTAATTTCTCGCATTTAATGCAGCAGCATTTATATCCAATCATAAACTTGGCATGCAGCTTTTGACTGTACACGTCATAATTACGCTGACGCCATTCTTAAAAACATTCCCGCTTAGTGGAAACAACTGCATTTTTGTCACCTTGCTCATAAGCGACTCAACTTGTTTCTTAGCTGATTCAACTCTTCTTCTCTCTATTCAATTCGTGATTCAGATGTCAGCCAACTCATTGCAGCTGACTTTCCTATACGGCTGATTCACTTAGTTGTTTCAAGAGTTCTGCTCTTTTTCCATCTTTTCATGTTCCATCTCTTTTCTTTGAGTCTTCTGAGTGTCCACTCAGCTCAATTAACCCTAATTCATGCTTGAGTTCTTCAAATCTTGATTCACATAATGGTTTTGTGAATATATCAGCTAACTGCTTATCAGTTCAGATGTATTCCAAGGTGATGTCCTTCTTTTCAACATGGTCTCTTATGAAATGGTATCTGACATCAATGTGCTTTGTTCTTGAGTGTAACACATGATTTTGAGTGATTGCAATAGCACTTGTGTTGTCACACATAATTGGAATCTCTTTCTCTTCAACATCATAATCTCTCAGCCGTTGTCTCATCTATAAGACTTGAGCACAACAACTTCCCTTTAAGTATCTCAATATTCTCTTGGCCACAGTCATGTGACTTTCTTTGGGAGCAGATTTAAATCTTGCAAATACACCTACATCAAAGGTGGTGTCCTGCCTACTTGCTGTGAGATAGAGTAGTGATCCAATGAGTGCTCTGTATCTTGTTTGATCCACAGGCTTGCCATCTGCATCCATATCCATTTTGCCTGATGTATTCATTGGTATTTTTACAGAAGACTTCTCTTCCATACCGAATTTCTTCATTAATTCTCTGGTGTACTTTGTCTGACTTATGAAGGTTCCATCCTTCAGCTGTTTTACTTGGAGTCCTAGGAACAATGTCAGCTCTCCCATCATGCTCATTTCAAATTTGCTTGCATGAGGTTTGAGAATTTATCACACAGTTTTTTGTTTGTGGATCCAAATATGATGTCATCCACATATATAACAAGCAGTATATTCTTTCCATCTTGAATTCTGAAGAGTGTTTTATCCACTTTGCCTTTTGTGAATCCGTTCTCTGTTAGAAATTGTGATAATGTATCATACCATGATCTTGGTGCCTGTTTCAATCCATATAGAGCTTTCTTGAGCTTGTACACCTTGTCTCCAAGAGTCTTCTGCTCAAATACTGGAGGTTGTTCAACATAGACTTCTTCTTCCAATAATCCATTCAGGAATGCACTTTTTACATCCATTTGATATACAGTGAAATTCTTGTGTGCAGCATAGGCAAGAAACATCCTTATTTCATCAAAATCTATTCATTCTTCTTGGCAATACCCTTTGGCTACCAATCTTGCCTTGTTTCTTACCACACAACCTTCCTCATTCATCTTGTTATTGAACACCCATTTTGTGCCAATAACATTTTGATGGGTAGGTCTTTGAACCAATTCCCACACTTTGTTTCTTTCAAACTGATTCAGCTCTCCTTGCATGGCTTGAATCCAATGTGTGTCATCCAATGTTTGTGACACATCTTTTGGCTCTATTTGTGAGATAAAACAAGTGAACATTACTTCTTGTTGAGCTCTGGATCTGGTTCTTACACCTTCTCTTACATTTCCAATGACTAGTTCTGGTGGATGATCTCTCAGTCATCTTACATCTGGTTGGAGTAAGTTAGCTGGATTCAGTCGTCTTGCAGCTGTGTTATTTTGATCAGCTCTCTCGCCATCACTTAGCTGCAAATTTTCCAGCTGTCTTGGAGATTCAGCTGTCTCAACTTCTTCTTGGTTTATAACTCCAACTTCAGCTTCAACATAGGGACTCTTCTGCATAGTTGGCTGATTCAGCTTATCAGCTAACTCTTCAATGTCTTCTTTATTTACCTTGGGTTCATCAAACACCACATGGATGGATTCTTCTGTAACCATTGTCCTCTTGTTGAGCACTCTATAGACTTTACTTTCAGCTGAGTATCCCAAGAAGATACCTTCATCAGCTTTAGCATCAAAAGCCTTTAAATTGTCTTTGCCATTATTGTGGATGAAGCATTTGCATCCAAATATTTTAAAATATGCAACCTTTGGCTTTCTCCCTGTCCAAATCTCATGGGGAGTCTTTGTCAACTGCCTGTTTATCATGCATCTATTTTGAGTATAGCATCTTTGTGTTTATTGCTTCACCCAAAATCTTTTAAGCGACCTGCTTCACCTAACATGGTCCTTTGCTTGCTTCTTTGAGAGTTACTTTCCTTCTTTCTCGCAACTCCATTCTGTGGGAGTCCTTGCTGCGAGATAGTTCATGAGCAATACCATTTTCAATACAATATTGATTATTATTACATTGACAAACTCGGTTCCTCTGTCGAGCTAATCTTGATAATGGTTTGACTCTTCTCATTTTGAATTCTCTTCATCAGCTGTGGTAGCTTCTGTAAGGTTTTTTTCTTCTTACACATGAAAATTGTCCATGTATATCTTGAGTAATCATCTACTACCACCAAGGTGTATTTCTTTCCGCTTATGCTAGGCTTTGGTTCAAGCTGGACCAAATAGATCCATATGTAACAGTGCAATATTCTTGTTGAAGATGGACATGTCTTTTCTTTGAATGATGATTTGATCTGCTTTCCCATCGGCATCCATCACATACACTCTCCTTCTTGTATACTTGAGTCTGGAAGTCCTTCTACAAGATTACTTCTTGCAAGTTTGTTAATAGTTTTGAAATTCAGGTGACTCAGCTTCTTGTGCCACAACCAACTTGATTCGGCTGTGCACTTTGCTAGTAGACAAGTGTTTGGTGTTGCAGTTGACCAATCCACCACATACATGTTCTTTTTTCTGCATCCTTGAAGCACTACTTCATTAGATTCAGTGTTCTTGATTTGGAACACTCCCATATTGAATCTAACATTATAGCCCTTGTCACATAGTTGACTTATGCTTAGAAAGTTGGAATTGAGGCCTTCATCATATGCAACATCTGTAATTTCTAATCCATTTTTCTTGATGGATCCAATGCCTCTTATTTCTCCTGGAGCTTCATTCCTCCAAATATAACTTTTGCACCTCTAACCTCCTTGAATTTTGATAGATTTTTCATGTTTCTGTCATGTGTGCGGAATGCGACCACTATCCATGTACCAGTTCCTTGGCACTCTGCTGTTCCTTGAACCTGCAATCAAGGAAATTAGGTTTTAGGTACCCATACTTGTCTGGGTCTTGAGGGGTTAGTATTGTAAGATGATCCAACCAACCTATAGCCAAATGATTTGACTCTAAGTGGTTGTCATCTATCTGTGCCATAATCATAATTTACTTTGGCAAATTGCTTGGGGTTTTAGGTTCATACAAGCTGTCTCTTTTGTCTGTATGCATGTGTGTGTGTTTTAGCAATTGCCTTCCTTGGGTAGTTGCGATACCTCGAGTGTAGTGTTTGGGTGCATATGTGTGCTGAGGATAGCTCTTTTGCCTTTGGAATGACCTTTGCTGAGTTCTAGGCCTTTGCCATCTAGGCATGTATTCCATAGATTTTTGCTTTGATTTTCCACATTGTACCAATCGGCTGGCTTGGTAATTTCTACCATTCCCATCATATGTGTTCCTTTTATAGAATTTACGGCGTTTTTGGTAGCTCTGTTTCTTCTTTCTGTACTTTCTGTTTGGAATTTGCTAAGAAACTCGGCCGGATTTCTTCTCGGTATCCTCTCAAAGATACTCAACTGGTTGTTTTCCTTTTCCTTTATAACCAAGGCCAGTTTGGTTGTGATTGTGCTTTGGAATGGATGTGTGTGCACCATTTGGAGTTTTGGATTTTTGAGATGCTTCATTGCTTGAAGATCTTTTTTCCAAAATCACTTTGGAAGCTTGACTTAGCATAGAGGAATTAAATCCTAAGCCTGTCTTATCTCCATATTCTCTTTGGCTCATAATAAGATCATCCAAAGATTTAGATGCCTTAGTGAATGAGGCAATCACATTTTTGAGGTCATTTTCCCTCTTTTCTGTAGCAGCTATCTCAGCTATTAACTTAGCATTTTCAACCTTTAGATCTTTATTCTCATCAGCTGTGTGACTTAGAGTACTCAGCTCCTTAGTCAGTTGTGAGTTTTGGCTTTTGAGTTGGTTGTTCTCCTCATTTAGTAGTGTGTGTGAGGATTTAATGTGCTCAACGTATTTCATCATTTTTCCTAATGAATCATAAAGATTAGTGGGTGATGAAGTGTGTGTGTCACAATCACTATCACTAGAATCTAAGTGAGATGAGTTAGAATGTACCTCGTCTTCTTGGTCAGTTCGGTCTTGTTCTTTGGCCATTAAACATATCAAGGCTTCTTCTTCGGAGTCACTTGAGTAGTCAGGTTCACTATTCTCCGAGTCTGTTGTGTCTTTTGACTTGGCTGTCTCAGCAGTCTCTGCAGCTAACATTGCCTTTTTCTTTTCTTGTCTTCTTTCTCTGAAGAATTTTCTTTCCTCTTCATTTCTGTATTTGTTCACTACAGGATATGGGCAATCAATGGCATAGTGACCGGGTTGCCTACAGTTCCATCATAGACTCTCAAATTTTTGATGAGCTCTTTCCATTCTTGGATTGTCAGTTCTTCGGTATTCGATCTTTTGATGCTCTGCTCTCTTAGGTGGCCTATCTTCCCTTGACTTGGAGGGAGCTGAGTGTCTTCTGGAAGATTCACTTTTGCCTCTTTTGTAGTTCTTGTTGAAGAACTTGTTGAACCTTTTAACCATCGGGGCAATCTCTTCTTGGTCAATGACTTCTTTGACTTGAGCTCTCTTCCCATCCTTGACTATTAGAGCAAAAGCTGTTTTTGGGCACAAATTGTCTCTTCTTGATCTTTTCTTCTCAGCTCAAATTCATAGGCTTTGAGATCTAAGAATAACTCATGGTTGGATGTTTTTGATAGGTTCATGGAATGCCTCAGGGCCATGACTTTTATTTTCCACTCAGTTGGGAGACTTCTTAGAATCTTCATACACTTCTCTTTCTGTGTATATTCTTTCCCAAGTGCTAACAGTTCATTGGTAATTTCAGTGAACCTAGCATCCAGCTGATCCAAGGTTTCTCCTTCAAGCATCTTAAAGTTTTCAAATTTTTGTACAGCAACATATAGCTTATTTTCCTTGATTTGCTCAGAGCATTCACAAATCAAAGTTAGCTTATCCCAGATTTCTTTTGCAGTCTTGCATGATTTAACTTTGTTGAACATGGTTTTGTCCAAAGTTTTGTTAAGAATGTCCTTGCCACGTTGTCCAAGTTCTATCTTTTTCATCGTTTGTCCATTCGACTCTTGGTTTTTCAACCATAGTTGGTGCAGGAGCAACATCCTCTTCTCCTTCACCGTGCAGCGTCCCTCCTTTGCCGTTGTGTTCACTTTAAAATTTGCAGTGGCCCATCTTCTATTATTATCCACATTTCATCGTGTAATGCTGAGAGATGAGCCTGCATAAGAATTTTCCAATCATCAAATTCCTAAATTGTGAACATAGGAATGCGTGTCAAATTTGCTTCCATGATAATAACTTTGCTGAATAAAAGAGTTTTGAAAGATCAAGTGCTAAAGCAAGCTTTGAAAGATTGGAGATCTAGTTCACTAACCAGTGCGGAAGGCTCAATGAACCAACCGCTCTAATACCACTTGTAGGTCCCAAGGGGTGTGAGTGTAAGGTTTAGAAGGGGGGTTGAATAAACTTTACCAACTTTTCGATTTAGTCCTTTTAAAGTAGTTCAGAGTTGATTCTTCACAACTAAGTCCTTGTTGGACAGCTAAGTTAGTTAACCAGCAGAGTTAGCCACTAAACTGACTCGACTGAACTGTTGAAAGAATAACTCAGCTGTTTAGTCTAAAGCTTAACTCAACTGTGATATGTTTTAAGCGGAAGACTTAACACCCTTGAATATGGTTTAAGAATGTTTTAACACTTGGTTTTAGCACTTTGTTAAAAGTTAATTGGATAGCAAATCTATCAGCAGATATAAAATAATATGCATAATTGAAGTGCTGAAATTTAAATGACACAATAAATTTTATAGAGGTTCGAAGATGGGGTTATTCTTCTAATCCTATCTTCTCCGACTCTGGAGGAATCCACTAAGTATTGATCGGTACAAAGTGGTTAACGATCCGGATGCAAGTCTTGATCACATAGCCGACTTGATCCTTTAGGAGTCGATCTGGAGATACCTTGGTCACACACCGGCTTCTCGTGCGACTCGAGCTTTCTTCACAGGCGGTGCCTTGCTACTACAACCCACTTGCTCCGACTTCTTGGATTTGATCACGAAGCCCTCCAATAACTTGAGACTGGTTCGACCTTGAACCTTTCTACAATCCTCGTGGAATGTAGACCCTTTGATTCTTGAAATGTTTCCTCTTCAACTGATTGAAGTCGTCCTTCCTTCACAGGTAAGTGTTAGATTGATTTCCTTCGTGGTGTAGGCTTGAGCATTGAGCTTGAATAACTTGATAATATTTCGAGTTCTGAGATATTGCTTTCTTGCTTGTATTGGTTTGTCTTAGGTAATAAAGGTCTCCAAGGTTACCCACTTCTCAATTTTATTCCTCAGCCTTTTATAGTGTTCTTTTGAAAATCTGCCCATTGAAGAGATAGGCTAATTTTCAAAAGACACTTGTGGTCGTTGGTTTGTCTTGTTGCAGTCCTTGAAATTGACATTTCCTCGTATTGAATGAATCTTCAACTTTTCAGAGTTCTGACACAGGTGCAGTGCTTCCCATTGGTTTATTCCTTTTGCACGCTTCTAGGACTGAGCACTTTGAGAAAGGCAGTATGGAATTATTACTTGGTTAAGTAACTTTCGGACTTCGTACAGCGGATCTCTTTCAGTTGTCTTGACTTGACTGCATTTTCTTAACTTCCCCAGGTGACTTCGAGTCAGCTTCCAATCATTGGATGACTCTTCTGTCACTTCAACATGAGATTTGGCTATCGTGAGTTGAGTTGACTGACACTTCACTTAGTTGCATCTCAGCTGCACTTTCAGTCGAGTTCCTGTCTGCTCTTCTATGCCATACTCAGCTACCTCTCAGCGGAGTCTTCCTTCTAGTCTCGAGTTGATTTCTTACATGTTCAGGCATAGCTGACACAACTCAGCTCGACCAGCCGTATCTATTACAATTTCCCCCTATTATAATGGGGTGCCAACTTCCTATTCTAAGTTTTACATGGCATTCATCAAAATCTAAAAATTAATTTCCCAACAAAGAAGCTGCTGAAGGAAGATTACCATAAGCTGCGCTAGATATTGTTGCCAAATGTGTATACATAAAGTTTGGATGCTTTAATCAGTTGTCCAAAACCAAGCTGATCGTCATGGCTGCGATCATGGAGGAGAAGAAGGTAAACTGGGTTGAGTTTGTATACAGCAGACTCTGCCAAAATGTTGGAAATAAGTATTTCAAGGAAGATGGGTCGTTCGGAGGATCCTTAGGGTATGGCCTTGTGATTGGCCGGTTGATGGAAGTGAAAGGAGTTCCACTCCGACATGGAAAGGCGTTCCATGTCAATAAGAAAATGTTCCGATCAAATCTTTCCGGAGCTTAGAAGAGAGCTTACGCCAAGAGAGCGGATACAAGTGAGGGGGAATCAGCTGACCCAAAAGAAACAGTTGTCTCCTCCCCTCCAAAGAAGAAAAAGCGATCCTCGCATGTTTTGCAAAGAAGAAGACTGCCCTTGCGGCAAAGAAAACAACTGCACCTGCCCCTGCAGCCGAGTCACCTGCCCCTACAGTCGTGTCTCCTGCCCCTGCAGCCGCAGCTGAGAAGGAACAATGAATACCTTATCCAGTTGTCAGAAAGAAGAGGACTGACAAGCCAAGAAAGCCAGCTCCTCAGACCAAGAAAGTAGCACCGGCCCCCGTCGCCCAGGACTCTGAAGAAACTGTATCCGATAGAAATTCCTCTGGTAAGGACCAGAAGAAGAAGACTCCTCAAGCGTTCAGAGCTTGAGAAAAGAGCTGAGTCTGCCACTCAGCTGGAACAGATAGCTGAGACAACCAGAGAAGTAGAGTCTCCAGAAATCATTGATGAAACCGCCAAGTCAGCTGAGGCCGATCAGCAGAGGCAAGTCGAAGACCCAGCTGTGGATAGAACAGCTGAGTAACAAGTAACAGCTGAGACAGCTAACCCTCCTGTCGACAGGGCTGTGTCTCCGCCCACGACAGATGCTGCTGAGGGTGTTGAGCAACAAAGTTTGCTAGTTTCTATTCCTGAGAAAGAAGTACAGCAGGAAGATGATGGCGATGATGTGATCATGCTATTGTAACACAAATTTTTTATTGTCTGCAATTAACAAACAAGAAAAAGCGTACAAATTAAATATATATAAATCAAAATGAAAATATATAGGTTACAATTTATATTTCTCCTCTGATTCTTTTCTTCAAGAACAAAATATCCGGAATTTGAGAAATTGGAGTCGATTCTTTAGTTTAATCTTCTCCAAACATAAACTTGAACTTCAATATCGTTAATTCGAGGGCTTGAAAGTTTGATCTCGAATCAAACGTGATAAATTTGATTATATTTGATTTGAATATATGAACTTCTTGGTGAAATAGACCTTTTGATCTCCCGCCAAGATGGTTTGGACTTCAATAACGTCAACTCGAGGGCTTGGAAGCTTATTCTCGAATCAAACACCGTGATTTGGTGGACTCCGCGAAGAACGGCTTGAATTTCGCCTTTGAACGTCGTGGACTTCTTTGGATTTGGACTTCTTGACTTGAGAGAATTCGCCTCTCGCTTAGACTTCTTCTCTAGGATTTTTTTTGTGTCTTTGAATTATGAAGAGGACCCCTATTTATAGTTGTGGAATAGGAGCTCTTGCCATAATTACTTGATTGAAGGACGCAATTTGATTGGTCTTTGATGATTTGATTCAATTAGTTGCCATATCCGGAAGATGCGATTTGAGTTACCAAAATGATGGTATTTTCTTCCATAATTGACGAGATATTATCTTGATTCCCAAGATATTGAGATTTGACATGTGGCGACATTTGATTGGCCAATAAATTATATATTAAAAATATCAAAATTAACTATTTATTTTTAGGAATTAAATTTGAATAAATTCCCAAAATATAAATAGAGAATATAAATTGATATTTAATATATTACTTTCCACGGGTCATCATTTAATTGGACGTGAAATATAATTGTCTACAAATGCCCCCTCGAGACTTGTTCACGGACGATGCGTCTTGGAGTGAATAAGTCGCGACATATATTTCCGGGATTCCAATCAATGGATTTCATAAAAAAGTATTTAAACTTTTGGTCTTGATGTAATAAATCTTTACTATGCGGCCCAGATGCAAAGGACCGTCCATAATCAGATTAAGTGATCCGGCGTGAATTTATGTTTTGAAAATCAAATCCAAGCAAATGAATTTATCTCACTAGACTCTCGCTCCACTTTTCCATATTTAACAATTCACAAGATTTCCATACTTTGCATATTCATGGATTAAAAGGCAAACAGGACCCACATGGTTGTTGAATTTGTTTGATTTGAAATTGGCAATTTCCAAAGTCACCAAGCAGATGACCAATTTCAAATAAGCCAAACAGAGCAACTTTCCATTGCAAATTAAGGCATATTTCCTTCAGATATCAAACCAATCGCCATGCTACATGCTTTTATTTCCCACTATGGATTTTTTTTTCTTTACCCCGATCCCCTTGCGGCTTACTTCAACATATTGCAAAGTTTTGAGAGATCTCTTTCCATTAACATAGATTCTGCAGGTTGTGAGAAAAACATCAAAAAAATTCCTTAAGAGGGTCATTATTTTCTATAACTTGATCAATAAAATCTTTCCTCTATATTTCTTTCTTCTTCTCCAAACTGAAAACAAAGGATTTTTTCTCTCTATAAAAGGGAGAGGCCTATAGATTATTTCTCCACCACAAGCAAACTTGAACAAGCATTCTCTTTCTTTGTCTCAAACGCCTGTTTGCATTCCATCAATTATATATGCTTTATGTTCTCTAGTTTCTTTGTGGTTGATTTGCAGTGACCAAGGTGAGAAGATATATCAATCCCCCAAATAATTGTTACAATTTGAATTGCACACCACCTGTTTGTCAAAACTGATGGTTTTTGGTGTCAAAATAGAAGAAGGGGCTTTTATCCCACATAGGTTGGGAAACAAAAGTGATGGAAGCCTTAAGGCTATTTAAGGAGCCCTTATGTTTTGATTTCAAGTGCACCAATCAAATACACTATAATCTTTGTATTTTGATTCTTCTAAATTCCTTTCTTGTATTCTTTTGTAGAATTGGGATAAAGGTGTGAGTTAGTCAAAGATTTATAATAGTGTGGGAGTATTGGAGTCGGGAGTCGGGAGAGAGAATTTCTGTGTGATTGTATAAATTTTTCATACAGTAGAATTACTCTGCGGGTCGTGGTTTTTCTCCGGTTTTTGAGTTTCCACGTAAATCTTGTGTTGTGGTTTGTTGTTATTTTATTTCTCAATTATTTTTGCTTGTCCCTAGGAATGAATGGGGATCGTTTTTCCCAACAAGTGGTATCGAGCCGGGCCAGTCTCTTGAAATTACGAGTATGCTCTGTACTGGCTGCACTTTGTCGATCTTCCACATCAGAAAAGATTTCTTGATAGGTAGGTTCTGGGGGTCTCTTAATTTCTTAGTATGCTCTGTGGTTGCAGCTTTCTCTGATCTTCCACATCATAAAAGATTTTTGAGGCTGGTATTCATTAGGTTAGGGGTCTATAAGCAGGTATGTCAAAGTTTTCAAGTTCAATGAAGTTTGACGTGGAGAAGTTTGATGGAAGAATCAACTTTGGCTTGTGGCAAGTACAAGTCAAAGATGTGATGATACAATCCGAATTACACAAGGCATTGAAAGGAAGGTCAGGTTCGGGCAGTTCTACCAAGTCAGATGGTGCTGGCGAATCGAGCGGAGCATCTGACAAAGATTCTGCAAAGACTAGTATGAGTGATGAAGATTGGGAGGATCTGGATTGGAGGGCTACAAGCACAATACGTCTGTGTTTGGCTAAGAATGTTCTTGCAAATGTGCATGGGATTTCAAATGCTAAGGAGTTATGGGAAAAGCTTGAGGCTTTGTACCAAGCAAAGGGCATTTCAAATCAGTTGTATTTGAAGGAGCAGTTTCACACACTGCGGATGAATGAAGGATCTAAAATCTCAGATCATTTGAGTACACTCAATGGCATCATCTCAGAGCTAGAGGCAATTGGACTGAAAATCGAAGATGAGGATAAGGCGTTATGACTCATCTTGTCTCTTTCCCATTCCTATGAGCACATGAAGCCGATTTTGATGTATGGGAAGGAAACTTTAATTTTTGTGGAAGTCACAGGTAAACTTCTTTCTGAAGAGAGAAGGCTAATGAGTGATGGGCGAACTTCCACGAAAAATTCGGTAGCGGTGGATAAGTAAAGGGAGGAAGAAAGACTCCAAGAATGTTGTTTGTTGGAAATGCGGAGAACCTGGGCATACAAAGCGTAATTGTCAAGGTGGAGCTGGTGTGGCAAATAGCTCCTAATCAAAGGCTAACATTGTGATTGATGAAGATTTTCTCTGAGGAGAAAATGTGCATCCTTATGGCATGTATTTAGTTGTCATGAAAAAGGATGTGATGGTGTTAGCAGGTCCTCAAGTTTACACACAGGCATTGACATGGCATGGATGCAGGGTGTGTGGTGGATGTTATGTCGATGGCTGAAAGACTTCTAGGAGAGCCAAGAGCTAGAAGTTGTACCATGAATTCTCAGCGGGGTTTTTTTGATATGTGCCGATTGAATTTCTTAGAATGGTTTATTCTAAGTGGTCTACTTATATGGTGGAGTAGGATTCTCTGGTTTGAGAATGATGGTTCTCGGGTTGAGAATCATGAAACTTCTTTTATTTTGTCAAGGTGGAGTTTGATGGTTTTTGGTGTCAAAATAGAAGAAGGGGCTTTTGTCCCACATGGGTTGGGAAACAAAAGTGATGGGAGCCTTAAGGCTATTTAAGGAGCCCTTATGTTTTGATTTCAAGTGCACCAATCAAATACATTATAATCTTTGTATTTTGATTCTTCTAAATTCCTTTCTTGTATTCTTTTGTAGAATTGGGAGAAAGGTGTGAGTTAGTCAAAGATTTATAATAGTGTGGGAGTATTGGAGTCGGGAGTCGGGAGAGAGAATTTCTGTGTGATTGTATAAATTTTTCATACAGTAGAATTGCTCTGCGGGTCGTTGTTTTTCTCCGGTTTTGGAGTTTCCACGTAAATCTTGTGTTGTGGTTTGCTGTTATTTTATTTCTCAATTATTTTTGCTTGTCCCTAGGAATGAATGGGGATCGTTTTTCCCAACAAAAACAACCATCCATTTTCTTACCTCTTTTTTTTTTTTGGTTTTTGGTTAATTGTTATCTCTGACCTTTTCCTTTCATTGTTGCAGTTATTGTGTTGGAAGAATCTCCCTTTTCCTTTTCTTCTTCTTGCTGGCAAGACTTGCTTGGACTGTCGAAACCTTGTAGGCACCCAAATAATTCAACTTTTAGATTTTCGAAAAACTGATTAATGCTTCTATTTTTTTCTTCAAGCATGACACAACCACTATTTTTCTAAACCTCTTTTCTTTCTATTTTGACAGTTCTCATAATGGTGTTCTTCAAAGACGATTCTTTACCATCCGGCGTTCAACACTTGATGATTCTTGATGACGAAAGTCAATCCATCGACAAGGGTACTATTCTGGCGGTTTTCGATCCCGTTGTTGGACGATATGCAACGGCGTGGCCAAGGTTGACAAATCCGTCTTACTTAGAGGAGTGGTCAAAGGAGATTCCTTCAAGCAAAACTTTCAAAACATGGACTTTACAAGCAACACATCACCAACAATCGGCCGAGTCAACTCCATTGCCGACATTGGGCTGCCACATCATTGAAGGACAAGCTAAATGGGGTGACGACATCAAATTCGCCGGTGAACTCCACTACATCGAAGGCTATTGGGAGTGGACCGAAGACGTCCTCAGCCGTTGCAAGAATAGTCTACAAAAGGTGAAAATCTACGATGCGGTGTATGCTTCGCTCTTCACGTACGACAACAACTCCAACATAATGAGGGCATTTTGCGAGGCGTGGTGTCCGTCTATGAATACCTTGTTGACTTCCTTCGGAGAGCTCTCTATATCTTTGTGGGACTTGCACACTTTGGCGGGTTTGCCCATAACCGGATCCCTTTACGATGAAGTCGACCCATGTGCCAAAGAACTCACCGGTCTCGATGAGGCGACAAGTTGATTTCTCCCTCGCTCTTGCCGCTACTTACTACATGCTTATCATCATCTTCGGAAAATTGTGAATGGTGGTCAATCTTCTCAAGTGCCTATCAGCGAATGGATTAGATTCTGGTCCAAGAAATTGACGAAGTACAACAAACCTACTCCTCGCGCAGAGAAAAAGAGAGTCGCTCGCCCCAAATCGACTTACAACCCACTTGGCAACTTAGACGTCCACGGAGAATGGACCCCTACAGATAAGGCTTCTTTTTCAAAGATCAATATCAAAGAGAGCTTGAGAGAAGAAACATATTTGGCGGCATTTCTAGCATGTTGGCTCTGCGTGTTTGTTCTTCCCAACGACGACATCAATATGATACGTCCCAGCACCTTCAAAATGGCAGGGAGCATGGCGAGTGGGCGAACAATAGGCCTTGCGATTCCTATCTTGGCAAGCATCTACAAGGGTTTGAACAAGATTGCGGGTTCTTCGAGGCCATCTCGCGTATGTTCAACATTTCCCTTCCACTTCGTTCATGGTTGGTTGGCACATTACTTCAAAACTCACCACCAAGTTTGGCAAGGAGTACGTGGCCCCAAGATGATGACTTTTTCTGGCGAAGGAGGCGCGAAGTACTATGATCCTTCAGATGCTCGCAAGCGGATCCATAAAGGAGAACTTGTTTCGTTGACTTGCACCATGATCACCAAGGAGAAAGATTTCACATATGTTGATAATGGGAATGCAGAGGAATTCGAGCGGAACTACTTCCTTGCAATTCGTTCAAACTATCTTCTTTTGCGGCAAGGTGGGTATTTCATCGTTGAACCTTATAGTCCTCATAGATTCAGTCGCCAGTTTGGATTTTATCAAGTGGTGCTCGGAGCGCTTAAACGAGATGTACGTCGAGCTTATCAGATGAAGGAATTCACTATTGGCGTTTGTGCACATTGTCGAAGACCTTTTCTAAGGTGTGTCTGCCTTGTATGCCCCCAAATGCAAAGAAGTTCTCTTCTGAAGATTACAAGACATGGTGGAACAAGGTCCATGAATGCTTTTTTCAAGAAAACATCGCAAGCTTGATCAATATGGAGCGAAGTGGTGAACTGCCCGGAGGTACAAAGCCCAACAATGGAGGTGGCCTGATTGATGAAAATAGTCAAGCTTCTTCGCATGTTGCTCCCCTTGCCAACGAGTGCAATGCTCAAGCCAACAAAAGAAAGAGTACTTCTCATCCTGCGGAGGAAAGTAGTAGTAACGCTGACCGTCATTGGAAAAGGCCCAAGAGGGATTCTGGATCCTTGCCATCACATGATGTTGATGATATTGCATACCATCCTCTTCAAATTGAGACTTTTTCCGAAGAGGTTATTTCTTTACTTCTTATTTTAATAATTCTTTCTCTCTCTTTTTTTTTTTTAACTTAAGCATGCAATATTTCAGTTGGAGAAGGATCTTGTCAACAATGATGATGATGAGTCACAAGGTAGCCAAAGGTCGGTGGTGAGGCTTAACGAATTGGCTAGGAATTCCATGGTTGATAAGACAACACGAGAAGAAACGAGTGACTTGGCTAAGGCTACGAAGACACCTCATTGCGCAGCATTCTCGGTGTTCGAAGGTGGGAAGCTTCTTTATAAGCACCAAAGAGAGTTCCTTCAGAACATGTGGAGTGATCTTCGTGAGAAATTAGCCAACACTTCCATTGACTTTATTTCATCTATTAAAGAAGATGTGTTTGTTGTGCTTGAATCCATGAAAAGCTTCAAGGATTTCGACATCTCTCACTTAGAAGAATTATTGAAAGCGTTTTTTGCCCAGGCTACTGCATATGATGATGCGAGATCAATATCTTCTGAGAAGGGATCCAAAGAACTCCTTGCTCGACAATTAAGTGAAGCTAGAGATCGCTTGCATGATGCGAAGACCAAAGAAAACAAGGAGTTTGCCCAAATTATGTCAACCAAGGATGATTTGGAATCTATCAAAAAGGAGATTGACGATTTGCGAAAACGGAAGAAGAACTTAATCGCATCATTAAAGCAACAACAAGAACTTCTTCAAATTGCTCAAGTGAAGTTTTTGATATTGAAGAGGAGATTACTTGCGCCATCGAGAGTATTTCCCCACAGAGTGATGAAGCGGTTAAAAACTTGAAGGTTTCAGCATTACATCTAGAGACCGCCAAAGAAGAGTTGAAGAATCTGAATCCTTTTGCTTAGTATTTTTCCTTTTTTTTTTTTTTGCTTCATGTAATAAATAACACCATTCTTAAGACTACTTAATAGAAATATTATTTTTCTTTCTACTTTGCAATCTCTCAAGTGCATTTATTTTGCCGTAGCCTTTTCTTTTTTTTTCTCTTTTTTTTTTCTTTTTTTTTCTTTTTGTTTTTCTTTCTTTTTTTTTTACACAACTACTCCTAACAACAAAACTCAATTCAATACAAACTCATGACTGAACTTAGAACAAATCCAAGTTGCCTCGTACCCCATAAGGGGATCAAGTCATAACGTAGTTCAAAGAAAATTTGTTTTTGATTGGGGGCCGCATACGCTTATACTTATGCGGGCCAGGAGTATCCATTTCTTAACCACCTTGGACTAGGTGGGGTATTTAATGTTTAACCACATAAAATGCCTATAGTGGAGTAAATTAACACTTTAACCACATGTATTTACCTTTGGTGGGGTATTTAACTTTTAACCACGTAAAATACCTTTAGTGGGGTAAATCAACAGTTTAACCACATGTATTTACCTTTGGTGGGAAAGTTAGCAGTTTAACCACATACATTGCCTTTGGTGGTTACCGTTCACATTTTATACTCATGCGGGTCAGGAGTAACATGCAGTTTAGGCTCGTGCGCCAAGGAGCTTTTTTTTTTTTTTTTTTTTGTTTTTGTTTTTGTTTTTTTTTTTTTTTTGTTTTTTTTTGTTTTTTTTTCTCTTTTTTCTCTTTTTTTTTCAAGGATAATATCGTTTTAAGAATTTCCCATTTATCGGGCCAATTCTTAATCCATCCTCAGCAACCAATTTGTAAGCACCATTTGTGTATGCTTCTTTGATAACATAAAGGACCATCCCACTTTGGTGTGAACTTATTTCGATTCGATGGGTTATAATGATGGGTCTTCTCACCGCAAGAACCCAGTCACCAACTTGAAAGGAGCGCGATCGCACTTTCTTGTTGAATGCCCTAGCAAGACGAGCTTGATAACATTCGAGTCTTTGTTGTGCTTCTAACCTTTTCTCATCAAGAGCTTCCAACTCTTCGAGGAGTAAGCGTGCATTCTCTTCTTCAGTTAACCCTTCTTGTATGGCTATTCGCAGTGATGGGATTTGTTGCTCAAGAGGAACAATAGCTTCAACACCATACACCAATGCATAAGGAGTGGCTTGAGTAGGCGTCCTATAAGTGGTCCTATATGCCCATAATGCTTCTCTCATTCGTTCGTGCGAATCTCTCTTCGACTTGGCGACCACTTTCTTCAGCAAATTACATAAAATTTTATTGAATGCTTCAGCAAGGCCATTTGCAGCAACATTGTACATGGACGACTTTCTTTGCTTGAAGCCAAACTTCTCGCAAAGCTTATCTATCGCAGTGTTGAAAAAAGGCTTCCCATTATCAGTGATTATATATCTTGGAATCCCATAGCGATAAATGATGTTGATATGAATGAATTCAGCAACATTTTCTTTCTTAACTTCTTTGAGAGGTATCGCTTCAGCCCACTTAGAAAAGTAGTCGGTCGCAGCTAAGATGTACAGATGCCCACCAGAAGACTTTGTCATTGGACCAACTACGTCTAAACCCCAAGCATCAAATGGCCAAGAAGCAACAGTAGGATGTAACGGCTCTGGTGGTTGGTGAATGAAATTTGCATGGAATTGACAGGCTTGGCATCTTTGCGCATAATCCATGCAGTCCCTCACCATTGTCGGCCAATAGTAGCCCATTCTTTTGATCCGAAAGTGTAACTTCGGGTCTGACTGATGAGCACCACAAATCCCCGAGTGAGCTTCTTACATGGCTTGGATGGCTTCATCATCACGTAAACATCGCAAAAAGACTCCATCGAATGAACGTCTATAAAGTGTGCCTTTGTAATAGATAAAGCGAGTTGCACAATGTCGGATGTCAACCCTTTGTCGCAGATCATCAGGTAGCTTTTCATACTTCAGATAATCCACAAATATTTGGCGCCAATCTTCTTTATCAACTTCGAATACCTCAACAACATGATTTTCTTTTTCATCATCGCAGTCCTCTTCCTCAAAAATTGGAGGCACCACCCAACTTTGGCATATCGGCACACGAGCTTCAACTTCAGGCATGGAGATTGTAGAAGCAAGCTTTGCTAAAGCGTCTGCTTGTTTATTATCCTTTCTAGGGATATGTTCAATTGTCACGTCTCCAAGCCATCCAATGAGTCTCTTAGCATAATTAACGTATGGGAGTAGCTCGGGCTTCTTCACTTCATATATTCCGAGCAATTGATTAACTACCAATTTGGAATCTCCGTACACATCCAACTGTAATTGCTTTATATCAACTGCCATTTCCAGTCCGAGGATGAGAGCTTGATACTCAGCGACATTGTTTGAGCAATTTTGAGTTAGGGTGAAGGAGTAGGGCAACACTTCCCCTTCCGATGTAACAAATATGACTCCAGCACCAGCTCCTTCTCTATGTGAGGCTCCATCAAAGTACATTTTCCAAGGGGGAGTAATTTCAACTACAAGCACATCTTCATCAGGTAACTCATCAGACAACTCCCACTCAGCAGGGATGGGATGATCAACCAAGAAATCCGCCAAAACTTGCCCTTTTACGGCCTTTTGAGGAACATATATGATCTCGAATTGTTGCAACTGAAGATACCACCTTGCAAGTCTGTCCGAAAGAACCGGCCTCGTCATGACATACTTTAGTGGGTTTGCTTTTGAAACAAGACGAACAGTGTGAGCTTGAAAATAATGCTTCAACTTTTGGATTGCGAAGATTAATGCCAAGCATATCTTTTCAATTGGCAAATAGTTCAGCTCATTTGGCGTCATCATCCTACTCAAGTAGTATAGATCACTTTCTTTTCCATTATTGTTCTCTTGTGCTAGTAAAGCCCCCACAGGACGTTCTTGAGTAGCGACATAAAGAATCAATGGGCGCCCAGGCACTGGCGCAATCAACACAGGTGGTTTCATCAAGTATGCTTTTATACTTTTGAAAGCATTTCGGCAAGATTCGTCCCATTCAAATGGAACACCTTTCTTCATGAGACAATGAATGGTCATTACCGACCAACTAGATTTGAAATGAACCTTCAAGATAAGCCAATTTTCCTTGTAAACTTTTGAGTTCGTGAATATCGCGAGGTTCGGGCATCCTTACTATCGCATCAATCTTTGCTTGCTCAATCTCGATACCTCTATGACAAACTATAAACCCAAGAAACTTTCCAGAGCGGACCCCGAATGCACACTTCAGTGGATTCATCTTAAGTTGATATCTCCTTAGCCGTTCAAAAACTTTTCTCAAATCAAGGAGGTGATCTTCTCGCTTCTTAGATTTCACGACCACATCATCGACATAGCACTCAATGTTTTTGTGAAGCATATCATCGAAGATTTTCTGCATGGCTCTTTGATATATAGCCCCTACATTCTTCAAACCGAATGGCATCACTTTGTAGCAGTATATACCTTTTGGGGTACGAAAGGCTGTCAACTCTTCATCTTCTGGAGCCATACGTATTTGATTGTATCCAGACAATCCATCCATGAAAGATAGTGCTTCGTGGCCCGTAGTGGCGTCAATCATGAGTTCAGTTATGGGCAGTGGAAAATCGTCTTTGGGACATGCTTCATTTAGATTTCTAAAGTCAACACAAACTCTGATTTGACCATTCTTTTTCCTTACAGGGACAATGCTTGAGATCCATGTAGGGTACTTGGCTTCTCGAATAAACCCAGCTTCGATGAGTTTGTTTACTTCAGCTTCGATTAATGGAACCAAGTCAGGCCGAAAACGTCGCTGAGCTTGCTTAATCGGACGAATCCCTTTCTTAACGGACAAATGATGTACTGCTACTTTTGGATCTAATCCAGGCATCTCTTTGTAGGACCAAGCGAATACATCCTCGTACTCCTGGAGTAGTTCGACATACGAATTTCCTTCATCAATTGTCAACAATGCACTGATGTAGATTGGTCGTGGATTATCAATATCGCCCAAATTGATTTCTTTAAGTTCGTCAACTGTGGCTTTGATCCCTTCTTCAAGTTCGGGAGGAGCATCTTCGGTGTCTTCTTCTTTCCCTTCTTCGCTCAATGTAATGTGGTATGTTGATGCCACACTTTCTTTATCATCTTCATTGTCTTGAGGCTGTGTGAAAATAACAGTTTGAAATTTGGCTTTCAAGACTTCTTCGCACGATATAAGCAAAGTAGTTTGTCGCTTCATGCAAGAGGGAATCACACTTCGAAGCTCTTGAGTAGCTTGTGACTTTCTGGCTCTTTTCCATTGCTTTGATGTTTTAGAGATGCCCAACCTTTGATGGATGGTTCCTTTTTTCTTCAAGTTTTGAACGGGGCCAAGTCTATCAAAGACTGATATTCGTCGCACCTTCTTTCCATTTTTGTCAAAGGCATCCTCCATCGATGAAAATTCTCCTTCAGACATATAATTGACGTTGGCTCTTCTAATGGCTATTCGAATGGGAGTTGGTGCCACAAATCCAAGACCGGTTCGAATATGTCCAATTTTTTTCGACATCTTTTGGGTATCCTTAGCTTCAGAAGGGAGCCTACCCAAGGTGGAACTTTCTTGCAGGTCATACCCAACTTTAACGAGAAGATTGTAAGATTTTGGATCAAATCATTTAGCATCTTGGAGTTCTTCTCCATGTTCAGTCTTGGGTCCTTCAGTTGGGCGGACAAACTTATCGAGTGGTTGGAGAGATGGTTTCTTGGCATCAAGTTTTGTTAAAGGGAACACCAATTCCTCCAAAGATCAATTGTCATCACGACTTGTAGAAGCACTCTTGACTTTGATCTCTTTGACTTCATCATCTTGATGTTTCGGTGGATTTTCATTAGCCTTGATTGACTTAATATCTTCAAAGTAGTACTTGGCATCGACAAAATGTGATTCTGCTTCGGTGAAAGGCTTGTCATCTCCAAAAACCTTTCTCACCACACCATCTTTACAATACTTGAAACATTGATGCCAAGTCGAAGGAACAACCCCATTATCATGTAGCCACGGACATAGCATATTGTAAGAAGTTTTAGCATCTATGACGTGAAACAGTGCTGTTGAGGCCATGTCACCCATCAATAACTTCAATCTTATAATGCCGAGAGCCCTTTGCCCCCCTTGGTTGAAGCCTTGGATCATCAAACGACTATTTGCGAGTTCATCCATGGGGATCTCCAACTCCTTTAGCGTACGCCACGATAAGATATTTACCGCTGAGCCTCCATCAATCAAAATTCTATTCACCTTTTGCTCACGAGTATAGCCAGTCACAAACAATGGTATGTTGTGAGGCTTGGAACCAAGAAGTAGGTCCTCATCAGTGAAGGTAATCATCGACACACAATCTTCAACAATAGTGTTAACCTCTTTCTCGAACAAACATGATTCACTAGATGAAACATGTTGCTCACTCGTCACATTGCATGCAACATTTCCATCATTATGCATGTTCTCCATCGCAACATTTATGGATCCAAATGTGATGGTAATAAGATTGCTAGCTGCAACATCTTCTTCAAGTGATATCTTTTCTTGGCGAGACAACTGCATGACTTTATCTTTGAAGACGAAACAATCATGAATTGGATGTCCTACCAAACGATGATACTTGCGATTTGGTCATCGACTTCGCCCGCTTCTTCGGGCGCTTCATTTCTCGGCAACTCAATGAGGTTTGCCTTGATCATATCATCAAATATCCCGAGACATCGAGTCGAGGAATGGATATTGCTTTGCTTGCATCTCCTTCGAGTCAACTTTCTTTGCTCTCTCTCTTGAGGAATGTCTTTCTTTTCATTAGCCTTCCCAGTTATACTGCTCTTAAACTTGATAGGTGTTGTGCTAACTGCCATGGATTCCTTGTTTGGAGCTTTAGAAGAAAACTTGCCCCCTTTCTTGGCTTCATATTGTTCTTTAGATCTTTGAGACTCTTGGACGGGTGGTTCTTCAACTCCGCTTGAGGCCATGCTTAACTCCATATCATGGGCCCTAGTAGCCAACTCTTCAAATGTCTTTGGTTGGATTCCCTGAAGAATATATCGAAGACCCCAATGCATTCCTTGGATGCACATCTCAATAGCCGAAGCCTCTGACAATCTGTCTTTACAATTAAGGTTTAAGTTCCTCCACCGATTAATGTAGTCGATGACAGGTTCCTCCTTCCACTGACGTGTATTTGTAAGCTCGATCATGCTAACCGTTCGTCTGGTGCTGTAAAATCGGTTGAGAAATTCATGCTCTAACTGCTCCCAACTGTCAATTGAGTTTGATTCCAAATCGATATACCAATCGAACGCATTGCCCTTCAAAGATCGGACAAACTGTTTTACTAGGCGATCTCCATAGGTTCCAGCGTCATTGCACGTTTCTAAAAAAATGAGCCACATGCTGCTTTGGGTTACCATTGCCGTCAAATTGTTGGAACTTTGGAGGTTGGTAACCAGCAGGCATCTTCAAGTTATCAATTCGTTGTGTGTATGGCTTAGCATAGCTCAAGGATGATTTGGCACTTCCATCGAATTTGTCTTTGATTGTCCCCATGATGAAATCCTTCAGCTGATCAACAGGGATCAAGCCATCGGTTGAAACTTGCAATTCTTTGGATACTGAGTTTTCCTTTTTCAGCAGATTGCTCTTTCATAGATGTCTCGCCTCATCTTGTGCTTCAACTTGCTTTCCCATCGCACGACTCGTATCAACATTGTCTACTTTGTTCATCAACTTTGCAATTTGCGAGTCTTGCTCCTTGACATGATGGGTGAGTCCCTCAATGGCCCTCGTCAAACTTGCGATTTGCTCCTCTAACGTCGTGACATTTGTCACCATAGCAGGCGCCATGTTTGAGGTGAATGAGTAACTTGACGCCGAGCGAGTCGATGAAGCGCAGACTAAATCGTTCGATCTTGATCGTCTACATTTGTATTTTCGAGAAGTGGCAAATCCTTCTCAACTATTTCGTGCAGGGGGTTCATATCACATGACGCAGTTAACTTCTTGGACATGCTCCTCATCATGAAACCAATGCTTTCGCTGATGGCTTTTGATGAGTTTGATGTAGCAGCTTTGACTATCCTCACTTTGCAATTGGCCATAATACTTGGAGAACTTGGTGAAGAGAAGAGATGAGAGGTAGAAACTGTCCCACTGGGCGTGCCAAAAATTTGTAACACGGATTTTTTATTGTCTGCAATTAACAAACAAGAAAAAGCGTACAAATTAAATATATATAAATCAAAATAAAATATATAGGTTACAATTTCTATTTCTCCTATGATTCTTTTCTTCAAGAACAAAATATCCGGAATTTGAGAAATTGGAGTCGATTCTTCAGTTTAATTTTCTCCAAACATAAACTTGAACTTCAATATTGTTAATTCGAGGGCTTGAAAGCTTGATCTCGAATCAAATGTGAAATATTTGATGATATTTGATTTGAATATATGAACTTCTTGGTGAAATAGACCTTTAATTCGAGGGCTTGGAAGCTTATTCTCGAATCAAACACCGTGATTTGGTGGTCTCCACGAAGAACGCCTTGAATTTCGCCTTTGAACACCGTGGACTTCTTTGGATTTGGACTTCTTGACTTGAGAGAATTCGCCTCTTGCTTAGACTTCTTCTCTAGGATTTTTTTGTGTGTCTTTGAATTATGAAGAGGACCCCTATTTATAGTTGTGGAATAGGAGCTATCTCCACCATATCCAGACATCCAAAATCGTTTGCGAGAATGGAGGAAGTGGAAGCTGAGTCGCTCTAGGGAACAGTTCCAAAGACCTGAATTCGTTGAAGAAGAAGAAGAACTGCTGAATTTCCTTGGGTTGACAACAGTGGTTCAAGCACTGGATGAAGAGAACTGCATAGATATCTTGAATATCTTCAAAGAAAAGGAGAAGGAAAGGTTGGCAGAAGAGGCTGAAGCTCGTGAGAAGGCCAACATCTGTCCCTTCACTTGAACCACTGATCACACTTATCCCCATTTCGATGTTCTCTCAGGAAGTGATGAGGATCTGGACCCTGGTGCTGCGACAGAAGAGCTAGAAACGCAGCAAGCCATGCGAGAATCCAGGATCCTACATGAACAACAGTTGATGGAAGGACCAGGAGAGTCTTCCAAATCTCAGCTGGAGATTGATCTATTGGGAGTGGTACAGTAGATTGCCACTGTCATTGCTGCAACCACTTCCCCAGCTCACTCAGAGGATGGGTCTAGGGGACCTGGCAATGAAACAAGGAACTTGGGGACCTAAGTCGAGCCAACCCCTATTGAAGGTGTCTTACCACCTGCCCTAATGGCTGAACACTCACAGGAAACGATCGGGAGTTTGGAGAAGAGTGACCCCAACCCAAGTCACTCGGTTGGTGTGCCACCGAGGGGAAACTCTCTCCACCGCACTGGCCGGAGGTTGCTACGGATAACTCCACCATGAATCTCGGAGGCGAAGTGGAGAAGGAACAACAAACAAACACAAAGAGTTGTCACCAAGAAGCTCGGACGATTGAGGCTGAGATCTCACTGAAAGTGCCAACCGCTCTCTCTAGTGCCGAGGACACCGCTGATGCGGTCAAGGCACATGATGGATCTGCCTTGGGAGTTAACACTGGCAATGAAAGTGCAATCCACGGAGTTGAGACTCTGTGGATGCCACCATAGAAGACCCCAAGGCAGTGAGTGCAGCCGAAGGGAATGTCCAGGCCTTCTGCGATTGAGACTGCGGGGAGGTAATGAAGGCCTACGGGAGGTTGAGACTTCCCGAGGTAAAGAGACGGACACACAGAACATTCCTCCTGTTATCCTTGATGCATTTGAGAAGGAGATAAGTGCCCTTCATGATTCCCAAGACAACCCTGACATAACTTTTCCGGGATCTGAAGGAGAAGATGAAGTTGAGTCATCCCCTGTTGAAAACCCAAAAGACTCAGCTGAGGACGTTCTTCCAAGCACGAGTAAGTCAGATCTCAAGGCTACTCATCAAACATTCACTTTTGATGATGAGCCACCCCTTCAAGTCTCATCATCGTCCGATGACGCTACTGATACGGCCGAACACAGGACAACTCAAACGGAAAAACCAGCTGAGACCGACGATGCTGTTGAGACAACTGAGGCTCAGCCAGCTTTGTCCATACCACAACAGACCCCAATTGAATCACAGTCAACTGCGCAGGCTCCCAACGCTGCAGCAGAATCGACTCAACCGGGCACATCATGGCCACAAGTCACAGTTGAACAGATTCCCTATGTCCGTGATGATGCATTTGAAGCAACTTTCCCTTTCTCACTAGAGCTGCCTAATCTGGATGAAGAATCAGCTAGAGATAAGAGACGTTTCCATAAACCTGATCCAGTCATTCCCACAGATACCATCGTCCTAGCAGATTTTGACTTTGATGCTGCTTGGCCGCCAGCTGAGACAGAGGTGGCAGCTGAGGTTCGAGAAGTCTTCAATGCAATATTTGCAGAGATTGAGAAGATGGAAAGGCACTAGGCCTCATTGGACATGCGGCTGGACAACAGAGATGCAAACCTTACAGCCGATCTGTATGGAATAGTGGTCAGAATCCGGGAATGGTGGCAACAGCAGCAGACAATGCTTGTGGAACAGGTTCGATACTTCAAAGCATTGTACAATAAAATGTTGATCTGGAGCACTGATAATGCTGACATGAAGACGAGGATGCAAGAAAATATTGATAGGATGCATGCCTCTCATACCACGGAAATGGAACTGCTGCGAGCATTTCATCGCAAAGAACTTCTGCACGTGGAGGAAAATATGAATGAAAAGTTCAGCCTTCTTATGGCTGAAATGAAGCTGGTGGCAGCCGAATCCAAAGCCACCCGCTCAAAATTCCGTCGACAGATACTGCAATGGACTCAAGCAAAACTCGGCTATCACCGCCTAGATTTCATGCTTGTCGGAGCATGTTTCGAGGGATTCCTCTCTCCTTTGATGATGCCAAAAGGGGAAGAGGAATACCTAAAGACATTGAAATGATCGATCACGAGAAGAAGGACGCAATGTGTTGAGAAGCGAAGAAAAAAATTTGAAGAGCGAAAAGAAATATAAGGAAAATCCGTTGAGGGGGGTTCAAAAGACATGACTTTAATGGTTGCTAGAACCCCTCAACAAGGACTTGTCACAGCTGACATCATCAGCAAACTTCCAGTGACTCTGCCACTCCAACACTCTGCTGTGCCTATGTCTGAGAAGAGAAAAATAGTTGAAGCAGGGATGAAGGAGGTCGAAGGAAATATGGATGCCCGTGTGATGGACATATTGAAACAATACGGAGGCATTCCGGTAGGAAGAGACACTGATGCTATTTCAGACGTTGGAGACGATCCTAGATCAGTTGATGAATTCAAAACGCTCGAATATGAAGGATACTTCGAAGGCATGTCCATAGCCCAAGCCTGGGATTTGTATTGGGAAAAAGGCCTCAAGTTGTGCGAAGAAGCTGACAGGCAGCATATTCCTAGCAGTCACTCTGCTAACCACTCGGCTGGAAAGAATAAGGCCTCAATACAATACACGCCCAGAGGAAAAGGAAGAAGAGGTGGAGGAAGAGGTTTCTAACATAGACCCCTACCCAAAAACATCGAATACATAGATCCAGGAAAAAAAGGAGGGATCTATTGGGCCGGATATGACGTAGTAGCCAACATGGAAGTAGGAATGAAGAATGCTGAATATGTAAAAAGGATTGAAGAAGAAAATAAAAGACAAACTCAGCTGTGGGAAGAAAGACAAGAAAGAAGAAGAAAAGATGAAGTTGCCAGAAGAGCCTACGAGAAAAAGAAAGCAGCTAAAGAAGAAAAGAAGAGAAAGAGACCAGAAGACAACAGAGCTGAAGAGGAAAGAAGGAGGCAGCGAAGGCGATGAAGTGTTGCAGTCCACCCCTTCATGTATTTTACTATTGTAAATACATTTATATGTAAGTCTTCTGTATGATAAATAAAAGTTATGCAATTTCTATATTTTTGCTTAGATATAGAATACCATGTTGCTCCGATACACTTTGTAAACAGTTGTGTAAATGACAAGAATGTTATGATCAATAAAAAGATTTATTCTACGCATACATTCTCTGTTTTTACATTGTCTGTACGTATCTTTGCTATGCATATCTTGTTTGTATGTTTTAAGTTTTGGCATCATCAAAAAGAGGGAAATTGTTGGGAAAATTTATTGTTTAGATTTTGATGAATGCCATGTAAAATTTAGACTAGAAAATTGGCACCCCATTTTTTCTTGTAATTTGTATTGTAATAGATAGGGTTGTACTAGCTGAGTCAAGTCAGCTACATTTGGACATACAAGAAGTCAACTGAAGACTGGGATGAAGACTCCGCTGTGAAGCAACTGAGTATAGCAAGGAAGAGAAGTGAAGAACTCGACTGAAGAAGTATCAGCTATGATACAGCTGTGTGAAGTGTCAGTCAAGTCAACTCAAGATAGCCAAGTCTCAAGTTGAAGTGACAGATGAGTCTTTCAATGATTGGAGCAGACTCAAGTCACCTGGGGAAAAGGCAGTCAAGTCAAGACAACGGAAAAGAATCCGTTGCACAGAAGTCAAGAATATTACCTAAACAAGTAATACTTTCATGCTGCCATGTCTTAAAGTGCTCAGTCCCAGAAGCGTGCAAAAGGAATAAACCAATGGGAAGCACTGCACCTTGTGTCAGTCTCTGAAAAGCTGAATTTTCATTTAATACGGGGAAGTGTCAATATCAAGGACTGGAACAAGACAAGCCAACGAACACAAGTGACTTTTGAAATCAGCCTATCTCTTCAATGGGCAGATTTTTGAAAGTTCACTATAAAAGGCTGAGGAATCACTTTGAGAAAAGGTTACCTGAACCACGAGAAATTAAGCCATTATTTGAGCTGTAACCTGCAAAAATATTCTCAAGTTATTCAAGCAAATCCTCAAGCCTAAACCTCGAAGGAAATCGATCCAACACCAAGCTGTGAAGGGAAGACAACTTCATACTGTTGAAGAGGAAACTTTTGAAGAATCAAAAGGGGTATGCATTCCAAGGAGGATTGTAGAAAGGTTCAAGGTCGAACCAGTTTCAAGTCATTGGAGGGCTTCGTGATCAAATCCAATAAGCTTGAGGAAGTGAGCTGTATTAGCAAGGCAGCTGCCCTGTGAAGAAGCTGAGTCGTACGAGGAGCCACCGTGTGACCAAGGCATCTCGGACTAAGTCCCAAAGGATCAAGTCAATTGTGTGATCAAGACTTGTATCGGGTGATAACCACTTGGTACTCTGATCAATACTTAGTGGATTCCTCCAGGAGTTGGAGAAGAGAGGATTAGAAGAATTACCCCATCTTCGAACCTCTATAAAATTTATTGTGTCATTTACATTTCAACATTTACTTTCTTCATATCATTTAATATCTACTGATAATTTGCTATCCAACTGATAATTAACAAAGTGCAAAAACCAAGTGTTAAAACAAACTTAAACCAAATTCAAGGGTGTTAAGTCTTCCGTTGAAAATCTCATCACAACCAAGTTAAGGTTTAGACTAAACAGTTGAGTTATTCTATCAACAGCTCAACAGAGTCAGTTGAGTGGCTAACTCTGCTGGTTAACTAACTTAGCTGTCCATCAAGGACATAGCTGTTTATTTAACTCTGTAATAATTTCAAAGGTCTAAATTCGAAAAGTTGGTAAGGTTTATTCAACCCCCCTCCCCTTTTAAACCTTACTCACACCCCTTGGGACCTACAATACTTAAGGGACCTCTCTGTAATTTTCGACTTTTCGGACTATAATCAGGTTCAAAAATTATGTTTGGACATTTTAATAAATTTTTAAGATTTTTTAGATAAATAAAATCAACCTTTAAAAGCCCAAGGACTAGATTGTAAAATTTTAGAATGTTAAGGGCTACATTGCAATTTTCAAAACTGTACCAGCCCCTTGTTTTGAATTTTAAAATTTTAACTCTTAAGGGACTTGGAAATAACATATTTTAAACTTGAGGACCAAAATAAAATTTCTAGGACTTATACAGTCCATGTACCTGTAAATACTAATTTAACTATAACTTAATAATATTTTGGACCCAAGGATCAAATTTCATAAAAATTAGACCCCTAAAAGCCTTAAAAGCAATCATTTTAAAAATAGGACAAAAATGAGAGTTTCAAAGGTTAAAGAGCCTATACTTATTTCTTTTAAGAAATGCTTTTGTCCCAATATCCCACTGACCTTAGTGTTATTTTACAACTGGAATCACATTAAAAGCCTTTCTGGTTTGTGAGTTCTAATTATTTTAAACTTAGGGCCCGAAATGACAATTTTAATAAATTTGAGGCCAATGTGAGATTTTTATAAAGACTCGGCCTCAACAATTTAAAAACCTAAATCTCAAAATAATTTAGAGAATTTAGAAACTAACCTCATAATTTTTCAAGGTCAGGACATTTAATTATTCAATTTTTAATCCCAAAAGTATTAGTTTTTATAAAACGGGGCTAATTGTAAATTTTCCTTTTAACAAGGACCTAACCCAAATTATTTTTTTTCTTTTAAGAACAGCCCTGGACCTCTGACTTCTAATACTTAATTAAACTATTTATCTTCTCAGATAAAATCCCTTGACCTATCTAATCGTCTTGACCGATTAATACGCGATTGTGGGGCAACTTCCTCGTCTTGTGATTCCGAATCGATAATAAGACTTATGTCCCACCTAATTATTCAAGACATCAAAGATTACTTATCCTTTCGATAATTATCTTCATCCAAATTACTCCACCAACGCCAAAAATAGCCACACGCTATTTCGAAAACTTCTTCTGAACTACTTCCATAAATCAGTATACTCGACTGCCTGGTTGACTTCCTGAACTTGTAATTATTTTTCTGCCTGAGTCAACTTGGTGTGTCGAGCTCACAGTCGGAATGGATATGTCGGGGATGGAACCGGGCAGCTCGACTGCTATTCCACTCTCCGACCACATCTTTCTAATCCCGGAACTGAGGGACGGAGTTTGTCCAAGGGAAGCGGTTCGTAGTACTTGAGGTATAATCATGATTATGACAATCCGGGCATAGCTAGCCTACTGTGGATTTGTCTTTGCCTATGGAGCGATAAGGTGACAGGTCTTAGACCATCTTGATCGGGGAGTTACAAGGAAGAACGAAGGAATCGCTATATGATCCACACGATTCTGGAGTTAATCGGACCCATTTGGTTAGTGCTACAAAACCGTACGCAACTGTTACTTGTATTGCATTGGTTGGCGCTACCAATCCGTACGCAACCACTACTTGTCTTGCACGGATTGGCGTTACCTTCCGTACGCAATCCCACCTGTCTTGCTATAGTGTCTGTATGATCATGAACTATTTTAAAAATTGTATATGTATATTATTTTAAGTATATTTATCACGTCGCTTGTGAACTGTGTGTGAATTCATGCATCATAATTCACGCATTTTTCATATAACTGTTTTCTTGCATTAACTATATATATATATCGCCACACTTGCACACGATCACCCATCCACTGGGATTTCTGTCTCATCCCCTCCTGTTTTCTAACGGCTAGATGGGGACTATGTTGAAGACGCCGAACCTACCACGGACTGATTTCCCGTGCTCCGCCTGTCGGACCTGCTCCTTTTTACTGTGGATTGTACTTGTTTCTTGTGCTTCAGCTAATGTTGGGCTTTCTTTTATTCTGCTTCTCTTTTCTGTGTTTGACTGTAACTTAAGGGCGTAGGACCCTTTGGCACTTAAGCTTGTAATGTTTTGTGCTTTATTTTAGTTTTCGACTGTAAGTTTAATTTGGATATTTCTGATGGGTTGTACTTGGATATTGCTGGACTGTAAGATGTATTTCATACTTTTATCATATTTTTCCGCTGCTTTAGACTCTATTTCACTTGGGGTTATATTGTATCATTTGTCTAGATGGTTGGGTTTAATTATGTTTAAGTTATTGATTGTCGTCGCGTCCCGTCTGGGGCGTGACAGATTTAGTGGTATCAGAGCTCGGCTTGTAAGATGGAAACTTACACCGAGCTGACCCAGGATAGGACCCTCGGACTGTGTTGGGTAGTACAGCGACTTGACTAATTAAGTGTGAAATCGATTTCAAATGTCATAGAATCGTATTATTGATGATTAAACTGAGTTAAGAATTTTGTACTTGGAGATTCCATAGTCATATTGTCTTGACTTAGTTGACTCTTGTCTGACCTTCTTTATCCTTCCTTATCCCTCCGTTTATATTCATCTAACCCAACCTTTGTTGTGTTTTGACCAGGACATAATGGCAGAACATAGGGGACGTGGAAGACCCCGCCGAATTCCCCATGAGGACGGCGATGTACCTAGGGAATGGGTACCTTCCCCAGAATTACCAACACCTCATCCACCAGCTGCAGGAGACAATCTGACTGCGCAAGCCCTACAACAAATCCTAGTTTTCATGAGGCAACAAGCAGAGACTCAACAGCGTGCCCCCGAACCCACCCGAGAGGCGAATGATCGCGTCTTAGAGCGTTTCTTACAGTTCGAACCACTGGCTTTCTTAGAAGAGCCAGATGATCTGAAGGCAGAGGACTGGGTCGAGAAACTGGAGAATATCTTTAATGCTAGGGATCGTTTGATAACCTCAAAGCTTTTTGTGTGGTTTCACAGGATTTATTTATTTTCTCTTTGACACATCCCTGAAACTTTTGTCATCGGATTTCTTCCTTTGTGTTTTATCTCTTTGATTTGAAAATGAATTTAACATGTTGCTTAATTATTTGTTAAACTAATTAAGGGAATATAAAGTTAGTAATTGGGAGTTTTTGGGAACTATCTGAAGGAGAGAGTTAAAATGATGTATTGGGAAATTTGTGTAGTAGAAAAATGCACTGGATAATGTATTTTTAGTTTTGCTTTGGGAGAAGATGTTGGTAGGGATTCGATTTGGTGGAAGCCAAGCTTTATTGTGTTATTATTTGTTTGTCTTACTTCTTAATAATGAGTTATGTATAAAATTTGTAAAAACTAAATTTGATCTACTGTGGAAAGAATAACTAAAACATTAAACTTTTATTGAGAAACAATTTTGGCTAATTTGAGTGTTGTTTGTCAACCATGTTATGGACAAGATAAGATTTGGAAACAATTTTTTTTATTTCAAAATTTTGTTTTATGCACTTAATAGTTTTTTGTTTCTAAACTTCCATCTGTGTTATAATGTCAATTTTGTAATTAAAATAAAAGGTTGTTGAAATAAGATCTTATTTTAGAAAAAAGTTGAAGTTCCCCTACTTGTTTAAAAACAACTTATAAGCTCTCAAACATCTTATAAGATGTTTTCAAGAGCTTATAAGCTCAACCAAACACCATCTAACTCTAACTAAAATACTAGTATAAGATATTATATAGAGAGTTGCTTGGCTTGTAAGCACTTCTTTATTTTATTGCTCGGCTATTTAGGTAAATTTATTGCTACCTGTTTGGCATGTCAGCATCATCTTATTTTTATTTTTATAATAATATTTTTATTTATCTAAAAAAAGATATTATATAGAGAGAGGATCCAGTGAGACCATATCATGTGGTGAGACATGATCAGGATAGTATAATCTCAACCATGCGTTACAATAACCAAAAGCTAGGATTAAAATGATTAAAGTTACATTAAATAATTAATTAGAACAGTCTTCTCCCTCATCGCCGCCATTAACGAATTCATCATATTTGCAGTAAAAAACCTAGAGAAAAACAATTCAATATTACAGAGAAACAACCAAAATCAATACAATGAGTTCGAATCATGATGATGAACAATCATGAATGGCAGAAGAAACTCTATCCAGCAGTATCAATGGTCTAGACATCGATGGAGAACTCGGAACTGGTAATTAGCAACAAACTCTTAACAACTACACTTTTCACGAAGAAGACGATGCATAGATACTTATAAAATGATGCATATATCTATAGGATCTTAGATAGTTGAAACTATGCAAAAAAAAATAATCAACTAACTATGCATTATCTAAAAATTATTTAAGTAGTGTAAAAAAAATATAATATGCAGTACATATACCCAACTATGCAAAATATCATAGTTATGCAACAAAAATCAACTAACTATGTATTATCTAGAAGCTATTTATGCAGTGTGTAAACTAAATATACAGTACATTTTACCCAACTATGTCATATTGTCATAAATAGTGCAATAAACAGTGCAACAAAAAAAAAATATGCATTATCTAATAGTTATCTAAGCAGCAAAAGAACTCTAACTATGCTGGATTCCGAATAAAGAAAAAGAAGAAAATTGAATAAAAAAATTGCCTCATAAAATAACGACATTAAATCCAGCAATTACAATCTCAGTCCATAAAAAATGGTTTCAAAAAGTCAAATGATTAAAAAACCGCTGAATAATAAAAAGTACTATTCTACCCTTATTGTACTAAAATAAATGGGAAAAGACCCTTATTGTATAATATGTTATATATATATATATATATATATATATATATACATATAGTGGGAGGATCAAGTGAGACCATGTCTCTAGGTGAGGCATAATGGACTAATCTCAATCATCCCCCACTATTAATCAATGGGTATATGATTTAAGGGATAAAAATACATTAAAACATTAATTTAATCAACATAAGGGTAGTAGGGTGTTAGGAATTTTATTGTTTAGATTTTGATGAATGCCATGTAAAACTTAGAATAGAAAGTTGGCACCCCAATTCTTGTTGTAAAATGCATTGTAATGAATAGAGTGGACAAGCCGAGTCAAGACAACTACGCCCTAACATGCAAGAAGACAATCAAGACTGGAAGGAAGACTCTGTTTGTGAGGCAGTTGAGTATGGCAAAGAAGAGTAGACGGGAACTCTCTCAAGAAGCGGTGAGATGCGGTGAGTGGAGCATCGATCAAGTCAACTCAAGAAAAGCCAAGTCTCAAGTTGAAGTGACAAGAGTCATCCAATGATTGGAAGGCGACTCTAAGTCACCTGGGAAAGCAAGGAAATGCGATCAAGTCGAGATAATCGAAAAGAACCGTTGCCACGAGAAATCAAGAGATTTACTTAAACAAGTAATATCTCCATACCACCTTTCTTGGAGTGCTCGATCCCCGAGCGTGCAAAAGGAATGAACCAATGGGAAGCACTACACCGTGTCGAACTCGAAAAGGTGAAACAACAATTCATACGAGGAAACAAAAGAATTCCAAGAACTCGCAAGCCAACGATCGCAAAGTGACTTTCAAAAATAAGCCTATCTCTTCAACGGGCAAATTTTTGAAACTTCACTATAAAAGGCCGAGGAGTTTGTTTGAAGAATAAGATGACACACACGTGAGATATACAAGCACATTGGAAATCTTTGAAACAATCTCAATTCTCAAGCCTACATTCACGAAGTACATCAATCCAACACTCACTGTGAAGGAAAGAGAACTTCAATCGGTTGAAGAGGAAAATATCGAAAACAAGGGGTCTACATTCCGGGAAGGATTGTAGAAAGGTTCAAGGTTGAACCAAGTCTTAAGCTTTTGGAGGGCTTCGTGATCAAATCCAAAGAGCTTGAGCAAGTGAGTCAGTAGCATGTGCAAAGCGGTGCCTGTGAAGAAGGCCGAGTCGTCGAGAAGCCACCGTGAGTGATCAAGGCGTCTCAGGTCGAGTCCCTAAGGATCAAGTCGGCTGTTGTGATCAAGACTTGTATCGGGTACTTACCACTTTGTAAACCGATCATTACTTAGTGGATTCCTCCGGAGTTGGAGAAGAGAGGAGTAGAAGAATTACCCCATCTTGAACCTCTATAAAAACTTTCTTGTGTCATTTACATTTCAAAGATTTAAATTCTGCACTTTTAACTCGCTTATATCTGTGATAAATTTGCTATCCATTTGATAATTTACAAGTACTAAATCAAGCTCTAATATCTTGCTTAATCAAACTTAAGGGTGTTAAGTCTTCCAAATAAAAATAAAACCACAATGAGTTAAATTGTAGCCAACAAATGAGTTACTCCATCAACAACTCAATTTGAGTGCATTGAGAGATTAACTCTCTTGAGTGACTAATTCGATTGTCCATCAAGGACACACTGTGTAAATTAACTCTGTAGATTTAAAAGGACTAAATCGAAAATTTGGTAAGGTTTATTCAACCCCCTTCTAAACCTTACACTTACACCCCTTGGGACCTACAAGTGGTATCGAGCGGTTGGTTCATTGAACCCTCCGCATTTACCGAACTAGATCTCTAAACTTTTCAAAGTCTGCTTTAGTACTTGAACTTTCATAACTCTTCTTTATCATTAAAAGTCATTATCATGGAAGCAAATTTGACACGCATCCCTATGTTCACTATTGAGGAATTTGATGATTGGAAAATTCGTATGCGAGCTCATCTATCGAAAGATTACATGATGAGATGTGGATAGTAATAGAAGATGGGCCTCTACAAATATTAAAGGTGAACACAACATGCGAAGAGTTGCGGTGAAGGAGAAGAAGATCTTTGCTCCCGGACATCAGTCATGGTTGAAAAACCAAGAACCGAGTGGACAAATGATGATAGAAAAAGATACAACCTGGACAATGTAGCCAAGGACATCCTCTACAAAACCTTGGACAAAGCCATGTTCAACAAAGTCAAATCATGCAAAACGGCTAAAGAAATGCAGGATAAGTGACATTGATTTGTGAAGGCTCGTGAGCAAATCAAAGAAAACAAATTATCGGTGGCGGTACAAAAATTTGAAAACTTTAAAATGATCTCGGGAGAAAACCTGGATCAACTAGACGCTCGTTTTGAGAAATCACAAATGAGTTGTCTACACTTGGAAAGGAATATACACGAAAGAAATGTGTATGAAAATCCTAAAAAGTCTTCCAAATGGGAAATGAAGGTCATGGCACTAAGACACTCCATGGACCTATCAAAGACATCCAATCATGAGTTATTCTCGGACCTCAAAGCCTACGAGTTTTAGCCGAGAAGAAAAGACCGGAAGAGACAATTGTACCCAAAATAGTTGCTCTAATTGTTAAAGATGGGAAGAGAGCGAGGTCAAACAAGTCATTGACCCCGGAAGAAATAGCCCGATGGTTAAAAGGTTCAACAAGTTCTTCAATAAGAATTACAAAAGAGGAAAGGGTGAATCTTCCGAGAAGACACTCACTCCCTCCAAATCAAGGGAAGACAGGCCAACCAAGAGAACAGATCATCAAAAAGTTGAGTATCAAAGGGTGACAACTCAAGAATAGAAAGAGTCGATCAAAAAGCTGAATATCTATGTTGGAATCAGAGACAACCAGATCACTATGCCATTGATTTGCTCATATCCTGTAGTCAACAAGTACGAGAGATGAAGAAGAAAGAAAGATCTTGAGAGAAAGAAGACAAGAAAGGAAAAAGGCAATGATGGCTGCAGAGATGCTGAAACAGCTAAGTCAAGGAAGACAACTGATTAAGCGCAAAGAAGTGACTACTCAAGTGACTCGAAGAAGAAGCCCGATCCGCTTGATGGCCAAAGAACAAAATCAACCTGATCAAGAAGATGAGGTACAATCTAACTCAACAAACTCAGACACTAGTGATAGTGACTGTGACACAAACACTTCATCACCCAATGATCTTTATGATTCATTAGGCAAAATGATGAAAGATTTTGAACACATTAAATTCTCACACACACTATTGAATGAGGAAAACAGACTACTAAAAGTCAAAACTCAAAGTGACTAAGGAGCCGAGTACTCTAAGTCAAATAGTCATGGAGAATGAAAGGTTAAAGGTCGAAAATGCTAAATTAACAGTAGAAATTGCTTCTATAGAAAAGAGGGAGAATGACCTCAAGAATGTTATTGCTTCATTCACTAAGGCATCTAAATCATTGGATGATCTTATTATGAGTCAAAGAGAATGTGGAGACAAGACAGGCTTAGGATTTAATTCCTCTGTGCCATGTCAAACCTCAAGAGTAATTTTGGAAAAAGGAACTTCAAGTCATGAAGAGTCCGAAAAATCCAAAACTCTAAGTGTTGCACACACATTCACTCCAAAACACAATACTAAGCAAACGGCCTTGGTTACAAAGGAAAAGGAAAACGGCCCGAGTTGAGTATCTTGAAAGGACAGTGAGAAGAGATTCACCGTGAGTCCTCGGAAACTCCAAACAAAAATACTCTGTAAGGAAGAAGCGAGCTACCAAAAACCCCGAAAATCCGTAAAAAGAAATACATATGATGGGAATGGTAGAAAATATCCAAGCCAAGCCGATTGGAATAATGTGAACTATCAAAGATAGACTTATGGAATATAAGCCCCGATGGCAAAGGCCTAGAACTCGGCAAAGGCCATTCCAAAAGTATAAGAGCTTTCATCAAAGACACATATGCACCTAGGCACTTCACTCAAAAACACCACAATTACCCAAGGAAGGCAATTGCTAAAACACATATGCGGGCATACGGACAAAAAGAGACAAACAGTATGAACCTAGAATCCCCAAGCAATTTGCCAGGATTAATTATGATTATGGCACGATAGATGGCAACCTCTTAGAGTCAAATCATTTGGCTATAGGTTGGTTGGATCATCTTACAATTCTAACCCCTCGGGACCCGACAAGTATGGGTACCTAAAACTTAATTTCCTTGATTGCGGGTTCAAGGAACAGTGAGTGCCAAGGAACCTGGTACATGGATAGTGGTCGCATTCCCGGACATATGACGACAGGAAATAAGAGAAATCTGTCAAAATTCAAGGAAGTCAAAGGAGCCAAAGTCATATTTGGAGGAAATGAAGCTCCTGGTGAAATAAGAGGCATTGGATCCATCAAGAGGAATGGATTAGAAATCACGAGATGTTGCATATGTTGAAGGACTCAACTTCAACTTACGAGTATCGATCGGCTGTGACAAGGGCTACAATGTTGGATTCAACATGGGTATATGCCAAATCAAAGAAATTGAATCAAATGAAGTGGTCTTTGCAAGGATGTAGACAGAAAAATATGTATGTAGTGGATTGGTCAACGCAACACCCAACACATGTCTACTAGCAAAAAGTACAAATGAATCGAGTTGGGTTTGTGGCACAAAAAAGTCGTCACCTGAATTTCAAAACAATTAACAAGGCAGCAAGAAGTCATCTTGTAGAAGGACTTCCAGGACTCGATACAAGAAGGAGAGTATATGTGATGCATGTCGAAGGAAAACAAATCAAGTCGTCATTCAAAGAAAAGACATGCCCATCCTCAACAAGAATATTGCATCTACTTTATATGGATCTATTTGGCCCAAAGGAACCAAATAAAAGATAAGTGGAAAGAAATACACCTTGGTGGTAGTAGATGACTACTCAAGATATACATGGACAATATTCATGTGCAAGAAGAAAGAAACCCTACAAAAACTACCACAAATTGATGAAGAGAATTCAAAATGAGAAGAGTCAAACCATTATCAAAATAAGATCGGATAGAGGAACCGAGTTTGTCAATGGAATAATAACTCGATATTGTATTGAGAATGGTATTGGTCATGAACTATCGTGACAAGGACTCCAACAAAGATAATGGAGTTGCGAGAAAGAAGGAACATAACCCTCAAAGAAGCGGCAAGGACCATGTTAGGTGAAGCAGGGTTACCAAAAGATTTTGGTGAAGCAATCAACACGACTTGCTACACCCAAAACAGATGTATGATAAATAGACAAATGGAAGAAAACCAAATGTTGCATATTTCAGGATATTTGGATGTAAATGCTTCATCCACAACAATGGCAAAGACAATCTAAAGGCTTTTGATGCTAAAGGCGATGAAGGCATCTTCTTAGGATACTCACCAAAGCAAAGCCTTCTGAGAATACTCAACAAAAGAACTATGATTACGGAGGAATCCATTCATGTAGTATTCGATGAGCCAAATGTAAATGGAGAAGACATTGAAGAGTCGGTGATAAGTTGAATCATCCAACCATACGAAAGAGTCCTATCTTTCAAGGTCAAGGCCGAGTTATCAATTCGAAGAAGATGTGATAGTGAATCTCAAAAACAATTTGGAAAATTTGCGGCTAAGTGATAACGAGAGAGGCGACCACACCAACACAGGTGCAAGTCGATCGAATCCGGCTAACTTACTCCAACTTGATGTAAGATGGCTGAGAGACCATCCACCAGAACTTGTCATTGGAGATATGAGAGAAGGTGTCAAAACAAGATCCAGAACTCAACAAGAAGCTATGTTCACATGCTTCATCTCGCAAATAGAGCCAAAAGATGTGTCACAAGCATTGGATGACACACATTGGATTCAAGCTATGCAAGAAGAGCTGAATCAGTTTGAGAGAAATAAAGTATGGGAATTAGTGCAAAGACCCATACATCAAAATGTTATTGGAACCAAATGGGTATTCAGAAATAAAATGAACGAGGAAGGATTTGTGGTAAGAAACAAAGCAAGATTGGTAGCCAAAGGATATTGCCAAGAAGAAGGGATAGATTTTGATGAAACATTTGCCCCTGTAGCAAGATTGGAAGCTATAAGGATGTTTCTTGCCTATGCAGCTCACAAGAATTTCATTGTATATCGAGATGGATGTAAAAGTGCATTCCTAAATGGTTTATTGGAAGAAGAAGTGTATGTTGAACAACCTCCAGGGATTTGAGTAGAAGACTCTTGGAGACAAGGTATACAAACTCAAGAAAGCCTGTATGGATTGAAACAGGCACCCAGCATGGTATGACACCTGTCACAATTCCTAACGAAAATGGATTCACAAAAGGAAAAGTAGATAGAACACTTTTCAGAATTCAAGACAAGAAGAGTATCTTGCTTGTTCAAATATATGTGGATGACATCATTTTTGGATCCACCAACAAAGAAGAGTCATGTGAAAAATTTTCAAACCTCATGCAAAGTAAATTTGAAATGAGCATGATGGGAGAGTCGACATTCTTCCTTGGACTTCAAGTAAAGCAAGAAGGATGGAACCTTCATAAGTCAAACAAAATATACCGAGATTTAATGAAGAAGTTTGGTATGGAAGAAAAGTCTTCGTAAAAATACCAATGAACACATCGATTAAAATGGACATGGATGCGGATGGCAAGCTGTAGATCAAACAAGATACGAGCACTTATTGGATCAACTTTGCTCTATCTCTCAAAGAAGCGGGCCGACATCACCTTTCTTTGTAGGTGTATGTGCAAGATTTCAATCTGCTCCAAAAGATAGCCATATGACAAATGACTAAGAGAATATTGAGATACGAAAGGAAGCCATGAAGTAGGCCTATGGTATCCAAAGGAAGGTGGACTCAAGCTAATTGGCTATTCGATTCGATTATCTTTGGATGCGAGTGGACAGGAAGAGCACTTCAGGGCACATGTCAAATGCTAGGAAATAGACTAATTTCCTGGTTTATCAAAAAGCAAAACTCAATAGCCACCTCCACAAATGAGGCGAGAATACATAGGCTGCGGGCATTGTTGTGCCCAAGTCCTATGGATGAGACAAAGAACGAGAGACTATGAAGTTGAAGAAAAAGAAATTCCAATCATGTGTGATAACACAAGTGCCATTGCAATCACTCAAAATCCTGTGTTCCACTCAAGAACAAAACATATTGATGTCGGATATCATTTCATAAGAGATCATGTTGAAAAGAAGGACATTGTCTTGGAATATATCTCAACGATAAACAACTAGCCGACATCTTCACAAAACCATTATGTGAGTCAAGATTTGAAGAACTCAAACATGAGTTGGGTTTAATTGAGTGGTGACACTCGAGGCGAATCAAAGAAGAGAATTAGAACAGAAAAGGAGTGAAAAAGAGTCAGAAATGCAAAATCATTTCGAAAAATCACCAGATGGAAAGACAATGACTACACCAAGTCGGTGATAGCCGAGTCACTAAGAGAATCTGCGAGGAGAAGAGTTAAATCGGCTAAGAGATAAGTTTGAATAACTTATGAGCAAAGTGACAAAAACGCAAATCGTTTTGACTTAGCGGGAATGTTTTAAGGAACACGTCGGATAATGATGATGTGTGCAGACTTAAAGCCGCACACTAAGCTTATGATTGGATATAAATCTTTGCCGCATTAAATACGAGACGTGAAATGCTCAATAGGCGTGCGAAATCCAAGCCGTTGATTTCGATCATAATTCAAAAACCGCCTGCACGTCCTTTCATAAACCATATTTAAACTATTTTCGTCCGTTTCTCTCTCACACTTCTAAAACTGTTCATCTTTTTCTCTCAAAAGCAAAGGCAAACTACTCTCGAAACCCTATCAACCTTCAAATTAATTTCTGAGATTTTTCTTGATATAATTCTGAGAAATGGCACCAACTTATGACTTTACTAAGTTAGGAAAGCAAATCCACACCGGTTCGACGGTGGATTTCGACGGAATGGTGAAGCAGGGGTCCGACGACACCCTGGTGAAGAAAATTGCTAAGAAGTTGGAAACGTCCGGACTAAAACCATTTCTAACGCTGGAATATCCGATGACCTATGTGGAGGAGGTCGCACAATTCTACGTGAATGCTGAGATTCACGATGAAGGAATCAAGTCATATGTTCACGGAAAGCGGTGACTATCACGCCAAGGATTTGGTGAATATTGCTCACTACCCGGTGAAGGAGCAACCGAGATTAAGGAAGTGATGTAAACTTGGGCGACGCATGGAAAGAGATAGCCAAGTCCGACTTTGCTTGATAAAATTATATACACAAACAAACAAGAGAAGCTGGCGAAGGAGGATTATCACAAATTGTTGGACATAGTTGCCAAATGTATCGACATCAAATTTGGCGACTTTGATCAATCAAAAGGCAAAGCCGATTGTGATGGCTGCAATCATCGAAGAAAAGAAGATAAACTCGGGTTGAGTTTATCTCACAACGAGACTCTGCCCGAGCGTGGGAACAAGTCCTTCAAAGAAGATGGCACATTTGGAGGATCCCGGGATATGGCCCGGTGATTGGCCGGCTATTGGAGGTGAAAGGAGTCCCTCTTAGACATGGGAAGGCTTTCCATGTTAACAAGAGGATGTTCGAGCAAACCTCTCTCGCACTGAAGAGAGCTTACGCCAAGAGAGCTAACACCAAATGAGGGGAATCACCGACCCGAAGATACAAATTCTTCCTCTCGGCCAAGAAGAAAGGCGCCCTGCAATGCTGCCAAGAAGATCACGCCTGCGAAAGAAAAACCAAACATGCTCCGCCCCTGCGCAGCGAAAGTCACCCGCCCGGCCCCGTGTCACCCGCCCTGCAGGCGGCGGTCGAGAAGGACTCACAAATGCCTTCTCCGATCGTCAAAAGGAGGAGAATCGACAAGCCAAGACGGCGGCTCCTCGAAAACAAATACCAAAGACCGCCCCCGCCGCCAAGACTCGAGAGGACACCGCCTCGAACCGAAATTCCCAGTACAAACCAGAGACGAAGAAGACTCGTCAAGCGTCCGAACAGAGAAACCAAAGTGAGTCGATTACTCGGCTAGCACAAATACCGGAGACTACTTGAGAAGTCTCGAGTCTCCGTATGTAGTTGATGAAACAGCCAAGTCTGGCGAAGGCGATCGCAGAGAGGCAACCAAGACACACCAGTAGCTCACACAAAAAACACAAGAAGAACCGGTGCGGATAGTGATGTAATGATCCTATCTCCACCTTACCCGACATCCAAAATCGTCTGCGTGAGTGGAGAAAATGGAAGTTGAGCAAGTCAAGGAACAGTTCCAACGGCCGAGTTCATAGAAGAAGAAGAGGAACTGCTAAATTTCCTTGGACTAACTCGTGCTCCCAAAGACTTGATGAGGACAACTGCCAGACATCCCGCAAATCTACAAGGACGGGGAGAGAGCAAAGCAAGTCAAGAAGCCAAAGCACGTGAGAAGGCAAGCATCCGCCTATCTCCACCACGAACACACACATCCTCTCCTTGATGTCTTCTCTCAAAGTGACGAGGAACCGAGAAATGTCACCGCCCGCGAAGAGTTGCAAATGCAAAGAAGCATTGCACGAATCAAGAATCCTTCACGAGCAAAGACGATGGAGGGACCAGGAGAGTCCTCAAGAACACACTGAAATCGATCCAATGGGAGTGGTTCAAAGAAATAGCCATTGATGTTCTTTCTACCACTTCCCCACTCACTCGGAAGAAGGCAATAAGGGAAATGGCGATGAAATCGGGATAGTGGGGACCCAAGAGAGCCAACCCCTATTGAAGGTGTGCCACCACCTACCCCAAAGGCTGAACCATCAATCGAAACAGCGGGAGTTTGGAGACGAGTGACCCCACTCCAAGTCACTCGGTGGTGCGCCGGTGGGGGAACTCCTCCACCGCAGCGGCAAGGTCGGAGGATGCCGCGGATGACTCCACAAAGAATCAAGGAGGCGAAGAAGAGAAATTACAATCACAAGAAGAACAAACAAGTTGCCATCAACGAAGCTCGATCGTTGAGACTGTCTCGGTGAGGTGCCAAACGCTCTGAAGGTGATGACGGCTAGCGATGCGATCGAGGCACGAGGAAGGGACAGCCCTGGAGTTAACACTGGGCGATGAAAGTGCAATCCATTGGGTTGAGACTCAATGGATGCCACTCAGAAGACCCTAAGACAGTGACACTTTGTCGAAAGGGAGGACCAAGGCCTCGCAGCAGAGAGACCGCTGGAGGTAATGAAGGCCCACGGGAGGTTGAGACTTCCCGGGGTAAAGAAGCCGCAGAGAGAACATCCCTCCCGCTATCATCGACCCATCCGAGAAGGAGATCGCGCGCTTCATGATTCCCAGACAACCCGATGTCACTTTTCCGGGATCGGAAAGGCGAAGAAGAAGCGAGTCATCCCCATGCCAAATCCAAAAGACTCACCTGCGGGTGTTCCAAGCACGAGTAAGTCGATCCCAAGACTACTCGTCAAACTTTTAACTTTGATGATGAGCCACCAATGGAAATCTCATCATCGTCCGATGACGCTGCGATAAGGCCGAGACCGATCTTTCGAAATGGAAAAACCAACAGACCAACGAAGTTTGTTAAGACAAAGGCTCGGCAAGCGGGTCTACTTCACAACAAGACCCGGCTCAACAAGAGACCATCACTGCGCAGGCTCCTCAAGTGCAGCAGGATTGATTCCCAAAAGAACTTCACGCGCACCGCTCATCATCGAACATCCCAATCCCGGTCGGCGGATGATGAATCTTTTGTAGAATCTTTCCCTTTCTCACCGGAGATACCGAACTCCACGAAGAGTCGAAAAATGAGCAAGCACGCTATCACGCACCACCTCCTGTTTTTCACTCGGGCACCATTGTTCCAAATTAGATTTTGATTTCGACGTTGTATGGCCATCACCGCAATGTGAAGAATCAAATGAAGTTCGAGAAGTGTTCAAGGCACTCTTTGCCGAGGTTGAACGGATGGAGAGGCATCGAGCCTCTTTGGACATGCGCCCGGACAACAGAGATGCCAACCTTACAAAATGACTTGAGAGGCATCACAATCGGGATAAGGGAATGGTGGCAACAAAGAAGAATCAATGCGTGTGGAACAGGTGAGATACTTGAACTTTGTTCAACAAGGCTCGGTGTGTGAGAGTGAAAATGTTGATGCAAAAACGAAGCCGAGAGAACACATTGAGCATATGCATGAAGCTCACACTGCACGAAATCAAGTGCTGCGTGAGCAAAATACAAATGATATACGGCGTTTGGAAGAACACATGACTAGAAAATTCAAATTTCTCATGGGCCGAGATGAAGCTAATTTCAGCCCGAATCCAACGCTACTAGATTCAATTCGTCTTGCATACAACGCAGCAGACTTGAAGCGAACTCAACCATCGAAGACTTCGACTTCATGCTTGCCAAAGACTGTTCCCTGGGGTTCCTCTATCCTTTGATGATGCCAAAAAGGGGGAAGAGGAATACCTTAAAGACAAAAAAATCAAGCCGAAAGGAAAGGAGCAAATGAGAAGGGAACAAATGAGAAGGAAAATCACCGAGGAAGTCTTGAAACAGAAGAAAGGAAAGCTTGTTGAGGGGAAGGATCAAACAGATGTGACATTAATGATTGCACAAACCCCCAACAAGGTCCTCACGGTGACATTATAAGCGACAAACTCCCCTCAGTGACTCCACTCCAACACTCTGATCTATGGTATCTAGAAGAGAAAAGCAATTGAAGCGGGGATGAAGGAAGTGGAAGGAAGAATGGATGCCAGGGTGATGAACATCTTGAAAGAACATGGAGGCATTCCATTGCGAGAGACACGTATGCCATTTCGTATGTCGGGACGAGCCACGATCGGTTGACGAATTCAAAACGCTTGAATCAAGGATATTTTGCAAATATGTCCATGGCTCAAGCTTGGGACTTATCTTGGGAAAAGGGTCTCGCCTTATGTGAAGAAGGCGACAGCAAAGCGGCGAGACTTCCTAATCACTCTGCTGGTCACTCCGCCGGTCACTCACCGGGAAAGAAGAAGACCCCAAGACAAGATATCGCCCGGGGTAGAGGAAGAAGCGAGTGGAGTGGAGGAAGAAGCTTGCACCTGGGCCTCGCCCAAGAATATTGAATCGTAGATCCGGAAAGAAAGGAGGGATCTCTTGGGTGGGCTTGACCAAGTAGCAAATTTAAAAGTGGCTAAATCTAACGTTGAGTATGCAAAGAGATTAGAAGAAGAAAACAAGAGACAAACTCGGCTATGGCGGGAGAGACAGGAAAGAATACGAAGAGATGAAGCCGCCAGAAAGCATATGAGAAGAAAAAGAAGGCAAAATGACGACGAGAAAAAGAGAAGAAGAGAAGAAGATCTTGATCAAGATGAAAGAAGGAGACAGCGAAGGAGATGAAGTGTTGCTGTGCAACCCTTCGTGTAGTTTATCATGTAATTACATACAATGTAAGTCTTCTGTAATAAAGCTATAATTTTTTTTTTGAAGACAATTATATACTCTGATACACCTTGTAAACAGTCGTGTTAAGTACAAGAATGATATGATCAATAAAAAGATTTATTTTGCGCATACATTCTATGTCAATACACTATCTGTATGTATCTTTGTTATTTGCATCATTGTATGGCTTAAGTTTTGGCATCATCAAAAAGGGGGAAATTGTTAGGAATTTTATTGTTTAGATTTTGATGAATGCCATGTAAAACTTAGAATAGAAAGTTGGCACCCCAATTCTTGTTGTAAAATGCATTGTAATGAATAGAGTTGGCCAAGAGTCAAGACAAACTACGCCCTAACATGCAAGAAGACAACCGAATCTTTGGAAGGAAGACTACTGCTGTGAGACAGTGAGTATGGCAAAGAAGAGTAGACGGAACTCTATCAAGAAGCGGTGAGATGCACTGAGTGGAGCATCGATCAAGTCAACTCAAGAAAAGCCAAGTCTCAAGTTGAAGTGACGGAAGAGTCATCCACGATTGGAAGGCGACTCTAAGTCACCTGGGGAAAGCAAGGAAATGCGGTCAAGTCGAGATAATCGTAAAGAACCGTTGCCGTAAATCAAGAGATTTACTTAAACAAGTAATATCTCCATACCACCTTTCTTGGGGTGCTTAGTCCCGAAGCGTGCAAAAGGAATGAACCAATGGGAAGCACTACACCGTGTCGAACTCGAAAAGGTGAAACAACAATTCATACGAGGAAACAAAGAATTCCAAGAACTCGCAAGCCAACGATCGCAAAGTGACTTTCAAAAATAATCCTATCTCTTCAACGGGCAAATTTTTGAAAGTTCACTATAAAAGGCCGAGGAGTTTGTTTGAAGAATAAGATGACACACACGTGAGATATACAAGCACATTGGAAAAAGCTGAAACAATCTCAATCCTCAAGCCTACATTACGAAGTACATCAATCCAACACTCACCGTGAAGGAAAGAGAACTTCAATCGCTTGAAGAGGAAAATATCGAAAACAAGGGGTCTACATTCCAGGAAGGATTGTAGAAAGGTTCAAGTTGAACCAAGTCTTAAGCTTTTGGAGGGCTTCGTGATCAAATCCAAAGAGCTTGAGCAAGTGAGTCAGTAGTAGCAAAGCGCAAAAATGCCCTGTGAAGAAGGCGAGTCGTACGAGAAGTCACCGAGTGATCAAGCGTCTCAGGTCGAGTCCCTAAGGATCAAGTCGGCTGTTGTGATCAAGACTTGTATCGGGACTTGTTACCACTTTGTAAACCGATCATTACTTAGTGGATTCCTCCGGGAGTTGGAGAAGAGAGAGAGTAGAAGAATTACCCCATCTTCGAACCTCTATAAAAACTTTCTTGTGTCATTTACATTTCAAAGATTTAAATTCACTCACTTTTTAACTCGCTTATATCTGTGATAAATTTGCTATCCATTTGATAATTTACAAGTACTAAATCAAGCTCTAATATCTTGCTTAATCAAACTTAAGGGTGTTAAGTCTTCCAATGAAAATAAAACCACAAAATGAGTTAAATTGTAGCCAACAAATGAGTTACTCCATCAACAAATTTCAAATGAAAGTCATTGAGAGATTAACTCTCTTGAGTGACTAATTCGATTGTCCATCAAGGACACAACTGTGTGTAGAATTAACTCAGTAGATTTAAAAGGACTAAATCGAAAATTTGGTAAGGTTTATTCAACCCCCCCCCTTCTAAACCTTACACTTACACCCCTTGGGACCTACATATAGTAAAATAACATAACAATGTAGTTACAAACATGGAATCAAATCTCTTTCTCTGTCCCCAATCTCACGTGTTGTCTCTCCTCCCCACCCCATTCTCATGTCTCTCTCTCTCTCTCTCTCTCTCTCTCTCTCTCTCTCTCTCTTCTTTCTCTCTAGTTCTTCCATTAACGCAAATAAGAAAAACTGTGAAGAACTCGAAAATTACAGTTCATGAAAATTACAAAGAAAAAGCAAGAAATATCGATGCAATATTACAGAGAAATAACGAACAGCGAGTTCGAAACATGATGATGAATCATCAGTCGTGGAAAAAACTCTATCCAACAGCATCAATGGTGTAGTCATCGACGGAAAACTCGAAACTGACCATTAACATAAACTCTTAAAAACTGTAATTTTCACGAATAAGACGATGCATAGACACTTATGAAATGATGCATAGATACTTATGGAATGATGTATAGATACTTATGAAATGATGCATAGATACTTATGGAATGATGTATAGATTCTTATGAAACAATGCATAGATTTGTAGGATATTACATATTTGAAAATATGCATTATATGCAAATTATCGATGTAGCGTAAAAAAACTAATATGTAGTATAGTATACCCAACTATGCAAGATGTGATAAACAATGCAAAAAAATCAACTAACTATGCATTCTCTAGAAACTATCTATGCAGTGTGGAATAACTAAATATGCAGTACATTATGTAACATCTCATTTTTATAACTTCCAAAAGCAACATCTCGTTTTCATAACTAAATATACATCACATTGAACTTATTTATGAAGTGTAGAATAACGAAATATGCAGTACGTTATATTCAATTATGTCTTGTTTTCGTAAAACAGTCCCAACAAAATATCTAAATATGCATTATTTGATGTCTAATTATGCAGTAGAAGAACCCTAACTATACTGTAAAATAAAAATATTTGGAAAAAAAAACTGCTTGCTTAAATTCTGCCACCAAATCCGGTAGTTTCAATCTCAGCCCATAAAACCCCCTGGGACCACTAATTTGAATCATAAAATTAAAACTTTACCCTTAAAATCAGCAAACAAATAGGATATAATTAAAAAAACTGAATTAATCACATCCCTTCATTTTTTTAAGATCAATGGGTAAGATGAGTCCACACTGTCTCACCTAGGGAGGGTGGTCTCATTTGAACCAAATCATATATATATATATATATATTCAATTATCATTGTATATTTTTTTAGAACCAATATTTGTTGGGAAATTTATTTTATAGATTTTGATGAATACCATGTAAAACTTAAACTACAAAGTTGGCACCCCATTTTTCTTGTAATTTACATTGTAATAGATAGGGCAGAAAAAGATGAGTCAAGTCAGCTACGCCTGGAGATACAAGAAGTCAACTAAAGACTGAAGTGAAGACTCTGATGTGGAACAGCTGACTATGGCCAAGAAATAAGAATAACTCGACTGAAGATGTATCAGCTGAGGAACAGTTGTGTGAAGAGTCAGTCAAGTCAACTCAAGAAGCCAAGTCTCAAGTTGAAGTGACAAATTAGTCATCCAATGATTGGAGCAGACTCAAGCCACCTGGGAAAAAGGCAGCAGCCAAGAAGAGTTAACTGACATCCAACCGTTGCACAAAGATTATGGAGAATACTTATTTAAGTAATATCCCCATAATGTCAGGCACTAAGAAAAAACAATGCAAAAGGCGTGCAATTAATAAGCCAAATGAGTGGCTCAAGTGGGTGTCAGATCCTAAAAAGCTGGACGTTCAAGAATACGAGGTAGTGGATGCCTCACACGCCTGGAAAGTAAGGAAGAGCAAATCAACATCCAACAAGATATTATTTGAATAATTATCCCTCTTCAACGAATAATTTTTCAAATGATGCTATAAAAAGGTTGAGGATTCAAACACAAGAGAGAAAAAAAAAAAGGAACAGAGATATATGCGTATGATCAAAAAGTCTGAAGCAAAAATAACAAAAAATAAAAATCGCATACAACATCTGAAAGAAAAAGAAAATCAGTATATCCTCAAGCTTACACTATCTGAATTCAAAATCCAACACAATTTGTGAAGGACAAAGAACTCATCAAGTTATAGAGAAAACCAAGTACTTTCAGGGGTCTACATCCCAAGTGAAGGATTGTAGGAAAGGTTCAAGTTGTTTGGAGGGTTGCATGATCAAATCCAATAATTTGACAAAGTGAGCTGTAGTAGCAAGGCAGCCGCCTCGTGAAGAAGCTGAGTCGCAAAGAGAAGCCAGCTGAGTGATCAAGGCATCTCGATACTGAGTCAAATGAGAAAGTCAATTGTGTGATCAAGACTTGTCTCTAGACTGATAACCACTCTGTAAACTGATCATTACTTAGTGGATTCCTCCAGAAGTTGGGGAAGAGAGGAGTAGAAGAATGACCCCATCTTCGAAACTCTATAAAAATATTGTGTCGATTTATTTTCAGCATTTAATTTCTGCTTTATTATCTATATTTGCTAAATCATCTATTCTAAGTGATTATAAGCTAAGTATATAAAAACAAGTGTTAAAAACTCATATTTCAATTTGTAAAGGGTGTTAAGACTTCCGCTTTGAAAAACCAAATCAGCTAAGTGTAATGCTAAGAATATACAGTCGAGTTACCTTGCATACAACTCTTTTGAGTCTGCTAAATAGGAACTCAGCTGCATAATCGACCCAACTGATTTGTGGCAATTCTGTTGCAATCTTTTAAAGAGACATTTTGATTGCAAAAATTTTAGTAAGGTTTATTCAACCCCCCCCCCCCCCTTATAAACCTTACAACACACCCCTTGGGACCTACAAGTTGTATCAGAGCGGTTGGTTCATTGAGCCTTCTGCAGTGGTTACTGAACTAGATCTTCATATTTCAAAAGTCTAACACTTGCTATTTTTCAAAGTCCTTTTCCTTCAGCAAAATTATCACTATGGAAGCAAATCTAACTCGCATTCCCATGTTCTCCATTGAAGAATTTGATGATTGGAAAATTCGTATGGAGGCTCACCTATCTACTTTACATGATGAAATGTGGTTTGTGATAGAAGATGGGCCATTGCAAATACTCAAAATCAATACTGTTGTTAGAAGAACAAAAGCAGCTGAAGGAGAAGAAGTTGTTGAACCTAGACCAGCCATGGTTGAAAAACCAAGGGCTGAGTGCACAAATGATGACAAAAAAAGATATAACTTGGATAATGTTGCCATGGACATCTTGTACAAAACATTGGACAAAGTCATGTTCAATAATAAAATCCTGCAAATCAGCAAAAGAAATATGGGATAAGCTGACACTTATATGTGAAGTATCAGACCAAATAAAGGAAAATAAGTTGTCAGTTGCTGTTCTGAAATTTGAAAACTTCAAGATGGCTCAAGGAGAAAACCTGGATCAGTTGGATGCCAGATTCACTGAAATAACAAATAAACTTTCAGCCCTTGGAAAAGAATATACCTAGAAAGAAATGTGCATGAAAATACTGAGGGCACTCCCAGCTGAGTGGGAAATGAAAGTTATGGCACTAAGACACTCCATGGATCTCTCAATAACTTCCAACCATGAACTATTCTCAGATCTCAAAGCCTACGAATTTGAGCTAAGAAGGAAAGATCAAGATGAAACAGTTGTACCTAAGCTGCTCTCCTAGTCAAAGAAGGAAAAAGAACTGAAAAGAATGAAAACCTTGATCAAGAAGAAGTTGCTCTACTAATAAAGAGATTCAATAAGTTACTAAATAAGCACTACAAAAGAAACAAAGGAGAGACCTAAAGAAGATATTCAGCACCTTCCAAAACAAGGGAAGAAAGGCCATCCAAAAGAACAGAGAATCTAAAACATGACTACCAAGTGATAGTCAAAGAGAAGAGAGGACTGATCAAAGAGGTGAATTCCTTTGTTGGAATTACAGACAACCAGGTCACTTTGCCATTGATTCCAAATATCCACCTGTCAGCAAATACAAAAATAAGGAGGAAAGGAGAGTCTTCAAAGAAAGAAGACAAGAAAAGAAAAGAGCAATGTTAGCTGCAGACACAGCTGAGTTAGCCAAGAGCAAGGAACCAGCTGACTCGAATAGTAGTGAAGCTGACTACTCAAGTGACTCTGAAGAAGATGCTCTTATTTGCCTCATGGCAAAAGAACAAAATGATGAGGTACAATCTAACTCTACTTACTCAGACACTAGTGATAGTGACTGTGACACAAACACCTCTTCACCCACAATTCTTTATTATTCATTAGGCAAAATGATGAAAGATTTTGAGCACATTAAAGCCTCTCACACACTTCTTAATGATGAAAACAACCAACTTACAAGCCAAAACTCACAGCTGACTAAGGAGCTGAATGCCCCAAATGACATAGCTAATGAGAATATAAAGTTAAAGGCTGAAATCACTAGAATCAATGCAGAATTAGCTGCTACAGAAAAGAGAGAGAATGGTCTAAAATATGTGATTGCCTAATTTACGAAGGCATCCAAATCATTGGATAACCTTATCATGAGTCAAAAAGAATGTGTAAATAAGACATGCATATGATTCAACTCTTTTATGCACAGTCAAACTCCAAGAGTGATTTTGGAAAAAGGATCTTCAAGCAATGAAGCATTCCAAAAACCTATAACACCAAATGTTACACCCACATTCATCCCAAAGCACAATCACAAATAAACTGGCCTTGGATATAAAGGAAAAGGAAAACAGCTAGTTGAGTATGCTAAGAGGACAGCTGAGAAGAAGTTCAGTTGAGTTCCTCAGCAATATCCTAATAGAAAATACTCTGTAAAAAGTAAACAGAGCTACCAAAAACCCCAGAAATTTCAGCAAAGAAAACATCATGATGGAAATGGTAGGAATTATCCTACACAGGCTGATTGGAATGGTCACATGAAAAATCAGCGAAATAAAATGGAAAACAAGCCCGAGTGGCAAAGATCATTCCCAAGGCAAAGTAATTACTTTCGAAACTCATATGCACCTATGTACTACACACAAAAAATTCACAACTACCCTCAAAGAGCAATTTCTAAAACACACACTTAAGCATACAGACAAAAGAGACAGTTGTATGTTGTCAAAACCCCTCAAGCAATTTGCCAAAATACATTTTGATTATGGCACTGATAGATGGCAACCTCTTAGAGTCAGATCTTTTGGCTATAAGTTGGTTGGAGCATCTTACAAAACTAATCCCCAAGGACCCAGACAAGTATGAGTATCTAAAAATTAATTTCCTTGACTGCAGATACAGGGAGCAGCAGAGTACCAAGGCATCTGGTATATGGATAGTGGCTGCTCCAGGCAAATGACAAAAAATAAGGAGAACCTATCAAAATTCAAGGAAATCAAAGGTGCTAAAGTCATATTTGGAGGAAATGAAGCTCCAGGAAAGATCAAAGGGATTGGATCTATCAAGAAGAATGGATTAGAGATCACAGATGTTGTTTATGTTGAGGGACTCAACTTTAATTTGCTCAGCATAAGTCAACTCTGTGATAAAGGTTATAATGTTGGATTCAATATGGGGATTTGTCAAATTAAGCACATGGAATCAAATGAAGTTGTGTTGCAAGAAACAAGACAAAAGAATATGTATGTGGTAGATTGGTCTACTGCTACACCAAGCATTTGTCTACTAGCAAAGAGCACAACCGAATCTAGTTGGTTGTGGCACAAGAAGCTGAATCATCTGAACTTTAAAACAATCAACAAGCTTGCTAGAAGTCATCTTGTTGAAGGATTACCAGACTCAGTCTACAAAAAGGAAAGTGTGTGTGATGCATGTCAAATGGGAAAGCAGATCAAATCATCTTTCAAGGAAAACACAACTCCTTCATCAACAAGAATCCTGCACATGCTACATATGGATTTATTTGGTCCAGTGGAACCAGCCAGCATAAGTGGAAAGAAATACACTCTGGTGGTGGTAGATGATTATTCAAGATATACATGGACCATTTTCATGTGTAGGAAGAAAAAGACATTACAGAAGTTGCCTCTGCTGATGAAGAAAGTTCAAAATGAAAAGGGTCAAACCATCATAAAAATAAGATCAGATAGAGTAACTGAGTTTGTAGATGGAATAATCACTTAGTATTGCATAGAGAATGGTATCTCTCATGAGTTATCTGCTGCAAGAACTCCACAGCAAAACGGAGTAGCTGAAAGAAGGAACAGAACTCTCAAGGAAGCTGCAAGGACCATGTTAGCTGAAGCTGGGTTGCCAAAAAGGTTTTGGGCTGAAGCAATAAACACAGCTTGCTACACTCAAAATAGATGCATGATTAATAGACAGCTGACAAAGACTCCTTATGAAATCTGGACAGGAAGAAAGTCAAATGTTGGATACTTCAAAATATTTGGCTGCAAATGTTTCATCCACAATAATGATAAAGATAATCTAAATGCTTTTGATGCCAAAGCTGATGAAGGTATCTTTTTGGGATACTCAGCTGAAAGCAAAGCCTATAGAATATTGAACAAAATGACTATGCTCACAGAAGAATCAATTCATGTGGTCTTTGATGAACCAAACATGAATGAAGAATACATTGAAGAATAAATTAATAAGCAAACTAAATCATCCCTGCTGAAAAGTCCTTATGTTGAAGCTGAGATAAGAGAGCTTAACTCAGATGATGAAACAGCTGAGCCACAAGAACAACTGGATGAACTACAGCTAAATGAAGACGAAAGAGTTGTACAAGACAACTCAGCTGGAAGACGACTGTATCCAGCCGACTTACTTCAACCTCGAGAAGATAGGCAAGGACCATCCTCCTGAGCTGATTATTGGAGATGTCAAAGAAGGAATTCAAACAAGATCAAAGGTACAACATGAAGCCATGTTCACTTGCTTCATATCTCAAGTTGAACCAAAAGATGTATCTCAAGCTTTGGAAGACACACATTGGATACAAGCTATGCAAGAAGAGCTGAATCAATTTGAAAGAAATGACGTATGGAAATTGGTTCAAAGACCATCACACCAAAATGTGATTGGAACAAAGTGGGTATACAGAAACAAGATGAATGAAGAAGGACTTGTTGTTAGAAATAAAGCAAGATTGGTAGAAAAAGGATATTGTCAGGAAGAAGGCATAGATTTTGATGAAACTTTTGCACCTGTTGCAAGATTGGAAGCAATTAGGATGTTTCTAGCCCATGCTACCCACAAGAATTTTGTCGTATACCAAATGGATGTAAAAAGTGCATTCTTGAATGGATTATTGGAAGAGGAAGTATATGTTGAGCAACCTCCAGGATTTGAACAAAAGGCAGCTGGAGATATGGTTTACAAGCTGAAAAAGGCTCTTTATGGATTAAAACAGGCTCCAAGAGCGTGGTACGACACATTGTCACAATTTCTAATTGACAATGGTTTCACAAAAGGCAAAGTTGATAGAACACTATTGTAGGTCCCAAGGGGTGTGAGTGTAAGGTTTAGTCATTTTAAATATTCAGAGTTAATACTTCACAGTTGAGTCCTTGATGGACATCTAAGTTAGTTAATCAGCAGAGTTAGTTACTCAACAGACTCGACTGTGATTTGTTTTCAGCGGAAGACTTTACACCCTTAAATTTGGTTTAGTAGAGATTTAATACTTGGTTTTAGTACTTAGAGATTATCAAGTGGATAGCAAATTTATCAATTAAATAAATAAAGTGCAGGAATTAAAGTGTTGAAATGTAAATGACACGATAAGTTTTTATAGAGGTTCGAAGATGGGGTAATTCTTCTACTCCTCTCTTCTCCAACTCCTGGAGGAATCCACTAAGTATTGATCGATATCTGAGTGGTAAGTCCCGTATACAAGTCTTGATCACACAACTGACTTGATCTTTTGGGACTCGATCTGGAGATGCCTTGGTCACGCAAACCGGCTTCTCGTGACGACTCGGCTTCACAGGGGCAGCTGCCTTGCTACTACGACCCACTTGCTCAAGCTCTTTGGATTTGATCACGAAGCCCTCCAAAAACTTGAGACTGGTTCGACCTTAAACCTTCCTACAATCCTCCGTGGAATGTAGACCCCTTAATTCTTCAACAATTTCCTATTCAACTGATTGAAGTTATCTTTCCTTCACAGGTGAGTGTTGGATTGATTTTCTTCGTAATGTAGGCTTGAGGATTAATCTTGAATGATTTGAGAATATTTTTGGTTATAGTTCAAATGTTTTCTTGAATGTTCGTGGTTCGTAACCTTTTCTCGAGTCATTCCTCGGCCTTTTATAGTGATCTTTCAAAAATCTGCCGTTGAAGAGATAGGCTTATTTTTGAAAGTCACTTGTGGTCGTTGGCTTGTCTTGTTGCAGTCCTTGGAATTGCCACTTCCTCGTATGAATTGCTTGACTTTTCGAGTTCGACATGGTGCGATTCTTCCCATTGGTTTATTCCTTTTGCACACTTCTCGGGATGAGCACTTCGAGAAAGGTAGTATGGAGGTATTACTTGTTTAAGTAATTCCCTTGATTTACGTGCAATGGATCTTTTCCAGCTTATCTCGACTTGACGCATTTCCTTGCTTTCCCCCAGGTGACTTAGAGTCGACTTTCCAATCATTGGATGACTCTTCCTCGTCACTTCAACTTGAGACTTGGCTATCTTGAGTTGACTTGACGATACTTTACTCACCGCATCTTAGCTCCTCCTTGATCGAGTTCCCGTCTTCTCTTCTTTGCAATACTCAAATTGCCTTGCAAAGCAGTCTTCCTTCTAGTCTCCATTGTCTTCTTGCATGTTTAGGCATAGGCGACTTAACTCTTCGGCTTGACCAGCCTATTTATTACAATGCGATTTACAACGAAAATGGGGTGCCAACTTCCTATTCTAAGTTTTACATTGCATTCATCAAAATCTAAACAATAAATTTCCCAACAATTTCCCCCTTTTTGATGATGCCAAAACTTAAAACATTCAAAATGTAAATAGCAAAGATACATACGAGATAGTGCATTCACAAAAAGAATGTATGCGTAGAATCAATCCTTTTATTAATCATAACATTCTTGTCCTTTACACAATTGTTTACAAAGTGTATCGAGCAAACATCTATGTCTACGCAAAATAGAGAATTTGCGATTTATTACGTAAGACTTACATAAAATGTATTTACATAGTAGAATACATGAAGGGGTGGGCAAAACACTTCATCTCCTTCGTTCCTCCTTCTTTCTTCTTCTTCTCTGTCATCTTCTTGGTCTTCTTTTCTTTTTCTCATCTTCACCGCTTTCTTTCTTCTTTTTTCATACGCCTTCCGGCAGCTTCATCTCTTCTTATTCTCTTTTGTCTCTCCTCCCATAGCTGAGTTTGTCTTTTATTTTCTTCTTCAATTCTTTTCACATACTCGGATTGTTCTTAGCCACTTGCAGATTGGCTACTTCGTCAAAACTGCCAATTTCAAGAGATCCCTCCTTTCTTGCCTGGATCTATGTACTCAATGTTTTTGGGCGAGGTCTAGGTCTCAAACCTCTTCCTCCACCACTGCTTCTTCCTCTACCTCTTTCTCGTGGGCGTGTATTGTATGGGGTTCTTCTTCCCAAATGAGTGACTAGTAGAGTGACCAAAGCAGAGTGGATCGGTGGTCTGGCAGTCCGCGCCTATCGCCTTCTTCACATAGTGTGAGACCCTTTTCCCAAAGACAAGTCCCGAGGCTTGAGCCATGGACATGTTTGCGAAGTATCTTTCGGATGCGGCGTTTTAAATTCATCAACTCGATCATGGCTCGATTCCAGATCCGAGATGGCATAAGTGTCTCTCGTCTCTTTGGAATGCCTCCATGTTGTTTCAAAATATCCATAACTCGGGCATTCATCCTTCCTTCCACTTCCTCCATCCCTGCTTCAATGTCTTTCTCTTGTCGGCCATAGGTACAAAGAGTGTTGGAGTGGCAGAGTCATGGGAGTTTGTGATAATATCACCGTGACAAGACCTTGTTGGGGGTTTGTGCAATCATCAAGGTCACATCTCTCGATCCTTCCCCCTCAACAGACTTCCCTTTCTTTTCTCTTGAAACTTCCTCACTGTCTTTCCTTCACAGATTGCTCCTCCTTCTCAACTTTAGATCCTTTCAATGCTTTTAGGTATTCCTCTTGCCCTTTTTGGCATCATCAAAGGAGAGAGGAACCCCCGGAAACAAACTAGCGAGGAAGTTGAGTCCATTGATAGCCAAGTTACGCCCGAGTCTGCGGAGTATGCGGCGCGCGAAACTCGGAGCGAGTAGCGTTGGATTCACCATGTAATTAACTTTATCTCACGGCCATGAGAAGGCTGAATTTTTGATCCATGTTTTCTTCCATACGCAGAGCTCATTCTTATTTTGCTCACGTAGCGCCTTTATCTCAAGCGATGTGAGATTCATGCATGTGCTAAATGTGTTCTCTCAATTTTGTCTTTGCATCGGCATTCTCACCGCCATACCAACAGCTTGTTGAACAATGTTCTGAAATATCTAGCTTGTTCCACACGCATTGTTTCTTTGTTGTTGCCACCACTCCCGGATTCTCGACTATTATGCCTCTCAAGTCGCCATAAGGTTGGCATCTCTATTATCCGATCTCATGTCCATCGAGGTCCGGTGCCTCTCCATCCGTTCAATTTCAAGAAATAATGCTTTGAACACCTCCCGAACTTTAGTTGTTCCCTCTGTTGCGGTGACGGCCAGCGTCAAAATCATAGTCACCGGAATGATGGTGTCGATGGGATGACAGGATCTGGTCGTGGAAGCGCTCGCGATCTCTTTCGACTCTTCAGGAGGTCGGGTACCTCCGAGAGAAGGAAAATGATTCTACAAAGGGATCATCACGAGCAACTCGGAATTTGTTCATTGATGAGTGGTGCTCGTGAAGTTCCTTGTGGAGTCGAACTCGCTGCGGCTTGGGGAGCTGCGCGCAGGGACTGTTTGGTGGGGTCTATTGTGAAGTTGACCCGACTTGCTAAGCCTCAGTTGTCTCAATAGCTTCGTTGGTCTCAGCTGGTTTTTCCACGTGACTTGACTGGTCCTCGGCCTTATCAAAAGCGTCATCGGACGATGATGAGATTTCCATGGGTGGCTCATCAAAGTTGAAAGTTTGACGTAGACTTGAGGTCGACTTACTCGTGGTTGGAACATCCTCACCGAGTCTTTTGGATCACTCACAGGGGATGACTCAGCTTCATCGTCTCATTCCGATCCCAGAAAGGTTACATCAGGGTTATCTTGGGAATCGTGAAGTGCACTTATCTCCTTTTCTCATGGATCAATGATAGCGGGAGGGATGTTCGTACTTGACTTGGCTTTTTACCCCGGAAGTCTCAACCTCCGTTGGCCTTCATTACCTCCTGCGCCTCAACTACAACGAGGCCTTGGACATCCCTTTCGACGATGTCAATGTCTTAGGGTCTTCTAACGTGGCATCCATTGAGTCTCAACTCCATGGATTGCACTTTCGTCGCCTGCAGTGTTAACTCCCGGGCATTCGCTTCCTCGTGCCTCGACCGCATCGCGCCGTCATTAGCCTTCGTGAGCGGTTGGCACCTCGGTGAGACATCTCAACCGCCTCGAGCCTCATTGATGACAACTTCTTTGTGTACTTTGTGTTTGTTCCTTCTCCACTTCGCCTCCTAGATTCATTGTGGAGTCAATTGCAAAGATCCTCCGACCTTTTGCAGCCGTGGAGGGAGTTTCCCCCTCCGGTGGCACACCGGTGAGTGACTTGGAATGGGGTCACTCATCTCCGACTCTCGCTTGTTCCCATTGAGTATTCACCGTTGGGGCGGTGGTAAGACACCTTCATTAGGGGTTGGCTCGACCGGGGTCCCCACTATCCCGCCATCGCCAGCCTCCTTAGTTCCTTCTTCCGAATGAGTGGGAAGTGGTGGCAAGAACAACAAAGGGGCAATATCTTTCACCACTCCCATTGGGTCTATCTCCACCGTGTTTTGGAGGACTCTCCTGGTCCCTCCATCATCCTTTGTTCATGAAGGATTCTCGGATTCTTCCATTGCTTGCTGCATTTGTAACTCTTCTCTCGTGGCGGCCAGCGGAGAGTCCGATCCTCATCACTTTCTCGATAGGGCGTCAAAGTGAGGATGTGTATGTTCGTGGGCGGTGATAGAGGCGGATCTTGGCCTTCTCACTTGCCTGCTCTGCGTCCTCACCGCTTTAGCCCGTTCATTTTCTTTTTTCGAATTTCCGGATATTTATGCAATTATGCTTGTCAAGGGCTTGCAAAGATCGTGTCCACCTCAAGAAATCAAGAGTTCTTCTTCCTCAAAGAATTAACTCGGATATTGAAACCGCACTGGATAGGCTCAACTTCCATTTTCTTCACTCATGTGACGATTTTTTTGGATGTCCGGATACAATGGAGAGTGCATGATTAAATTGTCTTCATCATCCTCTTTGCGGCCCTCGTTTCCCAGGTATTGAAGGTAGCAGACTTGGCCGCCGACACCTTCAACGACCTGCGTTACGGTGGAGAAACAACCTTGTCAACAGTGACTCGGTTGTCTTAGCCATTCTTTGTTCCTCACTGCTCGACTACAAACTGGTCTTTACGTTGCCTCTGATCCGCCCAGACTTGGCCGTTTCATCAAGCACTTGTGGAGACTCTACTTCTCCAAATAGCCTCGGAGTATCTTTTCCATTGAGTGGGCGACTCGGCCCGGCTTCTCAAGCTCGGGCAACGCTTGAAAATTCTTCTCCTTCTTCTTGTTTGAACCAGAGGGATTTACGTTGACAAGGTTTCTTCCGAGTCTTGGACGGGGGGCTCTTTGTTTTTTCTTAGGAGTCGCCGTCTTGGCTTATCGCTCTCCTCTTCTTGATGACCGGAGAAGGTATTTGAGATTCCTTCTCGGCGCGGTCGCGGGGCGGGAGACACCTGGCAAGGGAGCAGTGACTTCGACTGCGAGGCGGGGAGCGATTTGTTTTTCTTTCTTTGCGAGGGCGTGAGTTCTCTTAGCAACCGTAGGAGCACCTTCTTCTTTGGTGGAGAGGAGACAACAGTATCTTGGTGGTCATTCCCCCTCACTCGTGACGCTCTCTTAGCGTAGGCTCTCTTCGTGCGCGCCGTGAGAGGTTTGATCTCGAACATCCTCTTGTTTACATGGAACGCCTTTCCATGTCGAAGAGGACTCCTTTTACCTCCATCACCGGCCAATCACCGGATCCGTATCCCGGGGATCTTCCAAATTCTCCATTCTCCTTGAAGGATTTGTTCCCACATTCGCGGCAGAGCTCACTGTAGACAAACTCGGCCAGTTCACTTTCTTTTCTTCAATGATCGCGGCCATTACGATCAATTTCGCTGACAGTTGGTCAAAGCCGCCAAATTTGATGTCTATGCATTTGGCAACGATGTCCAACAATTTGTGGTAGTCCTCCTTCAAAGACCTCTTGTTAGGCGTGTAGACTATCTTTTTCAAAGATAGTCGGTCTTGGCTACTTCCTTCCAAGCAAAGCCAAGTCAACATCAACTTCATTGATTTCTCGTGCTCCTTCCACCGTAATGGCGATGTTACGCCAAATCCTTGGCGGTGATGATGAACTCCTTCCCGTGAACAGAGGATTTGATCCCCTCATCGTGAATCTCAGCATTCACGTAGAACTGTGCGACCTCTTCCACATAGGTCATCGAAAAGTCAATCGTCAAAAATGGTTTTAGCCAAGTCGTTTCGAGTTTTTCAGCGATCTTCTTTATGAGGGCGTCATCGGACCCCTGTTTGACCATACCCTCGAAATCCACAGTAGACCCGGTGTGGATTTGTTTTCCTAGCTTGACAAAATCGTGAGTAGATGCCATTTTTCAGTATTTCACCAAATGAGACTTAGAAGATGATTTGAAGATTGATAGGGTTTTTGAGAGAGTTTTTGCCTTTGCTTTTGAGAGAGAAAAGTGAACAGTTTTTGGTAATGTGTGAGAGAAACTGAAGAAAATGGTTTAAGTATGGTTCCTGAAAGGACGTGCTAAAATGTGATCGAAATCAACGGCTTAGATTTTGCACGCCGATTAGCATTTAATGTCTCGTATTTAATGCGGTAGCATTTATATCCAATCATAAGATTGGTGTGCAGCTTTTGCCTGTACACGTCATAATTATGTTGACGTCATTCTTAAAAACATTCCCGCTTAGTAAAAACGACTGCGTTTTTGTCCCTTTGCTCATAAATGACTCAAACATCCCTTAGCCGATTTAACTCTTCTTCTTACGATTCTCCTAGTGACTCAATTTGTCTACTAACTCCTATCTGTCTTTCCGATATGGTGATTCACTTAGGCGATTTGAGAGTTCACTCTTTTCCTTTTTCGTGTTTCATTTCTTTTCTTTGAGTCTTCTAAGTGTCAGCTCAGCTCAATTAACCCTAACTCATGTTTGAGTTCTTCAAATCTTGACTCACATAGTGGTTTTGTGAATATGTCAGCCAACTGTTTATCAATTGAAATATATTCCAAGGTGATGTCCTTCGTTTCAACATGATCTCTTATGTAGTGATATCGACATCTATAAGCTTTGTTCTTGAGTGCAACACGAGATTTTGAGTGATTGCAATTGCACTTGTGTTATCACACATGATTGGAATTTCCTTTTCTTCAACTTCATAGTCTCTCACCGCCTCTCCATAGGACTTGGGCACAATAGATAGGCGCCCGCAGACTATGTATTCTCTTGTTGTAGAGGTGGCTATTGAATTTTGCTTTTGCTAAACCAGAAATTAGCTTTGTTTCCCAAAGATTTGACATGTGCCTCGAGGTGCTCTTCCCGTCAACTCTACATCCAAAGATATAGTGAGTCCGAATAGCCAATTAGCTTGAATCCATCTTCCTTTGGATACCATAAGCCAACTTATTGGCTTCCTTTCAAATATCTCAAGATTCTCTTGGTTGCGGTCATGTGGCTTTCTTTTGGAGCAGATTGAAATCTTGCACATACACCTACAACAAAGGTGATGTCGGCCTTCTTTGTGAGATAAAGCAATGATCCAATAAGTGCTCAGTATCTTGTTTGATCTACAGGCTTGCCATCTGCATCCATATCCATTTTGGATGATGTATTAATTGGTATTTTCACGAAGACTTCTCTTCCATACCAAATTTCTTCATTAAATCTCGGTATATTTTGTCGACTTATGAAGGTTCCATCCTTCACTGTTTCACTTGGAGTCCAAGGAAGAATGTCGACTCTCCCATCATGCTCATTTCGAATTTGCTTTGCATGAGGTTTGAAAATTTGTCACATGACTCTTTGTTTGTGGATCCAAAAATAATGTCATCCACATATATTTGAACAAGAAATATACTCTTCGCATCTTGAATTCTGAAGAGTGTTCTATCCACGTTTCCTTTTGTGAATCCGTTCCCAGTCAAGAATTGTGACAATGTGTCATACCATGCTCTGGGTGCCTGTTTCAATCCATATAGAGCTTTCTTGAGTTTGTATACCTTATCGCCAAGAGTCTTCTGCTCAAATCCTAGAGGATGTTCAACATACACTTCTTCTTCCAATAAACCATTAAGGAATGCACTCTTTACATCCATCTGATATACAATAAAATTCTTGTGAGCCTGGGGAAATTGCTTGGGGATTCTAGGTTCATACAGCTGTCTCTTTTGTCTGTATGCATGTATATGTGTTTTAGCAATTGCCTTCTTTGGGTAGTTATGATATCTCTGAGTGTAGTGCCTAGGTGCATATGTGTGCTGATGAAAGCTCTTATACCTTTGGAATGGCCTTTGCTGAGTTCTAGGCCTTTGCCATTTTGGCTTATATTCCATAGGTCTTTGCTGATAGTTCACATTGTTCCAATCAGCTTGGCTTGGGTATTTTCTACCATTCCCTTCATATGTATTTCTTTTATAGAACTTCTGGGGTTTTTGGTAGCTCTGTTTCTTCTTTTCTGAGTATTTCTGTTTGGAGTTTTTGAGGAACTCGGGCCGGATTTCTTCTCACCCCCTCTCAAAGACACTCAACTCGGCTCATTGTTTTCCTTTTCCTTTATAACCAAGGCCAGGTTTGTTTGTAATTGTGCTTTGGGATAAATGTGTGTGCACCATTTGGAGTTTTGGATTTTTGAGATACTTCATTGCTAGAAGATCATTTTTCCAAAATCACTTTTGGAGATTGACATAGCACGAGGAATTAAATCCTAAGCATGTCTTGTCTCCACATTCTCTTTGACTCATAATAAGATCATCCAATGATTTAAATGCCTTAGTGAATGAGGCAATCACATTTTTGAGGTCATTTTCCTCTTTTCTATAGCACTATTTCGCTATTAGCTTAGCATTTTCGGTCTTTAAACTTTCATTCTCATCGGCTATTTGACTTAGAGTACTCGGCTCCTTAGTCACCGTTTGAGTTTAACTTTGAGTAGGCTGTTTTCCTCATTTAGTAGTGTGTGTGAGGATTTAATGTGTTCAAAATCTTTCATCATTTTGCCTAATGAATCATAAAGATCAGTGGGTGATGAAGTGTGTGTCTCACAGTCACTATCATTAGAATCGAGTGTGATGAGTTAGAGTGTACCTCATCTTCTTGGTCGGGTTGGTCTTGTTCCTTGGCCATCAAACAGGATCAAGGCTTCTTCTTCGAGTCACTTGAGTAGTCACTTCACTACTCTCTGAATAAGTCTGTGTCTCTTGACTTGACTTTCGTTTTGATCTCTCTGCGCAAACATTGCCTTTTTCTTTTCTTGTCTTCTTTCTCTCAAGACCTTTCTTTCTTCTTCATTCCCAGTATTTGTTGACTACGGATATGGGCAATCAATGGCATAGTGACCTGGTTGCCTACGGTTCCAAAGATAGGTTTTCAACCATTTGATCACTCTTTCCATTCTTGGATTGTCACCCTTTGATATTGACTTTTTGATGCTCTATTCTCTTGGTTGGCCTATCTTCCCTTGACTTGGAGGAGATGAGTGTCTTCCTCGGAGGATTCGACCTTGCCTCTCTTGTAGTTATTATTGAAGAACTTGTTAAACCTTTTAACCATCGTATATTTCCTCTTGGTCAATGACTTTTTGACCTCGGCTCTCTTGCCATCCTTAACAATTAGAGCCAAGCGGCTTGTTTTGGAGTTGCCTCTTCCTAGTCTTTTCTTCTCATTTCAAATTCGTAGGCTTTGAGATCCGAGAATAGCTCATGGTTGGATGTCTTGGATAGGTCCATGGAGTGTCTCATGGCCATGACTTTCATATCCCACTCGGTTGGGAGACTTCTTAGAATCTTCATACACATTTCATCTCGTGTATATTCTTTTCCAAGTGCGATAGCTAATTGGTAATTTACGTGAGAACCGAGCATCCGTTGATCCAGGGTCTCTCCTGCGATCATTTTGAAATTTTCAAATTTAAATCGAGCCACTGATAATTTATTTTCCTTGATTTGCTCTCGAGCCTTCACAAATCAATGTTAGCTTGTCCCCATTTCTTTAGCCATTTTGCATGATTTGACTTTATTGAACATGGCTTTGTCCAAGGTTTTGTAAAGAATGTCCTTGGCCACATTGTCCAGGTTATATCTTTTTCTCGTCATCATTTGTCCATTCAACTCTTGGTTTTTCAACCATGACCGTGCGGGAGCAACATCCTCTTCACCTTCAAATTGCAGCTCTCCTTCAGATTGTGTTCACTTTTAAAATTTGCAAAGGCACATCCTCTATCACTATCCACATCTCATCATGTAATGCCGACAGATGAGCCTCGTATATGAATTTTCTAATCATCAAATTCTTCAATTGTGAACATAGGGATGCGTGTCAAATTTGGTTCCATGATAATAACTTTTGATGATAAAAAGAGTTTTGAAAACTTAAGTACTAAAACAGACTTTGAAAAAGAAAATTTGGAGATCTAGTTCAAAGAACGCGAGTGCGGAAGGCTCAATGAACCAACCGCTCGATACCACTTGTAGTCCCAGGGGTGTGAGTGTAAGGTTTAGAAGGGGGTTGAATAAACCTTACCAACTTTTCGATTTAGTCCTTTTAAATATTCGAGTTAATACTTCACAAATGAGTCCTTGATGAACAAACTAAGTTAGTTAATCATCGAGTTAGTTACTCAACTGGACTCGACCGAAGCATTGATAGAATAACTCAACTTTTTTTGACTAAAGACTTAACTCGACCGTGATTTGTTTTCAGCGGAAGACTTTACACCCTTAAATTTGGTTTAGTAGAGATTTAATACTTGGTTTTAGTACTTAGAGATTATCAAGTGGATAGCAAATTTATCAAACAGAGTTAAATAAATGAAGTGCGAGAATTAAAGTCTTTGAAATGTAAATGACACGATAAGTTTTTATAGAGGTTCGAAGATGGGGTAATTCTTCTACTCCTCTCTTCTCCAACTCCTGGAGGAATCCACTAAGTATTGATCGAGATACTGAGTGGTAACAGATCCGGATACAAGTCTTGACCACACAAAATGACTTGATCCTTTGGGACTCGATCTGGAGATGCCTTAGTCACGCACCGGCTTCTCGCGACTTAGCTTCTTCACAGGGGGCAACCTTGCCTTGCTACTCTGCCCACTTGCTCAAGCTCTTTGGATTTGATCACGAAGCCCTCCAAAACCTTGAGACCGGTTCGACCTTGAACCTTCCTACAATCCTCCGTGGAATGTAGACCCCTTAATTCTTCAACAATTTCCTCTTCAACTGATTGAAGTTCTCTTTCCTTCACAGTGAGTGTTGGATTGATTTTCTTCATAATGTAGGCTTGAGGATTAATCTTGAATGATTTGAGAATATTTTTGGTTACTGATCAAATGTTTTCTTGAATGTTCGTGTTCGAGTAACCTTTTCTCAGTCATTCATCGGCCTTTTATAGTGATCTTTCAAAAATCTGCCGTTGAAGAGATAGGCTTATTTTTGAAAGTCACTTGTGGTCGTTGGCTTGTCTTCTTGCGATCCTTGGAATTGCCACTTCCTCGTATGAATTGTTCTTGACTCTTGAGTTCGACATGGTGCGTCTTCCTATTGGTTTATTCCTTTTGCACACTTCTCGGGTGAGCACTTCGAGAAAGGTAGTATGGAGGTATTACCTGTTTAAGTAATTCCCTTGATTTACATGCAATGGATCTTTTCCGATTATCTCGACTTGATTTGCATTTCCTTGCTTTCCCAGGTGACTTAGAGTCGACTTCCAATCATTGGATGACTCTTCATCACTTCAACTTGAGACTTGGCTATCTTGAGTTGACTTGACGATACTTTACTCGGTTGCATCTCACCTCCTTGATCGAGTTCCGTCTTCTCTTTTGCAATACTGGTGTCTTGCCTTGGCACAGCAGTCTTCCTTCTAGTCTCCATTGTCTTCTTGCATGTTTAGGCATAGTGACTTAACTCGGCTTGACCAGCCTATTTATTACAATGCGATTTACAACAAAAATGGGGTGCCAACTTCCTATTCTAAGTTTTACATGGCATTCATCAAAATCTAAACAATAAATTTCCCAACAACTATTCAGAATTGAAAATGGGAAGAGCATTCTATTAGTTCAAATTTATGTGGATGACATCATCTTTGGCTCCACACATAAAGAGCTGTGTACGAAATTCTCAAACCTCATGCAAGGAAATTTGAGATGAGTATGATGGGAGAGCTAATTTTCTTCCTAGGTCTTCAAGTCAGACGAATGGAAGAAGGAACCTTCATAAGTCAGACCAAATACACAAGGGATCTAATGAAGAAATTTGGGATAGAAGAAAAATCTTCAGTAAAAATTCCGATGAACACATCAGCCAAGATGGACATGGACAAAGAAGGAAAAGATGTTAACAAAACGAGGTATAGAGGCCTCATTAGATCTATGCTATACTTAACTGCAAGCAGGCCAGACATTACCTATGTTGTTGGTGTGTGTGCTAGATTTCAATCAGCACCCAAGGAAAGTCACATGACAGCAGCTAAGAGAATCCTGAGATATTTAAAAGGAAGCCAGGGAGTTGGCTTGTGGTATCCAAAGGAAGGAGGATTCAAACTATTAGGATACTCAGACTCAGACTATGCTGGTTGCAGAATCGACAGAAAAAAGCCCATCTGGTACTTGTCAAAAGCTTGGAAATTGACTAATCTCATAGTTCATCAAGAAACAAAATTCCATTGCAACATCCACAGCTGAAGCTGAGTACATAGCGGCAGGCAGCTGTTGCGCACAAATTCTCTAGATGAGACAACAACTGAGAGATTATGATGTTGAAGAAAGAGAAATTCTGTTGGGAAATTTATTTTATAGATTTTGATGAATGCCATGTAAAACTTAAACTAGAAAGTTGGCACCCGATTTTTCTTGTAATTCACATTGTAATAAATAGGGCTGGAAAAGCTGAGTCAAGTCAGCTACGCCTGGAGAAACAAGAAGTCAAGAACTCGACTGAAGATGTATCAGCTGAGGAACAGCTGTGTAAAGAGACAGTCAAGTCAACTCAAGAAGCCAAGTCTTAAGTTGGAGTAAAAGATGAGTCATCCAATGATTTGGAGCAGACTCGAGTCACCTGGGGAAAAAGGAAGCAGTCAAGAGGAGTTAACTGACATTCAACCGTTGCACAAAGATCATGAAGAATACTTATTTAAGTATTATTCCCATAATGTAAGGCACTAAGAATAAACAATGCAAAATGCATGCAATTAAATAAGCCAAAGGAGTGGCTCAGGTGGGTGTCAGATCCTAAAAAGCTAGACATTCAAGAATACGAGGTAGTGGATGTCTCACACGCCTGGAAAGCAAGAAAGAGCCATTCAACGTCCAACAAGATATTATTTGAATAATTATACATCTCTTCAACGAATAATTTTTCAAATGATACTATAAAAGGGCTGAGGATTCAAACACAAAAAAAGAAGAGTGAACAAATATATGCGTACGATTGAATAGTCTGAAGCAGAAAAACATTCAAAATCGCATACAACATTTGAGCAAAAAAGAATATTCATTATATCCTCAAGCTTACACTATCTGAATTTGAAATTCAACACAATTTGTGAAGGACAAAGAATTCGTCAAGTTGAAGAGAAAACCAAGTACTTTCAGGGGTCTACATTCCAAGTGAAGGATTGTAGGAAAGGTTCAAGTTGTTTGGAGGGAAATAATGGCAAAGATAATTCCCAAGGGAAAGGAATTAACTTCAAAACTCATATGCACCCATGCACTACACACAGAAAATTCACAACTACCCTCAAAGAGCAATTGCTAAAACATACACTCAAGCATACAGACAAAAGAGACAGTTGTATGTTGTCAAAAACCCCAAGCAATTTGCCAAAATACATTTTGATTATGGCATTGATAGATGACAACCTCTTAGAGTTAGATCTTTTGGCTATAAGTTGGTTGGAGCATCTTACAAAACTAATCCCCAAGGACCCAGACAAATATGGGTACCTAAAAATTAATTTCCTTTATTGCAGATAAAGGGAGCAGCAAAGTGCCAAGGCATCTGGTATATGGATAGTGGCTGCTCCAGGCATATGACAGGAAATAAGGAGAACCTATCAAAATTCAAAGAAATCAAAGGAGCTAAAGTCATATTTGGAGGAAATGAAGCACCAGGAAAGATCAAAGGGATTGGGTCTATCAAGAAGAATGGATTAGAGATCACAGATGTTGCTTATGTTGAGGGACTCAACTTTAATTTGCTCAGCATAAGTCAACTCTGTGATAAAGGCTATAATGTTGGATTCAATATTGGGATTTGTCAAATTAAGCACATGGAATCAAATGAAGTTGTGTGCAAGCAACAAGACAGAATAATATGTATGTGGTAGATTGGTCTACTGCTACACCAAGCCCTTGCCTACTGGCAAAAATCACAGCCGAATCAAGTTGGTTGTGGCACCAGAAGCTGAATCACCTGAAGTTTAAGACAATCAACAAGCTCGCTAGAAGTCATCTTGTTGGAGGATTACCCCTGCTGAAAAGTCCTTATGTTGAAGCTGAGATAAGAGAGCTTAACTCAGATTAAGATGAAACAGCGGAGCCACAAGAACAACAGGAGGAACTACAGTGAAATGAAGACGAAAGAGTTGTACAAGACAACTCAGCTGGAAGACGACTGCATCCAGCCGACTTACTTCAACCTGACAGAAGATGGCCGAAGGACCACCCTTCTGAGCTGATTATCGGAGATGTCAAAAAAGGAATTCAAACAAGATCAAAGGTACAACATGAAGCCATGTTCAGTTGCTTCATATCTCAAGTTGAACCAAAAGATGTATCTCAAGCTTTGGAAGACACACATTGGATACAAGCTATGCAAGAAGAGCTGAATCAATTTGAAAAAAATGATGTATGGAAATTGGTTCAAAGACCATCACACCAAAATGTGATTGGAACAAAATGGGTATACAGAAACAAGATGAATGAAGAAGGACTAGTTGTTAGAAATAAAGCAAGATTGGTAGCGAAAGGATATTGTCAAGAAGAAGGCATATATTTTGATGAAATCTTTGCACCTGTTGCAAGATTAGAAGCAATTAGGATGTTTCTAGCCTATGATGCCCACAAAAAATTTGTTGTATACCAAATAGATGTAAAGAGTGCATTCTTAAATGGATTATTGGAAAAAGAAATATATGTTAAACAACCTCCAGGATTTGAACAAAAGGCAGCTGGAGATATGGTTTACAAGCTGAAGAAGGCTCTTTATGAATTAAAACAGGCTCCAAGAGCATGGTATGACACATTTTCACAATTTCTACTTGACAATGGTTTCACAAAAGGCAAAGTTGATAGAACACTATTCAGAATTGAAAATGGGAAAAGCATTCTATTAGTTCAAATTTATGTGGATGACATCATCTTCGGCTCCACAAATAAAGAGCTGTGCACAAAATTCTCAAACCTCATGCAAGGAAAATTTGAGATGAGTATGATGGGAGAGCTAACTTTCTTCATAGGTCTTCAAGTCAAAAAAATGGAAGAAGGAACCTTCATAAGTCAAACCAAATACACAAGGGATCTAATGAAGAAATTTGGGATGGAAGAAAAATCTTCAGTAAAAATTCCCATGAACACATCAGCCAAGATGGACATGGACAAAGAAGGAAAAAATGTTGACCAAACGAGGTATAGAGGCCTCATTGGATCTCTGCTGTACTTAACTGCAAGCAGGCCCTATGTTGTTGGTGTGTGTGCTAGATTTCAATCAGCACCCAAGGAAAGTCACATGACTGTATCTAAGAGAATCCTGAGATATTTAAAAGGAAGCCAGGGAGTTGGCTTGTGGTATCCAAAGGAAGGAGGATTCAAACTAATGGGATACTAAGACTCAGACTATGTTGGTTGCAGAATCATCAGAAAAAGCACATCTGATACTTGTCAAATGCTTGGAAATCGACTAATCTCATGGTTCAGCAAGAAACAAAATTTCATTGCAACATCCACAAATGGTAGTACATAGCAAAGAGGCAATCAAGTAAGCGCACAAATAAACATAAAAGTCTCAAGTCCATATAAGAGGTTTCAGGTTCGATTCCATCTTCCCTCCTCTACCCTTCCAATATTTGTACTAAAAGAATGAAAGCGGATGATTAATATTTCAATATGAAATAATAGAAATTAATGGTATTAATTCTTAACTTTTCCGTTGATGAAGACTTCTAAAGTTTTTAGTCCATTTTTTGCAAGTATAGGAGCATCTTTTGCACTTTCATTGAAACACAGGGGCTTATACATTTTAACAAAGATATTACTAGTGACGGATTTAAGATTTTTTTTACAAGAGGTACAAAATAAATACAATTATAATTTACAATGTAATAATTAATGAGGGCACACTTGTTTTTTTCTAAAATAAAACTAATGATATGTAATTTTTATAAATTATAATAAATAGTAAAAAATGATAGAAAAAAATTATTGGGCCAAGTGGCCCCATATAGGGATGACAATGAGTGGCATGACACGATAACACAATACGAACACGACAGGATTACAAATACGATTACAGAGACAAAAAGCACGATAAAGCATGACAATATATTACACGACACAATATGACACGATACGAACGTGAAATTGAAAATTAAGTTGAAATTACAATTATTGTTATATTTAAGATAAAATAAAACAGATAACACGAAAGACGATAGTATGACATAAACACGACACAATGACACGATTTGCCACCCCTAGCCCCATAGTCGGGGCTTGGCCTCCGTCTTTTGAGACTTTAAAATTATAAAAAACATATAAAAAAGAAGAAAAAAAAAGAAAAAAAAAAGATATATATATATATAAAGGAAAGGGTAGCACATATGGATGCGCCTAGGTAAGAGCTTCCAACAATGGGTTCATCAACCTCTGATGAACAACATTCTTTTCCAATGAACCTATCCTTAGTCAATGTCAACAACTTTGTGCCTCATTGAGGGCCAAGACTTGCTCCGTTTCGTCGACGGCACAATCCCACCTCCCCAGCCGCCGCTAGTTACCACCACCGACGCTGCCGATGACGGGAAGACAAAGAGTATGTTATGTGGAGAACTGAGGGCTGGATCCTCGGCGCACTGGATGACACTGTTCTCAAAACTGTGGCCAACTTTGCTAGTGCCAGAGATGTTTGGTTAGAGTTGGAGAAGAATTTCAGTGAATCAAAACCTGCTGTCGCTGATGTGCCATCCCAAACACAAGGTACTGAAAAATATTCTTTTCACAGTCATCAGTTTCTTCCCAACTTTACATCTGTACTGGCAGGACGGTATTTGACTGAATTTATTAGCTATTAAGAACATCTTAAGAGATTATAAGTTTTAATAAAATCTAGGGTTAAATAAAAAAACACCCCTGAGATTTGGGTTAATCACAAAAAAAACCAAACATATTTAAAAATTACAAAAAACCCCTTCCGGTTTCGTTATGTCTTAAATTTAAGGGGGGTAACTGTTATATTTTTATAAATGTCAGGGGTTTTTTTAGAATGTTTTCGAAAATCACCCGGAATAATGCAAGACGTAATCAAACTTCAAGGTTTTTTTTTTTGTATTTTTCAAAGAACTCTGAATTTTTTGGTAATTAGCCCAAACCTTAGGGGTGTTTTTGTAATTATCCTAAAATCTATGATAATCTTTTTCCTAAAAGATTTTACAAGATCTAGAAAAATAGTTTGAAACTTACAATGAATATCAATTCTGTATGAGACATTTCTTATAACTAACATATTTCGTGTCCTTTTAAAAGCCGCGGTAGAGGAGTGGCACAAATACGTACCGCTGTACAGAGCTACACTGATGGGGGAATGGGACAAGGCCAAACAAGTTGTTAGAGTAGGGTGCCCTGCACTCCAATTAGAATTGGATTTATCCTACTTATAAAAACAATTTTATTGGGAATTATATTAATATAAAGGCATTTTTCTTTATCTTATGTTTTGCATTTATTATTTAATTGCTCATAGATAAAGTCCTTAGATCATTTTAAGCTATGAGGTATGGTTGCGCATTTGATGGCGATCATGGAACATGCCTCTAAGACTTTGATCTTAAAATAGTTCCAAGTCAATGGGTTTTTTCAAGATAGGACATTGAATAACCCCGTAAGACTTGTGTATATGATGCATGCTCGTGAGACGAGAATGTTACATTCCATTAACATTAGCGTTGAGACGCAAATGCATATATGCGGGTTCTTGTTGGCGAACAAGTTCACTGAACATGACCCAATGAAAAATTCTTATATGGAAACTTTGTTTGTCGAATAAGAATTTTTATATTGCAATAGTACATGATTAATCCTCGTACTTGAGTGCGGCCGATGCGCGTGTGTCTATCTGCCGCAATACTTTGATTTATCTTTTGATTGCTTGACAATCACAAAGGGGGTATTTTGGGTATTGCACCATGTGTACATGGAGGCTTGTCATGTAGCCAACATAGCATTCGACACTTGTCTTTTGACAAGGAAATTTCTGTGTTTTCATAGTTTGTGATTCAAAGACCTTGGCCAAGGCACGATGAATTTGATTCATAAAAGAATCACTAGAACTTGAAATGGAATCACGATTATTAAATCAATTGGGTTTCGATAAATCCATACCCAAGATTTAATCGGGAAATTAGTTGTCGAAAGGATTGTACATGTATGCAATTGCAATTGAAATAGGTTTACTCGCTATTTCACCTAATCTTTGGGTAATCATGCTACTTGCTAGATATTACCATGATTTGTAGGTTCTTGAAATTAAAGAGTTAATTTCAAGTATATTAATTAATATGATTAATTAGTAGAATATATTATTCGAAAGTTACAAGAGTTGTAAGCTTCTTTGCTAGTGTTAGTCGTGAACCTAAAAAGGGTCACACATAATTTTGGTTGTTGACATTTCCAAATTGATAAATTCAATAGTTGGATGCAATTAATTAATATAGATTAATTAATTAGAGTTTTAATTTAATTCAATAGTTGAATTAAATATTTAATTAAATAATATGATTATCTAATTAAATCTAATTTGATTAGAAGGCTCAATGAAAGGAATAGAATATATTAATTAGTCAATTGGATTGATTAATTTGGGCTTTGAGAATTAATTAATTAGTTGAATTAATTAATAAGTTAGACTTTGGAATCCAATCTCATATATATAATCTAGTAGGCCTAATTGTAGAAGCCCACTAGATTATTGAAGATAAATAAATAAATAAGATTTATTTACACACATATATATATGATATATATATATACTTAAGAAATAAATGGCCAATTGTTTTTGTCCATTTATAAGAAAAAAAAAAAAAACACGGCGGTTATCCCATTCAACATTATGGAGTAATGGTTTAACCCCATTTTGGTTAGTGGGTGGTTTTCATTCTCTTTAGTTAATAAAACAAGAATGAGTTTTATTAAATATTGAATTTGACTGGCCGTGTATTTAAGTGAGGAAAAAGGATAGAAAGTGTTCTTGTGTTTTTCTTCATTTTTCAAAAGGCATTTATCTTCAATTGTGGTGGATAATAATTAATTGATAATTATTCATCTACACAATTTATTCTTCAATTAATTGTTGATTGTGGAATTAATATTCTAGTCCATTATCAATTCGAAAACGGAATAAATTTTACTAGCGAAAGATTCATTCTGGTGTCTACAATCAAAAGGTGGACTCGATTGGAGGGGAGACGTTTGAATCCCTATTGGCGAGCATTTGGAGTTTTGGTGATTGCCACATATCCGGGAATTGATTCCCTCTCAATCTTCGCAAAAAGGAAAGTGTTTGAATCCCTATTGGCGAGTATTTGGAGTTTTGGTGATTGCCACATATCCGGGAATTGATTCTCTCTCAATCTTCGCAAAAAGGAGAAGACTCTACGAGGGTAATTTCCTTTTATCACTTACGAATCAAAATTTGTTTTCTCGCATGATAACGAAAATGTCGATCGTTACAATCGCTACGTGAACCTACAGGGTTAGTATTTATTTTGATGAATGCACTTGTTTTAATTAGATTAAAAATTTTAAATTTCCGCTGTGCGAACCCCGTGTGGTATAGTGAACCCAACAGTGGTATCAGAGCCACGGTTTGCATTTTCGTTATCAGATTTTGATTCGTTTTATGTTTATTTGATAAGCATGTTATAGTTATTAAAATTTGTTTTAATAATTATTTTGTGTGGGATAAAAATGTTTTATTTGATTTAAGTTGTGGGATTAAAAATATATATGATTTATTAATCAAGAAAACTAGTTTCTTGTTTAAGTTTTATATATTTCTAAAATTGAAAACAAAGTTAGACGTTTTTAAAAGTCTGCCAGAATCTCAAAGTACCAAATTGTTTGTAAAATGGAATTGTTTCCATGCTTTAGTTTATTCACATGCAAATTTGAGAAAAGTTAATTTACTTTTTCAAATTGCAGCAAGTTTCCATGTGTCCATCTGTTGAACATTTTAGTGGGTTTCTTCTTATGTGAATATACTTTTGGCAGCTAAATGCACAAGTCTGTTGTGCCGTATTTTACTGTTTCTTCACAAAATTCCTTTTTGATTTATTCAGTTTTATATTAATTAATCCCATAAATGAAATCAACACACAAAATTGGTAAATTTAAATGCTTCAAATTTATGTGATGGATGTCTTAGCATGATTTATTTAGGGATGATCATGAGCCTATGACCAATGTGATTGAATGTGTTTTATTTCTTTGGGTTTTTGGGGCCTGCGAGCCTCTTATTCTAATTTTGTAAGTTCTTTAAATTTTTGCATTGAGAGTAGACTAGGTGGTGAGGTTTCCAATTTATTGTAATTGGAGGACGTTCGATGCTAAAGGCCCACGCCTGTGTGGGTAGATTTTACAAATGTAATAGAATAGGAGACTCAAGGCCCATGCGTGTATGGGTACATTAATAAAATGTAATAGAAATAGTTCTATTTATTTTTGTCTCTTAGATTGACCACTGACCCATTTTTGGCTCAAATGGGTCGCATAGGCTGGCCATGATCATCCCACCGCTTTTTGCATAGGATGCATGTTAGATTTATTTAATGCTTTTTGCTTGCACTCATATGATGAATTGCGTTAAATAAAAACCCACCTAGTAATTAGGTTGATGAGGTCTTGAAAAGAAAACCCCAAGTTTTTGAAACTTAACAAGGAATTTAATTTTAATTAATTCCATATCAAACTAAATGGACAAGTTATGATGGAACTATCGTTCCATGCCTTCCATCAAAGGTAGACGACATGACGATGCTACCACACTTGGTCACTGGCCACGAGTCGTGGAGTGGCCTTGTCTTTGAAAGTCATGTGATCCCTACCAAGCATTGAGATGCTTGTGGGATGGACTTCGTCTTTATGTTGGCCACGAGTCGTGGGATATTTTGATGCTCCATCTACACAAAGGTTTGATGGGTTACGTTTGACGCTTAATACCATATAGGCTCATAAAATTGGGGTATAAGGGAAAAGCGAGGCAGAATAATCTTGAGGGTTGTATAAATGATACAATTGTCAAATAGTTGACTACCAATGGAAATATCTCATGGGCTCATAAAATTGGGGTATGAAATATTTCTGTTGGGCTTCAAGCCCATTAAGAAAATTAGATTTTCCGAATTTTATTATGGGGTTAATAAAATTTGATTAAAATAGTGGGAGACATTTAATATTAAAGACCTTATATTGAATGAATATATTTTCCATAGTTTTCTCATTTCTGCTTCGTTTATTTTGTAGATATCTCTACTAAAATGGCTAAAAATCCACTTGCATCCATACTTGAGCAAAACAAATTAATTGGCCCAAATTTTGTCGATTGGTTGAGAAACCTAAAAATTGTCCTTCAGTCGGAGAAGAGGGCTTATGTACTTGACAAAGTGCCTCCTCCACCTCCTGAGGATAAGACATCGTGAGATGCCTATGGAGAATATCTCCGTCATATCGATGACAATCTTCGAGCTCGGTGTTATATGTTAGCATCGATGTCAAATGAGTCACGCAGAGCGAGAATGAGGGTCTAGATCATGCTCTTTGAGATCCTTATTCGCCTACAAGAGTTGTATGGTGAAAGAACCGGAGCAAATGAGATATCGGATATCGAAAGACCTTTTCGGATGTCGTATGATCGAGGCTCTTGATCCAAGACCATGGGTCAAGATGATAGCTCTCATTGAAAGGCTCGTCCCTTGGAGTCGTTATGGACAATGAACTCTATGTGGACCTTTTCTTTGCACTCGCCTCCTCATTTGACACATTTGTTGTCAACTTTAACATGCACTCCATGGAGACTAGTCTCCCTGAATTGGTGAACATGTTATGAGGCGATCAATCCACTATCAAAAAGGATAAGCTGTCGTGCTTGTTGGATCCACTTCCTGATCAAAGGCGCAAAATCTAAAAAAAGGAAATGGAAAGGAAAGGGTTCCTCTAAGCACAACAAGAAGGCAAAGGACAATGGCAAGAAAAAGGTTAATTCTCAAGCCAATGACAAATGCCATAATTGCGGCAAAATGGGGCACTGGAAGAGGAATTGCAAGGAGTACCTTGCGAGCACAAACGTTCGTATATATTTTGTTGAAGTTAACTTATCGATTAATGATGCTTCTTGGGTATTAGATACGGTTGTGGCTCACACATTTGCAATGATTTGCAGATAATGACAAGAAGCAGGAAGCTTGATAGAGATGAGACGGTCCTTAGGATGGGGAATGGAGCAAGAGTTGCTGCATTAGCTATAGGGACTGTTTATCTAGCTTTAGAGAATGGTTTTAAATTGTGTTTGAACAATTGTCTTTATGTTCCGGATATTATTAGAAACATTATTTCTATTTCTGTTTTGGATAGAGAAGGTTTTAAATTTGTCATTGAGAATGGAAGTTGTTCCATTTTCAAAGATTCTGCATTTATATATTCCGGTTATTTGGCGAATTGTTTGTACACTATTACTCCCCATAAACCCATTCTCACAATTCAACAAAATAAAAGAAAATTAGATAATCATAGTTCTTTCACTCTTTGGCATGCTAGATTAGGTCATATTTCTGAAAAGAGGATACACAAGTTGGCGGAAAAACTCGACCTTAGGGGAGAGCAAAAATTGCCAATATGTGAATCATGTCTTAAAGGAAAAATGACTAAATCACCATTTGTTGGACAAGTGGAGCGAGCCAAAAATCTGTTGGATTTGATCCATACGGATGTTTGTGGACCACTAAGTGTTAGTGCACGAGGGAACTATCACTACTTCATAACTTTTACCGATGATTATTCTAGGTATGGTTATGTATACCTTATGAGGCTCAAATCTGAAGCTTTTGAAAAGTTCAAAGAGTTTAGATATGAGGTGGAGAAACAAACTGGTCGTAGTATTAAGACTCTTCGATCAGATCGAGGAGGCGAATACTTGAACAATGAGTTTCTTGATTATTAAAAAGAGAATGGGATTCTCTCACAGTGGACTCCTCCTGGTACTCCACAACTCAACGGAGTTTTGGAGCGTAGGAATCGAACATTGTTAGACATGGTTCGATCTATGATGAGTTTCACTACATTACCTCTTTCATTCAGGGCTATGCCTTAGAGACGGCATATACCTATTGAATAGGGTGCCATCTAAAGACGTACCCAATACACCATACGAGATGTGGTGTGGCAAGACACCCTCCTACAAGTACCTCAAAGTATGGGGGTGTCTTTGCTTATGTGAAACAAAGAAAATGGGAGATAAGTTAGATATGAGATCTATCTTATGTAAATTAAGTGGATATCCAAGACATCTATAGGGTATTACTTCTACGATCCTTGAGAACAAAAGGTGTTTGTTTCGAGGAATGCTACTTTCCTTGAAGATGAACTTCTTTCGAAAGGAATGGTGGAGTAGTAGAACTTGAAGAAATTCAAGAACCACGAGAATTTCCCGGATGTTGCCCATGAGATAACACGGTGTCGGTGGACCATCGAAGCACAACCTCTTCTAAATCCATAAGGGTTTCAAGGGTGCCTGAGAGGCTGAACCTTTTGTTAGAAAACAAAGAAGAGGGTCTCCTTTTGGATAATGATCCAAGAAGCTATGGAGAGGCAATGTCAGACATTGACTCAAAGAAATGGCAAGAAGCAATGCAATCCGAAATGGATTCCATGTACTCCAACAAGGTATGGACCTTGGTGGACCCACCACAGGGAATTGTTCCCATTGGCTGCAAATGGGTCTACAAGCGGAAGCTTGGAGTAGATGGAGAGGTAGCAACCTACAAAGCACGTTTGGTTGCAAAAGGTTATACTCAGAAGCAAGGAATTGACTATGAGGAAACTTTTTCACCAGTAGTGATGCTTAAATCCATTCGGATGCTATTAGCCATATCAGCATATTATGATTATGAGATATGGCAAATGGATGTGAAGACTGCTTTTCTTAATGGAAACATTAAGGAAGAAATCTACATGAAGCAGCCAGAGGGCTTCATATCCAGTGGGAGCGAGCAAAAGGTTTGCAAACTCCAGAGATCCATTTATGGACTCAAACAAGCTTCGAGGAGTTGGAACATCCGATTTGATGAAATGATCAAAATGTTTGATTTTCATAAGAACCCGGATGAACCATGTGTCTACAAGAAGGTTAGTGGGAGTGCAGTTGCATTTGTTGTGCTCTATGTTGATGACATTCTACTCATTGGGAATGATGTAGGTATGTTGCAATCAACAAGGACTTGGTTGTCTAAACAGTTCTCCATGAAGGACTTGGGAGAAGCATCATTTATCCTAGGGATAAAGATCTATAGAGATAGATCGCGAAGGATGATCGGACTATCCCAGTCAATGTACATAGACAAAGTGCTAAAAAGATTTAGTATGGAGGAATCCAAGCGAGGATACCTGCCAATGAGTCATGGCGTTTCACTTTCTAAGGCTATGTCTCCAAAGACACCTGAAGAAAGAGAAAGAATGTCTCGCATACCTTATGCATCCGCTATTGGGAGCATAATGTATGCAATGTTATGTACTAGGCCTGATGTCGCACATGCTCTGAGTGTCACGAGCAGATATCAATCTAATCCAGGGGATGATCACTGGAAGGCCGTTAAGACGATCCTTAAATAATTGAGAAGGACTAAGGATATCTTTTTAATATATGGAAATGGAGAATTGAAACTAGAGGATTCATCGACTCTAGTTTTCATCGATATAGACGACTCAAAGTCGATGTCTGGATATATATTCACCTTGAATGGAGGAGCGGTTAGTTGGAAGAGTTCTAAACAAGAAACGACCGCAGACTCCCATCTGAGGTGAATATATAGCTGCATCAGATGCAACAAAAGAAGTTTGTTTGGATACGAAACTTCATCCAAGGGTTGGGTGTTGTTCCATTCGTAGTTGATCCAATAATGATTTATTGTGATAACAACGGGGCTATAGCGCAAGCAAAAGAGCCAAGATCTCATCAAAGATCCAAGCACATAATGAGGCGATACCACCTGATCAGAGAGATCATTGGTAGGGTCAACGTCGTTGTGGATCGAGTCCGGCCTTAAAAAATGTAGCAGACTACCGACTAAGCCCTTAGCACAAAAGGTATTTGATGGACATCTCGAGAAGATGGGCCTAAAATACATGGGCAATTGGAGCTAGGGCAAGTGGGAGATTGTTAGAGTAGGTGCCACCGCACTCCATTAGAATGGATTTATCCTACTTGTAAAAACAATTTTATTGGGAATTATATTAATATAAAGGCATTTTTCTTTATCTTATGTTTTGCATTTATTATTTAATTGCTCATAGATAAAGTCCTTAGATCATTTTAAGCTATGAGGTATGGTTGCGCATTTGATGGCGATCATGGAACATGCCTCTAAGACTTTGATCTTAAAATAGTTCAAAGTCAATGGGTTTTTTCAAGATAGGACATTGAATAACCCCGTAAGACTTGTGTATATGATGCATGCTCGTGAGACGAGAATGTTACATTCCATTAACATTAGCGTTGAGACGCAAATGCATATGTGCGGGTTCTTGTTGGCGAACAAGTTCACTGAACATGACCCAATGAAAAATTCTTATATGGAAACTTTGTTTGTCGAATAAGAATTTTTATATTGCAATAGTACATGATTAATCCTCGTACTTGAGGTACGACAGTAGCCTTGTGTCTATCCTGCAATACTTTGATTTATCTTTTGATTGCTTGACAATCACAAAGGGGTATTTTGGGTATTGCACTGATGTACATGGAGGAGAGGCATGCAGTAGCCAACATAGAATTCGACACTTGTCTTTTGACAAGGAATTTCCTATGTTTTCATAGTTTGTGATTCAAAGACCTTGGCCAAGGCACGATGAATTTGATTCATAAAAGAATCACTAGAACTTGAAATGGAATCACAGTTATTAAATCAATTGGGTTTCGATAAATCCATACCCAAGATTTAATCGGGAAATTAGTTGTCGAAAGGATTGTACATGTATGCAATTGCAATTGAAATAGGTTTACTCGCTATTTCACCTAATACTGGGTAATCATGCTACTTGCTAGATGTTACCATGATTTGTAGGTTCTTGAAATTAAAGAGTTAATTTCAAGTATATTAATTAATATGATTAATTAGTAGAATATATTATTCGAAAGTTACAAGAGTTGTAAGCTCTTTAGTGTTAGTCGTGAACCTAAAAGGGTCACACATAATTTTGGTTGTTGACATTTCCAAATTGATAAATTCAATAGTTGGATGCAATTAATTAATATAGATTAATTAATTAGAGTTTTAATTTAATTCAATAGTTGAATTAAATATTTAATTAAATAATATGATTATCTAATTAAATCTAATTTGATTAGAAGGCTCAATGAAAGGAATAGAATATATTAATTAGTCAATGGATTGATTAATTTGGGCTTTGAGAATTAATTAATTAGTTGAATTAATTAATAAGTTAGACTTTGGAATCCAAGCCCATATATATAATCTAGTAGGCCTAATTGTAGAAACCCACTAGATTATTGAAGATAAATAAATAAATAAGATTTATTTACACACATATATATATGATATATATATATATATACTTAAGAAATAAATGGCCAATTGTTTTTGTCCATTTATAAGAAAAAAAAAAAAAACTACGGCTTATCCCATTCAACATTATGGAGTAATGGTTTAACCCCATTTTGGTTAGTGGGTGGTTTTCATTCTCTTTAGTTAATAAAACAAGAATGAGTTTTATTAAATATTGAATTTGACTGGCCGTGTATTTAAGTGAGGAAAAAGGATAGAAAGTGTTCTTGTGTTTTTCTTCATTTTTCAAAAGGCATTTATCTTCAATTGTGGTGGATAATAATTAATTGATAATTATTCATCCACACAATTTATTCTTCAATTAATTGTTGATTGTGGAATTAATATTCTAGTCCATTATCAATTCGAAAACGGAATAAATTTTACTAGCGAAAGATTCATTCCGGTGTCTACAATCAAAAGGTGGATTCGATTGGAGGGGAGACGTTTGAATCCCTATTGGCGAGCATTTGGAGTTTTGGTGATTGCCACATATCCGGGAATTGATTCCCTCTCAATCTTCGCAAAAAGGAAAGTGTTTGAATCCCTATTGGCGAGCATTTGGAGTTTTGGTGATTGCCACATATCCGGGAATTGATTCCCTCTCAATCTTCGCAAAAAGGAGAAGACTCTACGAGGGTAATTTCCTTTTATCACTTACGAATCAAAATTTGTTTTCTCACATGATAACGAAAATGTCGATCGTTACAATCGCTACGTGAACCTACGGGGTTAGTATTTATTTTGATGAATGCACTTGTTTTAATTAGATTAAAAATTTTAAATTTCCGCTGTGCGAACCCCGTGTGGTGTGGTATAGTGAACCCAACAGTAATAGACCAAGACCCAAACGACATTAACGCAAGAATAGCTTTCACCTTAGAAACAGCTCTCCATATTGCAGTGGGCACCGGAAAGGCCATCCATTTCGTGGAAAAACTGGTGGATTTGATGCCTGACGATTTATTAGGAGTAAAAGACGAGCTTGGATACACTGCATTACACGTAGCTTCGCTGACAGGAAACACGGCGGCCGCCAAAATATTGGTCCGCAGACGGCCAGATTTGCTTAAAGTGGTCAGCAATGCTGGTGAATTCCCAGTTCACCTGGCGGCCCTGTCTGCCCATGGGGAAACCCTTTGGTACTTAATCTCCGAGATGAAGGATGATGTATTCCCTAGCCCTTTCCTTGGTGAAATTGGCCTCAACCTTCTGTGTACTGTAATTGATGCTGATATTTTTGGTGAGTTATTCTGGTTTGGACCTTTTATCAAACACTTCGTGTGCGTCCTGATGCCTATCTTTTATATAGTTATTCTTGTTTCGGACAAATGACCTACACATTTTCGAGCAGATGTGGCAAATTTTTGTAATTATCCCTATGAAATATCATAATATACATTTAACATTTCTTCTAGCATATTTTTACTCATAAACAAAAATCTTGGTTTTAAGTTTTAACCGTGGAACCGCCGGTTCCAACCAGAGATTGAACCCGCTGGTTCCACAGTTTTTGACACCAATAGACCGTAATCAAAACCTGTCTACACAGGTTTGGTTCCCGATATAGATCCCGGTTCCATTTGGCCAACCCTAGGTTAATTACAAATATATTTCCAAATAACCTTTGAAGTATTACAATTTACAAATATGTTTGGGGTATTTGCAATATTAAAAATAATTAGTTGTCCTTTTTTGGTGATTAAAGTAAATCTAAAGACCAGCATTTGTAATTTTTTTTTCTATTTTTAAGATGAATGATACTTTTGTATTTTTTATTAATAGCCTAGTACCCCATTTACAAAGTCTAATTTGTAAAACAGAAACACATGTAATTTTTAATTCTTATAAGCTTAAAGACAACTGGTCTTCGCCAATATTTTTTGGGATAAGTACAAAAAAATCCTCATGTTTGGGCTAATTACAAAAAATCCCAAAGATTTTTGAGAAATACAAAAAACTCTTTGTGGTTTGATTCCAAAGATTTTTGAGAAATACAAAAAACTCTTTGTGGTTTGATTTGGTGTTACATTTTTCCCATTATAAGCATAAAATCTCCGGATTAGCATTTTTAATATTACTATTATTATTATTATTATTATTTTATTGATGCATGGTCCGATATGTTTTCATCATAATACTTATTACATAGACTCTGTGTTGCTATGATCAGTTCCTCGCGCAAATGCCATTCGCCTTAGAAAAAATATTCATCAGCAAGCTCTAAATCTCGTCAAATGCTTGTGCAAGAATATGGAGTGCTTAGATTACAGGAGAGCTTCTTCAGTTTACGTGGACGTGATGCTAATCGCGGCACGTTTAGGGGTTCACGAGGTTATTGAAGAGATCATAGCAACGTTTCCTGCAGCAATATACTCACGAGACTTCCATACAAGGTTTTCAATCTGATTTATCAGACGAGTGACCATAAACATCAGTATTCAGACCTCACAGATTCTTCTAGGAACACCTTATTGCACTTAGCTGCAAGATTGGCGCCTCCCCACAAACTCAATCTTGTTTCTGGTGAAGCTCTCCAAATGCAGCGTGAAATACAATGGTTTAAGGTATGTAAAATTTAGAGATAATTACAAAAAGTACCCTTGAAGTTTGACATAGTTACAAACAAACCCAGTTAACTTTCAAAATTACGTACAAAACGTACTCGTGAGATTTTGATTCAGTGTTAAATGGGTAATTGTAATATTTTTATAAATATGTGGTGGATGTTGAAACCTTTTTTACTTCTGAAGGGAGTAAATGTTAGATAAAATAAAACATCGGGGTTATTTTTTGTAATTTTGAAAGTTAGTTGGGTTTTTTAGTAATTAGGTCAAATCTCAAGGGTACATTATTGGAGGATGGTCACATAAGCGGAAATGTTCTCCACGTCAGAAGGTTTGACAGTAAATCTGGACACATGCATTTCTCCAGTAGATTTTTCAATTTTCGGCAACCAAATAACTGAATTTGAGAGTTTTTTGAAAATCAAAAGCAGGCGTGGATACTCATACCAGTGGCTGCGCTTGCTTGTTTACCGGTTACTTCATTTATGCTTCTGCAGTTCCCCCTTCTTGTGGATGTGATTTCCAATACATATGGCCGTGGCATTTTTGGCAAGCAGAGTGATCGGCCATTTTGTTAACATCAAGTGTAACTAAACTGTTTTAATATTATCTCTTGGCATTAGTGTCTACTTTATAATTGGAAAATAAATGAATGATATGGTCTTTAAGCATCAAAATTTGATGTCTTTTGTTTTTCAGCAGAAAAATAGATTTGTTGTGCAGTTAGAATTAAGAAGAATTATGTTTTTAATAGATTTCGACTTTGTCTAAGACTAGGTATCTCCCCTCTTGAATTTTCTTGATAATTCAGATTTGTTTGTGTTGCAACTGAGGTTGTTTCATTTCGTAATGTATGTCACAAATGCATATCAAAATGGACAGAAGTAGCCTAATGTATACATTTGGTTTGTATATGTGAATTAAAATATGGAAATTATCAAGTTCGAAGAAAAGATCCGAAGTGGTGCTAAGATACACTCATTGTTTTGTAACAAATTATGATTATTTTCGGGAAAAGAAAAAGAAAGAGGAAGAATGGTGGTAAAATTAATCAAGACAATATGACTTACAGCTCTAAAGATTATCAGTATTTTATTATTCTGCCAGTATATTGTTGTGTCAGCTAAAGATCAACATTCCTAAGTCTCCCCAATAGGGGCAATTATATCAAAACTTCCCCCTTCTTGGAATGAATATAGGAAGAAGATTCAGAAACTTTGCTTGTTACCCAATTTTAATCAAATAGGGGCACACCCTTAACCAGACCCGCAGGTAATTAACTAGAATGGGGAACCGGCTTATAACCAGCGGGCCGAGGAACATGTAAGGGTTGGCATTTGTTGGGTACGGAAGCTATGATAGCCTTAAAAAAATAGGAATTTATTGATTGAAATTTAACTAGTTGCTACAACACACTCTTTTGTTTTACAATGTTATTTTACTTACTTCACTCTTGTTGCTTCCAACTACAATATGTCTCCTATTTATACTAAGCAATAGATTATTCTAGAGACAATGAGATACAAAGGGATAGTCAAAAGCATTAATTGCATTTTCTAATTTTCTAGAATTAATTCAACTTTCATAGTCTTGACTTCATCTTCTAAAGTTTGAATGTTTAACTTCATTTTTCGAATGCTTCACCTCAAGAATCAAGATTGCAAATTACTTCATTTTAGCACCCCCTCTTAATTTGTAATCTTGAGTTGCTTCTTGAACTGTTTGAGGCTCACTTGTGAACAAAACAAGTTCACTTGATTCATAAATTTCTCTTAGAGAATGTGTCCTTTTTATAGGACTTTCATGATCAGATTCAACCTCAATTCTTGGAGTAGGGACTTTCGGATCTTGCTCAACATTCTGAACTTGTTGAAGGATCCTCATAAGATATTGAGTCAATGATTTGCTTTTCTTTCCAATCTTGCAGTTTCATCGCAGACGATGTCTCGTGAAATTGTAATTTTGTTATTAGGGTCCAACAAGTGGCCTGGTAGCCTTTGGACTCATCATTATAACCAATAAATAGAAGCTTTTTGCCTTTCTCATCAAATTTTTCACGACATTGTGATGGAATATTAGCATATGCTATGTTGCCAAAAACCCTGAATTGATCAACTCTTGACTTTTGCTTGTACCAAGCTTCCTAACGGGTTTTATTTCGAACAACATTGGTAGGAGATTAATTGAGAATATACATTGTCGTGTATATAGCTTTTGCCCAGTATAAATTTGGAAGCCCTTTGACTTTTAGCATGCTTCTAGCGATTTCAACAATTATGCGATTTTTTCTTTCGGCAATACTATTTTGCTGAGGTGTTATGCTCACAGTTAGCTGCCTTTTAATCCCATTTGCTTTGCAATATTCGATGAAGGGATTATAGAGAAATTCACCTCCACGATCGGTCCTCAAAGTTCTAATCAAGAAACAACTTTGTCTTTGAACAAGTGCTTTAAAATGGAGGAAAGTAGAAAATGCTTATGATTTTTTATTGAGGAAATAAATCCACATCATCCTTGTATATTCGTCAATAAAGAAAATGAAATATCTCTTATTTCAAGGAGAGGGAGTTTGCATTGGCCCACAAAATATCTGAGGGAACATGCTCCAATGGCACTTTTGCTCGCCATGAAATTTTTGGGAATAGAAGCTTGTGCATTTTCCCGTAAATGCAACCTTCACAAACTTGATTTGTTTTCTAAATATCAGGAAGTCCGATCACCATCTATTTTTGCTTGAGTAGTTGAAGACCTTGCTATTAAGATGACCATACTGCAAATGCCATAGATTTGACAAATCTGCATTTTTAACTTTAAGTGCACAATTTTTATTTAGCGGCATCGTGAGAGGAAATATATTATTTTCTGTAACGCCCCGAACCCATTTTGATTAAGAACGTCACTATCGTACACTTGAGATTTTTATAAATAATTTGCGGAAGCATAAATAAAATACTTTAATTATTAAAATGTGGGCTTAAAAATTTCTTAATATAAACTTGAAGTTATCAAAAACTAATAAGGATAATAAGAGTTACGCATTATTAAAATACTTATTACAAAAGCTTTAAAGTTTGCTTCATCAAAACACAGGTACTTAAATTATTATGGGAATAATAGAACGACCCCCACGCAGACAGTCCCTACGCCTCAACTCCAGGCTCGTCATCATTATCTAAAATGTATTGAAACATTTGAGGGCGTGAGCTGTGAAACTCAGTGGGAAACGTAAGCAGTTACACTAATGAATTTAGCATCATTTAATAAAATATTTTTCCCTGGTGAGTTACTTTCATGTCTCGCGGGCCCCAAGTCAAACGTTTCAGACCCTACTACCGCCTCACATGCTATTAACCACTTTTCACTTGGTGAGTCACCTTCATGTCTCGTGGGCCACGGCCGATGCATCGGTCCGTGCTTGCACTCACATGCTTTATTGACTCAGTTCATTATAAGGACTAATTCTTGTCTCGTGGCCACACCAATGCCTCGGTCCGTGCTTGCACTCACATGATATTAGCCTTAGGCCTCATGACCCGTCGTCCGTAATCATAATATACGAGCATAAAAAGAGTTTGCATATAAACATTAGTATAACAGTACAACACGCTTACAAAATCAGAAGTTTACCCACCTTTGGAGTTTATAGAAATCTAGTGATGTATTTTGTTCGAATGAGTCCGTTATCCGATTGCGCCGCACCTAACACAGTTAATTCTTTCAACTTAAAATGGCATATGACAATATAAAACTCATTAAATAACTTAGTCTTACGAGCTAATTAAAGTCTTCATGACGTTCTAAAGTCAAAATTCCCATAATCGGGTGTTCGGTACCCTTTTAAAGAGCTTTAAAAGTGATAGTTGACCAAAGTCAAAAGTCAAAGTCAATGGTCAACATAAAGTCAAAATCAATTTAAAGTCAAAAGTCCACTTAATGTCAAAGTCAACATAAATACAATTAATCCTTAATTACTCACCTAATTCATATAATCGTCTAACGACTAATTTTTCATAAAATTTCCAATTAATCGAACCCTTAATTTATAAAATCTTATTTCGACTAAAATTCCCGATTTTCTTAAAAATGACGTGTCATCCCGAAAAAATCCCGAAAATATCTTAATCATGAAACCCGATAAGATTGCATTAGTTTGCGTGCCAAGTACAAGTCACATCACATCACATCACATCACTTACACCCATCACATCAAGTCACATCACATCATTCTTTTTGTCACATCAGTCACTATTCATCATCCTTATCCCCAATTCCGGATATCCTTAGCCAGCTCCGGCACCGCCACCTCCGGTGGACAGTAGTCGGACTCGGCGGGACGTATTTATCCATTTTTCAAGCTCTATTCAATTTTTCCCGGTTCTCATATTTTTAAACACTAAATTTTATCAACTTATCATCCTAAAAATCACTTTTAGAAACTAAAGGATTTCATCAAAAATTATCTTAAAATCACTTATAGGAATTAAAAGCTTTCATCAACTTATTCTAAAATCACTTTTACAAACTAAAGGCTCTTATAAAAAATATCCTAAAATTACTTATAGAAATTAAAAACTTTCATCAACTTATTCTAAAATCACTAAAAGCTTTAAATCTTCAAATTTTCACCAAGAACACCAAGAACACACATTCCTTCAATTTCACCAAGAACACCAAGAATACATAATCCTTCAAATTTCACCAATTTATCCTTAAGGCTTTAAGTTTCTAATTTTAACCACATTGAAATAATGAGACCAAAAATTCCAAATTGATCAAGTTCATCAACTAGCTTAAGTTATTTTCCAACAATCACTTATGAAATTTCTTGAAATCTTCTTAAGCCATTAAAATCAAGATTAATTCACCAAAAATCACATATATCCCCAAATTAAAAACAAAAGTTATAATCATCACTTTCAATCATCCTATCATCATAATCAAGCTTAAAATTTAACAAATCAAATTTCTAAAAAAACCATGAAGTGGCCGTCCATTTCTAGATAATTAGGGAGAAATTTTTCATTTTCAATTCAAGATTAGAACACATAATCAAGCTCCTATTAGTTAGATATAACATAATCTACAAGCAAAATTGAATAAAAAATTTATTAAAAATTTTACATAATGGCCGAAAATTATGGCCCTAAAATTGGGTTTCAAAACTTCACATTTTCATGATCAAAGTTGATTTCTATGTTCCATAATTGCATAGGATCATTTTGCCTAAAAGAATTTAAAGAAATGACAAAAATTAAAGAAAAGATGAAGAAATAGTTACCCTTGGAGCTTTCTTCAACAATGGTGATTTTTGGATGAGTTTGTAAGTGTGAGGAAGATGAGCATGTGTTGGGGATTTTATAAAAAAAAAGAATGTAATAGCTTGGGGGTGAAAGAAAATATAAAAAAAAATATTAGAAAGAGTTATTATTCTTAAAATACTCATAAAGGCTACTAATTTTCTTAAAAATCCCGAGAGTTAGTAAAACTCGATTTTAATAAATTTAATGGTCGTTAGTAATAAAATGTAAGGTAGATATTTAATCTCGAATACCCAAAGTATAAATAGCACTTTTGTTAAAATCTCCGAAAATCACTTATTCGGTACAAAAATCTAAATCCTAATATCTAAGTCCGAAACTCCATAATAATATTCTTGTTCATCGTGATATCTATTCATTTTCATTACCGTAATTCTGGTAATCGATTCTCGGATGCTCAAAATATATATAAATTTCATAAAGCGAGTAAATTGCTCATTAAAAATATAAATTAGGTATTTGATGCAACATTATAAATAATTAAAAGCTCAAGAAATTTAAAAAGGGTTGGGTCGTCATATCTTCCATCTCAATATTTGCTATGACATCATTCATCTTTTTGTCCAGAATTTGGCTGATTATGTCAACTATTTCTTTAATCAATTTTTTTTTTTGTTTCATCTCAAATATCCTACACAAATATTTTGGAGGTTGTGTTCCCCAATAGAAATTTGGCTATTAAGGTAAAGTTTTTATACTTCTATTATATTATACTCAATTTTGGTACATGTCGTTCACTCTTAAATTATTTTCGTTACATTCTGTTGAACATATGTCAATTTTAGTACCCTATTTTTTGCTTTTTAATTACTTTCTGTTACATATGGAATGATTAAAGGATACCAAAATTGACGAACCTTTCTTTTAATTATAATCGGTAAATTCCATCGACTGTGCATTATTTAAATTGGCATATTTGCATTTCATCGTACCACGTTTCTGTTGGAATTTGGTCTTTGAGAAATGGATGTTGACCCAGTTTTGACCAAATAATTAAGTGGTTTCCATTAGTGAAAAATGGAATTAAATTATTTGTAAAAAATTCTACTAAGAGAGTAGATGAGAATAGCATTTGGAATTTCTTAAAACCGATTACGGGTGAATGAGAAATTAATGCTAGAAGTTAGCCACTTAATACAAATAAATGGTATGGAAAATGGAAACTGTGGGGAAGGAGAAATGCTCCATCGCACATAGGAAAAGGATGAAAGTTTGCACACTTAATATATCCCAAGTTGGAGTTATGGGTTTGGGCCCTTGGGGGCACCCAAATTTTTAGAGGGGTGAGGACCTACATGCTTGTGGATTTGGTTCAAAGGACACACGCTTGCGCCCCAGCAGCCCGCGCCGCCTCCGCTCTCGGCTCGGCCGGGTCTGGGTTTGGGTCGTGGTCTTGGGCTTCAAGGCCCTTATTCTTTTTGGACCAAAAACCTTTAAAATAAAATTGTAATTGGTTAAATGGATTTCAACTTGGGAAGAGGTTCGCACCTGAGCACGGGCGGACGCACGACCCGTGCATCGGGTCGTGCGTCCTGCCATACCTGTGCGAACCAACGCACGGGCCGACGCACGGCCCGTGCATCGGGTCGTGCGTCATGCCGAATCTTTGCGCATCCACGCACAGGCAGGAGCACAACCCGTGCACCAAGTCGTGCGTCGATGAACTGGTGCGTCTGTTAGTACAAAATGTGTCTTTTCGAGCCTAAAGACGTGATCTTTCCATATGAGGCACCTGAGGCCTATAACAATTGACCCCTGCAGATGAAAAAGAATACGAAATCTTAAGATAATAACTTGTCATTTTTTGCATACGAGCATATTGACATTTTCCTTCTTCAAAGCTTGAAAGTTCAAACTCTTGATGTTCGTTGTTATTCCGGTTTTGCTAGTGTTGCTAACCGAGGTTGTCAAAGTCGTTATATCTTAGAGACGAGCGCCGAAATCGTAAGCACTCAGTATATGGGGCGTTTTCGTCTTGCGAAGACTGAATTAAATTCAGGCTTCGACTTTAGCCTATACACTATACACTTAGCCATTTTCCTAAACAGAAAACACACCATATTTTACCCAACAATTGCAAGACAAAAATTCCGTTTATGTTGAAGACGATGGCATCATCTTCAATCTCGTTCACACCAATGGTTGCTGCTCCCGCTCGCGGTGAAAAGAGCCCAAGTTCTCCAGCGCTAATTTCAAGACATGGCAACAGAAGATGGTGCTCTATGTGATAACATTGGGTCTGTCCCGATTTCTGAAGGAGGATTCCCCTGCCGTTGATGATGAAGAATCCAACAATGAGCGGAGAATCGTTGTGGATGCTTGGCATAATAGTGATTTCCTGTGTCGGAATTACATTTTGAATGGGCTAGACGATAACTTGTACAATGTCTATAGTTCGTTCAAAATATCCAAAGAGTTGTGGGACTCTTTGGAGAAGAAATATAAAACAGAACATGCCGACTCAAAGAAATTTGTGGTCGGTAAATTTCTGGATTATAAGATGGTTGACACCGAGACGGTGATTAGCCAAGTGCAAGAAATTCAGATCATACTTCATGACTTAGTGTCTGAAGGGATGATTCTGAGTGAGTCATTACAAGTGGCTGCGATTATCGAAAAATTGCCGCCGTCATGGAAAGATTTTAAGGACTACCTCAAGCACAAGCGGAAGGAAATGGGGCTTGAGGATTTGATAGGTCGACTTCGGATTGAGGAAGACAACTGGGATTCCTAATGGAAATCGGCAAATGTGGGGGTATGATCATACTTTGTGGAACACCAGTGGAGTTTTTGTTGCATTTTTAAATGTAACAGAAGGTGTTTCCAAAAGTGTTATAAACACCGAAACCACATTTACACGAAGTGTTGTAACACTAAAGGCAGACACCGTAACAAGTTGAATCTGAAGTCTTACTAAAAATGTGATAAAATCAAAGGTTACACACCTTGTAAAAGATGGAGTTGTTGGAACTAAGATCTGAAATCTGGTAGAAAGAGATTCTGACTCGATTGTCGAGATAATGTTCTAACAAAATAAAATAAAAAATGACCGAGAGCCATAAGAATTTTGGATGATCTTGTGTTAAACAAGATATCAGAAGTTGGAAGGGGAGCTTTACTTTTTAGCAAACCACATAAAGGAGATTGCCTTGAAATGTGGGGGTGCTTTGGAAAAACTAGAAGCACCAAATGAAATAAATTCAGCATTTATGATATTAGTGATGGTACGATCATTAAATCAAGAAATATTGTATTTATTAAAGGTGTCTTTTCTTGGAAAGGAAAGATAAGTCTAGGCATTTTTGTGGTAGACATAATACCAATAGACAGTTAATTTCGAATGGGGTTATTTCGGTTAACTACGTGAAGGCAAAGGAAAACCTTGCGGATCCGCTTACGAAAGGCATAAATCGAGATCAATTATATAAACTGTTAAGGGAAATGGGTTTAAAATCCACAACTTAAAGAATATTCATAGCAGTAACCCAACCTTGTGAATTGGAGATCCCAAGACCTTGGTTCAATGGGACAACTAAGTTATGAATGTTCGATTGAACACTTGAAAATGTGTTAGCTCATTCTCGATACATCCAAGTGAATGTAAACCTGCTGAATGTGGTGAGGTTAAGTTTAAGACTTTTAATGATTCCTGTACCGAAAGATAGAGTATGGCAGAATACTCTTCAATAGGAGATCACCTATATAAGTGAGAAGTAATGGCCGCTTCAAAGAAACACTTATGAATCTAAGATATGGTCCAGGGCCGAAATGGACACAACGTCAGAACAACAAGTGTTAGAGTTGTTATTGTGTAAGTACTGTTGTCTCGGTTTACACAAACGGCTGAGTAGTTCAAGACATCGCGTAACTAGCAGCCAGTAAATCTGATGCAATAATGATTCGATGAGACTTTCAAGAGAATCTGTATACATGCATGCATTAATTTTATTCATGTGGGGGATTGTTGGAATTTGGTCTTTAAGAAATGGGTGTTGACTCGATTTTGACCAAATAATTAAGTGATTTCCATTAGTGAAAAATGGAATTAAGTTATTTGTAAAAATTCTACTAAGAGAGTAGATGAGAATAGCATTTGGAATTTCTCAAAAAACCAATTCCGGGTGAATGAGAAATTAATGCTAGAAGTTAGCCACTTAATACAAATAAATGGTATGGAAAATGGAAAATGTGGGGAAGGAAAAATGCTCCATCCCACATAGGAAAAGGATGAAAAGTTTGCACACTTAATATATCCCAAGTTGGACTTATGGGTTTGGGCCCTTGGGGGAGCCCAAGTTTTTAAAGGGGTGAGGACCTACATGCTTGTAGGTTTGGTTCAAAGCACACGTGCGCGCTTGTGCCTTGCAGCCGCCCGCCGCCCAGCTCGGCTAGGCCTACATGCTTGAGCTTGGGCTTGGGCTTCAAGGCCCTTATTCTTTTTGGACCAAAAACCTTTAAAATAAATGTTTAATTATTTTTTGTAATTAATTAAACAGATTTAATTAATTTTTATAATTAATTAAATGGATTTTAACCTGAGAAGAGGTTCGCACCCGAGCACGAGCGGACGCACGTCCCGTGTATCGGGTCGTGCGTCCTGCCGTACCTGTGCGAACCAATGCATGGGCTGGCGCACGGCCCGTGCATCGGGTCGTGCGTCATGCCGAACCTTTACGCATCCACGCACGGGTTGGCGAACGGCCCGTGCGCCAGGTCGTGCGTCGATGAACAAGTGCGTCTGTCAGTGCAAAATGTATCTTTTTGAGCCAAAAGACGTGATCTTTCCATACGAGGCAGATGAGGACTATAATAATCGACCCCTGCAGATGAAAAAGAATATGAAATCTTAAGATAATAACCTGTCATTTTTTTCATACGAGCATATTGACATTTTCCTTCTTCAAAGCTTGAAAGTTCAAACTCTTGATGTTTGCTGTTGTTCCAGTTTTGCTAGTATTGCTAACCGGGACTGTAAAAGTCATTGTATCTTAGAGACGAGCGCCAGAACCGTAAGCACTCGGTATACGGGGTATTTTCGTCTTGCGGAGACTGAATCAAATTCAGGCCTCCACTTTAGCCTATACACTATACAATTAGCCATTTTCCTAAATAGAAACCACACCATATTTTAACAAACAGTTTCCTCTCACCATAGACATTTTTGTTGGGATACAATAAATATCAGAGGGATACAATAGGGGATAATTCGAACTAACAAACGTCTATTACAAACAAAGCGAAAAAGAAAGCAGTAAAGCAAGTCGAGGCTAGCGAACTCTTTCTTTAAGACTCTTGTTGCCCTGTCACGATGCTCATGGTTGCAGGCAACGAGTCTCCTAAGATACAACGACTTTGGTAAAGGATAGGAGCACCACAAATCCTTCTACCCGGCGAACTGAGATAAGTGAGGCCTGAGGTGACGCCAACACTTCTGCGTAACCATTCTTGTGTAATGCAGATTTTTGAGTGGCAGTCTATGAAAGTGAATGCACAAATGTTTTCTGTGATTGTGATGATTATGCACGAAATCCACTGAATGGGAGGGCTTCAATATATAGGGAAAACACAAGGGTTCTGTTAGTCTAAGTGGCTACGATAATCTAGAGGGGGGTGAATAGATTATGCCGATTTTTCGCAAATCGCCCTCTTTTTCGAAATGAACAAGTAAATGACAAGAATGTAAATGCAGAAATTAAACAAGACTCGATGATTTATAGTAGTTCAACACACCTAGGGCCTAATCTACTACCACCCCGGTATATCCGAAGTGGATTTCAAAAAGAAAAAAAATGTTTTATTAACAATTACCACAATTGTTACAACACCATCTTTGAAGATTACAACAATCTTCTTGCAACACCTTCAAGGAGATTACCACAATCTTCCTTCAACACCTATGAAGAGTACCACACTCTTCAACTCCTAAGATCACCCAAGTGTGTTCTTAGCACAAGAACACTAACAAGGATATCTTGTTTTGGATGATAGAACAATTCAAGATTACAACTCAAAAAATAAAGTATACAAACTTTGAGTGCAAGTGTAATCAAGAATAAAAAGCCTAGACCTCAAGATTGTGCAAGTGCAAGTACTTAGGTTATTACAACAAGAATGTAAAAATGAAGGCTTTGGGAATTTTGCAGATTTCTTGTTGTATTGTATGCTTGTGTGTTGTATCTTGTGACTTCAAATCATCCTCTATTTATAGGAGAGTCTTCACCAACATAGGCTCCTCCTTCTTCACTTTTTTCTAGAAAAAGAAGATCACAAGATGTAGAAATAATGTACAAAATTGATAAAGTAAATCCTGCTGATAATGGATTTCCCAACGGTTTGAATCTGCTGTCAAAAATATATAGCGCGACCGATCGCTATGTAGAAAATTTTGAACGTTAAAAGAAAATAGTGCGATCCAGACATAGGATGGGGGGGTCGACTGGTCCAAGGGGGGTGCGACCGGTCGCCCTAGGGGTCGACCGATCGGCCCATGCTTGGACCGGTCCCCCTCCTCATATTTTCAAGTCTGAAGTTCTCTGTTTCATTTTGTGCGTTCTTCAGGTATCGGTCGACCTCTTGTTCGACCAGTCGACCTCCTGGATTTTTCAAACTTCTCGTTTCTGTTTCAAAACTCATTTCTAGGTACGGGATGCCCTATAGAGCGACCAGTTGTCCTAAAAACAGAAGTGTTGTCCAATTTTTTTGTCAAAAATAAACTTCAAAAAAAACTCAAAAAATTAGTAAAAATATTTTAAAACATTTGGGAATATTTGGACAACATTTATAAACATTTTTTTGGTGTAAAAACTCATTTAAACAAAATCATCAAAATCTTGATAAAAACATTTATCTAACAAACTCCCCCTTTTTGATGATTACAAACCAAAACAATTTTAGGAAGTCGATTTTAAAACAAAACACATTTTTCCGGTCTAAAATGTCAATCCATTACAAGCAACATTTATCATAAGTGAAACACACAAGGATAGGAGCAAAGATTTTCTAAAAACATTTTGCATAAGCTCCCCCTATCAACATGCATAACAAAAATAAGTAGAAGCTAACAACTACAAGCTAAAAGCTTGAATTTCATGAGCTTAGAAGCTCCCCCTGTCACAAAGACAACATTAGTTAAGCATAAAAATCCATAATACATCAAATGGACTAAGTATTATTCACAACTTTTTGGCTTTTAAGAGCCCTAGCTTATAGCCTTTCTTGCGAGCTTATTTTTGCTTCTTTGAGCATATGAGCATTTTTCCTGTTTCTCCCCCTTTGGAATCATCAAAAATAATGTTAGCACGATAAAAACATCATACAATCATATGAAAGTGCGCAATTTAATCGATTTATCGAGCATTTTGAACATTGAAGCTTAAATTCCAACTAAAAGGGAAACAATGATCATTTGATTTGCAAAAGCTCATTTGATTGATAAAACATGATCTCTATAAACTTATAAAACTTTTCAAATCAAGAGAATCATGTAGGTGATGAATTTTTCATAGAAACATTTTGTTGAACACTTGGCGTGCGTCGAATAAAACAACAGATATATAACGCCTTTGTATTTCATTTAAGCCAAAACAAATTCATCACCAAATGCAATATAACAACATTCATTCATCAACAATCATCATATACAACACACTATTATCCAAATTTCATCAAAATAGCAAGATATAATCACATTCTCAAGGGTTCAACCCAATTGAGATTAAAAGGAGAAATTCTTACCAATTAATCGGAGAAGTTGGATAATAATGATGAAATATAAGTTACATAAACTCAAAAATATAAATTTTATAAGAAGAAAATCATTTTGAGTGAATTGTGTGTGAAAAATGCGAAGGGGTTCGATTTTGGAAGAAAATAACTAAAATGACCATTTGAAAGACAGAAACGTTTTTAATTCTGAAAATGTTTAGGGCGACCGGTCGACGTGTACCTGGTCGACCGGTTGACCGGTGCCTGAACACCAGTTCTATTTCTGTCCGAATTTTGCACCAAAAATCCGATTTTTCACCCCTAAGTTTTAAAAACATGCAAATTGCAATCATAGACCTTATTCAATATGCATTATCCCTAACCGAACTCGTATTGAGGCAAAAGTCTCGGAAGATAGCGATTTTGTAAAGATATCCGCCAATTGATCTTGAGATGGAACAAAAGATATCTCAATTTTTCGTTTTGAAACACAATCCCTTAGAAAATGATGTCGAATCTCAATATGTTTAGTACGGTTATGATGAACCGGGTTTTGAGAAATATTTATAGCGGATATATTATCACAAAAGATAGGAACACTTTCAAAATAACATTTATAATCCGCTAAAGTTTGTTTCATCCAAAGCAATTGAGTACAACAAAAAGTCGCGGAAATATATTCGGCTTCGGCCGTTGAAAGTGAGACACAATTTTATTTCTTTGAAAACCAAGAAACTAGGCAATCGCCTAAAAATTGACATGATCCGGAAGTACTTTTACGATCATCAATATTTCCCGCATAATCCGAATCACTATAACTTTTAAGAGAATAATTTTCATTCTTTGGATAAAATAAACCATATTGAATAGCGGCTTTCAAATATCGAAAAATCCTTTTAAGGGCACTCATATGAGATTCTTTGGGATTGCTTTGAAAACGAGCACATAGGCATACGGCATGAAGAATATCCGATCTACTTGCGGTTAAATAAAGTAAACTACCAATCATACCTCAATATTTGGATTCATCAACCGGCTTGCCTTTTTCATCTTTGTCAATCTTGACGTTTGTTGCCATTGGGGTAGAGACGGTTCTTCCTTCTTCAATGCCGAACTTCTTCAAAAACTCTTTTGTATATTTTGATTGTGAAATATAAATTCCTTCTTGGCATTGCTTAATTTGAAGTCCAATGAAGAAGTTGAGCTCCCCCATCATGCTCATTTCAAATTCACCTTGCATTAACTTAGAAAATTTCTTGCGCAAGGATTTATTAGTAGCACCAAAAATAATATCATCAACATAAATTTGCACTAATAATCAATCTTGCCCTTTTTCAAAAACAAAGAGAGTAGTATCAACTTTACCTCTTGTAAAACCATTTTGCAAGAGAAAAGAGCTAAGTCTATCACACCATGCACGGGGTGCTTGTTTCAAACCATACAAGGCCTTTTTAAGTTTATAAACATCATTAGGCCTAGAAAAGTTTTCAAACCCCGGAGGTTGTTTTACATAGACTTCTTCTTGAATAAAACCGTTTAAAAATGTGGATTTTACATCCATTTGGTAAAGCTTGAAATTTTTAAAACAAGAATAGGCAAGTAAAATATGAATAGCTTCTAAACGTGCTACGGGTGCAAATGTTTCATCATAATCAATACCTTCTTCTTGACAATAACCTTGAGCTACTGACCTTGCTTTGTTTCGAATAATATTGCCTTGGTCATCGAGCTTATTCCGAAATACCCATTTTGTGCCAATAATTATTTGAGATGGAGGACAAGGTACTAATTCCTATACATCATTCCTTTCAAATTGATTCAACTCCTTTGCATTTCTAAGAACCAATCCTCATCTTCAATAGCTTCCTTAGCATTTTTAGGTTCTTTTTGAGATATAAGAGCTTTCTCGGCAAATCTTCTTTGGGTCACCACTTTATCAAGGGGATCACCAATAATAAGATCTTTTGGGTGATCTTCCTTAAATTTCAATGCTACGGGATGATCCGAAGTATCACCTCTATCTTCTTGAGGAACATTTGAAGTGGATGGTTGATCATTTGAGGTAGAAGGTTGATCATTTTGAGCATCATTTTGAACAATGTATTCAATAATATCATCTTCGTCACTTTAATCATTGGGTATCCTCTCAACACCCGAGGCTTCATTGAATTTGAAATGGATGGATTCTTCAACAACCATACTAGTCTTATTATAAACCCGATATGTTTTGCTCTTGGTTGAATACCCCATAAATATTCCTTCATCGGCCTTAGGATCAAGTTTGTCCAATTGATCCTTAGTATTCAAAATAAAATATTTACATCCAAATATTTTGAAATAACTAATATTTGGAGTTCTTCCTTTCCAAAGCTCATATGGAGTTTTATTCATTTTAGGACGAAGATAAACTCGATTAATGACATAGCAAGCGGTACTTACGGCTTCGGCCCAAAAATATTTTGGAAGTGAAAATTCATTGAGCATGGACCGACTCATTTCTTGAAGTGTCCGATTCTTCCTTTCGGCTACTCCATTTTGTTGAGGTGTCCTTGGAGCCGAAAAATTGTGACCATATCCCTTGGTTTCACAAAAGACTCTAAATTCTCCATCAAATTCTCCACCTCGATCACTTTGAATAGACTTAATAGTATCTTCCTTTTCATTCTCAATAAGTCTACACAACTTAATAAACACATTAACGGCATCACTTTTATTTGCAAGAAAAAGAACCCAAGTATATCTATAAAAATCATCGACTATTACTTAAACAAGTAATACTTCCATGTTGCCATGTCTTAAAGTGCTCAGTCCCAAAAGCGTGCAAAAGGAATAAACCAATGGGAAGCACTGCACCTCGTGTCAGAACCTGAAAAGCTGGACATTCATTTAATACGAGGAAAGATCTACATCTCAAGATTGAAGACCAAGAAAAGACAAGCCAATGAACACAAGTGATTTTTGAAAATCAGCCTATCTTTTCAACGGGCAGATTTTTGAAAATTCACTATAAAAGGCTGAGGGATCAATTTGAGAAGAGGTTACCTGAACCTTGCATACCTGAGATAACAAGCATTATTCATACTGTAACCTGCAAAATATTCTCAAGTTATTCAAGCAAAATCTTCAAGCCTAAATCTCGAAGGAAATCGATCCAACACTAAGCTGTGAAGGAAAGACAACTTCAAACTGTTGAAGAGGAAACTTTCGAAGAAGCAAAAGGGGTCTACTTTCCATGGAGGATTGTAGAAAGGTTCAAGGTCGAACCAATCTCAAGTTATTGGAGGGATTCATGATCAAATCCAAGAAGCTTGAGAAAGTGAGCTGAAGTAGCAAGGCACTGCCTGCAGTGAAGTAGGCGAGTCGGACGAGAAGCCAGCTGTGTGACCAAGGCATCTCAAGACTAAGTCCCAAAGGAGCAAGTCAGCTGTGTGATCAAGACTTGTATCTCGACTGATAACCACTTTGTACTCTGATCATTACTTAGTGGATTCCTCCAGGAGTTGGAGAAGAGAGGAGTAGAAGAATTACCCCATCTTCGAACCTCTATAAAAATTATTGTGTCATTTACATTTCAGCATTTTATTTCTGCATATCACTTTATATCTGCTGATAATTTGCTATCCAATTGATAAGTAACTAAGTGCTAAAATCAAGTGTTTTAAAACAAATTATATCAAATTAAATGGTGTTAAGTCTTCAATAAAATCTTATCACAACCAAGTTAAGGTTTAGACTAAACAGCTGAGTTATTCTATCAACAGCTCAATCGAGTCTGTTGAGTGGCTAACTTAGTTGTCCCCCAAGGACTTAGCTGTGTATTTAACTCTGTAATATTTTAAAAGGACTAAAATCGAAAAGTTGGTAAGGTTTATTCAACCCCCCCTTCTAAACCTTACTTACACCCCTTGGGACCTACAAGTGGTATCAGAGCGGTTGGTTCATTGAGCCTTCCGCACTGGTTACTGAACTAGATCTCCAATCTTTCAAAGAAGTATTAACACTTGCTCTTTCAAAAGCTATTTTTATTCAGCAAAGTTATTATCATGGAAGCAAATTTAACACGCATTCCTATGTTCACTATTGAGGAATTTGACGACTGTAAAGTTCGTATGCACAGTGTGAGAGAGAAAACTGAAAGAATGAGTATATAAGTGTTATGAAAGGACGGGTTTTTGGATTTTGAAAATTGATCGAGATCAACGGCTCGGATTTAGCACGTCACATTGCAATTAATTTCTCGCATTTAATGTGGCAACATTTATATCCAATCATATGCTTATTGTGCAGCTTTTGACTGTACCCGTCATAATTACGCTGACGTCATCCTTAAAAACATTCTCGCTCATTAAAAACGACTGTGTTTTTGTCAATTAGCTCATAAATGACTCAGTTTACTCCATAAATGACTCAACTCTTCTTCTCTTTTTTGTATAGTAACTCACCGTCCTAACTCGACATCTGGTGACTTTTCCGATCTGGTAGTTCACTCGGTGATTCATGAGATCTCGCTCATTTTTCATCTTTTCACGTTCCATCTCTTCTCATTGAGTCTTCTGAGTATCAACTCAACTCAATTAACCCTAGCTCATGCTTAAGTTCTTCAAATCTTGATTCACATAAGGGTTTGGTGAATATGTCAGCTAACTGTTTATCAGTTGAGATATATTCCAAAGTGATATCTTTCTTTTCGACATGATCTCTTATAAAATGATATCTGACATCAATGTGCTTTGTTCTCGAATGCAACACAAGATTATGAGTGATTGCAATAGCACTTGTGTTATCACACATAATTGGAATCTCTGTTTCTTCAATTTCATAATCTCTCAGCTGCTGTCTCATCCATAACACTTGGGCACAACAACTGCCCGCAACTATGTACTTTGCTTCAGTTGTGGATGTGGCTATTGAGTTTTGCTTCTTGCTAAACCAGGAAACCAATCTGTTTCCAAGCATTTGACAAGTTCCTGAAGTACTTTTCCTGTCAACTCTACATCCAGCATAGTCAGAGTCTGAGTAACCAATAAGCTTGAATCCACCTTCCTTTGGATACCATAAGCCAACTTCTTGGCATCTCTTCAAATATCTTAGGATTCTCTTAGATGCAGTCATATGGCTCTCCTTTGGAGCAGATTGAAATCTTGCACATACACCTACTGCAAAGGTGATATCTGGCCTGCTTACTGTTAAATAGAGCAGTGATCCAATAAGTGCTCTGTATCTTGTTTGATCTACAACTTTACCATCTGCATCCATGTCCATCTTGATTGATGTGTTCATTGGTATTTTCACAGAAGACTTCTCTTCCATACCAAATTTCTTCATTAAATCTCTGGTGTACTTTGTTTGACTTATGAAGGTTCCATCCTTCAGCTGTTTAACTTGGAGTCCTAAGAAGAATGTCAGCTCTCCCATCATGCTCATTTCAAATTTGCCTTGCATGAGGTTTGAGAATTTATCACACAACTCTTTGTTTGTGGATCCAAAAATGATGTCATCCACATATATTTGAACAAGCAATATACTCTCCCCATCTTGAATTCTGAAGAGTGTTCTGTCCACTTTGCCTTTGGTGAATACATTATCTGTTAGAAATTGAGATAATGTATCATACCATGCTCTAGGTGCTTGTTTCAATCCATATAGAGCTTTCTTGAGCTTGTACACCTTATCTCCAATGGTCTTCAGCTCAAAACCTGTAGGTTGCTCAACATAGACTTCTTCTTCCAACAATCCATTTAAAAATGCACTTTTCACATCCTTTTGATATACAATAAAGTTCTTGTACAACATAGGCAAGAAACATCCTTATTGCTTCTAATCTTGCAACAGGAGCAAATGTTTCATCAAAATCTATTCCTTCTTCTTGGCAATACCCTTTGGCTACCAATCTTTCTTTGTTTCTTACCCGCGTAACCTTCTTCATTCATCTTGTTTATGAAAACCCATTTTGTGCCAATGACATTTTGATGGGTTGGTCTTTGCACCAATTCCCATACCTTGTTTCTTTCAAAATGATTCAGCTCTTCTTGCAAGGCTTGAATCCAATGTGTCATCCAATGCTTGTGACACATCTTTTGGCTCTATTTGGGAAATAAAACAAGTGAACATTGCTTCTTGTTGAGCTCTGGATCTAGTTCTTACACCATCTCTAACATTTCCAATGACTAACTCTGGTGGATGGTCTCTCAGCCATCTCACATCAGGTTGAAGTAAATCAGCTGGGTTTAGTCTTCTTGCAGCTGTGTTGTCTTGAGCAACTCTTTCATCATCATTTAGTTGCAGATTCTCCAGCTGTCTTTGAGACTCAACAATCTCATATTTATTTTGATTGATTGCTCCATCTTCAGCTTCAACATAGGGACTCTTCTGCATAGTTGGTTGATTCAGCTTATCAGCTAACTCTTCAATGTCTTCTCCATTTACATTAGGTTCATCAAAACCACATGAATAGACTCTTCTCGTGACCATAGTCCTCTTGTTCAAAGACTCTATAGGCTTTACTTTCAGCTGAGTATCCCAAAAAGATACCTTCATCAGCTTTAGCATCAAAAGCCTTTAGATTATCCTTGCCATTGTTGTGGATAAATCTTTTACATCCAAATATTCTGAAATATGCAACATTTGGCTTTCTCCCCCCGATTTCATAGGAGTCTTTGTCGGTTGTCTATTGATCATGCATCTATTTTGAGTATAGCATGCAAATATTGATGGCTTCACCCAAAATCTTTTAGGCGGCGGCCGGCTAACATGGTCCTTGCGGCTTCCTTGAGAGTTCTGTTTCTTCTTTACGCTCTCCATTCTCACGCGTGGAGTCCTTGCCGCAGATAATTCATGAGCAATACCATTTTCAACACAATCTTGAGTTATTATCCCATTGACAAACTCGGTTCCTCTATCAGACCTTATCTTTATAATGGTTTGACTCTTCTCATTTTGAACTCTTCTCATCAGCTGAGGTAACTTCTGCAAGGTTTCCTTCTTTTTGCACATGAAGATTGTCCATGTATATCTTGAGTAATCATCCACCACCACTAAGGTGTATTTTTTTCCACTTATACTAGCTGACTCAACCCGACCAAATAAATCCATATGCAACAGATGCAATATTCTTGTTGAAGATGGATTATACTTCTCCTTGAATGATGATTTGATCTGCTTTCCCATCTGTCATGCATCACAAACACTTTCCTTCTTGTACACTGAGTATGGCAGTCCTTCCACAAGATGACTCCTTGCAAGCTTGTTAATTGTCTTGAAATTCAGATGACTCAGCTTCTTGTGCCACAGCCAACTTGATTCGGTTGTACTCTTTGCTAACAGACAAGTGCTTGGTGTGGCAAACAATCTACCACATACATGTTCTTTTTGTCGGATCCTTGCAACACTATTTCATTTGATTCAGTGTCTTTAATTTGGCACACTCCCATATTGAATCCAACATTATAGCCCTTGTCACAGAGTTGGCTAATGCTTAACATGTTGAAGTTGAGACCTTCAACATATGCAACATCTGTGATTTCTAATCCATTTTTCTTGATGGATCCAGTGCCTCTTATTTCCCCTGGAGCTTTATTTCCTCCAAATATGACTTTTGCGCCTCTAATTTCCTTAAATTTTGACATATTTTTTGTTGGGAAAATTTATTGTTTAGATTTTGATGAATGCCATGTAAAACTTAGACTAGAAAGTTGGCACCCCATTTTCTTTGTAATTTGTATTGTAATAGATAGGGATGTACTAGCTGAGTCAAGTCAGCTACGCCTGGGCATACAAGAAGTCAACTGAAGACTGGGATGAAGACTCCACTGTGAAGCAGCTGAGTATAGCAAGGAAAAGGAGACAAGAACTCGACTGAAAGTGTAGCAGCTATGATACAGCTGTATGAAGTGTCAGTCAAGTCAGCTCAAGAAGCCAAGTCTCAAGTTGAAGTGACAGATGAGTCATCCAATGATTGGGAGCTGACTCAAAGTCACCTGGGGAAGTTAAGGAAAGCGGTCAAGTCAAGAAGACAATCGAAAAGAATCCGTTGCACGAGTCAAGAATGTTACCTAAACAAGTAATACTTCCATGCTTTGCCATGTCTTAAAGTGCTCGATCCCCGGAAGCGTGCAAAAGGAATAAACCAATGGGAAGCATCGCACCTTGTGTCAGGTCGACTGAAAATCAATGTTCATTTAATACGAGGAAATGTCATGATCAAGGACTGCAACAAGACAAGCCAAAGAATACAGTAACTTTTGAAATCAACCTATCTCTTCAACGGGCCGATTTTTGAAAGTTCACTATAAAAGGCCGAGGAATCACTTTGAGAGAAGGTTACCCAACCATGAACACTCAAGCTATTATTCAAGTCGTAACCTGCAAAAATATTCTCAAGTTATTCAAGCAAATCCTCAAGCCTAAATTTCAAAGGAAATCAATCCAACACCAAGCTGTGAAGGAAAGACAACTTCAAACTGTTGAAGAGGAAACTTTTGAAGAATCAAAAGGGGCCTACATTCCAAGGATGAGTGTAGAAAGGTTCAAGGTCGAACCAATCTCAAGTTATTGGAGGGCTTCGTGATCAAATCCAAGAAGCTTGAGCAAATGAGCTGTAGTAGCAAGGCAACGCCTGTGAAGAAGAGCCTGACGGACGAAGCCACCAGTGTGTGACCAAGGCATCTCCAGACAGAGTCCCAAAGGATCAAGTCACCGTGTGATCAAGACTTGCATATCGGGTGATAACCACTTTGTACTCTGATCAATACTTAGTGGATTCCTCCAGGAGTTGGAGAAGAGAGGATTAGAAGAATTACCCCATCTTCGAACCTCTATAAAATTTATTGTGTCATTTACATTTTAGCATTTACTTACTGCATATTATTTAATACCTGCTGATAATTTGCTATCTAATTGATATTTAACAAAGAGCTAAAACCAAGTGTTAAAACACATTTAAACCAAATTCAAGGGTGTTAAGTCTTCCGCTGAAAATCTCATCACAGCCGAGTTAAGTATTAGACTAAATAGCTGAGTTATTCTATCAACAGCTAAGTCGAGTCTATTGAGTGGCTAACTCTGCTGGTTAACTAACTTAGCTTTCCATCAAGGACATAGCTGTGAAATTAACTCTGAACTAATTTAAAAGGACTAAATCGAAAAGTTGGTAAGGTTTATTCAACCCCCCCCTTTCTAAACCTTACTCACACCCCTTGGGACCTACATCTTTCTTGTTTCCTGCCATGTGTCTGGAACAGCCACTATCCATGTACCAGGTTCCTTGGCACTCAGCTGTTCCTTGAACCTGCAATCAAGGAAATTTGTTTTTAGGTACCCATGCTTGTTTGGGTCCTGAGGGTTTAGTGATGTAAGATGATCCAACCAACTTATAGTCAAATGACTTGACTCTAAGAGATTGCCATCTATCTGTGCCATAATCATAACTCACTTTGGCAAATTGCTTGGGGGCATTAGGTTCATACAACTGTCTCTTTTGTCTGTATGTCTGTGTGTGTGTTTTAGCAATTGCCTTCTTTGGGTAGCTGTGATATTTCTGAGTGTAGTGTCTGGGTGCATATGTGTGCTGATGATAGCTCTTTTGCCTTTGGAATGACCTTTGCTGAGTTCTAGGCCTTTGCCATTTGGGCTTATATTCCATAGATCTTTGTTGATATTTCACATTATTCCAATCAGCTTGGCTTGGGTAGTTTCTACCATTCCCATCATATGTGTTTCTTTGATAAAAGTTCTGGGGTTTCTGGTAGCTCTGTGTCTTCTTTACAGAGTACTTCCTATATGGAGTTTGCTGAGGAACTCTGCTGGATTTCTTCTCAACTGTCCTCTCAGCATACTCAACTGGCTGTTTTTTTGTGATTGTGTTTTGGAGTGAATGTGGGTACAATATTTGGTGTCTTGGATTTTTGAGATGTTTCATTACTTGAAGATCCTTTTTCCAAAATCACTCTGGGAGTTTGACTGTGTGCAAAGGAATTGAATCCTATGCCAGTTTTATCTCCACACTCTTTTTGGCTCATAATAAGGTCATCCAATGATTTAGATGCCTTTGTAAGTGATCCAATCATATTTTTGAGATCATATTCCCTCTTTTCTATAGCAGCTATCTCTGCTATTAGTTTTGCATTTTCAGCCTTCAGCTCTTTGTTCTCATCAGCTTTGTGACTTAGAGTACTCAGCTCCTTAGTCAGCTGTGAGTTTTGGCTTTTGAGCTGGTTGTTTTCCTCATTTAATAGTGTATGTGAGGATTTAATGTGCTCAAAGTCTTTCATCATTTTTCCTAATGAATCATAAAGATTAGTGGGTGATGAAGTGTGTGTGTCACAATCACTATCACTAGAATCTGAGTGAGATGAGTTAGAGTGTACCTCATCTTCTTGGTCAGGTTGATCTTGTTCTTTAGCCATTAGACAGGATCATTGCTTCTTCTTCTAATCATTTGAGTAGTCGACTTCACTACTCTCGAGTCTCTTGCTTCTTTTGACTTAGTCATTTGTCTCGGCGATCTCGACCAAACATAGCCTTTTTCTTTTCTTGTCTTCTTTCTCTGAAGACTCTTCTTTCTTCTTCATTCCTGTATTTATTGACTACAGGATATGAACAGTCAATAGCAAAGTGTCCTGGTTGTCTACAATTCCAACACAGGTTCTCAGCTCTTTGATCAGTTCTTTCCGTTCTTGGGTTATCAGCTCTCTGATATTCAACCTTTTGATGCTCAGCTCTCTTGGGTGGCCTATCTTCCCTTGACTTGGAGGGAGCTGAATGCCTCTCTGATATTCAACCTTTTGATGCTCAGCTCTCTTTTGGGTACAACTGTCTCCTCTTGATCTTTTCTTCTCAGCTCAAACTCGTAGGCTTTGAGGTTTGAGAATAGCTCATGGTTGGATGTTGTTGTGAGGTTCATTGAATGTCTCAGGGCCATGACCTTCATTTCCCATTCAGCTGGGAGGCTTCTCAGAATCTTCATACACATTTCTTTCTGTGTATATTCTTTCCCAAATGCGGATAAGTCATTTGTGATCTCAGTGAATCGAGCATCCAGCTGATCCAAGGTTTCACATGCAAGCATTTTAAAATTTTCAATTTTTTGTATAGCAACGGACAATTTGTTTTCTTTAATTTGCTCAGATCCTTCACAAATTAAAGTTAATTTATCCCAGATTTGTTTTGCAGTTTGACAAGATTTGACTTTATTGAACATTGCTTTGTCCAAGGTTTTATAAAGTATGTCCTTGGCCACATTGTCCAAGTTGTATCTTCTTCTGTCCTCGTTTGTCCATTCAGTCCTTGGTTTCTCAACCGGTGGTCTTGCTTCGATGGCGAACATCTCTCCTTCAGCTGCGGCTACTCTCTGTACAACTGTGTTCACTTTCAGTATTTGTAGTGGCCCATCCTCTATCACTATCCACATTTAATCATGTAAAGCAGATAGATGAGTGTTCTTCTTCAAAAATACGAAAGCAAGTCTCTTTTCTCTCGAAAACCCTATCTGTTCTAAAAGCAAGTTGATCAAGATTTAATCGGTAGAATCTTCTAGAAATGGCACCAAAGACCGATTTCGTCAAGTTATCAAAGCAAATCCACTCAAGTTCCTCAGTGGATTTCGAAGGCATGATTAAGCAGGGTTCGGATGCAACTTTTCTGAAGAAAATAGCAGATATGTTGGAAAAATCTGGGCTTAAGGCCTTTTTGACGATAGAATACTCGCACACCTACCTGGAAGAGGTGGCGCAGTTCTATGTGAACGCCGAGGTGCAGGACGAAGGGATTAAGTCCTCCGTCCACCGCAAGGACATCATGATCACCGCTAAAGACCTTGCGGAGCACTACTTATTACCGTTGGAGGGTATGACGGAGATATACGAAGCTGATGTGGACTTGGCTGCTGCATGGAAAGAAGTAGTCAAACCCGAGTGTGCTGCGAAAATAGTCTACACAGCTGACAAGAAATTACTGAAGGACGACTATCACAAGTTGATGGATGTCGTCTCAAAATGCGTGGATATGAAGTTTGGCAGTTTCAATCAATCATCAAAGATCGAAATGTCGTCATAGCTGCGATCATGCAAGGAAGAAAGTTAACTCAAATGAGTTCGTATACAACAGACTTTGCCAGAACATTGCGAATAAGTCATTCAAGGAGGATGGATCCTTTGGAGGATCACTCGGCTATGGCCTAGTTATTGGCCACTTGATGGAAGTAAAGGGCATTCCCCTTCAGCATGGAAAGCCATTCCATGTAAACAAGAAGATGTTTAGGGCTAACCTTTCAGGAGCCCAGAAGAGAGCCCATGCGAAGAGGGCGGACACAAGCGAGGGGGAATCAGCTGACCCCGAGGAAACAGCTGTTGCCTCCCCTCCGAAGAAGAAAGCTGCCCATGCAGCTACAAAGAAGATAGTTGCCCCAGCAGCAAAGATAAAAGACACACCTGCCCTGCGGTAAGTCGCTGCCCACGTGCCGTGTCTCCTGCCCACGCAGCCGAGGCGGAGAAGGAACCCCAAATACCTTCTCCGACCATCAAAAAGAAGATGACTGCCAAGCCAAGAAAGGCAGCTCCTCAGTCAAAGAAAGATGCACCGGCCCCCGCCGCCAAGGAATCTGAGGAAGAAGTATCTGGACCAGAACTTTCTCTGGTAAGGACAAAAAGAAGAAGAAGACTCACCAAGCACTCGAAGCTTGAGAAGACAGCTGAGTCTGCCACTCAGTTGTAGAAAATCTCTGAGACTGTTGAAGAAATGCAGTCTCCAGAAGTTTTTGATGAAACAACCAAGTCTGCTGAGGCCGATCAGCAGAGGCTGAAGACCTAGTTGTGGATAAAACAGCGGAGGAAGACAAGGCAACAGAGATAGCAAAATCTCCCGATAAAAGAGTTGTGTCTCCACCTGGCCCCGATGCTGCTGTTGAGGGGGAAAGGTCAAAGGATGTGACCTTAATGCTTGTTGAAATCCCTAGCAAGGTCATGTCACAGCTAGCATAATCAGCAAACTTCATGTGACTCTGCCGCTCTATCACTCTGTTGTGCCAATGTCTCATAAGAAAAAGATTGTAGAAGCAGAGATGGAAGATTTCGACAAGAGAATGGATCCCCGTGTTGTAGAAATGTTGAAATAATTCGGAGGCATTCCGGCAGGAAAAGATACAGATGCCATTTTAGATGACGAACAAGAGCCAAGATCTGTTGAAGAATTTAAAATGCTCGAGTCCGAAGGATATTTCAAAAACATGTCCATAGCCCAAGCCTGGGACTTGTACTAGGAGAAGGGTCCGAAGCTGTGCGAAGAAGCTGACAAGCAACAGACTACTAGCAGTCACTCTACTGGTAAGAAGAAGACTCCAGTACAATATACGCCCAGAAGAGAAGGAAGAAGTGGTGGAGGTGGAGGTTTTAAACCTAGACCTCTACCCAATAATATTGAATATGTAGATCCAGACAAGAAAGGAAGGATCTACTGGGTTGGATATGATGTTATAGCCAATCTGGAAGTGGAAAGGAAAAATGCTGAGTATGTCAAAAGAATCAAAGAAGAAAATAAGAGACAAACTCAGTTGTGGCAAGAAAGACAGGAAAGAAAAAGAAAAGACGAAGCGCCAAAAGAGCTACGAAAAGAAAAAAAAAAAAACAAGATGAGAAGAAGAGAAAGAGAGCCGATGAAGACAGAGCTGAAGAAGAAAGAAGGAGGCAGCGAAGGCGATGAAGTGTTGCTGCCAACCCCTTCATGTATTTTACTTTTGTAAATACATATGTATGTAAGTCTTCTGTACATTTAATGAAAAATCTGTATTTTGCGTAGATATAGTATATGCTCTGATTGCTCTGATATACATTGTAAACAACTGTGTAAAGAACAAGAATGATATGATCAATAAAACAATCTATTCAACACATACATTCTTTGTTTCTGTATTGTCTGTATGTATCTTTGTTGTTTCCATATTGTTTGTATGTATTTAAATTTTGGCATCATCAAAAAGGGGGAAATTGTTGGGAAATTTATTGTTTAGATTTTGATGAATGCCATGTAAAACTTCGACTAGAAAGTTGGCACCCCATTTTCCTTGTAATTTGTATTGTAATAGATAGGGCTGTATGAGCTGAGTCAAGTCAGCTATGCCTGGGAATACAAGAAGTCAACTGAAGACTAGAATGAAGACTCCACTGTGAAGCAGCTGAGTGTGGCAAGGAAGAGATGTCAAGAACTCGACTGAAGGAGTATCGGCTGTGATACAACTATATGAAGAGTCGGTTAAGTCAACCCAACAAGCCAAGTCAAGTGGAAGTGACAGATGAGTCTTTCAATAATTGGAGCAGACTCAAGTCACCTGGGGAAAAGGCAGCTGCAAAGAGGAGTTAACTGAAAAGAATCCGTTGCACAAAAGTCGAGAATATTACTTAAACAAGTAATACTTCCATGATGCCATGTCTTAAAGTGCTCAGTCCCAGAAGCGTGCAAAAGGAATAAACCAATGGGAAGCACTGCACCTCGTGTCGAACCGAAAAGTCGGGACATTCATTTAATACGAGGAAAGGTCTACATCTCAAGATTGAAGACCAAGAAAAGACAAGCCAACGAACACAAGTGATTTTTGAAAATCAGCATATCTCTTCAACGGGCAGATTTTTGAAAATTCACTATAAAAGGCTGAGGAATCAATTTGAGAAGAGGTTACCTGAACCTTGCCTACCTGAGATAACAAGCATTATTCATACTGTAACCTGCAAAATATTCTCAAGTTATTCAAGCAAAATCCTCAAGCCTAAATCTCGAAGGAAATCGATCCAACACTAAGCTGTGAAGGAAAGACAACTTCAAACTGTTGAAGAGGAAACTTTTGAAGAAGCAAAAGGGGTCTACTTTACAAGGAGAATTGTAGAAAGGTTCAAGGTCAAACCAATCTCAAGTTATTGGAGGGCTTCGTGATCAAATCCAAGAAGCTTGAGAAAGTGAGCTGAAGTAGCAAGGCAGCCGCCCTGTGAAGTAGCTGAGTCGGACGAGAAGCCACTGTGTGACCAAGGCATCTCTAGATCGAGTCCCAAAGGAGCAAGTCACCGTGTGATCAAGACATTTGTCACGGGTGATAACCACTTTGTACTCGATCATTACTTAGTGGATTCCTCCAGAGTTGGAGAAGAGAGGAGTAGAAGAATTACCCCATCTTCGAACCTCTATAAAAATTATTGTGTCATTTACATTTCAACATTTTATTTCTGCATATCACTTTATATCTGCTGATAATTTGCTATCCAACTGATAAGTAACTAAGTGCTAAAATCAAGTGTTTTAAAACAAATTATATCAAATTAAAGGGTGTTAAGTCTTCCGCTGAAAATCTCATCACAGCCAAGTTAAGGTTTAGACTAAACAGCTGAGTTATTCTATCAACAGCTCAATTGAGTCTGTTGAGTGGCTAACTCTGTTGGTTAACGAACTTAGTTGTCCCTCAAGGACTTAGCTGTGTATTTAACTCTGTAATATTTTAAAAGGACTAAAATCGAAAAATTGGTAAGGTTTATTCAACCCCCCCTTCTAAACCTTACTTACACCCCTTGGGACCTACAAAACTACTCTTAACTAATTTGTTCTTTTGACAAGTGTCACATAAGCCAACATTTTCAAAATTCAATTTGGGTAGTCCTTTTACATGTTGGTTTCTGTAAATAGTATGCAAATTTTTATATCCAACATGTCCAAGTCGCCTATGCCATAAACTAGTTAAATCATTATTGGCGACAAGACAAGAAACATTTTGACTAACCAAGTCACTTGTACAAATTTTGTAAGATTTGCCTTTTCTGTTTGCTTCACAAATAATTTTATCATTTTTGGAAATAAGGCATTTTTCTTTATTGAAAACAACATTATAATTTGAATCACAAAGTTGGCTAACACTTATCAAATTAAACTTAAGCCCTTCTACTAAAAGAACATTACTAAGAGAAAGAAGAGTTACCAATTTCTCCATTTCCAAGAATTCTTTCTTTGCCAATGCCGAACATGACCATACCCACTTCTTGGAGCTTGATGTTGGTAAAAAGTTCTTTCTTTCCGGTCATATGGCGTGCACATCCGCTGTCCACGAGCCATTTTAAATCCTCCATAGTTGTTATAGCCCCTATAACCTACAAAAGAATTATTTTTAGTTACCCTATAGTTTTGGGGTCCATGGGGGTTAGCCTTGAGACCTTTTGGTCTCCAAACATAGCTAAAATTGTTCTTCAATTTACAATGACTAACATAGTGACCAACTTTACCACAATAAAAGCAAATAAGATTATGGGCACTACTAGCACGTACAAAAGTTTGACCTTGGTCATTTTTCTTTGAAAGAGGTTGAAAATGTTTATAGCCAAGTCCTAATTTAGAATGCTCACCTCTTTGTGTATCTAAACTTTTTGTAACCTTATCCGTACTTAAATTAAAACGATGCACATCCTTTTTCAAACATTCAAGATCATTTGTGAGCATTTTTTTTTTCGGTTTCAAGAGTACGGACTTTAGTAAGAGTAATAGCATGAGCTTTATCAAGATTCATAAGAAGTAAACAATTTATCCTTTTCTAATTTAAGCTCTTTATGCTCCTTTTTTAAAGTCTTGTATTTAACAATCAAATTTTGAAACTCATTTTGTAATTCATCAAAATCATATTGTAATTCATCAACTAAGGAAGAAGATGAAGCATTGGAGCGTACCTCGTTGTTTTCGTCGTCTATGGCCATAAGACCATGTTCGGATTCTCCTTCTTCATCGGTTGTGGTAAGGAGTTCATCCCACGTCTTGACATCCGCATTTAAAGCCTTCTTTTTGGGAAAAGACTTTTTCTTCTTTTGTTCCTCCTCCTCGAGTTTTGGGCAATCGGCTATGAAGTGCCCGGATTTTCCGCATTTAAAATATGAGTTGTCTCTCGGTTTTCTTGCCTTATTTTTATTCACAAATTTTGCAAATTTTCGGACAAGTGCGGCCGTCTCTTCATCATCCTCATCATTATCATAATATGAATTATTAGAAGAAGATGCTAGACCTTTAGGAATATTTTGCAATAATATGAATTATTAGAAGAAGATGCTAGACCTTTAGGAATATTTTGCGTACTCGATTGAGGGTTGGATGATTTGAAATTTTTCCTCTCCTTGAGATAGACTTCGTAAATGAGGAGGTTCCTGATGAGCTCATCAAACTTGAGTGTTTCGAGATTTTGTGCTTCCGTGTTAGCCGTCACTTTTTCGGACCATGAGCCGGGAAGAGCGTTCAATACCTTGGTCACCTTGTCTTCTTCGGAGATTACCTTCCCAAGAGCCACAAGAGGATTGACAATGTTGTCAACCCTTTCCACCATTTTTGATATGCTTTCACCATCATGCATATTGAAATTTTCAAAGTCTTTCACAAGCATTGTTTTTCTTGCTTGCTTCACTTTCTTTGTGCCTTCATAGATGGTTTCTAATTTTTCCCAAACTTCATGTGTTGACCTTATGCCTCTTATGCGATTATACTCGGTGACGGTAAGAGAGCAATACAAAATATTTAAGGCCTTACCATTTAGAGAGAAAGTCTTCTTGTCATTTTCATCGAACTCCTTGAAAGTTTTGTGAGCCGAGGTGTTGTTCTCCAATTTCTTGGTTGGCTGATCAACTCCTTCAATGTCCACATTCCATATATTAAATCCGCACCCTTGTAGAAAGCACTCCATACGGTCTTTCCAAAATGCATAGTTGTTGGCGTCGAATAGCGGTGGCTTGTTGGTGGAGGCGCCGGTGGTGAGATAAGCTTCGCTCGTAGCCATGGATCTTTCCTCTTTACTCAGTACGAGCTAGCCAAAGAGTTTGGCTCTGATACCACTTGTTCGTCCAAGTGGCTACGATAATCTCGAGGGGGGTGGATAGATTATGCCGATTTTTCGCAAATCGCCCTCTTTTTCGAATGAACAAGTAAATGACAAGAATGTAAATGCGGAAATTAAACAACACTGATGATTTATAGTAGTTCAACCCACCTAGGGCCTAATCTACTACCACCCCTAGTATATCCGGTGGATTTCAAAAAGAAAAAAAGTTTTATTAACAATTACCACAATTGTTACAACACCACCTTTGAAGATTACCACAATCTTCTTACAACACCTTCAAGGAGATTACCACAATCTTCCTTCAACACCTATGAAGAGTACCACACTCTTCAACACCTAAAATCACCCAAGTGTGTTCTTAGCACAAGAACACTAACAAAGATATCTTGTTTTGGATGATAGAAAAATTCAAGATTACAACTCAATAAATGAAGTATACAAACTTTGAGTGCAAGTGTAATCAAGAATAAAAAGCCTAGACATCAAGATTGTGCAAGTGCAAGAACTTAGGCTATTACAACAAGAATGTAAAAATGAAGGCTTTGGGAATTTTACAGATATCTTGTTGTATTGTATGCTTGTGTGTTGTTTCTTGTGTCTTCAAATCATCCTCTATTTATAGGAGAGTCTTCACCAACATAGGCTCCTCCTTCTTCACTTTTATCTACAAAAAGAAGATCACAAGATGTAGAAATAATGTACAAAATTGATAAAGTAAATCTTGCTGATAATGTATTTCCAACGGTTTGAATCTGCTGTCAAAAATATATAGCGCGACCGGTCGCTATGTAAAAAATTTCAAACGTTAAAAGAAAATAGTGCAATCCAGACATAGGATGGAGGGGGGGTCGACCGGTCTGAGGGGGGTGCGACCGGTCGCCCTAGGGGTCGATCGGTCGGCCCATGCTTGGACCGGTCCCCCTCCTCATATTTTCAAGTCTGAAGTTCTCTGTTTCATTTTGTGCGTTCTTCAGGTACCGGTCGACCTCGTGTTTGACCGGTCGACCTCCTGGATTTTTCAAACTTCTCGTTTCTGTTTCAAAACTCATTTCCAGGTACAGGATACCCTATAGAGCGACCGGTTGGCCTAAAACCAGAAGTGTTGTCCAATTTTTTGTCAAAAATAAACTTAAAAAAATACTCCAAAAATTAGTAAAAATTTTTTAAAACATTTGGGAATATTTGGACAAAATTTATAAATATTGTTTTGGTGTAAAAAGTCATTTAAACAAAATCATCAAAATCTTGATAAAAACATTTATCTAACAGGTTCCTCCAAAGGAAAGCCTCAATGATTTTGGACTCAATCAAGTCCATCAATCCTCAATCAAATCCTTCCTATTTTAGATTGATTCCAATTGTGGCCTCAATCGGTTTAGGAATGATTTGATGCAATCAATAATGTTACCATAAATTGGTGATTTGAGTCAAAGTTGTCTATTTAACGGATAAAATCAAGCAACTTACCAAACACCAGATTTGACCAATCTACCAACATTCCACATATGTTGGATACATTTCCCACAAATATATCTTTCCAAGTGTGCCATTTGTGCATCGATTTATCACTCACCCATAAATGGTTTTGTGAAAATAATTACACCACTCGTTTCCAAAATTAACGAGTTCCCACACTTAGAATTTCGGCTTAACAAAACCGATTTTCCAACAGTTACAATAGCAAAAGAATTGTAGAACAATTTATATAAATATAATATATGTACTTTAATACTTAAATAGTTAAAAATGAACCTTCAAAGATTTTAAACACTAATCAGTTCAAATTTGATCAATTTTTTCAGTCGATAAAATTTGATAAAAGGACTATGTTTGATGCATTTGAATATTCTTCTTTGAAGTTTAGGGTTTAATTTTATATGCATTGCATATTATGTGCTCCAAATATAGTACCCTACTTTCTGGCCTTATCAATTTTGCTATCCCATGTTTATTGTGTAATCACTTTCGCCACATTCATCAAATGTTTGTCAATTTTGGTACCCCGGTTAATCGTAACAAAAAGTAAATAAAAAATAAAACATGGGATACCAAATTAATACATGTTTAATGGAATGTGGCAAAAGTGATAAAGAGAAAAATACGGGGCACTAAAATAAATATGTCCTAAAACTACTAAAAGTGAAAATAGGACATAGTCTAGGTACTAAAATGTGAATTATGTTAGTTGTGTTTTGGGGTTGTATTGAAAAACAGAATTTTCATCTTTGTTAAATTATTTGGATCAAAATATAACAGAATGAATGGCACTTTGTGGAGATATTGGAAATTTAGTGTCAATTTAATATGCATGGGTTTTATCTTATAATTATACGATAATGTTATAATAAATTTTTTTTAAATTTATAAAATAATTCATACTAAATCTGAAATTTTAGCATTTCGCGTTAATGTTGAATTCTTGAACTGTTTTGTCGTTTAACCTGCAACCATTTTGTGGAACAATTGGCCTCTACCGTTTTCGTTTAGTGAAAATCATTTGATAATTGATACCAATGAGTTCATATTTAGTGTTCAGTTCAATTAGCCTGGATGGGATAAAAATTGTTTCATGAGATTTGGGAAAAGCTAGCTACTGTTGTGAATTATTTCTATAAATTGATAAAGACAATGATGAAAAGCTAAGAGTGGTAAAATTCTTCAGTGCATTTTTTCATTTCAGTGTCTCCAATATTTATAGCCATACATAGATACTATTTCACATGTGATACATTTGTATTGTTGTGAAAATTTTCCAATTCTACAAAGCCTACAATGCTAAAAGTCCAACTCTATGGACTATTATCGTAACAACCACCAGTTAATTTGGTTCTACATTCTTCTAAAATTGGATATTCACATTTTTGTATATATTTCTCGAATAGTGGGTAATGGAGTATGTTTATGAAAATGAAATCAAATTTTATATAGGCTAGGCATATCTTAAAGATGTTTTCTTTAAGGTATTAATTCCTCCCACTATGGTGTAAATGGTTCTCAAGGAATTAACCTCCAGGATACAAAGCATATTTCACAAAAATTCCAAGATTACACTTCTTAGAATTTTTAGGAGCATCAATCACAAGTTGTAAAATAACAATATATAGTAGAAAGTTGGAAAGAAATAAATCTCGTAGGAATTTTATGGAATAGATTTTCCATCTCTTTTTCTCATCTCATTATTCATCCATCCTTTTAGAGAAGTTATAAATATTCCAAAGGTTGCATCTCTTCATTGCAAACCTTCCCAATGGATGTCTTCACATGAAAAGACACACCTTTTCATCTCATAATATTTATTTCCATATTATTTATTTCTTTCCTCCTTTCATATATTATATAAAATATAATATATAATATATGCATACATGAATGCCTAGCTAAATGATGCTATGACATGTGATGCAATAAATACAATACACTATATTATATGTAAATATGCAACACACATATGGGCTGAAGTTATGAGACTGCAATGAGAGTCATCATTGGAGGATAATTAATTACCTATGTCTTTCTCACATATTAGAATCCCTCATCTTGTTTTCAATATGAGTGCACTTTGAGCTTGGGTTATTGAGCAGTTAGGCCATGTAGGACTTCGAGTGCGAGTATTATCTTAATTTTACGATGTTATTGCTTGTTTTGTCTGGGTTTCATGTCCTTTCCTAGAGATGTAGCATGTTTTAACTCATGTTCAAAATTGAATACTTTGGGAGAATGAATGTTATTGGGTACTCTTGTGTTGGGTGGGTGATAATTTTTTCTACCAAGTTGAAGCTTCTTGGAATTCTTTCACTTCCTATCATCAAAACTGAAGCCTTGGAGAAAATTGTTTTCTCCTGGTGTGAGCTCCCGAGAGATTGATGCTGCTATTTTTGTCTTACAATGATTAAGGAATTGTTGATGATATGGAGATGTGGGTGGGAAGTTTAAGTGAAATAAATAAAATGAGAGAAAATGTGGGTTGGTTCTTTTCTGCTTGTCTTCGATCCTGAGAACTGCAGAGTTTTTTTTCTATTTTACTGTTTATAATTTCTTTGATGTCTTCTTTATTTCTTTGCTTCTTTTAAATATCAGCATACAATGATGAGATTGCTTCTTGAAATTTACTTGGCTTGGTTGCAAGTAAGGAAATATACTAGCCTAATATAATCTCTTATAGAGTATGTTGACTACTTAAAAAGAGTAACTAAATTATTCATAATACTAACTATTTTAATGTAAGCAGCATAGTCATTCTACAATAATCCACACTTATTAATCAATATATTCAAGATGGACACCCAAATTGCTACTAAAACAACAAAACTCTATTACAGAAAGCGGAAAATATCGAATATGAATCGTCTTCCAAGTTTAAAATTACAAATTACGTTTTAGTACACAATCTTACAAAGAATTAAAGAACTTGACTTCTAAAATCATAACATACCTTGCTTGTTCATGTACCTCTCTATTTGCTTATTTTTTCTTTAAAAATGGTATCCTTGCTTTATATTTTAGGTTACAATTTCTGCTAAATTGGATTCTCTTTAGCGATTTCACCTTGCATATGTACATGTAAATTTCATACAGTGATGGCCAATTAATTTCTTGAATTATTAGAAATTGGAGGTTTTCGATTTGAATTTAGAATTGGGATTCAATTTTCTTTCTGCATCTTGATTTGGTCAAAGTTATTCATCGCCTTTACCTTTTTGGGGTTATCCTACAGAAATTATCTGGAAATATTGTTTCTGTAACTTTGATCTGTTACAGTCTTTTAGAAGTTTTTCTGCGTGTATGAATATTTAATCATGTCTTAATGATTTTTACCCTTACTTAAGTATCTCAACTATGTAAAAGTGATGGTTTTAATTTTTCTCGAAGAGCCAATGGTGTCTCTCATTTAAGTTGTGTTGCTATGTGTGCTATATTCAGTTTTTGTTTGGTTTTTCTTTTCCTATACTTTAATGCAATGTTTGTTCTTGTGTTTATCGTTTCGGACTATAACCTCAAGTTACAGTATTAAGTTAATTAATTTTAATTTTAAATGACAACAATGTAATTGGCATTAAACAACTTTTTGTGGTTTTCTCAACAGATTGTATCTTTTCGTTCTCAGAGTCTTTAATTTCTTTCACAATAGTTCGATTTGGAGATGAATACTCGGAAAGATACAGAGGCAGACTTTTGTGGGTTTCTATGTCTTCCTTTCCTTTTTAGGCATTATTCTTTTTGTTTATTCATTGTTTTTTTCCCTGTTTACATAATAGAATCTCATACTTCTGAGCAAAGAGGGATATCTCGGGGCAAAACAATTTGTTTATAGAACTCTCTAAACCTCAATGGTGCCAAAAGAAAAAAAAATTCAAGGGAATCTGAACTGTGTAAAAATTTGGTGGACAAATATACCAATTAGGTTTAATAATTTTAATGGAAAAATTTTAACTATAGGTTTTTGTTTTATTGGGTTCTTTACAAACACAAATTCTTTTACCTGAATCCTTTTGCCAAGGGCTAAAAAACTTTATTGTACAAAGTAGATGTTCAAGTTCCTAATGGCTTCCTCTCTCTTTCTGCAGACTCAAGGTATATTTCAATTTACATGAGTATCAGTTGATACATTGAAATAAAGAGAATTTAAAATCATTTATGGTTCTTAATGGCTCATGAACTACTACTAAGTCTCATTAGTTTCTATGTTTTAGAGTGGATTTGCAAGTTCATAAAATCTGGGACTATTTTGGTTGTGAAATTACACTTACATTTTTATGCACAATTGAGAAAATATTATGTACCCCACATGCATTATGCCCTGATATTGGATTAGTGCATATAATGTTGAATTTGCAGGGAGTAACATTAAATCTCAATCCTGGGTCGGAAGTTACTCTTGTAGGTCCAAGCGGTGGGGAAAAATATCATTCATCAATTTCTTCTCTCATTGTCTATTGCTGTAAATTAAATCATTTTTTCTGGATATTACTAATTTGAGTTTCTGGATAGACAACATTTTATCTGTTGCATGTTGTTAATGTTATCATTATTGACAAATTTGGTCTTTTCTGCACAGTGCTAAATCCAGTGTTGTAACACTGCTGTGCAACACCTTCTGCGCGAATCTGGGCTGATATCTTGCCAGATTCTCTGCGATTATTTAATGGCGATTGTGCTATTTTAGGTAGCTTGCTGATAATCTGTAATTGCATATTTGATATATTCAGCCTATTTAAATTGCCATTTAAACTCCTTCCTTGTGTATTTGATTTTTACCCATAAGGAAAGATTTTATATTATGCTGTTTTCCTTTTATAGTTTTTGTAACTCCAGCTGGAAATTTGCACGTCCTTGATTCCAGCCACGAGAGGATCGGTTCTGCCATGTGAGGATCGTTTCCATTCACTATATAAAGGGAACTCAGCCTTTGAAGAAGATTACCAAGAGAAAAAGATATTTTGAGCTTATTGTTCTTCTTCAAGAAATACTTGTGTCTTTATTCTAGTCTTCGGGAGAAGACAGTGAAGATCTACGGTGTGGATCGACTCAATCGTTCAAGGGATTTGAAGTTGGAGGGATTCCAACAAGGTTGAGGTTTTTGGAAGAATCAATCGGAATATTAGTTTTATACGAGTGTTGGTGTATAAGATAAAGAGGGAGTCTTTATGCTTTACGTAAATCCAAATATTTGTAATAATTGTTGTTTTCTAATATTGGATTGTTTTTCTTCTCTGGGCGTGGCCTCGTGCATTAAGATTGAGGAATCTAAGCACGTTAAAAATCCTGGTGTTATTTATATTTCCGCTGTGTGAGTGTGTCGTATGTTTCAGTGTTACAACATTAACATACAACACTTTGTTTGAATCGAACATCCGAGTTTTGTATTGATATATTGATTAATAGGGCAACATATTTTATCAATTGGCATCAAGAGCCTAACACTAATTCTTATTAGTGAGATCCTGTTTTGTTTTTGTTGCTAACATGTCTTGTGTTTATGAAGAAAGTTCGGTTTCGCCTCAATTCCTTGTGATCAAAAGAATGCAGAAAAAGCAAATCCTCGATCCAAAGCAAAAGTATTCAATGCAGAGAATGTGGTGGCTTTGGACACATCCAGGTTGAATGTGCAAATACTCAAAAGAAGAATGGGAAATCATTCACCTTCATTGACAAAGAGGTTGGTCGTAATGAAACGCACCCTCTATTTACGTGTTACAACACCAAGCGGTATGACACTAACTTTCCTTTTGTTGAAAGATTTCTAAACTCTGTACTTCTTGCGAGATGAGATCAATTCGAGATCTTGAGAGTTACGAGGATGAGTCCGATCTAGATGAGGAGTCAAGGAATGAGGAACTAAGAAGAATTTATCAAAAGATGCTTGACAAATGCGAATTCGTCAGCAAGACAAATGTGACTCTTGAGAAGAAAGTTGTATCTCTTACTACTGAAAAAGAGATACTCAAGGGGGAAGTGGTTAGACTCGAAAGACTTGCTACCGATAGGAGAGAAGAACTTGTTAAAGTGAAGGAAGAACTCAATGAGATGAAAAATTCTGTCAAAAAACTGAGCACTGGCGAGGGGAGATTAGATGAAATTCTAAAAGGAAGATCGTGCAGGTATTGGTTTAGGTTCTAATTCTAACAAAAAGTTTGCTAAAAAGGATAAAAATTCTAAAAATGCTTTTGTTAAAGAAGGAACTTTATCTAATAATGTTGGAAAAATAAATGGATTTGTTCCTATTTGTCACTATTGCAATCGTCCCGCCATATAAGACCTAATTGTTATCGTCTTGAAAACACTTTAGGCAAGGCAGAGTGCGATTTCATGTGTTCAAACATCACCAAAGAAACACTCCTTGTTTTAAAGTTGATTTATCCAACAAACCCAAGAAAATCAGGTTAGGAAAAATGAGTTTTCTTGTAATGTTGCTCACACATCTTTAAAGGCTAATGTATCAATCATGGTATTTTGACATGGGTGTTCTCGTCATATGACGAGAATTGAAAAACTCATTGATTTTGAAAAAAATGAAAACGCGGTTTGGTCACTTTTGGTGATGGTGCTAAAGGAAAGGTTTTGGGAAAAGGAACGTTAAATGTCGTAGGACTTCCCCATTTAAAAAATGTCCTACGTATGTTGAAGGCTTGAAAGTTAATCTTATTAGCATTAGCCGAGTTGTGTGATGATGATTTGTGTGTCAAATTTGATAAGAATGTTTGTAATGTCTTTGATAATTCTGACAATTGTATTCTAAAGGGAAATAGGTCCTCCGCTAACTGCTATTTGTTGTAGGAAGAGCTCCAGTGTTACAACACCAAGTGTCAAAACACTAACTCGATCGTGTGTTTAGTGATGATAATTTGACAGTGATATCGATGATCGAAAGAGCACTCCTGGAGGATGTGTCTACCTTGGTAATAATTTAGTTTCATGGTACGGTAAGGAACAAAATTGTGTATCCCTATCCACTATCGAGTCTAAATATACACCTTAGGGAGCTTTTGTTCTCAAATGTTGTGGATGATACAAGTGTTGGATCGACTATGGGGTTGAAGAGAAAACTCTTCACATCTTTGTGATAATTCAAGTGCCATGAACATTTTTAAAAACCCTGTGCAACACTCTAGAACTAAACACATCGATATTCGACACCATTTTATTAGAGACTTGGTTGAGAATAAGATTGTTACCATTGATTTTGTTACCACTGGGAATCAAATTGCTGATATTTTCACCAAAGCCCTAGACTTTCAAAGTTTAATTACTCAAATCTCTGCGGGTGTCTGTTCTTCGACCAAGTGTGGGTTTCGGTGTTGCAACACCATGTGCATCATTTCTCCTTCTTGATGTGTTGCAACCTCTTTTTGATCTTAATTCTTGTGCATTAGACATTTTGCATTTTTAAGATCATTTCATTGGCTTTTCTTTTTTATTGATGTAACCCTATTGAGTACTCCTTTGATGAATTTTCTTCCTAAAAACAATTGTGGATCAAATTGCAAACAGAGTGATTTTTCCCATGTGAAAGATGTTTTTATTTTTGGGCCTTTGACGGAAAAAAGCCCTTTACATTGTGTGTGAAAGCTATTCGATTGTGAACTGTTCTATGTTCTTTTATATGCTTGAATCTTGTTATGATCTTCTGAGAAAGAGCTACCCATGTTTTTGGAGCGAAAGCTACCGACTGGCTAATTGTTCTTCTGCTGATTCCTTTCACTCAAAAGATTTATTAAATGGGAAAAAGGATTTTGATCCATTGACTTTGTATGGTGGTGTTCTTGAAAAAGGTGGTACAACACTGGGTTACCGCACCAAAACGCCTGAGGCATTTTTATTCTTGTCAGAAATAAACTCATCATTCTAGACATCCCTGAGCACTACAAGAAAAATGCTCAACAACAACAGATATAATCAGTTGTGTATTACAATAACCAGCCGTTGTAGTAGATGGTGTTGTAAAAAAATCCGCTCAACGACAACAGTTACAATCCGTTGTCGTTAATAAGAAGACAACGGGAATAATCTGTTGTCTTTTAATGCTGAAAGACAACAATTGGGACAACGGCTGGTATCTGTTTTTGAATTATGAGATACAACAATGGATTGACAACGGTTAATATTCGTTGTGGTGTTGAATTATCACCAACAGTTCTACAAGGCTTTAAAACCGTTGTGCTTTTAACTATTTCAACAACAGATCAAATCCGTTGTGGTTTTGAAGTATTACAACAGTTTAACAAGCCATAAAAACCGTTGTAATTTTAGACCATGGCTAATGTATTTTATATTTGGTGTCTATTATTTTTCACCTGTGGTAATATAAATTTTGATTTCATATATGCAAAAAACAAACACAATACAAGAAAACAACATATAACTAACTAAAACAAAACATGACATTCAAGTGATTGTATCTAGTACATGTCTGCAAAAGTTTAACAAACAAATATATCAGAAATATATCTAACAAGTGTTTAACAAAACGTCTAACAAGTATTCTCAAAGTTACATTAGTTCTTTCATTGAGGGCAGCTGCAAAGCACTCCAATATCATGCCTGCAAATAATAAGTATATCCATCAATTTACATTAAAATCATATTCACTCAATTACAGAATGTGCATTCTTTATAACTATAAAAATTTGTGTATAACTATGAACAAAATACCTATTCACTCATGTATATGGTCTTGGACGCATTCTGCCCACTCCGATCGCACTTCATCAGTTTGAACTCGAGAATACTCCACATTTGAGAGCTGTGAGAAAAAAACATGAGTATTATAATTGGCTCCAATTATTAAACATTTGCAAAAAACATGAGAACGCCAAATTTTAATACAATTTACCATTGATCGCAATGAAGTCATGTCTGTAGTTGAATCTTTTACAATTTGCCTCATGTACCTCATCACAAAATAACCACATTGGAATGCATCAGGTTGAATAGGAGCCTATGTTTGAAATAATTTTAAATGACATGAGTAGCAAGCTAAATTTATAAATTCACAAATATCAAACCAAAACACAAGAACAGTATAACACTTGAATGAAAAAATCAACAAACCAGTTATCCCTATTCTTCACAGAATCCTTATTCAAAACATATTCTCAACAAAAAAAAATTACAGTCAGTCCCACACCCAATTTAGAGATCATGTGGTATGCCAAGATTTTAATCAAAATGTAATTGCACAGTGGACAATTCAAAAGATGGCCAATCAAAATGTAATTGCACAGTCAACCATTTTTTTCTTCCCTACTCTAAAGATATTTAAAGATGGCCAACCAAATACCATGAACCCACTTTACTAATATCCAACAAAGATGGCATGTAAAAACAAATAAACAAAGACCAACGCAATCTCAGACAATTCAAACAGTTTAGACCAACAATTTAGAACAATTTCCAACCTGCAGAAAGCAGATTTCTGGTCATGTGAGAAAAAGATTTGTTCATAGGTATAATTCAAACTACAAAACAGCTGCATGACTGATAGAATAATAGATATGTACCAATACCAAAGGCCGCAGATATGAAGTTAGCTTCAAAAGTCAATACACCCAAATAACTAAAGCTGCAGGAATGCTTAGTCATCAATTCCAAGGCAACTTAACTATGCAGAAACAAGATTATGGAAATTCAAATATGAATTTACATAGAAACACATCCATTTTATTTATTTATTTTTCCAACTATCAAGGTAGTTACCACAATGAACATTTCCAAGATTTATCTTTCACAAAAACATAGTTCTGAAAGCAAGAAACGGAATAACAAATCAGCTTTAGTGATTAAAAAGTTTCTAGGCAACAATACATAAAGCAAAGACACGATGAATCAGTATAACATACTCACAACTAGGAGTGGTCAGTTTTAGCGCCCTAAAGCAAATATCATACATGTAAAATGGAATGATAAAGCCTTAAAAATTCAATATTAAGAAACATGTCCATGTATGGTATGTTCTATCACTAGCATTCGTTGCATTGCTTAACTTACATTTTTCCCCATGCCATATCCATGTATGGTATGTTCTATCTATACCTTTAGACAACAAATGCAATCATATAACGTCAACATTTCTATTATGCATATTACCGCAAACCGCACATGGACATGGTATTTTGTTGGGATCAGAAGCTTTTTGTTTGGCAAATTGCAAAAAAGACTCCACTCTAACCTTGAACTCATGTGACAACCTATCATTTGACATCCAATTTTTGTCCATATTTCTGGTGCTAGTCTAAATACATGAAAAATATAGGGAGTTAGCTTAGAGAAACAGAGGAGTTATTACTGTGCCACTCACACGCATACTAAAGGCTTTATTGCAATTTTGGTCACTATTGGTCACACGCATAACTTATATCAAAGAAAATAGTAAATTTACTTCATTATAAGGACATAACTTAACTCAAATAGTAAATTACATACATCTTTTTGTTAAATTTTATAATTTAGGAATTTTGTTAAGTTTAGAACATCTTTTTGTTAAATTTATAATTTTGGTTGTTCTGTTAAGTTTATAATTTAGGAATTTTGTTAAGTTTAATGGAAGAGTGATATTTACAGTTTCGGAGTAGTACTTCTAGAGCTGCTAACAGGGAAAATGCCATTAGACCCTTCATTTGGCGAATCGATCGATATAGTCGAATGGGTTCGGAGAAAAGTAAACAGCAAAGATGCCACAGAAGCAACATTGGATCCAGACATTGCAGGACAATGCAAACATGTGCAAGAAGAGATGATTCTTGTCCTCAAAATTGCACTTTTGTGCACTGCAAAGCTACCGAAGGACAAACCATCAATGAGAGACATTATAACAATAATCGGCGAGGCGAAGCCCCGGAGAAAGAGTATTTGTCAGAACTGGGGTTATACTGCAAATAAAGAGAAATTGATATTTGTACATTCACCAGTTATAGGGCTTTTATAGTTCCATGAAAACTTCCAAGTTTGTTTATATGCTTTGAAGTTTAATTAACTTGTCTTCCTAAATGTAAAGGTTAATCGTCTTTTTTCCTTTTTTTTTTCCTGATATAAGATAATTTTCTGTCTTTGATCCTCTTTGAGTTGAGTGATCAACTGTGTGCTGATAGCATGCTATATTGCTCTGTAGACAGAGAGCTTAGCTCATCTCTGCTTTCATAAAATCCTTTTTCTTGTCATTTATAAAATATGTCTATACAATAATAAAATAAAATTGATGCATGTATTTCTTTTTCTTTTCATTCTTAAGATGTCTATACAAAAAAATAAAATTGATACCATCATCAGCAGGCAAGGGGATTTAATTAAATGGAAAGTCCCAAAACTAGTTGGCATAATTGCAAAAATTACCCTTGAAATTTTTAAGTTCAATTACAAAAAACCTCAATTATGTTTTAAATTTTTTGTATGTGTTTGTGTGCTGACTCATTATAAAATGGACAGTGACATGAATAAACCTCAGATATCTAGTTCTGAGCAACCATCCAACCAGAACATATACTGAACATGAAAATGCAATAAATTATGAGATAAACCTATACATTCGTAGAGTTGTAAATAGCAAGCATGAAAACTATATACTACTAAGGACAGATATCCAACTACAGGGTATAACATGGAAAAATACCACCACATTGACAGCATAATGCAAAGAGACGCCTCAATCATTTCACACGAAAAGTACATAAAAGAAAAGAGAATAAAAGGAGAGACAAATTAAACATGAGAAGATACATGAAAGAAGTTAAAAATTTGAAGTACTTAAATAGAAACAGAAAAATCAAATTAAAATTGGACTCCTCAAAATAGAATCATGGGAATCATTTCAAAAGGAATCTTATAAGCAGCAGCAGAAAGGATGCCACCGTTTTCAACTGTGAGCAGCAGTGACGAATGCATAAACACACAAACAAACACATATTAAACCACACGAATGCATGAAAATCAACTTTCAGAAATTAGGGTTTTAAAAGATTTGGGGATTTTAGTGGATGGGAAAAACTCACCAAGAAATCACTCCGAGATGCAGCGGCCGAGCTCCTATTTGCACGGTGGACGGCGGTGGAGCTGAGCGGCGGCGTGGACGGCGGTCTTCTCTTCTCCTTCTCAGTTAGGGTCGTCGTTCTCTATTCTCTCTCTGATTCATCCTTCTCGTTTTTTGTTTGGTTAAGTTGTTCGATTTTTTAAGTTGCTAACAGAGAAGTTAAATTGTGTGTTATTTGGGTAAGTTGCTAATACTCAACTTAAAGTTGCTAGTTTTATTTATTGGTATTTATGTTTAGCATTGGGTAAGTTGCTAATACTCAACTTAAAGTTGCTAGTTTTATTTATTGATATTTATGTTTAAGTTGCTAAAGTAAAAAATCTAACTTTAAAATTACTAGTTATATTTTTAGACTTATATTTAAGTTGCTAAAGTTGCTAAAATAAAATAAAAATTTAATAAAAAAATATTTACAACTCCCAACTCTTTTATAATTATATGTTAAAGTTGCTAAAATAAAATTGATAAGTTAACTAAAAGTGATAATTATACCATGAGATAAAAATTGATAACAAAATAAAAATTAACTCTCAGCACTTTTAGAATTATGCTAAAGTTGCTAAAATAAAATTAATAAACTAACTAAAAGTGCTAGTTATACCATTAAAATAAATAATACATAAGGACATGAAAAATGCCTATCGACTCCGGTTTATAATTGTTGTCTTTAAGAAAAAAAATGACGCTATTACAACGGTGTAACCAACCGTTGACAAAAAGGATGAATAAATGTTGTCTTTGAAAAAGATTAGGCATTAATCGACAACGGATTACAAAAACATTGTCGAAGACCCGGGAAACGTGTTGTCAAAAAATAAAAAAACTGCTAATCGACAACGCTTCAAGAAAGTATTGTCTTAGGCTTGAGTGAATCGTTGTCGTTAACAAAAATCCGCTCATCCACAAATTTGGTTATCATTATGTCTTTTTCTCGCACAATCTTCTAAATCCGGTGTTGTAACACTCACAAACACCTTTTCCTCCGCGAAATGGGCCGATATCTTGCGGATTCTCTGCGATTATTTAATGGCGATTGTCTTTATTTTTAGGTAGAAATAGCGATAATCAGAATTGCATATTTGATATATTCAAATTTATTTAAATTGCCATTTAAACTCCTTCCTTCCTTATGTATTTGATTTTTACCCATAAGGAAAGATTTTATATTATCTTTTTTTTCCTTTTATAGTTTTTGTAACTCCAAATTGAAATTTGCACGTCCTTGATTCCAACCACGAGAGGATTGGTTCGCCATGTGAGGATCGTTTCCATTCACTATATAAAGGGAACTCACTTTGAAGAAGATTACCAAGAGAAAAGATATTTTGAGCTTATTGTTCTTCTTCAAGAAATACTTGTGTCTTTATTCTAGTCTTCGGAGAAGACAGTGAAGATCTACGGTGTGGATCGACTCAATCGCTCAGGATTTGAAGTTGGAGGGATTCCAACAAGGTTGAGGTTTTTGGAAGAATCAATCGGAATATTAGTTTTATACGAGTGTTGGTGTATAAGATAAAGAGGAGTCTTTATGCTTTACGTAAATCCAAAAGTATTTGTAATAATTGTTGTTTTCTAATATTGGATTGTTTTTCTTCTTCTCTCGGCGTGGCCTCGTGCATTAAGATTGAGGAATCTAAGCACGTTAAAAATCCTGGTGTTATTTATATTTCATTGTGTGAGTGTGTCGTATGTTTCGGTGTTACAACATTAACATACAACACTGTTTGAATTCGAACATCCAGGGTTTTGTATTGATATATTGATTAATAGGGCAACATATTCTATCACATGTTATTAGCAGACAACAATAGCTAAGTTGATTAAGAGGTTTTATAATCCATTTTAAGGAAAACATTTGCTAAATGGGATTCCCTTGGTAGAAATATCTACACAAAAAGGTATGTTGCTACTAATACAACTGTATAGACCTTTAAAGAAATCTAGCAATATTGTACTATAGCCTATGTTGGTATGTATATCATGCAAGCATAATAGAATGGATGAATAGTTGTGAAGTGGGTGCTCATGAGATGATCACAATGTATTTCTCTGTTTTGGCCGTTTGGCTCATTTTGGTGGATTTTGCTTCCATATGCTGCATTTTTCATTTTTCTCATAAAATTTTTTTTGGGTTATGGGTTTTCATCATATTAATGAACTTTGGTATAATATGGTTTCAACATAAACAATTTCAATAATCTTGCTATGTTGGTGTCTAGCTATTTCCTCGTTATGTTTTAAATCTTGCAGGATTCTTTGTAAGACATGAATGACATAATAAAACCAATTTAATTTAAATTATATATTAAATTAATTTTTATTAAATTAGTAGAATTATAGGGTTACCGTGTTTGGTTAAATTGAAATTATGTTGCCCTCTCTCATAATAATTGAGATGAATTGAGATAGTAGTCATCAAGACTCCATAGTTCTCCATTATCCAAGCTTAGGTAGAGATATATATAAATAGGCTCCAAATTCTGTAAGAATTAGATAATATTTTTGGTGCTTATATAATAAGGTAGACCAAATACTCATGCTTACATATATATATGGTTGATATGGTCGAAGATGGTGCTTGACAACTTGCCTCAATTATTAGAGTTTAAGTCTTTGGATCCCGTTTCCACTTTACACCGATAGTCTTTAAATATTTAAAGATGCTAAAGTGTGAAAATATTTTTGAAGTTTTCTTCACTTTGCTTTATTTTGGGAGAGAATACTAAAAACACATTATAAAATACATATAGCAAATTTTAAAAGTGAACAAGTATCAATTTATTAAAAATATGTGAAGTGTGATCATTACTAAATTGGTAACTCGGAAATGTCAGGTAACAAATCAGCAAAATGTCTATAGATCAGGTACTAAAAAGTCAATAACCCTAAACAGGGGCGGATCTCGGGGGGGCCACCCCGGCCCGGCCCCGCGCACCTCAAATTTTTTTTCTCCATTTTTTTTAGTGGAATGTTTTTTAAAAAAAATATATGTTTTTCGTAACGGGAAAAAATAGTTGGGCTAGGGGAAAATTAATTTTTGGGCTAGGGGTAAATGGTGCGGCTGGCTAGGCTCATGACCCTAAATATAATATATGTACTTTAATACTTGAATAATTAAAAATGAACCTTCAAAGATTTTAAATACTAACCACTTCAAATTTGATCAATTTTTTTAGTCGAGAAAATTTGATAAAAGGACTATGTTTTTTTTTTTTTTTTGAGAAATAAAAGGACTATGTTAGATACATTTGCATATTCTTCTTTGATGTTTAGTGTTCAATTTTATATGCATTGCATATTATGTGCCTCCAATTGTCTTTAGTTTTCTCTTCGTTACCTTATATATTATTTCTCGATTCCCTATAATACAATTGAAAATTGCAGGCGACAATAATGTTGTCTTTATCCCCAACTTTCTCTTCAAAAATATTCATGAATCTTGATATCCTCTGCTGCTACCCCAACCCGAACCCACCAGTGACCACCCCTTAATCGCCCTCCCTCACCAAGATTAGCATCTCTAAGAAGTGCACGATTCACTTCAACTTGCTTACCATTAGATCATGGAAAGTCTTGTGAAAAACATCTCTACTGCTTCCTTGAAATCGAATGAGGTGAATACAAATCCAAGAGGACAATTGATCTGTTGCCGACTGTTGCTCATATATATATATATCCCATTGTCTCTTTTTTTTTTTCTTTTTCTTGTTTGGGTTAGATGGGATCGTTAGATCCGTCAGACCATCTAACACTAACAGGAGATCAACTCATAAAATAAATACTGCACATAAAGTTAACGAGCACGCATGCCTGGTACCAAGGGAAAAAAGAGAAATTTTACCAAATTAATTGGTTAGTGAGATTTATAGTTGATCATGCATGCAAACCGTACTATATTAATTAAAGTTTAATATAAGTACTTGGAAACTGGAAGAGAGTAAATTAATTACTCTTATTCGAATTTATTTCTCTAGATATTTGAACTTATATTTCTGTAAAATCATAGATAGGCTTAAATAGTGATTTATTAACCAAAAATCTAATTTCTTCAATTAAATAAAAAAATAATAGTGTCTTTGTGTGACGCCCCGAATTTTCACGATGTGAGATACGACGTTATGCAGTGATTTATTTATTTGGTTTAGTAACACGAACCGTTATTAATAAAACACAACCCGACTTTTAATCATTTCTTCCAACCACTACAACAAACTTGTCTTTTAGCAACGAAAATATTCGTTGCTAACATAACAAATTTTGCCGCTAAAGTATTTTTGCAGCGAAACATTTTTGCCACAAAAATCGCTGCATTAAGCCCGTCTCAAACGTTTCAGCGGCGATTGAAATTTATTTCACCACAAAACGTTAGTAACGAAACATTTCGTCACTAACATAAAAAAATCGCTGCTAATATATTAAACAGTTTTTGCTCTAAAATAAAATATTAGTGACAAAATCATACAATTTGTTGCTAAATTTAACAACTATTAGCGGCTAATTTTATACTTTCGTCGCAAATTATTAACCTTTTCTATTTTTAAAAAGTACAATTTTAGCGACAAAACAACCTGCTTTCGTTGCAAATGTTGAAACTTGCAGCGAATTTCGCCGCAAATGTTTAAACTTTGCAGCAAATTTCGCCGCAAAATTTTAATACATTTGCAACGAATTTCGCCGCTAATTTAATACTTTTTTTATTTTTATTTATTTATATTAATCCACTATTAAACCTGTTTTCACAATATAATCATAATAAAGTAATTGCAACACCAACCACAACACAATCCAACAACATCATTATATAAAAACAATAATAAGCACTACAGATGTCAGATGATAGAACACCCATTCACTAGAAATAAAATTTTAATTTCATCATTAGGGATTCAAGCACAAAACCAACAACAAATGAGGAACAAAAAGATAAAAAAAACGTGCACAATACTGTTAGTCACTAGTCACTCTGAAAGATAAAAAACATGCCCAATACTGTTAGTCACTAGTCACTCTGAAAGATAAAAAAACGTGTCAGTTTGGTTACCTTTCATTACAAGTGTTGCAACAAAAGCATCTAAGAAAAATTAGATAACCCCTGTTTCACTCCCAAAGCTACTTCAATCATTAGAGATGCAAAAAATTTTAGCTACGACTCAGAGTTCGACGGTGGAGGTGGCGGAGCAAAGGAAGATGGGTGTTGCTGGAAGAACGACTGCATTACTCCTGGATGTAAAAATTCTTTAGAGTGAAAATAACTTGTAATCCCATGAATGCTCCAATCGGGATAATTTGAAATGCTCTGAGTCTCTGGAAACAAAATGGTAACCCCCTCATGGTTACTTGCCTTGACAACATGCTCTATGGGTTTCAGACGAGCCTGAAAATGATCGTTATCGATGAGAGCCAGACATAACATCAGAAGGTTGCAAAAGAAGAAACTCAAATCTAAATAAGGAAGTCAGGATGTAAAAAAAAAATACATTCACAGAGGCAATAGTTACAAAAATAACATCAAATTTGTATTTTTAAGGACTCAACCAGAAAGGACGGCAATTAGAAACTAATCAAAGGCATCAGGATTCGACTCGGCTCAAACTGAAAATTAATTCAATCAAAAGCGTACAGATAGAAAAACTCCGAAGTTAACATTTATATCTCTCAAGAGATAAAAAGAAACACAGAACAAGAAACTAACTGTAGTAACTGAGTTTGGATCTGCTCCAGCAGCAATCAAAGACCTAAGAAATTCAGGGGAACCTTTTTGGGCTGCAACCACATGAACTAATGTTTGGATCAGCTCCAGCCTGCGTGGAATAAGACATGTAGGAAAAGAGGGAGGTGGGATGAACATGATAGGTGGAGCAAGGCATCCATTTATGTTTTAAAATAGTTATATTACTGACCAAGAAGAGATGCACAATGAATAAACAGTTTTAAGAATTAAGATAGTAGTCTTAACCGCTATACGGGGATTGAACATGCTGTAGTGCGATGTGTATCATGGGCACCCATATGCATAAAGTGGAATGCCCATACATAAGCCCATGATGTATTGCACTATATATACATCATGTTTGAAGCTGTGAAAAAATACGAAAGCAGAAAGAATTAATCACATTGGCTCATTTTTGTCATTCATATTTGATCAGTATAGTTAGTTCTATATAATCTTTCCTTAAGGATCACCAATATTCTCCTAAGGGTTTAAGGTATGGAGAAATTGTGGGTACTCTAGTAGTATTCACATCGATCAGGGTGAAACACATTTTATACTCGAGTGCAGTTTGGAAGGCTAGTAGACGAGCTATCAAGATCAAGGGTCAACGAAGTGAATCGGTGATTTTTCCGCTACCTACTTGAAAGGTATCATCGATTCCTAATTACGTGACTATTTGCAAATATATGTGTTTATTTGCTAACACATGCAAAAAGGAAAAAAGTAGGGAAACTCATTGTAACAAAAAGTGTAGCTAATTTGTCTCAAAGAAATGCGTGCAGTAAAATGAATAGCCACACACCGAGCAAGGTGTTGGAAAATACCAGTAATATAAAGCAAAAGAAAAATGAAACTTCATCGAATTGATGTTCATCAAATAAAGTGACCAAGTACAACATTTGAGTCATCACTAATAGATCATCCTTTTTCTGCTATATATGATTGCATTTAGGGGAAACATCAATGAACTACTTAAAATGGAAACAATACCTACACCACATATCCTAATGTACGACATATCCTAATGTTTGTTCTCGTAACCCCCAAATCCATTGTTAATATTCTCGCAGAAGAGGTTACAGTTAAGCATTTTGGTATGAGAATCCAAACCAGATTTCCTGTTCGCATGGAGTTGTATGTGCCACTTTTATAAGTCTCAATCAAATCCACTTGGAGCATCTAGTGAGAACCTAATATTTTAACGTCAATTACGTCTTCCTCATTTTCGAGCTTAACAATTTTAGATTTTCCTCTAGTATTAATACTTGATCGAATGACTACCACTTTAGAAATATTAGACCCTCGAAAATTCAGGAGTACATTTCGATCCTTATCCAAATATTTCATCTTATTCTATAATTCATCCCAACCAACTTCCAATTTATTTAAAGGTCGTGGGTGGCCAAGAGGGCCTACTTGGAGACTTGGGATCTCAGCAGGAAATGCGAAGGTTGCAACAAGCCGGCCGGCCGATAGGCGAAAGAGAATCAACTAGTTTTTCAATTATACATTTCTTATTTCACATCTTTATTTTAAATTTCTAAATATTTAATTATGGATATTTATACATTTTATTTTTTTCCCCTCAATTTTATAATGAAAGAAACCAAATATTTTTTTCCTTTTTTCCCTAATTTTCGAAAATACCACTTTAAATGGGGAAAATAACTCAATTTTTCTTCTACCACTATTTTATCATTTTGTATCTCCCAACAAAATTATTATTGGACAAAAAAAAAATTTAATAATTTTATTTCTATTTTATCTTATGTCTTCCAAGCCTACAATTAATAATTTTCTCTACAAATCCCACTACCCCATTAGTCAACTCAACAAATTTTAAATTTCTCCCTAAAACCTAGCTTTTGGCCAATTGTCCCTAAGAAAGTAACCTAACTATTTAATTTATGTCCTAACTTCCCCAATTATTATCCTAACTCATCATTTAACCAAAACAAAAGATAAATCTTCTCTCCAACTTCTCTCCAAAAATCCTCCAACATTTTCCCTAAGCATAAGTTCATCTTCTTCTTCAAATCTTCAAATCTTCAAACATTTCATCATATCTTCAAACATTTCTTCATATCTTCAAACACAATTTCTTCATATCTTCAAACATTTCTTCATATCTTCAAACACAACTTCTTCATATCTTCAAATATTTCTTCATATTTTCAAAACACACATTCTTCAAATTTTCAAACAAACTTCATATCTTCAAAACACACATTCTTCATATCTTCAAACATTCTTCATATCTTCAAACATTTCTTCATATCTTCAAACACAACCTCTTCATATCTTCAAACATTTCTTCATATCTTCAAACACAACTTCTTCATATCTTCAAACATTTCTTCATATCTCAAACACTTTCTTCTTTCCTCAAACACTTAAAAAAAAATAAAAAATCTTCTTACTTCTTTATTTTCAAAACTATCACTACTACAAGGTAAGGAACTTTCTTCTTCAATCCATTTTGATATTTCTAGCTCATCCTCTTCACTCCTTAACCTAAGTTTGATTTTTGGTTTGAGGTACACTTGGAAGACAACTTGAAGATAATAGAGACTTAGAACCATCTTGACTAGACCTCAAGAAATTGTGAAATAAATTGGACTATAAGGTAAGAAATGGGATTTTTAGTACATTTTCTTCTTCTCTTCTATTTTCCAAAATTTTGATACTCTATTTTCATTTTTGGACTTTTAGGGGCTGACCTTAAGAGTTGTTTTAAGAGTGAGCAAAGAGACCCATTTTGAGACCTCTACTAGTCTCATTTCATCTACTACACAAGGTAAGTGTAGTTTTACCAATTTTCTTCACCTCCTTCTTCTTTCCTTAAATTTTTAACCTTATTTCCTAACTCCAACATTTTTTTTGGTATTCCTTGACCTAGGGGCTGACCTAAGTCACTTCTCCTTCAAGAGTGATTTATTTCATCTTTCACCAACAAGTTCCTTTTTAAGGTGGGTGGAAAAATCATTTCAACTTCTAGGTGTTTTAAATTGAAAATATGCATGTAGTATTTTGTTATTGAGCACTTGAGATATATATTATGTATTGCATGATATTTTCTTGTATCAAGTTGGAAACATTCTCAAGTGTTGCTCAAAAATGTGATTTATCGAAAAATAGGGCATACATGAACACTTTATTGTTATACTTGATGAAATTTTGTATGAGAAGGATATGTATGTATATGACTCTTGAAATCTATGTTTTGAATGATTTATAACCTGGACAAGTCGAGCATAATTGATTAAATTTCAACTTTTGGACTTAAAATGCAAAAATAGAAAGTTGGTGGACTTAATTGCAAAAAATAAAACTTAAGGGACCCCTCTGTAATTTTCGATTTTTGGGACTGAACTCAGGTTCAAAAATTATGTTTTAACATTTTAATAAAGTTTTAATAGTTTTTAGATAAATAAAATCAACCCTTAAAAGCCCAAGGACTAGATTGTAAAATTTGAAAAGTTTAAGGGCTATTTTGCAAATTTCGAAACTGTACCAGACCCTAATTTTACAATTTGAAATTTTAACTATTAAAGGACTGAAAATAACATATTTTAAGTGTATTTCAAAAATCCAAGTGTTTAGAGAGCTTGGAAAGTAATTTTATAAAACTCGAGGGACCAAATGGTAAAAGATTAAAATTTAGGACCAAAATGAAATTTCCATGAGTTATGCAGTCCATGCACCTGGAAATACTAATTTAACTATAACATAATTATATCTTGGACCCAAGGTTCAAATTTCATAACAATTGGACCCCTAAAAGGCTTAAAGGCAATTATTTCAAAATGGGACAAAAATGAAATTTTCAAAAGTTAAAGGCCTAAAATTATTTTTTTTTAAAACTGCTTTTGTCCCAATATCCCACTAACCATAGTATTATTTTCCAACTGGAATCACATTAAAAGCCCTTCCGGTTTGTGAGTTCCAATTATTTTAAACTTAGAGTCCGAAATGGCAATTTTAACAAATTTGGGGCCAATATGAGAGTTTTATAAAAACTCGACCTCAAAACTTCGAAAACCTGAATCTATGAAAAAGTTGGAGAATTTAAGAACTGACCTCATAATTTTTCAAGGTCGGGATATTTATTTATTCAATTTTTAACCCCAAAAGTATTGGTTTTTACAAAATGGGGCTAAATTGTAAATTTTCTTTTTATCAAGGACCTAACTCAAATTATTTTCCTTTTACTAAAACAGCCCTGGACCCTCTGACTTCAATTATTAATTAAAATATTTTATTTTCTCAAAAACCCCTTGACTTATCGGACCGCCTTGACCGATAAATACCCGATCGCGGGGCGACTTCCTCGTCTTGCGATTTGAATCTATAATGGGACTTATGTTTCACCTAATCTTTCAAGATATTGAAGATTGTTTATCCTCCCGATAATCATCTTCATCCAAATAACTCCATCAACACCATAATTGCTACTCGCAAATTTTCAAAATTTTCTCAATCGCTTCCCAATCAATAATACTCATTTGCCTGGTTGAATACCCAACTTGTATTTATTTTCCCGCTTTAGTCAACTTGATGTGTCGAGCTCACAAATCGGAATGGATACGTCGGGATGGAACCGGCAACTCTGGTTGCTATTCCACTCTTCCTACGCCCCATCGTCCCTAATCCCGCAACCGAGGGACGGAGTTTGTCCAAGGGAAGCGTATCATAGTACTTGAGGTATAATTATGATTATGACAGATCCGAGCCTTGCTAGCTCCACTCGTGGATTTTGTCTCGCGCCCCTTCACGGAGCGATAAGGTCGCGGTCTTGACCATCTTACTAGTGGAGTTACAAGGAAGAATGAAGGAATCATTTGCCCGATCCACACGATTCCGGAGTTAATCGGACCCATTTGGTTGACGCTATAAACCGTGACGCAACCGCTACTTGTATTGCATAGGTTGGCGCTACAAATCCGTACGCAACCGCTACTTGCCTTGCATAGGATTGGTGTTACAAATCCGTACGCAATCCTCCTGACTGCTTGAACCATAGTGCATGCGTGACCACGAACTATTTTCTTAAACTGTATAAGTATATTACATAAATATATTTTTCACGACGCTTGTTGACTGTGTGTGAATTCATGCATCATCTCTCACGCGTTTTCATACAACTAAATTTCTCGCATTAACGATATATATCGCCACACTTGCACACGATCACCCCATCCACTGAGATTTCTGTCTCACCCCTCCTGTTTTCTAACCTTAGAAGATGACTTTGTCGAAGAATATGAACCTGCCTTGGATTGAACTCTCGAGCTCCGCCCGTTGAACTCATTTCCTATCGTTATCTATGTTGCTGGACTATTTTCTTTTATTTTTCTGATGTTGGACTCTTTTATTTCCTTTGAAATTCTGGACTGTAATTGAAGGGCGTAGGACTCATTTGACACTTAAGCTGTGATATGATGTGTACTTTATTCCTAGTTCTGGAATGTAAGCTATTAAGTTGTTGGGATGTAATTGTAATCTTGTTGTACTTGTAGTTTTTCCGCTGCTTTTGACCTTGTTTCAGTTGGGATTGTTGCATCGTTTTCTAGAATGTTGGGTTTATTTCTGTTTAAGTGATTGATCACCGTCGCGTCGCATTTGGGCGTGACAGGTTATGGTATCGAGCTCGGCTAGTAAGATGGAAACTTACACCGAAGTGACCCAGATAGGTTCCTCTCTGACCTTGGATTAGGTACCACTACTAGATGACCTAAGTTGAATTTTGGATGAATATTTGAACTCTTTTGGGTTGTCATAGTGCTAACATACCCAAATATCCCTCGGTTTGGACGTTAGGTGTTTAGAAATTTCTTGATTTGAAGGTTATAATGCCATGATATGATGAGAATTGAAGGATATAAGTTCATCACTTGACAGTATATGATTTGGTTATACGATATATTGTGGAATCTAGATACCTAATGATATTACTTTGGAGAATAATAGTATGGAATGACTAAGTATGATTTACCGATGATGCCTTTGCTTTATTCATCCCAAATCCATGTACAAGCTTAAGTGCGGGAATCTAACTAGCAGTTTGGGTATCACGGATAAGATAGATTAAGGATGTGAATATTATAAGACCTCGATTGGATGCCGCAACTAAGTATTTCGTAAGTTATAATGTCTAAGTTACGAACTATTTTTGGATGATGATTATCTAGTATTATTGTGACTATTATTGTGATTTAGACACTTGTCTGATATTTAAATTGGTTGATTAATTAAGTTGGTTGACTGGGACTTAGTTGTCGATTATATAAGTATTGATTAACTAATGATGGAATGGACACTCGTACTTATATGAGGTATTTAAGAAGCGTGACTTTATCTGGAATAATTAAAGTCGTTATGGATATGGGAAATTTAAATTGCTATCAGGATTTTAGTATGAGCAACTCCTAAGATTACCTTTGGAAATGACTTATTAAAGATTGCTGAGGTCTCGACTATTATATGTTGATGGGTGGAGATTTTTGGTTGATCTTGCACTTTTAGCGATGAAATCTATTACCAATTGTTCGAGGAATTATACGATGCTATGAATAGTTGTCGACTATTTAGTCAAATCGACTCTATTATAATGAGTATCACTTTCATAAGTAAATGAAATATTGACTAGCTGTGACAAGCAATGATATATTCCGGATTGGATTAGGAGAAGTATCTTTCGAGATAATAATTATGGGAATAGTACATTAGAATGAAATGTGGAGTAGAAAAGATTGGTTAAGTGATAATCGAATAGTGGTGCAAATATTATGGATCACATGAAAGGGGTACTATGAATAGTGTCTATTACAAGGTGATGACAAATTTTGAGTACCACTAAGGTTGTTAGAAATATTTTTGCAGAATGATTATTGTAAATTGACTGATGGGAACTTGGATCGAATATAAGCGCCTCTAGGCCCCCTAAGTTTTTATATTGAGGATGTGATAGATCTTTCATGAATAGATACAATAAGTATGAATCTCATCTAGAATTTCGAAGGAATTATTTCAGAAGAGAATTTGGGGACCAAATTCTTTTAAGGAGGGGTGAATGTGACGGCCCGAATTTTCCCGATGTGAGATAAGACGTTATGCAGTGATTTATTTATTTGGTTTAGTAACACGAACCGTTATTAATAAAACACGACCCGACTTTTAATCATTTCTTCCAACGTCAATTACGTCTTCCTCATTTTCGAGCTTAACAATTTTAGATTTTCCTCTAGTATTAATACTTGATCGAATGACTACCACTTTAGAAATATTACACCCTCGAAAATTCAGGAGTACATTTCGATCCTTATCCAAATATTTCATCTTATTCTATAATTCATCCCAACCAACTTCCAATTTATTTTTCAATTATACATTTCTTATTTCACATCTTTATTTTAAATTTCTAAATATTTAATTATGGATATTTATACATTTTGTTTTTTTTCCTCTCAATTTTATAATGAAAGAAACCAAATATTTTTGTTTTCTTTTTTTCCCTAATTTTCGAAAATACCACTTTAAATGGGGAAAATAACTCAATTTTTCTTCTACCACTATTTTATCATTTTGTATCTCCCAACAAAATTATTATTGGACAAAAATTTTTTTTTAATAATTTTATTTCTATTTTATCTTATGTCTTCCAAGCCTACAATTAATAATTTTCTCTACAAATCCAACTACCCCATTAGTCAACTCAACAAATTTTAAATATCTCCCTAAAACCTAGCTTTTGGCCAATTGTCCCTAAGAAAATAACCTAACTATTTAATTTATGTCCTAACTTCCCCAATTATTATCCTAACTCATCATTTAACCAAAACAAAACACAAATCTTCTCTCCAACTTCTCTCCAAAAATCCTCCAACATTTTCCCTAAGCATAAGTTCATCTTCTTCTTCAAATCTTCAAATCTTCAAACATTTCTTCATATCTTCAAACATTTCTTCATATCTTCAAACACAATTTCTTCATATCTTCAAACATTTCTTCATATCTTCAAACACAACTTCTTCATATCTTCAAACATTTCTTCATATCTTCAAAACACACATTCTTCAAATCTTCAAACAAACTTCATATCTTCAAAACACACATTCTTCATATCTTCAAACAATCTTCATATCTTCAAACATTTCTTCATATCTTCAAACACAACTTCTTCATATCTTCAAATATTTCTTCATATTTTCAAACACAACTTCTTCATATCTTCAAACATTTCTTCATATCTCAAACACTTTCTTCTTTCTTCAAACACTTAAAAAAAAAATTCTTCTTACTTCTTTATTTTCAAAACTATCACTACTACAAGGTAAGAAACTTTCTTCTTCAATCCATTTTGATATTTCTAGCTCATCTTCTTCACTCCTTAACCTAATTTTGATTTTTGGTTTGAGGTACACTTAGAAGACAACTTGAAGATAATAGAGACTTGGAACCATCTTGACTAGACCTCAAGAAATTGTGAAATAAATTGGACTATAAGGTAAGAAAATTTTTAGTACATTTTCTTCTTCTCTTCTATTTTCCAAAATTTTGATACTCCATTTTCATTTTTGGACTTTCAGGGGCTGACCATAAGAGTTGTTTTAAGAGTGAGCAAAGAGACCCATTTTGAGACCTCTACTAGTCTCATTTCATCTACTACACAAGGTAAATGTAGTTTTACCAATTTTCTTCACCTCCTTCTTCTTTCCTTAAATTTTTAACCTCATTTCCTAACTCCAACATTGTTTTTGGTATTCCTTGACCTAGGGGCTGACCTAAGTCACTTCTCCTTCAAGAGTGATTTATTTCATCTTTCACCAACAAGTTCATTTTTAAGGTGGGTGGAAAAATCCTTTCAACTTCTAGGTGTTTTAAATTGAAAATATGCATGTAGTATTTTGTTATTGAGCACTTGAGATATATATTATGTATTGCATGCTATTTTCTTGTATCAAGTTGGAAAAATTCTCAAGTGTTGCTCAAAAATGTGATTTATCGAAAAATAGGGCAATAATGCACACTTTATTGTTATACTTGATGAAATTTTGTATGAGAAGGATATGTATGTGTATGACTCTTGAAATCTATGTTTTGAATGATTTATAACCTGGACAAGTCGAGCATAATTGATTAAATTTCAACTTATGGACTTAAAATGCAAAAATGGAAAGTTGGTGGACTTAATTGCAAGAAAATAAAACTTAAGGGACCCCTCTGTAATTTTCGATTTTTGGGACTGAACTCAGGTTCAAAAATTATGTTTTGACATTTTAATAAAGTTTTAAGAGTTTTTAGATAAATAAAATCAACCCTTAAAAGCCCAAGGACTAGATTGTAAAATTTGAGAAGTTTAAGGGCTATTTTGTAAATTTCGAAACTGTACCAGACCCTAATTTTAAAATTTAAAATTTTAAATCTTAAGGGACTGGAAATAACATATTTTAAGTGTATTTCAAAAATCCAAGTGTATAGAGCTTGGAAAGTAATTTTATAAAACTTGAGGGACCAAATGGTAAAAGATTAAAATTTAGGACCAAAATGTAATTTCCAGGACTTATGCAGTCCATGCACCTGGAAATACTAATTTAACTATAACATAATTATATCTTGGACCCAAGGTTCAAATTTCATAACAGTTGGACCCCTAAAAGCCTTAAAAGCAATTATTTCAAAATGGGACAAAAATGAAATTTTCAAAAGTTAAAGGACCTAAACTTATTTCTTTTTAAAACTTCTTTTGTCCCAATATCCCATTAACCATAGTAATATTTTCCAACTGGAATCACATTAAAAGCCCTTCCGGTTTGTGAGCTCCAATTATTTTAAACTTAAAGCCCGAAATGGCAATTTAACATATTTTGGGCCAATATGAGAATTTTATAAAAACTCGACCTCAAAACTTCAAAAACCTGAATCTCTGAACAATTTGGAGAATTTAAGAACTGACCTCATAATTTTTCAAAGTCGGGATATTTATTTATTCAATTTTTAACCCCAAAAGTATTGGTTTTTACAAAATGGGGCTAAATTGTAAATTTTCTTTTTATAGAGGACCTAACTCAAATTATTTTCCTTTTACTAAAACAGCCCTGGACCCTCTGACTTAAATTATTAATTAAAATATTTTATTTTCTCAAAAACCCCTTGACTTATCGGACCGCCTTGACCGATTAATACCCGATCGCGGGGCGACTTCCTCGTCTTGCGATTTGAATCTATAATGGGACTTATGTTCCACCTAATATTTCAAGATAATGAAGATTGCTTATCCTCCCGGTAATCATCTTCATCCAAATAACTCCACCAACGCCATAATTGCTACTCGCAAATTTTCAAAATATTCATGAACTGCGTCCCTGAATCAATAATACTCGACTGCTTGGTTGACTACCTGAACTTGTATTTACTTTCTTGCTTGAGTCAACTTAGTGTGTCGAGCTCATAGTCGGAATGGATACGTCGGGGGATGGAACCGGCAGCTCCGCTATTCCACTCTTCCCCATCGTCCCTAATCCCGCAACCGAGGGACGGAGTTTGTCCAAGGGAAGCGGGTCGTAGTACTTGAGGTATAATCATGATTATGACGGATCCGAGCACTTGCTAGCTCCACTGTGGATTTTGTCTTTGCCTACGGAGGGATAAGGTGACAGTCTTGGACCATCTTACTCGGGAGTTACAAGGAAGAACGAAGGAATCGCCGCTTCTAATCCACACGATTAAAGTTAATCGGACCCGTTTGGTTGGCGCTACAAATCCGCACGCAACCGCTACTTGTATTGCATAGGTTGGCGCTACAAATCCGTGCGCAACCGCTTACTTGCCTTTGCATATGATTGGCGTTACAAATCCGTGCACGCAATCCTCCCCGATCGCTTGAACCATAGTGCTGCGTGACCACGAATCGTTTTCTTAAACTGTATAAGTATATTACATAAATATATTTTTTCACGACGCTTGTGGACTGTGTGTGAATTCGTGCATCATCTCTCACGCGTTTTCATACAAAAATATTTCTCGCATTAACTATATATATCGCCACACTTGCACACGATCACCCCATCCACTGAGATTTCTGTCTCACCCCTCCTGTTTTCTAACCTTAAGATGTGATATGATGTGTACTTTATTCCTAGTTCTGGAATGTAAGCTATTAAGTTGTTAGGATGTAATTGTAATCTTGTTGTACTTGTAGTTTTTCCGTTGCTTTAGACCTTGTTTCACTTGGGATTGTTGCATCGTTTTCTAGAATGTTGGGTTTATTTCTGTTTAAGTGATTGATCACCGTCGCATCGCGTTTGGGGCGTGACAGTTATGGTATCAGAGCTCGACTAGTAAGATGGAAACTTACACCGAGCTGACCCAGGATAGGTTCCTCTGACCTTGGATTAGGTACCACTACTAGATGACCTTAATTGAATCTTGGATGAATATTTGAACTCTTTTGGGTTGTCATAGTGCTAACATACCCAAATATCCCTCGGTTTGGACGTTAGGTGTTTAGAAATTTCTTGATTTGAAGGTTATAATGCCATGATATGATGAGAATTGAAGGATATAAGTTCATCACTTGACAGTATATGATTTAGTTATACGATATATTGTGGAATCTAGATACCTAATGATATTACTTTGGAGAATAATAGTATGGGAATGACTAAGTATGATTTACCGATGATGCCTTTGCTTTATTAATCCCAAATCCATGTACAAGCTTAAGTGCGGGAATCTAACTAGCAGTTTGGGTATCACGGATAAGATACATTAAGGATGTGAATATTATAAGACCTCGATTGGATGCCGCAACTAAGTATTTCGTAAGTTATAATGTCTAAGTTACGAACTATTTTTGGATGATGATTATCTAGTATTATTGTGACTATTATTGTGATTTAGACACTTATCTGATATTTAAATTGGTTGATTAATTAAGTTGGTTGACTGTGACTTAGTTGTCGATTATTTAAGTATTGATTAACTAATGATGGAATGGACACTCGTACTTATATGAGGTATTTAAGAAGCGTGACTTTATCTGGAATAATTAAAGTCCTTATGGATATGGGAAATTTAAATTGCTATCATGATTTTAGTATGAGCAACTCCTAAGATTACCTTTGGAAATGACTTATTAAAGATTGTTGAGGTCTCGACTATTATATGTTGATGGGTGGAGATTTTTGGTTGATCTTGCACTTTTAGCGATGAAATCTATTACCAATTGTTCGAGGAATTATACGATGATATGAATAGGTGTCGACTATTTAGTCAAATCGACTCTATTATAATGAGTATCACTTTCATAAGTAAATGAAATATTGACTAGCTGTGACAAGCAAGGATATATTCCAGATTGGATTAGGAGAAATATGTTTCGAGATAATAATTATGGGAATAGTACATTAGAATGAAATGTGGAGTAGAAAAGATTGGTTAAGTGATAATCGAATAGTGGTGCAAATATTATGGATCACATGAAAGGGGTACTATGAATAGTGTCTATGACAAGGTGATGACAAATTTTGAGTACCACTAAGGTTGTTAGAAATATTTTTGCAGAATGATTATTGGAAATTGACTGATGGAAATTTGGATCGAATATAAGCGCCTCTAGGCCCCCTAAGTTTTGATATTGAGGATGTGATAGATCTTTCATGAATAGATACAATAAGTATGAATCTCATCTAGAATTTCGAAGGAATTATTTCAAAAGAGAATTTGGGGACCAAATTCTTTTAAGGAGGGGTGAATGTGACACCCCGAATTTTCACGATGTGAGATACGACGTTATGCAGTGATTTATTTATTTGGTTTAGTAACACGAACCGTTATTAATAAAACACGACCCGACTTTTAATCATTTCTTCCAACGTCAATTACGTCTTCCTCATTTTCGAGCTTAACAATTTTAGATTTTCCTCTAGTATTAATACTTGATCGAATGTCTACGACTTTAGAAATATTAGACCCTTGAAAATTTAGGAGTACATTTCGATCCTTATCCAAATATTTCATCTTATTCTATAATTCATCCCAACCAACTTCCAATTTATTTTTCAATTATACATTTCTTATTTCACATCTTTATTTTAAATTTCTAAATATTTAATTATGGATATTTATACATTTTATTTTTTTCCCCTCAATTTTATAATGAAAGAAACCAAATATTTTTGTTTTCTTTTTTTCCCTAATTTTCGAAAATACCACTTTAAATGGGGAAAATAACTCAATTTTTCTTCTACCACTATTTTATTATTTTGTATCTCCCAACAAAATTATTATTGGACAAAAAAAAATAAATAAAATTTTGATAATTTTATTTCTATTTTATCTTATGTCTTCCAAGCCTACAATTAATAATTTTCTCTACAAATCCCACTACCCCATTAGTCAACTCAACAAATTTTAAATATCTCCTAAAACCTAGCTTTTGGCCAACTGTCCCTAAGAAAGTAACCTAACTATTTAATTTATGTCCTAACTTCCCCAAATTTTATCCTAACTCATCATTTAACCAAAACAAAACACAAATCTTCTCTCCAACTTCTCTCCAAAAATCCTCCAACATTTTCCCTAAGCATAAGTTCATCTTCTTCTTCAAATCTTCAAATCTTCAAACATTTCTTCATATCTTCAAACACAACTTCTTCATATCTTCAAACATTTCTTCATATCTTCAAAACACACATTCTTCAAATCTTCAAACAAAATTCATATCTTCAAAACACACATTCTTCATATCTTCAAACAATCTTCATATCTTCAAACATTTCTTCATATCTTCAAACACAATTTCTTCATATCTTCAAACATTTCTTCATATCTTCAAACACAACTTCTTCATATCTTCAAACATTTCTTCATATCTCAAACACTTTCTTCTTTCTTCAAACACTTAAAAAAAATTATATCTTCAAACATTTCTTCTTATAAAACTTGAGGGACCAAATGGTAAAAGATTAAAATTTAGGACCAAAATGAAATTTCCAGGACTTATGCAGTCCATGCACCTGGAAATACTAATTTAACTATAACATAATTATATCTTGGACCCAAGGTTCAAATTTCATAACAATTGGACCCCTAAAAGCCTTAAAGGCAATTATTTCAAAATGGGACAAAAATGAAATTTTCAAAAGTTAAAGGACCTAAACTTATTTCTTTTTAAAACTGCTTTTGTCCCAATATCCCACTAACCATAGTAATATTTTTCAACTGGAATCACATTAAAATCCCTTCCGGTTTGTGAGTTTCAATTATTTTAAACTTAGAGCCCGAAATGGCAATTTTAACAAATTTTGGGCCAATATGAGAATTTTATAGAAACTCGACCTCAAAACTTCAAAACCCTGAATCTCTGAACAATTTGGAGAATTTAAGAACTGACCTCATAATGTTTCAAGGTCGGTATATTTATTTATTCAATTTTTAACCCCAAAAGTATTGGTTTTTACAAAACGGGGCTAAATTGTAAATTTTCTTTTTATCAAGGACCTAACTCAAATTATTTTCCTTTTACTAAAACAGCCCTGGACCCTCTGACTTAAATTCTTAATTAAAATATTTTATTTTTCTCAAAAACACCTTGACTTATCGGACCGCCTTGACCGATTAATACCCGATCGCGGGGCGACTTCCTCGTCTTGCGATTTGAATCTATAATGGGACTTATGTTCCACCTAATCTTTCAAGATATTGAAGATTGCTTATCCTCCCGATAATCATCTTCATCCAAATAACTCCACCAATGCCATAATTGCTACTCGCAAATTTTCAAAATTTTCCTGAACTGCTTCCCTGAATCAATAATACTCAACTGCCTGTTTGACTACCTGAACTTGTATTTACTTTCCTGCTTGAGTCAACTTGGTGTGTCGAGCTCATAGTCGGAATGAATACGTCGGGGGATGGGAACCGGCAGCTCGGCCGCTATTCCACTCTTCCTCGCCCATCGCCCTAATCCCGCAATCGAGGGACCGGAGTTTGTCCAAGGGAAGCGGGTCATAGTACTTGAGGTATAATCATGATTATGACAGATCCGAGCCTTGCTAGCTCCACTGTGGATTTTGTCTTTGCCTACGGGGCGATAAGGTGACAGGTCTTGGACCATCCTACTCGGGAAGTTACAAGGAAGAACGAAGGAATCGCTGTCTGATCCACACGATTCCGGAGTTAATCGGACCCGTTTGGTTGGCGCTACAAATCCGTACGCAACCGCTACTTGTATTGCATAGGTTGGCGCTACAAATCCGTACGCAACCGCTACTTGCCTTGCATAGGATTGGCGTTATAAATCCGTACGCAATCCTCCTGACTGCTTGAACCATAGTGCCTGCGTGACCACAAACTGTTTTCTTAAACTGTATAAGTATATTACATAAATATATATTTTCACGACGCTTGTGGACTGTGTGTGAATTCATGCATCATCTCTCACGCGTTTTCATACAACTAAATTTCTTATTAACTATATATATCGCCACACTTGCACACGATCACCCCATCCACTGAGATTTCTGTCTCACCCCTCCTGTTTTCTAACCTTAGAAGATGATTTTGTCAAAGAAGATGAACCTGTCTTGGATTGAACTCTCGAGCTCCGCCCGTTGAACTCATTTCCTATCGTTATCTATGTTGCTGGACTTTTTTTCTTTTATTTTTTCTGATGTTGGACTCTTTTATTTCTTTTGAAATTCTGGACTGTAATTGAAGGGCGTAGGACCCATTTGACACTTAAGCTGTGATATGATGTGTACTTTATTCCTAGTTCTGGAATGTAAGCGATTAAGTTGTTGGGATGTAATTGTAATCTTGTTGTACTTGTAGTTTTTCCGCTGCTTTAGACCTTGTTTCACTTGGGATTGTTGCATCATTTTCTAGAATGTTGGGTTTATTTCTGTTTAAGTGATTGATCACCGTCGCGTCGCGTTTGGGGCATGACACTTTGAGGGTGTACAAAAATAATAGTTTGATAGTACACTCTTTTTTTTTTTTTTTTGAGAGAGAGATAGTACACTTTTAATAATGCACAAATCAACAATAACTAATCCCTGCTGAATCCAAGTTTTGTAAAAATAAAACTCGAATATTCTACATAATAGTAGGTGTGATCAAACTTTGATTTCAGTTGATCAGTTCGACCAATTATTCGAACAACAAACTCTCTTAGATTCCATTTGGATTGATGAATTTAATTTCGAGATAATGATTTCAAATCCATAATAAAAATCAACCGATGTTGTTTGGATAAAGTCATTTTATAATGGATTTCAAATCCTTATAAGCTATATATTTTTGGAGTCATTTTATAATTGGAGGATTTCAAATTCACCGTATATAGAGTTATTTGAAATCCTTACTCCAAGTCTTCTCCCTAAATTCAAATCCTCTCATCCAAATGCAATCTTACTTAACTTATTGAAATAGCAATTGATGGTTTATTTATATATATCCAAAAGGAAAAGAACAAATATATAACAAACTTATCGTTTATAAATACTCGCAACACTTGGACATATAAATCACTGATCATGAGTGATTACACAGGGTTCAAAAGAAGTACAACAAAGCACCTTATTCCACATTTCTTATTTTTCAGCCAGTCATGTTTAGGCCTTTTAATTTCTTGTTGAGCGAATCCGAGCGTCGACATTAGACATATATATATATATATATTATATATATATATATATATCACTGATCATGAGTACTGATTACATACATAGGGTTAAGAAGAAGTACAACATTAATTAATATTATTCATTAATCATATTTATTCTTGGAATCGCTCGATCGTACGTGGAAGAGGCTTTTATATATTCTTGTGATTGTCGTCTCTAACACCACAAGTTACCACCAGGATCAACTCGGAGTTGATTACAATAGTTTCTATAGTGATTAACACGAGCAGTGACAGTACTCGGATTCGCCCTATTGCATTCAAGTGGACCATTAATGGCCCGAATTGTGGCCCCAAAACCTTGTCCTGTAGTAATAGGATCGTGACAATTTCTCATCCAAAACCATAGAGCTGTCTTGAATGATATAACTGGATCTCGAGCCACAATTTCAGGGTTGTTCAATCCATCGAATCCAATGCTTTGGCCCGCCGAACCGTAGTTGTAGTTCCACGATAGTTGTAGTGGACCTCGTCCGTAGTAGCCCTTATTGGGTGCACATGGATATTGTGTGTTACTCTTGTCACAATAATCTCGAGATGAACCGCCTGTCTCTACTCTTGAACACATATCTACATCCATCGGAAAATATATATGCATGCATGTTAAGTGGATAAAATGGTTACGTTAATTATATAACTATTAGATGTGGATATTTTTGTTTGCCACATTCTATCAAACATCTGTCACTTTTGGTATGTCAAAAAAATTAAAAAGTAAATCTTGAGGTATCAAAATTGACGAATTATTGGCGGAATGTGGTGAAGGTGATCAAAATTAAAATACAGGTACCAAAATTTATATGATATGAAAGTAAAGTACCAAAAGTGAAAACAAACTATAGTTTAGGTACTATAATAGAAATTATCCCAGATTAAAAGCATGATTGGTCACCTACTATATAGGTACTATTCCCTTCCCAATAAGATAGACTACCTTTGTTTTTTCGTCCGTCCCAAATTATAAGCTTGTTTTCTTATTGAAAGTATTAATTACACAACAATAGACTAAACTACCCCTATTTATTCACTTTGTTTGATACTAACAATGATATACTTTCATTTAATACAAGGACAAAGTACGAAAAATATGGAAAAAAAAATTATGTCCTAATTATATTTATTATGTTTTCTTAATCTGTATGAAAAGTGTTACTTGCCTATCCTATTGGGACGGAGGGAGTATAATTTAGTCAACAATACCAATTAAATACCCACCTATTGAATCTCTGTGAGCGCCTAAAATATTTAATTATCTATCCGTACCTAAAAGTATCATATAATAGTTTGGCACAGTATAACATTTTATAAGAGATTTATAAGTTCTAATTTTACAGTATGGTCCTTATAATAAAATAGCGGTCCAACCTTTGTAGTGTCATAACATTAATTTAATGTGATGATAGTGTCAAAAGAAAAGAAAAATGAAATTAACAAGTGAAATCTTATTTTGAAACGATACTAAATATGTATATATACACATATAGAGTAGTAAAGGTAAGATATAAAGAGAGACACTGCATAAAGCACAAACCAACTGACCAAGGACCACTTCTTTTCCATATCTATTGTTTTAATATACTAAATGAATGCCATACATAAACATGATATGGTTTCATCTTGCTTCCAAGTATCACTAATACATGCTTAGACGAATTGTGCCATTACATCATTAATGTACACTTAATTAGAATGGAAGATAAAACACAATTGGAATTCTGAAATGAAATGGAATACGAGAGCTAGACTAACACGTTGTTAATAAGTTTCTCTAAATTTATTATGTCAAAAAAAAAGGTTTCTCTAAATTTATTTTACTTTAATTGCCACTATATATTAATTTCCACAAAGTATGTGACTATTATTTAACCCATCCTCAGTTCTACAGTTTATTAGGTACGTCGCTTATAGTTGGGTTGCGCTGATTTTGACAGCTCTCATGAAATATGCTAAACCAAATTAACAATATATATAGTAATAAAAAACATATCAATTAAGCAACTTACGCCCAGTCTCATGCGTTACATGCGCGAAGAACGCCGCGATCTCACGCTTGGAATCGTCGGAGGATCCCACAGTCCCGAACCTAGGATACGAGCCAAGCGCCTGCAGAAAAGCAGAGCGTGTATAGAATCCCCTTCCGGGGCAGCCCCAAGGGGCCTGATTAGCTATCCCGTAAAAGAAGGCATCGGTCACGATATCGGCAACTCTGACTCCATTATTGCCTTGCGGAGCGTAGCATGGCCCGGCCTGACACCCATTGCCACAGTAAGGGGCGCTGGTGCCGCAATATCCGTACTGACTGCAGCACAAATTGGATGCGCAGCCACAATTTTGGGCGGAAATTAAACCCATTTTCCGGCGGCCAGAAGTATGGCCAGCAGGGTGTACATTGCTAGCAGAGATTTTTTTGTGCCAAGGAAATTCATTTTTGGTGTTGGTGTGGGTGGGCAAGGCACAGAGTGATGGGTATTTATAGTGGACATGCATGAACAATTTGTATAGCAGCTAGTGGCATTGGAAAGTTTGTTTTAATGGATAATCTTTTGAATTTGGACAAGGCCAACAAAACGGATTTTAGGGAAATGGGCAGCTTTTTAATTTTCTTTTCTCCACTACCCTAAACATAGATTGCTTATTACATTTTATGGTTTTTTTTTTTGTTAACTCGGTTTCCAGGCTTACGCTTGACTATACCTGAGGACAATACCTCTAGCTCATCATCGTTGTCACCAATGTAAACCGCCGGATGTACACGCACTAACCAGTGTGATGGTAGGGTCTGCTGACGTACAACCAGATTCTCCCACGTAAAGAAAACAATTATGTTCGACTCCCAAAATCAAATAATAGTTGATCTCTCCCCGAATCGAACCCACACGGATATTATTAAGTATGAGTTCCCATCAAAACTTCATCAATTCGTATATGTCACAGGGAGAAATTTGATGGAGCATGAGTTTCATTTTATTGGTTCATTTGGTGTAAAGTGTATATTTAATTAATGGTATAGAAAGTTTAAATTAGTGGCATATTACTCATCAATGTTTATGCAAGTTGGCCTCATTTAACACAAGATCTACTGATATGGATGATTTGGGTTGTATTGTAAAATGTATAGGGGTAATTACAGAAACAACCCGTGAGGTTTACCCTAATTATAAAAAAACTCAGTTATTTTTTATAATTATAAATACCACTTCATTTGATTTTAGCTTACAAATTAAAACTGCATCTTGAACAGGCCTTAAGATTGGGGTATTTGTTAGATAAATACAAATTTTAATGGCATTTTTTAATTTTAAAGATAACTGTAAATTTTTATAATTATGGTAGTTTTATCCCAAGTAAATAATTAAATATGACAACATAAATAAAGGAATTTTGAGTGTGTTTATACGTAGAGTAATTATCGGTATGTGGTTTTTGAATCAATTTGTGGTCCTGGGTTTCAACTCCCTTGGGGCACGTCTCAACTAACTGACTAAATCAACATTGTAGTCTTGCTACAAGTAGCTTGTAGCTCAAGTGGTATCGTTTACCCTTTCTAAGGTTGTTGACCAGAGTTCGAACCCGATATCTTTCAGTTTCTTTGGAATTTATCCCCCCTCTAACTAGTACTCCAAACTTATTAAAAAAAAATATTGTAGTCTTGCTTCCAGCGGCAGTATGGAGATTCAAATCCCACTGGAACCAGCGGCTTCTGGGGGTTGGAATGGGGATAGTGTGTCATGGGACCCCAACTGTATAGGTTTGGATGAGAATTAATTGAGGCACATCTCGCGACTCACACTCCTTAAGGAACCAGGGATGAGGTACATTTGTTCTTTTAAGTTTTATTCTTTTGATTCCTAACTCATGATGTTGGATAACTACTATAATAGTCAATATTTTTCAAGAGTTTTACATGTTGCATGTTCACCCATTTCCATTATTAATTAAGAGAAGGTTTCATAAAACTAAACTACATAAGGATCAGAAATCAATATAATTGAGAATTTAATTTCACCTAATCTATATAAGGAATTAATTTCTAACTCAAATATAATCTCAATTGTGTGATAAATCCACTATCCCAATTTCCTATAGAGTGAGTAGCTAGCTGAACAGAGCTTAACATGTTAAGACTCGATTTACAATCATGTTCGGGGATGAATTTGTAATAACCACAAAATTTAATTAACTTATGAAAGTATTAAATATTTGCCTTAATTGCACAAAATATCCTGTAACTTGTGGTAAATTGCATTTTCGGACTTTTATTATTGGGTTTGCAAAATATACCCTGTATGTTTATTAAGTTTTGCAAAATATGCCATGTAAGTTTATAACGTTCTGCAAAATTGGTCCTACAAGTTTTATACCGAAGCAATCGGTGTCCTATAAGTCTTGAGTTGATGCAAAATTGGTCTAGCGGAATAATTGCATATTTTCATAATACCAATTATACCCTTATTCATACATATGGCTGATTTGACTAAGTGTCTTGCGTAAAATGGTATCCGACCTTGGTTTATTAAGAACTTTTGGTTATATTTATTAGATTTATGTAATTAACGATTGGTGAGGAGAATTTCTCCGAGAATATGGATCCAGACCGATATCCGAGATGTACCCCTTACAGGACATATTGTCAAATATTGACGATGTATGCACAAGAACACATTGACCAGGTTTCATATTGAGAATACCAACATGAAGAAAAAGAACAGGCAGGAGCCGACGGGGAAACCTTAAGGCAATGCAAAATGCGAGCGAGAATATTATAAGCGCTTTTGGATGCTTAACCGGACACTATATGTTCACTTGATGAACCTTCAAGAAAGCGTTCATGAAAATTCCCATCGAAACAATGATTCCCGATGGAGTACCCGAGTGGAACGAGATACTTCCCAGAGACAAATCTAAGTTCTCCAAGATCTTAGAGAAGTCCGTAAGACGGTGCGAGAATTATGGCTACCGCCATATTCATCTACCAAAGACAAGTTCATCGAGATCCAAAGCACTGAGATGGAGACGATGGTGAAATATCGAAGAAACTCTTGAACTCCTTTATGATATTCGAGAAACGAGTCAAGAATCTGGAGGACAGACAAGTTCTTCCGGAGGAAAGAGCGTATAGATTTGAACGATGACCTATTTACACCAAAAAGGAAACCAACCGAAGTTATACGAAAGATGACAGATGAGGAAAAGCTCATTGCTCTAATCAAAGGAAAATCCATCAAAAATTAAAAAGATGGATATAGAAAAGATGAATCTTAAAGATCTACACGACTGGCGAATCCTTCGCGGATTGGGTATTGTAGATTTAAAGATGAACGCAGAGATGGATCGACTTTGGTTACCTATGACTCACAAGGTAGAGCAATTCCACCACCACCGCCACCATTAATCCTAACGTCGAAGAAAGTACGGGTTCGAATCATGGAGCTCGGGGCGAGAGGATGCCACATCTTTGGGGATTTCACGACCGGGAGTGATCCACTTTCGGGAAAGGAGGTCGAAACCCACTTGCGAACCGGACAACCTCTTTGGAAGGCCGAATGTTTATCGACGCGCCTTATGGAAGATCGCACCTCGACCCAATACATCCATATGGGTTGATGTTAAATCTGGATATCCCATTTTAAAAATAGAGAAGTTCTCATTGATGAATGGGCTTGACTATGAGAATTTCAAATAGAACCCTCGATCTTACAAATGATTCATTCATTTTACTCCTTGAAATGAATCTTGAAGGATCGGTGAAGATTGCTCGGGATATGACCGATGCTAGTACGAAAGGTTCGGTCATATCGGAATCACTTAAAGGAATTGTCGATGGTATGACAAAACTATTCAAAATCCAGTTCATCGGCACAGTTATTTCGAGGATTAGAGGATGAAAAAAGAAAGAGATATAAACAAGCCCTCTATAGCCTTGAGTTATATGATATTTGTCATATTGACGAATATATCAAGTTGTTCACCGAATACCGTGGAAATCCAAGATTGAAGAAAAGGAAGCCGCACAGACTATTCTTTGCCGAGGATTCCGAGTCCCCGGAGAGAAATGCTTATCGGGAATACAAGAATGGAGTCAAGTAGAAACCGTGGGGCCGAAAAAATGTCTTTCCTAAAGGCCAAGTTATCTCGAATGGTGCTACCAAGCGGCTCTGTGCAAGAATTACAAGAGATCAAGAGGAATTAACAAAGCGGTTCCTCCATGTTGTGTGGATAATGACATCCCAATAATTGTGGGAGGTCAACCAAGGCGACACAAAAGGAAGAAGGAGCGAAGTCATCCATACCGCCGAGGAAGCAAAGCGTTAAAAAGCGGTCTTCATGGAGACCCGAGATGGTTACGTCAAAATAAAAAGCCCGGTTATAAATCGGGGCAAAGACAAAACAAGCGGGGTAGAGCCTCATCATCGAGTTCTAATCAAGCAAGTACCGGCGAAATCCGGGGAGAAGAACTTTCGGGCGTGCTCACACCGAGCAAATGAAAGCTTCAAAGATCGTAATTCTTTGGACATGCGAGCAGAGAGGGCATATCTCAACGGATTGCCCAGGCAAATCAAAAACGAGGAGTCGAGACATTCGAGACCACACAAGAAATCGAGGAAGTCGTCTATTATCGGATCTTATACGGTGTATCAATTTGAGGATATACCCTCGGATGAGAGCATCTATGAAGAAGAGATCTATTCGACGATGGAAGTGACTCATTCGAGAATTAGAGTGAAGAAGAAATTCTTCAAGATACGACCCGGGGAGGATATGTCGGGGATTCCTCTCTCACACGACGGTTTCTCATAAAACTCTTATGAGAATGATGAAGGAAGATCCAAAGCTTCAAGTCTATGATGGATTTACAATCGGAGCTATGGAAAAAGCATTGGATAAGATTGGGTTTAAACAAAAACACCAAATTATTCACGGGTAACAACCGGAGAATTTGCCATTCCGTGGAGTTTACCGGAACCTGATCGAGATGCAGTTGGTCCCTATTTGAGAAATACAGGAGATCAAAATCAGAGTTAAAAGAGAAGTTGCAAATACACTCTCATGGATTCACATTGGAGCCATATGAGTCATTATTAAGGCAACATTCAAGGAAGGAATAGATTCGCCACTCAATCTTGCTATTTTTGACAAGCGAATCTCACTTCTCAAGGATTCATGCCTTGGAGCTGTTACAGGAAATTTGTATGCAGGAAAATTAGCATTTAATATTTATCCGAGAATTGCATACAATTTGGGAGATCGAGATTTTAATAGAGTCCTAACCCTTCATCAAGATTTAAAAAGAGTCGATTTGATGAAAGAAGGGAACATACCCTACTCGATCACATACAAGATTTCCTATGCTCTCTCGAATACCCATCATTCCGAAGTATTCTTGAGAAAGGAATTTATTGAAGTCCCAAGAATCTTTGAGGACTTTGCCAGGGTGGTTCTACCATAAATCATCGAATCTCCAACTATAAAAGAGATTGATATGATAATTCAGATCAACCATCTTCAACAAAAGTCGAAGTCTCGAGTTGAGCCCGAGAAGGATGTCTTTCCCGGGGCAGAGAATGGTGAGTAGCAACCGTTGGGAAGAAAGGAGACCAAATGCGATTGGCGCATCCCGATGTTTTTAAAACAAGCAGCAGAGAGCTGAAATGTCCCGAAGATGGCGAGAGGTTGAAGTAATATTCGACATCACTCAAAAGGATAATATTTTTCCTTGTGATGTTACTATTATCTCAACAACCTATAGTTGGAAGGTATCAAGGAAGCCTAAAGATAGGTGAAATTGAGCTAACTATCTCGGGAGTAGAAGGGAAAATCCCCGAGCAATTAATACTTGGGAATTGAATTTCTTGAGGATCATAAACCTTGGGAAAGACTACAAGAAGGAATGGAATTCACGATGGTGATAAAAGATACTGAATCGATGACCACTAGTCCATTCTCCATATAAATTTCTATCGGATGTTATATCTTGAATATAAGGCCGAGTATTTCGCCGCCTATATTGATTCAGTGCGGAATATGTCTTTAAAGCCGAATGTTTTTCTTAAAGAAATTGGAGAGGATTTACCAGCTATTGCAGGAAGAGATTTCTCTAAAAGGATTCTTATCCTTAACAGGGGACTTAAACAAGCAGAAATCATGATCGGAGGCGCGGGTGGTACCCCATGGTACAAAGTGAAGATGCCACCAATCTATTTCCATGATACAGGTGCAGATGTTTTGTTAGGAAACAATTTCCTACAAGCTTTCAAGCGATTCACACAGGAGAATGAGACAAGAAGACTTATTTTCACAACATTATGTGATCATAAGATCATTGTCCAGCGACTGCGGGAAGCATTTTACAGAAAAATGCCTATTATTTTTCGCAGCAAGCGTGGTGATGAAGCCAAACTTTGTAATCCAAAAATGGTGGATCGAAGGAAATTTGGTGAAGCTTTATTATCCTATAGACAATTCGGTTTTCGAAAGGATAAGAAACTTTGGGATAATAACTTGTATTCATTCGGAGTACAAGGAGAAGAACGAGTTACTCCAGAGGTTATTGCTGAATTGATGGTGAGCCTAATGGAGAATCCACATAGTGACGTAACCATTGAAGAACAAATATCACTCGAGGATATCAAGAAGAAGACCCAAAGGAATTATAATGAAAATCCTTTGGCATGGTGGGACAAGAATGAGCTCAAAGCATCCTTAAAGGTTAAACCCAGAAAGGAGTACGAGTTCGTAAGATTCAAACCAATCCTTATGAACCAGGAGGATCGTGAGGATATGCAGAAGATACTTAAGGAACATCTTGACCTTAAGTTAATTTCACCAGGAGTTTCTCCATACATTAGTCCAGGATTCTTAGTCAGAAACCATGGAGAAATCAAAAGAGGAAAGCCAAGACTTGTTATTAATTACAAGGGGATTAATAACATTTTCGAGTTTGACGGATACTATATCCCAAGTAGAGAACATCTGGTTAACTGCATCAAAGGTGCCAAGATATTCTCAAAGTTCGATTGCAAGTCTGGATTCTACCAGATTAAGATTGAGGAAGAAAGTAAGAAGTTTGCAGCTTTCTCTACACCACAGGGACACTATATTTGGAACGTGATGCCTATGGGATTGGCTAACGCACCCCAAGTATATCAAAGAAAAATGGATAATCTCTTCAAAGATTATTTTAGTTTCATGTTCGTATATATTGATGACATACTTATGGCATCAAAGAACATGAAGGAGCATCTCAAATATTTGGAGATATTTTCAGATGTTTGTCACAAAGAAGGATTAGTGCTTTCAGAAAAGAAGGCGGTGATCGCAACAAGACAATTGAATTCCTCGGAATTGAAATCGATGAATCTGGAATTATTATACGAATCATATTGTGGAAAAGATACGAGGATTTCGGATACACTGTTGAAAGACAAGAAGCGACTTGAGTTTTCTTGGAGTTGTTAATTTTCTTTGGGATGTTCATTAACAATCGGCATATTACAGAAGGTGTTTAGCCCATTGCTTCAAAAAGATGCACGATTTCAAATGGGAAGATGAACATTAAGAAGAAATTAAGCAACTTAAAGAAGTTTGTAAGAAGCTTCCAAAGCTTGCGATTCCCCAAGACGAGGACGAATCGGTTCTTTACACGATGCCGTGATGATTGGTGGCGGCGATTCTTACTAAGGTCACACCAAACGAGGAAGTGCCATCACGATATTGCATCGGTTTATTCACACCCGTGAAGCAAACATATGGCATATCAACGAGAAAGAATTCTTTGCGATCGAGAAGGCTTTTAAAAAATGGCCTCTATTTTTTGGCTAAAAGTTTACTTTAAAAATTGATAATTCAAGTGTCAAGGCTTTTTTGAAAACAAAATTGAATCAAAACCAGAAAAGGCTCGATTACTTAGATGGCAAGCTGAATGTCAATATTATGATTATGATATTGTCATTATAAAATCTCATGAAAATATTCTTGCGATTTCTTGACACGAGATGGAAGGACGCGCGTTCTTTGAGTCCTTAAACGAGTAAGACATCTCGGGAAAACCTGGAGAGTCTAGAACGAGATTTTGGGACGTTATATCTCAATGCGAGAAGTTGTTGGGCGACTTCAACAGTGACCAAAATCCATTTCTAGTCAAATACGAGCATGTCGGTTCGCTCAAGGACAATTGTTCTTAGCGGCTGCAAGGCCTCTCTTCCAGGCCGCATCTCCTACGGTGCAAAAAGGGGCCGAGATAGTACGGGCTCTAACCCGGAGGTTATGGATTCAAGTAACATAATCACAAGTGTTGCGGTGATGCATCCCCCGAAGGTGTACAAATCGAACGAATGTTGAAGCTCCTGTCACAACCCGAGTCTTCAAGTCAACCCAAGACCTCGGGGTAAAAGAGGGAGAGTTGAATCTTAGGCCACGAGAAGGTAAATCTAAGGTTCAAATGACGAGATTAAGATTTCTCCTATGCGGTATATCGGCGGCAATGGGAGAAACTAGTTACAAGACAAGGTATTAACCCGGAAAAAGCAGTGGTTGATATCTCGGGCAAGTATCCCGAGTTTGGATGAAACCAGGAAGTCATCCAAATGAAGTACATGAATGGTATACTTTTGGAGCTTTAGCTTCAATTTATACCATGTCACGAGATTCCCGTAAATTTCAAAATTACCTAAATGGATTGGGGAAGCGATTTACGAGACTTGGGCCAATAATCCACACTTGGCCGAGAGGAGATATTTTGGAACTGTATTTTATCGGTGCACTCTGAACCAAGAAAGGCTTTAATGAAGCTTTTCATTTCATCAAGCTAAGAAGACCGGATGGAAATGCTTTAAAATACATTAAGCGGCTTCACCTAGGAAGAAGTACCAATGTTAGTAGGAGCAATTTAAAGATAAAGCTTCTACACGACGAGCATGGGGTCTTTGGGTTTGTCTAACAGAAATGGACAAAGTCAAATATCCGTTTAAGTTTTTCCAGAATTTAGCAAACGAATCTTTCTTACTGAATTCAATGACTGGATCAACAACAGGATTTGCAGAGGAGCTTTTCGAGACGAAGAGAAGAATTCTCTGGGAGAACAAGATTCCGACAAGCAAGAAACTTATCGGAAATTCTGTAACATGGCGCATGTTGGCCGTTGGATCGACCGGATCTATCAAGCATGCCCCGAACAGATGGAACCTGAGTTTGGGAAAGGGTTCTGACCCAAACCCGACCGACAAGATCATGCAACTGGAAAGGATAAGGGCCCAGCTCACAAGACGCGTTATCCTCGGGGACCACGTAAACAAAATTTTTAAAAGATTTCTCGACAAACATCACATGGGCTGAGTCGCGCGGGAGAAAAAGAAAACCGCTGGCGAGGCAATAATGTGTTTTAGTTTTAAGTTTTATGTATTTACGAGTGAAAGCCTCATCTATGAGAGGCCAAACCAGTATTCTCCTCCCAAAAGGAGATTACTAATGTAATAAATATTTCAATAAGTTCTTAATAAAAAGGGGCTTTTTGCTTCAACATGTCTTCATAATGTTCCATTAATTCATCCCGTTTAAGAATTACTTATACGTCTGGAGTAGGAAATGAACCAAGGTCATGTTGAATCATTTGAAGGAGTCGGATAACTTGCAGATCATCTTCCCGAGGGTGAGGTTGAACATTGAGAAGCTGTTTGTCAAAAGATCTGGGGGCATTAATTTTCCGACCGGTGGTGTTGCGAGCCATTTAACCCTGTCTTCTTGTTTTTAGGTCAAAGAAGGTATGAATTTTAAGAGATTTATTAATTTTACGGAAGCATGTTGGGCCCGATATGGTCGTGATGGACTATATCTGTTTTTATCAAAACCTTAGTCCGAAATCGAATTTATTTAGAATTATGAAGTATTCTGATATGTCCTATCAAGTTTATAGGCTGGAAATCTGACATGATCCAATTAAAACCTCTGAATAGAGACTGGATCTAAGTAGGTGTAACAATGCCACGAACGGAATATGTTTCAGAAAATGTAAATCTTCATAATCTATGAAATTTGAGTTTATTGAAAATAGCTATGGTATGAAAGGATTGAAATTGCTAATTCTCGAAAGTTATAGGCTATAATTGCTACCTTTGGAAAGATAATGGACCAAAACTGATATTTGGCTATAAGGGCAATATTGTCCAGGGCATAAATTGCAACTTTAATAGTTAAAGGGCAAAAATGCAAAACGGCCTAAATTATAGGGCATATTTTGCTATTAAGCCTAAATATTTTACATGGAGACTGTGTTCAAAAGAATAAATTTTGGTTTAGTCTAGCTAGTCAGAATAATTAAGAATTTGACAGTTGACATGAATGGTCTTCGCCTTGGTCTTGGTCTAACACTGACTGTTTCCAAACATGCATAATGGCCCATATTAATGATTAGAACGCACACCTTCATTGACTGAACAATAAGTGGACGTTTTGTTTGTATTCTCAAAAATCAAAAGTTGTACTCCACTAACTTTGTCTTAAATTTTTATTTATTTCGAAATATAACTTTACTTTTTAAAATAATATTTGGGATAATTAGAAACATCTCCTAAGGTTTGGGCTAATTACAAAAAATTCAAAAATGTTTCAAAATTACAAAAGATTCACTCAAGCCTGATTATGTCTTAAATCTAATGGGTAACTATAATATTTTTATAAATATTAGGAGGATTTTTAAATTTTTTTTTTATGAAGCGGAAAAATGCAAGACGAAATCAAACCTCGATGTTTTCTTTTTTTTTTTAGCAATTATCAAAAACCTCTGACCTTTTTGTAATTAGACCGAATTTGTTTTTTAATTATCCCAAATATTTTAACTGAATAATGACATATATACAATAAAATATGTATATATATACATATATATAGTTGGGGGATGACATTTAATATTTAGATATATAATTTGATATATATTTTGATTTAATATTAATTTTTCAATGGGCTACTAATGGAATAACCGTTCCAAAGAAGTCTGGGACAGGTCTATAGACCGATTTCTCCCGCGGCCCACGAGGCCCACTACTCATGTATAAAAAGGTCCATCTCCTTCATTTGTAAGTCAATTAACTCATAATTATTCCTACGAATTTAATTCAATATTTGATTACTGTTTATTTTTTCTGGCTCATCATGTTGACTTGAGCGTCGGATGAGTCTCCCTGGTCAACCCCTAGGGACCCCCTAACATTTGCTTGTGTGAAGGCAAGTTCTCAATCGAAGAATTTCCAGCTCCCGAAGAAGAAGACTTGAAGACTTCTCCCTTGGGAAGAATAACTTATTCAGAAATCCTAACTTGAAGTGATTTGCCCTAAAAAGCGCATCATTATGGCGATGTCTATGGGAACTGCCAAACCACATGAAGATGCAAACTCGTTCTCGAGCGCATGGAGCCGAATCCCAAGCTGCAGACCTTAGGACAAGAGACCAACAAGAAAAACAACCACCTGGAAGACAAGTGTCCAACCCTCCTCCTCTAGGAGGAGTGTCGTCCCCGCCGCAAGGAAGAGAGGTCCTGCCCCCTAAAGAAGCTTGTTAGGAAATTTATTGTTTAGATTTTGATGAATGCCATGTAAAACTTAGAATAGGAAGTTGGCACCCCATTTTCTTTGTAAACCGCATTGTAATAAATAGGGGCTTTGGTCAAGGTGAGTTAAGTCGGCTATGCCCAAACATGCAAGAAGACAACTGGAGACTAGAAGGAAGACTTCGCTGCAAGACAGCTGAGTATGGCATAGAAGAGGAGACGGGAACTCTACTGAAGAAGCAGCTGAGATACAACTGAGTGGAGTGTCAGTCAAGTCAACTCAGGAAAAGCCAAGTCTCAAGTTGAAGTGACGGAAGAGTCATCCAATGATTGAAGGCGACTCTAACTCACCAGGGGAAAGCAAAGAAATGCGATCAGTCGAGATAATCGAAAAAGATCCGTTGCCGTAAATCAAGAGAATTACCTAAACAAGTAATATCTCCATACTACCTTTCTCGAAGTGCTCGGTCCCGAGAAGTGTGCAAAAGGAATAAACCAATGGGAAGCACTACACCGTGTCAGAACTCTGAAAAAGGTGAAGAACAATTCATACGAGGAAATGGCAATTCCTAGGACTGCAACAAGACAAGACAACGACTGCAAGTGACTTTCAAAAATTAAGCCTATCTCTTCAACGGGCAGATTTTTGAAAGATCACTATAAAAGGCTGAGGAGTTTATTTGAGAAGAAGTGACCAAGCAGACCAGAACCACAAACGTTCAAGCAATTATTAGAAAATCTGAAATATTCTCAATCCTCAAGCCTACACTACGAAGAACATCAATCCAACACTCACCCGTGAAGGAAAGATAACTTCAATCGGTTGAAGAAGAGGAAAATCTTGAAAAATCAAGGGGTCTACATTCCTCGAAGGATTGTAGGAAGGTTCAAGGTCGAACCAAGTCTTTAGCTTTTGGAGGGCTTCGTGATCAAATCCATAGAGCTTGAGCAAGTGGGCTGTAGTAGCAAAGCGCCTGTGAAGAAGGTGAGTCGCACGAGAAGCCGGTGAGTGATCAAGGCGTCTCGATCGAGTCCCAAAGGATCAAGTCACCAGTGTGATCAAGACTTGTGTCTGGGACTGTTACCACTTTGTATATTGATCAATACCTAGTGGATTCCTCCGGGGAGTTGGAGAAGAGAGGAGTAGAATAATTACCCCATCTTGAACCTCTATAAAAATCTTATTGTGTCATTTACATTTCAAAGACTTTAATTCCTGCATCTTAATTGTTTAAATCTGTGATAAATTTGCTATCCACTTGATAATTTCTAAGTACTAAACCAAGCACTAAATCCTTGCTTAACCAAACTTAAGGGTGTTAAGTCTTCCATGAAAACAAACCACGTTGAGTTAATTTAGACTTAACAATGAGTTATTCCATCAACACTCGATTGAGTCCATTGAGAGACTAACTCTCTTGATTAACTAAATTAGTCATTGTCCACCTAGACACAAATGTAGTATCAACTCGAATATTTAAAAGTACTAAATCGAAAATTTGGTAAGGTTTATTCAACCCCCTTCTAAACCTTACACTTACACCCCCTTGGCACCTACAAGTGGTATCGGAGCGGTTGGTTCATTGAGCCTTCCGCCCAGTTCTTGAACTAGATCTCCAAACTTTTCAAAGTTTACTTTAGTACTTAAACTTTCAAAACTCTTTTTATCATTAAAATTTATTATCATGGAAGCAAATTTGACACGCATCCCTATGTTCACAATTGAAGAATTTGATGATTGGAAAATTCGTATGCGAGCTCATCTATCGAATTACATGATGAGATGTGGATAGTGATAGAGGATGGGCCATTGCAAATCTTAAAGGTGAACACAAACGTGTAAGAAGAGCTGCGGTGAAGGAGAAGAGGATGTTGTCCCTAGACCCGACTATGGTTGAAAAACCAAGAACCGAATGGACAAATGATGACGAAAAAGATACAACCTGGACAATGTAGCCAAGGACATCCTTTACAAAACCTTGGACAAATCCATGTTCAATAAAGTCAAATCATGCAAAACGGCTAAAGAAATCAGGACAAGCTAACATTGATTTGTGAAGGCTCGGAAGCAAATCAAAGAAAACAAATTATCGGTGGCCGTCTGAAATTTGAGAACTTCAAAATGATCTCGGGAAAAACCTGGATCAAGCTGGATGCTCGGTTCACGAAATCACCAACGACTATCCGCACTCGGAAAGGAATATACACGAGAAAAATGTGTATGAAGATCTTAAAAAGTCTCCCAACTGAATGGGAAATGAAGGTCATGGCACTAAGACATTCCATGGACCTATCGAAGACCTCCAACCATGAACTATTCTCGGATCTCAAAGCCTACGAGTTTGAGTGAGAAGAAAGGACCGAGGAAGAGACAATTTTGTACCCAAAATAGTCATCTAATTGTTAAGGATGGAAAGAGAGTCGAGGTCAAAGAAGTCATTGATCCGGAAGAAATAGCCCCGATGGTTAAAAGGTTCAACAAGTTCTTCAATAAGAACTACAAGAGAGGCAAGGGCGAATCTTCCAGGAAGACACTCAACTCCCTCCAAGTCAAGGAAGATAGGCCAACCAAGAGAATAGATCATCAAAAAGTCAATATCAAAGGGTGACAATCCAAGAATGGAAAGAGTCGATCAAAAGGTTGAATATCTATCTTTGGGCCAGAGACAACCAGGTCACTATGCCATTGACAGCCCATATCCTGTAGTCAACAAATACAGGAATGAAGAAGAAAGAAAGGTCTTGAGAGAAAGAAGACAAGAAAAGAAAAAGGCAATGTTGGCTCTGAGATCTGCTGAAAAGCTTGACCAAGTCAAGAGAGACAAATGATTGAAGCGATGAAGCCGACTACTCAAGTGACTCAAGAAGAAGCCCCGATCCGTTTAATGGCCAAGGAACAAGATCAACCTGACCAAGAAGATGAGGTACACTCTAACTCATCAAACTCGGATTCTAGTGATAGTGAGTATGACACACACACACTTCATCACCCACTGATCTTTATGATTCATTAGGCAAAATGATGAAAGACTTTGAACACATTAAATCCTCACACACACTACTAAATGAGGAAAACAGCCTACTCAAAAGCCAAAACTCACAGCTGACTAAGGAGTTGAGTACTCTAAGTCAAATAGCTGATGAAAATGAAAGTTTAAAGGCTGAAAATGCTAAGCTAACAACAGAAATAGTTGCCATAGAAAAGAGGGAGAATGACCTCAAAAATGTGATTGCATCATTCACTAAGGCATCTAAATCATTGGATGATCTTATTATGAGTCAAAGAGAATGTGGAGACAAGACATGCTTAGGATTTAATTCCTCCGTGCTATGTCAAACTCCAAAAGTGATTTTGGAAAAAGGATCTTCAAGCAATGAAGAGTCTAAAAAATCCAAAACTCTAAATGTTACACACACACTTACTCCAAAGCACAATTACAAGCAAATTGGCCTTGGTTATAAAGGAAAAGGAAAACAAATGACCCGATTGAGTGCGGCTGAAAGGGCGATTGAGAAGAGATTCATCGAGTTCCTCAAAAACTCCAAACAAAAATACTCTGTAAAGAAGAAGCGAGCTACCAAAAACCCCAGAAAATCTATAAAAGAAATACATATGATGGGAATGGTAGAAAATATCCAAGCCAAGTGATTGGAATGATGTGAACTATCGGCATAGACTTATGGAATATAAGCCCAAATGGCAAAGGCCTAGAACTCAAAGAAAGGCCATTCCAAAAGTATAAGAGCTTTCATCAAAGACAAATATGCACCTAAGCACTACACTCGAGAGACACCACAATTACCCAAAGAAGGCGATTGCTAAAACTTATACACACAGACATACGAGACAAAAGAGACAATTTGTATGAACCTAAAATCCCCAAGCAATTTGCTAAGATTAATTATGATTATGGCACTGATAGATGGCAACCCCTTAGAGTCAAATCATTTGGCTATAAGTTTGTCAAAATTCAAGGAAGTTAAAGGAGCAAAAGTCATATTTGGAGGAAATGAAGCTCCAGGTGAAATTAGAGGCATTGGATCCATCAAGAGGAACGGATTAGAAATCACAGATGTTGCATATGTCGAAGGACTCAACTTCAACTTACTAAGCATCAGCCAACTCTGTGACAAGGGTTATAATGTTGGATTTAACATGGGTATATGCCAAATCAAGGATACTGAAACGAATGAAGTTGTGTTGCAAGGATGCAGACAAAAGAACATGTATGTAGTAGATTGGTCAACCGCTACACACATCACCTGTCTATTAGCAAAGAGCACAGCTGAATCAAGTTGGTTGTGGCACAAAAAGCTGAGTCACCTAAATTTCAAAACGATTAACAAGCTTGCACGAAGTAATCTTGTGGAAGGACTTCCAGACTCAGTATACAAGAAGGAGAGTATATGTGATGCATGTCAGAAAGGAAAACAAATCAAATCTTCATTCAAAGAAAAGACATGCCCATCTTCAACAAGAGTATTGCATCTGCTACATATGGATCTATTTGGTCCAGTGGAACCAGCTAGCATAAGTGGAAAGAAATACACCTTGGTGGTAGTAGATGACTACTCAAGATATACATGGACAATATTCATGTGTAAGAAGAAAGAAACTCTACAGAAACTACCACAGCTGATGAAGAGGATTCAAAATGAGAAGAGTCAAACCATTATCAAAATAAGATCAGACAGAGGAACTGAGTCAATGGAATAATAACTCGATTTGTATTGAAAATGGTATTGGTCATGAACTATCGCCAGCAAGGACTCCACAATGAGAATGGAGTTGCGAAAGAAGAACAGAACTCTCAAAGAAGCGGCAAAGACCATGTTAGGCTGAAGCAGGGGTTACCAAAAAGATTTTGGGGTGAAGCAATAAACACAGCTTGCTACACTCAAAACAGATGCATGATAAATAGGCAGATGACAAAGACTCCCTATGAGATTTGGACTGGAAGAAAACCAAATGTTGCATATTTTAGAATATTTGGATGTAAATGCTTCATCCACAACAATGGCAAGGACAATCTAAAGGCTTTCGATGCTAAAGTCGATGAAGGTATCTTCTTGGGATACTCAAATGAAAAGCAAAGCCTCTGATACTCAACAAAAGGACTATGGTTGCGGAAGAATCCATTCATGTGGTATTCGATGAGCCAAATGTAAATGGAGAAGACATTGAAGAGTCGGTGATAAGTTTGAATCATCCAACCATACGAAAGAGTCCCTATCTTTGAAGTGAAGCCGGAATTATAAATTGAGAAGAAGATGAGATAGTGAATCTCAAAAACAATTGGAACATTTGCGGCTAAGTGATTACGAGAGAGCGATCACAAAGAACACACCGCAAGACGATCGAATCCACTAACTTACTCCAACCTGATGTAAGATGGTGAGAGACCATCCACCGAACTTGTCATTGGAGATATAAGAGAAGGTGTCAAAACAAGATCCGAACTCAACAAGAAGCTATGTTCACATGCATTAACTCGCAAATAGAGCCTAAAGATGTGTTACAAGCATTGGATGACACACATTGGATTCAAGCTATGCAAGAAGAGTCAATCGGTTTGAAAGAAATAAAGTATGAGAATTAGTTCAAAGACCCACACATCAAAACGTTATTGGTACTAAATGGGTGTTGAAACAAGATGAACGAGGAAGGTTACGTGGTAAGAAACAAAGCAAGACTAGTAGCCAAAGGATATTGCCAAGAAGAAGGAATAGATTTTGATGAAACATTTGCTCCTGTAGCAAGATTGGAAGCAATAAGGATGTTTCTTGCCTATGCGACTCACAAGAATTTCATTGTATATCGATGGATGTAAAAAGTGCATTCCTAAATGGTCTATTGGAAGAAGAAGTGTATATTGAACAACCTCCGAGGATTTGAGCGAGAAAACTCTTGGAGATAAGGTATACAAACTCAAGAAAGCCTGTATGGACTCAAACAGGCACCCGAGAGCATGGTATGATACCTTGTCACAATTCCTAACGAAAATGGATTCACAAAAGGAAAAGTAGATAGAACACTTTTTCAGAATTCAAGACAAAAAGAGTATCTTGCTTGTTCAAATATATGTGGATGACATCATTTTTGGATCCACAAACAAAGAGTCATGTGAAAAATTTTCAAACCTCATGCAAAGTAAATTTGAAATGAGCATGATGGGAGAGTCGACATTCTTCCTTGGACTCCAAGTGAAACAACTGAAGGATGGAACGTTTATAAGTCAAACAAAATACACCAGAGATTTAATGAAGAAATTTGGTATGGAGGAGAAGTTTTACGTGAAAATACCAATGAATACATCGATCAAAATGGACATGGATGCGGATGGCAAGCACAGTAGATCAAACAAGATCTGAGCACTTATTGGATCATTGCTCTATCTTACAAAGAAAGCGGGCCGACATCACCTTTCTTTGTAGGTGTATGTGCAAGATTTCAATCTGCTCCAAAAGAAAGCCATATGACAAAGAAGAAATCTTGAGATACTTGAAAGGAAGCGAAGAAGTTGGCTTATGGTATCCAAAGGAAGGTGGATTCAAGCTAATTGGCTATTCGGACTCGACTATCTTTGGATGCGAGTTGACAGAAAAGCACCTCGAGGCACATGTCAAATGCTAGGAAATAGGTTGATTTCCTGGTTTAGCAAGAAACAAAATTCAATAGCCACCTCTACAAATGAAGCGAGAATACATAGGCTGCGGCAAAAGTTGTCAAGTCCTATGGATGAGTCGGTGAGAGACTATGAAGTTGAAGAAAAAGAGATTCCAATCATGTGTGATAACACAAGTGCAATTGCAATCACTCAAAATCCTGTGTTGCACTCAAGAACAAAGCATATCGATGTCAGATATCACTTCATAAGAGATCATGTTGAAAAGAAGAACATCGTCGTGGAATATATCTCAACTGATAAACAATTGGCTGACATCTTCACAAAACCATTATGTGAGTCAAGATTTGAAGAACTCAAGCATGAGTTGGGGTTAATTGAGCTGAGTTAACATTGAGAAGACTCAAAGAAAAGAAATGGAACACAAAAAAAAGGGAAAAGAGCTGAACTCACAAATCAACTAAGTAAATCAACTGTATTGGAAAGACAGCTATACCAAGTCAGCTGTTAGCTGAGTCACTAAGAGAACTGTGAGAAGATGAGTTAAATCAGCTAAGGGATAAGCTGAGTCACTTATGAGCAAAGTGACAAAAACGCGTCGTTTTTACTAAGCGGGAATGCTTTTAAGAATGACGCCTTGATAATGATGATGTGTCTGACATAAAAAGCCGCACACCAAGCTTATGATTGGATATAAATGCTGCCACATTAAATACGAGACATTAAATGCTAAATCGGCGTGCAAAATCTAAGCCATTGATTTCGATCACATTTCAAAAACCACCCGCACGTCCTTTCATAAACCATACTTAAACCATTTTCGTCCGTTTCTCTCGACACTACCAAAACTGTTCATTTCTCTCTCTCGAAAGCAAAGACAAAAATTCTCTCAAAACCCTATCTATCTTCAAATCAATCTCTAAATTTTCTTGATAAAATCCGAAAAATGGCACCAACCTATGATTTTGTCAAGTTAGGAAAGCAAATCCACACCGGTCTCTTTGTGGATTTCGACGGCATGGTGAAACAGGGTCCAATGACGCCCTCATAAAGAAAATAGCTGAAAAACTCCAAACGACCAGCCGAAATCGTTTCGACGATGGAATATTCAATGACCTATGTGGAGGAGGTCGCACGATTCTATGTGAACGCCGAGATTCACGATGAAGGAATAAAGTCATCATTCACGGAAAGGAGTTCACCATCTCTCGCCAAGGATTTGGTGAACACTGCTCACTACCAACGGAAGGTGCATCGAAATTAACGAAGGCGATGTAAACTTGGCTGCCGCTTGGAAGGAAATAGCCAAGCCCGACTACGCCGATAAAATAGTTTACACAACAAACAAGAGGTCACAAGGAGGACTATCACAAGTCATTGACACGATTGCCAAAAGTATTGACATCAAATTTGCGGCTTTGACCAACTGTCAAAAGCAAAATTGATCGTGATGGCGGCGATCATTGAAGAAAGGAAAATAAACTGGCTGAGTTTGTCTCAAAGCAGACTATGCCGAATGTAGGGAACAAATCCTTCAAGGAAGATGGCACATTTGGAGGATCCCTAGGATATGGCCGATGATTGGCGGATGATGGAGTGAAAGGAGTCCCTCTTAGACATGGAAAGGCGTTCCATGTAAACAAAAGAATGTTCGAGATCAAACCTCTCGGCGCACGAGAAGAGCCTACGCCAAGAGAGGCGACACGAGTGAGGGGGAATCGGTGACCCTGAAGATACAAATTGTTTCCTCTCCACCAAAGAAGAAAGCGCCCCTGCGGTGCGAAGAAGACTGTTGCTCCTGCAGACAAAGAAAGTCAAACTGCTCCTCACCCCCTGCGCAGTAGAGTCACCCCCCGCAGCCGTGTCTCCCCGCCCCAAAGCAGCGGTCGAGAAGGACTCTCAACTACCTTCTCCGATCGTCAAAAAGAGGAGATCGACAAGCCAAGACGACCAGCTCCTCGAGGAAAAAACACCAGCACGGCCCCCGCCGCCCAAGACTCGAAGAAATCGTCTCTGAACCAGAAATCCCTGGTACAAACTAGGAGACGAAGAAGAATCATCAAGCACTCGAGCTTGAGAAACCGGCTGAGTCAGCCACTCAGCTGGAGCAGATACCGGAGACTGCTGGAGAAGTAGAGTCTCCAGATACTATAGATGAAACAGCTAAGTCTGCTGAAGGCGATCAGCAGAGGCAAACTGAAGAAATAGCTGTAGTCCGCGCAGCCGAGACACAAGAAGAAGCTGATAGAGCTGACAGTGATGTGATGATCCTATCCCCACTTTACCCAGACATCCAAAATCGTCTGCGAGAGTGGAGGAAGTGGAAATTGAGTCGATCAAGGGAACAGTTCCAACGGCCTGAATTTATAGAAGAAGAAGAGGAACTGCTGAACTTCCTTGGAGTGACCACTGTGGTCCAAGCACTGGATGAAGAAAACTGCACGATATCTTGCAGATCTTCAAGGACAAGGAGAAGGAAAGACAGGCAGAGGAAGCTGAGGCACGTGAGAAGGCCAGCATCTGCCCTATCACCGGCACCACAGAACACACACATCATCTCCTTGATGTCTTATCTGACAGTGATGAGGATCCAGACTCTGCTGCTGCCACAGAAGAGGTGCAAATGCAGCGAGCAATGCATGAATCCAGAATTCTTCATGAGAAGAGCATGATGGAGGGACCAGGAGAGTCCTCCAAATCACACCGAAATTGATCCAATGGGAGTGGTTGACAAATCGCCATCAAGTTGTTTTGCCACCACTTCCCACTCACTCGGAAGAAGCAAGTAAAGAACTGGCGATGAAAACCGGATTAGTGGGGACCCCAGTTGAGCCAAACCCTAATGAAGGTGTCTTACCACCGCCCCAACGGTGAACACTCGGTAAAACAGGGAGTTTGGAGACGAGTGACCCCATTCCAAGTCACTCGGCCCGTGCGCCCGGTGAGGGGGAAACTCCTCCACCGGCAAGGTCGGAGAATCTGCCGCAGATGACTCCACAACGAATCCGGAAGTGAAGTGGAGAAAGTACAAACACAAAACGAACAGAAGTTGCCATCAATGAAGCTCGGATAGTTGAGACTGTCTCGGTGAGGTGCCAACCGCTCCGAAGGCTAATGGCTAATGACGCCGCGATGCGAATCGAGGCACGAGGAAGGTACAACCCCGGGAGTTAACACTGCAGGCGATGAAAGTGCAATCCATGGGGTTGAGACTCCAATGGATGCCACCACGAAAGACCCTAAGACAGTGACATCGTCGAAAGGGAGGTCCAAGGCCTCATTGCGATCGAGGGGAGGCGTAGGAGGTAATGAAGGCCCACGGGAGGTTGAGACTTCCCCTCGGGTAAAGAAGTCAAGTAGAGAACATCCCTCCCGCTATCATTGATCCATCCGAAAAGGAGATAAGCGCTTCATGATTCCCAGGATAATCTGATGTAACCTTTTTGGGATCGAGGAAGGTGACGAAGAAGGCGAGTCATCCCCGTGACGATCCAAAAGACTCACCGCAGATGTTCCCGGCCGACGAGCAAGTCGATCTCAAGACTACTCGTCAAACCTTTAATTTTGATGATGAGCCACCAATGGAAATCTCATCATCGTCCGATGACGCTCGATAAGGCCGAGGACCATCCACTCAATTGGAGAAACCAGTGAGACCAACGAAGCTGTTGAGACAGGCGAGGCTCAATAAAGTCGGGTCCACTTCACAACAGACCCAGTGAAACAGTCCACTGCGCAGGCTCCCAAGCCGCAGCAGTTCGACTCAAAAAGGAACTTCACGCGCCCTCTCATCATTGAACAAATCCTGTTGGCGGTGATGATTCCTTTGTAGAATCATTTCCTTTCTCCTTAGAGGTACCCGACCTCCATGAAGAGTCGAGAACGAGCTCGCACGCTTCCACGACCAGCTCCTGTCATTTCGTCAGGTACCATTGTTCCACTGATTATGACTTTGACGCCATGGCCATCACCGCAACGGAAGAATCAACTGAAGTTCGCGAAGTGTTCAAGGCATTATTTACGAGATTGAACGGATGGAGAGGCACCAGCCTCTATAGACATGCGACCGACAACAGAGATGCCAACCTTTACTGCTGACTTGAGAGGCATAACAATCGAATCGGGGAATGGTGGCAACAACAACAAACAATGCGTGTGGAACAAGTTAGATACTTCAGGACATTGTTCAACAAGTGCTGGTGTGGAGAGTGAGAATCTTGATGCAAAAACGAAATTGAGAGAACACATTGAGCACATGCATGAAGCTCACACTTTGCCGAGATAAAGGCTGCTGCGTGAGCAAAATAAGAGTGATCTCTAGCGTCTGGAAGAAAATATGGACAGAAAATTCAGCCTTCTCATGGCCGAAATGAAGCTAATTTCAAAGAGTCCAACGCTACTCGCTGCGAATTTCGTGCCGCATACTCCACAAACGGACTCGAGACGAACTCCACTATCGCCAGAGCTCGATTTCTGCTTGCGATCTGTTTCGGCGTTCCTCTCTCCTTTGATGATGCCAAAAAGGGAAATAGGAATACCTTAAAGCACAAAAGAGATCTGGTGAAAAAAGAGGATGCACATGCGAAGGAAAGTCACCGAGGAAGTGTTGAAACAAAAGAAAGGAAAGTCCGTTGAGGGGGAAGGATCGAAAGATGTGACCTTGATGATTGCACAAACCCCCAACAAGGTATTGTCACAATGATATTATCGGCAAACTCCAGTGATCGCCACTCCAACACTCTGCTATATCTATGGATGAAAAGAGAAAAACAATTGAAGCGAGGGATGGAGGAAGTGGAAGGAAGAATGGATGCCCGAGTTATGAACATCTTGAAACAACATGGAGGCATTCCAATGTAGACAGAGACACTTATGCCATCTCGGATGTCGGGACAGAGCCACGATCGCTTGATGAATTTAAAACGCCGCATCCGAAGGATACTTTGCAAATATGTCTATGGCTCAAGCTTGGGACTTGTCTTTGGGAAAAGGGTCTCACGTTATGTGAAGAAGGCGACGACAAACGGACTACCGGATCACTCTGCTGGTCACTCCTGGTCACTCACCGAAAAAGAAGAAGACCCCAAGACAATACACGCCCGGGGTAGAGAAGAAGCGGTGGTGAAGGAAGAGGTTTCGGACTGGCCTCGCCCAAAAACATTGAATACGTAGATCCGTGGTAAGAAAGGAGGGGATCTCTTGGGCCGGGTCTTGACCAAGTAGCAAATTTGCAAGTGGCTAAAAGTAATGCTTGAGTATGCGAAAAGAATAGAAGAAGAAAACAAGAGACAAACTCAGCTATGGGAGGAAAGACAAGAGAGATTAAGAAGAGACGAAGGCGCCAGGAAGGCATATGAAAAGAAGAAAAAGCGGCAATTCGGCGAGAAAAAGAAGAAGAAGCAGAAGATCTTGAACAAGATGAAAGAAGAGACAATGAAGGAGATGAAGTGTTCTTGTCCACCCCTTCATGTATTTTATTATGTAAATACATACTATGTAAGTCTTTTGTAATAAAGCTATAAATTCTTCATTTTTTTGTATAGACAAATGGTTGCTCGATACACCTTGTAAACAACAGTGTAAAAGAACAAGAATGTTATGATCAATAAATGGATTGATTCTACGCATACATTCTATGTGAATACACCATCCGTATGTATCTTTGCTATTTGCATTTTTGAATGATTTAAGTTTTGGCATCATCAAAAAGGGGGAAATTGTTAGGAAATTTATTGTTTAGATTTTGATGAATGCCATGTAAAACTTAGAATAGGAAGTTGGCACCCCATTTTCTCGTAAACTGCATTGTAATAAATAGGGTTGGTCAAGCCGAGTTAAGTCGGCTATGCCCAAACATGCAAGAAGACAATGGAGACTAGAAGGAAGACTTCACTGCAAGACAGCCGAGTATGGCATAGAAGAGGAGACGGAACTCTCTCAAGAAGCGGTGAGATACGGTGAGTGGAGTGTCGGTCAAGTCAACTCGGGAAAAGCCAAGTCTCAAGTTGAAGTGACAAGAGTCATCCAATGATTGGAAGTCGACTCTAACTCACCAGGGAAAGCAAAGAAATGCGATCAAGTCGAGATAATCAAAAGATCCGTTGCACATAAATTAAGAGAATTACCTAAACAAGTAATATCTCCATACTACCTTTCTCGAAGTGCTCGAGTCCCGAGCGTGCAAAAGGAATAAACCAATGGGAAGCACTACACCGTGTCGAACTACGAAAAAGGTGAAGAACAATTCATACGAGGAAATGGCAATTCCAAGGAGGATCGCAACAAGACAAGCCAACGATCTATAAGTGACTTTCAAAAAATTAAGCCTATCTCTTCAACGGGCGAGATTTTTGAAAGATCACTATAAAAGGCTGAGGAGTTTATTTGAGAAAAAAAGTGACCAAGCAGACCAGAACCACAAACGTTCAAGCAATTATTAGAAAATCTGAAATATTCTCAATCCTCAAGCCTACACTACGAAGAACATCAATCCAACACTCACTGTGAAGGAAAGATAACTTCAATCGGTTGAAGAGGAAAATACTGAAAAATCAAGGGGTCTACATTCCTCGAAGGATTGTAGGAAGGTTCAAGGTCGAACCAAGTCTTTAGCTTTTGGAGGGCTTCGTGATCAAATCCAAAGAGCTTGAGCAAGTGGGCTGTAGTAGCAAAGCGCAAAATGCCACCAGAAGAAAGCGAGTCGCACGAGAAGCCGGTGAGTGATCAAGGCGTCTCAGGATCGAGTCCCAAAGGATCAAGTCACCGTGTGTGATCAAGACTTGTATCCGGACTTACCACTTTGTATCTTGATCAATACCTAGTGGATTCCTCCGGAGTTGGAGAAGAGAGGAGTAGAAGAATTACCCCATCTTCGAACCTCTATAAAAATCTTATTGTGTCATTTACATTTCAAAGACTTTAATTCCTGCGCATCTTAATTGTTTAAATCTGTGATAAATTTGCTATCCACTTGATAATTTCTAAGTACTAAACCAAGCACTAAATCCTTGCTTAACCAAACTTAAGGGTGTTAAGTCTTCCACGAAAACAAACCATAGTTGAGTTAATTTAGACTTAACAAATTGAGTTATTCCATCAACAACTCGGTTGAGTCCGTTGAGAGACTAACTCTCTTGATTAACTAAATTAGTCTGTCCACCTAGACACAGGTGTGTAGTATCAACTCTGAATATTTAAAAGGACTAAATCAAAAATTTGGTAAGGTTTATTCAACCCCCCTTCTAAACCTTACACTTACACCCCTTGGGACCTACAAAGCTCACCTGCCCCGGGACCCGAAATGCTTTGAGGAATCACGTTACAGTCGGAACCACGGGAGACCGCCCCGGGCTCTGCCCGCCACCAAAGACCCTGATTGGGGAGGTCAGGGGAGAAGAGATGAAGGCCGCGGCGAGAATCGTGAATAGTCGCCACTAGCTAAAGAATCCCAAACTGCTAGCTGTGGAGCCAGGAATCAACAAAAGAACTATGACATTGAAGATAAGAGGCTTGCCCCCTCTCCCAGGGAGGGGCGCCGCCTCCGTCACAACCAAAGAGGGCGCCTCCTTCTCCTCCTTGGGGGGATCTACCTACTTAAGAAGTTCGCTTGACGTGAAGAGCCCTCCAGGCCCTGCTTGAAGAAGCTGCTCAAGCTACTTCGAGTAATCATGTTGCGGCGGAAGCCGCGAATATACCTCCCTCAAACTCCGCCAGATGTTGTAGACCTCATCTTTGGGGAAGAAAAAAAAATATGAAGGACTTGGAAAAAATCAAGGAGATCAGTACGCTCATGTTGGAAGAGAAGTTGGGAATGAAGCCCAACGTTCCCAAGTTCACACTATCAAGCCCGCATAAGAGTCATAGATGATACACATTAACTAAGAAGCCAACTCGCGGCCCATCGTTGTAGGGAGGAAGTTCACTAGCCCCTGCCATCCTGGCCAAGCCAAAGAGGAAGTTCACTAGCCCCTGTCATCCTGACCAAGCCATTGCCCTTGGGCATCAAGATCTCCAGCCTCTCGGAATATATTGGGACCAGAGGTCCTCCAAGAGCACTTAGAAAAATTCTATGTGAAAGCGAATCTCTACGACGTGATGTATGCTTCCTATTATAAAGCATTCTGGACAACTCTGACCAAGCGCGCTAACTTGGTTCGATCAACTCTCAGTTGGATCAATCACTGAGATGGAGAAGCTCAATATTGTCTTCGCACGACAATTTTCTATCAGAAGGAAGTATCCAGAGACCATGGCTCATCTTTTTAAAATAAATCAAACAGAAGTAGAGTTACTGCAAGATTTCATGAAATGATTCGTGGAAGCCGTTGGCTCCAAAGCCGGGAACACCAAGCAAGAAGGCAGACCACTGCGAAGACGCGAGGATAGTCCTCTCTTTCCAAAGAGGCGCCATTCAACAACACGAATGACATATGAGAGATCAAACATTCTAAGCAACTAAAAGCAAGCAATACCTACAAATATTCTCTCAAGCTTATCAAGAAATTCCTTAAGCCTAAAACTCGAAGAAACTCGATCCAACACACGCTATGAAGGAAAGAATACTTGATCGATTGAAGAGAAAAAGGTTTTAAGAACAAAAGGGGTCTACTCTCCAAGTTTGAAAGAGCTGTAGTAAGGTTCAAGGTCGAACCAGAAGTTTCAAGCTCATTGGAAGGCTGTGTGATCATTTCCAAGTGCTTGAAGGGAGCATAAGTAGCAAGACAACTGTCTTGTGAAGAAGTTGAGTCACAGGAGAAGCCAACTGTGTGATCAAAACTGTCTCTAAACTGAGAACTACTTTGTAACCTGATCTATTACTTAGTGGATTCCTCCAGGAGTTGGAGAAGAGTGGATTAGAGGAATTACCCCATCTTCAAACCACTATAAAATTTACTTGTATCATTTACTTACAACTAGCACTTTAGTTTCTTGCATACATTTATATTTGTTGTTAAGTTAAGTTTCCAACCTAGCTGATAATAACATTGCTAAAACTATTGTTAAAAACATATTTAAAATTAACAAGGGTGTTAAGTCTTCCACTGTATAAACCCAAATCAACTAAAAGTTAAGCGTTAGCTGAAGCAACTAAGTTATACTATCAACAGCTCAATCAAGTCTGTTGAGTGGGTAACTTTGCTGGAATAAGCCAACCTAGCTATCCTCCAAGAACTTATCTGATTTGAGTCAACTATGTTGAAATATTTTAAAATGACTAAAAAGTGAAAAGTTGGTAAGGTTTATTCAACCCTCCTTCTAAATCTTACATCACACCCCTTGGGACCTACATATACGGATTTTATCGATGGAAACCATTTTTAGGTATTACCGAAGATTTTTTAATTTTTTTAATTTTTTAAGAAAAATTACCAATGTAAATAATTTTGTCATAATATCCACGAAAAATCCTTAGGAAAAATTATTATTCATATTTAATATTTTTAATTTTACCAACGGAAACTAATTTCGTTGGCAACCCTTTTTTTTAAGAAATGTTACCAACAAAAATTGATGTTGTCAATTACTTATGGATTTTTTTTCCGTCGATAGATTTTTTTTATTTCTATACTTCATTTTATTTTTACTAATGGTAAATCAATTCGTTGAGAAATTTATTTGATATTTTTATTTATTATTTTTATTATGTGCTGTAATCCAAAATATAATGTCTAATAAAAAATATAATTTCTAATATATATGATATAAATTTATATTTATAATGTATAATATAATTTTAATACATATAGTATATAATATAATTTTTAATATATATAAGCATATATATGTGTATATATATAAAAATCAAATTAAAAGATGCAATAAGAATTAAATTAGCCCAGGGGCAATTTGCCACTTCCAAACAACATAGGTCTTGTGTTCGATGCTTCTTGGGAGCAAAAAATCACTTGTTAAATTGTAGGAAAAGTGCTAATAGTTCTACAAAAAAGTGCCACATTTTGCCAAAAAAAAGGTGTTATATTTTGACAAAAAAGTGCTAACATTTTGTAATTATTTTTTTAAAGTGTTACAATAGATGAGTATTTAATGTAACACTTAGGAAAATGTATCACGAAAGCTATTAAAAGTGATACCACAGAGTATAGGTAGCATGGGCAAATGCATCCATGAAAAGTATTATGTATTATTTATACTAACATTTTATGGCTATTATGTAATATTTATTTGGGTGTTACCTTATGTCACTTATATTATAGTGCTTGTTTGAACTTAATCCCAACAAATCACCTGGGATTGATGGTATGTATCCTCTTTTTTTCCAGCATTTTTGGCATATCATTAACCCTTGTTTATGTAAAGCTATTAAAGATTTCTTCAAATCTGGCAAGATTTTAAAGAGTGTTAATCACACCCTCATTACTCTCATCCCTAAGTGCATGTACCCTACGTCCATCTCTCACTTTAGACCAATTAGTTTATATTCTGTATTTTATAAAACCATCTCTAAGATCCTTGCTAACTGGCTCAAACGTTGCCTCCGAAAATGTGTCTGTGAAAATCAATCAACTTTCATTAGTGATAAGACAGTTGTTGGATAATATGTGATTCTTGCTCATGAAATTCTGAACTTTTTAAATCGACATAGGTCCGAAAAAAAAATTCAATATTGCAATTAAGTTATATATAACAAAAGCTTATGATAGAGTTTAGTGGCTTGCTGTCAAAATGGTGATGGAAAAGATGAGGTTTGATCCTAAATTCATTAGTTGGATCATGGCTTGTATTTCATCGTCCTCTTTTTCATATAACAAAAATGGACAGAACTATGGTTATATTTCTGCATCTAGAGGTCTTAGGCAATGGGACCCAATATCCCTCTACCTTTTTGTGATTATTTCTGAAAACTTTTCACATCTTATAAAACAAGTTGTGTAAAAAAAAATTCAATGAGTTAGAATCAGCAAAAATGGTCCAATGATTACACATGCATCTTCTATTTGCTGATGACTCACTTTTATTTTGTGAAGCCAATGATTTACAGTCCAAACTTGTTATTGATATCTTGAACCAGTATGGTGGATTTTCGGGTCAGAAGGTGAACTGGGATAAATCTTCTGTGTTTTTCAGCAAGAACACTCCTTCATTGGTCATGAACTCAGTTTGTCAAGTATTCAGAGGCATTAAGATTCAAATCAAGCAGATACTTGGGCATTCCGCTAGGCATAGGAAGGACAAAAAACAGATTTTTCATTGGTTTGCAGAGTTTTGAAGGCGAAGTATTTTCCGAAAGGTGGGCTTATGGACTTGAATATCAACCCCAATGCATCTTGGATGTGGAAAATTGGATGGAGACTAGATATACCTTAAAGAAAGGAGTTAGGTATAAGAGCATCTACAACCAGGGGTGGATCCAGGAATTAGTAGTGGGGTGGGCTAAGAAGTAAAAATTTCACTAAGAAAAATTATCTATATATATGGATGACAATAGGGTGGGTCGGGTCGGGTCGGGCCAAAATAACAAGAAACCAATAATTAAATATCAAAAAGCTAAACAAATAGATAACGTTTTAATTTCATACTTGATAATGACACTTACATAAATAACAACTCGACGCAATAAGCTCAAGCCCGAACACATACAATAACCTTATTGGACCAAAATTTAAACTCAAACACGACGCGCTGAAAAAACGAGAAACATGTACGACACGATTGATACAATTAGCAAAGCCGTTAAATTAATTTAGTTAGGACCGTTAGACCATTAACTAAAAAGACATATGTTTTTCTTAATATATTTGATAATTAGATACATATTGTAATAAATTACCAATACAAATAGTTAAGTAAATTTTAAAAGTAATGAAATGATAAATATATAAATGATAAATAAGGATAACATAATAGTCTAAAAATCACGAATATATTAAATATAGCATCAATCTCATTATAAGACAAAAATTTTACATTCTTCATTCTTTATTTTTAAATTGCATTTATATTTTGAGGTGAACTTGAGTTTTGCATTAAATTTTGGGTGGGCTAATTTTGAATATTGTAGAAATTATAATACTAAAAGTATAGTTTTTTGAAAATTTGCACTGGGCTTGAGCCCAGTGCTAGCCATACATGGCTACGCCTCTGTCTACAACGGGTGTTATTACACCCGTTATTACCTCTCATTAACGTTATTAACCGTTGTGGACTTAACTAATAACGCCTCTCTCCCCTCTCCCGTTATAAGTTTGTAAAGTTCTAAGATTAAAAGGAAATAAAGAAAACGGCAAACGCACACAATGGGAGTGTGCAACACCGCAGCCTTGTGGCTGGCGCGTGCATTGGACACACTTGAAAAGTGTGTGGTGATGGCCGACACATGGGCCAGGGGATGCAGGCTTTCACATCCCTTTCTGTTTTTCTTTTTTTCTTTTGTTTTTACTTTTAACTGAGCCTTTTTTGTTCAAATAAGAGAAAAAAAACATAAAGGATTTTTTGGTATTTTTTTCTTCTTCTTTCTTTTTTACGTTTCTATTTCAGTTTTTGTTTAGGTAATTTTTAATTTACAATTTTCAAGAATAATAATTTAAAGATAGTAAACAAGATTATAAATGTATCAATTAAATATAAAATATAAATAAAAATGAATTAATTGATAGTTGGACCAACAAAAAATGAGTGATAATGTGTTATTACATTTAGTGATGTGGCATATGAGGGCCACAAATAATGGGTGTTAATAACATAACCATTGGAGTTGTTGTAATATGTTATTATATTTAGTGATGTGTTATATGGGGGCCACAAATAATGGGTGTTAATAACACAACTATTGGAGTTGCTCTAAGGTGGTAGATGGAAAGTCTATTAAACTTTGGCAATCACCTTGGACACCTGAAGCCTGCAAGTTTAAACCACATTTTATTAACGAAAATACAGCGGCTCCCTTTTGGGTTAGTGAACTCATTGAGGAGGATAGGCAAAGGTGGAATAAAGATGTGATTTTCAAAGTTTTCAATCAAAGTGATGTTCACAAAATTTTGGAAATTAAACTTCCACAGACTACCCAAAGAGACAAAATATTTTGGCACCACACAAAAGATGGAAAGTTTTTTGTCAAATCTGCATATGAGTTGTTGATCCAGGAGAAGACAGCCAAACTTCGGGAGGCAGAGTGCAGCCATCAGTTCTTTAAGTTTCATCTCATTTGGAACAAAAGTTGGAAGTTAAAAATTAAGGATAAGCTTAAACATTTTCTCTGGAAATGCTATATGGACATCATTCCTACAAGAGCTAAACTAATGGCTAAATTGCAAAATATGCCCCGTAACTATTGGGTGGTGGCAAAATAGGACAGTAACTTATTCAACTTGCAATTTAGAACAATAATTTTTAAAAATTGGCAAATTAAGGACTACGTTGGTCGCCGATTTCAAAAATTCCCCAGAATCGATTTTCAATTTGGGGATTTCATTTTTTTCGGTCTTAATTGCTAATTAAATATATGACCTAGCAAATTAACGATGACTTGAATGAAAAGAAAGGAAGCATAAATAAAACTACCCACCCCTCAGCAAAATTGAGCTCCAAATAAGTTGGAGAAAACCCAGAAAATTGAATCTCTGCTTCTTTTTTCTTCATCAAAGTCATTGTGAATTTGCTAGATCATATGTTTAGTTAGCAATTAGGACCGAAACAAATGAAATCCCCAAATTGATAATCGATTCCGGGAGAAATTTGAAATCCGCGGACATTTTAGTCCTCAATCAGCCATTTTTTAAAAATTATTGTCATAAATTGCAAATTGAAAAAATTGTTGTCCTGTTTTGCCACCACCCAATAATTACCGGGCATATTTTGCAATTTAGCCCTAAACTAATTTCCAGAGGCATTATTATGGACCGTCATTGTCCAATGTGTGGAGAGGAAGAGGAAACAACAGAACATTTGTTCTTTCATTTTCCTAGGGCGAAAATGGCTTGGAAGCTTTCCCCTGTCATCTGGAATGGGCCATGTAAAGGGTATGAATCATTTTCAGACTGGTGGTTTAAGCTTTGCCAAATGGGAAAAGATCAATTGTCTCAAGATAGGATCCAAATTTCTACTTACATTCTTTGGTGGCTATGGAAAACAAGGAACTTATGGATATTTAAAAAACTTTGGGTGCCTGAAAAAGTGATTATTGATAGAGCAGTGGATGAATGGGACGAATTCAAAGATGTTTAATCCCTCATTGGCTTGATATGGGATAAATATTGTTAACAACCCCAACTATACAGATTTTTACACTTCGCCACCAGAACTTTAAAACGATACAGTTTGCAACCTGAACTTTACAAAATTTTGCACTTTGGTTAAAATTCTAAATTTACCCCTGGACTTATGAAAGCTGAATTGTAGTTTACCCTCTAAACTTTAAAGTTGTTGCACTTTGCAACCTGGACGATAAATTTTATTGCATTTTCCTTGTTTACTCCCAAAGGTCCTGCGATCCTCGAAAATGGTATCAGAGCCTTGGTTTATTAAGAACTTTTAGTTAAATTTATTATATTTATGTAATTAACAATTGGAGAGGAGAAATTACTCCGAGATTATGGATCCGGACCGATGTCCGAGATGTACCCCTTACAGGACATATCGTCAAATATTGACGATGTATGCACAAGAACACCTTGACCAGGTTTCATATTGGGAATACCAACATGAAGAAAAGGAACAGGCAGGAGCCGACGGGAAACCTTAAGGCAATGCAAAATGCGAGCGAGAATATTATAGCGATTCTGGATGCTTAACTGACCATATATGTTCACTTGATGAACCTTCAAGAAACGGTTCATGAAAATTCCCATCGAACAATGATTCCGATGGAGTACCCGAGTGGAACGAGATACTTCCAGACAAATCTAAGATCTCGGAAGATCTTAGAGAAATCGAAAGCGGTCATGCGAAATTATGGCAACCGCCATATTCATCTACCTAAGCACAAGTTCATCGATCGAACTGATGGAGACGATAGTGAAATATCAAAAGGAAACTCTTGAACTCCTTCATGATATTGAAACGAGTCAAGAACCTGGAGGACAGGCCGAGTTCATCCGGAGGAAGGAAACGTATTGATTTTGGGGCGGTACCTATTTACACCAAAAGGGAAACCAACCGAAGTTATACGAAAGATGACGGATGAGGAGAAGCTTATTGCTCTAATCAAAGGAAAATCCATCAAAAATTAAAAAAGATGGATTTGGAAAAGATGAATCTTAAAGATCTACATGACTGTGCGAGAATCCTTGGCATGATTAGGTATTGTAGATTTAAAGATGAATGCGGTGAGAATCAACTTTGGTTACCTATGACCCACAAGGTAGACCAATTCCTCCACCACCGCCACCGCTAATCCTAACGTCGAAGAAATGCACGGTTCACATCATGGAGCTCGAGACGAGAGGATGCCACATGCGGGGGACTTCACGACCGGGAGTGATCCACTTTCGAGGGGCCGGAGGTCGAAACCCTCTTGCAGGGAACTGACAACCTACCGGAAGGCCGAATGTTTATCGAGGCGCCTTATGGAAGATCGCACCTCGACCCAATACATCCGTATGGGTTGATGTTAAATCTGGACATACCGATTTTAAAAACAGAGAAGTTCTCATTGACGAATGGGCTTGACTATGAGAATTTCAAGCAGAACCTCGATCTTACAAAGGATTCATTCATATTACTCCTTGAAATGAGTTTTGAAGGATCGGTGAAGATTGCAGGATATGACCGATGCTAGTACGAAGAGTTCGGTCACATCGGGGGAATCACTTAAAGGAATTGTCGATGGTATGGCAAAACTATTCAAAATCCAATTCATCGGCACAGGATATTTCGAGGATTAGAGGATGAAAAAAGAAAGAAATATAAACAAGCCCTCTATAGCCTTGAGTTCTTGGATATTTGTCATATTGACGAATATATCAAGTTGTTCACCGAATACGGTGGAAATCCAAGATTGAGGAAAAAGAAGCCGCATGCCTATTCTTTGCCAAAATTCCGAGTCCCCTCGGAGAGAAATGCTTATCGGGGAATACAAGGGTGGAGGAGTCAAGTAAAACGTGGCGAGAAAAATGTCTTTCCTAAAGGCCAAGTTATCCGAATGGTGCTATCAAGCGGCTCTGCCAGAATTACAAGAGATTAAGAGGAATTAACAAAGCGGTTCCTTTATGTTGCGTGGATAATGATATCCCAACAATTGTGGGGGTCAAATTGGCGGCACAAGAAGAAGAAGGAGAGAAGCCATCCATACCGCCGAGGAAGCAACAACAAAAGAAGCGGTCTTCATGGAGACCTAGAAGGTTCTCGTCAAAACAAAAAGCCCGAAGCTATAAATCGGGGCAAAGACCGATTACCAAGCGGGGAGTAGAGCCTCATCATCGGGTTCTAATCAAGCAAGTACCAGCAGAAATCCAGGAGAAGAACTTTCAGGGCGTGCTCACACTAGAGTTAATGAAAGTTTCAAAGACTGTAATTGCTGGACATGCGAGCAAGAGGGCATATCTCAACGGATTGCCCAGGCAATCAAAAACGAGGAGTCGAGGCAGTTCGAGGCCACACCGAAAATCGAAGAAGTCATGTATTATCGATTTAATACGGTGTATCAATTTGAGGATATTCCCTCGGATGAAAGCATCTATGAAGAAGAGATCTATTCTGATGATGGAAGTGACTCGGCTCGAATCGTGAGTGAAGAAGAAATTCTTCAACAAACAATCGGGAGGATATGTCGATTCCTCTCTCACACGACGGTTTCTCATAAAACTCTTATGAGAATCATGAAGGAAGATCCAAAGCTTCAAGTCTATGATGGATTTACAATTGGAGCTATGGAAAAAGCATTGGATAAAATTGGGTTTCGTAACAGAAAACACCAAATTATCCACAGGGTAACAACCGGAGAATTTGCTATTCGATGGAGTTTACCAAGAACTCCTGATCGAGATGCGGTTGGTCCCTATTAGAGAAATACAAGAGATCAAAAGCAAAGTTAAAAGAGAAGTTGCAAACACACTCTCATGGATTCATATCGGAGCCATAAGAGTAATTATTAAAGCAACATTCAAAGAAGGAATAGATTCGCCTCTTAATCTTGCTATCTTTGACAAGAAAATCTCACATCTCAAGGATTCATGCCTTGGAGCGGTTCTGAGGATATTTGTATGCGGGAAATTAGCATTCAATGTCTATCCTAGAATTGCATACAATTTGGGAGATCGAGACTTGAGAGTCCTAACCCTTCATCAAGATTTCAAAAGAGTCGATTTGATGAAAGAAGGAAATAGGCCTTACTCGATCACATACAAGATTTCCTATGCTCTCTCGAATACCCATCATTCAAGTATTCTTGAGAAAGGAATTTATTGAAGTCCCAAGAATCTTTGAGGACTTTGCCAGGGTGGTGTTACCGAAAATCATTGAATCTCCAACTATTAAGGAGATTGATATGATAATTCAAGATCAACCGATCTTCAACAAAAGTCGGAGTCTCGAGTTGAGCCTAGAAGGATGTCTTTCGGCAAGACGAGAATGGTGAGTAGCGTAGTTGGGAAGAAAGGAGACCAAGTACGATTCAAGCATCCCCGATGTTTTTAAAACAGCAGGAGAGCCGAAATGTCCGAAAGAGATGGCGAGAGGTTGAAGTAATATTCGACATCTCTCAAAAGGATAACATTTTTCCTTGTGATGTTCTATATTATCTCCAACAACCAATAGTTGGAAGCTATCAAGGAAGCCTCGAAGATAGGAGAAATTGAGCTTACTATCACGGGAGTTGCGGAAAAATCCCGAACAATTAATACTGGGAATTGAATTTCTTGAGGAACATAAACCTTGGGAAAAGATTACAAGACGGAATGGAGTTCACAGTGGCTAATAAAAGATACGAGAATCGGATGACCACTAGTCCATTCTCCATATACATTTCTATTGGAATGTTATATGTCAATACAAGGCCGAGTATTTCGCGCCTATATTGATTCAGTGCGGAATATGTACCGCAAAGCGGATGTTTTTCCTAAAGAAATTGGAGAAGATTTACCAGCTATTGCGGAAGAGATTTCTCTAAAAGGATTCTTATCCTTAACAGGAATTAAACAAGCGAAAATAATGATCGGAGGCGCGGCGTGCCCCATGGTACAAAGTAAAGACGCCACCAATCTATTTCCATGATACAGTGCGAGATATTTTGCTCGGAAACAATTTCCTACAAACATTCAAGCGGTTCACACAAGAGAACGAGACGAGAAGACTTATTTTCACAACCTTATGTGATCATAAGATTATTGTCCGTGAGATCAAGGGAAGCATTTTGCGAGAAAAATGCCCATTAATTTTCGCGACAAGCGTGGTGATGAAGCCAAACTTCGCAATCCAAAAATGGCGGATCGAAGGAAATTTGGTGAAGCTTTATTATCCTATAGACAATTTGGTTCCATCCGGAAGGATCGAGAAGATATGGGATAATAACTTGTATTCATTCGAGTACAAGGAGAAGAACGGTCACTCGGAAGCCATTGCGAGAATTATGGAGGAGTCTAATGGAGAATCCACAGAGTGATGTAACCATAGAGGAACAAATATCACTCGAGGATATCAAGAAGAAGATCCAAAGGAATTACAATGAAGATCCTTTGGCTTGGTGGGATAAGAACGAGCTTAAAGCTTCCTTAAAGGTTAAACCTGGAAAGGAGTACGAGTTCGTAAGATTCAAACCAATCCTTATGAACCTGGAGGATCGTGAGGATATGCAGAAGATACTTAAGGAACATCTGGACCTTAAGTTAATTTCACCAGGAGTTTCTCCATACTGGCCAGATCCGATTCTTAGTCGAAACCATGGAGAAATCAAAAGAGGAAAGCGAAGACTTGTTATTAATTACAAAGGGATTAATAACATTTTGGAGTTCGAAACGGATACTATATCCCAAGCGAGAGAACATCCGTTAATCTGTATCAAAGGTGCCAAGATATTTTCAAGGTTCGATTGCAAGTCCGGATTCTACCAGTTAAGATGGAGGAAGAAAGTAAGAAGTTTACTGACTTTCTCTACACCACAGGGACACTATATTTGGAACGTGATGCCTATGGGATTGGCTAACGCACCCCGGATATATCAAAGAAAGATGGATAATCTTTTCAAAGATTATTTCGTTTCATGTTCGTATATATCGACGACATTCTAATCGCATCAAAGAACATGAAGGAACATCTCAAACATTTGGAAATATTTTGAGATGTTTGTCACAAAGAAGGATTAGTGCTTTCGGAAAAGAAGGCGTAATCGCAACAAGACAGATTGAATTCCTCGGAATTGAAATCGATGAATCTGGAATTATTCTACTGAATCATATTGTGGAAAAAATACGGGGATTTCCGGATACACCGAAAGACAAGAAGCGACTTGAGTTTTCTTGGAGTTGTTAATTTTCTTTGGAATGTTTATTAACAATCTAGCATACTACGAAAGGTGTTTAGCCCATTACTTAAAAAAGATCAAGATGATTCAAATGGGAAGATGAACATCAAGAAGAATTAAGCAACTTAAAGAAGTTTGTAAAAAGCTTCCAAAACTTGCGATTCCCAAGACGAGGATGAACTGGTTCTTTATACGATGCTGCTGATGATTGGTGGGCGGCGGTTCTTACGAAAGTCACACCAAACGAAGAAGTCCCATGCAGATATTACGGTCTATTCACACCCGTGAAGCAAACAGATGGCATATCAACGAGAAAGAATTCTTTGCGATCGAAAGGCTTTTAAAAAATGGCCTCTATTTTTACCGGCTAAAAAGTTTACTTTAAAAATTGATAATTCAAGTGTCAAGGCTTTTACGAAAAACAAAATTGAATCAAAACCGAGAAAAGGCTCGATTACTTAGATGGCAAGCTGAATGTCAATATTATGATTATGATATTGTCATTATAAAATCTCATGAAAATATTCTTGCATTTCTTGACACGAGATGGAAGGACGCGCGTTCTTTGTGAGTCCTTAAACGAGTAAGACATCTCGGGGAAAACCTAGAGAGTCTAGAACGAGATTTTGGGACGTTATGTCTCAATGCGAGAGTTCTTTGGGCGACTTCAACAGCCGACCAAAAATCCGTTTCTAGTCAAATAAGAGCATGCCGATTCGCTCAAGGACAATTGTTCTTAGCACTTTGCAAGGGCCTCTCTTCCAGCCGCATCTCCTACGGTGCAAAAAGGGCCGAGAGAGTACGGGGCTCTAACCCGGAGGTTATGGATTCAAGTACCATAATCACAAGTGTTGCGGTGATGCATCCCCCCGAGGTGTACAAATCGTAGAATTTAATGTTGAAGCTCCGGTGTCACAACCCGAGTCTTCAAGTCAACCCAAAGACCTGGGGTAAAGAGGGGAGTTGAATCTTAGGCCACGAGACGAGCAAATCTAAGGTTCAAACGACGAGATTAAGATTTCTCCTATGCGGTATATCGAGGCAATGGGAGAAACTAGTTACAAGACAAGGTATTAACCCGGAAAAAACAATGGTTGATATCTTAGGAAAGTATCCCGAGTTTGGATGAAACCAGGAAGTCATCCAAATGAAGTACGAATGGTATACTTTTGGAGCTTTAGCTTCAATCTATACCGTGTCACGAGATTCCCGAAATTTCAAAATTACCGAAATGGATTGGGAAGCGATTTACGAAACCTGGGCCAATAATCCACACTTGGCCGGAGGCGATATTTTGGAACTGTATTTTATCGGTCTGTTCTTGAACCAAATGAAGAAAGGCTTTAATGAAGCTTTTCATTTCATCAAGCTAAGAAGACCGGATGGAAATGCTTTAAAATATATTAAGCGCTTCACAGGAAGAAGGACCAGTGTTAGTAAGAGCATTTTCTCAAGACGAAGCTTCTACCCAGACGAGCATGGGTCTTTGGGTTTGTCTAATCGAAATGGACAAAGTCAAATATCCATTCAAGTTCTTCCGAGAATTCGGCAAATGGATCTTTCCTTTTGAATTCGATGACTGGATCAACCACGGGGTTTGCGGAAGAACTCTTCGAGACCAAAAGAAGAATTCTCTGGGAAAACAAGATTCCGACAAGCAAAGAAACTTACCGGAAATTCTCAGTAACATGGCGCATGTTGGTCGTTGGGTCGACCGGGATCTCACAAGCATGCCCGAACAAAAGGAACCCGAGTTTGGGAAAGGATTCGACCCAAACCCGACCGACAAGATCATGCGGTTTGGAAAGGATAAGGGTCCGGCTCACAAGACGCGTTATCCTCGGGGACCACGTAAACCAAATTTTTAAAAGATTCCCGACAAACATCACATGAAATTTGAGTCGCGCACGGGAGAAAAAGAAAACCACCGGCGAGGCAATAATGTGGGATATGACGTAAGCGATGGCGTCATATATATCGCAAGATTTGAAGTCCGCCTTTGAAGTCCTGGACTTACCTCTATAAAATGCGAGGGATTTGAAGGAAGGCGAGGACATCGAACATTTTCCTTAGTTTTCTTATAATAAATTACGAGAGAAAATTTGTAATATTTTGAGTGTTTTAGTTTTTAAGTTTTTATGTATTTCCGAGTGCAAGCCTCATCTATGAGAGGCTAAACCAAAAGATTCTCCTCCCAAAAGGAGATTACTAATGTAATAAATATTTCTATAAGTTCTTAATAAAAAGAGGCTTTCTGTTTCAACATGTGTTCATAATGTTCTATTAATTCATCCCCTTTGAAGAATTACTTTTACGCCTTGGAGTAGGAAACGAACCAAAGAGGTCATGGCTTTGAGCGGTTTAAAGGAGTCGGATAACTTGCGAGATCATCTTCCCCGAGGTGAGGTTGAACAGTGAGGAGTCATTCGTCAAACGATCTGGGGAAGTAATTTTCCGACGGTGGCTTTGCGAACCACTTAACCCGTCTTTTTTGGTCAAAAGAGGTATGAATTTTAAGGGATTTATTAATTTTACGGAAGCATGTTGGGCCTGATATGGTCGTAATGGACTATTTTCATTTTCAGTCTAAAGACCCAATTTGTATACGGATAAATACTTGAAATAAGATCTTGATTGAAGTATGTCTTGTTGAGTTTATAGGCTTTGAAACCCGACATGATCCATTTAAAACCTCTCGAATAGAGACCGGATCTAAGTAGGTGTAACAATGCCACGAACAAAACAAGTTACAGAAATATCGGGTTCTTATTTCTCGAAAAATCCGAAAAACAAATTGATTATGGAGTAAAAATTTCATGATTATTGTAGAATGCAATATATTTATCCTTGTGAAGCAATCTGCCTCAAATTAGAGTTTAAGGGGATAACTAGAACTATTGTTTTTAAAGAATACATGCCTAGGGGTAAAATGGTCCAAAGGTTGCAAAATGTCACTATTTTTATAATTCGGGGTGCAAAGTGTTACGAATCAAAGTTTAGGTTGTGAAGTATAAAAAGGGGTAAAGTTGGGGTTGCAAATAATAATTATCTCGCTTGATATTGATGGGTTTTTTTTTCCTTTCTCATTTGGATTTTTTTGACAGTAAAAAAAGTCTTTTGGAGTTGGAAACCTCTGATGGCATTGCTCTGTTCATTTCCCTTATGCTTTGCCTGATGGTGGATGTATAATCCAGTTTCCCTTGTCCCCAGCCTGATGTTGAGATTGATGAGGAATGGTAGGCTTCAAAGGGTGGATACTTCATCCAATGGTATTAGGCAGATGGTGGGGGTGGATGTTTGTTTGTCTTACTTTATTTTCTTTTCTTAGTTTTATCTACGGGAAGGGGAACTTGCCCCATAGCTTTCCTGTGTTCCTAGATCATTCTCAGGAATGTTTGTTTGTCTTACTTTATTTTCTTTTCTTAGTTTTATCTACGGGAAGGGGAACTTGCCCCATAGCTTTCCTGTGTTCCTAGATCATTCTCAGGAATGATTCTCCCTACTCCTATTTGGATGTTTCTCTTGTATCCAAAAGGAAGTTAAGTCAGTTGACTCTCGGTTGTAAATGTTTTGAGATCTTATTAATATTATTTTATCGTTTCGACAAAAAAAATTAAAAAAGAAGCGTGCTGGTTCTTAATTTCCTTTCAAGTTATTCAAATGTATGACCAACAAAAAACATCACAATTCACAACATAGAAAAAAGAAGACAATATAATTATATAAATAACATAATATAGTAATAATATTTTGATGACAACATACTAAAAGACATGCAAAATAATAACAACATACCTAATTATAGAGGTCTTAGCATTTAAGTCTTAAGAACATGTCTTGTTTTTTGTTTTTTCTTACAATTAATTATGTACATAGTTTTTTTAAATTTATAAACGGGTTAGACGGGTTAAATTGGTCATAGCAGGTTAGCCCGAGCCCGACCTATTTAATTAGCAAGTTATTCGGGTTTAACCCAATTTTGACCCAGACCCATGAAATCTGGACTCATTCCCATTAATATCGTGCTAGATTCGTGTTGGGTTTCCATGTCGGGTCCAAAATTGACACCCCTGGGGGCAAAGTGTAATACAAAATCAACCTCAAGGGGATTTTTATAATTTTAAAAATACTGAGGGTTTTTTAAATTACAGTTTATTTAATTTCAATTATTAATTAATTGCCCAATATTATTAATTATTGTTGGGCCACATTCATTATTAAATGCCCCACATGGCCCGTATCGGCCCACGCGGTACACTTCATTATACTAAGCACACGCGGCCCATCAACCCAGGTATAAAAGGATTCTCTTTATTCATTTATAAGTATTCTAAATTATTCTCAATTTTACGCGCTCTAAGTTCTCTGTAATCTGGTCTGGAATATTAATCTCCTAGACGACATGACTTGAGCGATGGAGGGGCCTCCCTGGGACAATCTCAGCGCCCGTCTAACGTTTGCTGACACAAGAAATTTATCTTCCTACCATTAATGATTTTTGCATATTTTACAAAGAAAAAAAAATTTGTGAAGATTAAACACTGCATAAATTACAATAAGTTATTGCATTTTTAAAACCATGCAGCAAATATCAACTAATTATACATTATCTAGAAGGTATTTATATAGTGTTAAAAATTAAAAATACAGTCCATATACCCAACTATGAAATGCGTCATAAACTATGCATCAAAATCAACTAACTATGCATTTTATAGAAACTATCTATGCAGTGTGAAATAACTAAATATGCAGTACATTATGTAACATCTCATTTTCATAATTTCCAAAAGTAACATCCCATTTTCATAACTAACTATGCATTATATAGAAACTATTTATACATTGTAGAATAACTAAATATGCAGTACATTATATTCAACTATGTCTTATAATCGTAAAATTGTGCAATAAAAATAACTAAACATGCATTATTTAATAGCTAATTAAGCAGTAGAAGAACTCTAACTAAAATGTAAAATAAAAAAAAATTGAAAGAAAACTGCTTCCTTAAATAACGCCATTAAATCCGGCAGTTACAATCTTATCCCATAAAAATGGTTCCAAAAAGTCAAACATACTAGAAAAACCGATGGGATAATTTATTTGAATTAAAAAATTATAATCTTAACCTTAAAATAGCGGATAAAATGGAAAACAAAAAAAAACCGATTTAATCACAAACTATTCATTTTCAATAATTAATGGATATGATGAGTCCACACTGCCTCACCTAGGGATGACATGTCACTTTTGAACCAAATCATGTCCATTTATTAATTTTTTCAAAGGCTAGGATTTAATTGATTTTTATTTTTTTTTATTTTAATTCGAATAAGGGTAGATTAGTCATTTGCTATATAACTGATTTCTTAATTCGTGGTCCCACATGTTTTTGTTTGACAATTTTAATATGTAGTACATATATGTTAAACATGCAAAGATAAATAGTGTTAAATATGTAGTACATATATGTTAAATATACAGTATAATCATCGTAGAACACATACACGGTCCTCACATGTTAATGAGCGTGATTCTCTCTCTCTCTCTCTCTCTCTCTATAACGATTCATTAATTCACGGTCCCTACATATTTTCTGTTTGACAATTTTAATATGGAGTACATATATGTTAAATATGAAGTATAATAGTGTTAAATATTCATTAGAATCATAGCGGAGCACATACACGGTCCCCACATGTTAATGAGCTTGATTCTCTCTCTGTATAACTGATTCTTTAATTCACGGTCCCCACATAGTTTTGTTTGGCAATTTTACCCTTATTGGGATTTAATTAATTGGTTAATCTATTTCTATCTCATATTAATCCTAGCATTTGATGTATATAGGGGGATGGTTGAGATGAGTCCACAATGTCTCACCTAGAACTATGGTTTCACATGATCCTCCACACACACACACACACACACACACACACACACACACACACACACATATATATATATATATATATATATATATATATATATATATATATATATATAGATTGGTTCAAATGAGACCAAGCACTTTAGGTAAGAACATAAGACCACATCTAGACCATTTGATTTAATAATCAATGGTCCAGATTTTACTCCTAATTTAAAGCATTGGCTCCTCACTCAGGGACAATAGAGTAATTTCGATTGTAAAGACCATGGATATTTTTGTAATTATACTTGTTTTGATTTTGGTAACCAAAATTTGGCCTTATCTGTATCCCACGATTTTGGCTTCAGTTTCTTTTCAAAATCAAAACTGAATTTATCTCACGAAACCATGAAATCACCACGTCTTTGAAACTTTAATATTCTATGCGAATTTACTTCTCTTCAACAGGGGTGCGATTTTTGTGGTTCTTCGCTAGGGTTCGAATTTCTCCGCTTTCGGGTGTAAGTTTCGGTGAGTTTGATTTAATTTTCGTGGGTAATTTACTGAATTTCTAGGGTTTTGATTGTTATTTTTTCTTGTTGAAATATGTTCATATGTTGTGTGTTATCTCTTTTGCAGCCACCGGTTTTTATAATTCATCTTCTTTCGATTTCTCGTTTTTTTGTTTTTTTGGAATTTATCACCAACGTCTACTTTTTTTACATGTGTGTTATATGCACCTTTGTATTATCAGATTCCTGGAATAGGTTTATGAGATGTTAGAGTTCGTAAATTAAGGTTTTCAAGGTACATACAATTATGTAGTTTTAGAGTATGCATTGTGTATATTTAGGGTTGATATTTTGTATACAATGTGCAGTGGTTGTTATTCTTTGTATATTTAGGGTTGCTATATTTTGTATACTTTATTATGTAATAATGTATATTTAGTTATGTAATATTGTATATTTAGTTGTGTGATAATGTATATAGAGTATATAATAATGTATACTTAGTTGTATAATAATGTATATTTAGTTGTATAATAATGTATATTTAGCTATGCATGTGTATACTTAGTGTTATGTATGCATAATTAGTTATGTAACACTGTTTACTTAGTTGTGTTTTATTGTATAATTAGTATACATATTCTGCATATTGTATTTTTGTATAAGACTTGGTTCTATATTTTTTTTGTAGGTTTGTTTATTCAAGTCTTATCAATTAAATGGCCAAAATTAAGGGAAAAAGGATTGCGGAGAGTGGGGTTGATGATGGGCGGGGGAGGAGGGATGTTTTGGATTACTTGGAAGGTAGATGATGCGCGCAAATGGTAGGTGTTGTCCGTAAATGTGACCCAATGAGACTTTGTATGGCTTGGAGAGACACAACCAACAAAGTTGATTGTGGTATATATGTTATGAGGCATATGAAGAGCTACATGGGGGGCGGTATTAAGGGATGAGAATGCGGCTTGGAGAAGAACAATACTTCCCAACTGTCAAACATGTAATTGAAGTATTTGGCAGCAACAATCCTACAAGACATAAACGAGCAAAATGACAGGGCTATGGAAAAAGCCAAGAAATTTTGGAATGGGAAAAAAATTGCAGTGATGTTTTAATGGACAATTTACTATGTATATTTTGTTTATCTTTCAATATTTAGTTTATTAGGTTGGGTGAGTTTCTATTGGAGTCATGTATACTTTAATTCGTAGGAGTATCTGTATATTTTTGGATGTTATTTTGAATTCTAGATATGAAGGGGACACAACATGTATTATTTTGTTTTAATTAATATAACTTTGCATTTTTATGTACACTTTGTCCAAATGGTGTTAGACTACAATAATAGAGGAAAATACATTAAATCCCCCAAACTATGCGGTTTTTTGCACTTTACCATATAAACTAATTTTCTTTACACTTTACCATACAAACTATACAAATATTGCCCTTTGCCCTATAGCAGTCATCGCCGATGGAATATTCTCTGAATATTCCTGCACGTGCCCTCCACGTGAGGGCAAAACTGTCTTTGCCTAAAATTAAAATAGAAATAGTTACACTTTACCATCTAAAATTTGTTAAAAATTTTACTTTGCTATATGAACTTTGCGCAATTTTTCACTTTGTCATATTAATTTATGAAAATTAAAAAATTATGTGTACATACATTTATTTATCTTTTATTTTTAATTTTTATTCGTAAAAGAAAAAATCTATCAATGGTATTATTTTAGGATTTAGGTTTATGATTAAGGTGGGTACAAATATTACTGATATCGATTCATTTTTGGTAGTTTAGACATCTTTGAATTATTATAAGGATTAAACATTTTTTATATTGATTTTATCCCAATTTTCTAATGTGACGTTGCTTTAGATATATATTTTTAATTGTTAATTCAATTCATAATTACATATTCAAAACTTGATTATAGTGTTAAAGAATTATTTTTGTTTTTCATAAATTCAAACAATTTCATGCTTGACTAAATTTTCTTATGAGAAACCTTTGATCGATTACCACACTACATTGCTCTCGTACTCTTACAAATAGAGGTTAAACTAAATAGGTATTTGGTGAAAGAACAAAAACCATAATTGAACAGAAAATTCTGTACATATCGTGTGCTGGATATTGTACCAAAATAATCAGTTCGACTCAAACTTTTACATACTTTTTTTCGGTATTTCGTTTGGCTCCGGTAATCAAAATTTTGCAAAAAAATGAAAAACAGAATAAATATTGTAATCATAATTATAATATCTATTTAGTATTTTTTTAATTTTAGTATGCAAAAATAAATTATTATACAAAAATAGTTAATATATATGAGAATATATATAATATGAAAGTAATTTAGTATATGCTAAATTTTTTTATTTCGATTCACTCACAATATGGTTTAAACTTATATTTGTAATTTTTATGTATTAAATAAGATAAATAAATGTATATACACATAATTATTTCAAGTTTTTTTTAATTGATATGGCAAAGTGAAAATTGCGCAAAGTTCAGATGACAAAGCGAAAGTCTTAACAAAGTTCAAATGGTAAAGTGTAACTATTCACTTTGAATTTTAGGTAAAGACGGTTTTGCCCTCACATGGAGGACACGTGCCGGAAGATTCGGAGAATATTCCATCGGCGATGACCGATATAGGGTAAAGTGCAAAACTTGTATAGTTTATATGGTAAAGTGTAAAAGAAATTTGTTTATATGGTAAAGTGCAAAAAATTGCATAGTTTAGGGGGTTTAGTGTTTTTTCCTCACAATAATATTGTAAATGTAGTTTCAGAAATTTGCATACTTACGCATAAATTATGTATATTTAAGTACTATGCCATCTATTGTATATATAGTTATTGAATTTTATATAATTACATAGAAGATTATGTATATTTAAACATTATGCCATGTATTGGTCCAGATGTTGCATACGAAGCAAAAACAATGTGTAGTTAAATCTATATAATGTATAATTAGTTTTCAGATGTTGCATATTTATGCATAAGATTATGTATATTATATATAAATTGTTTTTTCGTTTGCCAATAATATTTTATATGTAGTTATAGAATTTTGTATAACTACGCAGAAGATTATGTATATTTAAATATTATGCCATGTTTTGGTCAAGATATTGCATACGAAGCAAAAACGATGTATAGTTAAATCCATATAATGTATAATTAGTTTATGGATGGTGTATATTTATGCATAAGATCATGTATATTATACATAATTTAAGCGGTGTGGTTTTTTCAGAGTTTTTGAAGCCCTCTCTATTGCAAACCACGTATTGCACATGAATTTCGTCGTTCTTGTAAAATTGTATTCCGGCCTCCAATGTATGGAATTGCATGTCGACACAAGAAATGTTTTCTTGGTCCACTTTTGGGATCCAATATTTTGTTGATCCTGGTGAGATTTCGAGCCTCTGCCCAACATAAACCTGTACTCTGGTGCTTGCTGGTAAAAACACAAAATTTACATACTAAATATACAAATATGGAATACTATATATATAGAATGTTAATGCAGAGTGCTTGCTCTGATAATTTCCACTATTTGTGTTCTATGTACACATTTTAATAAAACTATATATGCAATATCCGTAAACTACATTAGCATATCACTAAGGTATTTAATTGTCGTTATTTGAGAACATTTTGTACATAATGACTACTCTAAGTATATAATATATGCATTGCAATTATGCAAAATCATATTGTAAACATGTTGAACGTTAATACATAGTATACATTAAATGTCATACAAATTTTACATATTAAATACACAAATACGGAACACTATACATGCAGAACGTTAATACGTATTACGTATACAATTTCTTATATAATTTCTTATATTTTCTAATATTTTGTTCTACATATACACATTAACAACACTATACGTGCAATATCCTTATTCTAAATTAGCATATTAGTAAATTTTTTGATTATTGTTATTTGAGAATATGTTGTATAGGATAAGTACTCTATGAGTACAAAATACGAACTGTAACATGCAAAATCATTGTTGTAAATACACATAATATTAACATTATTACGTGTGTAAAGTTTTTGATTATGCAATAGTATATGCAATATTCAATCCAAACATTTTGCAGGAATTAGCGGTTAGTGATTACCTTCATTTGAATGGATTGTGGAGTAGAAATCCTGATTTTGTGACATCCAATTATGATTTTGTTGATGTATATGATGATTTCCACTTTTTCTGTTGTTTGATGATTTGCGATTCAATAGCTCGGTTCCAATTTTTGATGCTTCTGTTGGTATGAATGTAGAATTGGTTCTCTATATTGCAGGTCCAATTTCGTGTTATTATGGAGTGAAAGGAGGGAGAAAGAGAGTGTTGATCAGCGTGAGTATAGATAGTGAATAAAAACTGATTTTCTTCCCTTAAATGTAGCTGGCAGTTATTTTGGTCAATTTGTGCGATTCCAATTTTACTCCTGGCCAGTTTCCCCCATTTTTTTAATGTTATAGAATTTTTTAGATCTTAGCCTTCATTTTTTGTTGGATGGTGTAGATGTGGTCTTATTATATGAGTACATAGGACCAAATCTAGACCACAGATCTACTCGATTTCAATGGCTAGTATTAAAATCTATTTAATGTTTATAAAATATTTAATAAAATCGAAATGGGGCAAATTAGTCCATTGGGGGGTTGACTAAATCTAGTAAATCCCATGAAAATAGGAGCAATTATTCATAATTAGTTCTATCTTACCTTACGGATCATGATATTAATCTTGATAAATCAATTAAATCCAATGAAAATAGGAGCAGTTATCTGCGATTGTTTAGAATGTTGCTTAGTTGTGTATAAACAATTGCTTGTGTATATGGAAAATAAATGTCGCTTATTTATTTACTGTATTTTGCGTTCTCACATTAAATATACTTTGCTGAATAAAAATTGTGATGTTATGCAAAAAAAACCAATATGCTTATATAATATACTCATAATGCTTGCCTATTGAGTAATTGTTGCATATGGACTACAAACACCACTAATGCGTGTCTGTGTTTAAGAGAGAGCAATTTGGGGTGTTGTTTATTGACGTATTAAGTATTGCTTATGTGTGCTTATTTTATTGCTTTTTTAGCAAATTGTTCAGGAACCAAACAATTGTTTATTTAGTCCATATGTTTTACTGCTTATTGACGCATTAGGTACTGCTTATGTAAACTTGTTTTTACTGCTGTTTGAGCATATTGTTCAGGAACCAAACAAATTGTTTATTTAGTCCATATGATTTACTGCTTATTGACGTATTAACTACTGCTAATGTGTGCTTGTTTTATTGTTTTTTGAGAAATTGTTCAGGAACCAAACAAATTGCTTATTTAGTCCATATATTTTACTATTTATTGATGTATTATGTACTGCTTTTATATGCTTGTTTTACTGCTTTTTGATCAAATTGTTCATGATGCCAAAACAATAATATAAAAATAATTTGTCCATGTAATTAACTATGAATAACACAACGCATGTTATACCAAAAAAACTCAACATTCATCAAAGAAAATACGCAAGTAACTCAAAATATTCCTGTAGCAAACTACACATGCATGTATGTCAACTACCCCAAAACAACCATGAGTTTAAATTCAAAAACAAATACTACAATATTCAACTATTTGATCATAAATAAATAAATAAACATAATTGTTTCGTTATGATCCTTCGTCGTTCCAGCAAACGTCTTCGTCTTTCCCAAATTCAACTCCATCTGCTCATTCAAATCATCCAAATAAATTGCAGCTGCATATTTCCTTGTGGCCTTTTTTTTCCTACTATTTTTTGACATTTTCAAACCAAAATCTATTAAAAAAAAAGCACCAGTCAACTATATGGAAAATAAGCAGAATATAAAATATACATGAGCATTAAAACAAGCACATATAAGCATAATTAAAAGCATCATTGAGCAATCAAAACCATGTTTAAAATATTAAAAAAAAAAGACCAATCCAAGTTAAACCATATTTCACCAATTAATATAAGCGAAATATAAAAGCACATATTAGCAAAAAACAACCATATATAAACATAATTAAAAACATCAATGAGCAGTGAAAAACATGTATAAAATATATTTAAAAAAAAAGAGCGATCCTATTTAAACCACATTTCACCAATTATTATAACCAGAATATAAAGCATACTTAAGCAATATAACAAGCATAACTAAAAATATCAATGAGCAGTAAAAAATAAAAAACCACAATTATTTATGGTTCTATGCAAAACAGCACCAATAAAAAAAATTGCTCTACCTACAATGTGGATGTAGGCACGGTGAAGATTGATGCTGCCTCGAAGAACAACAGTGGTGCCGCCTCGAAGAACAACTGTCGAGTTTGGGGGTTTTCATAGAGATGGGGTTTTTCACAAAACATTGGGGCTTTTCTCTTCTTGTATGGTTTTTCACGATGTCTGTGGGGATGGAGATGGAGATGGGTTTCTCGGAAAGGATGGAGATGTAGATGGATTTTTCAGAGGAGATGGAGACCTTTTTGCCTTCTTTCTGCAGAGGAGATGAAGTGGAGAAATTTTTGACTGAGTGAGATGGAGTTTATGACCGAGGGAGATGGAGTTTGATTCACTGTGGAGTTGTGACTTTTCAATTACCCAAGAAGAAAAGATTTGGAAGATAATTGTGAGAGAAAACCGTTCCCTTAATTGTAGCCCACTACCAAATATAACTTCCCTCCTAAAAATTGATATAACTTAGAATTACCAAAAAGACCTTTTTTTCAATAAGATAACTATTAAAAAATAATTAAAACTATTTAATCTAGACCGTTTAAAAATTAAATCAACGTTGTATATATATATATATATGAATTGGATCAAATGAGACCACATTCCTGGGGTGAGACAGTGTAGACTAATGTTAGCCTTTGATTGAATTTATTTTATGGTTGTGATTTTTAAAGGTTTTTAGGTAATTTTCCATTTATTTTAATTCATTAAGGGTAAAGTGGTACTTTTTTTATCATCTAACGATAATATTTTTTTTTAATTCTTTCCTTTTTTCTGGAATCTAGCAAAGTTAGAGTTCTTTTGCTGCCTAGATAACTATTAGATAATGCATAATTAGTTAATTTTCGATTTATAGTTTATGACACTTTGCATGGGCATATGTACTGCATATTTATTGTTTTACACTGCATATATATCATCTAGATCATGCATAGTTAGTTGATTTTTGATGCGTAGTTTATGACACTATGACAAAACTGGGTAAAATGTAATGTTTATTTAGTTTTTATATACTGCATAAATAGCTTCTAGATAATGTATAGTTAGTTGATCTTTGCTACATAGGTTATGACACATTGCATAGTTGGGTATAATATACTGCATTTTAGTTTTTTTTTTTACACTACATAGATAGTTTTTGGATAACACATAGTTAGTTGATTTTTGTTGCATAGTTTCAACTATGTAACATCCTATAGATATATGCATCGTTTTATTAGTATCTATGCATCGTCTTCTTCGTGAAAATCACAGTTTTCTAAGAGTTTGTTGTTAATGGTCAAACTTCTCCACCGATGCCTACGGTATTGATATTCATGAATGAAGTTTTTTTCTGCCATTGATGACTGTTCATCATAATGATTCGAACTCATTACATTGATTTTGGTTGTTTCTTTGTAATATTGAATCACTTTTTTTCTGATTTTTTACTACAACTTTGAAGAATTCATCACTGCTGGTGCATATATATGGCGAAGGATTTCCATATTTTTGGAAGAAGGATCGTGTCAATGAGCGATTCTCTCTCTCTCTCTCTCTAACTAATTCTTTAATCCACGGTCCCCAGATATTTTTGGTTGACAAATTTATCTTTATTGGGATTTTATTAATTAGTTAATCTATTATTATCTTATATTAATCCTAGTCTTTGATGTATATAGGGGGATGGATGAAATCAGTCCACATTGTCTCACCGCAGAATGTGGTCTCACTGTATCCTTCTCCGATATATATACATACCAAAAATCACCTTTTTAAAAATATCCTCGAGGATCATATAAGAACCCATTACTGTTATTCAAACTAACAATATTATATCCAACTAGATCTAGCATGTACAAAGTGCAAAGTGCGCCTGATGTAACGTCTGCGCGTGCTGTGTTCGGCTCGGACAGTTTTGCGACCGCCTTTGGTGCTATATGAGCTAGCCAAAGGCTAGTCAAAATTGACTTGGTCCACTAGGGTGTACCATAAGAAGCTCCACATGATTACTTATTTTTAGTGGTAGAGTTCTATATAAACTAGTCAAGCATTTAATATATAAAAGGCATTTAAGTGGCCAACTTTATGCATTAATTTCTCATTCACCCGAAATTTATTTTGAAAAATTTAAATTGCTAAATTTATCTACCCGCATTGTAGATTACGATTATATCATTTATTATTCATAACTAATAAATGATTCTAATTAAATAATTGGTCAAAATCGGCCCAAAATCAATTTTTACTAAACCAATTCCCAACAAAAATAAATCAAACTAAATTATAATATAGATACATGCGTTAGTATTAACTTGTATAAAAAAATTCCAAGAACAAATCATTAGGATCGACAACCTATAACAACCTTTTTTAATAGGTTATTAAAAAAATGCGAATACTATAAAATAAATTTTTAAATTTTATCGCAAAATGTGAATATATATAGAGTTCATGCTTTTAATTTTTTTAAGAATACAGACAAAATTTAGTGAAGTTTCACGTTTTCAAGTTAAAAATGATAATTAAAAAATAAGAGAAATTTCACGTTGTCTAGATTAGTAAGTGATCAAAGTCGATTAATTTAGATGCTGCTAAGCAAGATGATTCTTAATAAAACTGCTGCATTCGGGTGTAAATTATTACAAAAAAGATTGCAAGTGGAGGAATTGCTGGTGAAACGAGGCGTGATAACAAATCAAGCCCAACCAGGTGGCTTAGCCCACCTGGCCACCACAAGCAATTGTGGGATGGAGGTCAGGGGTTCAAATCCCTGCTCCATTAAATTGTTTGTGGGGTGGAGGTTAGGGGTTATATCCTTGCTCCATCAAATTGCTCCCTGGGGCATATGCGAGCTGGTGAAGATTTGGTGGGAACTCATACTGAATAGCATCCGTGTGGGTTCGATTCGGGGAGAGATCGTTATTAGTAGATTGGGGTCGAACATAATTGTTCTCTTTACCTGGGAGGATCTGGTTGTACGTCGCCAGACCCGCCGTCGAACACCGGCCATGCGTGCACATCCCGCGTTTACCTTGGCGGCAAAGAATGAGAAGCCGGAGTCCGTTGTCCTCAGCATAGTCAGCGTAAGCCTGAAGCCGAGTTATCAAAAAAAAAAAAAAAAACAAATCAAGCCCAGCTTTTTGTTTGTTCTGTCAGAAGGAAAATGAAACGATACAACACCTTTTTCTTGAGTGTCAGAAGAGTCACAATATTTGGGTTCAATGCTACAACTGGTTTTGGTCGCAGTATGCAAGTCACAGTGATCCAACAATGCACTTCATACAACATATGGGCTTGCCTAAAACTAAAACAGAGATTGAGGTATGGAAAGCTCTTTGGGTTTGCGCTACATGGAACATCTGGTTAATAAGTATTGGGTGCAATTAGGTTGCATCCATATTTGAGATAATAGGGAGTCCTATTTAGATGAGGTTTATCTAGAAACCTCACTCATTAGGACTCTAGCTGAGATATAGGATTGAGATATACATTGATATCTCTCCCACAATATCAGTAGAATTGAGAATATCATCCCCCACATAAAAATAATAATCTCTCTCCTAAAATTTCCCTCTACGATTTTGTTTTTGGAGCATCACCAAAGTTCTCCAAGGGTTTAAGGTGTGCACATTCAAGTAAATAATTATAGTAATTATTAACACCAATGAGAAAGGCGGTTCGTGATCTTGTTTCTGGTTCAACTAATCTACGGGATTCGTTCGTTGTTCGGGATTCAATCAAGAGAAGATTTGTAGATGGCTTGATCATGGATCAAAAGGAGGCTTGTAGACGGGCTCAATCCTGGCTACGTGGATCGATAGTTCCACTATAAATAGGTATACTCGATCCACCTTAAATATGCAAATATGTGATTTGGGATTTAAGTTTTGACTCTTATTTGCTAACAGTGGTATCAGAGCTATTAGGGATCGATCTCGCCTATGTGATGTGCTCGATTTGATGATACATGTGTTTTGATTTTTTTTTTTTTGAAAAATTCGATCATGTGATTTTATTTTAATATATGCTATATTGGTGTCAAATTGTATATCTCTGAAAGACGAGCAATTTGATATATTATACATGCAAATTGGATTAAAAACGAGAAAGTTATGGCGATTCAAAGTTTTTGAGTTAAAATAAGATTTGCCTTAAAATCCGCGCCCAGGGGCTGCAAACTATTCTTCAGCGGCTCACCGCTAACGTCAGTGACATTTTTAATTTTATTTTATTATTTTTTTTCCAAAAATGTTATGCGAGCATATTGGACGCCACACGGGTGATGACGTGACGCTAAGTAGTACCGAAGTGGTGTATCCTCTTTGTTATAAAAGAAAAAATTGTTGGAATGGGGTTTAACATAGATTTGAACACTAGACCTTTTGACATATCTTATGCATGTCCACCACTTGTCTAAGAGGATTACTTGTTGTTATACATGCTTGTATTTGTATAGAAGCTGGATAGAACATTATTTGTTGCGCGTTGGGACGTTGCAAAATTATTTTTTTTGTGCATTATTATTTTTTGTTATAGTATTAATGCATGTAAAAAAAATATTTTACGCAATTTAGTGCTTGCAAAATTTATTTTTGCGCATGTGTATGCTTGCAAAATTATTATTATGCAATATGCTGCATGAAGAATTGTTTTCCACATATGTATGTAGCAATGAAGTTTTTTTTTTTCTTTCGCATTAGGTGAATGAAAGAAAAATTATTTTTGCATTGAGATGCTTGCAACAAATTAATATTTTTGTGCATTGTGATGCATGGGCAAATTATTTTTTGCACATTGGTGCATGCAAATGTTTTTTGTATAAGACGCGCGAAAATAAAATTATATTTTTTTTGCGCATTGAGGTGCAAGCAAAAAATATTATATGTGATTTGTATATTTATGAGTCCATGCTTTATTAATTGCTTATGTGTATGCTATGTTTTTTGTGTTGCAATTAATTTTGTTGATATGATATTAATTATCATGTGTTGGGAATGATTGGACATTGACATACGGGTGCTCATGTATATAGATGTTTACTGTTTTATATTAATATTATTTGTGGGAGTTAATTTTTGACAATGGTGGTAATTTAGTATCCTCATTTATGTTTTTTACTTTTTCTAGATTGATGTGATAACTTTGGTTGCATGCATGATTTATTTATGGACATCGATAATTTCATTCATGAATTAGTAATTTTTATTGTGATCTTAGCTCGAGGAGGCTTTATTATCTAACTCGCTAAGGTCAATCTCCCTCTGCATAATTTTCTTCAAGCGCTTTAAGCCTGGAAGAATGAAAGCTGACTATTTTTTGCTTTAAAGCTAAGTCAACTAAATTAAGTGCAAACTTATGAGTGTGAGGCACAAAATTAACTCATTATATTTTCTTTCATTTCTATTTATGCTATAAGTTAGTACATTCTAACTCTCATCAGTTAGAAGCGCCAAATTACTTTGAGCGATTTTTAACAGATGGAGATGTGTTAATAAGGAGCGAAAATAGTGTGTCTAATTAGTTTGGACACACAGTTGAAGAAAATAAAGTTGCAAGTTAAATGATGGTTCTAAATACTTTACAGATATATGAGCTTGCGAAGAAGGGACAACCACTTCAAAATGATTAGATTTATGATGGCGCAAATTGATTTGTGTATCTTGTTGCTGCCTACATCATAAAAAATGTCTCTCCAAATGATTCTTCAACCTTATATGAGCGTTAGTTTGATAACAAGCCCAAATTAGTGGGTCTGCCCATGTAAGTTCGAGAATATGTGGTCTCACGTGGAGAATCAAGTCGCACGATTTATTTTTCCCATCAAAGGGATATCTTGAGCATATGTGAAGCTTAAAGAGATCTTAAAACTATGCGAGTTGCAAGATCCCTAGGAGGCGCTCGTTTCTCTAGAGAGGATGTTGTATTTTATACTCATCTAGTAATCATTGGGATAGTGGGAGCGACACTAAGTCAGTGGGAGCTAGTGTCTCACTCACAAAGGATTCTCAAATTCCACGATTAAAAGGAGTTAATATGAAATATTCCCCATCATCTATATGAGATTGAGTGGGTATCCTTCACAATTACTTTTGTGGATGTTGATGAGTCGATAGAATATATGACTTCACTTGATGCCCTAAGTGGATAGTTGTTGCGAAGGAAAAATTAGTCGAATGACTAAGAATAAATTCTAAGAGCTTGTTAATCTTCTGTCTAGATGCACCATTTGAAACATGTGGTTTTGGAAGGTCGGGTGCAATATAGATGAGTTGATTAACATGCATGTAGCTCGACTAAGGACAAAATATTTACGCATGTTTAGAAGAGCGTAAATATTTTGAGTTGTTCTCCATAAGTGGTGAGATTGCCTCAATTCCCCTGATATATTATCTATTATTGCTACTTTTGTCTAGGGTTGTCCTAGATGATTGATATTGACATAGTTAAGTCAAAGTTGAATAAGTAGATCTGTGTGGATCACCGATGAATTCAAGAGTAGAGTAAGAGCGCATTGATTGCTGATCAAGCTCGGCTGACTTGAATCATCATTGATTTCATCGAGCTATCATTTTAATAGGCCCACGACGGTCAATTAATTCACTGAACATATGATAAGAGTTGTATCTCACCGTATATGACAAAAAATGTGATGACTGGAAAGAACATGGAGTTATCACCACTCAGTGCTGGCTGTCTTTACACTCCATGGTCAAAGATCATATTCTTAGTCAAGAAACGATATCTTCGGAAGATGAAAAGAAATGCTAGCTAATTTAAGTAAACATTGTCGAATGTTTGATGTGCGCTATGAGTGTACTCAGTAAGTCTTGTACTTAGAAGTGTGATTGGTGAGTAGATATCGAAGTGATCCATGCACTATTATGATGCCGACATGTGGATACTTAGATATCTTAACAGATTGGTCTATGATTTGCTAGAGACAAATTTGGCATCTTGAAATGATGCGCATTGCGCGCACATCCATGATGTATTTTGTTATCTTTGTGATAGTAAAACCACTTTGGTGTATGGTTTTGGTGCCAAACGTGGATGGTAGACCAAACATATTTATTCGAGGCTTTAAATCACTTAAGAGTTTTTGCGCATAGTTAATATTGTTCTCAGACATACTTCTACGAGCGATGTGGGCGCTCATCCCTTTTATGAGTCTTTGTTTGGAGAAATGCTCCAAAGGCATGTGAGTCACTATGGATTAAGTAGAATTGATCATGTGGCCTATGAGAACATATTGTGATTAATGAGATATGTTGGATTCTCATTATGTGTTTGGTATTGAATTTGTGAGTTGTCACCAGACTTTGATTGACCCTCCCACATGGGCAATCGCCCTGGCACTAAGAGAGCGAGCAGGATGAGACTTAAAAGATTATGTCGCATAAGAAGGTTTGCGAATGATCGCCTGATGGGGTTGAGGGCAACCGGTCGCCCTCAACGTCGACCGGTCGCCCTCAACAGCAACCGATAGCCCTAAGCCATTTTCAAGATAAAATGTGTTCTGTCCTCAGCATTCTTATTTTCACAAATTTTCTTCTATATTTCGTCCCTTTGCAAATTTCACACACATTTCACTTCAAATGTGTTTTGTTTCATAAAATTCATATTGTGGGGATTATCTAGCTCGATTATCATCATCATTGCTTGTCTTTAACGATTACATGGTAAGAATTCTACTTCCTTTGCTCAATTGGGCTGAACCCTTGAGATTGTGACTTATTTGTTATATTGTTGATGGAAGTTTCATATGAATTTGATGAGCATTGTCATTTATGGTGTATTGTATTGTGTTTGAACTGATTTTGGTGATGAAAAACTTGGCTTGATTACTTTTACAAGGGCTATATACATCTTCTTTAAAACTTGACGCTCGCCAAGTGTTCGATAAAATATTTCAATGAAAAATTCATCACCTACATGATTCTCTCGATTTCAAAAGTCTCATATATTTATAGAGATCATGTTTTTGCAAATCAAATGATTTTTCATAAGCTTCCACAAGTCGTATGATCGACTTTTTCCTCCCATTTGGCCTATAAGCTTCATTGTTCAAATAGCTCGATACATCGGTGTAGTTGCGCACTTGGATATGATTATATGATGTATTTATCGTGATAACATTCTTTTTGATGATTCCAAAGGGGGAGAAACATGTTATGAGCTCTTTAGCTCAAAGAAGCTAAGATAAGCTCAAACGAAAAGAAGCTATAAGCTATGGCTTCCTAAAGCCATAAGTTGTGTATGAATCTTGGTCCATTGGTTGTAGTATGGGCTTATATATGTTTCTAATGACGTCTCTTTGACAGGGGGAGCTTTTAAGTTATTGATACTTAAGCTCAATATCGAAAAGCTAATATTCTAGCTTATGTTTAAGTTGCTTCTATATAACTCTTGTTGTGCATGTTGATAGGGGGAGCATTTGCTATATGTGTTTGAATATCTCTAATCCCATCCTTGTGTTTTTATTGCATGGAATTTTGTCGCTCACAACGGATAGTTCTCTTTAACCGGTAAAATTGTTTTGTTTTTAAAATCGACCTCGTTAAAATTGTTTTGGTTTGTAATCATCAAAAAGGGGGAGATTGTTTGATAAATGGTTTTATCATGATTTTGATGATTTTGTTTTTATACCAAAACAATGTTTTTAAAGGTTGTCCAAATACTCCTAAATGATTTAAAATGGTTTTAATATTTTCCGGAGTATATCTTCAAGTTTATTTTCGATATAAATTGGACAACACTTTTGATGATTTTGTGTTAATGTATTTTTACACCAAAACAATATTTCTAAAATGTTGTCCTAATACTCCCGATCGGTCTAAAATATTTTTACTATTTTTCTGAGTATTTCTTGAAGTTTATTTTCGATATAAAATTGGACAACACTTTTGTTTTGAGGTCAACCTTGAGGTCGCCGTATAGGCAACCCCGTACACGAAAGTTGAAGAAAACATAAAACTTCATGTTTGCGAGAAAATGGTCGAGGGCAACCGGCCGCCCTATGGGGCAACAGATCTGACGACCGGTCGACCTATAGGGCGACTGCCGTTGGGAGGAGCAAAAATCGAAACAGAACTTCTGTCTTTCATTTTTGATGAGTGCGACCCGGTTGTGGTTAGGGTCGACCGGTCGAGGTGCACGTCGACCGGTCGCCTGTGTAAATGTTGATACGATTTTTTCAAACTCTATTTAATGCGACCGCCGCTTCGCCTTAAGTTTGACAAAAATGTAACCGTTGTCGTGAGACATCTTTTCCTTAATTTGTGGGATTGATTTCTAACAACTCTTTTCTTCAATTGTCTTGCAATTTTTTACAGAATTCATGTCCCCAAGAGGAGCCTATCATGTACAAGACATCTTCTATAAATAGAGGAAGATTGAAGCAACACAACATGAGAGAAAACTACAACATAACAAGATACACTCAAGAATATACTTGTTCTTACATTGTCTTATTTCTTGTTGTAATTTGCCTAGCTATTCACTTTCACATCCTTGAGGTCTAGGCTATTCTTGATTACACTTGCACTCAATTGTATTATTCATTATCGAGTTGTAATCTTGAATTTTTGGGTAATCATTCAACACAAGATATCCTTGTGAGTGTTCTTGTGGCAAGAACACACTTGGGTGATCTAGGTATTAGGTGTAAGAAGATTGTGGTAATCTTCTTGTTGAGGTGTTGAAGAATTCGGTATTCTTCAAGGTTGAAGATTGTGGTAATGTTCACAAGGTGTCGTTGGAGATTGTGGTAATCTTCAAGAAGAGATTGTGGTAATCTCAAAGGTGGTGTTGAAGAAGAGTGTGGTGCTCTTCAAGGTGTTGTTGTAAGTTGGTGTTGTATTAATTTGTGGTAAATTAATAAAATATTTTTTCTTTTTGAAATCCATCCCGGATATACTGGGGTGGTAGAGGATTAGGCCCTTTAAATCAACGTGTGTTGTGTACATTCCGCACCTTTATTATTGTGTTTGAGCATTTGTTTCGAAAAAGAGGGCGGAATCGAAAAGATGGAGATAATCTATTCACCCCCCCTCTAGATTATCGTAGCCGCTTGGACTTACAAGTGGTATCAGAGCCAAACTCTTTGGCAAGCTCGTTTCACATCGCGAGTGAAGAGAAACGATCGTCGGCTCTGAACGAAGCTCATCTTTCCTAAGCACCTCCACCACCAAGCCACCTCGGTTTGATTCCAAAAATTTTATATTTTGGAAAGAAAGAATGGAATGCTATTTACAAGGTTGCGGGTTTGATATTTGGAACACCGTCATCAATGGAGAATCTATTCCGACGAAGAATACACCACACACCTCTAAAGGCTTCAAAGATCTCAATGATGAAGAGAAGAGAATCATCTCCTTAAATGGTAAAGCTCTTAGTATTTTGTATTGTTCACTTACTACTTTGGAATTTGATCATGTTGTAGGTATTCGATCGGCACATGAAGTATGGAAAAAATTAGAAGCCATCTATGAAGTGTATGCAAATGAAAGGAGCAACTCAAAAGCATCTACTTCACAAATGGATACAACATCAAATCCAACAACATGGGATGAGCCTTCTACAACCTCCCATGATGAAGAAGTTGAACAATGCCTCATAGGCATCGAAGAAGAAAACGAGGTAAGTTCTAAACCCTGTACTTCCTATGATAATGATTATAGTGATTTGCAAAATGATTTTGATGAACTACAAGATGAATTCCAAAACTTACTTGTTAAATACAAATATTTGAAAAAGGAATTCATTGTTTTAAAGAATGATAAGGATAGTTTATTTACTTCCTATGAATCACTATCATGTGCTCACACCACCACTCTTGACAAGGTTAGAAACCTTGAGAAAGAAAATAGTACTCTTGTTGAGGATATAAATTGCTTGAAAAATGATTTATCTAAATCCAACTTGAGTACCGATAGAATGACCAATATTGTTGATTGTTGTGATAATTCGAAATTAGAACTTGATCATAAGCTGGGGTGTCAATCACATGAAAAAGAATCAAGTCTCTAAAGACGTTGGTCATTATGCTCCTAGAATTATTACATGCTTTTATTGCGGTAAAAAGGGTCATATGGTAAATACATGTCGGGCTAGAAATAGCTCTAATTATTGTTGGAGAACTAAAAGTCTCAAGACTAATCCCAAAGGACCCAAACACATGAGGGTACCACAAAACAATGTCATATTAGGTACCCGGCGAAATAATGATCGAAGAAAATTTATACCGCCAAGAAGACATCAAATGACCGTTTCATTTGATCAAAGAATGAGAAACTATTTTCGACAAAGCCAATTTCCAAGAAGAGGATATAATCAAAAATGGGAAGAACACAATCCTTGTAAATGGCAAAGACATCATCAACAAGATGATTTTCAAAGAAGAAGAGACTTTCAACAATGGGAAGGCAACAAACCTTGGAAATGGAGTAATCAAAGAAGTCATCATCAACAAAGTGACTTCTCAAGGGGAAGATATCATCAACAATGGGAACGGCACAACCCATGGAAATGACGTAATTGGTAACCCGTATCTCCCCATTTAAAATATGCATTTTATTTTGTTATGCATGTTTTTATTTGTGTCTTTATTGCAACATGAGTTTTCAAGTATTGATTTTTTTTAAGGTCTTCAATATATATGTTTATGTTTAAAATTCTTTTGAAAAAGGAGACCTTATATGATGTTTTTAAAACTCTTGTGCATTTTTGTAGACTAAAGTGTATTATCATCTCTTATGGATTTTTATGGCATGAGCTTACTTGTGATATCTCTTAGCCTACACTTTTATCATTATGATTTGTGCTAGATTTGTTTTAAGAATTGTGTAGGATTTACATATTTTCACAAATGGCCATTTTGTCAAGAAAGGCATAAATTATCGAGGTACGTTTACTTGTGTTACTTTTACTCTTATAGACTCGATATATGTATTGCCATATGCCTATGTGCTTGTTTTTGTTTTTTGTATCTCATACAAGTGCCATTAAGAGGATTTTTAGATTTTTTGAAAGGCACTATTCGATATTTGATTGCACATATTTGCTTTGTCAACTTTTGTTCAAATACTTCTTTTAAAAGAGGTCTCAATTATATGCTATCGGATTTTCAAATTTCAAAGAGACCTTTTATAGCTTTCTTAAGCTTATTTGAACTTGCATGATTTATTAGACTCTTGATGATATTCTAAATGCATAGTATGTGCTCCTTAATTCATGGTCTATATATGTAGTGTCTATTTCTACTATGCTCTTTTGCAAGATACTTTGTTATTGATGATTGAGACATGTTTTTACACTTGGGCTATTTTTATTCTTGATTATATAAGCGATGCCGTTAATGAGTTTGTTAAGTTGTGTAGATGAGAAATGAAGTACTCCAAATATTGGTTACCTCAAAATATTTGGATGTATATGTTCTATTGTGAACACCTTAGACAAATTGGATGCCCTATGATGATAGTAATGAAGTAGACAAAAAGGGTATTCCGGAACAAACTCGATGACCAAGGCAACATTGGTCGAACTAAGGCAAGGTTAGTAGCTCAAAGGTATTTTCAAGAAGAAGGTAATTGATTTTGATGTAACATTTGCACTCATAGCACATTTAGTAGCTATTTGCATTTTACTTGCCCATTCTTGTTTTAAGAAAATTTCAAGCTTTACCAAATGGATGTTTAATCCTATATTCTAAATGGTTTTATTCTAGAAGAAGTCTATATAAAACAACCTCCGGGGTTTAAAATTTTTCTAGGCCAAATATTTTTTAAGGGCCTCAGACGGTTGATAAACTTAGCTATTTTTGCTAAATGATTTTACAAGAGGTAAAGTTGATACTACTCTTTTGTTTTTGAAAAAGGGCAAGATTGTTTACTTGTGCATATTTATGAGAATATTTTTTGGTACTACTAATGAATATTTGTGCAAGATATTTTTCCAAGTTGATGCAAGGTGTACTTGAAATGAGCATGATGGGGAGCTCAATTTCTTGCTTGGACTTCAAATCATTCAATGCCAAGTAGATGGTTACATTTCAAAAGAACTCTTGAAGGAGTTAGGCATTGAAGAAAGAAGAACTATCTCAACCTCTATGGCTAAAGATTGACAAAGGTTGAGAAAGACATGTCGGTCGACAAACAAATTCGAGGTATGTTTTCTTGTATTATTCCTATAGACTCGACATTCCATATGCCTTATGTCTATATGCTCGACTTCAAAAACTATCCCAACGAATCTCATTAAAGTGCCATTAAAAGAAAATTTCAAATATTTGAAAGGCATTTCTTCTTATGACTTGTTGTATCCAAAGCTTTAAAACGTTCTTATTTTTTCGGGATAACAAGTTCGGTATCTATTATACGATTATTCGTATTCTAAATTTGGTTCGTCATAATCGAACTAAACATATTGAGATTCGATATTTTTTTTAAGGGATTGTGATTTTTAACAAAAACTTGAGATGTGTTTAATTTCGTCTCAAGGATAACTCGCGGACTTTTTGATCGTTAACTGCCGAGTATTTTACCTCATTTCGAGTTTGATTATGACATAATGTATATTGAATGAGGTCTAAGTTTGCATTTTGCACGTTTTTAAAACTTACGGGCGAAAAATCGGATTTTTGGATCAAATTTCGGATTTTGAAAAACCTGGCAAGACAGTGGGCTGATGGGGTTGAGGGCAACCGTCGCCCTCAACGTCGACCGTCGCCCTCAACAAAGAACCGGCGCCCTAAGCCATTTTCGGGATAAAATGTGTTCTGTCCTCAACATTCTTATTTTCACAAGTTTTCTTCTATATTTCGTCCCTTTGCAAATTTCACACACATTTCACTTCAAATGTGTTTTGTTTCATAAAATTCATATTGTGGGGATTATCTAGCTCGATTATCATCATCATTGCTCGTCTTTACCGATTACATGGTAAGAATTCTACTTCCTTTGCTCAATCAACAACCCTTGAGATTGTGACTTATTTGTTATATTGTTGATGGAAGTTTCATATGAATTTGATGAGCATTGTCATTTATGGTGTATTGTATTGTGTTTGAACTGATTTTGGTGATGAAAAACTTGGCTTGATTACTTTTACAAGGGCTATATACATCTTCTTTAAAACTTGACGCCCGCCAAGTGTTCGATAAAATGTTTCAATGAAAAATTCATCACCTACATGATTCTCTCGATTTCAAAAGTCTCATATATTTATAGAGATCATGTTTTTGTAAATCAAATGATTTTTCATAAGCTTCCACAAGTCGTATGATCGACTTTTCCCTCCCATTTGGCCTATAAGCTTCATTGTTCAAATAGCTCGATACATCGGTTTAGTTGCGCACTTGGATATGATTATATGATGTATTTATCGTGATAACATTCTTTTTGATGATTCCAAAGGGGGAGAAACAGGTCATGAGCTCTTTAGCTCAAAGAAGCTAAGATAAGCTCAAACGAAAAGAACTCTTTAGCTCAAAGAAGCTAAGATAAGCTCAAACGAAAAGAAGCTATAAGCTATGGCTTCCTAAAGCCATAGGTTGTGTATGACTCTTGGTCCATTGGTTGTAGTATGGACTTATATATGTTTCTAATGACGTCTCTTTGACAGGGGGAGCTTTTAAGTTATTGATACTTAAGCTCAATATCGAAAAGCTAATATTCTAGCTTATGTTTAAGTTGCTTCTATATAACTCTTGTTGTGCATGTTGATAGGGGGAGCATTTCTTGTTGTGCATGTTGATAGGGGGAGCATTTGCTATATGTGTTTGAATATCTCTAATCCCATCCTTGTGTTTTTATTGCATGGAATGTTGTCGCTCACAACGGATAGTTCTCTTTAACCGGTAAAATTTTGCTTTGTTTTCAAAATCGACCTCGTTAAAATTGTTTTGGTTTGTAATCATCAAAAAGGGGGAGATTGTTTGATAAATGGTTTTATCATGATTTTGATGATTTTGTTTTTATACCAAAACAATGTTTTTAAAGGTTGTCCAAATACTCCTAAATGATTTAAAATGGTTTTAATATTTTCCGGAGTATTTCTTCAAGATTATTTTCGATATAAATTGGACAACACTTTTGATGATTTTGTGTTAATGTATTTTTACACCAAAACAATGTTTCTAAAATGTTGTCCTAATACTCCCGATCGGTCTAAAATATTTTTACTATTTTTCGGAGTATTTTTGAAGTTTATTTTCGATATAAAATTGGACAACACTTTTGTTTTGAGTCAACCGTCGCCGTATAGGGCAACCCGTGCACGAAAGTTGAGGAAAACAAAAACTTCATGTTTGCGAGAAAAATGGTCGGGCAACCTGGTCGCCCTATAGGGCAACCGGTGTCGTCGACCGGCCGACCTATAGGCGGCCGGTGCCTGGGAGCAAAAATCGAAACAGAACTTCTGTCTTTCATTTTTTGATGAGTGCGATCGGTTGTGGTTAGGGTCGACCGATCGAGGTGCACGTCGATCGGTCGCCCTGTGTAAATGTTGATACGATTTTTTCAAACTCTATTTCTGATGCGGCGCCTTAAGTTTGACAACAAAAATGTAACCGTTGTCGTGAGACATCTTTTCCTTAATTTGTGGGATTGATTTCTAACTCTTTTCTTCAATTGTCTTGCAATTTTTTTACAGAATTCATGTCCCCAAGAGGAGCCTATAATGTACAAGACATCTTCTATAAATAGAGGAAGAATTGAAGCAACACAACATGAGAGAAAACTACAACACGACAAGATACACTCAAGAATATACTTGTTCTTACATTGTCTTATTTCTTGTTGTAATTTGCCTAGCTATTCACTTTCACATCCTTGAGGTCTAGGCTATTCTTGATTACACTTGCACTCAATTGTATTATTCATTATCGAGTTGTAATCTTGAATTTTTGGGTAATCATTCAACACAAGATATCCTTGTGAGTGTTCTTGTGGTAAGAACACACTTGGGTGATCTAGGTGTTAGGTGTAAGAAGATTGTGGTAATCTTCTTGTTGAGGTGTTGAAGAATTTGGTATTCTTTAAGGTTGAAGATTGTGGTAATCTTCACAAGGTGCCATTGGAGATTGTGGTAATCTTCAAGAAGAGATTGTGGTAATCTCAAAGGTGGTGTTGAAGAAGAGTGTGGTGCTCTTCAAGGTGTTGTTGTAAGTTGGTGTTGTATTAATTTGTGATAAATTAATAAAATCTTTTTTCTTTTTGAAATCCATCCCGGATATACTGGGGTGGTAGAGGATTAGGCCCTAGGTGGGTTGAACCTCTTTAAATCAACGTGTGTTGTTTACATTCCGCACCTTTATTATTGTGTTTGAGCATTTGTTTCGAAAAAGAGGGCGAAATCGAAAAGATGGAGATAATCTATTCACCCCCCCTTTAGATTATCGTAGCCGCTTGGACTTACAGTCATGAATCTAGAAACATATATGATTGAGTCGAGCATGCTCTATTTATTTCATTGAGGGATCTAGAGATGCTTGACTGGGTGCGACCACTTGGTTTAGGGTACATAGCGAGTTGTTGAGTTGTAGGGTTATGTTAGTTTGGTGATGACTTGATATAACTCTCATCACCTATACTTTATCGCTTGGTCGCACGCCTTATTCCCTGTATGAAAGAAGAGACGTGAGATAAGAACTATGAGGATGTGATTCGAATGAGTCGAGTCGAATTTGTATGAGTTGGAGATATTGGGTGCAATTAGGTTGCATCTATATTTGAGATAATAGGGAGTCCTTTTTAGATGAGGTTTATCTAGAAACCTCTCCCATTAGGACTCTAACTGAGATATGGGATTGAGATATATATTGATATCTCTCCCATAATATCAGTAGAATTGAGAATATCGTCCCCCACATAAACATAATAATCTCTCTCCTAAAATTTCTCTCTATGGTTTTCTTCTTGGACCATCACCAAAGTTCTCCAAGGGTTTAAGGTGTGCACATCTAATTAAATAATTCTAGTAATTATTTACACCAACGAGAAAGGCGGTTCGTGATCTTATTCGTAGTTCAACCAATCTATGGGATTCATTCATTGTTCGGGATTCAATAAAGAGAAGACTTGTAGATGGCTTAATCATGGATCAAAAGGAGGCTTGTAGACGGGCTCAATCCTTGCTACGTGGATCGATAATTCTTCTGCAAATAGGTGTACTCGATCCACCTTAAAAGTGCAAATATGTGATTTGGGATTTAAGTTTCGACTCATATTTACTAACAATAAGAAACAAAATTATTTTCAAACGAAAGACAGATTGATCGGCCTAGCATTAGCAGAATCAAATTGAGATTGTGGAATTGGATTCGATCAAAAATACCAAACATCCATGAGGATATGATACAAACATGGAATACAAGACCAAAATATATTTGTAATTTTAAATGTGATGAGTAGAAGGGCACGAATAGAAAGAAAGAAATCATGTAACATGGACAAATACATTTGGACCCTGTGAGGGATTTGTACATGAGACTTTGATTCTTTGGGAGAGCACCTCTTGTTTATCCATTTTCGAACTCTCCATTCAGTGACATCACAAACGGTACATTTTATTTTATTGTTATTATATACAGATATATTAATATTTACTTACATTCTTATTATTGTTGTATTAAATTATGTTTTTATGATTTATTTAAAATTTGAAGTTATTTTTTACTTTATTGTTTTGGATCACTGGTTCCCAGCAGAACACCACCACTTCATAACAATAATAAGAATTTGGACAATTCTTATCGTTGTATGCCGTCTGCGTCCTCTAATATTTCCCATGTCTCTGAAATTATTGACCTTACTATGGATGACTCTATTCAAACCGTCTTGAACTGCAATTCAAATACAATAGCAGACAATACAATAAAGTCAACTACAGCTCCATCTCAGTTGCATGATACAATCGCATCCATTAACAATGGTGAGAATTGTTTTTTTAATTTTTTAACTATATTTAATTTAAGTAACTTTATAATAAAATTTTAATCAATTGTTTTATATATTATTTTATTACAGAGTACTGGGATATTGGAGATGCAAGTTATATATGCCAATTTTGTGCGGCCATGTTTTGGTACGAAGAAAGGGTACAATCACATTTCAGATCCATTTCTCCGAAATATGGCTTATGTTGTAGTCATGGCATTATTCAACTTCCTCCTATGAAACAATCACCTACTTTGCTTCGTGATTTATTGTATAGAGACATCGATAAACGCAAACACTTTCAAGAGAACATAAGATCATATAATAGTATGTTTTGCTTTACATCTATGGGAGGAAATATCGACACAGACATTAATCAAGGCCAAAGTGCTCCAGTATTCTGGATGTACGAACAAAACTATTATTTAATTGGTAGTTTACTGCCGTCCGATGGTTCAACACCTAAATTTGCACATCTTTATATATATGATACAGAGAATGAGATAAATCATAGAACGAATGCTATCAGGTTTGTTTCTTTGTAATTCTTACTTAATTATAAATTCTGCAATATTATATCTAGATATCTATATTAATTCTTGCTAAATATGGGTTTTTGACATGATTCAATCTGTAGGCAAGAAAATGATACTAATAATCTACACCAAGATATTATTGTCGGACTTCAGAAAATGTTAGATAAAAATAATATATTAGTGAAAACCTTCAGAATAGCAAGAGAAAAGATTCGAGAATGTACAAATTCAGATGTTAAATTACGTCTTAACGATAAAAAAGGCAAGGATGCTAGAATAAACAACCTACCATCGAGCTTTGAGGTCACATCTTTGGTGATTTTGATCAGGCTTTGGGAGAAAAAGATATATAGATTGAAACCAAAACCGGACAGTTGCAGAGGATAAATGAGTTGAATGCTGCGTATTTGGCATTGCAATATCCTTTGTTGTTACCTTATGGTGAGGAGGGCTTTAGATAAGACATTCCATTTTCGGATTTGAAGAGTATTGTTCGCCTTATTTTTAGCTTCACCGCAAGTGTACGGTGTAGTTTATAAAATAGGGTTAGCAAGGTCGAATCCACAGAGACTAAAAATTATTGTACTAAGTATTGAGATTATAATAGTCTTATTTATCGAAATTGGGTGATTGGTTTTGTAAAAGCAATACAAGAATTTATCCTAAAAAGATAAAGTAAAAGTTGATTGAAAGATCAAGGAGATGAATGGATTCCAGGGCTATGGTTTCAGTTAATATCCCCTTTTGCTATCAGATTAATAACAACCAAAGTTACCATTATTCTTCCATATAGAACAATCACAAAAGTATTTTACCCTCTCTCTCGAGATGCATGTAAAAACGTTGATTGGATTATCTATGCTAGCATCTCTACTTAACAAAAGATATCCAACTCCCAAAAGCACAAAAGATTATAAATCCTCACAAATATTCACAGACTTCTCAATCTTGCAAATATTCATGTCAAGTACTCACAGATCTAGTATTGAAACTCATCTCTCGAATTATGAATCAATACATCAAAGCAAGTTAAACCAATGGCCATTTGATAAAACAAGAATTAAAACAAAGTACTCGAATAGGGTTTGAAAATAATAACTTCAATTGCAATTAACTATCAAACAAAAGTATCCATTAATCTAATCTCAAACCCAGGAATCACAAGATGTTTAGCCAGACAAGAGAAATAAACAATTCATAGACAAATTATTCAAGTTCATATCTAACTAATCGAAAGTAAATGATACTATGGAATGAGAAGACTCAGGGATGTCGATGATCTCTCGATCTATCTTCAATCCTCAAGCTTGTGGTTGCGACCTCGATCAATCTCTCGAATCCTCCGGTAGAAGGTTGCTCTTTTCTCTGCTTTCTAGGGAAAAAATCAGTGAGTCTTCGTTCGGGGCCACTTTGTCTCTATTTATACTCAATTTAGGTCAAAATCTCATAAAATTTGTCAAACCCTATTTTCCCGCACAGACGCACGGGCCCTGCGCCTTGCACACGACCAACCCATGTGCCTTGCACACGACCAGCCCGTGCGTCAGGCAATATGCACTTGATTCAGCCATGCGCCATGCCGTAGGTAGTGTCTTCTATGGTAATGGCGCACAAGCCATACTATAGACGCACGCCCTGCCCGTGCGCACCTGCTGGAGCTGATTTTAGTTTGTTTCTTTCCGTTTCTTGCCCGGTTCGTCTGACTTCTTCTCGATTCAACTCCAAACATCATACATTAGTTCAAGTATTGGCGGTCCTTTACCACAATGCTCTGAATTGTTGCAAAATGCTACAAATATCGAGTAATTCCTACAAAACGAGCAAAACGTAATGCCTTTTCCACTTCACATGAATATAACCTATTTTACTGAAGTAATGCATGCATATCAGCTTATTCTAGCTACAATTAAGCCCAAAATACATGCAAAACATATACCAATCAAACCCCCAAACTTAAACTATTGACAATCCCGGTCAACGCTTTATAATCAAGACAAAATACAAATGGGAGTAATCAAAGGCAAATCAAGAACAACACATCACAATTCATGCCATTTATCCATAAACGTCAAGAAATAAATCAACCAAGCCTCGAATATCTAATACAAAGCACAAGTCAATTAAAACCATGATAAATGCTTCAAATCACGACTCTCACAGATCAAGTGTATACTCTCCTCTCAAGAATAATAAGGGACGTGTATTCGCTCATATCATATCAATGTTGAAGAATTACCATAGGCTTGCAAATCATCTCACATCTCCGCCACTCGAATGTATGCAATTCATAAATCAAAAAGGACTTTACTTTTGGTTGTAATGAAGGCTCTTTGGTTAGGGTAGGAAAATATGGAAAAAGTGACTCAAACTCAAGCGTACAGATTGGTAAGCACATCTTTTACTCAATCAATTATTCTCATACAAACCAAACATGCTATCCCAATCACCTTTTGTTCTTATCAACTTCTCATCTCTCTTTTCACCCTTTGTTTATAATATCCACTTTCTTTTGCCTCATATCACCAATCCCAACCTACAAGTTCATTTAAATCTAACTCACTTATAAAGTAGATTTTGTTTTCTGACTCTTTGGTGAACAAATATCATCTCTTTTCCTCTTTTCTTTCTTCTTTTATTCCCAACATCCAACATGCGCACAATTTTCTAAAATTCTCGATATCCTCCTATTCAACCTTATTCAATCCCTTTACTCAATGCTATACGCTCAAGTTTAGGGTAACATATATATCAAGTAAAGACTTGAAATGTGGCTATCAAAAAATCAGGCAACAGGCTCAAATTGGATAACTAGGGAAATTCCATGTCATTAGGTAGGCGAAAGGCTTGAAAGGCTTAACAGAAATGGCCTTAAATCATTTTCATAAATTGCATACAACATGTGACTTTGACAGAGATAACAGAGCAAGTTCTAGAATTTATATCAACATGAATGACACACTCAATCAACAAACAAGACTGCATGTAATGAAAGCAGTAAAGGCCCAAAGCTCACAGGCTTGCAATTGCGTAATTCAAAGCATAACAACCATGTTTTCAATATTCACATGCTCCATATCATCTATTCTCAACCCGATCAACTCACACTCAACACCCAATTCAAAATAACACAAATTGTTTCAAAGAATACTCCCAAGATAACAACAAGCACCACAATAGCGGTGAACCCACTCCCTAAAAACCTAATAAAATATATAAACGTGCTAAAGCAATAAACGTGCTAAAAATGAAAACAAACGTCTAATGCAATGCAACCTAGATGCTCTAAATGCAACTATATGAATGCAATTTTTTTTTTCGCCACACCCTTCAATGAAAATAACTACCTCTCTCTCCCCCCAAACTTGAATGAAATTATAGTGCATAGAAGAGAAGATAAAATTTCAAAGAAAAGTGTGGAATGGACTGATTCACTGCGGCGGTGGCGGCGGAAAGTGGCCCTGGGAGATGTGCCACATTTGTATCTGATGCATCACCTGCAGCATCTCCGGTTCCCGTTGTTCCCGCGCTTGGTACCTTTGTTCTTGTTCTATCCTGAAAGTACGGAACTCATCCTGGTGCTGCCGGAAGTTATCTCGGTGCTGCCTCATGCTCCTCTCAAGAGCTAATAGTCTGTCCTAGTAAGCTGGCCCCCCGCGCACCTCACCTTGGTGAGAGATCTCAGGTATGTCGGGCATCCCTTCTTGGAACCTTTGCTCAAAACCCCTCTCATGTCGGTCATACTCCATCGCCTCAACCGCCAACTCCTCCTCATCAGGCAACCCTTCGACCCCGTGCCTCTTTCTCGCAAGCATCGCATCCATAACTCTGGAATGCGCCTCAGAGTTCATCAGCCAATTGGCCTGATCATTCATGTTAACCACAGATGTGAGTTGCGGGTTAGGAAGTGGGAAGGCAGTTCCGACCCTTTGTTGGAAGAGGGTCATGTCCTCTTCTTCTATTATGATTTTCATTTGGCATAGGGCATTCATGTCAATCTTCCTACTGCCTTCGATAGGCTCCAAACCTCTCAAATCGACACGAAAATGCCGAGCAATGGGGTTGATCATTCCCCCAATCAATATCGTACCAGCGGGCTGCTTGGCCAAATATTCGGTGTGTTCTGCAAAATGGGCCACCGTGTTGTAAGGGGTACGGGTTAGCATACACCATAGTAGGTATAGCTCCCGTACTTGCATACCCCCATTATTGTGGCGGGCGAAGACTGAGTGGGCTGTGACCGTTTGAATATACCAAAAAATGGGGTTCCGGAGCGATGAGGCCTTAGCCGTGCGCACCTCATAGAGCATTGGGCCGGTCTCCGGTGTCTGAACCAATAACCGCCAGAATTCATACTGGCTATAGGGCTCGACGTTCTTGTAAGGGGTATCAGTAGGTACCCCAAAGATGGCATTGAGCTGGATAATAGATAAGCGTCGCCGCTCGTTGCCTAACTGGAAGTGTACCTCATATGGCTTGTAATTTTCTCCTTGTTTGTAGACATCAATGGTGCTGAGGAATTCGAGCGCGAGTTTTTTGTACGTTGGCCACCTTTCTTGCATGAAAGCGGTCCACCCAACCCGCTCAAATAGCTGCCAGACGTCATCATATATCGCAAGAGTTTGGGTACACTCGCCATCGGCATATCGAGTCGTTGACATTGGTCGGGTGACCAACGTATTCCATCGCTCTAGTTCATTAAATTCACTGGGTTCAACAAGAACAACCCCATAAGCCGTGGGGCTATCCGGTTCTACTGCTTGTGGTGCGTTTGCGGCCCCTCGTGGGCGTCTTCCCCTACCCTGTTAGTTTCGTCGGTCGGCCATTAATGTGAATTTGTACCTAGCAAAAACAAATGTGCGATTCCAAATAGACCAAGTACAACCACAAATATGATGAATTCTAACTAAATAAATCAAATAGGGTTTAATAGCTCTTCTCTATAGATTAAATCAACAAGTAGGCTTCAAACTTTCAAATATTAATGTAACAGTAGAGAATCATATTCCTAACACCCTAAACATTAGAGCTCATGCAAATTCATCATCAATTCAACCAAATATGGCCTAATTCAACATGCCCACAAGGTGTTCGATAAATAGCCTTAAAGAAATATTCAAGTAAAACATAGTAAAATTATCATAACAAGCACCTAATATGAACCTCAAGGCATAATTCACAAGAAATTCGAATGGAAATTTGAAATCTTACTGGAATTCTTGAAAATTTAGCAAAGGGGCGAATTTGAAACCCTAGTGCTTCCTTCAACTAAAACTTCAACCCAAAGCAAGTGTGGGTGCTCAATTCGTGTGTGGTTAGTGTGGAGGATGACTTTTGTAGTGATAACCAAGTGAAATCGTCGAAAATAATGAGGTGGGGAGAGAGGCTTTTATCGATTTACGGCTCAAGGAAATTTTTGAAGTGAAAAATCATACCTGTTCGCGTCTATTTTTAAGTTCAGCTGAAAGATGCACGGGTTGTGCGCCTCACGTACGGGCAGCCCGTGCGTTATGCCGTAGGTTCAATCCCAAAATCAGTGGGCACGCACGCCCTTCCCGTGCGTGTTGCCATACCAAACTTCGAATTTATAGATTTATTTATATTTTTTTTATAGGAAAACAATTAAATCCTAACTATCAAAGAGAATAAAATGAAAAAATACAACAAACCATTTGGTTGCCTCCCAACAAGCGCTAAATTTAACGTCTATAGCTTGATGCCTGTATACTCGATCACGGTTCTCGCAAGGTGAGGCATGTCACCTCCTCTTTTTGATCTTTATGAAAGTAGTGCTTGATCCTCTGGCCATTCACCATAAACGTCTCCCCATCCAGGGTCAACAATTCCACTATTCCTGGAGGATTTAACACCTTCTTAATCAAAAACGGCCCCGACCACCGAGACTTGAGTTTCCAGGGAAAGAGTTTAAGACGCGAGTTGAACAAGAGAACTTGTTCACCCGGTAAAAACTCTCTTTTCTTTATCATTTGGTCATGCCATATCTTAGTGCACTCCTTGTAAATTCAGGAATTCTCGTAGGCTTCATCTCGGAACTCCTCTATCTCATTCAAATGCAAAATCCTCTTTTCACCCGCTGTTTTGAAGTCAAAATTTAACTTCTTTATAGCCCAAAACGCCTTGTGCTCTAATTCCACGGGCAAGTGACACGATTTCCCGAATACTAACTGATAAGGCGATGCGCCCAATGGTGTCTTGAATGCAGTCTGATATGCCCATAACACATCATCTAACTTCAGAGCCCAATCCTTGCGATTTATAATCACTGTCTTTTCTAAGATTTGCTTAATCTCGCGATTGGCTAGCTCTGCTTGCCCGTTTGCTTGCGGATGGTATGCTAATGCCACTTTATGCTTAACCCCATACTTGGCAAGTAGATTGTTCATCAATTTATTCACAAAGTGTGACCCCCATCGCTAATCAAAGCTCTCGAGGTTCCAAACCGAGTGAATATATTTTTCTTTAGGAACTTTATCACTACTCGCACATCATTCGTTTGTGACGAAATCGCCTCAACCCATCGAGATACGTACTCTACTGCAAGTAGAATATACTGATAGCCCTAGGAAGATAGAAAGGGACCCATGAATTCAATCCCCCACACATCAAAGAGCTCGACTTCTATCACATTTGGTCATGGGCATCTCATGTCATCTCGAAATGTTCCCCATCCGCTGGCACTTATCACACAGCTGCACAAACAAATGGCAATCACTATACAAAGTAGGCCAATATAACCCACTCTGTAATACCTTCGCCGTAGTGCGTGCCGGACCGAAGTGTCTCCCAGAAGGTGAAGAATGACACTGTCGTAGAACTCCCTCCCACTCTTCTTGAGGCACGCATCTTCTGATGATCATGTGTGCGCACCTATTAAAGAGAAAGGGGTCGTCCCACATATAGAACTTGACGTCATGGAGGAACTTCTTCTTTTGATAAGAGGATAAATCTGGAGGCATGACTCCCGCAACCAAATAATTCACAAAATTTGCGTACCATGGGAATTTAGCCTATAACATTAAAAGCTGCTCATCGGGGAACTCCTCCTTGATCACATCCGTACACTCTTTCTCATCCTTCTTGTACTCCAATCTGGACGAAGTGGTCTGCTACCACATTCTCACAACCCTTTCTATCTCTGATTTCCACATCGAATTCCTGTAACAAAAGGATCCACCGAATCAGTCTCGGTTTGGCATCCTTCTTGTCGAATAGATATTTGATTGCCGCATGGTCTGTGTGGACTATCGTCTTGGTTCCAATCAAGTAAGATTAGAACTTATCAAATGCAAACACGATTGCCAGCATTTCCTTCTTAGTGGTAGTGTAGTTCTGCTGGGCACTATCTAATGTTATGCTCGCATAATAGATGGTTATGAACAACTTATCCTTTTTCTGACCCAGAACATCCCCAACTGCAAAATCATTGGCATCGCACATTAGCTCAAAGGGCTGACTCCAATCCGGAACTACAAGAATTGGTGCTATCACCAACGCCTTCTTCAGAATCTCAAATGCCTGCAAACAATCATCAGAAAAATTGAAAGCAGTATCTTTTTCTAATAACTGACTCAAAGGTTTGGTGATTTTCGAATAGTCACGAATGAACCTTCTATAGAATCCTGCGTGCCCCAAGAAGCTTCTGATTGCTTTCTCATTTGTTGGAGGTTGGAGTTTCTCAAGCGCTACAATCTTCGCTCTATCCATTTCTAAATCTGCAGAAGAAACTCGGTGGCCTAAAACAATGCCATCTCAAACCATAAAATGGCACTTCACCCAATTCAAAACAAGGTTAGTGTCCTCGCATCGCTGTAAAACTAGAGAAAGATTGTCAAGATAGTGATCAAAAGAATCTCCAAATACAGAAAAATCATCCATGAATACCTCCATTATTTCCTCAATAAAATCATGAAATATAGCCATCATACTTCACTGAAAAGTCGGGGGTGCATTACATAGTCCGAATGGCATTCTGCAGAATGGAAACGTACCATAGGGACATGTAAATGTCATTTTCTCTTGGTCTTCTGGTGCAATCATGATCTGGTTGTACCTGGAATAACCATCGAGAAAATAGTAATAATCAAATCCCACTAAGCGATCTAACATCATATCAATAAAGGGGAGGGGAAAATGATCTTTACGAGTGGCATCATTCAACTTCCTATAATCAAGGCATATACGCCACCCAGTAGCTATCCTAGTCGCAATAAGTTCATCGTTCTCATTTCTAACTACAGTCATCCCCCCTTTCTTTGGTACCACTTGTACCGGACTCACCCAAGAACTATTAGAAATAGCATACAAAATTCCAGCATCTAACCATTTTAAGACCTCTTTCCTAACAACCTCTTGCATGATAGGGTTCAATCTTCTTTGATTCTGCACTGAAGGTTTATAGACATCTTCCATTTGAATTTGATGCATGACAATCGATGGGCTTATGCCTTTTAAATCAGAAATTGACCAACCTATCGCAGACTTATGTTTTCTCAACACCCTAAGCAATTTATCAAGTCGAAATGGAAGTTAAAAGGATGATACGATTACGGATTCGTGTTATTTGCTCTGAGGAATGCGTATTTAAGATGCTCGGGCAATGGTTTGAGTTCTGGGTTCGAAACGAGCACCTCAGGTTCACGCACGGGCTGCCCATGCTCAGACGCACGGGCCGTGCGTTCTTGATGATTTGATCTTCTCTTTGGCCTCACGCATGACCTGGTCATGCTCGGGGCGCACGGTCGTCGTGCTTGATTTTTCATCCTTCGCCCGGCATTGCGCACGACCGGGCGTGCTCCGACGCACAGTCGTGCGCCCTGCGAATTGACTCACGACGTTTTTGTTCGTGTGTTCGCCTCTTGCGCTTCTCGGTAGCTCCTGCATATTATCTAAAACACAAATATAGTCATACAAGTATTGATTATCGAAATCAAGCATCATACATGACATTGAACACGAATGTGTCAATCCAAACTCTAAATCATCCTTAAACAATGTATGATCTACGTACTCATCAATGAAAGACTCAACTGCGTCTATAAAATTACAGTTCTCAACACCATTATGAAGTTGTATTACCTTATAGATAGAAAATAAAGCATGCTTATCATTAACCCGTAATGTGAGTTCTCCCTTTTGCACATCTATCAAGGCCTTCGCGGTAGCTAGGAATGGATGCCCAAGTATCAAAGAAACGTCACGATCTTCCTCCATGTGTAGCACTAAGAAATCCACAGGGAATATGAATTTATCGACTTTCACGAGCACATCCTCGATGATTCCCTTCGGATACGTGAGTGCTCGATCCACAAGTTGTAAAGTGACCGTAGACGGCTTCACCTCTCCTAGTCCAAGTTTCCTGAAAATAGACAAGGGCATTAAGTTAATACTTGCTCCTAGATCACAAAATGCTTTATTAAAGAAAACACCCCAATTGTACAAGGGATAGTGAAACTCCCCGGATCTTTCAGTTTCTGTGGCAGTTTTCTCTGGATTATTGCACTGCACTCCTCTGTCAGATTGACTGTCTCGAAACCAGTCATCTTTCTCTTCTTTGACATAACATCCTTAAAGAATTTAGCGTAATTGGGCATCTGCTCCAATGCGTCTGCAAAAGGTATGTTAATATGCAGTTTCTTAAATATATACAAGAATTTTGCAAACTGCGAATCTAACTTTTTCTTTTAAAATTGTTGGGGAAGAGGAAGGGGAGTAGTAAGTTTAGAAAAATCAGGGTTAGAGGAAGATTTAAGCTGCTCAGCCCCTTTTTGTTCAGCAATTTGACCCTCAACATCGCCATTTGCTTCAGTTTTCGCATCTCCTGGAACAACAACTGTTGTCTCTGTAGCACACACAACCGGGCCATGCGGTGGCACACGGGTCGTGCGCCCTGCGTATCTTCAGTGTTTTCTGGCATTCTCGGCCCCTCGTATTCCATTCCACTCCTCAGACGAATGGCTTTACACTAGTCTTTTGGATTAACCTCAGTGTTGCTCGGAAACTGGCCTTTTGATGCTGCCCACCAACAATTGTAGCTAATTGGCCAATTTGGGTTTCAAGATTTTTCATTTGGGACCCCATGGTGTTGGCCAATTGAGTGACATGATTCTCAATTTTATCCAGCTTCGCCTCATCCTTATTAAATCGGTTCCTCATCTCATTCATAAACGAGGTGAAGATGTCCTCCATAGATAGTTTAGCCTCAGAATTTAAGAAACCATTTGTCACATTAAACCCCGGTGGTGGTTGCATCACACTCTTCGTATTTGCATAGGAGTAGTTTTCATGGTTCCTCAAACCCGGGTGATAATGGGTAGAGTCTGATTGTTCCGGTAATTGTTGAAATTCCGGTTATTGACATAATTTGCTTCCTCCATAGGATCTAGAGAAACTCCCCCATTACGTGCACCCGCGTTTCCATCAGTCCCCTTAGTTAATACACTCAATTGATTTGTCAACGCAGTCATCTGAGATGTCAATGCCTTAATTGGGTCCGAATCAGAGACTTCAGCTACCCTTTTCACATTAGTCCTCTCGGAGGGCCACTAATAGCTATTCATTGCCATCTCTTCCAACAAGTTTAATGCGTCTTGTGGAAATTTAGCCAGTAAAGCGCCTCCTGCGGCAGACACAAACGACCTAGTATTTCCCATCAACCCGTTATAAAAGAAGCAAAGCTGCTGATCCTCTGGAAATTCGTGTTGCGGGCACCTCCTCAATAAATCCCGAAATCTCTCCCAGGCCCCATACAGTGGCTCAGAATCAAACTGCCTAAACTGCGTGATATCACTTTTAAGCTGCAGTGTCTTACTTGGTGGGAAGTATTTAATCAGGAATTTCTGACTCAGCTCGTCCCAAGTATTCACACTCTCCTGAGTTAGTGTGCCTAGCCAATTTCTAGCCTTATCCTTTAAAGAGAAAGGGAATAGGCACAAACGTATAGCATCATCAGTTACTCCATTCATCTTGATTGTGTTGCAAATTTGCATGAAGTTCGCAAGATGAGAATTGGGATCCTCAGACGGAAAACCCCCAAACTGATTCTGCTGCACCATTGAGATCAGTGCTGGCTTCAGCTCAAACTTATTCACATTAATTGGGACATTGGCAATTCCACCATAGTTGCGATTTGTCTGTGGGCGAAAGTGATCGCGAATCGCTTGCTGTTGACTCATTAATGACCCTGTTGGCCACATTGTTACCTCCGTTATTACCCCTGTTGTTCTCTTCCACGTTCTCCATAACCTGATCTTGCTGTCTTTCTGCCCGTTTAGTAGCCGCACTAATTTGCCTAGCAAAAGCCTCAACCTCTGGTATGAACAGTGTTAATTCTCATTGCTTCGAGCGAGTGTTCATGCACTACCTGAACCAACTAAAGAAAACAAGTCAAACACAGTAGGAGTAGAATTAAACAACAAAGAAAAAAATATCTAAATTAAAAATAATTCTATTTATCGTAATCTTAGTACTAAAAATTTAATTAGTCCCCGGCAACGGCGCCAAACACTTGTTCACCTTATCTTTAGCTTCATCGCAAGTGTACGGTGTAGTTTATAGAATAGGGTTAGCAACGTCGAATCCACAAAGACTAAAAATTATTGTACTAAGTATTGAGATTATAATAGTCTTATTTTTATCTAGACAATCAAAATTGGGTGATTGGTTTTGTAAAACCAAGACAAGAATTTATCCTAAAAAGACAAAGTAAAAGTTGATTGAAAGATCAAGAAGATGAATGGATTCCAGAGCTATGGTTTCAGTTAATATCCCATTTTTTTATCAGATTAATCACAGCCAAAGTTATCATTATTCTTCCCTATAGAACAATCACAAAAGTATTTTACCCTCTATGTCGAGATGCATGTAAAAACATTGATTGTATTATCTATGCTAGCATCTCTACTCAACAAAAGATATCAAACTCCCAAAAGCACAAAAGATTATAAATCCTCACAAATATTCACAGACTTCTCAATCTTGCAAATATTCATGTCAAGTACTCACATATCTAGTATTGAAACTCATCTCTCGAATTATGAATCAATACATCAAAGCAAGTTAAACCAATGACCATTTGATAAAACAAGAATTAAAACAAAGCACTCGAATAGGGTTTGAAAATAATAACTTCAATTACAATTAACTATCAAACAAAAGTATCCATTAACCTAATTCAAAATCCGGGAGCCACAAGATGTTTAGCCAGACATGAGAAATAAATAATTCATAGACAAATTATTCAAGTTCATATCTAACTAATCGAAAGTAAATGATACTATGGAATGAGAAGACTCAGGGATGTCGATGATCTCTCGATCTATCTTCAATCCTCAAGCTTGTGGTTGCAACCTCGATCAATCTCTCGAATCCTCCGGTAAAAGGTTGCTCTTTTCTCTACTGTCTAGCGCAAAACTAGTGTGTCTTCGTTCGGGGCCGCCACGTCTTTATTTATACTCCGTTTGGGTCAAAATCTAATAAAATCTGTTAAACCCTGTTTTTCCCAAACAAACGCACGGCCGGGCGCCTTGCGCACGACTAGCCCGTGCGTCAGGCCATAGGCACTTGATTCAGCTGCAATGGTGCACGGGCCGTGCGTCTTGGCACGACCAAGCCATGAGCCGTGTCATAGGCAGTGTCTTCTCTGGTAATGGCGCACGGGCTATGCTATAGATGCACGCCCTGCCCGTGCGCACCTGCTGGAGCTGATTTTGCTTTGTTTCTCTCCGTTTCTTGCCCAGTTCATTTGGCTTCTTCTCGATTCAACTCTAAACATCATACATTAGTTCAAGTATTGGCGGTCCTTTATCGCAATGCTCCAAATTGTTGCCAAAATACTACAAATATCGATTAATTCCTACAAAACGAGCAAAGCGTAATACCTATACAACTTCACAGGAATATAGCCCATTTAACTCAAGTAATGCATGCATATGAACTTATTCTAACTACAATTAAGCCCAAAATACATGCAAAACATATACCAATCAAGTATAACTCATGTAAGAAGGAAAACAGTTAGTGTCAGATAATTCTTTGCCGATCGGCTGCACGAAAAGAAAAACGAAACTTCTACTATTGTGTTTTCAAGAAGATTGTTCCAACAATTTGTCGTGGATGCTTATTGATGAGTGTAAAATATACGTGCATTTGAGGATTTAAAATGATATATAATTGATGCATTTTCATGCATATTTGGTGTATATTGCTTGGTTTCCTTGGTTGGGCGTGATACAACGTACTCTTGTGAATTTTACGAAATGGAGCTAAATTGGATAAAAAAAACGATAGCACGTTCCAAAGTATAGGTCAAGAGCTAAGGTGCGAGCAAAGATATGAAGGAAAGAAGCATGGAAGGTCAAACAAAAGGAATTTTCCTTCAAAAATGTCAAAACGCGCTAACAGTTTCCAACACTGGCAGGGTTTAGTATTTTGGCCATAACTCCCTAATAAAAATTTCTATTTAGGTTATTCAAGTGGCTATGGAAAGCTAAGAGAAAGGGCTACAACTTTTTTGAGACCCCAGAAGCCAATTTCGATCGCACGACCTGACCATGTGGGATTACACGGGCGTGCGACGTAACTGGGGCTAAATTGATCTCCTTTTCCTACTCAAACTCTGCAAGTGATCTCTCCAAGCATCTATAAAAGGGACCCAAGGCTATGCACGGAAATACATAAATCTCTATAGCAAAAACACATCAAATAACACAAGAACGAAGGAATCGAAGAGCTTCTGAGAGCAAAAGGCTCGGTCGCGAAGAACACCACAAGACTTTAACATCTAGGGAGCATTAGAGCTTCGAGGGATTGGAAGGAAAATCCATCCTGACAAGAAGTGGTTTTCTTTCTATGTCTAAGAACTCTTGTCTGTGCTTATATGCTGTCATAATATTGATTCGGATTTGTCTATGAGTTTGTAATCAATGTTTGGCATGTTTTTCAGATCTAGGGGCATAATTGAAACTGTGGATTTGTATTAAGGGATAAATATTGTTAACAACCCCAACTATACAGATTTTTACACTTCGCCACCAGAACTTTAAAACGATACAGTTTGCAACCTGAACTTTACAAAATTTTGCACTTTGGTTAAAATTCCAAATTTACCCCTGGACTTATGAAAGCTGAATTGTAGTTTACCCTCTAAACTTTAAAGTTGTTGCACTTTGCAACCTGGACGATAAATTTTATTGCATTTTCCTTGTTTACTCCCAAAGGTCCTGCGATCCTCGAAAATGGTATCAGAGCCTTGGTTTATTAAGAACTTTTAGTTAAATTTATTATATTAATGTAATTAACAATTGGAGAGGAGAAATTACTCCGAGATTATGGATCCGGACCGATGTCCGAGATGTACCCCTTACAGGACATATCGTCAAATATTGACGATGTATGCACAAGAACACCTTGACCAGGTTTCATATTGGGAATACCAACATGAAGAAAAGGAACAGCAGAGCCGACGAAACCTTAAGGCAATGCAAAATGCGAGCGAGAATATTATAGGCGATTCTGGATGCTTAACTGCACTTATATGTTCACTTGATGAACCTTCAAGAAACGGTTCATGAAAATTCCCATCGAAACAATGATTCCCGATGGAGTACCCGAGTGGAACGAGATACTTCCAGACAAATCTAAGATCTCGAAGATCTTAGAGAAATCTAGAAGACGGTGCGTGAATTATGGCAACCGCCATATTCATCTACCTAAGACAAGTTCATCGATCCGAACTGGATGGAGACGATGGTGAAATATCAAAAGGAAACTCTTGAACTCCTTCATGATATTCGAAACGAGTCAAGAACCTGGAGGACAGCCGAGTTCATTCGGAGGAAGGAAACGTATTGATTTTGGGACGGTACCTATTTACACCAAAAGGGGAAACCAACCGGTTATACAAAAGATGACAGATGAGGAGAAGCTTATTGCTCTAATCAAAGGAAAATCCATCAAAAATTAAAAAGATGGATTTGGAAAAGATGAATCTTAAAGATCTACATGACCGGCGAATCCTTCGCGGGATTAGGTATTGTAGATTTAAAGATGAATGCGGTGAGAATCGCTTTGGTTACCTATGACCCACAAGGTAGACCAATTCCTCCACCATCGCCACCGATTAATCCTAACGTCGAAGAAAGTGCGGATTCACATCATGGAGCTCGAGACGAGAGGATGCCACATGCGGGGACTTCACGACCGGGAGTGATCCACTTTCGGGGACAGGAGGTCGAAACCTCTTGCAGAACTGCACCTACCGAAGGCCGAATGTTTATCGACGCCTTATGGAAGATCGCACCTCGACCCAATACATCCGTATGGGTTGATGTTAAATCTGGACATACCGATTTTAAAAACAGAGAAGTTCTCATTGACGAATGGGCTTGACTATGAGAATTTCAGCAGAACCCTCGATCTTACAAAGGATTCATTCATATTACTCCTTGAAATGAGTCTTGAAGGATCGGTGAAGATTGCAGGATATGACCGATGCTAGTACGAAGAGTTCGGTCACATCGGGGAATCACTTAAAGGAATTGTCGATGGTATGGCAAAACTATTCAAAATCCAATTCATCGGCACAGACAGATATTTCGAGGATTAGAGGATGAAAAAGGAAAGAAATATAAACAAGCCCTCTATAGCCTTGAGTTCTTTGGATATTTGTCATATTGACGAATATATCAAGTTGTTCACCGAATACGGTGGAAATCCAAGATTGAGGAAAAGAAGCCGCACTGACTATTCTTTGCCAAAATCCGAGTCCCGGAGAGAAATGCTTATCGGAATACAAGGGTGGAGTCAAGTAGAAATCGTGGCCGAAAAATGTCTTTCCTAAAGGCCAAGTTATCCGAATGGTGCTATCAAGCAGCTCTGCCGCACAGAATTACAAGAGATTAAGAAGAGAATTAACAAAGCGCCCTTTATGTTGCGTGGATAATGATATCCCAACAATGATTGTGGGGGTCAACCAAGGCGGCACAAGAAGAAGAAGGAGATAAGTCATCCATACCGAGGAAGAAACAACAAAAGAAGCGGTCTTCATGGAGACCTAGAAGGTTCGTCAAAACAAAAAGCCCGGCTATAAATCGGGGCAAAGACCAAGCACCAAGCGGAGTAGAGCCTCATCATCGAGTTCTAATCAAGCAAGTACCAAAGAAATCCAGGAGAAGAACTTTCAGCGTGCTCACACTAGAGCTAATGAAAGTTTCAAAGATCGTAATTGCTGGACATGCGGAGCAAGAGGGCATATCTCAACGGATTGCCCGGACAATCAAAAACGAGTCGAGGCAGTTCGAGGCCACACCGAAATCGAAGAAGTCGTCTATTATCGAGGATTTAATACAGTGTATCAATTTGAGGATATTCTCTCGGATGAAAGCATCTATGAAGAAGAGATCTATTCTCGATGATGGAAGTGACTCAAATGAATCGTCAGTGAAGAAGAAATTCTTCAACAAACAAACGGGGAGGATATGTCAGATTCCTCTCTCACACGACGGTTTCTCATAAAACTCTTATGAGAATCATGAAGGAAGATCCAAAGCTTCAAGTCTATGATGGATTTACAATTGGAGCTATGGAAAAAGCATTGGATAAAATTGGGTTTCAGAATGAAAACACCAAATTATCCACGAGGGTAACAACCGGAGAATTTGCTATTCCGATGGAGTTTACCAGTAACCTGATCGAGATGCAGTTGGTCCCTATTAGAGAAATACAAGAGATCAAAAGCAAAGTTAAAAGAGAAGTTGCAAACACACTCTCATGGATTCATATCGGAGCCATAAGAGTAATTATTAAAGCAACATTCAAAGAAGGAATAGATTCGCCTCTTAATCTTGCTATCTTTGACAAACGAATCTCACATCTCAAGGATTCATGCCTTGGAGCGGTTCTGAGAAATTTGTATGCAGGGAAATTAGCATTCAATGTCTATCCTAGAATTGCATACAATTTGGGAGATCGAGACTTCAGTAGAGTCCTAACCCTTCATCAAGATTTCAAAAGAGTCGATTTGATGAAAGAAGGAAATAGGCCTTACTCGATCACATACAAGATTTCCTATGCTCTCTCGAATACCCATCATTCAAAGTATTCTTGAGAAAGGAATTTATTGAAGTCCCAAGAATCTTTGAGGACTTTGCCAGGGTAGTGTTACCAAGAAATCATTGAATCTCCAACTATTAAGGAGATTGATATGATAATTCAAGATCAACCAGTCTTCAACAAAAGTCGAAGTCTCGAGTTGAGCCTAGAAGGATGTCTTTCCAACAAGACAGAATGGTGAGTAGCAGCCGTTGGGAAGAAAGGAGACCAAAATGCGATTCAAATGCATCCCGATGTTTTAAAACAAAGCAGAGAGCCGAAATGTCCGAAAAGAGATGGCGAGAGGTTGAAGTAATATTCGACATCACTCAAAAAGGATAACATTTTTCCTTGTGATGTTCTATATTATCTCCAACAACCAATAGTTGGAAGGTATCAAGGAAGCCTAAAGATAGGAGAAATTGAGCTTACTATCACAGGAGTTGCAGGAAAAATCCCAGAACAATTAATACTGGGAATTGAATTTCTTGAGGAACATAAACCTTGGGAAAGATTACAAGACGGAATGGAGTTCACAGTGGCTAATAAAAGATACTAATCGATGACCACTAGTCCATTCTCCATATACATTTCTATTGGAATGTTATATGCTGAATACAAGGCCGAGTATTTCGCGCCTATATTGATTCAGTGCTTTAATATGTACTCGCAAAGCGGATGTTTTTCCTAAAGAAATTGGAGAAGATTTACCACTATTGCAGAAGAGATTTCTCTAAAAGGATTCTTATCCTTAACAAGGAATTAAACAAGCGAAATAATGATCGGAGGCGCGGCGTGACCCGTGGTACAAAGTAAAGACGCCACCAATCTATTTCCATGATACAGTGCGAGATATTTTGTTTGGGAAACAATTTCCTACAAACATTCAAGCGGTTCACACAAGAGAACGAGACGAGAAGACTTATTTTCACAACCTTATGTGATCATAAGATTATTGTCCGTGAGATCGCGGAAGCATTTTACGAAAAAATGCCCATTAATTTTCGCAGCAAAGCGTGGTGATGAAGCCAAACTTCGCAATCCAAAAATGGCGGATCGAAGGAAATTTGGTGAAGCTTTATTATCCTATAGACAATTTGGTTCCATCCGGAAGGATCAAGATATGGGATAATAACTTGTATTCATTCAGTACAAGGAGAAGAACGGGTCACTCGGAAGCCATTGCGAGGACTTATGGAGGAGTCTAATGGAGAATCCACAGAGTGATGTAACCATAGAGGAACAAATATCACTCGAGGATATCAAGAAGAAGATCCAAAGGAATTACAATGAAGATCCTTTGGCTTGGTGGGATAAGAACGAGAGCTTAAAGCTTCCTTAAAGGTTAAACCTGGAAAGGAGTACGAGTTCGTAAGATTCAAACCAATCCTTATGAACCTGGAGGATCGTGAGGATATGCGAGAAGATACTTAAGGAACATCTGGACCTTAAGTTAATTTCACCAGGAGTTTCTCCATACAAGAGTCCAGATTCTTAGTCAGAAACCATGGAGAAATCAAAAGAGGAAAGCCAAGACTTGTTATTAATTACAAAGGGATTAATAACATTTTGGAGTTCGACGGATACTATATCCCAAGCAGAGAACATCCGTTAATCGTATCAAAGGTGCCAAGATATTTTCAAAGTTCGATTGCAAGTCCGGATTCTACCGATTAAGATGGAGGAAGAAAGTAAGAAGTTTACGACTTTCTCTACACCACAGGGGACACTATATTTGGAACGTGATGCCTATGGGATTGGCTAACGCACCCCAGATATATCAAAGAAAGATGGATAATCTTTTCAAAGATTATTTCAGTTTCATGTTCGTATATATCGACGACATTCTAATCGCATCAAAGAACATGAAGGAACATCTCAAACATTTGGAAATATTTTCGATGTTTGTCACAAAGAAGGATTAGTGCTTTCGGAAAAGAAGGCGTAATCGCAACAAGACAGATTGAATTCCTCGAATTGAAATCGATGAATCTGGAATTATTCTACGAGAATCATATTGTGGAAAAATACAGGGATTTCCGGATACACTTTGAAGACAAGAAGCACTTGAGTTTTCTTGGAGTCATTAATTTTGGGAATGTTTATTAACAATCTAGCATACTACGAGGAAGGTGTTTAGCCCATTACTTAAAAAAAAGATGCAAAGATTCAAATGGGAAGATGAACATCAAGAAGGAATTAAGCAACTTAAAGAAGTTTGTAAAAGCTTCCAAAACTTGCGATTCCCAAGACGAGGATGAACTGGTTCTTTATACAGATGCCAGTGATGATTGGTGGGCAGCAGTTCTTACGAAAGTCACACCAAACGAAGAAGTCCCATGCAGATATTGCAGCGGTCTATTCACACCCAGTGAAGCAAACAGATGGCATATCAACGAGAAAGAATTCTTTGCGCAATCGAAAGGCTTTTAAAAAATGGCCTCTATTTTTACTGGCTAAAAAGTTTACTTTAAAAATTGATAATTCAAGTGTCAAGGCTTTTCTGAAAAACAAAATTGAATCAAAACCAGAAAAGGCTCGATTACTTAGATGGCAAGCTGAATGTCAATATTATGATTATGATATTGTCATTATAAAATCTCATGAAAATATTCTTGCAGATTTCTTGACACGAGATGGAAGGACGCGTTGCTGACGAGGTCCTTAAACGAGTAAGACATCTCAGGGAAAACCTAGAGAGTCTAGAACGAGATTTTGGGACGTTATGTCTCAATGCGTATTCTTTGGGCGACTTCAACAGTGACCAAACCGTTTCTAGTCAAATAAGAGCATGCCGCCGCTCAAGGACAATTGTTCTTAAGACTCGCAAGGGCCTCTCTTCCAGGAGCCGCATCTCCTACGGTGCAAAAAGGGGCCGAGAGAGTACGGGCTCTAACCCGGAGGTTATGGATTCAAGTACCATAATCACAAGTGTTGCGGTGATGCATCCCCGAGGGTGTACAAATCGAACGAATGTTGAAGCTCCCGTGTCACAACCCGAGTCTTCAAGTCAACCCAAAGACCTCTGGGGTAAAAGAGGGAGGAGAGTTGAATCTTAGGCCACGAGACAGGCAAATCTAAGGTTCAAATCCGACGAGATTAAGATTTCTCCTATGCGGGTATATCGAGGCAATGGGAGAAACTAGTTACAAGACAAGGTATTAACCCAGAGAAAACAATGGTTGATATCTCAGGAAAGTATCCCAGAGTTTGGATGAAACCAGGAAGTCATCCAAATGAAGTACATGAATGGTATACTTTTGGAGCTTTAGCTTCAATCTATACCGTGTCACCAGGATTCCCAGAAATTTCAAAATTACCGAAATGGATTGGGGAAGCAGTTTACGAAACCTGGGCCAATAATCCACACTTGGCCAGAGGCGATATTTTGGAACTGTATTTTATCAGTGCAGCTCCTGAACCAGCGAAGAAAGGCTTTAATGAAGCTTTTCATTTCATCAAGCTAAGAAGACCGGATGGAAATGCTTTAAAATATATTAAGGCAGCTTCACCGGAAAAGGACCAGGTGTTAGTAGGAGCATTTTCTGAAGACGAAGCTTCTACCAGACGAGCATGGGGTCTTTGGGTTTGTCTAACTGAAATGGACAAAGTCAAATATCCATTCAAGTTCTTCCAGAATTCGGCAAATGGATCTTTCCTTTTGAATTCGATGACTGGATCAACCACGGGTTTGCGAAAGAACTCTTCGAGACCAAAAAGAATTCTCTGGAAAACAAGATTCCGCAAGCAAATAAACTTACCGGAAATTCTGTAACATGGCGCATGTTGGTCGTTGGGTCGACCGGATCTGTCAAGCATGCCCCGAACAAAAGGAACCCGAGTTTGGGAAAGGATTCCGACCCAAACCCGACCGACAAGATCATGCAGCTGGAAAGGATAAGGGTCCAGCTCACAAGACGCGTTATCCTCGGGGACAACGTAAACCAAATTTTTAAAAGATTCCCCGACAAACATCACAAGGGCTGAGTCACGGGAGAAAAAAGAAAACCAGTGGCGAGGCAATAATGTGGGATATGACGTAAGCAGTGACGTCATATATATCAGCAAGATTTGAAGTCCGCCTTTGAAGTCCGGACTTACCTCTATAAAATGCAGGATTTGAAGGAAGCTGAGGACATCGAACATTTTCCTTAGTTTTCTTATAATAAATTCTGAGAGAAAATTTGTAATATTTTGAGTGTTTTAGTTTTTAAGTTTTTATGTATTTCCGAGTGCAAGCCTCATCTATGAGAGGCTAAACCAGTATTCTCCTCCCAAAAGGAGATTACTAATGTAATAAATATTTCTATAAGTTCTTAATAAAAAGAGGCTTTCTGTTTCAACATGTGTTCATAATGTTCTATTAATTCATCCCCTTTGAAGAATTACTTTTACGCCTTGAGTAGGAAACGAACCAAGGTCATGTCTTGTGAGCCAAGGAGTCGGATAACTTGCGAGATCATCTTCCCCGAGGTGAGGTTGAACAGTGAGGAGGCGTTCGTCAAACGATCCGGGGCGAATTTTCCGACTGGTGGCTTTGCGAACCACTTAACCCGGTGCTGTTTCGGTCAAAAGAGGTATGAATTTTAAGGGATTTATTAATTTTACGGAAGCATGTTGGGCCTGATATGGTCGTAATGGACTATTTTCATTTTCAGTCTAAAGACCCAATTTGTATACGGATAAATACTTGAAATAAGATCTTGATTGAAGTATGTCTTGTTGAGTTTATAAGTGAAACCCGACATGATCCATTTAAAACCTCTGAATAGAGACTGGATCTAAGTAGGTGTAACAATGCCACGAACAAAACAAGTTCTGAAAATATCGGGTTCTTATTTCTCGAAAAATCCGAAAAACAAATTGATTATGGAGTAAAAATTTCATGATTATTGTAGAATGCAATATATTTATCCTTGTGAAGCAATCTGCCTCAAATTAGAGTTTAAGGAGATAACTAGAACTATTGTTTTTAAAGAATACATGCCTAGGGGTAAAATGGTCCAAAGGTTGCAAAATGTAACTATTTTTATAATTCGGGGTGCAAAGTGTTACGAATCAAAGTTTAGGTTGTGAAGTATAAAAAGGGGTAAAGTTGGGGTTGCAAATAATAATTATCTCTTGTATTAAATATGATTATTTGTTTTCTTAATTAATTCATGCGTTCTATTTTATGAATTCGAGTGCTTATTTATAATTATTTTTTATCTGATTAATAATTTGCATGTCATACTTCTAGTCCATAATCCGACCAGGTGAGTTCTAGTAAGACGAAAATCGAATTCAGAGAGTCATTCAATTCACAAATCTTTTTGGAGTTAATAAGAATTGTAACGATCTGACCAGACTACAATATTTATTATCAATTGTTTACGCACCACCTGACCAGGGGAGTAAATGAATTTAGGAATTTGAACCCATAGAATTGCATGAATTGGTTTTTAAAACTTTATTTGCATTTAATATTGAAGAAGTATGTTGAGATTATGTGCATAAGGTTGCTCCTAAAGATGTTGAAAATACTTATGGGGTTCACAAATTTATTTTATTTATTTTTTCTTTATTTTTTGATTTTTAGTTAGATAATATAAACTTGATTTTCGGCCGCTTCAATAAAATTGGAATACGATGTTATTATAGCCTAAGTGTTTCGAGGTTCAATCCATTAGGAATACGACCTTGCTTGCCATTATTCTATAAATTACACTGTACACTTGTAGTTGTATGAACCAAAATATTTTTGGCAAACAAGTTTTTGGCGCTGTTGTCGGGGATTGATTAGATTCTACTTAGTTATAGTAATAAGTAGTCCAATCTTAATTGAAGCATATTTTTTTTATAAATATTTTTCTTTATTTTATTCATTTTTCGATTTTTTTTTATTTTTTTTTCTCCTTCTTCGTTTCTAATATCGGTTTTGTTGAGGACTTAAAATGATATACAATTAATGCATTTGAACACATATTTGGTGTATTTTAGTTGTTTTCCTTTGTTGGGCGTGATACTGCGTATTCTTGTGAATTTTACAGGAAATGGAGCTAAATTGGATAAAAAACGATATCATGTTCCAAAGTATAGGTCAAGAGCTAAGATACGAGCAAAGATATGAAGGAAAGAAGCATGGAAGGTCAAACAAAAGGAAATTTCCTTCAAAAACGTCAAAACGTGCTAAAAGTTTTTAGCGCCGGTAGGGTTTAATATTTTGGCCATAACCCCCTCTACAAAATAGATATTGAGGTTATTCAAGTGGCTATGCAAATCTAATTGAAAGGGCTACAACTTTCGTGAAGACCCCATTAGCCAATTCGGATTGCACGACCCGACCGTGTGGGATGACACGGGCGTGCGACGTAACTCGGGCTGAATTGGTCTCATTTCCTTACTCAAACTCTGCAAGTGATCTCTCCAAGCATCTATAAAAGGGACCCAAGGCTATGCACGAAAATAAATCACTCTCTACAGAAAAAACACATCAAATAACACAGGAACGAAGAGCTTCTGAGAGCAAAAGGCTATGTCGTGAAGAGCACCACAAGGCTATGTCGTGAAGAGCACCACAAGAGCTTCGAGGGCTTGGAAGGAGAATCCATCCTGACAAGAAGGGGTTTTCTTTCTCTGTCTAAGAACTCTTGTCAGTGCTTATATGATGTCATACTATTGATTCGGATTTGTTTATGAGTTTATAATGAATGTTTGGCATATTTTTGGATCTTAGGGGCATAATCAAAACTGTGGATTTGTATTAAATATGATTACTTGCTTTCTTAGTTAATTCATGCTTTCTATTTTATAAATTCGAGTGCTTATTTATAATTGCTTTTTATCTGATCAATAATTTGCATGTCATACTTGCAGTCCATAATCCGACCAGGTGAGTTCTAGTAAGACGAAAATTGAATTCAGACATGAAACATGTGTGACAGATGTGTTTGTGGGGAGTCATTCAATTCACAAATCTTTTTGGAGTTAATAAGAATTGTAACGATCTGACCAGGCTACAATTATTATTAATCAACTGTTTACGCACCAACTGACCAGGGGAGTAAATGAATTTAGGAATTTGAACCCATAGAATTGCATGAATTGGTTTTTAAAACTTTATACGCATTTAATATTGAAGAAGCATGTTGAGATTATGTGCCTAAGGTTGCTCCTAAAGATGTTGAAAATACTTGTGGGGTTCACAAATTTATTTTATTTATTTATTTCTTTATTTTTTGATTTTTAGTTAGATAATATAAATTTGATTTCCGGTCACTTCAATAAAATTAGAATGGGATGTTATTATAGGCTAAGTGTTTCAAGATTCAATCCATGACGAATATGACCTTGCTTGCCATTATTCTATAAACTACACTGTACACTTGCAGTTGTATGAACCAAAATAATTTTGGGGAACACTTATACAATGGTTGAATAAGCCCGATTGAAATATGTGCGCTTACATCAAAAGAAGTTGCGTTGTGGTATATATAAGGTTCTGACAGATGTTGTATTGAATGGAGACATTGATCCCAGATTACAAGGCAAACGAATTATACTTCCATCGAGTTTCACCGGAGGAGCACGATTTATGATACAAAATTATCAAGATGCGATGGCTATATGTAGATGGGCCGATTATCCCGATATATTTATAACATTCACCTCCAATCCAAAATGTCCTGTGATAGTTCGTTATCTTGAGAAGAGAAATCTTAATGCCGAAGACCGACCAGACATTATTTGCAGAATATTTAAAGTCAAACTAGATGCTCTTATCAAGGATCTTCGTCATAATCAAATATTCGGTAAAGTTGTATCAGGTTGTTGAATCCTCTATATTATTTTAGCACTTTTAATTATTTTAATACATTAATTTTTTCTTTTTATTTTTAACCTTTACAGTTATATATACGATAGAATTCCAGAAACATGGATTGACCCATGCTCATATTCTTCTCTTTCTGGCCAAAAAAGATAAATATCCAACTACAGATGATATAGATAGAATTATATCGGCCAAGATACCAGACGAAGTCGATGATCCGTGCTATTTTGCTGCAGTTAGATATTTCATGATTTATGGTCCGTGCGGTGAAGTAAGGAAAAATTCTCCGTGTATAGCTGATGGTCGTTGCATGAAATATTTTCCTAAAAAATTTGTTGATGCCACGTGTATTGATGAAGAAGGTTATCCACGTTATCGATGTAGGAATAATTGCAGGGTTGTCGAGAAAAATAGTGTTCCTCTTCATAATAGATACATCGTGTCGTATAATCGTCGATTGCTCCTTAAATACGGTGCCCACATTAATGTGGAATGGTGTAATTAATCCAGATCTATAAAGTATTTGTTCAAATATGTCAATAAGGGATATGATCGGGTGATTGCATCATTCTACCAGACCAGTGGTGATGAAGAATCAAGAAAAGCCGTAGATGAAGTGAGCATGTATTACGATTGCAGACACGTTTTATCGTGTGAGGTAGCATGGAGATTACTTGGATATGAAATTCAATATAAATATACTCCTATTGAACGCCTTAGTTTCCATCTCGAGAATGAACAAACTGTAATATTTCATGATTCTGAAAGAATAGACGATGTTCTCGAGAGAAACACTGTCAGAGAAAGCATGTTTTTGGCTTGGATGGAAGCCAATAAAATATATCCTGAAGCCAGAGAATTAACCTATGCTGAAGCTCCTACGAATTCACATGGAAATCAAAACTGAAGAAGTGGGAGCCGAGAAAGGCGGGATTTACTATAGGACGTGTTTTCTATGTTCCTCCAGGGGCAGGTGACATGTATTATTTGAGATACCTTATCAATGTTGTGCGTGGTGCTACGTGTCATGATGATTACAAAAAAGTGCAAGGTGTACAACAATGTTCTTATCGTGAGGCTTGCTATGCTCTCAGTTTGTTAGAAGACGATAAAGAGTATATTGATGGCATCATTGAAGCGAGTCACTGGGCATCTGCAGAGACTCTCAGGAGTTTGTTTGCATCATTATGGTCATCAGATTCTTTAAGCAGACCTGAAGAAGTGTGAGATAAATGCTGGGAACTTCTTTCGGATGATATTATATATAGATGGCAAATTCTTTTTCATCATCAAGGTATGAAAGTATATATTATACTTTATATTAATTGTTGAATTGGTTTAATATATTTATATTCCCCTTAATTTTTTTACATTTTTCTCTTTTGATAGATCTGGTTCTAAGTGAGAATAAAATTAAAATCTTGCTCTGTTCAAAATTGAAAAATTGTTGCGCAGTTGGGGTAGGAGTCTACGTGAGTTCTGTACGATGCCATTTCCAAACGTTGACAATATTGAACTCAGCTTAAACAGATTGGTTTACGATGAGTTACGATACGATCGTAAGGCATTAGCCACATAGCACAAAGATCTTCTTTCAAACCTTACTGATGAGCAACGGCACGTGATTCTGAAATCATGTGTGTGGTTCAATCGGATGAAGGTTGTATTTTCTTTGTATATGGATACAGAGGTACGAGGAAAACCTATTTGTGGATGGCATTATCTTCGGGGTTGAGATCCAAAGGACAAATTGTACTTTACGTGGCGTCAAGCGGTATAGCTTCTCTTCTCTTGCCCGGTGGTAGGACTGCACATTCTCGATTTGTTATTGCCATAAATCCTCGGAGCTGCCAAATGAAAGTTGGCCGTCCCTTTTGCTGAATTGATTGTACGTAGTAAACTCATAATATGAGACAAAGCTCCGATGATTCATAAACATTGCTTTGAGGCAGTGAACACAACTATAAAAGATATTATGGAAACAATCGAACCGGGAAGTCAACACATCCCATTTGGAGGGAAAACGGCCGTGTTTGGTGGAGATTTGAGAGAGATATTGCCAGTCATACCCAAGGGAAGTCGGCAGGATATCGTCAATGCCACGATAAATTCTTCGCATTTGTGGATACATTGTACTGTTCTTAGACTAACTAAGAACATTCAGCTTCAAAGACTAGGTGAAAATAATGATTATGCGGATTTGGTGAAGTTTTCCAAATGGATTGCAAATATTGGAGATGGAACACTTGGAGGAGAAAATGACTGTTCTGTCACTATTGACATCCCTGAAGATATTTTGCTCAAAGCTACCGGTGATCTGATTTTGACTATCATTGAAAGCACTTATCCAATGTTTAAAGATGCAATCGTGGATCCGACATACCTGAAGGAAAGAGCTATTTTGGCACCTACTCTCGATGTGGTTGAGTCGATAAATCAATATATGACTTCCTTGAACACATAGAAAGGACAAACTTATTTGAGTTCTGATAGCACTTGCAAATTGGATGCAAATGTTGATTTCTTACATGATCTGCACACACCGAAATTCTTAAATGGGATAAGATGTTACGGAGTTCCTAATCATGAAATTCATTTGAAGGTTAACACTCTTGTTATGCTCCTGATAAATATAGATCATTCAATTGGTTTGTGTAATGGTACAAGATTGGTGATTACAAGGCATGGTAAACATGTGCTTGAATCCAAGATTCTCACCGGAGCCAATGCAGGATATATTCCCTTGAAGTTCCAACGAAGGCAGTTTCCTTTGATCGTGTCATAGGCCATGACGATAAACAAAAGCCAAGGACAATCTCTCTCATATGTTGGCCTATACCTCAAGAATCCAGTTTTCAGTCATGGCCAATTATATGTAGCAGTTTCTCGAGTTACCAATCAAAAGGGACTGAAAATTTTAGTTTGCGGCGACGATGCGTCAAACAAACAAACGACGCATCGCACGAGTAAAAAACTAGTTATTAACAAATTTTGTCTTATAAAAAAAACGCCAAGACTCATTATTGAAATCAAAACAAAATAAGAAAAAAAAATGTAATCAAACTTGAGAAGGACGATGTTTCTCGATAGTCTAATATGGTTGGAAATTAAAAATATAGGGTTGAAATTATTTTATTTTGTAAAATCCAAAAACAAAATCGCATATTTTCAATGAAATTTAATGGATAACATAAACTTATAATTTCAGAATCTGACTGACTAATAAAAAAGTATGGAAACTTCCATCATAAACATAAAAAAACAAGGCCTAAAAAAATTATATTTTCATTCCAATATTTGAAATTTTGAAGATCCCTTTCGTAATAAATAATAATAATTATAAAAAAGAAACGTAAACATTATTTTCTCTCTGTAAAAATTCACTATTTTAATACTCAAAGTTCCAAAGAAATAATATAGCCTGCACCTTCAATCTCATCCAAGAATTGCTTCAAAATTATTTAATTAAAAATACAAAAATTAAGTGATATTCTAGATTATTTGGTTAACCCATTTAATTAAAATATAACATCATACAACCTTTCATTTATTGATTATATAAGATCAGTTCAATATTTTTCTTAAAAAAACAGTAGAGCGAAGCAAGAACCAAACTTGTATATCTATCAAACTTGTATAAAAAATGACCTAATTGATCAAGTGTTTGCAGGCAGCTAATGAGGGTTAGGGTTTGTGCTTATGAAGATGGAGCAAAGTAGGTCATTGTATGCCTCAATAATCCACCTATGACTGCTTTAAGTTATTACTAACTTTAAGTTAATTTTTTTTTTTTTGCATCTAACTTTAAGTTATTAAGAATCAAGTGTTTGCAGGCAGCCAATGAGGGTTAGGGTTTGTGCTTATGACGTATTTAAGTTAGTTCCTTATGTGACTGTTTTTCATTTTTTCTTCTATCTTAATTTAATGAATTTGGTAAATATGAAACAAACTAAACCCCATGTTTTTAACGGGATCTGACTCGTGACTCAGAGTTTTTAAATTTACCGACAGAAATACTGAGGTATTACCAACAGTTTTAGATTATTTAGGTAAATATTTACCTATAATGATATTTCCTACAACGATTTCATCTACACTTTACAATTATCTTAATATTTATCTATAGATTTTTCTGTACATAAACTGATTTTTTTTTGGGGTGATTTGTGTCCAGGACATGGCTTCATGGGTAGTTTTCATGATACGTAGAATTTTTTATGCAATAGTAAATCCAATAACTTATGCATCGTAATATTTGAAAATACGAGTGCGTTTTGTAATGCGTGTACGTCGCTTTCAAATTTATGTACGATATAAAAATTTATGTATGTACGATGCACCTTTTTATGGGACATGTAATATGTAAGATTGTGATATTGGGGTTTATAAATAATAGAATATTTGATTTATTGTGTGATTTTCTCGTTTTGTATGAGGCCAATTAAAGAAAAATGATTGATCCCGAGCGCAATGATGTCACCAAGTTTGTTGTTTGAAAGAGTGATGGAGGCAAAAGCGAGAAAGAACATGGTAGTAAGATGACTTTAGTACTTTATGAAGCTTAATATGGAATGAGAGAAAATGAAGAAATGTTTGCAAAAGTAGGTAGCATATTTAACATAAAGAAAGGGGACATGTTATTTGATCTATTTGGAACTCATTTGCTTGATGATAACAAACTCCCAATATCAGTGAAGAGGTGAAGTGTCTTGGACTAAATGTGCTTACTTGCCTATTTGGTGTGCTCTTTAGAACGAATGGGAATTTAAGTGTTTACTCAATCATATAAGTTTGGCTAAATTGCATTTTTGGTACATTAATTTATGGCCAATTGCATTTTTGTCCACTAATTCTAGGGTCTTAGAAATTAGGATACTAATTTATAATTTTTACACATTGAGTACACTTGTCATCGGAAATTAAAAATTTCACCGTAATTGTTTCTCCAATTTCAATTTCCGACAACAAATGTACTCAATGTGCAAAAAATAATAAATTAGTGTCCTAATTTGCCAGACCCGGAATTAGTGGAGGAAAGTGCAACCCTAAGTTAGTGTACCAAAAATGCAATTTAGCTTTTGTTTAAAAAAATACCAATGTAATTAATTTCGTCGTAATATTCACGAAAAACTCCCTAGATTAATTTATTACTTATTTAATATTTTTAGTTTTACCAATGGAAACTAATTTCATCGGCACTTTTTTTTAAAAAAATTACCAACGAAAATTGGTGTTGTCGGTAATTACTTATGGATTTTTTTCGTCGGTATATAATATATGATATAAATTTATATTTATAGTGTATAGTATAATTTTAATACATATAGTATATAGTATAATTTTTTAATATATATGTGTGTATATAAAAATCAAAACAAAAGATTCAATAAGAATCAACTTAGCTCAGTGGCAAACTGTCATTTCTGAACATCATAGGTCTTGGGATCGAAGCTTCTTAAGAGCAACAAATCACTTTTTAAATGTCAGGAAATTTGCTAAAACTGCTACATTAGACTCATATGTAATATTTTATAATTATTTTTTAAAGTGTTACAATAGATGAGTACTTAATGTAACATTTAGAAAAAGTATCACTAAAGATATTAAAAGTGATACCGTAGACTATAGGTAGCACGGGTAAGTGCATCACCATAAAAGTGCTACCTATTGTCTATAGTAACATTTTATGGCTATTATGTAATATTTTTGGGGTGTTACCTTATGTCACTTATGTTGTAGTGATGTTAGCAGACCCTAACATAACACTGGTCAGTGCGTGCACATCCCATGGTTTACTTTGGTGGCAGCGATTAGGGGCCAGAGTTGTTGTCCTCAGGCGTAGTAAGGCATAATCCTGAAAGAAGAGTTTAAAAAAAGTATTCAACCTTAATTTGTAATATGGGCAAAGTTTATTGATGGTTAAATTGCATTTTTGGTACACTAACTTAGAGACAGTTGTACTTTCGTCCACCAATTCTAGGGTCTGGCAAATTAGGACACTAATTTATTATTTTTTGCACATTGAGTACACTTGTTGTCAGAAATCGAAATTGGGGAAAAAATCTGGAAATTTAAATTTTGAATTTCCGACGACAAGTGTACTCATCAATGTGCAAAAAAAATATAATTTAGTGTCCTAATTTGTCAGACCCTAGAATTGGTGGACGAAGGTGCATCTAGATGTACCAAATATGCAATTTAGCCTATAAGTTTGACCCGAAAAATAAAATTTAAACAAATATGACAAATACGCAACGGAGGGGCTCTAGCTAAATTGTCTATCAAAACTATGTGAATGTTTGATGTTGTTATAAAGAGCAGACCATTCCAAGTTAAGGTAGTTAATAAATCAATCCAACAATTTCAAATCCTTTAACTCTGGAAACTCCAAAGTAATGGTAGTCTTGAGGTGAGAACTAGCCTGCAACACACAAATACAATAAGGTTAGAAGGACATTGGGTTGTCTAAGGGAGCCCCATTTGAGGCTTAAATCATTAGAAGTCCAATAAATAATTCATAGCACATGAATCAATTAAGTAAATTAAGTTCATATTAACATACAAAAGGATGATAGAAAAAGAAGGGAGGAAGAAGAAAGAAGAAGAAGACAACCAAGAAGATAAATGTTAGCTGTCAAAATTTGTGTTATGTTTTTACAATTTACTTGTAAATACGTACAATAATGTAAGTGTTGAATGCTCATTAATAAAAATTGATACATTCTTTCAACTATTTTAAATTCAACACATTATGTTGTAAATAAGTTATGGCATTATCAAAAAGGGAAAATTGTTAGGAATTTTATTATATAGAATGTGATGATGCTTTGAAAACTTAGTATTAGAAAGTTGACACCCCAATTTCTGTATGTCATTTCAACTTTGCAATAGTTAGAAAATTAGTTGAGTCAATTATAAGCAGCTAAGTTGAAGATACATAAGACTAGCTGAATGATGTATAGAAGAATCAACTGAGTCGCAACTGAGTGGATCAGAAGAGCTTCAGTCAAGTAAATCAGTTGTGTCTTTCAGAAGACTTACAACAGAGTTGTCCAAGAAATGAAAGAGAAGACTCAACTTATAGGGTAAAGTAGCTGACGGACTTAAACAAAGCTGAAGACTTACCGGTTTTGGTAATGTCATAATTCAAAACTTTTGCATTTTAATTCGTCGGGTTGATTATTCATAAGCATATTTGCACGCATTTTAACATCATATATTCACATTAGAATGCATGTGAAATCATGAAATTTTCGATTTAACTTAATTACGTAAGAGTGTGTGCGTATATATATATATATATATATTATACATATATATTTATAATATATATTATTATATATATGTATATCATCTAATTGTACTCTTACACCCATATAATGTGGTAGATTTAATATGTATATATATAGATAACACACATGAACATTGGTATAATTACGTAAAAAAAAAGAGAAATGTGTTAAGTTATAAATATAAGAATCAGACTAATACATATATATATATATATATATACATACACCCATACTACATATTAATATATATATATATATATATACATTTACGTGGGTGTGTGTTAGTGTATATAATTCTAATCCAACAAGTTACTTTAACATAAGCAAGCTGGGTGTTTAAGATAGCAAAATGAAAGGATACATTACACGTGTTTGTGTGGGAACCTCATACGAGGAAATTGTTTGTTGATGTATCAAAGAAAAAGATAAAAAAAAAAATTAGTTTCTATCTTATTGTATTTAACCGCCTTAAATTAACAAAGTGGGAATATATATGTTAGTACTCGCATACACAAAACCTATGAGAAAAGAAGAAGCGGGTGATCAGGACGGAAGTCACGAAAGTCGTAAGAGACGAGAAAAAAATAGGAAAAAAAATAGAAAGAATACACGAACATAAGGTATGTTTTGTCTGTAAGCTATTCCTTTATTTAGCTTAGTCATGGAAATTCACATATTAATTTCAGAAATATCTCAATTTTGTATGTAGAGGTAACCCCTGCTGTGGTTAGCATGTAATTATTCATGATATAATAATATAAGAAATCTATTAGATATAAAGTATAATATTTTGTTAATTTGTGGAGAGGAATGATGCTAGCTATTTATAATACAGACATTTTATCTCAATTATTTTATGCCGGAAATATAAATTTTGTTCAATTCTTACATGTGTTGGAGGATTGAAAACTTGTTGGATGGATTTCATTTTTCCCCTGCTGATTAGACAATTGATATATATAATAAATAATATTATTTATAAGTGAATTATATATATATTTTTATATTTTCAATGTCCGTTAAGTTTCATAACATAAAGAAATTAAACTGGTTAACTTCGTATTTTCAAATCTCTCAATTAGTTAATTGTCAAAGCTAGAATTGTGAAAATGAAATGGTGAGGTCTTACAAGTACTTACTTGTGGACTAGCACATGGTACATGATTTTAAACTATTAAATTTAGTTAAAATCTTTGTTTAAAGGTAACAAGGTTAATAAAGGGAAAGAGGGAAACATGTGGAATAATTATTTTTTGTATGGTTATGTTTCCATGGACCATTTCTAGTTTCTAGTGTTGGAAATTGAATTTTGAGAATTTATTGGTTTTCGTATTTTCAAATCTCTCAATTAGTTAATTGTCAAAGCTAGAATTGTGAAAATGAAATGGTGAGGTCTTACAAGTACTTACTTGTGGACTAGCGCATGGTACATGATTTTAAACTATTAAATTTAGTTAAAATCTTTGTTTAAAGGTAACAAGGTTAATAAAGGGAAAGAGGGAAACATGTGGAATAATTAGGCCTTGTATGGTTATATTTCCATGGACCATTTCTAGTTTCTAGTGTTGGAAATTGAATTTTGAGAATTTATTGGTTTTCGTGTGAAAATTGGAAATATGTTTGGATGAGTGAATCAAATGAGTTTTATGTAGGTTTGGAAATGAGATTGTATTTGGTTGAGTAGTTTTGAAGTATTATTTTATGTATATAATAATTTGAAAAGTTGATAGTGGTTGAATATTTTAATTGAATATATAATATTATATTTGTGAGAGTGTAGGCTAGTGGGTCCCATTATTAGGTATAAATAATTAAAAATAATAATATTTTAAGTTGATAGAGTTGGTAATAGTGGGTCCCATATGTATAATTGGATGAAAAGATGAAAATAGTGATTGATGAGTAATGTAGGATAGTGTATAGGGTTGAGAATTTAAATTATAGGTTTGAGATGTAGTTTTATGTGAAAAATAGAATGTGAAAATGATGATTTCCATTGGAAAATTTATAAACAAACATGATTCTAATTTTATGAATAGTTGAAAATTGGAAATAGGTTGTTGGAAACATAAACAAACTAGGCCTTATATTCTGAGTATATATATATATATATATGTATATATATTGATAGTTAAAACGAGAGAACGGAATTACATTGAGTCATGTATTTATTTAGAATCATAACTACAGGTTATAAGTTGCTTACATATGATACCATTAGTATTAAATACATGATTTTGAACTTGGTTATGCATTTTTATATGCTAATAGGTCAAAATCTTAATAAGGGAGCACATAAAGCCGATTAGGCAAAAACATCGGAGCAAGGACGCCGTTTGTGAGTATAATCCTTTGGCTTGTTATTTGACTTGTGTGATTATATAACTGATATATTTGAATGAGCTGTTTACTTGTTTGGCTATGGTGATTAGAAGCTTATCGTGCTCTAACGTGAATTGTATGATTCCCTGTAGTGATATTGTGATGAAATCGAGATATATGATCTCTATTTGATGAGGTTGATATGGAATTGAGATATGTGATCTCCACTGATGTTATAGATATGAAAATGAGACATGTGATCTCTACTGATGTTATTGACATGGAATTGATATATGTGATTACAGAAAATGCATTCATGAGAGATTAATGGATTCTGTTATGGCCACTAATGACCTTGAATTATGTGTTAAAGAATTACAGATATCCAGAAATTTTGGATTACAGATGCACGACGGCCACCCCGAGTTCACTGAACTCTACGTGAAATAAAGAATTACAGAGTGCCATGGCCATTTTCGTGATCACGATTTATTCTTGGTATTAGCTGGCCCATAACAGTAAAATAATATGACTAAGCACGTGCATTTATGTGGTTAAATATTATGAACAAAGAGTGTGAAATGGTTGTGATAATATGCTTGTGTGATGTTAAATAACTTGTTATTGGATTATACTCGCTGAGCTTGCAACTCACCGAATGCAACGTTGTCAATTTTTAGTTGTTGTAGATAAAAGTTGATCCGTGAGGTGCGATAGAAGTTTAAAGCATGGATCAAAGGTCGGCGGGCTGGATTCCCATCCTTTTCCCTCAGCTCATCATTTGCATTTCATATAGGGTGTTTTATTTTGATCTGTATATAAAAGGGCACAGTCGTTAAGGTCTTGTAATATGGAAAAATGCACATGTGTAAATAAGTGTTGTTAAATCTTTTTGACTAAATGCTTCCGCTCGTGCGAAAAGGGTTACAGTTGATGACTATCATGTTAATATCATGTGCAATGCAGTTGCGCTGCCTATAAACTATAGTTTTGTGCTATATGAATACGTGTTATACGAGTAAGGGTGTTACATGTTATTTTGGTATCAGAGCCCGGGTAGGGGTTTTGTAGAACATGGCATGACATGTGCATTATCATTAAATGTTATACGAAAGTTACAATTAATGTCATATTATAAGCAAAGGGTTGTGAGTCAAGAAGCACATGTACATAATGATGAGCAAAGTGTTCACGGAGGGGAAGGTGCAGCCGAGCCAGAGTCACACTCATCTCATTCACCTACGCATTATGTGCATGCAATACCTGCTCATTTTGTGTATCCACCATATCTACCGGTAAACCCCCCTGAACCATGGGAACGAAAGTATGATAAACTTAGAAAAATGGGAGCTGTGGATTTTGTGGGTACTACTGATCCATCAGAAGCTGAAACATGGCTGAAACGAACCGAAAGATTTCTGAATTTGATGAAATGTACTCCTGAAGAAAAGTTTGATTATGCAGTATCACTCCTTCAGGGAGATGCGTATGATTGGTGGGAGACTATACCTCATAGTACTGTTCAGCCACTTGTATTGACATGGGAAGATTTTCTAAGAGAATTTCATGATACGTACTTTCCAAAGGTTTATAGGGATCAGAAAGAAAAAGAGTTTCTTGAACTTAAACAGGGAAGTCGATCAGTTGCTAAATATGAAGTGTTGTTTAATCGGCTCTCTCATTATGCCCCCCATATGGTAGCCATAGAAAAGAAGAAATGTACTAGATTTGAGTATGGACTTCGATTTTCTATTCGAAATCGTATAACACCTACAGATTTGGAGTCCTATAGTAAGTTGAAAGCTACAATAATACATGCTGAGAAATTGGAAGCTGAATAAAACTTTCAGTATAATAAGAAGAGACAGGGTGACAAAACTGGAGGATTTAGAAATAGAAAGGAATTTACTGCGCCTGCACAGAGGAGCTTCCTGAGCAGTTCAAAAAGTGGTAGTTATAGGGGTGCAACATCGGCCAGTAAGAGTGTTGGTTCTACACCATGTGCACATTGTGGTAAGAATCATTATGGAGAATGTTGATTGCTTACAGGAAAATGATTTCGATGTGGTGAACCTGGACATATAGCAAGGAATTGCACAAAACCATGCGAGGAATCCACAGTTGAGCAAACTAGGTTTAGTGGTTTCAATCCTAATAGAGATAGAGGTCGAGGAAGATTCGGTATAGGAAGGGGCACTAGTGCAGAAGAAAGTCAAGCGAGCAGACACAAGGTCCAGCTCGGGTTTCTGCCATGACACATGAAGAAGCTAAAGCTGCACCAACCGTAGGTATTGGTAATCTCTCAATCTTTGATACAAATGCTTATGTTTTATTTGATCCAGGAGCTACACATTCATTCATTTCACAATCATTTGCATCACAATTGAGTAATAAACCGGAAATATTAGGCTATGATTTACTGGTTTGAACCCCAGTAGGGAATGTGGTGATTGTAAATATTGTATATCGTGACTACAAAATTTTGATCGGCAAATCAAAATTGAGTGCTAGTTTACTTGTTATGCCCTTAAGAGATTTCAATGTGATTCTGGGTATGGATTGGTTAACCGAACACCATGCTAAATTGGATTGTTTTACTAAAGAAATCATGTTGGAGCTTCCTGATCAGACGCAGATTGTATTTAAAGGGGAAAGAGAAATTTTGCCTACTTGTATAATATCTGCATCTACAGCTTTCAAAATGATTAAGAAAGGTTGTGAATGTTACCTAGATCACGTAATAGACACACACTTATGTGGTTTGAAACTTGAAGACACTCCAGTGGTTAAAAAGTATCCAGATGTGTTCCCGGACGATTTACCTGGATTACCTCCAGATAGAGATATAGAGTTCACCATTGAACTGTAACCAAGTACGTCACCAATTTCTATCCCTCCTTATAGAATGGCACCTGTTGAATTACAAGAACTAAAGATACAATTGCAAGAATTAATGGATAAAGGATACATTAGACCAAGTGTTTCGCCACGGGGTGCACCTGTGTTGTTTGTTTAAAAGAAAGATTGTACACTGAGATTGTGTATAGATTATCGGCAGTTAAATCGAGTAACAGTAAAGAATAAATATCCATTACCTAGGATAGATGATTTATTTGATCAGTTTCAAGGTGCTAGAGTTTTCTCAAAGATTGATTTGAGATCAGGATATCACCAGTTGAACATTGCAGAGGCTGACATTTCAAAAACAGCGTTTCGGACTAGGTATGGCCATTATGAGTTTTTGGTAATGCCTTTTGGACTGACTAATGCACCCGTTGTATTTATGGCATTGATGAATAATGTGTTTAGACCTTATCTAGATAAATTTGTTATTGTCTTCATTGATGATATCTTGATATATTCTAAATCTGCTAAGGAACACGAACAACATTTGAGAATTGTGTTGCAAACCTTGCGAGAGAAACAGTTGTATGCAAAACTTAGTAAATGCGAATTTTGGTTAGATTAAGTAATCTTTTTGGGACACGTTGTTTCTGGTGATGGGATTAAAGTTGATCCACAAAAAACCGAAGCAGTGATAAAGTGGGAAAACCCAAAAAGTGTTACAGAAGTTCGTAGTTTTCTAGGTTTAGCCATATACTATCGATGATTTGTTGAGAATTTTTTGCTTCTTGCAACTCCACTGACAAAATTACTACGAAAAGATGTTCCTTTCAAATGGACAGATAGTTGCCAAAAGAGTTTCAAAGAGTTAAAAAAAAAGACTTACCACTCCCCCAGTCTTGACTATTCCTTTAGGTACCGATGGATTTGTTGTTTACAGTGACGCTTCTTACCAAGGTTTATGATGTGTTTTAATGCAACACGGTAAGGTTATTGCCTATGCGTCTAGACAACTTAAACCATATGAGATGTCCTATCCTACTCATCACCTTGAGCTAGCTACGGTTGTTTTTGCTTTAAAGATATGGAGACATTACTTATATGGTGCCACATTTCAGATTTTCACTGATCATAAAAGCTTGAAATATTTATTGAGTCAGAAGGAGTTGAACATGCGTCAAAGAAGATGGCTTGAACTGCTGAAAGATTACGATTGTACTATTGCATATCATCCATGGAAGGCTAATGTTGTTGCTGATGCTTTGAGTCGAAAATCTTATGATACTGTTTCGTATCTTTCAGTACATTCTTTATCATATTTGTTAGACTTGAGAAAGATGAATGTCGAATTGAATGTAAAAGGCATGGGTGTTATCTGCGCTTCATTTTGTGTTCGTCCTGTTATGACTGAAAGAATTAAACAAGCACAATTTCGTGATGTAAACTGAGCAGTATTGCAGAAAAAGTGAAACAAGGGAAAAGTGCATCATTTGTTCTGAATGATGATGGTAGTTTGACGATTAATAATCGAATTTATGTTCCTGATGTCGATGTCCTAAGGCATGAGATAATGGAAAAAGCTCATACTGCACCATATGCCAATCACCCAGGTAGTACAAAAATGTATCAGACCTTGAAAAGCCATTATTGGTGGCCTAGAATGAAGAAAGATGTAGCAGAATATGTTTCAAAATGCTTAACTAGCCAGCAGATTAAAGCCGAACACCAAGCACCAGTAGGTAAACTGCATCTATTACATATTCTTGTTTGGAAGTAGGAGTGTATTACTATGGATTTTCTTTATGGTCTGCCTATGACACCGAGGAAAAATAATGCGGTTTGGGTTATTGTTGACCGACTAACAAAGTCAGCTCACTTTTTACCATTTAGATGGGGTTCTACTCTCGAAAATCTGGCAAAAAGATATATGAATGAGATTGTTAAACTACATGGTGTACCCATGTCTATTATTTCAGATCGCGATCCTCGTTTTACGTCTAGATTTTGGGGTAGCTTACAATAGGCATTAGGTACTAAGTTATATTTTAGTACTACATTTCATCCACAGACAGATGGGCAATCGCAGAGGACTATTCAAACTCTAGAGGATATGCTTCGTGCTTGTGTTCTCGAATTTAAAGGTTCTTGGGATGACTACATTGCGTTGATGGAATTTGCATATAATAATCAACATCATAGCAGCATTGGTATGGCGCCTTATGAAGCATTATATGGTAGGAAATGCAGGAGTCCAATATGTTGGGATGAAGAGAGAACACTATTACTGGAAGGTCCTGATCTGGTTCAAGACACAATTGAAAAAGTGAAAATAGTAAAAAGTCGATTAAAAGCACCTCAAGATAGGCAAAAGAGTTATATTGATCAACATAGATGGGAAATGGAATATGCGGTTGGTGAGAAAGTATTTCTCCGTGTTTCCCCTTGGAGGGGTATTCTCAGATTTGGAAAGAAAGGTAAACTGAGTCCCCGTTATATCGGCCCATATGAAAAACTTGAAAAGATTGGACCATTAGCTTATAGGATTGTCTTGCCACCTGAATTGTCCCAGATTCATAATGTATTCCATGTTAGTATGCTTCGTCGATACAGATCAGACCCTTCACATGTTCTTCGAGATGAACCAGTTGAAATTGTTGATAATCTGAATTATGTTGAAGAACCAGTTGGAATAGTGGGATGCAAAGAAAAGAAACTTAGAAACAGAGTGATTCTGTTGGTAAAAGTGTTATGGAAAAACCATTCTCGAGAAGAAGCTACATGGGAAACGGAACAATATATGAGAGAGCAATATCCATGGTTATTTAGTGATACAGGTACAAATTTCGAGGACGAAATTTTTAAGAGGGGAAGAATTGTCATAACCCAAAACTTTTGCATTTTAATTCGTCGGGTTGATTATTCATAAGCATATTTGCACGCATTTTAACATCATATATTCACATTAGAATGCATATGAAATCATGAAATTTTCGATTTAACATAATTACGTAAGAGTGTGTGTGTGTATATATATATTATACATATATATTTATAATATATATTATTATATATATGTATATCATCTGACTGTACTCTTACACCCATATAATGTGGTAGATTTAATATGTATATATATAGATAGTTAACACACATGAACATTGGTATAATTACGGAAAAAAAAGAGAAATGTGTTAAGTTACAAATATAAGAATCAGACTAATACATATATATATATATATATATATATACATACACCCATACTACATATTAATATATATATATATATATATATACGTTTACGTGGGTGTGTGTTAGTGTATATAATTCTTATCCAACAAGTTATTTTAACATAAGCAAGCTGGGTGTTTAAGATAGCAAAATGAAAGGATACATTACACGTGTTTGTGTGGGAACCTCATACAAGGAAATTGTTTGCTGATGTATCAAAGGAAAAGATAAAAAAATTTAGTTTCTATCTTATTGTATTGAACCGCCTTAAATTAACAAAGTGGGAAGATATATGTTAGTACTCGCATACACAAAACCTATGAGAAAAGAAGAAGCGGGTGATCAGGACGGAAGTCACGAAAGTCGTAAGAGACGAGAAAAAAATAGGAAAAAAAATAGAAAGAATACACGAACATAAGGTATGTTTTGTCTGTAAGCTATTCCTTTATTTAGCTTAGTCATGGAAATTCACATATTAATTTCAGGAATATCTCAATTTTGTATGTAGAGGTAACCCCTGCTGTGGTTAGCATGTAATTATTCATGATATAATAATGTAAGAAATCTATTAGATATAAAGTATAATATTTTGTTAATTTGTGGAGAAGAATGATGCTAGCTATTTATAATACAGACATTTTATCTCAATTATTTTATGCCGGAAATATAAATTTTGTTCAATTCTTACATGTGTTGGAGGATTGAAAACTTGTTGGATTAGGCAATTGATATATATAATAAATAATAATATTTATGTGTTATATATATATATATATATATATATATATATTCTCAATGTCTGTTAAGTTGCATAACATAAAGAAATTAAACTGGTTAACTTCGTATTTTCAAATCTCTCAGTTAGTTAATTGTCAAAGCTAGAATTGTGAAAATGAAATGGTGAGGTCTTACAAGTACTTACCTGTGGACTAGCGCATGGTACATGATGTTAGAATATGACCCAATTTTGTATTGGCCCAGTTCACATTTGTCCAGGCCCCACTTGAGACAAAGCCCAACTGCAACCAGCCCTTCTCCATCCGGATCTGCCCGACCCAAGAAAAACAGTTGCGGGTCTTGATCTTGTCATCTGGCCCGTCCATTTTGTGGTTTTGATCCACACCGTTCACTCTATGTTTAAAACCCCCTTATTCTCCAAACCCTAACTGTAGCAATCTGAAATGCCTTGCTTGACTATGCCTTTGTCTGATTCTGAAAATGGTACACCTAATAATAATAATCCCTAATCCCTAATCTCATAGGCTGTCTATTGTAATAGGTTATTTGTTAGACCATTTTAATATTCGGCTATGGCGTACGGCTTGACAAATGGGGGGTCGATACCTAACAAAGTGGTATCGTGAGCATCCCCATTGTAGCAAAGACGAAACCCTTACCTAGGGTTTCACTCTCAAAGAAGCTTTATCTCCACTTTACTTTCGAAGTGTAAATACCGCTTGTTGCGTTTATTTGTTAGTCTTTATTTGCCGGGATTACTGTGTGATCCCCATATCTCGCTCTCTTCGTGGTTGATCGTCTATACGTGGTTGATCGTCTTTTCGGTTTTTTTTTAGTATTAAAGGAACTCCGAGCGTAAAGCCGCTTGACCCTACACCGCGAGTGTAGTGGAATCGTGGTGCGAGGGGTTTCCTATTTGTGGCCCTTATTTGTGCTTCTCGCACGTATTCGATTTTTTCTCGTGTGTTTGTTGTTTGTTTTGCGATTATAACTTGCTTTGTGTGCCTTGTTTTTCCTGAAAACTGTTGTGTTTTTCGTGAAAATGGTTGTGCCTAGTTATAATCTTGAACCGTTTAATCGAAAAACTGATTTTTCGATTTGGCAACAAAAATGAAAGGAATTTTAATCCAAAGAAAAGGTTTATAAGGTCATTAGTGGTGTTTATCTTTGAAAAAGATACCGCTGAAAAGAAACTTGAAATTGATGAGTATGCTTATTCTTCTATTATTTTGAACCTTTCGACTCGTGCTTAGAAAAGTTGGTAAACTTGCTTCGGTAAAAGCTTTGTGGGAAAAATTAGAAGAATTGTATACTGAAACTTCTTTGCCTAGTAAGTTGTTTTTGCTTGAAAAAGTTTTCAGATTTAAACTTGACTTAAAAAGAGATTGATGAAAATTTGGATGTGTTCACCAAATTAATTCAAGATATTAAGTTGACAGGTGATAAGAATATTGATGATTATACTCCGATTGTGCTTTTGAATGCTATTCTTGAGTCTTATAGTGATGTTAAATATGCTATTAAGTATGGTAGGGACACGATCACACTTGACACTGTTGTGAATGGCCTTAAAAGCAAAGAATTGGATTTAAAAGTCAATAGAAGTTCTAAGCAAAATTTTGGTGAGGTTATGCATGTGAGAGGACGTTCTCAAAACAGGTTTAATAAACCTGGTAATAATAACAACCAGAAATTTGCTAAGAAGAAAGGAAAGAGTAAGTCTAGATCCAAGTCTAGGCCTAAAGGAAGAAAATGCTATAAATGTGGTGAGGTAGGTCAGTACATTAGGGAGTGCCCTAATAAGAAAGGAAACCAGAATTTTAAAAATGATCAAGCAAATATGGTTTCTAGTAGTGAAAATGTTGGTGAAATTTTTATGGTGTCTGATTTATGTGAAAAGCATGCTGTTAATTCTGTGAAATCAAACTCTGTGATTGATAATGAATGGCTTATTGATTCCGCCTGCACTTTTCACATGTCACCATTTAAAAATCTCTTTTCGAGCTACAGTGAAGTGAAAAACTGTCATGTTTCTATGGCCAATGAGAAAAAATGTGAAGTTCTTGGAATTGGTGATATTTGCTTGAAATTTGAATCTGGTTATGCTTACACTTTGAAAAATGTTAGACATGTGCCTGATTTGTGCAATAATTTGATATCTTGTGCTGCGTTAGAAAATGATGGGTTAGAAGGGAGATTTGGAAATGGTGTTATGAAAATTTTGAAAGGTTCTTTAGTGATTTTCAAAGTTGTCAAAAGGAATAACTTGTATGTTTGTTTTGCTGAATCTATGCCTGTTGCTGTGAATGTTGTGAATGCTTTGTCAATGTTGATAAACCGATTTATGGCATAAAAGGCTATGTCACATGAGTGGTAAAGGTCTTGAAATTCTCGTAGATAAGGTCGGTTGTTTTGGTAGTGATGTTCTATCATGTTTGTCCTTTTTGTGACTCATGTGTGTTAGGAAAACAACATAAAGTTAAATTTCCTGTTTCTCCTTTTCCTAATCAATTTGTTTGCACTGATATACTTGAGTATTTGCATGCTGATGTTTGGGGTCCGTCTAGTGAACCCACTCAAGGTGGAAATAGGTATTTCCTGTCTATAATTGATGATTTTTCAAGAAAAGTGTGGGTTTTCTTAATGAAAAATAAATATGATGTGTATGAAAAATTCAAGAATTGGAAAACCTTGATTGAGAATCAAACCGGTAAAAGGATTAAAACTCTTAGGACAGATAATGGTCTTGAATTCTGCAATAATTTGTTTGACAACTTATGTGTCAATATGGTATTCAAGGCATAAAATCGCCTTATACGCCACAACAAAATGGTGTTGTCGAAGCGTATGAATAGAACCTTACTTGAAAGGATCAGGAGCATGCTTGCTTCCTGGTCTTTCAAAAAGGTTCTGAAGCTTGTTCATACGGGCCGCGTATTTGATTAATAGATCTCCATCTCATGCCTTTGAAAGGAAAATGTCCTCGAATTTGTGTTTTCTCGGTAAACAAATTGATTTTTCAAACTTGAAAGTATTTGGTTGTCTTTGCATTTGTTCATCAAAAAGGTGATAAACTTGAACCAAGATCTAAAAATGTGTTTTTTTAGGATATCCTAAAGGTGTGAAAGGCTATAGATTGTGGCTTAGGGGTGAACCTGGTTTTAAAATTTTAATTAGTAGAGATGTCATTTTTAATGAATCTGAATTTCCATGTTTGACTCCCTCTTTGCGTTTGTGTAAATCTGAGCCTGCTCCAAATAAGGTGGAGCAATTACTTTTCAAGTAATTTTGATGAATCAAAATGTTCATCTGAAACTGAAAATGTGCTTGAAAATATTCCTGAAAATGAGCCTGATTTTGTGCATATGCCTGAAAATGTTGATGTTGCTGATTTGCATGATGAATTGGGTGATTTGGATGATAATGAACCTCATGAACTTGGTAATTATCAACTTGCTAAGGATAGAACTCGAAGGAATATTAGGCAGCCTTCTCGTTTTGATGATTTTCACTTGACTTCGTATGTGTTTTCTGTTTTTGAGTCAATTGATAATTGTGAACCTAAAACTTACCAAGAAGCTTTAAAATCTGAACATTCTCAAGAGTGGTTAAATGTTATGCATGAAAAAATGAACTCTTTACATGTTAACAACACTTGGGTACTTGTACCTAAACCTAAAAATTGTTCTGTGGTTGATTGTAAGTGGTTGTTTAAAGTAAAGAATGAGAATGATTCTGTACGTTTTAAAGCTAGACTTGTGGCTAAAGGTTTTACTCAAAATGAAGGTATTGATTATACTGAAATATTTGCTCCTGTTGTGAAATTTACAACTGCATTTAATTATGCTTGCCTTGATCGCCGCTTTAATGGGGAATTGAAACAGTTAGATGTGAAAAACCCGCTTTTGCATGGTGATTTAATCTAAAAAATCTATATGCAACAAAAAATTTTGTGGATAATAAGAAATGATTTTGTTTGTTTGTTGAAAAATCCTTATATGGCTTGAAACAGCTTCCTAGATGTTGGAACAAGAAATTTGATGAATGCATGTTGTCTTTGAATTTTAAAAGAAGTAATTACGATTACTGTTTTTATTTCAAAGAAAATGTAAAAGTGCATGTTTTCTTGTTAATTTATGTTGATGATATGTTGCTGATTAGTCCTTGTGTTAAAACTATAGAGCATGTTAAAAACTGTCTAAGTGTTAAGTTTGACATGAAATATTTAGGAGATGCTAAAAGGATTTTAGGAATGAACATCTTTAGAGATAGGAAAAATTCTGTGATTTTTCTGAATCAAATTTCTTATGTGCAGAAAATTTTGTCTAAATTTTCTATGAGTGATTCCAAACCTGTTAATGTACCTTTGGCTGCCCATTTCTTGTTAAGTAAAGAACAGTGTCCTAGAACCGAGCATGATGTTAATTCTATGAAGAATGTGCCATATTCCAATGCTATAGGTTCATTATGTATCTTATGGTTAGTACTTAGACCGGATATTGCTTATTCTCGTGAGTTGCTTGAGTAGATACATGTCTAATCCTCGAATTATACATTGAATGTCATTAAATGGCTTTTGCGTTATTTGAAACATTCTTTGAATTATGGTTTGAAATTTGCTAAGTGCAAAGATGGGGTTAAATTAAAAGGTTATGTGGATTCTAATTATGCAAATGATAAGGATAATGTAAAAATCAACAACATCTTATGTGTTCACTTTGTGTGGTTCATGTGTTAGTTGGAAATCACGATTCTGACATTGTTGCATTGTCTACAACTCGAATCGAGTATATAGTCAGAATCAAGCATTTAAAGAAGCAATTTGGCTTAAAGGCTTGATTTAAAATTGGTTTTCTTGATGGTAATGTTGTTGTGTTTTCCTCGATACTCAATCGGTATCAATTGTGTAAGAATCCTGTTTTTCATGATAGAACTAAGCATATTGATGTTCGGTTTCATTACATTCGTGACATTGTTGTTAAAGGCTTAGTTAATCTTGAAAAAATACCTTCTTAATTTAATCATGCTGATATGGGAACTAAATGCTTGCCTGTGAGTAAATTTTTGATGTGTCTAAAAATTTTGAATTTTGATACAAGTGATTAAGCAGGAACTGTACTTGTTGGTTTTCTGTTTATAACATGCTATGTGCTTGTTATAAACTGTTTTGTGGCACTATGTGTGCAATAAATGAAAAATGAAAAAAAAGGCGATGATGATTATGTGTGTATGTCCTGAGTCGTGTGAAACATGAATTGTGCCAAGGTGGAGAATGTTAGAATATGGCCCAATTTTATATTGGCCCAGTTCACATTTGTCCAGGCCCCATTTGAGACAAAGCCCAACCGCAACCAAATTCTTCTCCATCATTATCCCCGCCGAGAAAAATAGTCGCGGGTCTTGATCTTGTCATCTGGCCCGTCCATTTTGTGGTTTTGATCCACACCGTTCACTCTATGTTTAAAAACCCCCTTATTCTCCAAACCCTAATCGTAGCAATCGATTATAACACTTTTATCTCTCTCTCATGAGCAAATGGCGTTCTATGCTCTCTCTCCCCCAAATCTCAACTCTCTTTCGATTCCTTGTGAAATCTCTTGTGAGCTTTGAGTGTTTGTGAGGTAATTTGTTGATTCCTACACTTGGTGTGTTCGATTGAGCTTGTGAGTGTCCGTTCGGTTCGGGGTTTGGAGACCTAGGGTTCGTGGTGTTTTTCACAAATGGGGTTTTTCCTAGCGGGGCTTCGACGGCGTTGGCTGCGCGTCTTGGTGGTGGCCAACCTTGGGTGCGCTGTTTCTCTTTGACGGTGAGGGGACCGCTACACACAATCTGAGCCTAAGTCCCGATCGACTACTAAGCTTCGTGCTTCAACCCGGTGATATCCTTCTTATTCTTGATTTCGATTTTCGATTTTATGTGTACAAGCATTTGCTGATTTTTACTTCTATTTTGTGGCAAATTGTTTGAGCTTGGTTAGAGGCGGCCTGTTGATCCGATCGTAGTCATTGTTTGGTAGTTTGCTTTCGGTTTACGAGGCTTTTATTTTCAGCCTCGTTTTTGCTTTCTTTTCTTTGGCTTGAATGGGAAAGTGTCTTCCCTCAGCGTGTGCATCGCACGGCTTTATTTTCTGGTTTATTGCAATATTAGAAAAAGACCTGTAATCCCTAATCCCTATCCCGTAGGCTGAATATATTGTAATAGTTTATTAGTTAAAATTATTGGAATCATTATTCGGCTATGGCGTATGGGCTTGACAGCGGGGTCGATACCCAACACATGATTTTAAACTATTAAATTTAGTTAAAATATTTGTTTAAAGGTAACAAGGTTAATAAAGGGAAAGAGGGAAACATGTGGAATAATTATATTCTAAGTGTATATATATATATTGATAGTTAAAACGAGAGAACGTAATTACATTGAGTCATGTATTTATTTAGAATCATAACTACAAGTTATAAGATGCTTACATATGATACCATTTGTATTAAATACATGATTTTGAACATGGTTATGCATTTTTATATGCTAATAGGTCAAAATCTTAATAAGGGAGCACATAAAGCCGATTAGGCAAAAACATCGGAGCAAGGACGCCGTTTGTGAGTATAATCCTTTGGCTTGTTATTTGACTTGTGTGATTATATAACTGATATATTTGAATGAGTTGTTTACTTGTTTGGCTATGGTGATTAGAAGCTTATCGTGCTCTAACGTGAATTGTATGATTCCCTATAGTGATATTGTGATGAAATCGAGATATATGATCTCTATTTGATGAGGTTGATATGGAATTGAGATATGTGATCTCCACTGATGTTATAGATATGAAAATGAGACATGTGATCTCTACTGATGTTATTGACATGGAAATGATATATGTGATTACAGAAAATACATTCATGAGAGATTAATGGATTCTGTTATGGCCACTAATGACCTTGAATTATGTGTTAAAGAATTACAGATATCCAGAAATTTTGGATTACAGAGTACCGTACGGCCACCCCGAGTTCACTGAACTCTACGTGAAATAAAGAATTACAGAGTGTCATGGCCATTTTCGTGAGCACGATTTATTCTTGGTATTAGCTGGCCCATAACAGTAAAAGAATACGACTAAGCACGTGCATTTATGTGGTTAAATATTATAAACAAAGAGTGTGAAATGGTTGTGATAATGTGCTTGTGTGATGTTAAATAACTTGTTATTGGATTATACTCGCTGAGCTTGCAACTCACCAAATGCAATGTTGTCAATTTTTAGTTGTTGTAGATAAAAGTTGATCCCTGAGGTGTGACAGAAGTTTAAAGCATGGATCAAAGGTCGGCCGACTGGATTCCCATCTTTTTCCCTCAGCTCATCATTTGCATTTCATATAGGGTGTTTTGTTTTGATCTGTATATAAAAGGGCACAGTCGTTAAAGTCTTGTAGTATGGAAAAATGCACGTGTGTAAATAAGTGTTGTTAAATCTTTTTTACTAAATGATTCCGCTCGTGCGAAAAGGGTTACAGTTGCGCTGCCTATGAACTATAGTTTTGTGCTATATGACTACGTGTTATACGGGTAAGGGTGTTACAGGTAAGGAGACAAACCTGCAGCCTTAAAGTTGTCTTGCTGAAAAGTGCAAGAAGCAGGAAACAATGGAATGCCTGCAGAACTCTGAATTGTTTCAGGTGCTTGCAAAATTGAGTTCAAAGGTTGGATCAACATCAGATGCTGCAAGAGTGTGAGTTTGAATTTGTCTATCTCTTCAACGAACAAATTTAAAACTCATTATAAAAGGCTCAGGAATTTTCAGAGAGAAGATAGAGAGCAAATATCAAAATGGGACACAAGAGCAAACAATCAATCAAGCAATCTGTAAATAATCTCTTAAGCAGCGAAATTCTCACATCCTTAGACTTACATTCGAATATTATTTTATCCAACACATCCTTGTGGAAGATATAAGTTATTCTTCAAGTTGAAGAGAAAACTTTTGTTAAAGACAAAAAAGGATTTATATTTCCAAGAAGTGAATGAGATATAGTGAGTTCTAGTTTGAACTTTTTTCAAATCCGAAGGAGGGCTGGGTGATCAAGTCCCGAAGATTTGAAGAGTTGAAGTAGTGAGGCATCTGCTTTATGAAGAGCTGAGTCCCAGAAGTGAAGACAATTGTATGATCAAGGCTAAACTTGGACTGTTGTACTATTGTAACAAAGTCACTGTTACTTTAGTGGATTCCTTCTAGAGTAGGAGAAGAGTGGAGTAGAGGAATTACGCCATCCTCAAACCACTATAAAATATTGTTTCATTCAATTTCAGCATTTAAATTCTGCACATTTAATTACCTGCATTATATTTGCTATCCAACCTATAATAACAAACCTAAATATAAGTGTTGATAAAAAAACTCTAAAAGGGTGTAAAGACTTCCGCTGTAAAAATCAAGTAAACTAAATTTTTAAAAAACGAATATTGTGATTTGATAATGGTCAATGTGCTAGTTGTTCAAGACTATGTAATATGTTTTAAAAATGAATATTTGGGATTCCACATGATAGACTTATAGATTTCACCATTACTTGTTTACTTATGATGACACGGTATCAAAATCACCAAATAGAATAGTGACGAAGAAATTATAAGAATTAAATGGGCAATTACAAAAAATTATTACTTAAAGGACTTATCCGACTTAGAGCATCACTATGAGAAGAGCCAGTCATGTTTGTCAAGATGAATAATGGGTCTATGGAGTGTATTGACTACATGGGGGATTTATTTGATTATAAAACAAGTACACATCGCTAAGGATAAATGATTCGTTTGATTACCAAAAGGAGCTAGTGTCTTATTTAGGATCGATTTAAGGTCTCAATATCGCACATTGAATTTCAATAAATTTAAGTTATGGTTAGACTGTGTAATATTGTTGGTCAAGTTGACCGTATGAGGAATATAAGTCGACCTGCAATGGTGGAGGGAGGGGGGGCCAATCTGGGCCCCGACCCCCCCATTTTAAAAAAAAAATTTACACTATAAAATGTTTTAAAAAAATTATTTTAAGTATAATTTATATAATTTTCTTATTCGGTCCACCCTACTTTCGCGTATCGGCCCACCCCAAAAAATTTCCTGGCTCCACCCTTGTCGACCTGGTTAAAGTTGAAGTTGTTAATAATGGTGCCTATGATTGCGATGATATTTAGAGTTTCCTATGACTCCCTAGGTATTACATAAGGTTTATAAAATGTTTTATTTTTTGGATATGTCAATACCAATGTCCAGTTTGACGAGAAAATTTGAGAAGTTCATGAGGATGGGGAAGTGTTAAGAATATTTTCAAGAACTAAAGGAAAGTTGACCAATAGAACAATAACAGTTGATGAAAGAGTTTGTTAAGTTGAGAATCGAGATCGTAGCACCTTTTATTGGATTGAAATCAATTATATATTGCAACAATGGTTGAAAAACTCGTACTTAGACTCGTATTAGAGATAAGATTAATGAGGCACAAGTGACATATAAGTCTTATGAAAGATGAGAAACCATGATCTAATCTTAAACCTCAACATATTTGTTATAGCTTCTAATGGTGCATTAGCCTACGAAGGAACTTTGGTTATACCTAAGAATTAATAACTAAGAATTGTGATATTAGAATGAACATATTGTACATCGTACATCATTCACCCATGAGTTACAAAGATTTATAGAGATATACGAAATATATTTTTGGTGGAGGGATATGATATGAACTATCAGAACCTTTGTGTATAGATGCATGACACGTCAACAAGTTAAGGTCAAGAACCAATGACCGTTTAGATTTGTTTTAAAACACTATACTCGAATGAAAGTCGACAGCATATAGATATTTACTTTGTTGTAGGTTTGTCGCGATCAACTAAGGAAAATCAGGTTATATGGGTTATTATGGACCGATTGACCAAATTAGCACATTTTCTACTAGTCAATATGACATATAGTTTAGATTAATTTGCTCAATATTATGTAAGAGAAATATTGAGACTATCAGATGGAGATATTAGTTAACTTTGAATATTTGGAGAAATTTGCAAACAATATATAGGAATAATGTTAAATTTTAGTGGATTATACTATCTATAAACGGATGGACAAACTGAAAGGATGGTAGAATTCTAAGGGACTTGTATTTTGAATTTTCAGAGTAATTTGGAGGCATATTTACCTTTAGTGGAGTTTGCTTATAACAATAATTGAGATGGCCAGGACGAGACAACTTGGAAATGAAATGATGATATTCTAGAAAGATATTTAAGACATTACTGGATTTAGTAATTAAGTTGACCAAATATCGAGGATGAAATTTTTCTAAGAGGGAAAATTTGTAATAACCATACTATATTTGTTTTAAGATACAATTTTTAGTTATTTAGGGCCTTAATTTCTTAACTTCTTATTTTAAAAATTCATTTTCTTCTTAAGCCCAAAAATCTTTTTAGCCGAATTTCCCGCCAATCCATATTACTTCAGCCTATTATTCACTTTTATTAGCCCAAGATCAAGTCTAACCCAATATTATTTTATCCCATTATTATTTTAGCTATTATTAATTTCTTCTCAAGATAAAACTCCATATTTCAGATAAGACTCATCTGATTTCAAACTCTCCAAAATTCCACCTTCTTCTCTTATCATCTTATAAAGAGATTTAAAATTTTAAGATCCATCCTTATCTTTTAATCAGATTTTTTAGAGTCCAGCTTATTTCATAATCAGAATTAGAGTCCTATTACTCCAAGTATTTAAGCATAAGTCAGTGGTTATATAGAACCCCTCACAAACTCACGTATGCAAATCTTTCACTTGTTAAAACATCTACTTTTCATGTTCTCTACAGACTCCAAACCAATAGCAGTAGGACACCAACAATTACTATGGGTCCCATAACCCATAATCCACGTTGATCATCTGAACTTCAGTCCCAAATCCACTCGACCTTCATGGTCAAATGACCAATTTCAATTTGTTATGAATGGGGGGAGGGAGAGAGAGAAAGAGAGAGAGAGAGAGAGAGAGTAGAAAAAAGGTCGAAACAGCCACTACGGACCACCACCGATATCAAAGCCCGAACCACCCACAAAAAAAACAAAAACAAGTCCCTAGTGAGTCCCGTCGGAGAAAACCATCGCCCCGCGTTCACTATCCCCGTCATCAGTGTGTGTGCGAGATTGAGAAAGTAAGTGATGGAGATAAAAAGGAGAATATGGGTTCACAGACCAAAAAAAAAGAAAGAAAGAGAAAAGGGGAAGACTAAGGTTAACTGACGGAAAGAGAGGAAATAAAGTAAGAGAAAAAAACCAAAAGAAAAAGAAAGTGAGAAAGAAATAAAGAAAGAAGAAAAAGAGGAAGTGGTCTGTGGAAGAAACAAAGATGGGAATAAGAGAAAAATAGAAGGAAAAAAAAAAAAAAAGAGAGGATAGAGTGAAGAAAATTTCAATTTGGGGATTAAATCCCACTTTGTCCAGAAATTACAAATTTGCCCTACAATTTTTCCAATTGTTCAGTATGCCTTTTGGTTCAATCAATTGCTAATTTATTTCTTTTGTCTAGAAATTACAAAGTATCACTTCCAGAATGTGTTTTAAAATTTGCCCATTTCACTCCACCTTCGACCAGTTCTAATTTTAACCCTCAAACTTCAATTTAGTCTCTAACCTTATATTATTTTTCTCAAAGCCCCTAAATTAGGATTTTTAGATTATATTTCTAAGTTTTCAAGTTTAGAATATTTCAAGGTTTTGATTAGTATTTTCTGTTTTTATGGTTAAACGATTTATCGAACGAGGATTAGGAGTATTTGCACCCAACAATTTATTTTTATTTATCAAGCAAAGTTTCAAGGAGGGATTTGTTTTTCTAAACTCTCTATTGTCCTTGTTAAATGCTTAGTACTTTGTATAATGTGTGGTACAGTTGCTTTGGATGCCTACTATTGCCAAGGACTCGAGAGGTCTGGGGTCGATGTATCCCACGGGTGGAACCCCCGCAGTGCTAGCTATGTCTATGTCTATGGTTTTCCAAAGATTCTATACTATGTTCGATTGCATTGCTATTGCTTGTCATTGTGATTTACTGTGTATTTAGTTTGGACAATGTTAACCACATTGAGTTGTGTCGCTCACCCCAATTATAATTCAACGTTTCAGGTTCAGGAGTCGGCGATGGTTATTGACAGTGGATAATTGATGAGCTATGAATGTACTGGAGTAATGTCTATATTTTTCATGTTTTCCAATTTAATAATAAATTGTTAAAAGAATTATGAATTTCTAAGTATTTAATTATGCTATTAGACTTAGTGTGAATAATTAATTAGTATTGAGAAAAATTTCCAACTTTTAGGATTTTTTGATTTGGGATAATAAATGTCAAATTATTATGATTTTCTAAGTTTTATTTATATAGATAGACTTAAAGGAATATTTTTCTATAAATTGACAAATGTATGAATATGTTAGAAATGAATGGAGTCTTTAACATTTCTATACTCATAACTTGTTTCCGCTATTGTTATCGAGTTTTGATTGGATTATGTTTATAGGTCAATCTTCTCTTATGAAATAAATGTATGCATGTGATTTTTCAAAGTCTTTCGCTGTCAAATGCCTTATTAGAATTATATGTAAAAATAAAATTTTATTCAAATATTTTATGTAATTGCTTCTGTTGTAAATATTTTTCTTTTGAAACATAAATGGCTCGCTATAACGAGTTGTCTTTATTATGTAATTTTATTTTTAGACAACATCCAAACGATCCAACAATTTTCAGCACTGTCAGGATTTAGTAATTTGGCCATAATTTTCTATACAAAATTGATATTAGGTTGATTCAAGATGCTATGGAAAGCTAAGAGAAAAGGCCTACAACGTTCATCAATACCGCATGAGCAAATTCACACGTTTGCACCTCACACAGACCATGTGAATTCACACGACCTGCCCATGGGTTTTGCTCATGGTCGTGGTTTTTGTTCGTGTGAATTGGACACGAGGGTGTGCGACTTGTACAAGGATGAATTTTCAGAGAACAGTTTCCACGGATAGACCGTGTGAATTTACACAGTTGTGGTTTTTGCTTTGAGCCAAAGCAGAGAGCTGGGACGGTTTCCACGGGTGGCCCGTTAGATTTCAATGAATGTGGGTTTTGTACTGCCGGCAGATTTTGTTTCCTAATTCCATGAGGATTCTATAATGGATCCCGTAAGGCAACTATAAAAGGAAGACTTAACCCTAGAGTCTGATATAACACATATGGGAGATAAAACACACATCAAAGAGAGAAAGACACGACACAATACCTCTATCAATTACGAAGGCGTGAAGTTTCGAGATTGTGAAGACGGTCCATCTACACAACAGAGTTCTATCATCATAGTCTAGGGCTTTTGTTTCGTAATTAATTCCAGGTTTGACTATTTGAATTCAAATTTGCCTATGAATTTGCAAGCAAGTATGTTAGGTTAAATCTCTTAATCCTAGGGCATGACCGAAACTATGGATTCATGTTAATTCTAATTTGATCATTTTTTTATTTGGTTTCTTGTATTCTATTTATGAATTTGTCTGCTTATCTTTTTGTAGATTATCTGCCAATAATTTGCATGTCTACATTGTTAGTTCATAATCCGGAAGAGGAGTCTAACTCTTGATTAACGAATTCATAACATTAATGGGTAAAGAGTCGGGAGGCTTATAACGTTTGTGGGGGTTTACTTCAATTTAATATGCTTTTAGGAGTTGATATTAATTGTTGAGTAGGGATATTAGCAATTCTAATTAATCTATGGTTTGTTTACTTCGGGAGAGAGAATAAACTATCTTAGGAAAATTGAACCCATAGATACACAAAAACTGGTGTAGATGAAACGTTAATTGGAATTAATATCGATGAAGCATGTTAAGATCATAGTCCTATGATTGCTTTTCGTAATTGTTAAGTTTCTTGTGAAGTTCGATGATCAATTATACTTAGAAATTTTAGTTAATAATTTTAGGATTAATTTATATATTACTTTTGTTTTCAATAGCTTCAATAAATTTGGGATACGATATTTACTATGATTTAAGTGTTTCATATCAACCTCTGAGGAATACGACATTGCTCACCATTGTCTATAAGCTACACCATACACTTGTGGTCTAGTGAAAAGATTTTCACGATTACCAAGTCAGCACTCGGTTGGTCAAAATGGTGCAGAACACCTCGTAGTAGGAGGCATCTGTCATGCCATAAAGATCAGCCTTTGCGTCGAATTTGTACAAGTGCTTATGGGGATCTCCAGTTCCATCGTATTCTGGTAAGTTGGAGGTCTTGATACCCAAGGGGAGTGGCTCGGTCAGGATGACAGGGGCCAATGGATTCATCTTCATCAGGGTGGTAGCTCGCGAGTTGGCATGACTGGCGTGTACTGCTTGGGATTCTTCAGCCATCGGCGGCTCTTCACGATTCTCATTGCGTCCTTCATTTCTTTCTCCAAGAACTTCCAAGTCAGAGTTTTCAGTGGTGGGTGGAGCCTGGGGCAGTCTCCCAGTAACTCCGGCCACGACTTGGTGCCCCAGAACATTCAGGAAGCTTCATTAATCAGGGTTTGGACGGCTTCCCAGGTCATACGAACTTCTCCAGGGGGCGGAGCCCCTCTAGGAGGAGGGGGCGGCACCCCTCTTGCTTGCGGTGGGGGCGACACTCCTCCAGGCAGAAGAGGGTTGGCCCTGCATTTTCCAGGTGGCCGTTCCTTTTACTGGTCTCTAACTCCATGACCAGCAACTTGGGATCCAGCTCTGCGTGCTTGAGATCCGGTCTGCATCTTCCTGTCTTTTGGCTTTCCCCACAGACGGCGCCAAAACAATGCTCTTGTTTTTTTAGGACAGATCACTCTGAGTCAAGGTTTCAGAAATAGTCCAAGTTTTCTTCTCCAAAAATTGGAAGTCTTCTATTAGAAACTTGCCTGCAACACCAGTAAACGTTAGACTGGCTTTGGAGTGGTCCCAGGGAGGCCTCTTCGATACTCAAGTCAGCCCGGTGAACAAGAGAGAATAATTGGCAGTAAACGAATACTAAATATGAATAAATAGAGATTATGAGAGAGACTATGAGAATTGAACTTGCAAATGAAGCGGATGGACTTTTATATACCAGGGTAGCAAGCTCGTGGGCCGCGTTAGAGGAAATGGATTGTGGGCCAGATCCCCGTGGGCCGGGTTATTTCATCTGTAACCTACTAATTATTGGACAATTAATGGGATTTTATATTATAAATCGAATTATAATATTAATAATAAAAGGACATTTTTGCTCCCAACAATATATATATTATGGACCAATTATGATTAAAGAGATAAATGATATGAAATTATAAAGGGTCAATCAAATATGTCTTCATTAACTGATTTATTAAGAACTTTTACCCGACAAGTATATATATGCCCCATTTTAAAGGAGTTGAAATATATATATATATATATATATATAGGGGGAGGTTACAATGAGACCACATATTATAGTGAGACAATGTGGACTCATCTCAACCCTCTCTTATCTATATCAATGGCTAAGATAAATAGCGGTTAAAATTACATTAAACATTTAATTAAGGCAAAATAAGGGTATAAATGTCAAAACAAACATGTGGGGGACCATCCAAATATGGAATCAGTTATTAGGAGAGAGAAAATCACGTGGGGAGAGAGAAAATCGCGAGAAAATCGCGCTGGAGAGAGAAAATCCCGCATGTGCTATGTCATGCAGTATGATGTACACTTATCAATTATTTGATGTATACTTAACACTATTTTGATGTATGTTTAACATAATTTTACTAGTACATTAAAATGGTCAAACAAAAACATGTGGGGACCGTGAATTAAGAACCGGTTATAGAGAGAGAATCACGCTCATTAACATGTGGGACCATGGATTAAGTAAATCAATTATAGAGAGAGAGAGAGAGAAAATCACGCTCATTATTGTGATGTATATTTAGCATATATTTGATATGTACTTAACACTATTTTGTTGTATGTTTAACATAATTTTGCTGCATATTACAATTGTCAAACAAAAATATAAGTGTACAACAAAACACATATAAGTATACAACAAACCACATATAAGTATACAACAAAAAAACATAAGTATACAACAACATAAATATATACATAAAAAATTAACTATTTATACAGCAAAACACATCTAAGTATACATCGAAAAATATTTAAGTCGTAAACCACCCTACAGCCCTGCTGCTGGTAATTCTCCAACAACCCCGACACTATTAGGAAAGAAAAAGGAGACGAAAGATGGAGGAAGGAGGTGATAGAGCTTAGAGGCTGACCCCTTTTCTCATCTTAGAAAACATGTTGCAACATTATCATGAAATAAAGTGGTAAAATAAGTGATAGAGAAAAGAAAGAAAGAAAAGTTTCCATTCCATTTTTCTTATGACCCTTCCTTGCATTTTATCCCTGTGGAATGGGGAAAAAAAATGAAACCCCATGAAATACATAAATGCTGATTACCCTGTTATGGAAACTTAAAAATAGCAAAAAACTATGAAAATAAACGTTAGTTGAATCTTAAATGTCTCCTTATGAATTCAAAAACGAAGCAAGCATCTTTGGGATCTGCGTGTTCATTTTTGTATATTTCATTAATAATCACGTGTTCGGATGGATAGATTGGAGTAAGAATTTCATACTTAAAGTAAGAGATCTATGGTTATAAGAGATGAGGAAGAAGGCGAGAGGGAGGGAGGAGGTGAGATTTGAGTGGGCCAGGGTGGGAGATGGAGGAAGGGAAATATTATGTAAGTGTGTAATTACAATGCTGGCCGTTTTAGGTTTAAAATAAATTAAAAATAATTATTAAATTGGAAAGATCCCAACCATCTAAAATTTGAGATGTGTGGCCAGGATTAGTCCACACTGTCTCACTCTAATTATGTGGTCTCATTTGATCTTATTCATATATATATATATATATATATATGGGGAGGTTAAAATGAGACCACATATTATAGTGAGACAATGTGGACTCATCTCAACCCTCCCTTATCTATATCAAAGGCTACGATAAATAGGAGTTATAATTACATTAAATATTTGATTAAATCAAAATAAGGGCAAAGTAGTCAAATTACCCAAGTGGGGACATGTTCTTTGGGCGCTTTTGGAATACGATCTTCACGCAGATCACGCAATCTCCTCCGTAAAATCAGATCATCTTCTTCTCCCCTTCCATTCGAAAAAGCTGAAAAATTCGCAAATCGACATCAAAATTCCACCACAGACGAGAATAATACACAAAAATGAGCTCCAATCAAATCGCGAACAATCTTCTCATTATGGGAGAGCCTTCTTCAAGCGAAATCGACGGTGAATACGTTGAGAGTGAATATAATCCTGGTATGTCAATTTCTTCAATATATTTAGTACACAATTTGATAAAAAATACAATGTATGTGTAATTTGAATTTACACGTGAAACGGTGCATCAATCAGATAAGTTAGTGAGTAATTATCGATTTGTTGTTATATTTCTCGCAAATTTGTTGAGAAATCCATATATTTACAAGTTTCTTCAATTACAATATTTATACTTTGTCAAAAATCATTTACTTTACTTGGTTAAATATTTTCACCGTATAGTTAACGTTGTTTATATGTATAATTATGCTATTTTCGTGTATAGTTATCATTGATAGAGAATTAGTGGTGTTACTTCAATGTTTACCGTTGGTTCGATGCTTGTATATTTTTAAAGTGTAATATTTTCCATATGATGTATACTTATAGCAATTACACTATATTGTTAGTATTAATTCAAATGCTTTATCAAATAGTCTCGCTTGTACGGCTTTTAATGTATATTTAGATTCATTATGATGTATACATAGACATCTTTTAATGTATTGATAGTGTTAATTCATGTTTTATCGAACAGGCACAATATATACCGATGTCAAACAGAAAGGCTAGTAATTTCCCGAGCTACAAAATATTGATACCCGAAATTGATGAAGACAAGGTGCCACGGTAGGAATGCATTTCACATCGTTGGAAAATGGTATTAAGTTCTATAAGGAATATGGTTCGTGGCAAATGGATTTGACATCCGTAGGAGTACATCGAGAAAGTTTAGAAATGGAGAAATCCGTGTGCAATATATTTTGTGCAAAGAAAGGATTTAAAAACGCTAGTAACTCGCCTCAACAGACGACCACGTAATATAAGACAAAGAAATGAACCAAAAAAATAAGGAAACTCGTAAAGGTCATCCAAGAGAAACGGTTATGATGCACGTTGTATATTTGAGTGCACAAATGGCAGAGCATACGTGATCAAACATTTCAAGAGCGCCACTCCCATCCATCGGCATCCAATCCTATAGAAATTCCTCAAGGTTAACAGAAATCTAAACTTTGGACAACAAAAGTTCATCATGGACTGTTCTAGAGCAAATATCGGGGCTGCAAAGACTCATCAGCTATATACACATATGGTTGGGGGGCACTCCAAGGTTGGCGCACTTCAGATAGATTTCAAGAATTTTAAGAGGGATTTGCAGGCGTATATATCTGGTGCGGATGCACAGATGATTGTCGACAACTTCCTAAAGAAGAAGGAAGTTTTTCCTAAGCTAGCATTCAATTATGTTGTGGATGAAAACGATCAATTAACAAAATTATTCTAGGCAGACGAAACAACAATTCGAAATTACGGTTTCCTCGGTGATGTCATCTCTTTCGACACCACGCACAATACGAATAGGTGCGCATAATTCAAAAGCATTAATAATCATTTAAAAAAGTAGTGCATGTGTTGTATACTTAGAATACATTCATTGTATCATTAGTTTAAGTTTAATGTACTCTTAATTGCTAGTAACTCGTATTTTTAGGCATCATTACAATGAATACCGATTGTAGTATAGTATATTTAGAATATATTTACTTTGTGTATATATCGTAACTTTGTTGTATTATTAATGACTAAACATCGTATGCATTCCCTAGTATAAGATGGTTTTTGCACCATTCACAGGGGTCGACAACCATCGGAGATGTGTTACATTTGCAGCTGGATTAATATTGAAGGAGGACGAGGAATCATACGTATGGTTATTCAAGTGTTTTCTGGATGCAATGGGAAAAGAGCCACATTACATCGTGACCGACCAAGACCCCGCAATGAAGAACGATTCAAAGTGGTTTTTAAAAAAGCAAAACATCGTTTATGTATGTGGCATATCATGGAGAAGGTCAGCTCTAAAGTCGGGACTGCATTGCTGAAGGATAATACATTCATGAAAAGACTTAATTCAATTGTTTGGAGTCAAGATATCAAACCGATGAATTTGAGAAAAAATGGAATGAAATTATGGACGCTCTTCACTTGACATCACATCCGTGGTTTACAAAACTCGTATGAGATCGTAAATGGTGATTCTCGCGTATTTCGTAGATGTTCCGATGGGTGGATTACTTAGAACAACATCAAGGTCTCAAAGCACGAATAGTTGGTTCTGAGCATTCATTAATCCTCAAGTGAATTTGGTGGAATTCTTTATGCACTTTGACAAAATAAGAATGGAAGCACAACGACACATGACTTTAGAAGCTCAACAATGAATCAAAGCTATGTGCCCAAATGCAAGACACCTTTGCATATTGAAGAACATGCCGCAATCGCGATACACGAACAATATATTCGTGAGGTAAGCAAGCAAATTGCAGAAAGATGTTATGAGTGCACCGTAGTTGGAATAAATGAAAACGGCAATAATTGCTCGTACACAATAAAGGACGCCACAAAACAAACATACATTGTTTTCTACAAAGATAGTCAAAAGGAGGCAACATGCACGTGCAAAATGTTTGAACAACATGGTCTAATTTGCCAGCATATGTTTGTAGTCTTCAAAGATATGTCAGTTATTCCCGAGAAACACCTGCTTACAAGATGGACAAAAACAGCCTCATTTGTGGCCAATAATGGACGTCTATACCAATTTACTGGTGGAGAGGAGGAAAACGCAACTATGAACAAACTTTGGTCGGATTTCCATTGCTGTATAGGAATGGCGCAGGGGAACATACAAAAATTGAAGGAATTTTCAGTTTTAATCTCTGAACAAAAGGACATGATGTTACTAGACAACGAACCACAGAATTCACAAATGAACAAGAAAAAGGTGCTCGAGACGTATTGTGGATCCACATCCAATGTAGATATCATAGTGTTACCGCCAAAACAAGCAAAAAATAAAGGGAGTGGTAGCCGGTTGAAGAGTCGATTACAAAGTCAAAAGGAGAAAGCTATCAAAGCAAGCACAAAGCTCAAGAGACGCTGTGGGACGTGCGGTGAGGTCACGACACATAATAGCAGGACTCGCCTAAACGGATCAATTTACTCAATCATAACAATATGTACTTTTCAGTTTTTTGTTAAACAATTTAGACGCTTTGCAATGATTCAATTGATATATGAGAGTACTTTATACCCCTGCATATCAAACAGTTCTTTGTCATGGTGGTTATCGTGTTTATGCTTTTGGCACATGATGGTTTAATGATGTACACTTATACATGTTTTATGCTATATATTTAATACTCGCATGTTTAACGTGTCTTTGCCGTGGTGGTTATCGTGTTTATGTCAAACATAATGGTTTCAAGTTGTACACTTATACATGTTTTATGTCAGATATTTTAATACGCATATTTAACGTATTTTTGTTGTATATTTAGCTTCCTTATAATGTATATATATATTATATATTTGCTGCTCATAATGACAATACTATTCAATTAGCCAATACATGCACCATATTTTATAATAATACATTGTATATTTAACACCAATTCATTTGCAACAACTAAATATAAAAACTAACTTCATTTAAAGATAAATTGTTTTCGCTTTTTCAGGCTAAAAATCTAGATACAAATTTCCATAAAACCCATAACCACTAAAACAATCAAAACTACTACAATACTTCATGGAATATAAACAAAATACACAAAAAACTAGATTATCGTTTCATAATTCCCAAAACCATGTGGATTAAAATACAAGTACGAGTCCTAGGCACTTTTTTTGCCAAAAGAATTTTTTTAGCCTCTCGCCAAATGCATCTCTTTAACTTCATTGATATCGCCTTCGACGATAGCAAAACTTAAGATAAAGATAGCGTCTCAACTTATTAAGCAAGGTAGTATTTCCCTTCTCAAGACCCGCATCCCGCCCGCATCCCTCCCCCATATACGTTTCCATGTGGCGCATTGCAAACACACCACAGTCAATCTTATTCTCTTCGTCTCTCCAAGGCATTGCAACCTCGCCAGATCGAATTTTCAACAACCCAGACGATTGGTAGCATCCTCGAGCAAGCAAAAACTTGAGAACAAAGCAACACAAAGGATAACAAAAACAACCAATTAAAAACTCGATGAAAACAAATCGCTTAAAAATACTATTACACATCAAATTATGTCTAAATATACAACAAAATTATACTATCGATACAAAGAAACAAGCACTATCAGACATCAAAATAAGCTTTTATGTAAACTTAAGATTATAACTAACAATACAACAAACTAAGCCTATATATACAATAAAGTAAGTCTAATTATACAATAAAACACTCGTAAAATCATTTAAATAACTTACCACCACGCCGTGTGTGCTCATACTTCGCAGGTCTCGTGCCACCAACACTTGAATTGTCCAAAATGTGAACAAATCTCCTCTTAATATCATAACAAATAACATAAATATGTTCACTCTTGCATATCGGGAAGAAAAACTCAGAAAAATAAGATAAAAAATAACCAACGAAAGACATCATGAGACTTGGGCTTTAGCCCACGACAATCTAAAACAATTAAAAAACAATATAACACGTAAAACAACAAAATACCATATCAACGGCTTGTAGCCTAATAGAATTGGCCTCGTGAAACTCGATCGAAATTACGTGAAAATAATGCCAACAGCACCTTCTTCATCAAGCTCCTTACTTGGCATCACAACAAAGAACATCCGCAATAATTAAGTTGGACTTGTCCGACTTTACACAAATCATATAATTTAATTATAATACATATAAGAAAACCCAATAAATATACATCAACCTATCAATATCTAAACAAAGAAGTAATTTCTAACTCCACATCAACCTATCAATATCTAAACAACATCCAAATATCTAAACAACATCCAAATACACAACAAAAATCGACTAACTATACAATAAATTATATCTAACTATACAAAGAATATCAAACTATCTATAAAACAAACACATACTGTGCAATACGCCGTCGCAAAAACTGGACGGCGACCCAAAGAGCCTTTAACTTTCTCCTTAGAGTTCAAAATCACCGACCAAGCATCAAGCACGCCTACACCGACATAACGGCCCTGGTCTCATGGACTTGAACTCATCCCTATACAATAACCGATCACCCACCTTGAAAATAACTTCATTCTTGACCTCATCCCTATAAAAATTAAAAAAATGTAAGCAATCATAAAAAAATTAAAAATAAATAAAAGAAACAAAAACCGTAAATATATATTTATCCTCATCCGGATTCTCAAAAACCCATTTTGCTATCATGTTGTGATGCTTGTTCGGTTTCAAAGAACATCTATTTGTCTCAAGCGCTTAAATGGGGATGTCGCATTTCCGCCTTCCGAGGCTTCCTCCGACTTTTCCTCGCACAAACTTTAGTTCTGCCATGACCCCTTGAAGTACCAACCTCGTTCTTCGTTTTGCCTCCACCCTCATTAATGTCCGTCGCCTCAGCTTCATCAATTACTTTATCTCCACCCTCCACACCGGGCAGACGAATCAGGATATCACCTTCCGCGCCAACCATGCCGCCAACGCCACCGCAACATCGCAGCTTTTTCTCCACCCTCCACAATCGCAGCGAATCAACGGTCTCACCTTCCACCACAATCGTGCCACCAACGCCACCGCAACATCGCCCCGCCGCCTTTCACCAACCTAAAACAAGAAAAATTGAAATTAAAAATCAACATTAACAAGTACACCAAACATAAAGAAAATTGACTTACATTAACACGATCATCAACGTCGCCGACCTTTTCTTTCTCACCCCCAACATTTTCCTCTTGGTAATGTCGTGTCGTCTCTAGAACAGAACCCCAAACCGGATCAGCAAAATCTTGGGAAAATCCCATACTAAAGCTCGGTGCATCGTCAAACCATTTCTTGAATTCCTCCTCTCAGAACACAAAGATCCTCGACCTTCTCCAATGCCTCTACGCTTTGGATTATTCCAAAATGCATCATCGCTTGAGTGTCACCAAATTCATCCTGACCATGGATATCGGTTCCGCGCCACCGCCGACCGGGGAAACCCGGTCAATCGCACTCCCTTGGTGCATCCTTGACCATGGATATAATATCGACAACATCGGACGCCACCCTGGCTAATTTAGCCAAAACCCTCCCAACATAACCCTGTAAAAAGAAAGACAGTAATGTTAGCTCTACAAAACTATATAACTATATATACAATGTTTTACTACTAAGTAAATATTAAATATACTTTTAAGTGTATAGCAATGGAAAATTTAAAACCTATTTGACTATGTATAATTGTATATCAATATCCATACAGTAGTAATATATTAATTGTACATTTAAGTCCCTGATATGTAAACACTATGAATAATGATGTAGAAAACATCCATAAAATCCAACTTATGTATAAAACATCAAGAACACATCAATAGTACATGTCAAAAACATTATATATACACTTTTATCTTATTAAATATACATCAAACACATGCTTTAAGAATGGAAAAAACCTGCATGCCACCATCCTTCAATGAAGCACCATGTACATCCACACCAGCCACACCTGGGACCTCCAACGGGACATCGCTGCCTTCAGACGGGGCCTCACGAACCTCAGGACCCTCAAGAACTTCATATGGCCCCTCACCCAATGGATCCACCACAGACCCCTGCCCAAAACCACCAAGGCGCATCTCTGTCCTGCACCTCTCTGCGGCTAGCTCAATACTCAATGCCGGTACACTAGGTAATCTTCTCGGAACATGGCGATTAAAACCACAACTATGTCCATGTAAAGACCCCGACAAAAAATAATTATTAGCAAAATACAAAACAATAATTCAAAAACAAATGTGAAAAAAACCAAAAACAGAGACTTACAAGCAAAAACAACAAGGGACCATTAAACTCTTTCTTCTTCGAAGTATCCCACTTCATTCTTTTTGAAATCAGCGTCTCCAAAGTGTACTCGCACCAATTTAAATTTCTAATATTCCCCACATCTTCCGAGACTTCATAATCAACGGGTTGACATAGCCGGACATAACATTTCCAATAATGCAACAATCAACCAACGCAATGAAATGTCTCTTAAACCACGGACCACCGTCAGACTCATCCATCATTCTATGATGGGCAACCTCAACTTTTATTTTATACGCACCACTTGCAAAGTAGGCTCAAAATAATCGCGCCACCGATAATACACCACCTGACGACTTCGTCTTCTTTACAATAGAATATTACCATTAGGGAACCCAAGAACCCTTTGAATATCCTTCACACCACAACTGAGTGACCTCCCACCATTTAAAACTAGTTCACAACTCGCAGGCTGGAAACTATTCACCAACCAATACATCATCCGGGAAGGGAATTTCTCAATCTTAACTTCCAACAAAGTCCCAAATCCCATCTCCACAACTGACCTCTTCTGTTGTCGATTCAATGCTTTCATTGATTAAACAAATAACATTGTTGTAGAGTGGGTCACTAACTTTGGGAATGAATCCTTCACATTCCCACCCGTTCCTCGCCCTCTTTGGGAGAAGACACCGCCCGTCCACCGCCCTCGTCAACGCCGGCACCTTTTCTACCTCTTTTTACCATGCTTGCGTACAATATTCCTACCAAATCACAAAAACACAAAAATAAGTATGTCTCGTATCTATAATTATACAACAAAACACAAATACATGTACAAAGAAAATAAATAGAAGAATCCAAAGAAACACAAGTATACAGAGGCATAGATACACACATCAAACAATAACTAAATATACATCAAAACATGCGTAAGTATACAAAGAAACACATGTATGTAAACATCATAGAAAATGAAATAATATAGATTACACTTTGCGTAACAATTATATATACAACAAATATTAACTAACTACACACTCGAATCATATCTAACTATACATCGAAACACATATAAGTACACATTTACCTATACACAAATATAAGAATGCATCATATCTACAAACAAATACTTCATCTTCATCACGTAGAAAACCTGAACCTCCATTAACAAAACCTTAGGCACTCGTGATTTACAAATCGAAGAAAAACGATCGGAAAAAAATTAAAAACCCTAGGATGTCACATTCACGTTCGAACACACACAAAACTAAAAGAAGAAATTAAAAAACATAGAATGTCACATTTAAATTCGAGAACACACAACCAAAAAATAAAAAATAAAAACCCTAGAATGTCAGATTTAAGTTCGAACACACACAAACTAAAAGAAGAAATTAAAAAACCCTAGAATGTCACCTTTACATTCGAAAACACAAAACCAAAAAAAAAAAACTAAAAACCGTAGAAAAATCGTCGAAAAGGAAACTCACCTTTTTCGAAACAAAAATCGCCGCTTGCCTAAACAACTACGCAAGCAATTTATACCGTGGATTTCTCACTCTTCAACCGCCCCGCCTCTTCAACCGCCTGCAACCTCATTCCCAGACCGCCAGATCGCAATTTCAAAAACGAGTGGAAGAACCGTCGGGAGAATTTGGGGGGAGATGAAAGGGATTTTTCAGTTACAAAATTAAAATGAAATTGTGCAATTACCTTTGTGCCCTTTTCAGCATAAAAATAAAACGAAAATTAATATAAAATTGGTAAGATCCCAGCCACTTAAAATTTGAGATGGGTGGCCAAGATTAGTCCACATTGTCTCATTTTAATTATGTGGTCTCATTTGATGCTATTCTTATATATATATATATATATATTGTTTGTGAATGGAGTTTAAATATAAGTTGAGAATATGAAATCCTAGCAAGGACAGTGAAGAAGATTCTCTATGATCAAAGCTTATGAAGATCCATGGTGTTCTATTAAAAAAATGTGTGCGTCGCAAAATATGCTCAAATAAAAATGTTTAATTCGAGAGCAAATATTTTGGAGGACAACGGATGGTCAATTTTATCAACAAATTTTTAAATTCAAGTCAAATAGCTACACGTAATTCCAAATTAAACTGTGCAACCCTCCAATTAACATCATTGGACAATAATTAACTATAACAAAGTAATTCATGTGACACAAATATCCTCTCTCAATCTCTAACATCCCCCCCTCATAGTTCTACGTGCCAAGTCCCCATTCCCCACCCCTTAAGCCACACACTAAAATCTCCTACTCATCCCCTTTCTCCCGTCATTACCACTCTTCCATCCTCAAGTCACACACCACCCTCTGTACCACCTCTAAATGATCAACAAAAACAAAACATCTGCATTCCATCCACATCATCCCGCTCCCACACAGATTCACAATCTTCCCTTGTCATCTTTAACACCCCGTCTAAAAAAGCTCTCCCTAGTACCTCTATTCCTCTAACCACCCAAACTCATACCTCCCCAACTCCTACACCTATTCATATACTTCCCCCTAGCCCCTTTCTCGTCAATGTTCCTATAAACCTCGATACCCCGGCAAGGCGCCTAGCCCGAAAATTCACCTCCCTCAGAAACAAATCTACCTCCTTAACGAACAAACCCCTTAACCCCAAAAGAAAGTTACAAATTGATGGCTTCCTTGACTCCGAATTACAGAACATTTCAGTGGAGATTATCAATAAGAAACTGAAAACAACAGCGATTACTGAGAATAATGTCTCTCTTGATTTGGATATGAGCACAGACGATGATACAACGGCGGAGTTTGGTCCGGACCAACTCCGCCGATCACAATGATTTGCTTGAGTTGGAACTGTCGTGGGCTTGGGAACCCTCGCACAGTTCAAGAATTGCGCGATATTGTTCGTGCGAAGTCTCCCGATGTTGTATTCCATTGTGAAACAAAATGCAACATCCCTGAGTTTGAAAAAATAAAAAACAGTATGGGCCTCTTTGGTATCTCTGTTCCCTCAGTTGGTAGAGCTGGTGGTCTTGCCTTATTATGGAAAAAATCTCTTACAGTTACTCTTCGCTCGTTTTGTGACCGCTTTACAGATGTTGACATTACTTTAGCCCACTCAAGTATACGAGTTACCGGAGTTTATGGTCAACCTAACGTCGCCTTGCGTCGTCAATTTTGGAATTTCTTTAAATCACTCACATGCTCGCCTTCTGTCCCTTGGATTTGTTTTGGCGATTTTAATGAAGTTCTTGTCCAAAATGAATTTGAAGGGAGGGGACGTCGTGCTACCTGGCAGATTGAATCTTTCCGAGAAGCACTTACATTTTGCGATCTGCAAGACATGGGATTTTATGGTCATCGTTTCACATGGAGTCGTCTTGCCGTCCATCCCTTTACCCAACGTGCCCGCCTTGATCGAAGTACTTGCAATGACTTATGTCGCGCTATTTTTCCGAGATGGAGAGTTGAACACGCCCCATCCTTCACATCCGACCACGCTTACCTCACCATTCACCTATCTAACCTATCCCCTCATTTCACTCATAATAGCCGTCGTATTAAGCCCTTCCGTTTTGAAGCTATGTGGGTTCGTTCTAAGGAATGTGAGAAGATTATCCTTGACAATTGGAACTCTGACCTCTCTGAGGTTTCCGACAAAATCGGAAACTGTAAAATTGGGTTATTAAATTGGAGTAGGTCTAATTTTACCAATATCGAGAAGAAAATCAAAGATCTTAAAACCGAAATCACCAAACTTCAGTCCAGTTGCATTTTACCAGCAGTCAAGGATAAACTTCTCCATCTTCACTCTCAACTCGAAACTCTTCTTGAGATGCATGAGTTGAAATGGAAACAAAGGGCTAAACAACATTGGTTTCGTGAGGGTGATCGAAATTCCAAGTTCTATCATGCTTTCGCTTCATCTCGAAGAGAAATTAATTCCATAACTTCCCTACGTGATGATCATGGCACCATACGTACAGACCCGAGGGAAATTGAGAATATCATTGGTAAATATTTCGAGGACATTTTCTCTTCTTCAGCGCCATCACAAACAGAAATTGAACAGACTTTGCGTAGAATTCGGCCCAAGATAACAACAGCTATGGCGGATTCACTTATCCAACCCTTCACTCGTGATGAGATCTCTCGGGCCCTTAAGCACATGCACCCATTCAAATCGCCTGGTCCAGATGGTATGAGTCCTGTTTTTTACCAAAAATTTTGGCATATAGTGAAATATGATGTTACTAATCATGTTTTGCATTTTCTTAATCATAATTCACTACTGCCAGATTATAACTTCACACACATTGTACTCATCTCCAAAGTGAGCCAACCAGAGTCGGTGACGCAATTTCGCCCCATTAGCCTTTGTAATGTCATTTACAAAATTGCGTCTAAAGTTCTAGCCTTACGAATTCGCTCCATTCTTCCTACTATCATTTCAGACTCGCAATCGGCTTTTGTCCCGGGTCGCCTCATCACTGATAATATCCTTGTTGCCTACGAAATCCATCACTCCATGAAAACCCGCACGCATGGTAATAATGGTTACATGTCACTTAAACTTGACATGAGTAAAGCTTTCGACCGCGTCGAATGGTCTTTTCTCATTCAAGTCCTCACCACGCTCGGCTTTCCTTCCCAATTTGTCTCACTCATACAAACTTGCATCACCACTCCCTCATTCTCATTCCTTCTTAATGGGTCTCAATTTGGTAATCTCAAACCTCATCGAGGCATCCGTCAAGGCGACCCAATTTCCCCGTATTTATTTATTTTATGCTCCGAGGTTTTCTCCTTGATTTTGCAGGACTTGCAGGTTGCCGGGAAAATTCATGGTATTGCAATTAACAGATTTGCGCCAACAATTACACATCTTTTTTTTGCGGATGACACACTTCTTTTTGGTCGCGCTACTATCCAGGAGGCAACACATCTCAAATTCGCAATCCAACTTTACGAGCGAATTTCTGGACAGAGAATAAACTTTGAAAAATCTGCGATATGCTTCAGCCCGAATACAAAGTCTGATCTTCGTCAATCTATCTCGGGACTTCTTCAAATCTCAGAAGTTGATCGCCACGGGAAATATCTGGGGTTGCCTGCTGTAATTGGATCGAACAAGAGATAAATTTTCTCATCAATTTTAGACAGGGTCTGGTCCAAGCTTAACGGGTGGAAGGAAAAAAATTTATCACAAGCGGGTCGTTTAATTCTTATCCAATCAGTCGTACAATCTATTCCGTCTTTTGCAATGTCTTGCTTCAAGCTTTCTGATTCACTCATCACCAAAATTCATTCGTTATCAGCCGCTTTTCTTTGGGGTAGTCGTCCTGATCGCAAATCTTCAGGAGGCCTAGGTCTTCGAAATCTTAAAGCATTCAATATGGCGTTACTTTGTAAACAGGCCTGGAGAATTTTGACAGTCCCTTCTTCACTCGTTTCGAAGATTTTCAAAGCGAAATATTTCCCGTGCTCTAGCTTATTTGATGCCCATCTCGGACACCGTCCTTCATGGTCTTGGCGTAGTATTTTTAGTAGTCTCGGTTGTCTAAAAAAAGGTTGCCGCAAAATTATTCAATCGGGTACAACAACCAGTATTTGGAAGGACCCATGGATTCCTTGCAACTCAGATTTTCTCTGTCATAGTCCACAACCTACTAGTTGTCCGGTCCGTTTTGTGGGGGACCTCATCGATCATGAAAGAGGATGCTGGAAGTCGAATCTTATTTTTACCATCTTCTCGCCACAAGAGTCAAAAGCCATCCTTTCTTTGCCAGTAAACATTCACCCATCCACTGACATATGGGGTTGGCATCTTTCTAAATCTGGAAAATTCACAGTTCGTAGTGCATACCATGCCATTGTGAGCGCCGACTTACTCACGACTCCCACCCACCAGCAGGCCTCCTCATCAACGGGTTTGATCTCTACCTGGAAGAAAATTTGGAAGCTAAAGATACCTCACGGAAACCAGCTTTTTCTTTGGCGTTGTGCCACGGGTTCAATTGCCACATCGGAATTCCTACAACGGCGTCAACTTTGCGATCAAGAACCTTGCGTCTTTTGTGGTCATTCCCGTGCCACATCCTCTCATGTTTTCTTCACATGTGAGTTTGCTGCAAATTCATGGAAACTTGCTGGGCTTTGGGAATTTATTATTAGGTCCCAACAACAATCTTTCACTTTATGGATTCAAGATATTATCTTGGAGTCTGAAAGAGAAATGTGCGAACTCTTTGCTGTTATTTTAGATGTTATTTGGCATTCTCGCAACAAATTGAAATTCGAAAATTTGACATCTGATCCTCATTTGGTTGTTGTTGTGGCTAACAACAAGCTTTTGGATTTTCATGCGGCTAATAATTGGCCTGAAAGACACTCCTGCGACCTGATTAGCCGTTGTCTCATTCCCAAAGAACCTCAAGGATCCTGTATCTTTTTCGACGGAGCCATTGCAGCATCTTGCGCTGGAGTTGGAGTTGCAGTATTTGATGCGAGTGGACAGTTTATTCATGGTTTATCCAAGAAATTTCATGGCATCTCGGAAGCTGATGTTGCGGAGTGCTTGGCCCTTCGCGAAGCTCTCCTACTCGGGAAGCATCTTAATCTCAATATGGTGGAAATTTTTGGCGATGCGGCAGCCATTATTCTAGCAATTAATGAGGAAGCTCTTTTCCCCTCCTCATGTTCATCGCTCACTGAGGTGCTTTTTCGAGCTAAGAACCAGTTTCCCCTTGCTGGAATCTCTTGGACGCCTCGAGTTAACAATTCGGTTGCTCATTTTCTTGCTAGTTTCGCTAAGAACATGTCGTTGGATTTTTTCCTTTGGAAGTCTCTTCCCGCTACTCTTTGTCAATCGTTGCTGGACGATTTCCAGCACCACTTAAGTTTATAAAAACTTTATTTCCTTCAAAAAAAAAAAAAAAAAAGAAGTAATTCAAAGAATATCAATTTGGCAATTCCAAGTACCTTTAAAATTAACTCCAAATCCCAAAAATCATAGTTTTGAAGAAAATAATGAATTGAACCGTAGAGAATACTAGAAATTCTAACTATTTCAAGTTTTTTTATTCTGGGTTTTAGTTTGTACTATTTAATATTTATTAATTTGCAGAAAACGAAATTAATGTCACTAGTTCGTCTAATCTCCACCAAAACAAAACAAAAGTGGAAGATATATATATACACACACACGTGTGTGCTTGTACTTATTTTTTCAATCATCAATTATTATTACTCATTTTCCCATAAATTTTATTATTCCACTCACTCGCATATTTCTAACTGACAATCATATTCAATCATTATTTTACTATTTCATATCAAATCAACTTTCATCACTAAATTTTCATCTCATATCTAATTACACTATCAAATTTCATTCAAAACTATTTTCATCACTATTCTCTAGCAAAAATAAAATTTCCAAAATAAATTGATATCCAGTCACACCCTAAGTTTCTGAATCATCTTCCTATATTCATTCCAAGAAGATTTTGTACCTAGGGCAACTCTTATACCTAAGGCACACAATATGATGGTGCCAAAGGAGTTACAAGAGTTAAAGGCGCAAATACAAGAACTTTTGGATTTGTGATTCATTAGACCTATTGTATCACCGTGGGGAGCTCCAGTTATATTTGTGAAGAAGAAAGACGAGTCACTTAGGATGTGTATCAATTATAGAAAACTTAATCAACTCACAGTGAAGAACAAGTACCTGCAGCCGAGTATTAAGGACTTGTTCGATCAATTGAGATGTGCCAGTACCTTCTGTAAGATTGACTTGAGATCTCGGTATCGCCAGTTAAAATTAGAGAAAGTGATATTCTAAAAATGGCATTTAGAATCCGACATGGACATTATGAGTTTGTAGTAATACCATTTGGGTTAAGTAACACGCCGGTAGTATTTTTGGAGTTGATGAATAGAGTGTTTCATCTATATCTAGACTAATTCGCCATAGTATCTACGAATGATATACTTGTATATTCAAATAATAGAGAACAATATGATGAGCACTTAATAATAGTGCTAGAAACACTTCGTAAGGAGAAGTTATATGCGAAATTCAAGAAATGCGAGTTTTGAAGAATAAACGGTTAGCGAATGTAGTGCCAAATACAGTACTAGTTTAGTTTCTGCACTGCTCTATTCTCCCACAACACCGGAGCTAGGGGGATATATTAGGGGAAAAAATATTATTTAATATTTAATATATTATTCAGTTTATATATTGGAACAATATTATTGATTGCCCAATAATCAATGGGTTATAGATAGAATAACCCGGCCCAAAGGAATCTGAGATTGGCCCACGAGCCACTTTCTCCTGCACGGCCTACAAGGCTCATCACCCAAGTATATAAATGTCCCTCCTCTTCATTTGTAAGTGAATTATCTCACAATCTCTCATAATCTCACTTAATTATTATTCAGTATTCAATTACTATATTACATTATCTCTCTATTACCGTGCTGAGTTGAGCGTCGGAGGGGCTTCCCTTGGATAACTCCGAGGCCCGTCTGACATTTGCATGTGTGTAGGTAAGTTCTCAGTACAAGATTTCCAGCTCCCGGAGAAGAGGACTTGGAAGACTTTCCTGCTTAGGAAGGAGAAGACTTGGACTTATTCAGAAACTCTGACTTGGAGTGATCTGCCCTAAAAAGTAGCATCAGGCTTATTTATTGCAATTTAAAGTGTTTATTGTGTTGAAGAAATTCATTTTCGTAGTTGGAGAAACTGTTGGGTTGCTGTGGAAAATTTATCGTGCACATGAACAATTTGCAGTGCTAGTGACATTGGAAAGTTGTTCCATTAGATTTTTATTTTTTGTTTGTTTTGAAGTACTAATAGATAATTATTTTTAAGCTAGGACAAGCCCCACAAAGAATTTTGTGGTATTTGGGCTGTTTTTTCTTCTTCTCTTTCTCCAAAATAGAGATTATTTCACTACAACATAAATGACATTTTTTTTTTTTGAGAAAGAACATAAATGACATTAGGTAATACTAAAAAAAATATTACCTAATGGCCATAAAATGTTACTATAGACAATAGGTAGCACTTTTATGGCGTCATAGCTTTACCCGTGCTACCTATAGTTAAAGGTATCAGTTTTATTAGCTTTTTGTAACACTTTTTCTAAGTGTTACATTAAGTTTTCTATTGGTAACACTTTGAAGCAATATTTCTAAAGTGTTACATATGAATCTTATGTAACACTTTTTTGTAACACTTTTTATATTTATAACACTTTAAAAAAAATACTTCTAAAGTGTTACATATGAATCTTATGTAAACTTTTTTTGTAGCACTTCGTAGAAATACTATTTTTTGCCACCAAGTAGATTCGAACCCACGACCTGTTATGTATGGAAGTGGCAATTTGCCACTAAGCTAAGTTGATTCTTAGTACAACTTTTGCTTTGTTTTATATATACACATACACACAAACACACACACACACACACATATATATATATATATATATATATTATATATATAATATATTTTGTATAATAAAGATTATATTTTATAATATATATTAAATTATATTATACACGCTATATATCAAGTTTTATATTGTATAGTATATAGTTTGAAAATCATATTATATTATATATTAAAGGACACAATAAATTAAAAATATATAAAATAAATTTATCGACTAATAAATATTCAATCGGTAAAAATAAAAAATATATAAAAAAATAAAATTAATTTACCGACAAATAAAAAAGTTCTAACAGTAAAAAAATTAAATAATAAAGAAAATAACGAAATAATAATTTACCGATGGAAAAAATTCCTAAGTAATTACCGACAACATCAATTTTTATTGGTAATGTTTTTTAAAAAAGTAAAAAAAAAAAACAAAGTTAACGATAAAATTGGTCTCCGTTAGTAAAAATTAAAAAAATAAATAAATAATAATAATAAAATATATACATGCGCATTTTCCGTCGGTATTAAGACGGAATTAATTGTCTTCGTAAAAAATAAAATAATAAAATCAAAACTAAAATACTTTGTAAAAAGTAAACAAAAATTTAGTTAAAAAAACAGAGTACATGATGTCTACAATTTTTAGGTTTGGTGACATCAATTAATTAAATAAATGTTTGACATGATTTAATGATAGTTATATAATTTTGTGTTACTAAAATAAAGCTTAAAAAGTGTTACGATCAATAAAATATATTGTTGGCAAGAGTGCTTCTTAAATAAAGTAATACCTAGCTATTTGCGTTACAAAAGAAATAACAAAAACAAAGTGATACTTAAAAAATGTTACTTATATAAAAGTGTTACATATAAGCGTTACATATTGATAAAAGTGTTACCTATTTGCATTACAAAAGAAATAACAAAAAAAAGTGATACTTAAAAAGTGTTACTTATATAAAAGTGTTACACATAAGTGTTACATATTGATAAAGTGCTACAAAAGTGGTACATAAATATAGTAATGTAAAAAGTATTACAAACATGTGTTAAATATGTACCTTATGTAAAAAATGCTACAAATTTTGTGTTACCTAATGTCATTTATGTTGTAGTGTTTATGGGTTATGGACACAATTGAATATTTCGAAAAAAGGACATTTATTTGCACTCCCGGGCTTTTTCCTGACTTTTGTATGCTTCCGCCTTTTTTTTTATATATTTTTACGCTCCCGCCAATTTTTTTAGATTTTTTTTACGTTGTTGTTTCATGATTTTTTCAAACATGTTTCATCTAATAAAACTTCAATGGAAAAACAATTTCTCGCTCATTAAATAATCAAGTTTATACTCAAAATTTGTAATACCCGAGCCGCTCACTACTCACTAGGCCAATATTACTCATGCATTGCATGGTGACAATGTGCTAGTTGCATTGATATTGGTATTTGCGTGACATATTTTGTTTCCAATAAATTGATTAGTTTCATTAATTTTAAAGCTCTTATATAGTACTAGTTATTGGATTACCAATTGAAGTAGTTGATTGTACATGAGATATAAGAATATTTAGTCGCATGCCGAACTATCGGATCTCATTAGTTTACATGTAGTAAACATAGAATTAAGAGGTGACGTGTTTATCAGGACAAGATATAATAGGTTAATACACAATTTGAGAGAAAGAATTGAATATTATTACTTATATAGGGATTGGATCAAATGAGACCACATAACTAGAGTGAGACAGTGTGGACTAATCATGTCCACAAATCTGTAATTTTAGATGGTTGAGATTTACCCAATTTAATAAATATTTTTAATTTATTTTAATTCTGAAAAGGGCAACATTGTAATTGTGTAATTACATACATATAAATACACACGCAGAGCCTACAGTGTTTCAGCCCGACGTCCAGAACAATTAATTTGTGATCCACTTTGTGCTCTCCGATCAATTTCTCGACATCTTCCCTGAAGTGGAGCTGCACGACGGCGGAGTGGTTATCGCCGTAGTACAGGACGTCGCCGATGAGCTGATCGGGGCCGATTCTTTCTCCTCGTGGATTTTCTCCATGCTCTTGTAGAAGCCGGGTGAGGACCCGCTCGATTTTCTCTCGCGCGAGCTTGCGAGTGTCTTCGATTATTCGCCGCCCATGACGAGTAGAAAATCGACGCCGCTAAGGGGCCGAGATCCACCATGAACGGGTACTTTGAAGATAATGCTGGTGTCATTGTAAATCCAAAGGGTGAAGAATTTAAAGTAGTGTTAAAGTGGGAAAAAAAAGATTAATTAACAAAAAACAAAAAGAATTTTCTGTTTGAATTTGATGAAGTTGAATATTTTTATTACGTGTTTGAATTGGAGAATTGGTAAAGAAGATGATACTGACGTGGAGAAAACGAGGGCATACGAGGAGGCAATTAGAATTACTGTACACTTATATGTTTTTCGATGTATACTTAGATGTGTTTTGTTGTATAAGTAGTTAAATTTTGATGTATGTATTTACGTTGTTGTATACTTATTTTTTTATGTATACTTATATGTGTATTGTTGTACACTTATAAGTGTTTTCTTATATACTTATATTTTTGTTTGACAATTATAATATGCGGTACAAATATGTTAAATATACAACATAATAGTGTTAAATATACATTAAATATATGTTAAATATACAATACAATAATGAGCGTGATTTTCTCTCTCTCTACAAGTGATTTACTTAATCCACGGTCCCCACATGTTAATGAGTGTGATTCTCTATCTCTATATATAACTGATTCCTTGATTCACGGTCCCCACATATTTTTGTTTGACCATTTTAACATGCAGTAAAATTATGCTAAACATACAGTAAAATAGTGTTAAGTATACAATAAATATGTGATAAGTGTACAACATACTGCATGGCAGAGCACATGCGTGATTTTCTCTCTCCAACGCGATTTTCTCTCTCCCCACGTGATTTTCTCTTTCCTAATATCTTATTCCATATTTAGATAGTCCCCCACTTGGTTAATTTGACAATTATATATATATATATATATATATATATATATATATATAGAGGATCCAATGAGACCACATATTATAGTGAGACAGTGTGGACCCATCTCAACCCTCTCTTATCTATATCAATGGCTAAGATAAATAGGGGTTTAACTTATATTAAACATTCAATTAAGGCAAAATAAGGGTATAATTGTTAAAACAAACATGTGGGGGACCATCCAAATATGGAATCAGTTATTATGAGAGAGAAAATCACGTGGAGAAAGAGAAAATCGCGACAAGAGAGAAAAATCCCGCATGTGCTCTGTCATGCAATATGTTGTACATTTATCAGTGATTTGCTGTATACTTAACACTATTTTACTGTATGTTTAACATAATTTTACTGTATATTAAAATGGTCAAACAAAAATATGTGGGGATCGTAAATTAATGAATCGGTTATAGATAGAGAGAATCACGCTCATTAATATATGGGGACCGTGGATTAAGTTAAATCAATTATAGAGAGAGAGAGAGAGAGAGAGAGAAAATCACGCTTATTTTGATGTATATTTAGCATATATTTGATGTATACTTAATACTATTTTGATGTATGTTTAACATAATTTTACTGCATATTACAATTGTCAAACAAAAATATAAGTATACAATAAAACACATATAAGTATACAACAAACCACATATAAGTATACAACAAAAAACATAAGTATATAACAACATAAATATATACATCAAAAAATTAACTATATATATAACAAAATACATCTAAGTATACGTCGAAAACATCTAAATGTATAATAATTCATCCATATCAACATCGTCTTCTTCACCAATCCTCCATCTACAACAGTGTATTTGACTTGTCCAATTATGCAGGAGTCGAATCCATATTGAACCTACGAGTGATGATGATATAAAGGTTTAGCATGCAGCAAATTGGTCTGAGATTTAAAATTAAGAGGTTCAATCATATCAATTCACCCATATCCAGAAGAAAAATGCTATCTCGAAAGCATTTTGGAAGAGAATAAAATGAATCAAGAAAAGGATGATGTAGGTTCGGTGGAACCAAAAGTGATCGTCAGAAGGCTGCACGACCAATTCACCTCATTGGCTAACTGGCTAATCACATGCTCCAGCTTCATCGATGGTGCAGTTGACGAGGAGAGGTGGGAGATGGAGGAAGGGGAATATTATGTAATTATGTAATTACAATGCTACCCTTTTCAGGTTTAAAATAAATTGAAAATAATTATTAAATTGGATAAATCTCAACCATCTAAAATTACAGATTTGTGGCCAGGATTAGTCCACACTGTCTCACTCTAATTATCTGGTCTCATTTGATCCTATATATATATATATATATATATATATATAGAGAGAGAGAGAGAGAGAGAGAGAGAGAGAGAGAAGATTGGTTCAAATGGGACACCCCTCCTTATATGAGACGGTGGGGATTTATTATATCCGTTGGATTGATTTTTTGGATGGGCCAGATTTATTCCCTCATTTTAGACAATTAGTTAATGCAGGGGGTCAAATTGGTAATTTATTTATTTTTGAATTTTTAATTAAGGGCATATATGTCTTTTATTTTTGAGTGTAGAAGGTAAGTCAATAAACTTTGATATTAGCCCAACTAAAGCATCAGACCCAAATATGCAGCCCTAGAGTTCTCAATTCTCTACTCTTTCACGGGATCAGCCAACGTCACCGCCGCTGCGTATTACAATTTACAACATTCATGCATGGCCACCACCGTCTGTTACGCCAAAATTGCCGGAGCCACCACCATCCTCCACTGCCGAGACCCGCCATGAAGAAGACCATCACGACGTTGAAGAGGATGGTGACGAAGGCCTGCAAAAAAATAGATCCGCCATCGTACCATTTTCTCCTCCATCGTTCGACTTCACGACGGTCCGATATTGCCTTTCTCGAATTTTATATTTTTATTAATTTCTGGACCTAGGCAATTAAGACGATGGTGATGGTGTAACACCGGGCGGTGGGTTATCATGGCGGACAATTAAGTTTCGCACATTTTGTTTAATTTCTTGTTATGTAACCCAAATCTTGAAAATATTTTTAGAAGTAGTTTGTGTAGTTTTTAGGGTTTTTATCTATTGATTGTTGGGGATTTATTGTTATAGGGTTTAGTTATCTTCGATTTTTCTGTAGATTTCGATTTCTAGTAATTTCATGGTTGGGTTTGTGTTTCCGACTTTCGACTTCGACTTTTCTGGATATTATTCTATTGTATTCTTACTTGAGTTTTAGTGGTTATTTAATACATTTTTGATGTTTTACTGCAGTACATTTTTGTGTATGTCTTCAACATAGTTTAACTTCAATTGTAGTTGTATAATACAATTTTAATGTATTTGTCATCAAATGTTTGTGTAGTATTAGAATAATTTTACTGTATTATGATGATATTTTCTTTGTCTTCTTAATTGCAGTTGCTAATTTGTGGAGATGACTAGAAAACAACAAAAAAGGCAGCTTAATATTGGTGGTACGAGTAGTGGGCCGGGGGAACCAAATGCTCAGCCTAAGAAAAGGAGAAGGGGCAGTCGTGTTGTCAAGAATTTGTGAATGCTGTATAATTAGTGCGCTTTTACTCGATATAGTATTAGAATGTTGTATAATTAGTGCGCTTTTTCACAGGCATAGTATTACAATGATGTATAATTAGTGCAGTTTTACTGTGTAATTAGTATTAAAATGTTGTATAATTAGTGTAGTTTTACTGCGTGCATAGTATTCCAAATAATACTATTTATTCACTTTAACATTACTGTGTGGTTAAGAGCGTTGTATTGTATAAATGTCGAAATTTCACTCTACTATATATTTATTTCACTGTGTATTGAAGTGCATTAATTTTATACAAAAAAATAAGAACGTGTTTAATCCTTCCAAATAATTTAAGATGATATATGATATACATATTAAGTCGATAAGAACGTGTTTAATCCTTCCAAATAATACTGTTTATTCACTTTAATAATATTATGCGGTTAGGGCATGTTCACTGTATAAAAATAGAAATTTCACTGTAATATATATTTATTTCACTGTGTATTGAATTGCATCCTATAATATAGGAAACGTTGACTACATGGGTTTGAAATATTTGGTATTACCTACCGTCTTTTTGGGATCTATTGGGTTTGATTTGGTAAGATTTTGTTGCCATTATTTGTGTTTATCACTCCCTATAATTTAGGAACATTTGACTTGGTGGTTGGTTATTTTCTTGATTTGTCTATTATGCCCTTACTACTTATAATTAATAATTATTAATATAAATATTAGCAATTAAATTTGGACCCTTAATTGCAATATTTCAATGGCTTGGATAAATCTCCACTGTCTCATATAAGGGGGGTGTCCCATTTGAACCTTCCTCTATATTATATATATATATATATATATATAGTCTAGTGGTTGAGATAATATTTGAAAACAATATCTATTTAGATAAGTGGATGATTATATAAATAACATGGAATACATGGACTAGATTTACATTTTCCTACATTAGATATGAAGGGGCTAGATTGAAATTATAAAAAAATTGAAGTCTTGACAACAAAATATGACACACAGACACACGCATATACATATATATAGGTATGTACTAATCTAAACAATGAATTATCACCTATAATATTATAGTATAATATATATATATATATATACACACTAGTTAGGTGTACGTGCGTTGAACGTAATCCAAATAATTCTTTTTTATTTAATTAAAATTAAATTTTATAAATAGAATAATTTTTATTAAATTATTTTTTATATATGGTAAATATCACTCGTGTAGTTTGATCCTAAAATAAAATTTACAAAATTAAAATTAAACTCTTAGTAGATGAAATATGGTTAGAACATTTTGAACCCGAAACACAATACTTACATAATATTATCATTGAAAAAATTACAATGAATATTAAAAAACTAAAGAGTAATTACAAAAAAAAAGATATTCCAAAAACTCATTTTGCATCAATTCAACTATGGTTTTACTTTTTTAAGTGTCTCATTCTTCTTCATGTTTATTTATTTTGCAACTTTTTATGCATTCTTAGCCCATGCATGATTGATTGACGCATGAATGTCTTCGTCTTTTTCTCTATCTCTGAAATGTATGTTATCTCTCGACTAAGCAATAACATTAAGTCTTCCATTCACCACCAGTGCTTTGCCTTTTGGTTAAAAGTGATGAACAAGTGAATTTTTTTTTCGTATGTTCTCATTTCCAAATACCTATTTTCAGTTTTGTACTACTCATAAAACCAAAAATATTTTTGTTTCAAGTGTTTTTACTAAAAATAACTCATTTTAAATTAATTTTCAACTCTACTTTTCTTACATATTTTCCTACTTTGTCATTCAATCACATCTGTCAAATTTACATCACTCTCTCTCACTTTTCACCAAAATTAATTGTTAGGCTAACTCCTAACATACCAATAAAATTATTTTCAAATACATAAAAATATTATTTTATTTGTATGACATGTTTTTTATGTAAAAAAAGTTTTAAAAAATATTCAACCAAATATCAATCCATTTCTTAACCTATATTTATTTTCGAAATATTATATTCAACCAAACATATTTTCATTTATCACTCGAAAACCAACACTTACTCTCAAGAAAAATAGTGGAAATGTAAATTCTCAATTGAAGTGCGGTCATATGAGCCCTTAGCTTCATGTAATTTTCTCACTCGCTTATTATTCTTAGTTAAATTAAATATTAATCTATTAGAAATAAAGATAAAATGTCAATAAATTAAAATTAAAAGAAAAAGCGCATGTTTATATCATATAAATTATTAAACCACGATCCATTTTCATGCTATGCAAACTATATATTAATGAAAAAGGAAAAATAAAAATATGAAGAAAGATAAGCAATCTATTATATAATGTTATTACATATTCAATCAATGTTGAATATTCAATTATTGGAGATCCGATACATATAGTGACTGCTTACTCAAACATAAATGAAATCACCTTGTACCACATTCAGTTGTAATCTATATTTAAAATTCATCAAATAATGATTAGTATTTGATGGATTAATAAAATATTTAAGTACTTCAAATATTATTAATACCTTGGTATCTTTTCAAAACCTTCATCGTTAGGTTTATTGTAAGTGACATTTTCTTTATATATGCTTTGTTTTCTGTTTTATCAATAATTTCTTTGAAATAATATTACATATCATGTAAATAGAAATTAGTTAATATACTACACAAGTTAATTCTAGGTTGTGAGTACATGTATAACATTATTGATATAATTAATAAATTTTCAATATTGTTTCAATATATAATTTACTTTTACTATGTATAGGTCAGAATGAATTATTAACTGATCGTTTATATAACTCAATCCAAGAAAACCTTAAAACCATTATAAAACTATATAGGTTTTTATGTTTTGTTTACAATCAAATTTTTTCTTGTTTGGTTTTGATGGTTGGAGACGCCTTTTTTATTACTTTTAATATCTTTTATTGTATTAGATGTATTATAAATAATTAATCGTGTAATTTTACATGCTAAATTTTGATAACCCAAGTTTTTGCATTAATAAAAATATTGAGTCTAAATCATGTTAAATCGTATATCCATTATTACAAAAAAGTAAAAAAAAACATAGATAAAGATTAATGAATAAAGATTGGATAACAAAATATTTTTTTTAAATTTTAGTAATAACTTATATTTCACTAATCTTAAAACCAATTATTTTTTATTAAAAATACATATATTTCTCTGTAATTCTCAATGGTCTCAAACCTCCATCTTCACGTAACTAAAAAATATGTCATTTAATTATCTCACAATTTAGGGAGGATGGTAGAAGATAAATGTATTATTTTATGGGATATTTGCAACCAAACGTGAATTTGGAAAATGTATTTTGTCCTACTATTTATTTAAATCAAACTAAATGAATTAATCTTATTTTATTTTTTATCTTCATTTAGTTGTAAATTCATACTCTTGTTTCTTTTTGTAAATGTATTTAATTATTAAGAAAATTAAATAAAAATATTATAAATGTATTTTATTACATAACACTCAACCTTGAATGACTAAAATCATCTCATATGAAGTCTTTTATAATGTTTTATAGCATATAGTTGGAAGACTCTCGATATCTAGTTTAATATGAAATTATTATTATTTGAAAATTCAAAATATTATAAGAATTACAATTAAATGAATGCATATAAAAAGAATGTGGAATATAAATAGACACTAATCATATTATAAAAAAAATAAAAATAAAATCAATATAGAAAACTACTTAATTGCCCTTAAAACTAACTTTACTATAAGGATATTTTTGGCAAATCAAATTTTTCAAGAAATCTTCAAACTCATTCAAACTTTTACAATAAAAAAAGTATAGATATAGATATAGATAAATGTGGATTTCTTACCAGCGCCTTACAATGGATGATATATACATTAGTTATTCAATAGATAAACATACACACACATAAGCGGCTGGTCCGGCTGGAGTGGTGAATACACACAACTGTTGTATAAAAGAAAAGTAGTGGCCAAACATAAAAAAAAAAAGGAAGAAAAAATTAAATTAAGAGGTTTGCTTACGATCAAACTAGGTAACTGGTAAGTGGCTTCCATATTTATATATCTTTATCTTCATTTACTTTGGTCATGATGATGAGGAGTTCATTTAAATGTTGATTCCTACTTTTGTATTTTATGGTAAATACCTATTTACTTTTAAATTTTTGGTAATAAATTCAAAAGAAGCCCATAAACATGTATATGCTTTCTTTCAAGCAAAAAAATAAAGAGAGAGAGAGAGAGAGAGAGAGAGAGAGATAGAGAGAGAGAGAGAGAGATCATAATTAATTCAGGAACTCCATAGATCAGAAGATGACCTTATTCAACTATATATTGTGAATAAAGGTAAAACTAAATGTTTACCCGTGGACATAATTGGATAAATGGGGGTAAGAGTTCTAACTTGATTAATACATTAGAAACTATAATGAAATATGTTGTGAATTCACTATTAGCAAGTTTTCTTCTTATAACTATGAGATATGGTTTTTTTTGTTTGAGAATGTAATAAAATAGAGGGGGCAAATAGAATGATAAATATATTAGAATTATATCTATTTTGTTTATTATGTATTTGATATTGTCTGTAATTGGGTTAGGGTTACATATAAAATTAATAGAAAATAGTCGGAACGATAATTGACATTTTAGAACTTAATACAAAGGCCACAATACATTATTTAAAGGTGGTTGATAGATTTAAATTCAGAAATTGAGGGATTCCACTAGAGTTGGTATATTTCAAGCTTACGACATGCAAGGTCCGATTATTGGAATAAGTGTGGTAAACTTGTAAATTGAATATTTCAAATTGAATCCATGTATCATTACAGATTGTCCGCATCTCCATGGCCAGAGAGTTGACGATAGAGTTAACAAGTCAGTAAATAAAGCACAAATAGGCGTAAGGTAAGTGAAAATACATCTGCAACTACAATGCATGAACATATATAGTATTTCCTTTCTTATTGATACTAATGTGATTCTTGTATCTTGATGGATGCATTGTGGAAACATTGATGTTCATACGTTGCTTGGTGGATATTGGAGTGTGATTATTATTGTTTCATTGAGCATGTGATTCATTGGCATTTGCACGTGCATGCAAACATATGAGCATTGTTGAGAAGAGACATGCACGACATAACTTTCTTTGAAAAGAAAAAGTTTTGGTTGACCACTACTAGTGCACCGAGGCATGCGAGACATGCTTCTATGATATATTTTAGGGCGCAGTGGGTGTTACTTTTCAGAGGATCATAGGGGTTGACAGGGGGTGTGCCTCTGATGGTCACGAGGGCATGGACCACTTGACTGTATCCTTATGGAAATGTTAGGGATCATTGGGGAAGACAAGGGGTGGACCTTAGGTGGTCCCAGGAGATGGCCCTAGGCTGTGTCAATTTGATTATGACCATGTGATTATTGATGTTGTGTTGAGCTCTTTTCAGTGCATAGCAGATGGCATGGGTCAAGGGCCCAATGAAAAGAAATAATTCTGAATAAAATATTTCAACTCATTTTGCACACTTCTGGTAAAATATCTTGAAATGCATTGCACTTGTAGTACATTATTCTTTCCACAAGCATGATTTTCGGTTACTGAGCATTAGCTCACGTAGTTCATGCATTGTAGGTGAGTCTGGTGATGTTGGATTTCATGGGCTTACTGGCCAGACTGTTGGAGCTTCTACAGGTTACTGAAGATAGTGTACATAGATAATGATCAGTTGGGCTATGTTAATGGGTCACCTTTCTTTTTGGTCCTGTATTATACTTTGCTTCAAGGTTGTACCCTCTTTTGAAAACTCTAATATAAATATGTACATGTAAATCGAAGGGTGATGTGGGTTACGCGTTTGATCACGTGGATGTCTGTTGTGTTTAATAACAGGTTTGGTTACCTCTTTTGTTTGTGGACATGGCTTGTCCTTATCTTAAAATTTAAATGATTTTACTTGTTTGTGTTAAAATGTCATAGGGATAAAAAAATTCACACATTTTAAATAGAGTTTGTGGCCGAGTTTTACTATTTATATATTTTCCAGTAGTAGTACTAGAGGTGGGCATCACAGAGTGGTATCAGAGCCCGGTTCGTAGGTTCTGTAGACTGTCCATGTACACGAACTCAGAACTCGTGGAGCTCAAGCATGCTAGTAAGTTTTACTTTATTATCTGGTGCATTTTATGTTTCATGAATTATATTGGCCATGTTTTATTAGGTTTCTTCTAAGACAGAGTTCCAGTTATGGTGAGAACTAGATGTGAGAATAGTGGTGGGGATGGAAATCAAGGAGAGAGACCCCTATACTAATTAACTGGGGATGGAAATCAAGGAGAGAGACCCCTATACTAATTAACTGGTGATCGAGATAATGTCATAAATCGACTTACGAAGCTCATCCAGCAACAATCTGAAAAAATTCAATAACTCATCCATCAGAAGGATATCGCGGAAGAACAAAGAGTAGAAATGAATCAACCACAACAAAGGATAGATCAAGTAGAGATAGTGGGAAAAAGGTTCTGAAAGCTAAATCCACCAGCCTTTGAAGATGCAGCAGATCCTACAAGAGTAGAAGAGTCGTTGCAAACTCTAGAGAATATGTTCCGGTACAATAGGGTCCCGGACGAAGAGAGTTTTTCATGTTCAGCAGTACAAATCTAACGTTCAACCACGTCAAGGACAACAACAATGGGAAGAAGTTAAGCGCCAAAGAGCTGATTAGAGTAAGGCAGCCATACCACTACTTTTTACCCTAGGTGCTCGACTCAACATACTAGAAGTTTCTTGGTAAATACCGGGAGATGTTTTACGTGTGGGATGCCGGTAACGTGTGCCTAAATAGTACAAATCCTATAGGACAAAAACTTATACCAACCAAAGCATCTACTACCACTATAGCAGACACAAAGTAAAAGCGAATCCATCAGTGGATATAGGTAAACTTCTTATCTTTGACACCCCAAAATTTAAGTCATGAATCTTAAATAAAATATAAGCAATATGAATTTTATTTTGTATATTTTGTTATTAGGATTAAGAGAAAAATAAAAACACTCTAGTAATGATAAATTAAAGAAATTACTTGGAAAATTGTTTTTTCTGCATACAATCAAATAGTTCTACCAATTTTTCGTTCAAAGATGAAAATTTGGAAAGATTCTTACAAGCAATCACAACCTTATTTTCTTGCTCCACATGTTTTCATCATAATACTTATTACATAGACTCTCTGTTTCTGTGATCAGTTCTTCGCGCAAATGTCATTCGCCTTAGAAAACATATTCATCAGCAAGCTCTAGATCTTGTGAAATGCTTGTGCAAGAATATGGAATTCTTAGATTACAGGAGAGCTTCTTCAATTTGCGTGGTTGTGATGCTAATCGCGGCATATTTAGGGGTTCACGAGGTTATTGAAGAGATCGTAGCAACGTTTCCTGTAGCAATATACTCCCGTGATTTCTAAACAAGGCAATACATATTTCATGTTGCAGTTGAGAACCGTTGCAAAAACGTTTTCAATCTGATTTATCAGATGAGTGACCATAAACTTCAGTATTTCGACCTCACAGGTTCTTCTAGGAGCACTGTCTTGCACTTGGCTGCAAGGTTGGCCCCTTCCCACAAACTCAATCTTGTTTCTGGTGCAGCTCTCCAAATGCAGCGTGAAATACAATCACTAGTACAAAAAAGGCCATATAATCATCAATATATGCATCGGTTGACATGGGAAGCCAATGCCTAAAGAGGGGTGGTGGTGATTTCGAAAATAAAATGAAGTCTTTAGGTATCGGTTGTTGATTAAAAACAGATGCCTATAAATCTTTTATTTTTTAAAATTAAATTAAAAACACTAGGTATCAGTTGTTAATGAAAAACAGATGCTTTTAACCCAACTTTAAGCATCGTTTCTAAGCATTAACTGACACCTATAAGTTTTCTCATTTTTTAAATTACACATTTTCAGCAACTCAGTATTCACGCAACCTCATCATTCAGCCATTCACGCAACTTAAGGTGAATATGAAGATTTTCCGGCCGATTAGGGTGAATAGGAAAAGGAGCTGCTCGGATGTGGGGAGAACTAAAGGCCCAATGGTGGTGATGTTCGATTTTAGGGCTTAGTCGGCGATTACCATCAGATCCTTCGAGAGATTTATTCCGACTTTCCCCTGTGGATCTTCCTGCTCGTAGACGCACTTTTAGGCTTTGTCGTTGGCGCCTTTGTGAGTGCGGATGACGTGGACAACTTGTACTTCGCGCGGCAGCTGTTAGGGCCCTTGTTGGAGTGGAGCTCAGAGTTCTCCTTTAGCAACTGATCGAACGATTTTAGTCGTCCAATCTCTTTGTGTTTTAATTTTCTCTTCCAAAAGCTACTTTTTCCAAGGATTTTCTTTGAGAGGGTCCGCGGTAGAATCAATTTCTTCAGCTTTTTATTCTGCGTCGCGAACTCGCGGCGGCGAAAGGGAGGCGTTTCTCGATGGCGATAACGCCTGTGATATTATAATATCTAGTTAGTAGGATGGCCTCCCTATCATGGCGGAAGAGGAGGAGAAGTCATTCAAAGACTTAGGAATAAACGAACTGTGGTGTCAGAAGAATGGATTGCCATATAAAGGAAAAGTGAACCACATGACGAGATATGGGTTTAAAGCATGTGTATCCATTCTTCTTTTTATTCATGGCAACCCATATGCAGATGTCTATTTTTCTGCTATATATACGCATAAGAATGCAGTAAGCAGAGATGCAAATGAGCACATCACATTAGCTCTATTTTGTCATTCAATTTTGATCAGTATAGTTAGTTCTATATAATCTCTCCTTAAGGATCACCAATATTCTCCTAAGGGTTTAAGGTGTGGAGAAATTATGGGTGCTCTAGTAGTATTCACATCGATCAGGGTGAAGCACATTTTATACTCGAGTGCAGTTTGGAAGGCTTGTAGACGAGCTATCAAGATCAAGGGTCAACGAAGTGAATCGGTGATTTTTTCCGCTACCTATTTGAAAGGTATCATCGATTTCTAATTACGTGACTATTTGCAAATATATGTGTTTATTTGCTAACAGTGGTATCAGAGCCATTAGGGCTCATTCTCGCCTAATTGATGTGTTTAATTCGTCATATCAATGAGATTCAATTTTTTTAATAAAAAAAATTCGAATCTAAAAATTTATTTTTATATATGCAATATTAGTATCAAATTGTAGATCTCGCTGAGAGGATTAATTTGGTATATTTTGCATGATAATCGGATGAAAAACGAGATAGTTATAGCCGTTTAAAATTTTCAATGGAAATATTAAACTGGCATCAAAATCCGTGCAATTGATTGTTGATTTCTCAAAAAGCTTTGTTTTTTGGGCCTTCTTTGCTGCAAATTGATGCTGCAGCGTTTTTTTTATTAAATTGAAAATAAAATCCTAACCTCGTTTTCCAGACCATAAGAATGCATCAAATTTGTGCAAAGCATATGGATATGTCAGTACGTATAATTGTTATGATGCCACTGATTTTTTTAAGAAAATGGGTTGTTTTGTTTTTCCCATAAAGCATATATAGAAGGCTATTAGATGGTAATTTTGTGATGTTGGTCTTGTGCTGATATAATGCAGATGCTGCTGCATAGGCGCTTCGTAGCGCTGGTGTAGCGCCTGGGAGGCAATTTGAGCGCTGTTTTGGTGCATATATAATTACAACACCGATTTGATATGCTATATTAACATTTTTTTTAATAATTACGATATCACTTGATTATATGATTGTGATGCATATATTAATTGCAATATGTGTTTTATGCAATCTTATGTGGTATTTGACATTTTTTGGATGCTCATGTTTATGTGGCTAGTTAGTTAATTATTCAGATATAATTTTTTAGATATGGTGGTGATACAAAGTCCCAAATTATTTAATTTCTAGAATTCTGTAGTAGGTCCATAATAGTTGTAATTTCAGTTATTATTATTTTTTAGGACTGATGTATTAGAGGGGCCATTTTTTGGGCTATGTACTTTTGGGTATGTTTTGTTTATCACCACCATAGGCCGAAAAATTGTCTCGACATGAGCATCAAATGTCACCCAATTATTTTATGCGATTTGCATGCATGATTATTATGGACAATGTTTATATTCGTGGATTATTTAATTTTTTTACTATTGTCTTCAACTCGGTGGGAGATCATTATTAATCTTTGGCGGTGAATTTTCGATATCATTGAGTTGAAAACAATAATAATCATTTATTTGAATTCGAATAGAAATCTTTAAATTAGACCAGTACCTAACATATTGCGCATTATATACAGTGATGGATGCCCAAATAGCGTTTTCTGACCTTTATGGCTCTGGCAAACTTGATGGCCAAAACTATGCCATGTGACATCAAAAAATTCAATTTGTGTTGCACCATATAAAACACCTTGATCATCTCACCACTATTATGGCTATGCCAACTGAACTGGAAAATGGACAGAATGTCCAATATCGTCGCGATTTGGACGCGTACAATAAGTGGGTAGATCAGGATAGGAGTGCGCGCTATACTATGTTGAGCTGCATGCATGACCATCTGATCCGTGAGTTCGAAAAGTATCCAACAACTAAGGAGCTGTGGGAAGGCTTGAAGTTCACGTGCGGTACTACCGACAACGAGGTTGAGGGCTCTTACCCTTAAATTTAACCAAGATGCGTCTTTGATCCAAAACACACAATGAGTCATCATCTTGATGTGATGAAGGATATGATTCGTTTATTAGAATTTGTGTGCATATTAGAATTTAGAAAGAATCTTGGTTTATTAACCATTTTTCCGTTGGTCCCCTTTTAGGTTGAAGTTCTGGTATCTGTCATCTTTTAGAAAATTTCAGAAGCACATTTACTTTGGGTTGTATTTTCTGATTAATTTAGGCTTACAAACCTGAAGGTAGTCGCCGAGGGCATCCACAGGAGTCTCAACTCCGTGGATTGCACTTTCATTGCCCAGAGTGTTAACTCCCGGGGTGGATCCATCCTGTGCCTCGAATGCATTAGCGGCGTCCTCGGCGACTGCGAGCGGTTAGCTTGGCACTTCACCGAGACAGACTCAACCGTCCGATCTTCTTCATGACAACTTGTTGTGTTTCTTTTTCTTGTTCCTTCTCCACTTCGCCTCCTAGATTCATGGTGGAGTCATCTGCAGCATCCTCCAACCTAGCTGCAGTGGAGAGAGTTTCCCCCTCAACTGGCACACCAGCTGAGTGACTTGTGATAGGGTCACTCTTCTCCCGGACTCATTTGTGTCCTTTGAGTGTTCAAATGGGGCGGGTGGTAAGACACCTTCAGCAGGGGTTGGCTCGACTTGGGTCCCCAAGTTCCCAGTTTCATCGCCAAGTCCCTCAGATCCGTCTTCTGAATGAACTGGGGAAGTGGTTGCAGCAATAACAGTGGCAATCTGCTGTACCACTCCCAACGGATCAATCTCCAGCTGAGATTTGGAAGACTCTCCAGGTCCTTCCATCAGCTCTTTCTCATGCAACAGTGTGGATTCCCGCATGGCTTGCTGCATGTCCAACTTTTGTTGTGCAACAACGAGGTCCAAGTCCTCATCACTGTCTGAGAGTATGTCGAGATGAGGATGAGTATGATCAGTGGTTCCAGTGAGAGGACAAATGCTGGCTTTCTCACGAGCTTCAGCTTCCTCGGCTAATTTCTCCTTCTCTTTTTCCTTGAAGATCTCGCAAGATATCCGGCGCTTATCTTCATCAAGTGCCGGACCATTTGGGCCAATCGAGGAAGTTCATCAATTCTTTTTCTTCCTCGATGAATTCAGGGTGTGCGAACTGCTCCCTTGATCGACTAAGCTTCCATTTTCTTCACTCTCTCAGACGATTTTGGATGTATGGATATGGTGGAGAGAGCATGATCACGTCATCTTCATCATCTTCTCCTTGTTGCCCTTCCTGTTCAGGAATGGAAGGCATCATACTCTGCTGCTCAACTCCTTCAGCAGCATGGGAGGCAGGTGGAGACACAATCCTGTCAGCGGGGGATTCTGATGTCTCCGTTGCTTCTTGTTCCTCAGCTGTTCTATCCACAGCTGGGTCTTCAATTTGCCTCTACTGATCGGCCTCATCAGACTTGGCTGTTTCATCAATAACTTCTGGAGACTGCACTTCTCCAGTAGTCTCAGAGATCTTTTCCAGCTGAGTGGAAGACTCAGCTGTCTTCTCAAGCTCTGAACGCCTTGTAAGTCTTCTCCTTCTCTTAGTTTTCACCAGAGGAATGTCTGGTTCTACTTCCTCTGGTTCCTCGAAGGTAAAGGCCTTTGGAGTTGCCTTAAAGGCAGCTGCCTTTCTCGCCTTGGCAGTCCTCTTCTTTTTCATTCCTGGAGAAGGTATTAAGGATTCCTTCTCCACTGCGGCTGCAGGGGCAGGAGACACGGCTGCGGGAGCAGGTGACTCGACTGCAGGGGCAAGTGCATCTTTCTTCTTTTTCGCTGCAGGAGCAGCAGTCTTCTTTCCAGCTGCATGGGCAACTTTCTTCTTTGGAGGGGAGGCAACAACTATTTCTTCAGGATCAGCTGATTCCCCCTCACTGGTGTCCGCCCTCCTAACATAAGCTCTCTTCTGGGCTCCTAAGAGATTTGATCGGAAGATCTTCTTGTTGACATGGAACACCTTTCCATGTCGGAGTGGAACACCCTTCACCTCCATCAAGCGGTCAATTACAAGCCCATACCCCAAGGATCCTCCAAATGATCCATCGTCCTTGAAGGACTAGTTTCCAACATTCTGGCACAGTCTGCTGTATACAAACTCAGCCCAGTTTACCTTATTCTCTTCCATGATCGCAGCCCTCACGATCAGTTTGGTTTTGGACAGCTGATTGAAGCTTCCAAACTTTATGTCTACACATTTGGCTACGATATCAAGCAACTTATGATAATCTTCCTTCAGCAGCTTCTTATCAGCTGTGTAAACTACTTTTACTGCACATTCGGGTTTGGCCACTTCTTTCCATGCAGCAACCAAATCAACGTCCGCTTCATATATCTCAGGTACACCTTCCGACGACAGCAAACAATGCTCCACTAGATCTTCAGCAGTGATAGTGAAGTCCTTTCTGTGAACAGAGGATTTGATGCCTTCGTCATGAACCTCAGCGTTCACGTAGAACTGTGCTACCTCCTCAACGTATGTCATCTGGAACTCCATCGTGAGAAAGGGTTTCAATCCAGATTTCTTGATTTTGTCAGCTATCTTATTCACTAGGGTTTCATCGGAACCCTATTTAACCATCCCTTCGAAATCCACGGTAGAACCAGTGTGGATTTGCTTCCCTAGCTTGGTGAAATTGTAGGTTGATGCCATTTCTCTGAGTTTTTAACGGACGAACTTGCTCTGAAGATTTGGTAGGGTTTTGAGATAAAAAATGCTTTCTTTGCTTTTGGAAAGATGAACAGTTTTTGAGTAATGTGAGAGAGAAACTGAACAAAATGGTATATATGGGTTATGAAAGGACGTGCTTTCGGTTTTTGAAATTTGATCAAGATCAACGGCTCAGATTTAGTACGTCGATTGGCATTTAATTGCTCGCATTTAATGCGGCAGCATTTATATCCAATCATAGGCTTTGTCGTGCAGCTTTTGACTGTACATGTCATTATTATGCTGATGTCATCCTTAAAAACATTCCCGCTTATTAAAAACGACTGCGTTTTTGTCACTTAGCTCATAAATGACTCAGCTTACTCCTTAGCTGACTCAACTCTTCTTCTCTCTATTCATGTAGTGACTCAACCGGCTAACTCGTCATGACTTTTTTCCGATATGGTGATTCACTTAGCTAATTCACACGTTCTGCTCTAATTTCATCTTTTCATTTTTCATCTCTTCTCCTTGAGTCTTCTGAGTGTCAACTCAGCTCAATTAACCACAGCTCATGCTTAAGTTCTTCAAATCTTGATTCACACAATGGCTTTGTGAATATGTCAGCTAACTGTTTGTTAGTTGAGATGTATTCCAAGGTGATGTCTTTCTTTTCAACATGATCTCTTATGAAATGATATCCGACATCAATGTGCTTTGTTCTTGAATGCAACACGAGGATTTTGAGTGATTGCAATAGCACTTGTGTTATCACACATAATTGGAATCTCTTTTTCTTCAATTTCATAATCTCTCGCTTGTTGTCTCATCCATAAGACTTGGGCACAACAATTTGCCCCTTGACTATGTATTATGCTTGGTTGTAGATGTGGCTATTGAGTTTTGCTTCTTGCTAAACCAGAAACCAATCTGTTTCCAAGCATTTGACATGTGCCTCAAGTACTTTTCTGTCAACTCTACATCCAAAGATAGTCGAGTCCGAGTAGCCAATTAGCTTTGAATCCTCCTTCCTTTGGATACCAAAGGCCAACTTCTTGCATCCCTTCAAATATCTTAGGATTCTCTTAGTCCGAATATATGGCTTTCCTTTGGAGCAGATTGGAATCTTGCACATACACCTACTGCAAACGTGATGTCTGGCCTGCTTGATGTTAAATAGAGCAATGATCCAATAAGTGCTCTGCATCTTGTTTGATCCACAGGCTTGCCATCTGCATCCATATCCATCTTGACTGATGTATTCATTGGTATTTTCACAGAAGACTTCTCTTCTATACCAAATTTCTTCATTAAATCTCTAGTATACTTTTTTTGACTTGTGAAGGTTCCATCCTCAACTGTTTAACTTGAAGTCCTAGAAAGAATGTTAGCTCTCCCATCATGCTCATTTCAAATTTCCCTTGCATGAGGTTTGAGAACTTATCACATAGCTCCTTGTTTGTGGATCCAAAAATGATATCATCCATATCTACTTGAACAAGCAGTATACTCTCTCCATCTTGAATTCTGAAGAGTGTTCTGTCTACTTTGCCTTTGGTGAATCCATTATCTGTCAGAAATTGAGATAATATATCATACCATGATCTAGGTGTCTGTTTCAATCCATATAGAGCTCTCTTGAGCTTGTACGCATTATCTCCAAGCGTCTTCTGCTCAAATCCTGGAGGTTGCTCAACATAGACTTCTTCTTCCAACAATACATTTAAGAATGCACTTTTCACATCCATTTGATATACAGTGAAGTTCTTGTGTGCAGCATAGGCAAGAAACATCCTTATTGCTTCTAATCTTGCAACAGGAGCAAATGTTTCATCAAAATCTATTCCTTCTTCTTGGCAATACCCTTTGGCTACCAATCTTGCTTTGTTTCTTACCACAGAACCTTCTTCATTCATCTTGTTTCTAAAAACCCATTTTGTACCAATAACATTTTGATGGGTTGGTCTTTGCACCAATTCCCATACTTTGTTCCTTTCAAACTGATTCAACTCTTCTTGCATGGCTTGAATCCAGTGTTTGTCATCCAATGCTTGGGACACGACTTTAGGTTCTATTTGGGAAATAAAACAAGTGAACATAGCTTCTTGTTGGGCTCGATTTGGTTCTTACACCATCTCTTACATCTCCAATGACTAGCTCGGTGGATGGTCTCTCGGCCATCTCACATCCGGTTGGAGTAAGTCACCGGGTTCGATCGTCTTCTGGCCGTGTGTTGTCTTGAGCAGCTCTCTCTCATCATCACTTAGTCAGCAGATTTTCCAATTGTCTTTGAGATTCACTATTTCACCTTCATCTTGATTGATTACTCCAACTTGACTTCAACATAGGGACTCTTCTCGCATAGTTGGGTCGATTCAAATTATCGCTAACTTTTCAATGTCTTCTCCATTTACATTGGGTTCATCAAAAACCACATGGATAGACTCTTCTGTGACCATAGTCCTCTTGTTCAGCACTCTATAGGCTTTACTTCAGGTGAGTATCCCAAAAAGATACCTTCATCGACTTTAGCATCAAAAGCCTTTAGATTATCCTTGCCATTGTTGTGGATGAAGCATTTGCATCCAAATATTCTAAAGTATGCAACATTTGGCTTTCTCCCTGTCCAAATCTCATAGGGAGTTTTTGTCAGCTGTTTATTTATCATGCATCTATTTTGAGTATAGCATGCAGTATTGATGGCTTCAAAAAAACCTTTAGGCAATCCACTTCACTAACATGGTTCTTGCGGCTTCCTTGAGGGTTCTGCTCTTCTTTCTCGCTTACTCCATTACGCTGTATGGAGTCCTTGCTGCAGATAATTCATGAGCAATACCATTTTCAACACAATACTGAGTAATTATCCCATTGACAAACTCAATCCCTCTATCAGATCTTATCTTTATAATGGTTTGACTCTTCTCATTTTGAACTCTTTTCATCAGTTGAGGTAACTTCTGCAAAGTTTCCTTCTTTTCACACATGAAGATTGTCCATGTATATCTTAAATAATCATCCACCACTACTAGAGTGTATTTCTTCCCAATTATGTTAGCTGGCTCAACTGGACCAAATAGATCCATATGCAACAGATGCAATATCCTTGTCGAAGATGGACTTGACTTCTCTTTGAATGATGATTTGATCTGCTTTCCCATCTGGCATGCATCAGAAACACTTTTCTTCTTGTACACTGAGTCTGGTAGTCCTTCTACAGGATTACTCCTTGCAAGCTTGTTAATTGTCTTGAAATTTAGATGATTCAGTTTCTTGTGCCACAACCAACTTGATTCGGTTGTACTCTTTGCTAGCAGACAAGTGCTTGGTGTGGCATTGACCAATCTACCACATACATGTTCTTCTGTCTGGATCCTTGCAACACTACTTCATTTGATTTAGTGTCTTTGATTTGGCATACTCCCATATTGAATCCAACATTATAGCCCTTGTCACAGAGTTGGTTGATGCTTAACAAGTTGAAGTTGAGGCCTTCAACGTATGCAACATCTGTGATTTCTAATCCATTTTTCTTGATGGATCCTATGCCTCTAATTTCCCCTGGAGCTTCATTTTCTCCAAATATGACTTTTGTACCTCTAATCTCCTTGAATTTTGACAGATTTTTCTTGTTTCCTGTCATATGTATGGAACAACCACTATCCATGTACCAGGTTCCTTGGCACTCAGCTGTTTCTTGAACCTGCAATCAAGGAAATTAGTTTTTAGGTACCCATACTTGTCTGGGTCCTGAGGGGTTAGTACTGTAATATGATCCAACCAACCTATAGCCAAATGATCTGACTCTAAGAGGTTGCCATCTATCTGTGCCATAATCATAATTCACTTTGGCAAATTGCTTGGGGGCTTTAGGTTCATACAACTGTCTCTTTTGTCTGTATGCCCATGTGTGTGTTTTAGCAATTGCCTTCTTTGGGTAGTTGTGATATTTCTGAGTGTAGTGCTTGGGTGCATGTGTGCTGATGATAGCTCTTTTGCCTTTGGAATGACCTTTGTTGAGTTCTAGGCCTTTGCCATTTTGGCATGTATTCCATAGGTCTTTGCTGATATTTCACATTATTCCAATCAGCTTGACTTGGGTAGTTTGTACCATTCCCATCATTTGTGTTCCTTTGATAGAACTTCTCGGGGATTCGGTAGCTCTGTTTCTTCTTCACAGTACTTCTGTTTGGAGTTTGCCGAGGAACTCTGCTGGATTTCTTCTCAGCTGTCCTCTCAACATACTCAACTGGTTGTTTTCCTTTTCCTTTATATCCAAGGCCAGTTTGTTTGTGATTGTGCTTTGGAATGAATGTGTGTGCAATATTTGGTGTCTTGGATTTTTGAGATGCTTCATCACTTAAAGATCCTTTTTCCAAGATCACTCTTGGAGTTTGACTACGCACAAAGGAATTGAATTCTATGCCTGTCTTGTCTCCACATTCTTTTTGGCTCATAATAAGGTCATCCAATGATTTAGATGCCTTTGTGAATGAAGCAATCACATTTTAGAGATCATTTTCTCTCTTTTCTATAGCAACTATCTCTGCTTTTAGTTTAGCATTTTCAGCCTTCAGCTCTTTGTTCTCATCAGCTATGTGACTTAGAGTACTCAGCTCCTTAGTCAACTGTGAGTTTTGACTTTTTGAGTGGGCCGCTTTTTTCCTCATTTAACAATTGTGTGTGAGGATTTAATGTGCTCAAAGTCTTTCATCATTTTTCCTAATGAATCATAAAGATCGGTGGGTGATGAAGTGTGTGTGTCACAATCATTATCACTAGAATCGAGTGAGATGAGTTAGAGTGTACTTCATCTTCTTGGTCAAAGTTGATCTTGTTCTTTAGCCATCGTGATCATCATAGCTTCTTCTTGAATCACTTGAGTAGTCAGCTTCACTACTTTCTGAGTCTGCTGTATCTTTTGACTTAGGTGTTTTAGCAGTCTCAGCAGCCAATATTGCTCTTTTCTTTTCTTGTCTTCTTTCTCTGAAGACTCTTCTTTCTTTTTCATTCTTGTATTTATTGACTAAAGGATATGGATAGTCAATAGCAAAGTGTCCTGGTTGTCTGCAATTCTAACACAGGTTTTCAACTTTTTTATCAGCTCTCTCATTTCTTGGGTTGTCAGGTCTTTGATATTCGACCTTTTGATACTCAGCTCTCTTTGGTGGCCTATCTTCCCTTGACTTGGAGGGAGCTGAATGTCTTCTGGAGGATTCACCTTTGTTTCTTTTGTAGTTTTTGTTGAAGAACTTGTTGAATCTTTTAACCATCAAGGAAATTTCCTCCTGGTCAATGATTTCTTTGGTCCTGCTCTCTCTTCCTTCCTTGACTATGAGTGCAAAATTTGTTTTGGGTACAACTGTCTCCTCTTGATCTTTTGTTCTCAGTTCGAACTCATAAGCTTTGAGGTCTGAGAATAGTTCATGATTGGATGTTTTTGATAGGTCCATCGAGTGTCTTAGAGCCATGGTCTTCATTTCCCACTCAGCTGGGAGGCTCCTTAGTATCTTCATACACATCTCCTTCTGTGTGTATTCTTTCCCAAGTGCTGAGAGCTCATTCGTAATTTCAGTGAATCTAGCATCCAACTGATCCATTGTCTCACCTGCAAGCATTTTAAAGTTTTCAAATTTTTGAACAACAACAAATAATTTGTTTTCCTTAATTTGCTCAGATCCTTCACAAATTAAAGTTAATTTATCCCAGATTTCTTTGGCTGTCTTGCAAGATTTGACTTTGTTGAACATGGTTTTGTCCAAATTCTTGTAAAGTATATCCTTGGCCACATTGTCCAAGTTGTATCTTTTTCTGTCATCATTTGTCCATTCAGCTATTGGTTTTTCAACCATAGTTGGTGTAGGAGGAGTAGCCTCTTCTCCTTCAGCTGCAGCAGATCTCTTTGCCACTGTGTTCACCTTCATTATTTGCAATGGTCCATCCTCTATCACTATCCACATCTCATCATGTAAAGCTGGTAGATGAGCCTGCATACGTATTTTCCAGTCATCAAATTCTTCAATGGTGAACATTGGAATGCGTGTCAAATTTGCTTCCATGATAATAACTTTGTTGTTTAAAAAAATGGCTTTTGAAAGAACAAGTGTTAAAAGCTTCTTTAAAAGATTGGAGATCTAGTTCAGTAACCAGTGCGGAAGGATCAATGAACCAACCGCTCTGATACCACTTGTAGCTCCCAAGGGGTGTGAGTAAGGTTTAGAATGAGGGGTTGAATAAACCTTACCAACTTTTCGAATTTAGTCCTTTTAAATTAGTTCAGAGTTAATTTCACAGCTATGTCCTCGATGGACAGCTAGGTTAGGTAACCAACAGAGTTAGCCACTCAACAGACTCGATTGAGCTGTTGATAGAATAACTCAGCTGTTTAGTCTAAACCTTAACTTGGCTGTGATGAGATTTTCATTGAAGACTTAACACCCTTGAATTTGGTTTAAGTTTGTTTTAACACTTGGTTTTAGCACTTTGTTAATTATCGGTTGGATAGCAAATTATCAATGAGATATAAAATGATATGCAGAAATTAAATGCTTTGAAATGTAAATGACACAATAATTTTTATAGAGGTTCAAGATGGGGTAATTCTTCTACTCCTCTTTTCTCCAACTCCCCGGAGGAATCCACTAAGTATTGATCGAGTACAAAGTGGTTATCGGTCCCAGGATACAAGTCCTGATCACACACGGTGACTTGATCCTTTGGGACTCGGTCTAGAGATGTCTTGATCACACACCGCTTCTCGTCCGACTCACCTTCTTCACAGGGGCGGCCGCCTTGCTACTTCACTCACTTGCTCAAGCTTCTTGGATTTTATCACAAAGCCTCTAATAACTTGAGACTGGTTCAACCTTGAACCTTTCTACAATCCTCCTTGGAATGTAGACCCCTTTTGATTCTTCAAAAGTTTCCTCTTCAACAGTTTGAAGTTGTCTTTCCTTCACAACTTGGTGTTGGATTGATTACCTTCAAAATTTAGGCTTGGGGATTTGCGTGAATAACTTGAGAATATTTTGCATATTACAGTTCGAATAATAGCTTGAATGTTCGTGGTTCAGGTTATCAAGGTAACCATTTCTCAAAGTGATTCCTCAGCCTTTTATAGTGAACTTTCAAAAATCTGCCCGTTGAAGAGATAGGCTGATTTTCAAAACTCACTTGTGTTCGTTGGCTTGTCTTCTTGTCCTTGATATTGACATTTCCTCGTATTAAATGAGCATTCACTTTTTCGAGTCGACCAAGGTGCGATGCTTCCCATTGGTTTATTCCTTTTGCACGCTTCGGGATCGAGGCGATTTAAGACATGGCAAAGATGTAAGTATTACTTGTTTAGGTAATATTCTTGACTTAGGCAACGGATTCTTTTGATTAACTCCTCTTGCGATTGCCTTTTCCCCAGGTGACTTGAGTCTGCTCCAATGATTGAATGACTCATCTGTCACTTCAACTTGACTTGGCTTCTTGAGTTGACTTGACTGACACTTCACACAGTTGTATCTTAGCTGATACTCCTTCAGTCGAGTTCTTGACCTCTCCTCCTTGCCATACTCAGCTGTTCCACAGCGGAGTCTTCATTTTAGTCTTCAGTTGACTTCTTGTATATCCAGGCATAGCCGACTTGACTCAGCTCGTACAACCCTATCCATTACAATACAAATTACAAGGAAAATGGGGTGCCAACGTTCTAGTCTAAGTTTTACATGGCATTCATCAAAATCTAATAAATTTCCCAACAACCTTACTTACATCTCCATCGCCAATATGAGAAGAAACGTCATAAAAATTCAATATCTCATCCTTATGAACTAGAGTACCAGGTATTAGAAATTGATGCGATAAACTCACTCTCAAAGTCTTTAAACATTGTTAGAGTGTATACCTCAGAAGCGAGCTTTAACAACCCAATCAATGGTATGGAAGTCGATGGTATTGATCTTGATGATTGGAACTCATCATTTTGTTCTTTCATTCTCCAATTCATCACTAGTTCCTTAAAAATACCATAAGAATCAGTCAAACTCGTCGTCTTCTTTGCATTGAATCCCATGGCGTTGTTAGTACTTTCACTCCTTTGTGAGGGAAGTATTCCAGCATAAAAGAAATCTTTGCTTAAGGATGTGCACCATTTTTCCTTTATCTCATTCAATCTTTTAAACCATGTTTGATCCTCCAATCCGTATGTTGAAATCATGTTACTCCAACAGTTCTCAAATTCAGCTTCATCCGTACAACCTGACAAGCATTTCCTAAATGCATTCTTAAAAGAATTGTTGCTTTTCAGTTGTCCAAACCTGCTTATTGCATTCTGGTAAAGATGCCATTGGCATAGCCTATGTTTTGTCCCAGGGAATACCCGCATGAATAATTCAGGGTTAAAGTAACACTTTTTTGAGTAAAAGTATCTGTTTTATGCGATAAAGTATCATTTGTTCAATTCAGTCAAAAAACAGGAAATCGGTAAACTGAATGAAAAAGAAATATCATATAGTCAAAGTATCAGTTTTTAAAGTAAAAATATCTATTTTTTGTGAAAAAGTATTATGTTTTCAATTCATCTACGTAGCTTTTCTATCACGTTAGAAATCGCTTGGTCTTGGTCAGTAAATATAGTTATAGGACACTTTCCTCCCATGGCTTTCTTAAAAACCTTAAAAAGCCATTCAAATGTTTCAGTCTTTTCGTTTGATAAGAACGCACAACCAAACATCACATTTTTCCAATGATGGTTGATGCCAACTATTGGAGCACATATCAAATTATATCTGTTTGTGCAATATGTTGTGTCAACAATGACGACATCCCCAAATATTTCATAATCTTCTCTCATCATCGAATCTCTCCAAAAAAACATTGCCCAATTTGTTCATCTCATCTAGCTTAACTCTAAAATAGAAGTCCTCCTCACCGGATTGTTTTTGGTACAACATTTCAACAAGTGTTTGTGCATCCAAACCTTCTATTTCTTTCAATTTCAGACGGTTCACAAAATTTAGATGATCTTTTATAGTGTGTCCTACACTATTATCTCCTCCAGCTTCATGTGCCATATAACGGTAAAAATCTATTGTTCTCATTCCGGAAGAGACCATATCTTCTATCACTTTGCCCTTTTCACTTGTAATCTTTCTCTCAGAACGATGAAGGTGGTTCCACTCTTTTCTTGTAAACGGATGATTATGCTCCGTGACATGGCTCAAGAGTTCATAAAGACCTTTGTCATTTAATTTCACCCTCAATGAAGCATTACATCCGGTACGTGTGATAGGGAAAATTTTCTTTTTTTCATTTTTGGAATTTATGTCCAAATCTCCCGATCTCCTAAATCCTTCACAAGAGCATACAAAATATTTTTCTGTCACAACTCCATTAGCTTGAGTTCGAGTTGTTGCTTTATGAATGCTAAACCCGAGTGCACGACTATGGTCCCTATACAATTTATGCATGTCATCTATTCTCTGCCTTTTCAACCCAACAAGGGAACCCGATACATTCATAGGGTCATTGGATTAGTCTAGAAACATTTGAAAAAATCACAAGACAGATTAATAGATGTTAGTACTTTTGGAAAAAATAGTAATACTTATGCAAGAAATGTGATAACTTCTCATCTGCCCTCGTGTTTTGGTCATGTAATATCTCGAATCCGCAGTTTCACCTTCAATGACTTCTATATCATCTTCATCACTAGAAACAATAAGTACCGAATCCAAATTTTCACCTATATGTATAAATAAAATAAATTATTACATCAAAATATCTAGTAGAATATCCCTTTTATTCAAGAAATATAAATTTGTAAAATTTAAATGTCCACCATAAAAGTATCATTTTTCCATAAACAAAAGATCACTATTTTCATCAAAAGTGTCATATATAATATCAAGAGTATCACTATTTCCAGTAAACGTATCATATTTAATTACAAAAGTATCAGTATTTCTAGCAAGAGTATCATTTTTTCAATGTATGAGTACATTACCTTCCTTCATCAATGAGATGTGTGCATCTTCATTCTCCATTGAAGAGATCGCACAACAACAGGTCGAAAGTGCAATATAAGGACGACAATGAAGCTTTTTCTTTGCACCAACAATGGAGATTCTTTCTTCTGATTTTAAACTTTTTGTTGAAAATAGGTGAATGTCGACTTACCAGTGGAGCCTTTGTTGTTAAGAGATGGCGAGCTAAGCTTTTGGAGGAGGAGATGGCGAGTTGAGCTTTTGGAGGAGGAGATGTCGACTTACCAGGGAGTTGCGGGTTTTGTTTTGAAATTAGGTTTTTAAATTTTTTTTATTTTGAGTTGTGTCAAGTTGGCCCTGTTCCATTGGGCTTTGCATGTGCCAGCTGTGGGCGGGTCAGGAGGCAGGCACGGACCCTGTTGTATTAAAGGTAGTTTTTTTTTAAAATTGCCAGCTGTCAACACGGGTCTGGAGCTGGATCGTATCCGGATCACGTGTAGGACCCGTCTTACAGAATAGGATCCGTAAGACGGTCCTATGGGAAACCTTCTCAAGGAATAAAGAGTTTTTTTTTGGATGTTGTGGAACCTGGTATGAATCGAATTTCAGTTTAATGGTGTTAAATTAACAAAGATCTAAATAGCATTTTCATGTTTAATTTAATTTTTATAGTTATGCATTTTAAAACATGTCATCTCTTTAACAATTTAATTTTTAAAATGTATATTTTTCAAGTGCAACCAAATTTTATCGTAAATGTTAAATTAACAAAGATCTAAATAGCATTTTCATGTTTTTCTTCTAAATTTTACTATGACGGACATACCATTTTTTAATCCTCTTTACTTTTAATCTTTTTTCTTATTTTTTTTTTCATATTATATATATTTTATTTTGTTAAATAAAATTCTATCTATGAATAACAATATACATACATACAATTAATAAATAAATTTTTTTTGATGGAATATCAAGAGACAAAAAAGAACAATAATTTGAGTAAGATTTGAAAAGATATATTTATTCCCTTCTTTAGAGTTCAAAAGTAAAATTCTAAACATTCATATATAATATTCTATTATAGATAATAATAATCCTTTAATCAAATGTTCAAATGTATATATTGACATTCTTCAACATCAAATTCATCATCTGGTAAAACTGATTTAATATTAGGTTGAAGATTTAAATTTATGAAGATATTTATTTTTAACATTTTAAGCATTCAAATTCATGCATTACACTTTTGTGAATTGTGTTGTAAATTTTATGCTAATTAACCAGACCACTAGCCTAGATAATCAAAGAGGCCCGGGCTGCTATCTTCTAATTATTATACAAAAACGAGATTGGTCCCAAGTGAAAGATGCTCACCGACAAAGATAAAATGAATGAAATAAATTTTTTTTATGCTTAAGACAATAAAAAGAAAGGCTATCAATTTATATATGATGTTTTTTCTGATTTTACAACAACAAAAAAATAATAATAAATTGAGACCTATATTTTGCTCGAAAATATCACATGCATAGAACATGACAACTAAAAAGTGAGGAGGTTTTTTGTTATGCCATTTTTATAAAAATGTTATAGTTTAACCTATGTTTTATGGTTATTTGACACACTTCTGGATTATTATATTATATATTCTATAATTTTGTTGTAAAGCTCTGAATGATGGATTATACTTTGGATATGCTCCATTGGATGGGTTTTTAGAATGTAAAGTGATTTTTTGAAAGAAAATAACATAAAGGACGTAATTGAAGTTCTTCATATAATTTATTTCAATGTACTAACTAATAATTTTTACTGCTATTAAATTTGTCATTACTATATTACATAACTAATTTTTGATACAAAAATTAATTAGAATAATAATTAGTCACATCAGCAGACTCAATAATAAGAAATTATGTGGAAATAATAAATTTATGATGTCGTGCATGCTCTTAATGATAATAGAATAGAGCATAAATATTGTTAGACACTCAATAATTTTGATTTCTATGATGTGGTTCTGTCGTTTATTTGATATATAAATGTGACTATTCTTTCAAACTAAATCAATTTATTGATTGTTTTCAATTAAAATTGATTAGTCTATTTTATATTCATTTCTTTAATATAAATAATTAATTTAATCATGGAGAACATGAGAAAATTTGGATAATAGTGAGTGGTACATACTTCCATCCCAGCTAGAGGTGTGGGATTTCATTCTCATAATCCCTCCCCTGGCAAGATATGTACTTAAATATAAAAAAAGGAGAACATGAATCAAAATATGTACGGGAGCTAAGCTTCTAAACATAAAATAGAATTTTACTTTCTCATCATTCTTAACAAAAGAGGCATATGTGATGAATGAAAAACTGAATCATGTGGTCAAACCAATTTAAAAGATAACACACATTAGAAAATGGAGTAAAAGAGAAATACATCCATACGTCAACCAATCATGCCTAGGTTAAAGTGCATTCAAAAAAAAATTGCAAAATAAATCTCAAAGTTAAGTATGAAGAAGAAGTAGACACTCAAAAGATAAACAAGATGCATTAATTTAAAACTCGTCCTAAATATATATTTTTTAAATTTTTCTATAGATTACTCATCAGTTTTTGAATATCCATTGTACTTTGTTGAGCGATAATATCATTTATGTATCATGTTTTTTAGTCCAAAATGTCTTAACCATATTTCACCGACAAATAAGTTTAAATTTAGTTTTTGCAAACTTTCTTTTAAGATAAAAATACATGAATGACATTTATTATAATACAAAAAATATAATAAAAATTGATCCCAATTTATAGATTTAATTTGAGTTAAATTAATAAAATTATTTGGTTCACGTGCAACGCACGTTCACCTTACTAGTATAAGAAAATTCTTGATCTACATTTCACCTTCTAAATTCTTTCTGAATATCTCCTTCATTAATATGCTCTTATATCAGAAGAGTTATATTTGGGTTCTTAATTTGTCTGGATTCATAAGTTTGACCATTTTTCTAGAACTAGGATCTAACTAAGCAAAAATAAATGTTCTTTGAAAAGTCATTGCTTGCCATTACTAGATTAAATACTTCATCTACTAATTAATTTAGTTTTTAGTGTTTGTTACACTTGATGAAAAATTCAAGTGTGGTTATATTTCCTATCAAATGATGTGTGTAAAATATACGTGCATTTTGGGGCTTAAAATAATATATAATTAATGAAGAAATATCAGTTGAAATGCCCGGCTAAGATTGATGAATGCAAAGAGAAGATCAAAACGACGAAAAAATGGACAAAAATACTTCACACGGTCAGACCGTGTAATGTCACACGGCCGTGTTGAAGTGCCGGTTTGAAATCACACAACCGTGTGAAGTTGGATAGAAATAGAGGATTTGGAATCAGAATCGAGGCCCACGGCGGACGACCGTGTGAAGTCACACGGCCGTGTGGGAATGGAAATGCATCGCACAACCTGCCCATGCAGACTATTACAACCGTGTGACCAAGGACTCCGACCAACACCACACGGCCGTGTGGTGCCACACGGCCAGACCGTGTGGGACTCTATTTTGATGCGTTTTTTAGAGTTTGGTTCTCATTCCAAATCTACAAGTGATGTATCCAAACATCTATGAAAGGGACCCAAGGATTGCACCAAAAATCATCAATTCATACAGAGAAAACACATCAAATAACACAGGAACGAATGAATCAAAGAGCTTCTGAGAGCAAAAGGCTTGGTCGCGAAGAACACCACAAGGCTTTTGCATCTAGGGAGCACAAGAGCTCCGAGGGCTTAGGTGGGGAATCCATCCTGACAAGAAGGTGTTTTCTTTCTATATCTAAGAACTTTTGTCCGTGCTTAAACGACGTCTTAATATTGATTCGAATTTGTCTATGAGTTTGTAATCAATGTTTGGCATATCTTTCGGATCTTAGAGGCATAATCAAAACTGTGGATTAATATTAAATATGATTACTTGTTTTTGTAATTAATTCATGCTTTCTATTTTATGAATTCGAGTGCTTATTCTTAATTGCTTTTTATCTGATCAATAATTAACATGTCATATTTGTTAGTGCAAAATTTCGCACGATGAGTTCTAACAAAGACGGAAATTGGATTCAGACATAAACGGATGTAACGAGTTGGGAGACCTACAACTGTTTGTAGGGAGTCATTCAATTCACAGATCTTTTGGGAATTAGTAATAATTGTAACGAGTCGGGAGACCTACAATTATTATTAATCAACTGTTTATTTATCACCCGGGAGGGGGAATAAACTAACTTAGGAATTGAACCAATAGAATTGCTTGAATTGGTTTTAAAACTTTATTTGCATTTAATATTGAAGAAGCATGTTGAGATTATGTGCCTAAGGTTGCTCCTAAAGATGTTGAAAATATTTGTGAGGTTCGCAAATTTATTTATTTTATTTTCTTTTATTTTCTATTTTCAGTTAAAATACCCAATATTCAGTCGCTTCAATTAAATTAGAATACGATGTTATTATAGCCTAAGTGTTTCGAATATCAATCCTTGAGGAATACGACCTTGCTTGTCATTATTCTATAAACTACACTGTACATTTGCAGTTGTATGAACCAAATATTTTTTGGCGAACAAGTTTTTGGCGCCATTGACGGGGATTGATTAGATTCTACTTAGATATAATAATAAGTAGTTCAATCTGAATTGAAGCATATTTTCTTGTAAATGATTTTTTTTCTTTTTTTCAATTTTTTTATTTATTTCTTCTCTTCTTCGTTTTTAACGTCATTTTTGTTAAATGCGAGACTGGAATCGTTGGAGATACAAGAAGCCCAAATCGCAAATGCAGTAAGAGGCCAACATCAAAAGGGCAAATACCTATGCGATACTTAATCCGAGAAAATAGTGCAATGTCATTCGTCGGATGGATGGTACAGAATATGAGGGCTCAAGGATTTCAACCGACACGGTTCAATGAAAGTGATGCTAGAAATCTGAGACTAGCTGAAGACAAAAAACTTAGTGCTTTGTGGGAGGCAACCCAAGAAATATCGCGACAAACTCACGGTTATCAAAAAAAATAAAAAAAAAAAGTACGAAACCAATCCCACACGGGCGTGTGAGAACACACGACCAGACTGTGCGAAAGGAGGAATAGCCTAACATCACATGGTCGGGCCGTGTGACCATCACACGGCTGTGTGACGAAGGCCAAGGGAATAGACGTGCAGACAGCACGCCCAGGGCCACACGGCCGTGTGGCCCAAACACCAAAAATCGGGCAGATTCAAATAACCCCTATTTTAACCCAAATTCTCACTTTTTCTCACACTTTCTCCTACACAAACCCTAACCCACGAAAATTCTCTCCCTACTCAAACTACTCTCCAAATCTCTCCAAATTTTCCACAAATCTCAAACCAAAAACACAAATCCTTCATCCTCTCAAGAAACCCACCACCAATTACCTTCAAATTTCCAACTTCTCCAAGTGCTACATCAAATTTGAGGGAACTCCATAAATCCAAAAAATATTCAGATTTTTCTCTTCCAAACCTTGAAATTCATGGCTTCTAAGGATGAAAGAGGAACTAGGAGAAATACGAGAAGAAGGAGGGAGCCAACTCTGGAGCCCAAACCCGAGCCTCAATCAATTTTCGACCTCGAGGAACCCAAAGCTTCAATTGTAATCTTGCCAAATGAAACCCACCGGGCTAGATGGACAATACTCTACTTTCGTCCATGGATTAATACGAGGTATCCCGATGAACCTACTCTTACAAATTTAGGTTTATTGGAAAATTTTAGAGCTTTGTGTGGTAGAATTGATTGGCATGAAATTTTAAATGGGCATTGGGCGACTTATTCTGTTATTACATTTGAATTTTTAAGTAGCTCTGAATTGGTGGTGTGAAAAAGAAATTTGATGGGAGTTAGATTTCACTTGGGGCATGACCAAAGGGAACTAACAATTGATGATTTAAGTGAGATTTACAAAACTCCGGCGTATGGGTTGGAGGAGCACGAGGAGTTCGATAAGGATAGGTTTTGGAAAAAGATAACTGGAAAATGAATCTACACGCCACGAACTTCAAAGGCGTCTAGTATTCAAAACCCGGAATTTTGATATGTTCAACAGTCCTAGCTGAAACCATTTTTGCGAGGGAGGAGAGTAGAGGGGCGTTGAGGTTAGATGAATTATTTATCATTTGGTGTATGGCATCAGAGACTGAAGTGGTGCCAAACATCGGCGCTATGATAGCCCGACAATTTGATAGGATTAGAAAAAGTGAGAGGGGAGAAATTTGCATTGGGGGGATGATTACCCCTATTGTTGAATATTTCAATATTAATTTGGAGGGGTATCCTAAATTGATTGATTTGAATGTTCTAACTGCTATGAAGATGATAAAATTCGATTGGCGTGATTTCTGGCTCATTCAAGCGATAGAACAACAGTTATGCTTCCCAACCCCAAGCCACTTCCATTAGAAATAGGGGTAATCGGTTTGCTTAGAGAGGTAGATGAGGTCTTTGCTCAAGAAGAGCGGGGTGAGCCAATGAGGAGATGCCTAATCCTCTCGACAAGGGGAAACGACCATTTACTATGAGTGAGAGGCTCGAAAGGGTATAAGTTGGTGTGGGGAAATTAATAGGTGACACATATCGGTTGACAACCACCGTTGATGAGTATCACCAGAATAGTTACAACGTTTGATGCCATCACCCAACATCGGCAAACATATGTAGATGATGTCTCGTATGGACCATGGCACATCTCACAAGACCACTATCATCCACCTCCACTACCACAAATGATCTATGTAAGTACTTATTACGCATTCCTTTTTCTTTTGATAATTTCCTCATATGTTCGGGACGAAGCATATTTTAAGTTTGGGGGGGAGAGTTGTCAAGAATGCGTAATTTAGCATTTTTTTGTATTTTGCATTGCATTTAAGACTGCATGTAGAGCACGTTTACAGCTTTAACATATTAATTGCTTTTGTGTGTGGTTTTAATTCAGTTTTTTATGCCCAGCTCCTGTATGATTTTACTATGAATATTTTATGGCATGGAATAACATACTTGTGGGAATAATGTGATAAATTGTTAGGAGGAAAGCTATTTATTTGCTTGACATTTATTATGAAAATTGGGTATTTGAGCATGTTGCGAAAAATAAGCCTGTGAGCTTTTGTGCCTTAAACTGCTTTATATTACGCAGACTTATTTTTTTCTTGAGTGTGTCATACATGATTGATAGAACTCTAGAACTTGCTCTATTATCTTTATTGAAGCCATGTGTGTGTGCAAGTTTTGAAAATGGTCTAAGTCCATCTTTGTTTAGCCTACTTAGCCTAAAAAGCCTACCTATGAACTCATGATTCCCTAGTTAGCCAAGTTTGAGCCAAAACTTTTATTCTGAGCCACATTGATCTTTAAAATTAAACATGTTTTTATCCCTAAAATTTCTTGAGCTTATAGAAAATGAATGAGTTTGGGGGAGATGTGGTGGAAATTTATGAAAAAAGAGAGAAAGTTGGCAAAAGAAAGAGGGATGAGCAGTATCTCGGTAAATTTAAAAAAAAACATGAAGCTCGAAAAAGAAAAAATATATCTCTGAAAAAGAAGACAAAAATCGAGCAAAGCAAAAGAAAAATTCTGAAAATCGTGAAAAAAATTAGAGCTTGAGGCTAAAGAAAAATAAAAAGGCAAAAAGGCCTAAGAATGAAAAAGGAGAAATAAGGGTGGAATTGAGTTGAAAAAGAAAATTGATATTATTTTAAATTTGGGTTGGTGAATTGCAAGTCTGTATGCTTAATTTCTATCTGCTCAAGTCAAGTTATTTAACCCAAATTTCTCTACCCTTACCAAAGAGCCTACATTACAACTAAAAGTCCTTTTTTTATTCTTAAGTTGTGCACACAAAAGTGGTAGAGATGTTAGACGATTTGCAAGCCTATGGTAGTTCTACTTTCACTGAATTGAATTTAAGCGTAAACACTTACCATAAACTTTTGAGAGTAGAGTGATACACTATTTACTTGTGAGTCGTGATGTCAAGTACCCGAGAGAGTATTAACTATGCCGAGTTTATGAATAAATGACTTCTTGATGTTGAATTATATGGTTTCCGTGAGTATGAAGTCAAATGCTATTTAATATTTATAGTGTTCTTGGGTGTTCTTTCGTTTTACCCCTTGTATTATCTTTCTAAATTTGGTCGAGAACGAGCAATGCTTTAAGTTTAGAGAATTTTGATATGTGTAAATATACGTTCATTTTGGGGCTTAAAATAATATATAATTAATGCATTTGCACGTATATTTACTATGCTTTTACTTGGTTTTCTTAAAAGGGCATGATACTGCGTATTCTTGTAATTCTTGCAGGAAACGGAGCTTAAAATAAAGATATATCAGTTGGAATGCCCGGCAAAGATTGACGAATGCGAAGAAAAGATCAAAACGACGAAAAAAGTGGAAAAAAATACTTCACACGGTCGGACCGTGTAGTGTCACACGACCGTGTGGAAGTGTCGGTGTGAAATCACACAACCGTGTGAAGTTGGATAAAAATAGAGTGAAGTTGGATAAAAATAGAGGACGGAATTAGGCCCACACGGCCGTGTGGGAATGGGAATGCATCGCACAACTTGCCCGTGCAGACTCCTACAACCGTGTGACCAAGGGCTTAGACCAACACAGACGACCGTGTGGGACTCTATTTTAACGCGTTTTTCAGAGTTTGCTTCCTGTTCCAACTCTACAAGTGATCTCTCCAAGCATCTATAAAAGGGACCCAAGGCCTGCACGAAAAATCATCAATTCATACAGAAAAAACACATCAAATAACACAGGAACGAAGGAATCAAAGAGCTTCTGAGAGCAAAAGGCTAGGTCGCGAAGAACACCACAAAGCTTTCGCGTCTAGGGAGCACAAGAGCTTCGAGGGCTTAGGAGGGAAATCCATCCTGACAAGTGTTCGCCAAAAATATTTTGGATCATACAACTGCAAGTGTACAATGTAGTTTATAGAATAATGGCAAGCAAGGTCGTATTCCTCAGGGATTGAATCTCGAAACACTTAGGCTATAATAACATCGTATTCCAATTTTATTGAAGCGATCAAAAATCAATTATTTTAATTTAACAAAAATCGAAAATTAAGAAAAATAAATAAAATAAATTTATGAACCCCACAAGTATTTTCAACATCTTTAGGAGTAACCTTAGGCACATAATCTCAACATGCTTTTTTAATATTAAAAGAGAATAAAGTTTTAAAAACCAATTCATGCCATTCTATGGGTTCAATTCCTAAATTTGTCTACTTCCCCTTCTGGGTGGTGTGTAAACAGTTGATTAATAACAATTGTAGTCCTCCCGGATCATTACAATTCTTATTAACTCCAAAAAGATTTGTGAATTGAATGACTCCCCACAAACACACCTGTCACACATGTTTCATGTCTGAATTCGATTTCCGTCTTTGTTAGAACTCATCGTCCAAAATTTTATACTAACAAATATGACATGCAAATTATTGGCCAAATAAAAAGCAATTATAAATAAGCACTCGAATTCATAAAATAGAACGCGTGAATTAATTAAGAGAATAAGTAATCATATTTAATACAAATCCACAATTTTGATTATGCCCCTAAGATCCAAAAAATATGTCAAACAATGATTACAAACTCATAGACAAATCCGAATCAATATTATGACATTATATAAGCATAGACAAGAGTTCTTAGACATAGAAAGAAAACCCCTTCTTGTCAGGACAGATTCCCCTTCCAAGCCCTCGAAGCTCTTGTGCTCCCTAGATGCGAAAGTCTTGTAGTGTCCTTCGCGACCTAGCCTATTTTGCTCAGAAGATCTTTGATTCTTGTGTTCCTGTGTTATTTGATGTGTTTTTGTTGTATGGAATGATGAAATTTCATGCAAGACTTGGTCCCCTTTTAAAGATGCTTGAGAGATCACTTGTAGCGTTGGAACGAGAAGCAAACACTAAAAAACACATCAAAACAGACTCCCACACGGCCAGGCTATGTGGGACCACACGGTCGTGTGGTGCTGGGCTAGGGCCTTCCTCGCATGGGCGTGTGGTTCAACACGGGCAGGTTGTGCGGTGTGCTGACCTTTCCCACACGGCCGTGTGACTTCACATGGTCCGGCCATGTGGGCCTGCTCTATCCTTTGTTTTCTTCTCTTCGTCACACAACCGTGTGATTTTCACACCGGCACTCCACACAGCCGTGTGACACCACATGGTCCGGCTGTGTGAAGTGTTTTTGTCCACTTTTTTGTCATTTTGATCTTCTCTTTGCATTCGGCAATCTTATTCGGGCATCCCAACTAATATTTCTTCATTTTAAATTCCGTTTCATGCAAGAATTACAAGAATACGCAGTATCATGCCCTTTTAAGAAAACCAAGTAAAAATATAGTAAATATGCGTACAAATGCATCAATTATAGATCATTTTAAGCCCCAAAATGCACGTATATTTTACACACATCAAAATCCCCCATACTTAAAGTATTGCTTGTCCTCGAACAAATTTGAAAAACAATATAAGGGGTAAATACCAACGAACACCCAAGAACACTATGAACATTAAATGGCACTTGACTTCATACTTAAAGAAACCATGTAATTCATCATCACGAAGTCATTGTTCATAAACTCGGCATAATTAATACTCTCTCGGGTGCTTGACATCGCGACTCACAAGAAGATAGTGTATCACTCGACTCTCAGAAGTGTATGGATAGTGTTTACGCTCAAATTAAATTCAGTGAATGTAGAATTACCATAGGCTTGCAAATCGTCTAACATCTCTACCACTTTTGTGTGCACAATCTAAGAATCAAAAAGGACTTTTATTAGGTTGTAATGTAGGCTCTTTGGTAAGGGTAGGGAAATTTGGATTAAGTGACTTGACTTGAGCAAATAGAATTTAAGCATATAGACTTGCAATTCACCAACCCAATTTCAACATAATATCAGTTTTCTTTTTCAATTCAATTCCACCTTTATTTCTCCTTTTTCATTGTTACGCCTTTTGGCATTTTTCTTTTTCTTTAGCCTCAAGCTCTCATTTTTTTTTCATAATTTTCAGAATTTTCTTTTGCTTTGCTCAATTTTCTCTTTTTTTTTCTTTTTTTTCATGATATTTTCTTTCTTTTTCGAGCTTCATGTATTTTTTTCATTTACCCAGATACTGCTCATCCCTGTTTCTTTTTCCAACTTCCTCTCTTTTTCATAAATTTTTCACCACATCTCCCCCAATCATATTCATTTTCTGTAAGCTCAAGAAATTTTAGGGATAAAAACATGAAAGTATAAAGATCAATGTGGCTCAGAATAATAGTTTTGGCTCTAAATAGGCTAACTAGGGAATCATGAGTTCATAGGTAGGCTTTTTAGGCTAAGTAGGCTAAACAAAGATGACCTTAGATCATTTTCAAAAATTGCACACACACATGGCTTCAATGAAGATACCCGAGCAAGTTCTGGAGTTCTATCAATCATGAAGACACGCTCAAGAAAAAGTAAGTTTGCATAATATCAAGTAGTTTAAGGCACAAAAGCTCACAGGCTTACTTTTCGCAACATGCTCAAATACCTAATTTTCTTAACACATGCCAAGCAGATAAATAACTTTCCTCCTAAGAATTTATCACATTATTCCCCCAAGTATGTTATCCCATGCCATAAAATATTCATAGTAAAATCATAGGGAATTGGGCATACAAACTAAATAAAAAAAACATACACAAAAGCAATTAAACGTGCTAAAACGGTAATTTTGCTAAAACAAAAATATCTAAAAATCAAAAAATTAAACAAAACTCGAATTTTTTTTTCAAAAATTAAAATGCAAGTGCTTCTACATGCAGTCGTAAATGCAATAGTACTAGATTACGCATTTTTGACAACCTCCCCAAACTTAAAATATGCTTCGTCCCGAACATATGAGGAACTTATCAAAAAGAAAGAGGAATGTGTAATAAGTACTTACAGAGATTACTGTGGTGGTGGAGGTGGATGGTATTGGCCTTGTGCGATGTGCCACTGGTCCATATGAGACATCATCTCGTACATTTGTTGTTGTAGTAGGGTGATGGCATCAAAATGCTGTAAGTACTCCTGGTGATACTCATCAGTGGTGGTTGTCAACTGATATGTGTCATCTATCAATTTCCCCACATCAGCTTCTACCCTTTCGAGCCTTTCACTCATAGTAAATGGTCGGCTACCCCCTTGGCGAGAGGATTCCGGCATCTCCCTCATTTGGTCACCATACTGTTCTTCAGCAGCAGCCCTCTCTACATCTCTAAGTAGCGAGAGGATTCCGACATCTCTAGTTGAAGTCTCTTCAGGATTCGGAAGCCTAACTATTATCTGCCTGAATAAGCCAGTAATCACGACCATCGAATTTTATTAGTTTCATCGCAGTTAGGAAATTCAAATCAATCAACTTAGGCCCAGCGGCCTTCGCATACCCCTCCAAATTAATGTTAAAATATTCAGCAATAGGGGTAATCATCCTTCCTATGCAAATTCCACCTCTCTCACTCTTTCAATCTATCAAATTGTCGGGCTATCATAGCCCCGTTTAGCGCCACTTGATCCCAGATGCCATACACAAAATAATAAACAATTCATCAACCCTTAATGCCCCTCTACTCTCCTCCCTCGCAAAGATGGTTTCAGCTAAGACTCATTGAAAATATCGAAATATCGGGTTGCGAATACTAAACGACTTAGAAGTGCCCGGCGTGTAAATTCGCTTCCCAGTTATCTTTTTCCAAAACTATCCTTATCGAATTCCTTGTGCTCTTACACCCCATATGCTGGTGTTTTATAAATTTCATTTAATTCTTCAAATGTTAGTTCCCTTTGCTCATTCCCCAAGCGAAATCTAACCCCCATCAAATTTCTTTTTCGCACAACCAGTTCAAAGCTACTTAAAAATTCAAGTGTAATAACAGAGTAAGTAGCCTAATGCGCATTTAGAAAATCATGCCAATCAATTCTTCCACATAAAGCTCTAAAATCTTCCAATAAACCCAAATTTGTAAGAGTAGGTTCATCGGGATACCTCGTATTAATCCATAGACGAAAGTAGAGTATCATCCATCTATCTCTGAGGGTTTCATTTGGCAAGTTGACGTTGGAAGTTTCGGGCTTCTCGGGGTCAAAAATTGGTTGAGGCTCGGGTTCGGGCTCTAGGGTCGGGTCCCTCCTTTTTCTTGTATTCCTCCTAGCTCCTCTTTCATCCCATGAAGCCATGAATTTCAAGGTTTGGAAGAGTACAAATTTGAAATTTGGGAATTTTTTTGGAGTACCCCCAAACTTGGTGTAGAACTTGGAGAAATTGAAATTTGAAGGTATTTGGTGGTGGGTTTCTTGAGAAAGTGAAGGATTTGTGATTTTGGTTTGAGATTAGAGGTGAATTTGGAGAGTAGTTTGAGTATTTAGGGAGGGAATTTTTGTGGGTTAGGGTTTGTGTAGGAGAAAGTGGGAGAAAAGGTGAGAATTTGGGGTTAAAATATAAGGTTTAAGTTGTCTACCCATTTCTGTTCGCAGGACTACACGGCCGTGTGGCCCTGCATGTTGCGTCTGTCCACTCTGTTTGCCTGCCCTCGACCACATGGCCGTGTGATGGTCACACGGCCCCGGCCGTGTGGTGCTGGGCAATTCGCCCTCTCGCACGGCCAAGTCTTGTGATATTGACGAGTGTAAAATATACGTGTATTTAGGGGCTTAAAATGATATATAATTGATGTATTTGCACCCATATTTACTATGTTTTTACTTGGTTTCCTTTAAAGGGCATGATACTGCGTATTCTTGTAATTCTTGCAAGAAACGGAGCTTAAAATGAAGAAATGTCAGCTGGGATGCCCAGATAAGATTGCCGAATGCAAAGATGTAGGTCCCAAGGGGTGTAAGTGTAAGGTTTAGAAGGGGGTTGAATAAATCTTACCAAATTTTCGATTTAGTCCTTTGAAATATTCGAGTTGATACTACACAACAGTCCTTGGTGGACAAATGATTTAGATAATCAGTAGAGTTAGTCTCTCAACGGACTCACCGAGTTTGTTGATGGAATAACTCAGCTATTAAATCTAAATTAACTCAATGGTTTGTTTTTCGGGAAGACTTAACACCCTTAAGTTTGATTAAGCAAGGATTTAGTGCTTGGTTTAGTACTTAGGAATTATCAAGTGGATAACAAATTTATCGTTGATTTAAACAATTAAGATGCAAGAATTGAAATCTTTGAAATGTAAATGACACAATAAAATTTTTATAGAGGTTCAAGATGGGGTAATTCTTCTACTCCTCTCTTCTCCAACTCTGGAGGAATCCACTAGGTATTGATCGATACAAAGTGGTAAGTCCGGATACAAGTCTTGATCACACAAATGACTTGATCCTTTGGGACTCGATGCCGAGACGCCTTGATCACTCGGTGGCTTCTCGTATGACTCGGCTTCTTCACGGGCAAAATTTGCCTTGCTACTACTGACTCACTTGCTCAACCTCTTTGGATTTGATCACGAAGCCCTCCAAAAACTCAAGACTTGGTTCGACCACGAACCTTCCTACAATCCTTCGTGGAGTGTAGACCCCTTAATTTTTCAGATATTTTCCTCTTCAACTGATTGAAGTTATCTTTCCTTCACGGGTGAGTGTTGGATTGATGTTCTTCGTCTTGTAGGCTTGAGGATTGAGAATATTTGATTTTCTAATAAATGCTTGAACGTTTTTGGTTACGTCCGTTCTTAGTTCCTTGATCACTTTTTCTCAAATAAACTCCTCGGCCTTTTATATTGATCTTTCAAAAATTTGCCCGTTGAAGAGATAGGCTTATTTTTGAAAGTCACTTGCGCTTGTTGGCTTGTCTTGTTGCGATCCTTGGAATTGCCATTTCCTCGTATGAATTGTTCTCCCGACTTTTCGAGTTCGACACGGTGTAGTGCTTCCCATTGGTTAATTCCTTTTGCACGCTTCAAGGGTGAGCACTTCGAGAAAGGTAGTATGGAGATATTACTTGTTTAAGTAATTCTCTTGATTTACGTAACGGATCTTTTTGATTATCTCGACTTGACGCATTTCTTTGCTTTCCCGGTGACTTAGAGTCGACTTCCAATCATGGATGACTCTTGTCACTTCAACTTGAGACTTGGCTCTTCTTGAGTTGACTTGATCGATACTCTACTCAGTGCATCTCACCGCTTCTCGATAGAGTTCCCGTCTACTCTTCTTTGCCATACTCAAATTGTCTCGCGTGAGTCTTCCTTCTAGTTCTCCGGTTGTCTTCTTGCATGTTTGGGCGTAGGCGACTTAACTCGGCCTTGATCACTTATTTATTACAATGCATTTTACAACAAGAATGGGGTGCCAACTTCCTATTCTAAGTTTTACATGGCATTCATCAAAATCTAAACAATAAATTTCCTAACAATTTCCCCCTTTTTGATGATGCCAAAACTTAAATCATTCAAAAAAATGCAAATAGCAAAGATACATACAGATAGTGTATTTACATAGAATGTATGCGTAGAATCAATCTTTTTATTGATCATGACATTCTTGTTCTTTTACACAACTGTTTACAAAGTGTATCAGAGCAAATATTTGTCTACACAAAAAAAAAATGAAGAATTTATAGCTTTATTACAGAAGACTTACATAGTATGTATTTACATGATAAAATACATGAAGGGGTGGACAGCTACACTTCATCTTCTTCGCTGTCTCCTTCTTTCATCTTGTTCAGCATCTTCTGCTCTTCTTCTCTTTTCATCGTCACCGCCTTCTTCTTCTTTTCATATGCTTTCTGGCAAATCTCTTCTTAATCTTTCTTGTCTTTCCTCCCATAGCTGAGTCTGTCTTTTGTTTTCTTCTTCTATTCTTCTCGCATACTCAGCATTACTTTTAGCCACTTGCAAATTTGCTATTTGGTCAAGGCCGGCCCAGTAGATCCCTCCTTTCTTGCCTGGATCTATGTACTCAATATTTTTGGGCAGAGGCCTAGGTATGAAACCTCTTCCTCCACCACTACTTTTTCCTCTACCTGCGGCGTGTATTGTCTTTGGTCTTCTTTCCACGGTGAGTGACCCGTGAGTGACCAAAGCAGAGCGACGCTTAGGTTTGTTTCTTTGTCTGTCGCCTTCTTCACATAACGTGAGACCCTTTTCCCAAGACAAGTCCCAAGCTTAAGCCATAGACATATTTGCAAAGTATCCTTGAGGATGCGGCGTTTTAAATTCATCAATCGATCGTGGCTCGTCCGACATCCGAGATGGCATAAGTGTCTCTGTCTCACCGGAATGCCTCCATGTTCTTTCAAGATGTTCATAACTCGGTCATCCATTCTTCCTTCCACTTCTTTCATCCCCTGCTTCAATTGTTTTTCTCTTTTCGGCCATAGATATAGCGAGTGTTGGAGTGGCGAGTCACTGAGGAGTTTGTTGATAATGTCACCGTGATAAGACCTTGTTGGGGGTTTGTGCAATCATCAAGGTCACATCTGTCGATCCTTCCCCCTCAACAAGCTTTCCTTTCTTTTGTTTCAACACTTCCTCACCGACTTTCCTTCGCAATGCTCCTCCTTTCTCAACTTCAGATCCCTCATGCGCTTTAGGTATTCCTCTTCCCCTTTTTGGCATCATCAAAGGAGAGAGGAACGCCTGAAACAGACTTTGCAAGCGGAAGTCGAGCTCTGCGATAGTTGAGTTTTGTCTCGAGTCTGTTGCCGAGTATGCGATCTGAAATTCGGATCGAGTAGCGTTGGACTCTGCGAGATTAGCTTCATTTCAAATGGCATGAGAAGGCTGAATTTTCTGTCCATATTTGCTTCCGACGCTTGAAGATCACTCTTATTTTGCTCACGCAGCAGACCTTATCTCGGCGTGTGAGCTTCATGCATGTGCTCAATGTGTTCTCTCAAATTCGTTTTTGCATCGGCATTCTCGGCTCTCCATACCAGCAGCTTGTTGAACAATGTCCTGAAGTATCTAACTTGTTCCACACGCATTGTTTCTTCTTTGTTGCCACCATTCCCCGATCCTCACCGTGATGTCTCTCAAGTCGGCAGAAGATTTGCATCTCTCGTTGTCCAATCGCACGTCCATAGAGGCTTGGTGCCTCTCCATTCGTTCAATCTCGGCAAATAATGCCTTGAACACTTCGCGAACTTAATTTGATTCTTCCGTTGCATCGATGGCCCGCGCGTCAAAGTTATAGTCACCGAACGATGGTACACGACGAAATGACGGGGAGCTGGTCTATGGTAGCGTCTTGCGTTCTTCTCGACTCTTCATGGAGGTCGGGTACCTCCAGGGAAAAAGGAAAAGATTCTATAAAGGATTCATCACCGCCACGGGATTTGTTCAATGATGAGCGGTGTGCGGGAAGTTCCTTTTGGAGTCGAACTGCTGCGGCTTGGGAACTGCGCGGGACTCTGTTTCACCAAGTCTGTTGTGAAGTGGACCCGCTTGCCGAGCCTCAAATTGTCTCAACGCAACCGTTGGTCTCACTGGTTTCTCCAATTGATCGGATGGTCCTCGGGCTTATCGAGCGTCATCGGACGATGATGAGATTTCCATTGGTGGCTCATCATCAAAATTAAAGGTTTGACGAGTAGTCTTGAGATCGACTTGCTCGTCTTTGGGAACATCCGCACTGAGTCTTTTGGATCTATTCACGGGGATGACTCGACTTTCTTCGTCGCTTTCCGATCCCGGAAAAGTTACATCGGGATTATCTTGGGAATCATGAAGCGCTTATCTCCTTCTCGGATGGATCAATGATAGCAGGAGGGATGTTCTCTATTTCAGACTTCTTTACCCCGAAGTCTCAACCTCCCGTGGGCCTTCATTTCCTCCTACTGATCTCAACTGCAGTGAGGCCTTGGACCTCCCCTTTCGACAAAGGTGTCGGTGTCTTAGGGTCTTTTTGGTGGCATCCATTGGAGTCTCAACCCCAAGGATTGCACTTTCATCGCCAGTGTTAACTCCCGTACATTCCTTCCTCGTGCCTCGATCGCATCGCCGGCGTCATTAAGCTTCGAGCGATTGACACCTCACCGAGACATGCAGTCTCAATCTGCCTAAGCTTCGTTGATGGCAACTTGTTCGTTTGGTGGTTGTACTTTCTCCACTTCGCCTCCTTGATTCGTTGTGGAGTCATCTCGCAGATTCTCCGACCTTGCTGCGGTGGAGGGAGTTTCCCCTCGGTGGCGCACCCCCGGTGAGTGACTTGGAATGGGGTCACTCACGTCTCAAACTCCCTGTTTCTATTGAGTGTTCAGTTGGGGCGGTGGTAAGACACCTTCAATAGGGGTTGGCTCGACGGGGTCCCCACTATCCCGCCATCGCCATATCCCTTATTGCCTTCTTCCGAGTGAGTGGGAAGTGGTGGCGGCAACAACAACGATGGCGATTTCTTCGAACCACTCCCATTGGATCAATTTCGGTAGCGTGTGTTACGGAGGACTCTCCTGGTCCCTCCATCAATCTTTGCTCGTGAAGGATTCTCGATTCGTGCAATGCTTGCTGCATTTGCAACTCTTACGTGGCGGCAAAGCCCAGTCCGGATCCTCATCAGCATCGATAAGACATTAAGGAGAGGGTGTATGTGTTCTGTGGTGCGGAGATAGGGCGAATCTTGGCCTTCTCACGTGCCTCGGCTTCCTCTCTCGCTTGTCTTTCCTTCTCCTTGTCCTTGAGGATCTGCAGGATATCTCGTGCGATTGTCTTCATCCATCTTTGGGATCACGATGGTTAGTCCAAGGAAGTTTAACAGTTCCTCTTCTTCTATAAACTCGGGCGTTGGAACTGTTCCCTTGATTTACTTAATTTCCATTTTCTCCACTCACAGACGATTTTGGATGTCCGGGTAAGGTGGGATAGGATCATCACATCACTATCGGCTCTATCGGCTTCTTCTTGTGTCTCAAAAGCGCGACTACACTATTTCTTGATTGGCCTCTGCTAATCGCCTTGACGAGACTTGGGCATGTTTCATCAATTACATCTGGAGACTCTACTTCTCCAGCCGAGTCTCCGATATCTGCTCGGTGAGTGGTGACTCGGCCCGGTTTCTCAAGCTCGGAGTGCTTGATGATTCTTCTTCGTCTCCTAGTTTGTACCAGGAGGGATTTCTCGGTTCGAGAGACGGTTTCTTCGAGTCTTGGGCGGCGGGGGGCGTCTTGTGTTTTCTTCCGAGGAGCTGGCCGTCTTGGCTTATCAGTTCTCCTCCTTTTGACGATCGGAGAAGGTATTTGAGAGTCCTTCTCGACCGGCTCTTCTTCTGGGCGGGAGACACGGCTGCGGGCGGTGACTCGGCTGCGGGGGCGGGAGCGGAGTTTGACTTTCTTTCTTTGTAGAGGGGCATCTTCTTAGCACCAACCGGGGCGACTTTCTTCTTTGGTGGAGAGGAAACAGTGTATCTTCAGGTCACCGATTCCCCCTCACTTGTGTCGCTCTCTTGGCGTAGGCTCTCTTCGTGCGCCAGAGAGGTTTGATCTGAACATCCTCTTGTTAACATGGAACGCTTTTCCATGTCTAAGAGGACTCCTTTCACCTCCATCATCCGGCCAATCACCGGGCCATATCCTAGGATCCTCCAAATGTGCCATCTTCCTTGAAGGATTTGTTCCCTACATTTTGGCATAGTCTGCTGTAGACAAACTTCGGCCCATTTATTTTCCTTTCTTCAATGATCGCGGCCATTACGATCAACTTTGCTTTGATAGTTGGTCAAAGTTTTTGCCAAATTTGATGTCAATACATTTGGCAACTATGTCCAACAGACTTGTGATAGTCCTCCTTCAAGACCTCTTATTTCTTTGTGTAAACAATTTTATCAAAGATAGTCGAGGCTTGGCTATCTCCTTCCAAGCGGCAAATGATCAAGTTTACATCAAACCGTTAATTTCGATGCTCCTTCCGTTGGTAATGAGCGATGTTCGCCAAATCCTTGGCAGAGATGGTGAACTCCTTTCCGTGAACAGATGATTTTATTCCTTCATCGTGAATCTCAGCGTTCACATAGAATTGTGCGACCTCCTCCACATATGTCATCGAAAATTCCATCGTCGAAACGATTTCGGCCGGTCGTTTGGAGTTTTTCAGCTATTTTCTTTATGAGGCGTCATTGGACCCCTGTTTGACCATGCCCTCGAAATCCACGGTGAGACCCGTGTGGATTTGCTTTCCTAACTTGATAAAATCATAAGTTGGTGCCATTTTTCAGGATTTTATCGAAGAAAACTTGGGATTGATTTGAAGATAGATAGGGTTTTTGAGAGAATTTTTGCTTCGAGAGAGAGAGAGAGATGAAACAGTTTTGATAGTGTGTGAGAGAAAGCGGGCGAAAATGGTTTAAGTATGGTTTATGAAAGGGCGTGCGGGTGGTTTTTGAAATGTGATCAAAATCAACGGCTTAGATTTTGCACGCCTATTTAGCATTTAATGTCTCGTATTTAATGCGGAAGCATTTATATCCAATCATAAGCCTGGTGTGCGGCTTTATGTCTGTACACATCATCATTATCTTTGGCGTCATTCTTAAAAACATTCCCGCTTAGTAAAAACGATTGCGTTTTTGTCACTTTGCTCATAAGTGACTCAAACATCCTTTAGCCGATTTAACTCCTCTTCTCACGCTTCTCTTAGTGACTCATTTAACAAATGACTTAGTATAGTTGTCTTTCAAATACAAAATGATGTACTTAGGTGATTTGTGAGTTCACTCTTTTCCTTTTTTTTCATTTCTTTTCTTTGAGTCTTCTCAAAGTTAACTCAGCTCAATTAACCCCAACTCATGCTTGAGTTCTTCAATTCTTGACTCACATAACGGTTTTGTGAAGATGTCGGCCAATTGTTTATCGGTTGAGATATATTCCACGATGATGTCCTTCTTTTCAACATGATCTCTTATGAAGTGATATCCGACATCGATATGCTTTGTTCTTGAGTGCAACACGGATTTTGAGTGATTGCAATTGCACTTGTGTTATCACACATGATTGGAATCTCTTTTTCTTCAACTTCATAGTCTCTCATTGCCTCATCCATAGGACTTGGGCTGCAACAATTTGCCCGCATGTATGTATTCTTTCACCAGAGGTGGCAATTGAATTTTGCTTCTTGCTAAACCAGAAATCAGCCTGTTTCTAGCATTTGACATGTGCCCGAGGTGCTCTTCCTGTCAACTCGCATCCAAAGATAGTCGTCGAATAGCCAATTAGCTTGAATCCACCTTCCTTTGGATACCATAAGCCAACTTCTTGGCTTCCTTTCAAGTATCTCGATATTCTTTTAGCCGCTGGCCATATGGCTCTCTTTTGGAGCGATTGAAATCTTGCACATACACCTACAAAGAAAGGTGATGTCCACGCTTCTTTGTAAGATAGAGCAATGATCCAATAAGTGCTCAGATCTTGTTTGATCTACAGGCTTGCCATCTGCATCCATGTCCATTTTGATGATGTATTCATTGGTATTTTCGCGAGAAGACTTCTCCTCCATACCAAATTTCTTCATTAAGTCTCTGGTGTATTTTGTTTGACTTACAAACGTTCCATCCTTCATTGTTTCACTTGGAGTCCAAGGAAGAATGTCGACTCTCCCATCATGCTCATTTCAAATTTACTTTGCATGAGGTTTGAAAATTTTTCACACAGACTCTTTGTTTGTGGATCCAAAATGATGTCATCCACATATATTTGAACAAGTAGTATACTCTTTTTGTCTTGAATTACAAAAGTGTTCTATCTACTTTTACTTTTGTGAATCCATTTTCGCTTAGGAATTGTGACAAAGTATCATACCATGCTCTGGTGCCTGTTTCAATCCATACAGGCTTTCTTGAGTTTGTATACCTTATCTCCAAGAGTCTTATGCTCAAATCCTGGAGGTTGTTCAACATACACTTCTTCTTCCAATAAACCATTTAGGAATGCACTTTTACATCCATTTGATATACAATGAAATTCTTGTGAGTCTGCATGGGCAAGAAACATCCTTATAGCTTCCAATCTTGCTACAGGAGCAAATGTTTCATCAAAATCTATTCCTTCTTCTTGGCAATATCCTTTGGCTACTAGTCTTGCTTTGTTTCTTACCCACAGAACCTTCCTCGTTCATCTTGTTTCGAACACCCATTTAGTACCAATAACATTTTGATGTGTGGGTCTTTGAACTAATTCCCATACTTTATTTCTTTCAAACTCGATTCACTCTTCTTGCATAGCTTGAATCCAATGTGTGTCGTCCAATGCTTGTAACACATATTTGGGCTCTATTTGCGAGATAAAGCATGTGAACATAGCTTCTTGTTGAGTTAAGGATCTTGTTTTGACACCTTCTCTTATATCTCCAATGACAAGTTACGTGGATGGTCTCTCGGCCATCTTACATCGAGTTGAAGTAAATTAGCTGGTTCGATTGTCTAGCAAATTGTGTTCTTTGTGATCAACTCTCTCGTAATCACTTAGCCGCAAATTTTCCACTGTTTTTGAGATTCACTATCTCATCTTCATCGAGATAATAGTTCGGCTTGACTTCAGCGTAGGGACTCTTCGTATGGTTGGATGATTCAACTTTATCACCGACTCTTCAATGTCTTCTCTATTTACATTAGGCTCATCGAATACCACATGAATGGATTCTTCCGCAACCATAGTCCTTTTGTTGAGTGCTCTATAGGCTTTGCTTTCACCGAGTATCCCAAGAAGATACCTTCATCGGCTTTAGCATCGAAAGCCTTTAGATTGTCCTTGCCATTGTTGTGGATGAAGCATTTGCATCCAAATATTCTAAAATATGCAACATTTGGTTTTCTTCGATCCAAATCTCAAAGGGAGTCTTTGTCACCGTCTGCTTATCATACATCTGTTTTGAGTGTAGCAAGCTATGTTGATTGCTTGACCCAAAATCTTTTTGGTAATCCTGCTTGACTAACATGGTCCTTGCCGCTTCATTGAGAGTTCTGTTCCTTCTTTCGCAACTCCATTCTCATGTGGAGTCCTTTGTGCGATAGTTCATGACCAATACCATTTTCAATACAATACGAGTTATTATTCCATTGACAAACTCGGTTTCTCTCGATCTTATTTTGATAATGGTTTGGCTCTTCTCATTTTGAATCCTCTTCATCGATTGTGGTAGTTTTACTGAGTTTCTTTCTTCTTGCACATGAATATTGTCCATGTATATCTTGAGTAGTCATCTACTACCACCAAGGTGTATTTCTTTCCACTTATCTTTGGTTGGTTCCACTTTGGCCAAATAGATCCATATGTAGCGAGATCAATACTCTTGTTGAAGATGGACATGTCTTTTCTTTGAATGAAGATTTGATTTGTTTTCCTTTCGACATGCATCACATATACTCTCCTTCTTGTATCTTTTGAGTCTGAAGTCCTTCCACAAGATTACTTCGTGCAAGCTTTTAATCGTTTTGAAGTTTAGGTGACTCGGCTTTTTGTGCCACGACCAACTTGATTCAACTGTGCTCTTTGCTAATAGACAAGTGTTGTGTGTAGCGGTTGACCAATCTACTACATACATGTTCTTTTGTCTGCATCCTTGCAACACAACTTCATTCGTTTCAGTATCCTTGATTTGGCATATACCCATGTTAAATCCAACATTATAACCCTTGTCACAGAGTTGGCTGATGCTTAACAAGTTGAAGTTGAGTCCTTCAACATATGCAACATCTGAGATTTCTAATCCGTTTCTTTTGATAGATCCAATGCCTCTTATTTCACCAGGAGCTTCATTTCCACCAAATATGACTTTTGCTCCTTTAACTTCCTTGAATTTTGACAGATTTTTCTTGTTTCCTGTCATATGTCTGGAACGACCCCGTCCATGTACCAGGTTCCTTGGCACTCAGTTGTTCCTTGAACCTGCAATCAAGGAAATTAAGTTTTAGGTACCCATATTTGTCTGGGTCCTGAGGGGTTAGAGTTGTAAGATGATCCAACCAACTTATAGCCAAATGATTTGACTCTAAGGGGTTGCCATCTATCAGTGCCATAATCATAATTAATCTTGGCAAATTGCTTGGGGATTTTAGGTTCATACAATTTGTCTCTTTTGTCGTATGCTGTGTGTATGTTTTAGCAATCGCCTTCTTTGGGTAATTGTGGTGTCTCTGAGTGTAGTGCCTAGGTGCATATGTGTCTTGATGAAAGCTCTTATACTTTTGGAATGGCCTTTCTTTGAGTTCTAAGCACTTTGCCATTTGGGCTTATATTCCATAAGTCTATCTTTGATAGTTTACATTATTCCAATCGGCTTGGCTAGGATATTTTCTACCATTCCCATCATATGTATTTCTTTTATAGATTTTCCTGGTTTTTGGTAGCTCGCTTTTTCTTTTTACTGAGTATTTTCTGTTTGGAGTTTGTTGAGGAACTGATGAATCTCTTCTCATTGTCCTTTCAAACTCAAGCACTCAATCGTCATTTTCCTTTTCCTTTATAACCAAGGCCGGTTTGCTTGTAATTGTGCTTTGAAGTGAATGTGTGTAACATTTAGAGTTTTGGATTTTTGACTCTTCATTGCTTGAAGATCCTTTTTCCAAAATCACTTTTGGAGTTTGACATAGCACGAGAGGAATTAAATCCTAAGCATGTCTTGTCGCACATTCTCTTTGACTCATAATAAGATCATCCAATGATTTAGATGCCTTAGTGAATGAGGCAATAACATTTTTGAGGTCATTCTCCCTCTTCTCTATGGCGACAATTTCTGCTTATTAACTTAGCATTTTCACCCTTTAAACTATCATTCTCATCAGCTATTTGACTTAGAGTACTCGGCTCCTTAGTCGGCTTTGAGTTTTGCTCTTGAGTAGGCTGTTTTCCTCATTTAATAGAGTGTGTGAGGATTTAATGTGTTCAAAATCTTTCATCATTTTGCCTAATGAATCATAAAGATCAGTGGGTGATGAAGTGTGTGTGTCACATCACTATCACTAGAGTCCGAGTTTGATGAGTTAGAGTGTACCTCATCTTCTTGGTCGGGTTGATTACTGTTCCTTGGCCATTAAACGGATCGGGCTTCTTCTTCAAAGTCACTTGAGTAGTCGGCTTCACCGCTCTCTCGAATCATTGTCTCTCTTGACTTAGCATTTGTCTCGGCCGATCTCTGCAGCCATCATTGCCTTTTTCTTTTCTTGTCTTCTTTCTCAAAGACCTTTCTTTCTTTCTTCATTCCTGTATTTGTTGACTACGAGGATATGGGCGATCAATGGCATAGTGACCTGGTTGTCTACAGATTCAAATAGATATTCAACCTTTTGATCGACTCTTTCCATTCTTGGATTGTCGGCCCTTTGATATTCAACCTTTTGATAATTTGTTCTCTTGGTTGGCCTATCTTCCTTTGACTTGGAGGGAGCCGAGTGTCTTCGGAAGATTCACCCTTTCCTCTCTTGTAGTTCTTATTGAAGAACTTGTTGAACCTTTTAACCATCGGGCTATTTCTTCCGGATCAATGACTTCTTTGACCTCGGCTCTCTTCCCATCTTTAACAATTAGAAGCGGATGTTTTGGGTACAAAATTGTCTCTTCCTGGTCTTTTCTTCTCGGCTCAAACTCGTAGGCTTTGAGATCCGAGAATAATTCATGATTGGATGTCTTTGATAGGTCCATGGAATGTCTCGATGCCATGACCTTCATTTCCCATTCAAATTTGGAAGACTTTTTTGGATCTTCATACACATTTCTTTCTGTGTATATTCCTTTCCAAGTGCGAGATAGCTCATTGGTGATTTACGTGAATCGAGCATCCGATTGATCCAGGTTTTCTCCGAGATCATTTTGAAGTTCTCAAATTTACTGTCTGACCATTTGATAATTTGTTTTCTTTGATTTGCTCTGAGCCTTCACAAATCAATGTTAGCTTGTCCCATTTCTTTAGCCGTTTTGCATGATTTGACTTTATTGAACATGGCTTTGTCAAGGTTTTGTAAAGGATGTCCTTGGCTACATTGTCCAGGTTGTATCTTTTTTCGTCATCATTTGTCCATTCGGTTTTGGTTTTTCAACCATGACTGTGCAGGAGCAACATCCTCTTCTCCTTGATTCACGGCTCTTCTCACAATTGTGTTCACTTTTAAGATTTGCGGTGGCCCATCTTCTATCACTATCAACATCTCATCATGTAATCTTTGATAGATGAGCACGCATACGAATTTTCCAATCATCAAATTCTTCAATTGTGAACATATGAATGCGTGTCAAATTTGCTTCCATGATAATAACTTTTAATGATAAAAAGAGTTTTGAAAGTTTAAGTACTAAAGCGGACTTTGAAAAGTTTGGAGATCTAGTTCAAGAACTAACCGGTGCGGAAGGCTCAATGAACCAACCGCTCCGATACCACTTGTAGGTCCCAAGGGGTGTAAGTGTAAGGTTTAGAAGGGGGTTGAATAAACCTTACCAAATTTTCGATTTAGTCCTTTTAAATATTCGAGTTGATACTACACGCTTGTGTCCTTGGTGGGCAAACATTTAGATAATCAAGTAGAGTTAGTCTCTCAACGGACTCACCGAAATTTTGATGGAATAACTCACCAGTTAAATCTAAATTAACTCAAGCGTGGTTTGTTTTCGTGGAAGACTTAACACCCTTAAGTTTGATTAAGCAAGGATTTAGTGCTTGGTTTAGTACTTAGGAATTATCAAGTGGATAGCAAATTTATCGTGATTTAAACAATTAAGATGCGGGAATTGAAATGTTTGAAATGTAAATGACACAATAAAATTTTTATAGAGGTTCGAAGATGGGGTAATTCTTCTACTCCTCTCTTCTCCAACTCCTGGAGGAATCCACTAGGTATTGATCGGATACAAAGTGGTAACAGATCTAGATACAAGTCTTGATCACACAACCGACTTGATCCTTTGGGACTCGATCACCTGAGACGCCTTGATCACTCGGTGGCTTCTCGTGCGACTCGGCTTTTTCACAGGCGTGCTGCTTGCTACTACAACTCACTTGCTCAAGCTCTTTGGATTTGATCACGAAGCCCTCCAAAACTCAAGACTTGGTTCGACCACGAACCTTCCTACAATCCTTCGTGGAGTGTAGACCCCTTAATTTTTCAGTATTTTCCTCTTCAACTGATTGAAGTTATCTTTCCTTCACATGTGAGTGTTGGATTGATGTTCTTCGTCTTGTAGGCTTGAGGATTGAGAATATTTCGATTTTCTAATAAATGCTTGAACGTTTTTGGTTCCGGGTCCGTTCTTAGTTCCTTGATCACTTTTTCTCAAATAAACTCCTCGGCCTTTTATATTGATCTTTCAAAAATTTGCCCGTGAAGAGATAGGCTTATTTTTGAAAGTCACTTAATCGTTGGCTTGTCTTGTTGCGATCCTTGGAATTGCCATTTCCTTGTATGAATTGTTCTCGGCTTTTTCGAGTTCGACACGGTGTATTGCTTCCCATTGGTTAATTCCTTTTGCACGCTTCGGGGATGAGCACTTCGAGAAAGGTAGTATGGAGATATTACTTGTTTAAGTAATTCTCTTGATTTCTCTGCAACGGATCTTTTTCGATTATCTCGACTTGATCGCATTTCTTTGCTTTCCCGGGTGACTTAGAGTCGACTTCCAATCATTGGATGACTCTTGTCACTTCAACTTGAGACTTGCTCTTCTTGAGTTGACTTGGTGATACTCTACTCACCGCTTCTCCAAAGAGAGTTCCCGTCTACTCTTCTTTGCCATACTCGGTTGTCTCGCGGTAGTCTTCCTTCTAGTTCTCCGGTTGTCTTCTTGCATGTTTGGGTGTAGGCCGACTTAACTCGGCTTGATCACCCTATTTATTACAATGCATTTTACAACAAGAATGGGGTGCCAACTTCCTATTCTAAGTTTTACATGGCATTCATCAAAATCTAAACAATAAATTTCCTAACAAAAGAGAAGATCAAAATGAAGGAAAAAGTGAACAAAAGCACTTCACAAGGCCGGACCGTGTGGTGTCACACGATTGTGTGGAGTGGTGGTGTGAAAATCCTACGGTTGTATGAAGAAGGGAAGAAAACAGGGGATGGAGCAGGTCCACACGGCCATGTGGAACTGGGAAGCCACCGCATAACCTGCCCGTGTCAAGCCACATGACCATGCAACAGAGGGCTGAAGTCAAGCCACACGCCCGTGTGATCCCATGCGGCCGGGCCATGTGGGAGTCTGTTTCAGCGTGTTTTTCAGAGTTTGCTTCCCGTTCCAACTCTACAAGTGATCTCTCCAAGCATCTATAGGGGACCAAGTCTTGCACAAAAAAACATCTTTCCATACATTTAAAACACATCAAATAACACAGGAACGAAGGAATCGAAGAGCTTCTGAGAGCAAAAGGCTAGGTCACGAAGAACACCGATAGGCTTTCGCATCTAGGGAGCACATGAGCTTCGAGGGCTTGGAAGGGGAATCCATCCGGACAAGAAGGGATTTTATTTATATGTCTAAGAACTCTTATCTGTGCTTATATAATGTCATAATATTGATTCGGATTTGTCTATGAGTTTGTAATCAATGTTTGGCATATTTTTCGGATCTTAGGGGCATAATCAAAACTGTGGATTTGTATTAAATATAATTATTTATTTTCTTAATTAATTCATGCATTCTGTTTTATGAATTCGAGTGCTTATTTTATAATTGCTTTTTATTTGGCCAATAATTTGCATGTCATACTTCTAGTCCATAATCCGACAGGTGAGTTCTAGTAAGACGAAAATCGAATTCAGACATGAAATATGTCTGACAGGCGTGTTTGTGGGGAGTCATTCAGTTCACAAATCTTTTTGGAGTTAATAAGAATTGTAACGATCTGACCAGACTACAATTTTTATTAATCAACTGTTTACGCACCACCTGACTAGGGGATTAAATGAATTTAGAAATTTGAACCCATAGAATTGCATGAATTGGTTTTTAAAACTTTATTCGTATTTAATATTGAAGAAGCATGTTGAGATTATGTGCTTAAAGTTGCTCCTGAAGATGTTGAAAATACTTGTGGGGTTCACAAATTTATTTCTTTTTATTTTTCTTATTTTTCGAATTTTTCCTTAGATTAAAATACTTGATTTTCGATCGTTTCAATAAAATTGGAATATTATCTTATTATAGCCTAAGTGTTTTGAGATTCAATCCCTGAGGAATATGACCTTGCTTGCCATTATTCTATAAACTACACTGTACACTTGCAGTTGTATGAACCAAAATAATTTTTGGCGAACAAGTTTTTGGTGTCGTTGCCGGGAAGTGATTAGATTCTACTTAGATATAGTAATAAGTAGTTCAATTTTAATTGAAGCATTTTTTGTAAATATTTTTCTTTTTATCTTTTTCAATTTTTTTTATTTTTTCTTTTGGTTCGATTTTAACATTGTTTTTGTTTAGTGAAGATAGTGCATGATCACGCTTTCCAAATCAACCCACTAATTCCTATTGATTTGGAAATCGAAAAAATAGCTAAGCAACTAAGGAAAATAGCCAAAGCAATGGCGGATGAGACTAATCCGAACGCAGTAGAAAATAGAAACAATGAGGAGCTCCCACCAGGGGCTGGCGTCCAGCACAGAATTGTGGAAAGGCCCGCAAGAAGGGCAGTTAGGGACTACTTCCAGCCGAAGGTAAGCCAAACTTATGGGGGTATGGCCCGTCTTCCGATCAATACAAATAATTTTGAACTAAAACCAGCATTGATCCAGATGGTGTCACAAAATCAGTTTGGGGCTAGAGCCGTTGAGGATCCAAACGCGTATCTGGCGCATTTTCTAGAAATTTGCGATACTTTTAAGATGAATGGTGTTTCTGAGGATATCATTCGATGCCACCTTTTCGCGTTCTCTCTGCGCGATAAGGCTAAGGGATGTTTATGCCCTTTAACACCACCAGCCACAAATTGGGCAGAACTAAGTCATTGGTTTCTAGCCAAATAATTTTCCCCTAGTAAGACGCTGCAATTGAAGTATGAAATCGCCCAGTTTAGGCAATTAGATGATGAGCTGTTATATTAAGCATGGGATAGATTTCGGGAATTGCTAAGGAAGTTCCCTCAACACGAATATCATGACTACTAATAGGTTCAGTACTTCTATAATGGTTTGAGTGGCAACACAAGAACAATTATAGATGTTGCATCTGGAGGTGCACTACTAGGGAAATATCCTGAGGAGGCACTAGAATCATTAGAGAAGATGGCAAATAACAGCTACCAATGGCCATCCAAAAGATCCGAGAATAGACATATCTCGGAAATTCAGGATGAGGATAAGATCTCCATACTCACAGAACAAATATCCATGTTAAGTATGAAACTGGATGCGATGCAGCAAGTAAATTCAAGGGAGGTAGCAGTGGTTGTAGAAGAAGCAAATTTTGTAGGGCAGCAAGGCTACAACTACTACAGAAATAATCAGACACAACCTCACTATAATCCAAGGCTGCCAAAGGAACATAAACCATCTCTAGAAGAAATGATAGCTTCATTCATCGGAGAGAAACTAGCTCGACTAAACCAGAATGAAGCCAAGATAGACAGAATCGAGGATCAAGTAACACAATTAAATACTAACATGAATGATAGATTGAAATCTTTGGAAAAATAGGTGGGGTAGATTGCTACGTCGATACATAGCCAACACGAAAAAGGTAAATTCGTGGAAGCCACAAGGACGGATTTGGGGGAATAGTGCCAATCCATTCGTCTAAGGAGTAAAACAAGTTATGAAGGTCCAAAGATGCCAATTGATCAAGAAATAGAAGCAATGGAGGAACATGACATAGCAGAGGAGGTGGCCCCACCCCTCATGGAAACAGAAAAGGTAAAATCTGCTCCAACCATTGCAAGAACTGAGGCACCTATCCCTTTCCCGTAAAGGTTTCAGAAAAAGAAATTAGATGATCAATTTCTCAAATATTTTAAAATCTTTAAGAAAATTCAAGTCAATATACTTTTTGCGGATGCACTTGAACAAATGCCAAACTATGCAAAATTTCTTAAAGATATCATGGCAAAGAAAAGAAAAATCTTGGAATATGAAACAGTGAAACTGACAGAGGAGTGTAGCGCAATTATTCAAAGGAAGTTACCTCAAAACGCAAGGATCCCGTGAGTTTCACAATTCCATGCATAATTGGGGGAACAATCTTTAATAAAGCACTATGCGACTTAGGTGCAAGCATTAACTTGATGCCGTTATCAATATTTCGAAAACTGGGATTAGGCGAAGTAAAGCCTACGACAATCACCCTACAATTAGTAGATCGTTCGGTAACATATCCAAAAGGGGTGATTGAAGATGTGTTAGTAAAGGTAGACAAATTCATCTTCCCAGCAGACTCCATTGTGTTGGAGATGGAAGAAGACCGAGAGGTTCTATTAATTCTAGGAAGACCATTCTTGACCACAAGTAGAGCAATAATCGATGTTCAAAAAGGTGAATTAACATTGTGAGTAAATGATGAACACATATTAGTTTTAATTTACAAAGCTATGCAGTTTCATGAAAACGTCGAACAATGGAAGACGAAAGACATCTGACCCCATGCATGGAGGCTGAGTTTGAACATGTTGTGATGAAAGACGCGTTGGAATGGTGCTTGAGCCACTCAGTGGAATCCCAAGGTATGTGTTTAGATTTTACTAACAATGAGGTTATCGATTTTGTGTTTGCCTTAGATTCAACGGACGAGAAAATTCAAAAAAAGCGTTCGACCATCCCACACGACCTTGTGAAACAACATGGCCAGGTCATGTGATGCAGACCTCCAGACGCACACGCCATGTGGATCAACACGGTCAGGTCGTGCGGTACGCTGAAATTGAAGGCCTTCAATCACACGACCGTGTGACCCTACATGACCGGACCGTCACGGCGAAAAAGGGCCATTCAGACAACCATGTGACTATACACGGCCGGACCATGCGTGCAACTTCTAACAGCCCAAGTCAACTTCTAACATGTATTTTCACCGAAATTCAAAAACGAACTCCGGGTTCTCTAGAACTTAAACCTCTTCCGGACCATCTCAAATATGCATTCTTAAGTGACAATGAGACCTATCTGGTAATAGTTTCTTCTTCCCTTATTGAAAATCAATTGGAAAAACTAATGCATGTCTTAAGGGAACATAAAACTGTGATTGGATGGTCAATTTCTGATTTAAAATGTATAAGCCCTTCGATTTGCATGCATAAAATAAGAATGGAAGATGATTGTAAAACTTCTGTGCAACATCAACGTAGACTTAATCCAATCATGTAAGAGGTCGTTAAGAAAGAAGTACTTAAATAATTAGATAATGGAATAATTTTTGCTATATCTGACATCAATTGGGTAAGTCCAGTACAAGTCGTCCCAAAGAAGAGAGGAATGACAATAGTAAAAAGTGAAAACAATGAATTTTAGCTACTAGAGTTGTTATAGGATGGCGTATTTGCATTGATTATCGAAAAATAATTGTTGCAACTCGAAAAGATCACTTTTCCCTGTCCTTTATGAATCAAATGTTAGATCGCCTTGCAGGTTATGAATACTACTGTTTCCTGGATGGTATATAATCAGATTGTGATTACTTTAGAGGACCCAGAAAAAACAGCATTTACATGCCCTAATGGTGTGTTCGCATTTCGTAGGTTACCATTTGGACTATGTAATGCACCTGCAACATTTCAAAGATGTATGATGACGATATTCCATGGAATGATTGAAAACATCATGGAAGTTTTTATGGATGATTTCTCAGTTTTTGGTTTGTTCGTTTGATCATTGCTTGCATAATCTAACCCTTGTTTTGTAGAGATGCGATGAGACGAACTTAGTATTAAACTGGGAAAAATGGCATTTTATGGAAAGAGATGGCATTGTACTCGGTCATCGTGTTTCTTCTGCAGGTCTGGAAGTCGACCGAGCAAAGGTGGTGGCAATTGAGAAACTTCCACCTCCAAGGAATGAGAAAGCAATAAGGAGCTTTTTGGGACATGCGGGTTTTTATAGATGCTTTATTCGAGATTTTTCCAAAATAACCAAACCATTTTCCCACTTACTTGAAAAATATGTACCTTTTGCTTTCACCTCTGATTGTGTACAGGCATTTGAAACACTGAAGAAGGCTCTGGTGACGGCACCAATTTTGATCACACCAGATTGGAGTCAACCTTTCGAGATAATGTGTGACGCAAGCGACTATGCAGTAGGTTTCGCACTAGGACAAAAATGCGAGAAGTTGTTTCGTGTTATTTACTACGCAAGTCGAACATGGGATCCGGTACAACAAAATTACACCACAACTGAAAAATAATTGCTGGCAGTGGTGTTTGCATTTGACAAGTTTCGGGCCTACTTGATTGGAACAAAGACAATAGTCCATACAGACCATGATGCGGTCAAATACCTATTCGCAAAGAATGATATAAAACCGAGGCTCATTCGATGGATACTCTTACTACATGAGTTTCATATCGAAATTCAGGATAGAAATTATGGTGTGAGAACGTGGTAGCCGATCATCTCTCACGACTTGAGCAAACAACTCATGAAAACAAGACAGGCACAACAATCAAAGAAACGTTTCCGGACGAATTAATCCTGATGGCCGTAACAACCATCCCCTGGTCGGTTGATATTTTCAATTATTTAGTAAGCGGGGTTTTACCACCAGATATCACATATCATGCTAAGAACAAATTTCTTCATGATGTGAGATATTTTCCGTGGGATGAACCTCTTTTGTTTAAAAGATGTGCAAATTCAATTATTAGGAGATGTGTACCTCAAAAAGAATGGGCAATCATTATGGAGCAATGCCATTCACCACCATGTGGGGGACCACTTCGGGCCAACACGCACTGTGGCTAAGGTATTACAGTCCGGTTTCTTTTGGCCTTCTATTTTCAATGATTGCTATAAGTTTGTTTTGCAGTGAGATAGGTGTCAACATATTTACAAGGTTTGGCACCCCACGAGCACTCATTAGTGATGGAGGATCTCACTTCTGCAGCAAACTATTTAACAACATGATGGAAAAATATGGAGTAAAACATCGAGTGGTTGTCGCGTACCATCCACAGTCAAATGGGTTAGTCGAGGTATCAAATAGCGAAATTAAGTAGATCTTAGAAAAAATGGTTAACATAAATCGAAAAGATTGGGCTTTTGTAGGTTCCAAGGGGTGTGGGTGTAAGGTTTAGAAGGGGGGGTTGAATAAACCTTACCAAGTTTTCAATTTAGTCCTTTTAAAAAGTTCAGAGTTAGTATTTCACAGCTAAGTCCTTGGTGGACAGCTAAGTTAGTTAATCAGTAGAGTTAGCCACTCAACAGACTCGACTGAGCTGTTGATAGAATAACTCAGCTGCTTTGACTAAAACTTAACTCGACTATGATATGTTTTCAGCGGAAGACTTAACACCCTTAAATTTGGTTTAAGTTTGTTTTAATACTTGGTTTTAGCACTTTGTTGATTATCAATTGGATAGCAAATTTATCGTGAGATATTGAAATAATATCACGCAAAATTAAAGTCTTTGAAAAGTAAATGACACAATAAATTTTATAGAGGTTCGAAGATGGGGTAATTCTTCTACTCTCTCTCTTCTCCAACTCCCGGAGGAATCCACTAAGTATTGATCGATCAGTACAAAATGGTTATCGATCAAGATGCAAGTCTTGATCACACAAAGTGACTTGATCCTTTGGGACTCGATGCCTGAGATGCCTTGTCACTCAAACGCTTCTCGTGCGACTCGAGAACTTCTTCTTCTGCAGGCACCGCTTTGCTACTACAAAATTTCACTTGCTCAAGTTTCTTGGATTTTATCACGAAGCCCTCCAAATAACTTAAGATTGGTTTATTCCTTTTGCACGCTTCCTGGGATCGAGCACTTTGAGAAAGGCGATGGAAGTATTACTTGTTTAAGTAATTTTCTTGACTTAAATGCAACGGATCTCTTTCGATTGTCTCGACTTGGCTGCATTTCCTTAACTTCCCCAGATGACTTTGAGTCAGCTTCCAATCATTGGATGACTCATTTGTCACATCAACTTGAGACTTGGCTATCTTGAGTTGACTTGATCGACACTTTACTCACCGCATCTCACCGCACCTTCAGTCGAGTTCTGTCTTTTCTTCCTTGCTACACTCATCCGCCTCACAGTGAGTCTTCCTTCTAGTCTCCAGTTGACTTCTTGCATGTTCAGGCATAGCTGACTTAACTTAGCTCGACCAGCCCTATCTATTACAATGCAAATTACAAGGAAAATGTGGTGCCAACTTTATATTCTAAGTTTTACATGGCATTCATCAAAAGCTAAAAATTAATTTCCCAACAATTTCCCCCTTTTTGATGATGCCAAAACTTAAAACATGCATTCAATAATTAAATAGCAAAGATACGTACAGACAATGTAGAATCACAGAATGTATGCGTAGAATCAATATTTTATTGATCATAACATTCTTGTTCTTTACATAGATATTTATAAGGTGTATCAGAGCTTAATCAGAGCTTAAAGTAATCATGCTATTCTATATCTACGCAAGTATAGAAATTATACAATTTTATTCAATGTCTGAGAAGACTTACATACAAATGCATTTACATAGTAAAATACATGAAGGGTGGACAAGAACACTTCATCTCCTTGCTTCCTCCTTTTTCTTCTTCTTCTCTGTCATCATCTCGACCTTTTTATTTTCTTCTCTTCAAATTTTTTTTTTTTTCTCATAAGCCTTTCTCTCTCCGCGGCTTCATCTTTTCTTTTCCTTTCTTGTCTCTCTTCCCACAAAATGAGTTTGTCTTCTATTTTCTTCTTTGATCCTCTTTACGTACTCTTGGCCACTTGCGGGTTGGCTACTTGCCGTCGAACCCGGCCCAATAGATCCCTCCTTTCTTATCGGATCTATATATTCAATGTTTTTGGGCAGAGGTCTAGGTCTCAAACCTCTTCCTCCTCCATCGCTTCTTCCTTCCGCCTCCGGGCGTGTATTGTATCTTGGGCCGCTTCTTTTTCCCAAATTGAGTGACGGCCAGAGGATCACCAAAGCAGATGGCTGTCGACTTTCTTCACATAGCTTGAGGCCTTTTTACCAATACAAATCCCGGCTTGGGCCATGGACATATTTACAAAGTAACCTCGGATGCGGCGTCTTGAATTCATCAACAGATCTTGGCTCGGTTCCGACGTCTGAAATGGCATCAGTGTCTCTTCCTACCGGAATACCTCCATATTGTTTTAGTATATCCATCACTCGAATCCATCTTTCCTTCCACCTCCTTCGTCCCTGCTTCTACTATTTTTCGCTTTTTCGACCATGGGTGCTACGGAGTGTTGGAGCGCAGAGTCATCGGGAGTTTCTTGATGATATCACCGTGACAAGTTCTTGTTGGGGGTTTTAGCAATCATCGGTCATATCTTTCGAACCTTTCCCCTCAAACAGATTTTCCCTTCTTCTCTCTTCTCGCTTCTTGGTGTCTTCTCCTTCACAACAAGCGTCGTCCTTTTTCGGCTTCAGAACCTTTCAACGCCTTTTAGGTATTCCTCTTCCCCTTTTTTGGCATCATCAAAGGAGAGAGGAACCCGTGGAAACAAGCCGAATCATGAAGTCTAAGCGGTGATAGTGAGTTATGCTTCGAATCTGGCTGCAGAGTACGCACGGAATTTGGAGCGGTGGCGTTGGATTTAGCCGCCACCAGCCTTCATTTCAGCCATGAGGAGGCTCAATTTCTTCTCCATGTTCTCCTCTCACGCGAAGCTCTTTCTTATGAAATTCACGTAGCGATTTGCATCCCTATGTTGTGAGATTCATGCATTCGATTGATGTTTTCTTGCATTCTTCTCTTCATATCAAGATTCTCGGCCACTTGGACTAGCAATTTATTGAACAATGTTCCAAGTATCGAACTTGTTCTATGCGCATTGTCTGATGTTGTTGCCACCATTCCCGGATCCTGAAAATTATTCCTCGCATATCGGCAATAAGATTAGCGTCTCGGTTATCCAGTCTCATGTCCAGTGAGGCCTGGTGCCTTTCCATCTTCTCTATCTCTCGCAAATATGGCCTTGAAAACTTCTCGAACCTCGGTACCATACTTGTCTCGGTGGCGGCCAAGCAAACGTCAAAGTCAAAGTCTGTGGGGCGATGGTGTCTCGTTGGAATAACGGGATCAGGTTTATGGAAACGTTCTTGATCTCTAGCTGATTCTTCAAGAAGGTCAGGTAGCTCCAGAGAAAAGGAGAACGATTCTTCAAACGGATCATCACGGGCAATGGGAATCTGCTCAATGGTAACTTGTGCTCGTGATGTGCCCGGTGGAGTCGATTCTGCTGCAGCTTGGGGAGCCTGCGCATTGACTCTGTTTACTGTGGGTTGTAGAGAGTTGACCCAGTGGCCGAGCCTCATTGCATTTAACAGCTTCGTCGGTCTCAGCTAGTTTTCCCATATGAGTTGACTGGTCCTCGGCCATATCAGTAGCGTCATAGGACGATGATGAGACTTGCATGGGTGGCTCATCATCAAAGTTGAAGGTTTGGAGGGTAGCCTTTAGATCGGACTTACTCGTGCTTGTGAGAACATCCTCAGCTGAGTCTTTTGGATTGGCGGTGGGGGATGACTCACCTCATCTTCACCTTCGAGATCCTGAAAGGTTACATCGGGATCGTCGTGGGAATCGTGAAGAGCACTTATCTCCTTTTAAGATGGATCAATGATAGTAGGAGGGATGTTCTCAGGCTTCCGTCTCTTTACCCCGGAAGTCTCAACCTCCCGTTGGCTTCACTACCTCTCCCGCAATCTCAATCGCGAGGCCTTGGACAATCCCTTCGACGCACTCAACTCGCTTTAGGGTCTTGAGGTGGCATCCACCGGAGTCTCAACTCCATGGATTGCACTTTCATCGCCAGTGTTAAATCCCGGGCGGATCCCTCATGTGCCTCTCGCTTTGGCCAAAGCGTCATTGGCCTTCAAAGTCATTGGCACTTTCACCGAGACAGTCTCAACTATCTGAGCCTCGTCAGTGACAATTTGTTGTGTATCCATTTGTTTTTCCTTCTCCACTTCGCCTCCAAGATTCGTTGTGGAGTCAACTGCAGCATTCTCCGACCTAGCTGCAGTGGAGGGAGTTTTCCCCTCAGCGGGCACACCAGCTGAGTGATTTGGATTGGGGTCACTCGTTTCCAGACTCCCGGTTGTTCCCTTTGAGTATTCAGCCGTTGGGGCAGGTGGTAAGACACCTTCATTAGGGGTTGGATCGACTGGGGTCCCCAAGTTCCCAGTTTCATCGCCAGTTCCCTTAATGCCTTCATCAGAGTGAGCAGGGAAAGTGGTGGCAGCAACAACGGTTGCAATTCGCTCCACCACTCCCATAGGATCAATCTCCAGCTGTGATTTGGAAGATTCCCCTGGTCCTTCCATTAACCGTTGCTCATGTAGGACCCTAGATTCCCGCATGGCTTGCTGCATTTCCAATTCTTCTGTAGCAGCAGCAGGGTCCAGATCCTCATCACTCTCTGAGAGGATGTCAAGATGAGGATGTGTATGATCAGTGGTTCTAGTAAGGGGACAAATGTTGGCCTTCTCACGAGCTTCAGCTTCCTCTGCCAGTCTCTGCTTCTCCTTGTCTTTGAAGATCTGCAAGATATCTATGCAGTTCTCTTCATCCAGTGCTTGGACCACAAAGTGGTCAATCCGAAAATTCAACAGCTCTTCTTCTTCTTCAATAAAATTCGGGTCTTTGAACTGTTCCCTGGATCGACTCAGCTTCCACTTCCTCCATTCTCGCAGACGATTTTGGATGTCTGGATATGATGGGGATAGGATCATCACATCATCATCTTATTTATCATCATCTCCTTGATGTCCTTCCTTTTCAGGAAAAGAAGGCAACATACTCTGCCGCTCAACTCCTTCAGCAGCATCAGGGACAGGTGGAGATATAGTCCTGTCAGCAGGAGAGTCTGTTGTATCAGCTGCTCCTTGTTTCTTGGTATCCCGTCCACAGTGGGTCTTCGACTTGCCTCTGCTGATCGGCTTCAATGCCAGACTTAGCGATTGCATTAATAATCTCTGAGACTCTACTTCTCCAAATTGTTTCCCGATCTGTTCCCGGTTGAGTGGCAGACTGTTTTCTCAGAGCTCGACCTCTTGAAGAGTCTTCTCCTTTTTCGTCCTTACCAGAGGAATTTCTGGTTCGGATGCGATTTCTCCGAGTCTGGGCGGAGGGGCTGGTGCTATTGTCTTTTTCTAAGGAGCTGGCCTTCTCGGCTTATCAGTCCTCCTTTTATTAATAACTGGAGAAGGCATTTGGGATTCCTTCTCCACTTCGGCCGCCAGGGGCAGTGACTCGGCAGGGCAAAAGCGGATATCTTTTTCTTTCTTTGCAGGGGCGCGATCTTCTTTGCACTGTAGGGCATTCTTCTTCGGAGAGGAGGAGACTTGTTTCTTCAGGACCAGTGATTCTCCTCACTCGTGACGACCCTCTTGGTGTATGCTCTCTTACGTGCTCTCTGAAAGTTTCGATCGAACATTTTCTTGTTTACATGGAACGCCTTTCCATGTCGAAGAGGGACTCTCTTCACTTCCATCATCCGGCCAATCACCAGGCCATATCCCAAAGATCCTCCAAACGAACCATCCTCCTTGAAGGATTTATTCCCAATATTCTCGCGAGTCCATTGTATACAAACTCGGACGGTTCACCTTCTTCTCCTCCATGATCGCGGCCATCACGATCAACTTGGTTTTGACGGTGATTAAAGCTTCCAAACTTGATATCTATGCATTTGGCAACAATGTCTAACAGATTGTGGTAATCCTCCTTCAACAGACCTTCTTATCACCGTGTAGACAACCTTTGCAAAGATCAAAGGGCTTGGCTACTTCCTTCCAAGCGGCGACCAGGTTAACATCACTTCATAAATCTCCTAGACTCCTTCCGCCGGCAACAAGCGATGTTCGCCGAGATCTTGGCGTGATGGTGAAATCTTTCCCATGAACAGAGGGGACTTGATTCCCTCATCGTGAACTTCGCATTCACATAGAACTCGTGCGACCTCCTCCACGTAGGTCATCCGAAACTTCATCGACAAAAAGGGTTTCGATCCGATTTCTCCAACTTCTCTCTATTTTTCTTCACAAGGGTTTCGCTCTAACCCCGTTTGATCATGCCTTCAAATCCACAAAGTAGATCCCGTGTGGATTTGCTTTCCCAACTTGACGAAGTCGTAAGTAGATGCCATTTCTCGAAGATTTACCGAATGAAACTTTGAAAATAAGCCTTGAGGATTCGTAGGGTTTTGAGAGTAAAAATGTTTTCTTTGCTTTTGAGAGATGAATAGTTTTGGTAAAGTGAGAGAAAATCAGACGAAATGGTATATGTATGGGTTATGAAAGGACGTGCGGGTGGTTTTTGAAATTTGATCAAGATCAACGGCTCAGATTTTGCACGCCGATTAACATTTAATTTTCTGCATTTAATGCAAAGAAGATTTATATCCAATCATAAGCTTGGTATGCGACTTTTGATGCACACGTCATAATTATGCTCACGTCATTCTTAAAAACATTCCCGCTTAGTAAAAACGACTGCGTTTTTGTCACTTTGCTCATAAATGTTTCAGCTTACTCCTTAGCTGATTCAATTCTTCTTTCTTTTCACATAGGTACTCAGCTGTCAGCTAACTCGATGCAGCTGATTCTCCGATACGGCAGATTCACTTAGTTGATTCAGGAGTTCAGCTCTTTTTCATCTTTTCATGTTCCATCTCTTTTCTTTGAGTCTTCTGAGTGTCAACTCAGCTCAATTAATCCTAATTTATGTTTGAGTTCTTCAAATCATGATTCACATAATGGTTTTGTGAATATATCAGCTAAATGCTTATCAGTTGAGATATATTCCAAGGTGATGTCCTTCCTTTCTACATGATCTCTTATGAAGTGATATCTGACATCAATGTTCTTTATTCTTGAGTGCAGCACAGGATTCTGAGTGATTGCAATGGCACTTGTGTTATCACACATAATTGGTATTTTCCTTTTCTTCAACTTCATAGTCTCTCAGCTGTTGTCTCATCCATAAGACTTGAGCACAACAGCTGCCCGCAGCTATGTATTCTGCTTCAGCAGTGGAGGTGGCTATAGAATTTTGCTTCTTGCTAAACTAGGAAATTAATCTATTTCCAAGCATTTGACATGTACCTGATGTACTTTTTCTGTCAACTCTACATCCAGCATAGTCAGAGTCTGAGTAACCAATTAGTTTGAATCCACCTTCCTTCGGATACCATAAGCGAACTTCTTGGCTTCCTTTCAAATATCTCAAGATTCTCTTGGTTGCAGTCACGTGGCTTTCTTTTGAGCAGATTGAAATCTTGCACATACACCTATAGCAAAGGTGATGTCCGCCTCGCTTTGTGAGATAGAGCAATGATCCAATAAGTGCTCAGATCTTGTTTGATCCACAGGCTTGCCATCCGCATCCATATCCATTTTGACCGATGTATTCATTGGTATTTTCACGAAGACTTCTCTTCCATGCCAAATTTCTTCATTAAATCTCTGTGTACTTTGTCCGACTTATGAAGGTTCCATCCTTCAGCTTGTTTTACTTGAAGTCCTAGGAAGAATGTCAGCTCTCCCATCATGCTCATTTCAAATTTGCTTTGCATAAGATTTGAGAATTTATCACACAGTTCTTTGTTTGTGGATCCAAATATGATGTCATCCACATATATTTGAACAAGCAGTATACTTTTCCCATCTTGAATTCTGAAGAGTGTTCTATCCACTTTGCCTTTTGTGAAACCGTTCTCGGTCAGGAATTATGATAATGTATCATACCATGCTCTTGGTGCCTGTTTCAATCCATATAGAGCTTTCTTGAGTTTGTATACTTTATCTCCAAGAGTCTTCTGCTCAAATCCTGGAGGTTGTTCAACATACACTTCTTCTTCCAATAACCCATTGAGGAATGCACTCTTTACATCCATTTGATATACAATGAAGTTCTTGTGAGCAGCATAGGCAAGAAACATCCTTATGGCTTCCAATCTTGCCACAGGAGCAAAAGTTTCATCAAAATCTATTCCTTCTTCTTGGCAATACCCTTTGGCTACCAATCTTGCTTTGTTTCTTACCACAGAACCTTCCTCATTCATCTTGTTTCTGAACACCCATTTAGTGACAATAACATTTTGATGGGTAGGGTCTTTGAACCAATTCCCACACTTTGTTCCTTTCAAACCGATTCACTCTTCTTCTGCATGGCTTGAATCCAATGTGTGTCATCCAATGCTTGTGACACATCTTTTGGCTCTATTTGTGAAATAAAACAAGTGAACATTGCTTCTTGTTGAGTTCTGATCTGGTTTTCACACCTTCTCTTACATCTCCAATGATTAGTTCTGGATGGTCTCTCGGCCATCTTACATCGGGTTGGAGTAAGTTAGGCTGATTTGATCGTCTTGTAGTGTGTTATTTTGATCAGCTCTCTCATCATCACTTAGCCGCATATTTCTAGTGTCTTTGAGACTCGGCTATCTCATCTTCCTCCGGGTTTATAATTCCAGCTTGACTTCAACATAGGGACTCTTCGCATGGTTGGTGATTGATTATCAAATGACTCTTCAATGTCTTTCCATTTACATTAGGTTCATCAAACACCACATGAATAGACTCTTCCTGTAACCATTGTCCTCTTGTTGAGCACTCAGAGGGTGTCTTTCACCGAGTATCCTAAGAAGATAATTTCATCGACTTTAGCATCAAAAGCCTTTAAATTATCTTTGCCATTGTTATGAATGAAGCATTTGCATCCAAATATTTTAAAATATGCAACATTTGGCTTTCTCCTGTCCAAATCTCATAGGAGTCTTTGTCACCGTCTTTATCATGCATCTATTTTGAGTATAGCATCTTTGTGTTTATTGCTTGACTCAAAATCTTTTAGCGAAAATTCTACTTGGCTAACATGGTCCTTGCTGCTTCTTTGAGAGTTCTTCCTTCTTTCTCGCAATTCCATTCTCACATGGAGTCCTTGTTGTGGAGTTCTTTCACGGATCGATAATGGTTTGACTCTTCTCATTTTGGATTCTCTTCATCAGCTGTGGTAGTTTCTGCAGGGTTTCTTTCTTCTTACACATGAAAATTGTCCATGTGTATTTCTTTCCGCTTATCTAGCTGGTTCAACTGGACCAAATAGATCCATATGTAACAGGTGCAATATTATTGTTGAAGATGGACATGTCTTTTCTTTGAATGATGATTTGATTTGCTTTCCCATCTGGCATGCATCACATACACTCTCATTCTTGTATACTGAGTCTGGAAGTCCTTCTACAAGATTACTTCTTGCAAGTTTGTTAATAGTTTTGAAGTTCAAAGCACTCGACCTTCTTGTGCCATAGCCAACTTGATTCGGCCGTGCTCTTTGCTAGTAGACAAGTGCTTGGTGTTGCGCTTGACCAATCCACCACATACATGTTCTTTTGTCTGCGCATCCTTGTAGCACTACTTCATTAGATTCGATGTTCTTGATTTGGCACACTCCCATATTGAATCCAACATTATAGCCCTTTTGTCACGAGTTGACTTATGCTTAGTAAGTTGAAATTGAGGCCTTCAACATATGCAACATCTGTAATTTCTAATCCATTTTTCTTGATGGATCCAATGCCTATTTTTTCTCCTGGAGCTTCATTCCCTCCAAATATAACTTTTCCACCTCTAACTTCCTTGAATTTTGATAGATTTTTCTTGTTTCCTGTCAAGTGTCTGGAACAGCCACTATCCATGTACCAGGTTCTTTGGCACTCAGCTGCTCCTTGAACCTGCAATCAAGGAAATTAGGTTTTAGGTACCCATACTTGTCTGGGTCCTGAGGGGTTAGTATTGTAAGATGATCCAATCAACCTATAGCCAAATGATTTGACTCTAAGAGGTTGCCATCTATCAATGCCATAATCATAATTAACTTTGGCAAATTGCTTGGGGGTTTTAGGTTCATACAGCTATCTCTTTTGTCTGTATGCATGTGTATGTGTTTTAGCAATTGCTTTGTTTGGGTAGCTGTGATATCTCTGAGGATAGTGACTGGGTGCATATCTGTGCTGAGGATTGCTCTTTTGCCTTTGGAATCGCCTTTGCTGAGTTCTAGGCCTTTGCCATTTAGGATTATATTCCATATGTCTTTGCTGATAGTTCACATTAGTCCAATCAGCTTGGCTTGGATAATTTCTACCATTCCCATCATATGTGTTCCTTTTATAGAATTTCTGGGGCTTTTGGTAGCTCTGTTTCTTCTTTACAGAGTACTATCTGTTTGGAATTTGCTGAGGAACTCGGCTGGATTTCTTCTCAGTTGTCCACTCAGCATACTCAACTGGTTGTTTTCTTTTTCCTTTATAACCAAGGCCAGTTTGGTTGTGATTGTGCTTTGGAATGAATGTGTGTGCACCATTTGGAGTTTTGGATTTTTCGGATGCTTCATTACTTGAAGATCCTTTTTCCAAAATCACTTTTGGAACTTGACTTGGCATAGAGAATTAAATCCTAAGCTGTCTTATCTCCATATTCTCTTTGGCTCATAATAAGATCATCCAAAGATTTCGATGCCTTAGTGAATGAGGCAATCACATTTTTGAGGTCATTTTCCCTCTTTTCGTGGCGCCTATCTCTGCTATTAACTTAGCATTTTCAAATTTTTAGCTCTTTATTCTCATCGGCTATGTGACTTAGAGTACTCGGCTCCTTAGTCACCGTGAGTTTTGCTTTTGAGCAGTTGTTTTCCTCATTTAGTAGTGTGTGTGAGGATTTAATATGCTCAAAGTCTTTCATCATCTTGCCTAACGAATCATAGAGATCGGTGGGTGATGAAGTGTGTGTGTCACAATCACTATCACTTTGGAATCGAGTGTGATGAGTTAGAGTGTACCTCATCTTCTTGGTCGTTGATCTTATTCTTTGGCCATTAGACAGATCAAGGCTTCTTCTTCGTGAGTCACTTGAGTAGTCGGCTTCACTACTCTCCGAGTCTGCTTTGTGTCTTTTGACTTGGCTTGTCTCGCCTCCCTCGAGCTAACATTGCCTTTTTCTTTTCTTGTCTTCTTTCCCCCAAGACTTTTCTTTCCTCTTCATTCTGTATTTGTTCACTACAGGATATGGGCAATCAATGGCATAGTGACCGGGTTGCCTACGGTTCAAGATAGACTCTCAACTTTTTGATCGACTCTTTCCATTCTTGGATTGTCATTCTTTGGTATTCGATCTTTTGATGCTCGCTTTCTTGGGTGGCCTATCTTCCCTTGACTTGGAGGAGCCGAGTGTCTTTTGGAAGATTCACCTTTGCCTCTTTTGTAGTTCTTGTTGAAGAATTTGTTGAACCTTTTCACCATCAGGGCAATCTCTTCTTGGTCAATGACTTCTTTGACTTCAGCTCTCTTCCCATCCTTGACTATTAGAGCAGCTGTTTTGGGCACAGGTATCTCTTCTTGATCTTTTCTTCTCAGCTCAAATTCATAGGCTTTGAGATCTGAGAAAAACTCATGGTTGTATGTTTTTGATAGATCCATGGAATGTCTCAAGGCCATGACTTTCATTTCCCACTCACCGGGAGACTTCTTAGAATTTTCATACACATCTCTTTCTCGTGTATATTCTTTCCCAATCTTTGATTCATTGGTAATTTCGGTGAATCTAGCATCCAGTTGATCCAAGGTTTCTCCTGCAGGAATCTTAAAGTTTTCAAATTTTTGTAAAAATGAATGATAGCTTATTTTCCTTGATTTGCTCGGAGCCTTCACAAATCAAAGTTAGCTTATCCCAGATTTCTTTTGCGATCTTGCATGATTTGACTTTGTTGAACATGGCTTTATCCGAGTTTTGTAAAGAATGTCCTTGGCCACGTTGTCCAAGTTGTCCAAGTTGTATCATTTTTCTTCATCATTTGTCCATTCAGCTCTTGGTTTTTCAACCATAGTGTCCGGGAGCAACATCCTCTTCTCCTTGACCGCAAAGATCCCTCCTTGCGTGTGTTCACTTTTAAAATTTGCGGTGGCCCATCTTCTATTACTATCCACATTTCATCGTGTAATCTTTGATAGATGAGCACCGCATACGAATTTTCCAATCATCAAATTCCTCAATTGTGAACATAGGGATGCGTGTCAAATTTGCTTCCATGATAATAACTTTCTTGAATAAAAGAGTTTTGAAAGATCAAGTGCTAAAGCAAGCTTTGAAATATTGGAGATCAGTTCAAGAACCGTCGGAAGGCTCAATAAACCAACCGCTCGATACCACTTGTAGGTCCCAAGGGGTGTGAGTATAAGGTTTAGAAGGGGGTTGAATAAACCTTACCAACTTTTCAATTTAGTCCTTTTAAAAGTTCGAGTTAGTGTTTCACAACTAAGTCCTTGGTGACATGACTAAGTTAGTTAATCGTGAGTTAGCCACTCAACATTTCATTGAGCCGTTGATAGAATAACTCACCGCTTTGACTAAAACTTAACTCGATTGTGATATGTTTTCATTGGAAGACTTAACACCCTTGAATTTGGTTTAAGTTTGTTTTAATACTTGGTTTTAGCACTTTGTTGATTATCAATTGGATAGCAAATTTATCAAATAGATATTGAAATAATATGCGAGAAATTAAAGTCTTTGAAAAGTAAATGACACAATAAATTTTATAGAGGTTCGAAGATGGGGTAATTCTTCTACTCCACTCTTCTCCAACTCCTGGAGGAATCCACTAAGTATTGATCATAGTACAAAGTGGTTATCAGTCCGGATGCAAGTCTTGATCACACAAATGACTTGATCCTTTGGGACTCGATCGAGATGCCTTGGTCATTCAAATTGGCTTCTCGTGCGACTCGACTTCTTCTTCATTGGCAGGCAAATTGCGCTTTGCTACTACTGACCCACTTGCTCAAGTTTCTTGGATTTGATAACGAAGCCCTCCAAATAACTTAAGACTGGTTCGACCTTGAACCTTTCTACAATCCTTTGTGGAATGTAGACCCCTTTGATTCTTCAGATGTTTCCTCTTCAACTGATTGAAGTAGTCTTTACTTCACAGTTAAGTGTTGGATTGATTTCCTTCGTAGTGTAGGCTTGAGGATTAAACTTGAATGGCTTGAGAATATTTCAGTAGGTTACAGCTCGAATAATAGCTTGAAAGTTTCAGGTAACAAGGTAACCTTTTCTCAAGGTGATTCCTCAGCCTTTTATAGTGTTCTTTTGAAAATTTGCCCGTTGAAGAGATAGGTTAATTTTCAAAAGACACTTGTGGTCGTTGGCTTGTCTTGTTGCAGTCCTTGGAATTGACATTTCCTCGTATTGAATGAGTCTTGACTTTTGAGTTCGACACAGTGCGATTCTTCCCATTGGTTTTATTCCTTTTGCACGCTTAAGGGACCGAGCACTTTGAGAAAGGCAAGATGGGAAGTATTACTTGTTTAAGTAATTTTCTTGACTTCTGTGCAACGGATCTCTTTCAGTTGTCTCGACTTGACTGCATTTCCTTAACTTCCCCAGATGACTTCGAGTCAGCTTCCAATCATTGGATGACTCATTTGTCACATCAACTTGAGACTTGGCTATCTTGAGTAGACTTGACTGACACTTTACTCAGCTGAATCTTAGCTGCACCTTCAGTCGAGTTCCTGTCTTTTCTTCCTTGCTACACTCACCGCCTCACAATGGAGTCTTCCTTCTAGTCTCCAGTTGACTTCTTGCATATTCAGGCATAGCTGACTTAACATAGCTCGACCAGCCCTATCTATTACAATGCAAATTACAAGGAAAATAGGGTGCCAACTTTCTATTCTAAGTTTTACATGGCATTCATCAAAATCTAAAAATTAATTTCCCAACAGCTTTAAAGCTCGATGACGCTTTATGGGCTTATCGAACGGCATACAAAACACCTCTGGATATATCCCCGTACCTATTAGCTTTTGGGAAATCATGCCATCTTTCGGTGGAATTAGAACACTAAGCATTTTGGGCAGTGAAGAAGCTTAACTTCGACATGACTGCGGTAGGCGAGAAGAGAAAACTGCAAATAAGCGAGCTCGAGGAGTTCCGTCAAGATGCATACGAAAATGCCCAATTCTACAAATATTGCCCAAAGAGATGGCATGACAAAAAGATTCTGAGACAAAAATTCCTACCCGGGCAAGTAGTACTGCTATACAACTCAAGATTGCGATTATTCCCGAGTAAGCTTAAATCAAGGTGGTATGGTCATTTCGTAATCAAAAAAGTGCTATCACCAGTCGCTGAACTATTAGCAATAAATGGTCAAACTTTCATCGTAAATGGACAAAGAATTAAACACTACTATAGGCCAGAAACTCCACAAGAAGATTCGACCATCTACTTATCGTAAAAACAACCTCTATAAGTATTTATTACACATATCTCTTTCCATTTGATAATTTCCTCATATGTTCGGGACAAAGCATATTTTAAGTTTGGGGGAGTTGTCAAGAATGTGTAATCTAGTACTGTTGCATTTTGTATTGCATTTAGGACTGCATGTTGAAGCACTTGCATTTTAATTTTCGAAAAAAAAAAATCGATTTTTCTGTTAATTTTTGTTTGTTTTTGTTTTAGCACGTTTGCCGCTTTAGCATGTTTAATTGCTTTTGCGTGTGGTTTTTTTCAGTTCGTATGCCCAGCTCCCTATGATTTTACTATGAATATTTTATGGCATTGTATAACATACTTGTGGGAATAATGTAATAAATTCTTAGGAGGAAAGTTATTTATTTGCTTGGCATTTATTAAAAAAATTGGGTATTTGAGCATGTTGCGAAAAATAAGTCTGTGAGCTTTTGTGCCTTAAACTGTTTTATATTATGCACACTTATTTCTTTCTTGAGTGTGTCATTCGTGATTGATAGAACTCTAGAACTTGCTCTGATATCATCATCGAAGCCATATGTGTATGCAATTTTTGAAAATGATCTAAGGCCATCTTTGTTTAGCCTAGTTAGCCTAAAAAGCCTACCTACGAACTCATGATTTCCTAGTTAGCCAATTTTGAGCCTAAACTTTTATTATGAGCCACATTGATCTTTAAAATTTACATGTTTTTATCCCTATAAATTCTTGAGCTTATAGAAAATGAATAAGTTTGGGGGAGATGTGGTGAAAATTTATGAAAAAGAGAAGAAGTCGGCAAAAGAAAGAGGGATGAGCAGTATCTGGGTAAATGAAAAAATACATGAAGCTCGAAGAAAGAAATATATCTGAAACAAAGAAGAGAAAAATCGAGCAAAGCAAAAAAAGAAAAAGAAAAATAATTATGAAAAAATGAGAGCTTGAGGCTAAAAAAAAAGAAAAGAAGGCAAAAAGGCCAAAGAAAAAAAATGAGAAATAAGGGTGGAATTGAGTTGAAAAAGAAAAATTGATATTATGATGAATTTGGGTTGGTAAATTGCAAGTCTGTATGTTTAAATTCTATTTGCTCAAGTCAAGTCACTTAATCCAAATTTTCCTACCCTTACCAAAGAGCCTACATTACAAACCAAATAAAAAGTCCTTTTTGATTCTTAGATTGTGCACACAAAAGTGGTAGAGATGTTAGACGATTTGCAAGCCTATGGTAGTTCTACTTTCACTGAATTGAGTTTGAGCATAAACACTTACCATACACTTCCGAGAGTAGAGTGATACACTATTTACTTGTGAGTCGCGATGTCAAGTAACCGAAAGAGTATTAATGATGCCAAGTTTATGAATAACGACTTCTTAATGGTAAGTTACATGCTTTCCTTGAGTATGGAGTCGAGTGCTATTTAATGCTGATAGTGTTCTTAGGTGTACTTTCATTTTTTTCCCCTTATATTGTTTTTCCAAATTTGCTCGAGGATGAGCAACAATTTAAGTTTGGGGGATTTTGATGAGTGTAAAATATACGTGCATTTTGGGGCTTAAAATGATATATAATTGATGCATTTGCACGCATATTTACTATGTTTTTACTTGGTTTCCTTTAAAAGGCATGATATTGCGTATTCTTGTAATTCTTGCAGGAAACGGAGCTTAAAATGAAGAAATATCAGTTGGGATGCCCGAATAAGATTGTCGAATGCAAAGAGAAGATCAAAACGACGGAAAACCTTAACAAAAGCACTTTACACTACTGGACAGTGTGGTGTCACACGGCCGTGTGGAGTGGTGGTGTGAAAATCACACGGTTGTATGAAGAAGGGAAGAAAACAGGGGATGGAGCAATATGTGTTTGATACATGTTTTTATCTTAATTTTGATGATTTTATTTTGCACCAAAACAATGTTTTTTATTGTTGTCCAAATACTCCTAAATGATTTAAAATGGTTTTAATATTTTCCGGAGTATTTCTTCAAGTTTATTTTCGTCTAAATTGGACAACGCTTTTAATGATTTTACGTTATTGGGTTTTCACTCTCAAACGATGTTTCTAAATGTTGTCCTAATACTCCCGATCGGTCTAAAATGTTTTTACTATTTTTCGGAGTATTTCTTGTTGTTTATCTTCGATTAAATATTGGACAACACTTTGGTTTTGAGGCCAACCGGTCGCCTATTGGGAAACCCGTGCACGAAGAGTACGTTGAACCCAAAAGTTGAGTCCGGAGTGTAAAAGGGCGGTCGACCGGTCGCTCGCAGGCGTCGATCGGTCATGACGACCGGTCGCCCAGTGCGGCCGGTGCACGCAAGTGTGTTTCTCGAAATGAACACTTGATCTTTGCAAAATCCATGAGGGGACCGGTTGGGGTGATGGTCGACCGGCCGAGGTATACGTCGACTGGCCGCCTGTGTTATTTTCTTTGTGTATTCTTCTAACGCGTCTATTTAAATGCGGCGACCGTCGCCTCTATCTTTTAACAAAGAAATTTCGACCGTTTGACAAAGAGACACTTTTCCTTAAATTGTGGGATTGATTTCTAACAGCTATATTCTTGATCTTAATTGTATTTTTCTGTAGATTTTCAATCCCCAAGAGGAGCCTATGCTTGATCAATCATCTCCTATAAATAGAGGAAGTTTTGGAGCAACCTTGATAACAATTGAGATACAACACAACAAGATACACTTCAAGCAAATACTTGGTCTTTCATTGTTATTATTCTTGTTGTAAATTTGCCTAGCTTATCACTTTCACATCCTTGAGGTCTAGGCTATTCTTGATTACACTTTGCACTCAAATTGTATTATTCATTATTGAGTTGTAATCTTGATTTTTGGTCATCATTCAACACAAGATATCCTTGTGAGTGTTCTTGTGGTAAGAACACACTTGGATGATCTAGGTGATAGGTGCAAGAAGATTGTGGTGATCTTTTTATTGTGGTGTTGAAGAACTTGGCATTCTTCAAGGTTGAAGATTGTGGTAATCTTCACAAGGTGCCGTTGAAGGAAGATTGTGGTGATCTTCAAAGGAGATTGTGGTAATCTCCAAAGGTGTTGTTGTAGAAGAGTGTGGTGCTCTTCAAGGTGTTGTAAGTTGAATTTGTATTAATTTTGGTAATTAATAAAATTCTTTTTCTTTTTTGAAATCCATCCCTGATATCTTTGGGGTGGTAGAGGATTAGGCCTAGGTGGGTTGAACCTCTTTAAATCGACGTGTGTTGTTTACATTCCGCACCTTTATTATTGTGTTTGAGCATTTGGTTATAAAAACAGGCGAAATTGAAAGATGGAGATAATCTATTCACCCCCTCTAGATTATCGTAGCCGCTTGGACTTACAAGTGGTATCGAGCCAAACTCTTTTGGCAAGCTCGTTTCACATCGCGAGTGAAGAGGAACGATCGTCGGCTACGAATGAAGCTCATCTATCCGGCACCTCCACCACCAAGCCACCACTATTTGATTCCAAAAATTTTATTTTTTGGAAAGAAAGAATGGAATGTTATTTACAAGGTTGCGGGTTCGACATTTGGAACACTTTGTCATAAATGGAGAGTCCATTCCGATGAAAGATACACCACACACCAAAGAGCTCAATGATGAAGAGAAGAAATTCATCTCCTTAAATGGTAAAGCTCTTAATATTTTGTATTGTTCATTTACTAATTTGGAATATGAACATATTATAGGAATTCCATCGGCACATGAAGTATGGCAAAAATTAGAAGCCATCTATGGAGTATTTGCAAATTAAAGGAGTCAAACAAAAGCATCTACTTCTCAAAGGGATACAATGTCAAATCTAAGGAACAAGCCTCTTACAACTTCCAACTATGAAGAAGTTGAACATTGCTTTATGGGCATTGAAGAAGAAAATGAGGTATGTCTTAAGCCCTCTACTTCTTATGATATTGTTATTCAAAATGATTATAGTGATTTGCAAAATGATTTTGATGATCTTCAAGATGAATTCAAAGCTTGCTTGTTAAGTACAAAAATTTGAAAAAGAATTCAATATTTTGAAAAATGATAAGGATAGTTTATTTACTTCCTATGAATCACTATCATGTGCTCACACCACCACTCTTGATAAGGTTAGAAACCTTGAAATAGAAAATAGTACTCTTGTTGAGAATATTGAAGGCATGAAAAAGGATTTATTAAAATCCAACTTAAGTACCAACAAAATGCCTAATATTGTTGATGTTCATAATTGTGATAAAATGAAACAAGGACTTGATCATAAGCCTAATGTTGTTAATCATATGAAAAGGAATCAAGTCTATAAGCATGTTGGTCATTATGCTCCTAGAATTATTACATGCTTTTATTGCGGTAAAAAGGGTCATACGGTAAACACTTGTCGGGCTAGAAATAACTCTAATTATTGTTGGAGACCTAAAAGTCTCAAGACTAATCCTAAAGGACCCAAACACATAAGGGTACCACAAAATAATGTGTTATTAGGTACCCGTGAAATAATGATCGAAGAAAATTCATACCGCCAAGAAGACATCAAATGACCGTTTCATTTGATCAAAGAAGGAGAAACTATTTTCGACAAAGCCAATTTTCAAGAAGAGGATATAATCAAAATTGGGAAAAACATAATCCTTGGAAATGGCAAAGACATCATCAACAAGATGATTTTCAAAGAAGAAGAGACTCTCAACAAAGGGAAGGCAACAAACCTTGGAAATGGAGTAATCAAAGGGCCATCATCAACAAAGTGACTTCTCGAGGAAGATATCATCAACAATGGGAAAGACACAACCCATGGAAATGGAGTAATTGGTAAACCGTATCTCCCCATTTAAATATGCATTTTATTTTATGACTATTTTTATTTTTTGTCTTAATTGCAAAATGAGTTTTCAAGAATTTAGTTTTTAAAATTGAGGTCTTCAATATATATTTGTGCTTTTAAAGTATTTGTGAAAAAGAAGACCTTATATAATGTTTTTAAAACTCTTGTGCATTTAATTAAATTTTTTGTGGTTTATTATCTCTTATGTATTTTTATAGCATAAGCTCTTTTCTTGATATTACTTGCCTACACTTGTGTTTTTGTGCAAATTTTGTCTAAGAATTGTGTAGGATATATATCTCACCTTCATTGGCTATTTCGTCATCAAAGTTTCTTAAACTATCGAGGTATGTTCACTCGTATTTCCCTTAGAAACTCGATATTATGCTTATGCACATATCTTTCAAGATATTTCATTTTGATCCCTTAAGTGCCCCTAATTGATCTTGCAAATATTTTCTTTTAAAAGGCACTACGTGTTTAGTCTCGATTTTATCGTTTATATGTTTTCCCAAAACCCATATTTGTTGGATATAGTCCAAACTTATATTTTTGCAAAGTTTTAAAACTTTTGGGGTGAAAAATCGAATTTTGGAAAACTCTGGGAGAAAGAAAAATCACCTGGGGTCAGTCAAAGCGGGCGACGGCCGTGCGCACTGCACATCGACCGGTCGCCATACCTCGGCCACCGGTCGCCCGTGCCAATTTTTCGGTTTTAAACGTTCGTTCTTCATTTCAAATGCAGACGAAGAAAATCCCCCCAAACCCTTGTTGCGCGTAAATCATCCCCTTTTCTCTAGAATCTTCAATTCTTCATCATTTTTCACGATTCTTGTTGCTAATCTTCTTATTTTCACAAGAATCTTACATATATGGCTCCTCCTAGAAATTCCACCGATCAAAATCCCACTTCTAAGAGAAGAAAGGGTGGAGAGGGTACTTCGAGAAATCGGCGAGACAAAGCCGAACAAAGGGATATTCGAGCCGCTCAAAGAAACGTGGCTCAAGAAGGTGATGATGTTCAAAATCCCATTCTCTCTCGGGCCCAAATCACCGAGCTCGCGAACAATTTCGCTCGAAAATTGCCGTTGGGCGAAAGGTAAAAAATCTTTTGTTACTCAAGCTCCTAATTCCCGCAATGCTATTAATTTCATCAATAAGTATGCGGAATGGTACTATGAGGATTCGGGGATGGGAGGTAAATCTATTGCTCGGACTAAAATGTGTCGTTTTAGTTCATTTACAAATGAGTATCCTACTATAAGAGGATTTTTTGAGGAGCAAGGTTGGATGTATTTATGGGAGCATGCTTATGTGTTGTATGATGATGATATTATCCAACTCTTTTATGCCAATATGTGGGTCGAATATGATAATGAAAGAAAACCGATTGCCGTTAATTAAAACTTATAAAGGGTCGTCATTTTAGATGGACTCCCAATGATATTTGCCGCTTTTACATGTTAGAGAAGGTGGTTGGGATTATTTCTCTTGTGGGACTTGGAATGATGAAATGTTGGGGTGTCGATGAAAGAAGTTAAGACGTGTTTGGGAGTATGGCCAAAGTATTCTTTGTTGGCAATGACACTTGAGCATCGTATTTTATCGGTCATTGTCGCATATTGCATTTGTGGTAAGTCGGGAAAGATGCCTAGCAATATGGATTATTTTTTGACTTATAAGATTGCTAGGAGGGAACCACTTAACTTTGGTGCCATACTTATTCAATGTCTAATCGAGTCCATTACTCAAGGTAATAAGAAGTTGGTTATGGGAAATTGGATTTGTAAACTTCTTATTCAATCGGGACTACCTTCGTCGGAGTGTAACTCGGAGGTATTTCAAAACGACTTTGACATTGATAACATCGCCCAAATGGTCACTATGCGCAAGAACATGGAAATCCGACCAACCAAAATGGCGAGAGGAAGAGGTCAAGAGTCTCCCGATCCTAATGACTTCTTTGATGACATCGAGGCCGCAAGATTGGCGGAAGAGGGCGAACCGAGCAATCCGGAGGGTAATACCGGTGCTCAACCGCCTAGGAGGTATACTCAAGCCGAATTTGATGAGATGAGGGCTTTTCATGAGACGAGGTATGAGGCTTTGGAGCAAAAGACCTCCAAAATGCAAAAGTCTATCGGCAAGTTAAAAAAATTCATCAAGGACTTAATTCCCGGATCTTGCTTCTCCTCGGATGAGGAATGATGTTACCCCACCCCTTTACTTTCTAGCATTTTCATTTAAGTTGCTTTATACTTTTATGAACTTTTGTAAAATTCATTTGTACTAATGATATTTGCTTGTTTTTCTTAAAAGGGTTAATATTGCAAGTTGATAATGACTTGTGGTGTTCATGATATTGATAGAGTATTTGATGGTAAAAATACTCTAATTTAAGCATTGTTTGATAATTGGTATGAAGTACTTGATGGTAAAAGTGCTTCTTTTAAATGCTTTGATCATTATGCTTAGTTGCATATGCATTGGGACATTTGATATATCTTACATGTATTGTTTAAGGCATGACTTATATTACTTGATGGTTGCTCTAATTTTTGGCATTTTTAATGCCTTGATCCTTCTTAGCTTATCTCAATTGGGTTGAACCTTGAGAATCTACTTTGAGCTTCTTATTTGATGAACAAATGTTGCGTATGTTGCATATGATCTTATTGAGCTTTGGAATGAGGTTGATTGTTGATATGATAATTTTTGGCTTGAACCTTTTACAAGGACTATATACAACCTCTTTTATTTTTATGCACTCAAGGTGTTCGATGAATTGTCGCAATGAATTGTTCGACTTTTACTCTTATGCTTTCATATGCCTTATATACTCATTGAGATCATGTCTTGACACTTAAACGAGCTTATGGATATCAAATGATACATTTCTCCCATTTTTTTCGGATTATAAGCTTATCTCCTCGAATGGTTGATAAATTGTCTCTTTGGCGCACTTTGATATACTTGTATGATGTTTTTATCATCCTAACATTCTTTTTGATGATTCCAAAGGGGGAGAAACAGGAAAATGGCTCGTTAGCTCAAAGAAGCTAATAAAAAGCTCGAAATAAAAGCTATAAGCTATGGCTCATAAAAGCCATAAGTTGTGATTTATTTTTAGTCCAATTGTTGCTTGATGGACTTATATAATGATGTTTTTGTGACAGGGGGAGCTTATAAGCTCTTGAACAAATTGTAAAAGCTAAAAGCTTTTAGCTTATGGAAAATTGCTTTTACATTATTCTTGATATGCTTGTTGATAGGGGGAGCTTGTGCTTATTATTGAAAATATCTACTCCCTACTTGGTTGCTTTAATATTTTTGGAAATTTTGGTTGCTTCCAAACGGTCAAATGTTTTTTCCTAAAATCATTGCTCTCTTAGTTTGTGTTAAAATTGTTTTGGTTTGTAATCATCAAAAAGGGGAGATTGTTTGATACATGTTTTTATCTTAATTTTGATGATTTTATTTTGCACCAAAACAATGTTTTTTATTGTTGTCCAAATACTCCTAAATGATTTAAAATGGTTTTAATATTTTCCGGAGTATTTCTTCAAGTTTATTTTCGTCTAAATTGGACAACGCTTTTAATGATTTTACGTTATTGGGTTTTCACTCTCAAACGATGTTTCTAAATGTTGTCCTAATACTCCCGATCGGTCTAAAATGTTTTTACTATTTTTCGGAGTATTTCTTGTTGTTTATCTTCGATTAAATATTGGACAACACTTTGGTTTTGAGGCCAACCGTCGCCCTATTGGGCAACCCGTGCACTGAAGAGTACGTTGAACCCAAAAGTTGAGTCCGGAGTGTAAAGGGTAGGTCGACCAGGCCGCATCAGGCGTCGACCGGTCGGGACGACCGGTCGCCCGGTGCGGCCGTGCACTGCAAGTGTGTTTAAAAACACACTTGATCTTTGCAAAATCCATGAGGGGACCGGTTGGGGTGATGGTCGGCCGGTCGAGGTATCGTCGACCGGTCACCCCGTGTTATTTTGTTTGTGTATTCTTCTAACGTCTATTTAAATGCGACCGTCGCCTATCTTTTAACACAAATTTCGACCGTTTGACAGACAATTTTCCTTAAATTGTGGGATTGATTTCTAACAGACTATATTCTTGATCTTAATTGTATTTTTCTGTAGATTTTCAATCCCCAAGAGGAGCCTATGCTTGATCAATCATCTCCTATAAATAGAGGAAGTTTTGGAGCAACCTAGATAACAATTGAGATACAACACAACAAGATACACTTCAAGCAAATACTTGGTCTTTCATTGTTATTATTCTTGTTGTAAATTTGCCTAGCTTATCACTTTCACATCCTTGAGGTCTAGGCTATTCTTGATTACACTTTGCACTCAAATTGTATTATTCATTATTGAGTTGTAATCTTGATTTTTGGTCATCATTCAACACAAGATATCCTTGTGAGTGTTCTTGTGGTAAGAACACACTTGGATGATCTAGGTGATAGGTGCAAGAAGATTGTGGTGATCTTTTTATTGTGGTGTTGAAGAACTTGGCATTCTTCAAGGTTGAAGATTGTGGTAATCTTCACAAGGTGCCGTTGAAGGAAGATTGTGGTGATCTTCAAAGGGAGATTGTGGTAATCTCCAAAGGTGTTGTTGTAGAAGAGTGTGGTGCTCTTCAAGGTGTTGTAAGTTGAATTTGTATTAATTTTGGTAATTAATAAAATTCTTTTTCTTTTGAAATCCATCCCTGGATATCTTTGGGGTGGTAGAGGATTAGGCCCTAGGTGGGTTGAACCTCTTTAAATCGACGTGTGTTGTTTACATTCCGCACCTTTATTATTGTGTTTGAGCATTTGGTTATAAAAAGAGGGCGAAATCGAAAAGATGGAGATAATCTATTCACCCCCTCTAGATTATCGTAGCCGCTTGGACTTACAATATGGTCGTGCTTCAGGAAAACAGGGGACTTGCTTGTTTACTAGTTACTTCATTTGTGCTTCTATTGTTTCCCCTTCTTGTCGATGTGATTTCTAACACATATGGTCGTGGCATTTATGGCAAGCAAAGTGATCGTCCATTTTATTAACATTAAGTGTAACTACACTGCTTTAATATTTTTTGTTGGCATTAGTGTCTACTTTATAATTAGAAAAGAAAGTAATGGTCTATGATGCTCGGACTCTTTATTTCAGGCGATGTATCCATGTCAACACGACACGACTCTGGACACGACCCTAGACACGTGTCAGATCCTCCAAAAAGAAATTCAGACACTCCACTTTCATACTACTACGTACTTTTTTTTCAAAATAAATGAAAATATATAAAAGAAATGAAAAGGTCTTGATCACAAGCCGATCAGGTAGCAAATAAAAAATAATGTTAAACTTCAGGAAAAAAACAAAAATAACTTAAAAATGCAGTTTAAACGAAGGGCGTCTATTTCTAGAAGATTTTTTGAATGGCATAGTTAGTTGTCGTTTTAGCACGTGCTCGAATATCTTCTTGATGGTCTAATGTAGCCTGTGGAATATCGGCCCAAGATCCACGAGCCACAGTAGCCATAGACCTCATAGCTTCTGAAGAATCACATGAGGGAAAGACAAGCGGCGTGGTGGTGGGGTCACCCTATCTTTGTCTTTAAAGCTTCTAATTTTTCTTGTTCCTCTTCTTCTTGCTCCTCTTCGCCCTCCATGTCAGACCATCATTTCTGAGCCGCAACAACTGTGGCTTGAAAAAAAATTCGAAGGGTCATTAGAGTTCAACTCCCAAGCTGTCACAGGTAAGCTCTTGGAGACGTCGGTAATTGCTCGTCGTAATTCCTCTTTCCTTACGTCATTTAAGTCAGCTGCATGATTACTTTGGTGCTGAGAAGAGTGGTATACCATTGCAAAGGTGCAGGTATGTCACTATTAACATTATTGAACATTGTTAAGGTTCGATCCTCATTAACCGTTGAATTTTTTGAGATTTCCCTCTCAACAGTGTCTCCGACCACCACTGCATCTCCGACCCCATCGCCACTTAATTCCTCAAAGGAATTCTTCGTGTTGACTTCCAAGATATATTTTCTAATATTATTAATTCTACCGTGTTATTTTTTAACTTGCACCCAATTTTATGAAGCAACAACCTTACCCTTATCCACCGGAGGACGATCACGATGCAATAATCTAACCTCTTTTTTGTTTTTTTCCCCAGGCTTTGACGCTTCTTTAGTATTGGTAATACGGCATTGATTGATATTATGCCCAACAATTCGGCAATGAACACAGAAATCCGGGAGATTTTCGTATCCGATAGAACGAAGGAACAATGGCCTACTTGTTCGACCATAACAAACTCTTGAAGAGGATTATTTAAATCTAGTTCCACCAAAACACGAACAAAATGTCCAACTTCTCCAGATAAAGAACGGTTATCAATTTGTATTGGAGTACCAATTGAGGACGCAATTTTAGTAATTAAAGTATGGTGCCAATACTCATAACTCAATTTGTTAATTCAAATCCAAACATGCGCAACGGAAGAATTTATCTTGTAGGGGTTGAAGTTGGGAACCCAATTCATGAGACGCATTGTCCGCGGCTGTAAATTCCAAGACGATTTTGCCAAAACCCAATTTTGATTCATCATAGAATTAAATTGAATATTATAGTAACCCTTTCCAAGTAGAACAATCTTCCAGCTGCTTGAAGGTTGCCATATTGAATGCAATTTTGCTTTTAAATCCTCCAGCGAATAAGGCTTAGCGCCTTTGGATAGAAGAATGCGTCCAATCAGAGAATTTTTTTAACTCAGCCGTCCTTTATTGATAGATTTTTTCATCCATAGTAACGGAGAAGTAATCTCCTTTCTTGACGGGTCGAAAATCCTCTCCCGGGGCTAAGGTTTGGGCAAAAGAATGTACTCCATGCATGGAATCCATACGTCGAGGCGATGTCGTGCGCTGCAAACCTGAAGAAAGCGTGTGGTCGTAGAGTGCAGATGTCGACATGAAAGGGGCCATCGAAGAAGAAGGAATCGATCGATCTTATAGCGTAGGATTAGGCTTTCATTGAAAATTTCCTTAGAAAAAGATGAACGAGAATTCTCGTGAGGAGCAGTATATTGAGCATGATTAGATCTATGAATTTCAGGGAACAAAGATGAATCAATTTCCATGATCGGATGAATTAAAATTTAATGGAAGAGAGAAGGCGATCGCCGTTAAAAGAGAGCATCGCCTCAACCCATTAAGGTTTTTGTTGACATATACTACTAGGTACTAAACAAGATTGTTTTATTTTGCATCACTTTTTCGTATTTTAGTTATTATGTTCAAATTATAACGAACATATATTGTTATAAATGTCGTATTAAAAAGTGCAATATAATTTATAATATATAATTATAAAAATCTGAATTTACCGGCCATGTTCCCTTGTTTGTGTCCGAGTTTTGGATCATTTTTAGCCGTGTTCACATATCCTAAATTATAGACTAGAAAATATCTGACACCGGGATATGTACCAGTGTCCGACACCCGTGTCTGAGTCCGAGCAGCATAGGGAATGATATGGTCTTTAAGCATCAAAATTTGATGTCTTTTTTTTTCAGCGGAAAAATAGATTTGTTGCGCAGTTAGAATTACGAAGAATTATGTGTTTAACAGATTTCGATTTTTGTCTAAGACTAGGTATCTCCCCTCTTGAATTTTCTTGATAATTCAGATTTTTTGTGTTGCAACTGAGGTCGTTTCAGTTGTGCTGCCACTGAGCAAGTTCTGAGTATTATTTGTGTTGTTTGTATTGTATTAACTTTTGTCCTCGACTGGAAGTTTTTCTTTGTTGGATGTTGGTGTTGAAATTTTATATTTCAACCATATTTATTTTTTGCCTTTATGATCATGCTTCCACTTAACAATTTATTTATTCAACTAACCCATATCCCATGTTCTAACCCTTAACTCTTGTTTATCTCTTTATCTTGTACATTCCACTAATCCATATCCCATGTTCTAACCCATATCATGTTTATCTCTTTATCTTGTACATTCCACTAACACATGTGCTAACATATTATCCATGTGCTAACCTACTAACCCATTAACATTTGTTGTGTTAGTGCTATCTTTGTGATGTCTTTTACAGGTGGATGGATGTCTTCTACAACTATTTAAACTCTGCAAATCTTTGGAGAAACGCTGACCAATTTCTTTGAGAGCATAAGAGAGAAGTAGAATCAATCCATTTCAAATTTGTCACAAAAACTTTCTTTGGAAGGTGTGAAGTGTGGTCGAAAGTGTGACGACACACTTGGCAACACGTTCCCTAAATCTTATTTTTCTTGTGATTTTCGAGAGAGCCTTTCTTTTGTAGTGAAGAGCTATATAGATTGAACCTGAGGGAAATCTCATTTACAGTGAATGTAATTTTGAGCAAGATCAAAAGGAGAGCTTTTGTCTTGTTTTTATTTTGTATTTTGTACACATTTCACTTAGTGAATTTTTGGTCTAAGGCCACCGCACAAATATATATTTATATACTTGTGCAAAAACCAAATATTGTGTCCATTTTCATCTAGTTATATTCAGCCTTTCATCATATTAATGTGCATTATGTTTTAGACATAAAGACTTCCATTGTGTTATCGAGGTGTTGGCAACACTTCGCACAACACTCACTTTGCAATTTGAATTCACCCCTTAAATTCTTTCAATTGGCATCAAGAGCCTACACTTGACGCTACTAAGTGTGATCATGTGTTGTTTTGCGGTGTGTTATGGAGATCCAGGTGGTTCATTGGTTCGCCCTCCTATTCTTGATGGAACAAATTATTCCATTTGGAAAGTAAAGATGAGGGCTTACATAAAATCACTTGATGACCGTGCATGGCGATCTATCCTCACCGGATGGAATCCTCCTAAAGTAGTTGATGAAGATGGTGATGTTGTTTCCAAACGTGAGATTGAGTGGACAAATGATGAGGTTCAAGTGGCCAACTATAATTCCAAGGCACTAAACTCCATATTTTGTGCCGTGGATATGAATCTTTTTAAGGTAATCTCAAACTGCATTTCTGCAAAGGATGCATGGGATGCCTTGCAACTTCATTGTGAAGAAACGGAAAGTGTTCGAAGGACCAAGTTGAGACTTCTTACAAATCGGTTCGAAAATCTGAGAATGGAAGAGGATGAGACCATAGCCTTATACAATGCCAAAATTTGTGATATTGCTAATGAGTCTCAAGCACTCGGAGATCCCATTAGTAATGAACGATTGGTAAGCAATGTTATGCGGTCACTTCCGGAAAGGTTTAATGTCAAGGTTTACACCATCGAGGAAACTAAAAATACAGACACTCTTCGACTCGATGAACTTATTGGAATTTTGCAAACCTTTGAGTTGAATTTGGCGCGAGCAAGTGGAGCATCAAACACGGGACAAAAGAAAAATATTGCTTTTCTGGTCACAAATCGATGAAGCTACTTTGGTGTTACCCAAAGTGATGCCAACATTGCGTTGTATCACCTCCTGAGGAAATAAATGAATCGGACCTTGGGAAGATTCTATTGCCTTGCTCACAAAGAAGTTCAATAGTGCTCTTAAAAGGATAAACAAGGGCAAGGATTTCAAAACTCCATTCAAAGGTTCTAAACCTATGAAACAATTCGACACTTCTTCCTCAAATCCACCTAAAAAGGCTGATCATACATTTGAAAATCCATTCTATAAACCTAGACAAGTGGATTCGGTGCAATGTCGAGCTTGCAAAGGTTTTGGCCATTATGCAAATCAGTGTGCAAACACACTTAGAGAAAGAGGAATGAATTTGTGTGTTTCTCTAAGTGATGAAGACACCGATGAAGAAAAAGTAGAGGAAGAAGAGAATTGTAAAGGCTTGTTCACAATTGTTGCTGAGAATTCCAGAAGTGTTGCCGGAAGTGTGACGACACCTCAGACAACACTTTACATGTATTCTGATTCTGATCAAGTTCATACATGTTTTACTTCTTCTAACTTTGTGGATGCGGGGACGAAATTTGTGATTCTTGAGATGATGGTGAAGATTTAAAAAACATGTGTGAAAAATTGTCACAAGAGAATGATGAACTAAAAAGTTCATTGGAAGGTTAGAGGTTCTTTTGACCAAAAAGGATAAAGAACTTGATTTGGTAAAATCGAACTTCAATATGTTCAAAAATTCTAAACAAATTCAATTCTAGCACAACCGTCATTGATGATATATTTTCAAAAGCTAGATTTGATAAGACCGGATTAGGATTTTCCAAAAAGACCATGTCTTCTTGAATCATGATGGCAAACTTGTTGGGTTTGTCAAAGAAAAAGGTAAGTCTGTCACTTCTTCGTCGAAAGGCATTATGTTTGTCATTATTGCTTTGTTCCAGGTCATATTCGACCATTTTGTTTCAAACGAAAAAGGATAGACAAACAGTCGAGTGTTGCCTAAGGTGACACGTCACACACCGAACAACAACACCTCAGAAAAAATGTTGATTTTTCAAGTAATTCTTCCGAGTTGAGTTGTGATGATAAAAGTAATTTATCTTGTCATGTTGTGTACACTTCATTAAGATCGACATTGATGGTACTTGGTATTTCGATAGTGGTTGCTCTCGTCATATGACAGGTACTAAATCTTACTTGACTAATTATGAAGTGTATGAAGGAGGAAGAGTGAAATATGGTAGGGGTGCAAAAGGAAAGATAATTGGTAAAGGAACTCTTAATGTCAAAGGTCTTCCTAAACTCAAAAATGTTTTTCATGTCGAAGGACTTCTTGCTAATTTAATTAGCATAAGTCAATTGTGTGATGATAATTTGCATGTGAAGTTTGATAAAGAATCTTGTTCAGTTTTTGATATCAATAATACTTGTGTCATGGCTGGTACTAGATCATCGAATAATTGTTATTTACTTGGCAAAGTTCAAACTTGTAATCATGTTGAGATGGATGAAAACATGCTTTGGCACCAAAAACTTGGACATGTAAATTTTCGAAATATGCAAAAATTGGTCAGTTTTGATGCAGTAAGAGGTTTTCCTAAACTTACCTTTAAAGGTAAAGTATCACATGTTTGTGGACCTTGTCAAAAAGGAAAACAAACAAGGGTGTCTCACTAAGTGATACAACACTTCAACACCTCACACTGTTTTGAATTAATGCATATGGATTTAATGGGTCCTGTTGAGGTTGATAGCATAGGAGGGAAGAAATACATCTTTGTATGTGTTGATGATTTTTCTAGATTTTCATGGGTTAATTTTTTAAGAGAAAAATTTGAAACTTTTGAAGCATTTAAGAGACTTTACACTAGAATTCGTAACATGCATGGTTCTAGCATTGCAAGAATTTGAACTGACCATGGAAAGGAATTTGAAAATATTTTATTTTCTGAATTTTGTGATAAAAAGGGAATTTTCCATGAGTTTTCGGCCCCCAAAACACCTCAACAAAATGGGGTGGCCGAAAGAAAGAATCGAACTTTGCAAGAAATGGCCCGAGCAATGTTATTTTCAAAAAATATTTCAAAAAGATTTTGGGCAGAAACTTTGAACACAGCGTGTCACATTTCTAATCGTGTATACTTGAGACCCGGTTCAACAATGACTTCTTATGAAATTTTGAAAGGAAAGAAACCGAATCTTAAGTATTTTCATATTTTTGGTTGTGTGTGTTATATCTTAAATGACAGAGAATACTTGGGTAAGTTTGATTCCAAAAGCGACAAAGGCATGTTTCTTGGATATTCTAAAAATAGTCATGCCTATAGGATTTATAATCTTCGGACTAGAACAATCCAAGAAACTGTCAATGTAGTTTTTGATGATTTGTCAAGTTTGGGAAATAAATCGAGAAGAAGATATTGCGATTTACTTGATTCTCGTAATTGTGGAGAAACCTGTTTCGTTTTGGTGATTCACGAGGATGTTACCGAGTGAGACGTCACCTCGGACCACACCTTCGCGAGAATGCACTTGAACGTCAAATTGATCCAAAAGGTGATACCGTGATACATCACCTCGGGCCACACCTTCACAGAATCGTGAACATCAAGTTGATCCAAAAATGATCTTTGAAGTGGATGAAAATCTTGCTCATGTACGGAGAGATCCTCCAAGGAGAATTCAAATGATCATCCAACATCTCAGTCATAGGAGAAGTGTCTGATCGTGTCAGAACTAGAGGAAAAGAAAGGGTGAATTATCGTGATATGGTTAGACCATCTTACTTCTCTTCTATGTGCTTAATAGTGAGTTCTACATGCTTTGTTTCTTCTATTGAACCTAAGAATGTGAATGAAGCTCTTAAGGATGAATTTTGGATCAATGCTATGCATGAAGAATTAAATCAATTTGTGAGAAATGATGTTTGGGATTTGGTTCCTCGTCCGAACAATGTTAATGTTATAGGCACTAAATGGATTTTCAAAAATAAAAGTGATGAACATGGTAACATTGTTAGGAACAAGGCGCGGTTGGTTGCACAAGGCTATACATAAGTAGAAGGTGTTGATTACGATGAAACATTTGCACCTGTTGCACGGCTTGAATCAATACATTTGTTATTGTGTATTGCATGCTTTCTTGATTTTAAGCTTTACCAAATGGATGTCAAAAGTGCTTTTCTTAATGGTTTTTTGAATGAGGAAGTGTATGTTGAACAACCAAAAGGGTTTCAAGATCCACACAAGCTTGATTATGTCTTCAAACTAAAGAAAGCTTTGTATGGATTAAAACAAGCCCCTAGGGCATGGTATGAAAGATTAGCTGATTTCCTTGTTCAAATTGGTTTCAAAAGAGGTGAAGTTGATAAAACTCTTTTCATTAAAAAAGATAGGCATCATATGACTATTGCTCAAGTATATGTGGATGATATTGTATTTGGTTCGACTTGTGAATCCCTGCGTAATAGTTTTGTTAATTCTATGTCTTCCACATTTGAGATGAGTTTGGTTGGTGAGCTTAATTTTTTTCTTGGATTACAAATTAAACAATTACCAGATGGTATTTTTGTGTCACAATGTAAATATGCCAAAAATCTGGTAAAGAAATTCGATCTTGACAAAGAAAGAAACACATGAAAACTCCTATGAACACAAGTCAGAAGTTGTGTAGGGAAAGTGAGGCCGAAGGTGTTGACAACACCTTATACATGAGCATGATAGGAAGTTTACTTTACCTGACAGCAAGTCGCCCAGACCTTATGTTTAGTGTTTGTGTTTGTGCTAAGTACCAAGCTGACCCTAAAATCACTCACTTGAATGCTGTAAAAAGAATAATCAAATATGTGAGTGGTTCGGCTGATTTAGGGATATGGTATACTAAGGACACTAACACAAATTTGGTTGGCTTTAGCGACTCAGATTGGGCAGGTGACTTGGATGATAGGAAAAGTACTTCTGGTGGATGTTTCTTTCTGGGAAATAATCTGGTATCTTGGTATAGCAGAAAACAGAATTGTGTTTATCTTTCTACTGTTGAATCTAAATATGTGGTTGTTGGTTCTTGTTGTACTCAATTGATTTGGATGAAACAAATGCTTGATGATTATGGTATTTCTAGTGATATATTAACCATGTATTGTGACAACTTAAGTGCTATAGATATCTCTAGAAACCCGGTGCAACACTCCGTACTAAACACATTGATATTCGACACCATTTTATACGGGATTTGGTTGAAAAAGATTTAATCCACATTGATCATGTTGCCACTGAAAATCAGTTAGCAGATATTTTCACTAAATCATTGGATTTTGAGAGATTTTCCAGTCTTCGGAAATCTCTTGGATTGTGTGTGCTTTGACTGCTTGTGTTGCCTCAGGTGATACGACACTTGTTGTAACACCTGTTCAATTTTTTGCTTTTTTTAGGTTTTTTAGGCATTTTGCATAATATCTTCAAGGATTTCATATTATGTGTGTCATCTGTGAAACTTTTTCAGTTGGATTCAAATTTATTTTTATGGCCAAAAATCGGATTTAATATACTTCAAATACTTGCACATAATTCTTGCTTTCTTTAAAAAAAAAGAAAAAAAAAGACAAATCGAGACTATACTCCGCTTTTTGATGTTGCTTAGTAACTAGAAGCATTCATGTGCCCCATGTTTGTCTTTTACGTAAAACGGCGACTCAAATATGAGTATGCAGCAACACTCTAGGAGTTTCCGATGAAAAATTCCGGAATTGAAACCTAGTTGAAGTTTCAAACGTCTTTGAAAAAAAAAAGAGGAAAAATGCAAAAAAAAAAAAGAAACTGAGATTGTATGAATTTGTGCAAGGAAAATTCCTCATAAATCTGAGTATGGCCATGAATTTTCGAATTTGATGAAATCTGAAAAGTGTTTAGCCAGATGTGACCACACCTTCTATGAACACCTTGTGATATTTTTTCATTTTTTTGTGTGTGCTTGCTTGCATATTTTCTTTCGTTTTTTTTTTCAATTTCGCATATTTTCAGGCATAATTAGGACATGCATAAATAGTGAGTATATTTCTAATTTGATTTTCAGAGGAAATATGTGGCGATTACTCTTTCTTACTCATTTTCCTATATACTGGTGTTTGTTGTCAGTGGCTTGAAAAATGGGGGAGTTAAAATCTGGAAATCTGATATATTTGCTACACTTAGTGGGCTGTTTTATATGGTTAATATATTGCCTTGAATTTCATGAGGCCATCAAGTGTTTTTCACATCAAAAGAAATTTTCAGATTGTTTGAGTATCGTTTATTTTTTTCAAAAACAAAAAAAAAAACCAAAACAAAAAAAAAAAACTTTCATCTTCTCCAAGTGTCAGTTCTTGAAGTTTGCTTATGGTTTTCTAAGCTACTGTTTCATTTGTTTCTTCTTCTCATTGTGTTATTATTTCTTCACAACCCTTGCACTGAATTGCATAATCATTTGAGGGGGAGATTTGTCTTCCTTTCTGAACAAAAAGGGGGAGAAAATTATGCACAAAAACAGGTTTGTGAAAAATCGAGCATGAAACAGTTGGTGAAGAAGGTGGTACAGAAGGTGTTGCGACATGTGTTGACAACACTTTTGACAACACTGAAGGAATTGGGAAGGTGGTACAAAAGGTGTTGCGACATGTGTTGACAACACTTTTGGCAACACTAAAGGAATTGGGGTTCTTGAGAAGGAGATGATGGACTGTAAATAGTTAGGTTATTAGACTTCTTGTTATTAGTTTTAGGGGGAGTTTATTTTATTTATTGTGGTATATGGTTTGTTGGGATAATATTGTTCTTGAGCAGGTTTTGTCCAAAAAGGCAAAAAAGGGGGAGATTGTTGGTGTTGAAATTTTATATTTCAACCATATTTATTTTTTTCCTTTATGACCATACTTCCACTTAACAATTTATTTATTCAACTAACCCATATCCCATGTTATAACCCCTAACTCTTGTTTATCTCTTTATCTTGTACATTCCACTAACCCATATCCCATGTTCTAACCCATATCATGTTTATCTCTTTATCTTGTACATTCCACTAACACATATGCTAACATATTATCCATGTGCTAACCTACTAACCCATTAACATTTGTTGTGTTAGTGCTATCTTTGTGATGTCTTTTACAGGTGGATGGATGTCTTCTACAACTATTTAAACTCGCAAATCTTTGGAGAAACGCAGACCAATTTCTTTGAGAGCATAAGAGAGAAGTAGAATCAATCCATTTCAATTTATCACAAAAACTTTCTTTGGAAGGTGTGAAGTGAGTGTGACGACACACTTGGCAACACCTTCCCTAAATCTTATTTTTCTTGTGATTTTCGAGAGAGTCTTTCTTTTGTAGTGAAGAGCTATATAGATTGAACTGAGGATCTCTCATTTACATGAATGTAATTTTCAAAGCAAGATCAAAAGGGAGCTTTTGTCTTGTTTTTATTTTGTATTTTGTACACATTTCACTTAGTGAATTTTTGGTCTAAGGCCACCGCACAAGTATATATTTATATACTTGTGCAAAAACCAAAATATTGTGTCCATTTTCATCTAGTTATATTCAGCCTTTCATCATATTAATGTGCATTATGTTTTAGACATAAAGACTTCTGATGTGTTATCCTGGTGTTGGCAACACTTCGCACAACACTCACTGCAATTTCAGAATTCACCCCCTTAAATTCTTTCAATTGGCATCAAGAGCCTACACTTGACGCTACTAAGTGTGATCATGTGTTGTTTTGCAGTGTGTTATGGAGATCCAAGGTGGTTCATTGGTTCGCCCTCCTATTCTTGATGGAACAAATTATTCCATTTGGAAAGTAAAGATGAGGGCTTACATAAAATCACTTGATGAACGTGCATGGCGATATATCCTCACCGGATGGAATCCTCCTAAAGTAGTTGATGAAGATGGTGATGTTGTTTCCAAACGTGAGATTGAGTGGACAAATGATGAGGTTCAAGTGGCCAACTATAATTCCAAGGCACTAAACTCCATATTTTGTGCCGTGGATATGAATCTTTTTAAGGTAATCTCAAACTGCATTTCTGCAAAGGATGCATGGGATGCCTTGCAACTTCATTGTGAAGAAACGGAAAGTGTTCGAAGGACCAAGTTGAGACTTCTTACAAATCGGTTCGAAAATCTGAGAATGGAAGAGGATGAGACCATAGCCTTATACAATGCCAAAATTTGTGATATTGCTAATGAGTCTCAAGCACTCGGAGATCCCATTAGTAATGAACAATTGGTAAGCAAAGTTATGCGGTCACTTCCGGAAAGGTTTAATGTCAAGGTTTACACCATCGAGGAAACTAAAAATACAGACACTCTTCGACTCGATGAACTTATTGGAATTTTGCAAACCTTTGAGTTGAATTTGGCGCAGCAAGTGGAGCATCAAACGCGGGACAAAAGAAAAAATATTGCTTTTCAGTCACAAACTGATGAAGCTACTGGTGTTACCCAAAGTGATGCCAACATCTGCGTTGTATCACCTCCTAGAGGAAATAAATGAATCGGACTTGGGAAGATTCTATTGCCTTGCTCACAAAGAAGTTCAATAGTGCTCTTAAAAGGATAAACAAGGGCAAGGATTTCAAAACTCCATTCAAAGGTTCTAAACCTATGAAACAATTCGACACTTCTTCCTCAAATCCACCTAAAAAGGCTGATCATACATTTGAAAATCCATTCTATAAACCTAGACAAGTGGATTCGGTGCAATGTCGAGCTTGCAAAGGTTTTGGCCATTATGCAAATCAAGGTCGCAAACACACTTAGAGAAAGAGGCATGAATTTGTGTGTTTCTCTAAGTGATGAAGACACCGATGAAGAAAAAGTAGAGGAAGAAGAGAATTGTAAAGGCTTGTTCACAATTGTTGCTGAGAATTCCAGAAGTGTTGCCGGAAGTGTGACGACACCTCAGACAACACTTTACATGTATTCTGATTCTGATCAAGTTCATACATGTTTTACTTCTTCTAACTTTGTGGATGCAGGATGACTTCAGAATTTGTGATTCTTGGATGATGGTGAAGATTTAAAACCATGTGTGAAAAATTGTCACAAGAGAATGATGAACTAAAAAGTTCTGTTGGAAGGTTAGAGGTTCTTTTGACCAAAAAGGATAAAGAACTTGATTTGGTAAAATCAGAACTTCAATATGTTCAAAAACTTCTAAACAAATTCAATTCTAGCACAACTGTCATTGATGATATATTTTCAAAAGCTAGATTTGATAAGTCTGGATTAGGATTTTCCAAAAAGACCATGTCTTCTTTGAATCATGATGGCAAACTTGTTGGGTTTGTCAAAGAAAAAGGTAAGTCTGTCACTTCTTCGTCGAAAAGGCATTATGTTTGTCATTATTGCTTTGTTCCAGGTCATATTCGACCATTTTGTTTCAAACTGAAAAAGAATAGACAAACAGGTCGAGTGTTGCCTAAGGTGACACGTCACACACCAGACAACACCTCAAGAAAAAATGTTGATTTTTCAAGTAATTCTTCCAGATTGAGTTGTGATGATAAAAGTAATTTATCTTGTCATGTTGTGTACACTTCATTAAGATCTGACATTGATGGTACTTGGTATTTCGATAGTGGTTGCTCTCGTCATATGACAGGTACTAAATCTTACTTGACTAATTATGAAGTGTATGAAGGAGGAAGAGTGAAATATGGTGGGGGTGCAAAAGGAAAGATAATTGGTAAAGGAACTCTTAATGTCAAAGGTCTTCCTAAACTCAAAAATGTTTTTCATGTCGAAGGACTTCTTGCTAATTTAATTAGCATAAGTCAATTGTGTGATGATAATTTGCATGTGAAGTTTGATAAAGAATCTTGTTCAATTTTTGATATCAATAATACTTGTGTCATGGCTGGTACTAGATCATCGGATAATTGTTATTTACTTGGCAAAGTTCAAACTTGTAATCATGTTGAGATGGATGAAAACATGCTTTGGCACCAAAAACTTGGACATGTTAATTTTCGAAATATGCAAAAATTGGTCAGTTTGATGCGAGAAGAGGTTTTCCTAAACTTACCTTTAAAGGTAAAGTATCACATGTTTGTGGACCTTGTTAAAAAGGAAAACAAACAAGGGTGTCTCACCAAGTGATACAACACTTCAACACCTCACACTGTTTTGAATTAATGCATATGGATTTAATGGGTCCTGTTGAGGTTGATAGCTTAGGAGGGAAGAAATACATCTTTGTATGTGTTGATGATTTTTCTAGATTTTCATGGGTTGATTTTTTAAGAGAAAAATTTGAAACTTTTGAAGCATTTAAGAGACTTTACACTAGAATTCGTAACATGCATGGTTCTAGCATTGCAAGAATTCGAACTGACCATGCAAAGGAATTTGAAAATATTTTATTTTCTAAATTTTGTGATAAAAAGGGAATTTTCCATGAGTTTTCGGCCCCCAAAACACCTCAACAAAATGGGGTGGCCGAAAGAAAGAATCGAACTTTGCAAGAAATGGCCCGAGCAATGTTATTTTCAAAAAATATTTCAAAAAGATTTTGGGCAGAAGCTTTGAACACAGCATGTCACATTTCTAATCGTGTATACTTGAGACCCGGTTCAACAATGACTTCTTATGAAATTTTGAAAGGAAAGAAACCGAATCTTAAGTATTTTCATGTTTTTGGTTGTGTGTGTTATATCTTAAATGACAGAGAATACTTGGGTAAGTTTGATTCCAAAAGCGACAAAGGCATGTTTTTTGGATATTCTAAAAATAGTCATGCTTATAGGATTTATAATCTTCGGACTAGAACAATCCAACAAACTGTCAATGTAGTTTTTGATGATTTGTCAAGTTTGGGAAATAAATCAGAAGAAGATATTGCAGATTTGCTTGATTCTCAGTAATTGTGGAGAAACTTGTTTTTTTGGTGATTCATAGGATGTTACCGAGGTGAGACGTCACCTCACCACACCTTCACTGCATGCACCAACGTCAAATTGATCCAAAAGGTGATACCAGAGGTGAGACATCACCTCGTGCCACACCTTCACGATGCGCACCGAACATCAAGTTGATCCAAAAGATGATGCTGAAGTGGATGAAAATCTTGCTCATGTACAGAGAGATCCTCCAAGGAGAATTCGAAAAGATCATCCAACATCTCAGGTCATAGGAGAAGTGTCTGATCGTGTCAGAACTAGAGGAAAAGAAAGGGTGAATTATCGTGATATGGTTAGACCATCTTACTTCTCTTCTATGTGCTTAATAGTGAGTTCTACTTGCTTTGTTTCTTCTATTGAACCTAAGAATGTGAATGAAGCTCTTAAGGATGAATTTTGGATCAATGCTATGTATGAAGAATTAAATCAATTTGTGAGAAATGATGTTTGGGATTTGGTTCCTCGTCCGAACAATGTTAATGTTATAGGCACTAAATGGATTTTCAAAAATAAAAGTGATGAACATGGTAACATTGTTAGGAACAAGGCGCGTTGGTTGCACAAGGCTATACACAAGTAGAAGGTGTTGATTACGATGAAACATTTGCACTTTGTTGCACGGCTTGAATCAATACGTTTGTTATTGTGTATCGCATGCTTTCTTGATTTTAAGCTTTACCAAATGGATGTCAAAAGTGCTTTTCTTAATGGTTTTTGAATGAGGAAGTGTATTTTGAACAACCAAAAGGTTTCAAGATCCACACAAGCTTGATTATGTCTTCAAACTAAAGAAAGCTTTGTATGGATTAAAACAAGCCCCTAGGGCATGGTATGAAAGATTAGTTGATTTCCTTGTTCAAATTGGTTTCAAAAGAGGTGGAGTTGATAAAACTCTTTTCATTAAAAAAGATAGGCATCATATGACTATTGTTCAAGTATATGTGGATGATATTGTATTTGGTTCGACTTGTGAATCCCTGCGTAATAGTTTTGTTAATTCTATGTCTTCCACATTTGAGATGAGTTTGGTTGGTGAGCTTAATTTTTTTCTTGGATTACAAATTAAACAATTACCAGATGGTATTTTTGTGTCACGATGTAAATATGCCAAAAATCTGGTAAAGAAATTCAGTCTTGACAGCAGCAAACACATGAAAACTCCTATGAACACAAGTCAGAAGTTGTGTAGGGAAAGTGAGGCCGAAGGTGTTGACAACACCTTATACATGAGCATGATAGGAAGTTTACTTTACCTGACAGCAAGTCGCCCAGACCTTATGTTTAGTGTTTGTGTTTGTCTTTAGGTACCAAGTGACCCTAAAATCACTCACTTGAATGTCTTTGTAAAAGAATAATCAAATATGTGAGTGGTTCGGCCGATTTAGGGATATGGTATACTAAGGACACTAACACAAATTTGGTTGGCTTTAGCGACTCAGATTGGGCAGGTGACTTGGATGATAGGAAAAGTACTTCTGGTGGATGTTTCTTTCTGGGAAATAATCTGGTATCTTGGTATAGCGAAAATGCGATTGTGTTTCTCTTTCTCTTGTTGAATCAATATGTGGTCAGCCGGTTCTTGTTGTACTCAATTGATTTGGATGAAACAAATGCTTGATGATTATGGTATTTCTAGTGATATATTAACCATGTATTGTGACAACTTAAGTCTATAGATATCTCTAGAAACCGGTGCAACACTCCGTACTAAACACATTGATATTCGACACCATTTTATACGGGATTTGGTTGAAAAAGATTTAATTCGCATTGATCATGTTGCCACTGAAAATCAGTTAGGCGGATATTTTCACTAAATCATTGGATTTGAGAGAATTTTCCGTCTTGGAAATCTCCTGGATTGTGTGTGCTTTGACTTGTTTGTGTTGCCTCAGGTGATACGACACTTGTTGTAACACTGTTCAATTTTTTGCTTTTTTTAGGTTTTTTAGGCATTTTGCATAATATCTTCAAGGATTTCATATTATGTGTGTCATCTGTGAAACTTTTTCAGCTGGATTCAAATTTATTTTTATGGCCAAAAATCGGATTTAATATACTTCAAATACTTGCACATAATTCTTGCTTTCTTTAAAAAAAAAAGAAAAAAAAGACAAATCGAGACTATACTCCGCTTTTTGATGTTGCTTAGTAACTAGAAGCATTCATGTGCCCCATGTTTGTCTTTTACGTAAAACGGCGACTCAAATATGAGTATGCAACAACACTCTAGGACTTTCCAATGAAAAATTCCGGAATTGAAACCTAGTTGAAGTTTCGAACGTCTTTAAAAAAAAAAAAAGAGAAAAAATGCAAAAAAAAAAAAAAGAAACTGAGATTGTATGAATTTGTGCAAGGAAAATTCCTCATAAATCTGAGTATGGCCATGAATTTTCGAATTTGATGAAATCTGAAAAGTGTTTAGCCAGATGTGACCACACCTTCTATGAACACCTTGTGATATTTTTTTCATTTTTTTGTGTGTGCTTGCTTGCATATTTTCTTTCGTTTTTTTTTTTTAATTTCGCATATATTCAGGCATAATTAGGACATGCATAAATAGTGAGTATATTTCTAATTTGATTTTCAGAGGAAATATGTGGCGATTACTCTTTCTTACTCATTTTTCTATATACTGGTGTTTGTTGTCAGTGGCTTGAAAAATGGGGGAGTTAAAATCTGGAAATCTGAGATATTTGCTACACTTAGTGGGCTGTTTTATATGGTTAATATATTGCCTTGAATTTCATGAGGCCATCAAGTGTTTTTCACATCAAAAGAAATTTTCAGATTGTTTGAGTATCGTTTATTTTTTTCAAAAACAAAAAAAAAACAAAAAAAAAACAAAACAAAAAAAAAAACTTTCATCTTCTCCAAGTGTCAGTTCTTGAAGTTTTCTTATGGTTTTCTAAGCTACTGTTTCATTTGTTTCTTCTTCTCATTGTGTTATTATTTCTTCACGACCCTTGCACTGAATTTCATAATCATTTGAGGGGGAGATTTGTCTTCCTTTCTGAACAAAAAGGGGGAGAAAATTATGCACAAAAATAGGTTTGTGAAAAATCGAGCATGAAACAGTTGGTGAAGAAGGTGTTGCGACATGTGTTGACAACACTTTTGACAACACTGAAGGAATTGGGAAGGTGGTACAGAAGGTGTTGCGACATGTGTTTTCGTCACACTTTTGGCAACAAATGTTGGAGAAACGCAGACCAATTTGCTGAGAGCATAAGAGAGAAGTAGAATCAATCCATTTCAAATTTGTCAAAAACTTTCTTTGGAAGGTGTGAAGTGTGGTCGAAGTGTGACGACACACTTGGCAACACCTTCCCTAAATCTTATTTTTCTTGTGATTTTCGAGAGAGCCTTTCTTTTGTAGTGAAGAGCTATATAGATTGAACCTGAGAGATCTCTCATTTACAGTGAATGTAATTTTCAATGCAAGATCAAAAGGGGAGCTTTTGTCTTGTTTTTATTTTGTGTTTTGTACACATTTCACTTAGTGAATTTTTGGTCTAAGGCCACCGCACAAGTATATATTTATATACTTGTGCAAAAACCAAAATATTGTGTCCATTTTCATCTAGTTATATTCAGCCTTTCATCATATTAATGTGCATTATGTTTTAGACATAAAGACTTCCGTTGTGTTATCTGAGGTGTTGACAACACTTCGCACAACACTCACTGCAATTTCAGAATTCACCCCCTTAAATTCTTTCATTGGATATGCATATAAATATGTTTATATTCTCTGATATTGGTGTGAGGTTAGTCTACTATTCTGTTTCATTTCTATTGTGTCAGCTAATGATCAACATTCCTGAATCTCCCCGAAAGGGGCAATTATATCAAAAACTTCCCCCTTCTTGGAATGAATATAGGATGAAGATTCAGAAATTTTCCTTGTTTACCCAATTCTATCAAATAGGGGCAAACACTTAATCGGACCCGCTGGTTAACCAGAATGGGAAACAGTTTTATAACCCGCGGGCCGCGGAACGAGTAGTGGTCAGCATTTTGGCCCAATCCTAATCTCGAGTTCTAACCATGGAAACGGCGGTTCTAATCGTTGGCCACCCCTACATACACAATTTGGTAAAATTGCGAAATTAGTCTGGTAGCAAAAAGGTCCTGTAAAAATTACATTATGCAAACAAGTCCTGTAAATAAATAAACATCTGAATTTGGTGCTACAAAATACACGGTTTTCAAAATAGTCATCTAACTTCAAGAAAATCTCAATTTTGCAAAGTAGCCCGGTAACTAAATGCAATGTTTGCAAAGTAGCCCGGCAACTAAATGCAACTCACGTGATTGAAATATGGTGAAATTAGTACTAAAATTGAGATTTTTATTTAGTTACCGGGCTACTTTGCAAAGACTAAAATCAAAAGTTTTCTATAGTTACAGAACATTTTTGCAAAACGAGATTTTTATAGGACCTTTTTGCTGCCACCTTATAGTTACAAGACCAATTTCGTAATTTTTCCTACACAATTATGATATTATCTTGTACACGTGTCATTAACATGATGAATTGAAATGCCACATGAATCGAAGATAGAGTGTGGTTATAATTTGACAAGAGTAAACGAGGACGGCGATAATTACACTACATGGTCAAACTTGTGGATCTTGAACTCGCTCCAAAACTATATAAACAGAATCTGAACAAAATATCTAATCGAAAATGCTGGGACCGTAAGTGGATTTGATCATATTAAGAAGCGGAGGGAGCTGTAGGCAGGCAAACAAGGCCACCGGCACACAAGCCAACGCTATTATCGGTATGAGAACAAGGGCATTCTTTCGAGCAGCAACAAGGAACATAGTCGAACTAAAGGCCATCATTAGCGACGTCACAGAGAGGAAGAGAGAAATCAGACCAATTATCAATCTGTTGGGCAATGCATAAAGAAAATCATTTACCCCATAACGTGAAGTGAAAATAGATAAGAAGGATAGAACAGTGGTAACGGATGAGAGAAGTGCAAGAGCATCAGAAACGGCAAAGACTAGAAACGCGTTTTCACTAGAGAATGTTGGAAGGCCGTTTCTATCGTTCCCTCCTGGTACTGTAATTGCAGCAGCAAATGCCACTGTGGCAATGAGTGATGCTGCAACTGTGCATGAAGTGGCCATACCTATCATCCATTGCGTCTCGTTTGCAGCCAATTCACGGTGTTCTTCGTTAAATATAGTCAATGGTGTCTTGCCATCGGCATTCTTGGACTTCCTTTCTTGGGGCAGTACAAATTTCTCCACTTCCTGCATATAAATAAGGGATAATTACAAAAAGTAACCCTGAGGTTTGACCTAATTACAAAAAAAACAATCTAACTTTCAAAATTACAAAAAGTACCTCTGAGGTTTAATTCAGTGTTAAAATTAAGGCCAAATTGTAACATTTTTATAAATATGGGGGGGGGTTTGAAACATTTTTTGCTTATGAAGAGGGTAAATGTTAGACAAAATAAAACCTCAGGGGTATTTTTTGTAATTTTGAAAGTTAGCTGGGTTTTTTTTTTTGTAATTAGGTTAAACCTCAAGGGTACTTTTTGTAATTAACTCTTAAAATTATTAATGTGCATCTTTTGGCACCTAATAAGCTGAAGTATTGGGAAAAATGGAACATAATTACCTTATACCATTGTAGTTCACGCTGCATCCTAAGAACTGCTCCGGAGCTCATATCAAGTCTGTCTTGATGCGGTCTATATGCCATCAAATGCAGAATATTGTTCCTCCCATTATCCAGCAGCAGTGATAAAGACATCTTATATTGTCCAGTTTGTTGGTGAACAATCCTAAATATCTTCTGAGCCGGTGGTGATGCTATCTTTAACGTATGAATTCCTACCCACTAAAATGTAAATGGTGTCTCAAGGAATTAAACTCTAGGATACCAAGACTGCAATCACAAAATTCCAACATTACACTTGTAAAGTAGAAAAGACAGAAAGTAACGAATAAGGAAACAACTCGTACGGAAATGATGCAAATGTTATCTGCCTGCAGAACAGTAAAACACTTATACAACACCTTAATCAATCAACCTGCAACTGGACTAAGAACTTTAATACAAGTGTTCAAGTAATTACATATCACATTTCTTCAGGAGCATATATAAATCCATAAACAGAAAGGAAATTGTGTTAGTTACAATGTGACGACAAACAATTTATATTACCTCAGACCCTTTTTTGGGCACACATATGGCCTTGTTGATGAGAATTGAAGGTATTCTATACTAAAATGCTTTAAGGTGCATAAATTGATAAAAGTAACCAATCAAAAGCCAGGCGTTATTAGGTACTTTCCTCTCAAAAATTGATTCCTGCAATTCTTGTGCGGCTTGAAAGGATAATAATCTGGCAATCTTGTCATGCCTACTAAGCTCTCCGGCATCTCAATCAGCTTCATCGGAACACCTTAAATGTCAACAAGATTAGCAATCAGAAAAAATAATGGATCGAAACAAAAAAAGGTGTATATTATTTTAAACATACAGGAATAGATGAATGACTGCCAAATATTTAAGTTCATTCCACTTGGGAAAGCAGAGGGCTCCTGAGCCAGCAGTTCCAAGGGAGATATAACCTCATGCTGCCATGCCAACTTTGGATTGTGTTCAACTAAATACAGCGCTAAATCTAGAAATTTCGAGGCAAGAGGTCATATTTAATTAGTGATCCATTTTCTTTATAAATAATTCACGACATAATTTCAGTTTTAGTACCTAAACTACAGTCTGTTTTCATTTTTGGTACCCTACTTATATAGAATATCAATGTTGATACCTCATGCTTTGTTTTTTAATCACTTTTACCACATTCGGTCAGACCTTCATCAATTTTGGTACATCATGTTTAACTTTTTAATTACTTATCATACAGAATATGGCGAAAGTGATTAAAAACTAAAATACGGGGTACCAAAATTGATATGCACTAAAAATCGGGTACCAAAAGTGAAAACATGGCATAGTTTAGGTACTAAAATAAGTAACAAAAAATTATAACTTGACCATAAAATCCAGCAGTGACAGCAAAATTAACAAGTTGGGCACCAGCAGCATCCTTGAACAGGTCCAAATTGTCATCTTTTCTGGTGACAGAAAACAAATACAAAGTCATCTCTCTGTGTCCTCGCATTGCAGCCAAGTGAATCGGCAAACAACCATCAATGTTCCAAACATTCGGCAATCGCATTTTTCTCCACGAACAGCCTGGCTGCTTGGATGTTTCCCAGTACAGCCACCGCGTGAAGGGCCGTGTTGCCAAAATAGTCGGTGAGGGCCAATGCCTCTGGCGGCATAAAATCCAATAGTTTCCTTATAAATTGGAGCCCCTGTCCGGCCTTAACAGCCACCAGCAGCGGCGTCTCGGCAAATGGAGTCAGCCTTGCCATGATCGCCGCCGGCTGTTGCTTTATAATTATCTCTACAATCTCCCAGTTGCCCTGGTTCAGGGCTTTGTACAACGGTAAGGACCAGCTTTGATGGCTATCCTCAACTGTTTTCATTTTCAGGAATTAAAACAAGATATTCTTGCAGTTCAATTTAGGGATAATTACAACACCCCTGAGGTTCGGCCAAATTACAAAAAAAAAAAATCCATGGATTTTTGAAAATTGCGAAAAATGCCTTGAAGTTTGATTCTTCAAAAAAAAAACATTTCGAAAATGCCCCGGTATTTGTAGAAATATTACAATTATCTCCTTAAATTTAACACAAAATCAAATTTGATACGCACTTTTTGTGATTTTGAAATATTTCTGGGTTTTTTTATAATTAGCCAAAACCTCAGTTGGTCTTTTGTATTTATCCCCTCAATTTATGAAGAAATTTAAATTGATTGAAAAAAAAGAAAAAAATAAGAAAGAACAGAAAAACAGAGCTTTGTGAGTTTGTAGAGAAAATTCAGAGTAGTTTATGAAACTGATTACCATTGATGATGTAGTCGAAATTAGTGGGGTTGCTGTTCAACAATCGTGAGGAAGGCAATGACATCTTCATTAAAGTGATCTCGATAAATTTCGATTGAACTACATTTCAGCTATACTTTATGACTTATGTTTCAGCTAGCTGCATTTTCAGTTGACTTGGGAACTCTTAAGAATTGTAACGTCTAGGAGGGTGTTTGGCTAAACTTATTTAAAACATTTTATAAGCTCCTACATTGATAAGCTGTTTTAGGAGCTTATAAGACGTTAGATCTTATTTTAAAAATAAGTTGTCAGAGCGTTTGGATAAAATAAGATAGTTGAGCTTATAAGTTGTTTTTATTTCTTATAAAATTATTAAGTATATTTTGTGTCTTTTGAATGTTTAAAATAAGGAGCTTATAAGCTCTTTTAAAAAAGTTGGGGTGGAAGTTTTTTTTTTTTTAGGAGCTTATAAGCTCTCCGATACTTATTTTTAGAGTTTATAAGCTCTTTTGGAAAAAATTACCAAACACATTTTAAGAGCATATAAGCTCTTAAACATCTTATAAGCTGTTTTTAAGAGCTTATAAGCTCAGCCAAACACCCTACGTATCCGTTTCGGCGAAACTCACGTTTTCATTTATTACAAGTATCCCCCAAATCAATCATTTATTTGTCTTTTGACTCGTCAACTTTCATGTTTGTTTGTAAACTTAGGGGAGATTTTCATGAATGGCCCTTTCAAATTGCTCAAAGACATTTGAGACCTTACTTATTCAAAAAGAACTTTTATGGTCTCTTTATTATGTAAATACCTAAACTACCCATATCGTTCGAACTACTTCGAACAACCGGGCCTAGTAATTTAAACTATCAGGTAGGGTCGTTCGAACTACGGTGTCTAGAACGCGGTGGGACGGGTCAACACATGGATTGAGACTTCATGTTCCGGTGACCTATTACATTTCTCATTCCATTCTATTGAAATGATTAACATGTGTACATGGTGATGTCATAATTGTATACGTGTTACTCATCCAATATAGTGGAATCAAACATTGGAGCATAACGTTGATTCCCATGCATGGTACTTATTTTATATTGTACAAGAAAATTAAAAAAGTTGCATTTTTACTGTCGAAGTTTGGGAGATCTTACAATATTTCGGGTAAATCTATTTTATTCTCGTGACAAAATTCTTTTTTTTTTTAATTTAAGGTATGACTAACCGTAAAAATTGAATAACCGCGGAACCGCCTTCACCCACGGTATCGAACTATTTTTAACCACATCACTCCATATCGCCGCAGCTTAGAAGTTCTAATGAAACTGCACTGAAACAAGATTAGATAAATTTTTTGATACATGATCGATCCATATATACTAAATTTTATCTCATACAAAATTATCAAATCGTTTATTGTACTTTATCATCTAAAGTTTGTGTCATTTCTCACTTTCCCACCTACACTTTGCATTATTTTCATTTTGTCAGCCCACTTTGAGAAAAAAAAAATATTTAAATGCATGTTACTTTCTTCTTGTAAGTTTTTCTAATTATTTTTTCTGAATACTATACAATATTTTCATAAATTTCATTATTGTATATTTATAATTTTATCTTAAAATTAAAATACAAATTTTTATTTTTTTCTTTTTTCAATTTATCATTATATTTAGGGATAATTACGAAAAAAACCCTTAGGATTTGGGCTAATTACAAAACAAAACCAAGAGATGTCTCAAAATTACCAAAAAACTCCTTAGGCTTGATTATGTCTTAAAATTTAAGAGGATAACTGTAATATTTTTATAAATATCTAGGATTTTGAAATATTTTTTGTTTATGAAGGGGGAAATGTGAGACGAAATCAAACTTCAAGGTTTTTTTGTATTTTTCAAAAACTTTTGGATTTTTTTATAACTAGTCCAAACCTCAAGGAGGTTTTTGTAATTATCCCTTATATTTATTTCAAAATTTAGTAAAGTAACAGAATTAAGGATTCAATGGAGTGGGGTTTGGGGCTGGTTTGGCCAAACTGGGGATCCACCAAGAAAAATTAAGACCCCAGGACCCGCTCCGCTCTAAAACCCGTAGGGGCGGGTCTAGACCTGCTAATATATTTTTTAATTGCAATAATTTATTTTTTTGTATTTGTGGCCAAATTTTCAAAAGCATCCAATGCCAAAAGTAAAAAATATATATAATTATGCAACTTATTATAACTATATTTTACAACTATTTAACTACTATTAGGATTTTTTTTGCAAAAAAAAAATACTATTAGGATTTTGCAATAGTACTCAACTAATACTCAAAATAAATATTTAAAGTACAATATTACAAGATGTTAAAGTAATAAATTAATATCAATACAACATTCAAATCTAAAAGTAAATAATGCAAAAATATCTAAATATATATTTAAAAAGATAATAAAAAATAATATGGCAGGGTGGGTCCCGGGTCCTTGCCCCGGACCCGAACTGATACAATTTTGAAGTTTTGGACACAGGACCCGTTTAATGGGTCTAGACCCACCCCAACACAGCGAGTTTGATGTGGGGGCGGATTTTAATCACCCCATTGTCCTTTTTAATACTCTCGTGGAATTACGATTTCCAAATAAATTAAAAAAAAATAGTAAAAGTATTTTTTGTATAATAACTAGTACTGGTTAAAGTTGAAGTTTGTGAATAAAAAGAGATAAGTAAATACATATTAATAAATTTTTTTATGTGGTGAGGTGGCAAAGTGAGAAATCATGAAAAGTTTTGAGTTGTAAAGTGTAGGGGTGTCAATTTCAGACCCGACACGCAAACCCGACACGAACCTAACACGAAATTAATGGGTATGGGTCCAGGCTTCGTGGGTCCGGGTCAAAAATGGGTCGAACCCGAATAACTCCGCCAATTAAACAGTCGGGTTAGGGTCAACCTACTATGACCCATTTAACCCGCTTGTGAATTTAAAAGAAAATTAAGTAAATAATTAATTGTAAGAAAAAACAACAAACAAAACATATCCTTAAAACTTAAATGGTAAAACCTCCTTAATTATGTATTTGTTATTATTATGCATGTTTTTTTAATATTGTCCCTAAAATATGATCACGTGTTATGTTATTTATGCAATTATGTTATTTCTTTTTGTATGTTGTGAATTGTGAAATTTTTTATTGATTAAATAGTGTATGATAATTATTGATTTAAAAAAATAAATTTATCCATTAAAACTTTTAAATATATATGAAAAATATTTTATTAGGCGGATTCACGGGGTGGGTCCGGGTTACCTGTGAAATAAGTAGATCAGGTCCGGGTTCAAGATTCTAACACGAATAATTAAATAGGTCGGGTTCGGGTCGGCTGTTTCTGACACGCGAACCTGCAAACCCGGACCCATGAACCCGGACCCAACCCAAATTGACATCCCTAGTAAAGTGTAGTAAATTTTACATATTTCCATAATTTAACGAGTTTGGCCCCACATGTTGCGCACGAAATCTTGACGGAATGTTCTTTGGGCAAGATAAGAGGCCCTATACTACCATAGGTTTCATGTTGGAAACCCGAAAAAAGACCATAGATCAGGTAACAAAAAATAATTAAAACCCTATCACTGTATTGGGATAATTTTAATTTTAGCACCTAAACTATACAATATTTTTATTTTTAGTACCCACATGCAGGTCATATCAATTTTGATACCCCATAGTTACCTTTTAAGTTTTAATCACTTATGCTAAATTTCATCAAACATCCGTCAATTTCGGTACCCCATATTTTACTTTTTCATCATCAATTTTTGTACCCTACGTTTTACTTTTTAATCACTTATAATACGGAATGTGGCAAAAGTAATTATAAATTAAAACGTGGGGTATCAAAATTGATATTCCCTCAAATGAGACGTTTATAAGTTACAGGACCTTTTTGCAAAATGTAATTTTTACAGGACCTTTTTGCAATCGTCCTATACTTACAAGACTAATTTTGCAAGTTTGCCTAACCACGTATCACCAGCAACATAGAAACTGCCCAATTACATCTCAGTAACAACACAAACAAGCCTGAATTATCAAGAAATAATTGAAGAGGACATGCAGCAATAAATCTATTTTCTGCCAATAAACGGCGTCGACATATTTATGCTTAAAGAGCATTTAACTCCCCTCTTTCCAAATAAAGTACGCACTAGTGCCAAAAGATAGTCTCAAAAATGTTTACTCATACAAGGCATATTTTCAATTTTAATACCAAACTATGCCCCATTTTCACTTTTAGTACCCCATTTTTTTTTTTTCATTACATGAAGGTAGCTGATTTTGAATCAAATTAAAACAGAATGACTATACTTTTATATCAACTTGCCTGTCATGGCTTGAGTTTCCCATCATCCCATGAAGAATGAACACTAACATCAAATTTATACTTTTGCATTTGCTTTGTTGCACAAGTCACAACTAAAGGGCTGCAATCAGTTAGCTCAATCGCGCGAAGAGAATCAAAGCAGTGACCTATCTCAGGGATCTGTTTTAATTGGTAACAATGCTTTATGCTTAGGCACTTAAGCATTGGGAAGCTGTGTTCTCCAACTGTCCAGTGCACCAAATCAGTATCTTCAATTAAAAGATACTTAAGTCCCAAGAATTCCATGTCTTTTGTTTCCCACTTTGGGCCTCGAAAGGCGTAGCACCGCAATTTGAGCACTTCAAGATTTCGCAATGATGCAATCACCCTCATGTCTTCCCAAGGATATCCAAAACCACTCAAGCTCAACCTTTTAAGACATGTTGGGAAATTTGAAATAGGAGCACGTGGGGAAACAACCTTAGACCTTAGTACTTCGGGATTCACAACGACGCATTTAAGTGATTCTAGTTTGTGGAGATGGGAAATATGATCAAAGCAGCTCAAGGGTTCAATATCATTAGGTGCCAACTCAATTCGAATTCCTAATTTCTTTAGGTTAGGGATTCTTTCGAAAATCCCCTTGGTACAATTAAGCGCTCACATCCAAAAGTGTTAAGAGGTTTGGTAACAAAGCGCCACAAGGATCTTGTAGGTCGCTTCCCATGATCTGAAGATGCTTCAGTTCTTTCATATCCCATATCTCTATAGGTAGAAATGACTGAGAGCCAGAGGATTTGATGCTCACATGTCGATGGACAATTAAGAATTGAAGGTTCCAAAGTTTAAATATTGAAGGAGGGAGCTTTCCATTATAAGTGAGGGCAAGGTATCTTAGTTGAACTAGTTTGAGTACTTCCATTGGGAACTCGTAGAAACGGATTGTAAGAGCATCCAGTACCCTGAGTAACCTTAAATCGGAACATATTTGTACTGGGTATTGATGAGGTGGACCATAACATAGGAGAGAACGTGCAGTCAAAATTGATGTCATTGTGTTATACACATCTCTGATGGCAAATAAAGTGTTGTTCAGGATACACAACCGACGCTGACATGTTATACCTTTTGCTAAACTATGGGTATAAGTACTTAAGACATGGAAAAACTTGATCTTTTCAGCTTCTCTTTTACACAGATGCCAAAAGACTGAATGGAGGCCGCAAGTTTTAACTCTAGAGCTTTTCTCAAAGACCATAACAAGACTTCTTGATACAAGGACCTTCAAATATTTGTCAGCAAAATCGTCTAAAGTTCCAAGTTTAATAGGTTCAATAATTCCCTCGGCACTCCACAACTTGATAAGCTTGGAGCGGGAGATTTCAGAATTTTGAGGGAAAACTCCCATATAGAGAAAGCATGCTTTTAAATGTTGAGATAAGCATTTGTAGCTTGGAAGTAATACCTTTGAAATTTGATCATATGCATCATTGAAAACTGAACTTTCTATCTCTGCTGCCTTGTTCCAATACTCTAGAGTCATCTCATCAGCATTGGATAAAAGCTCAGCAACAGTGACGATTGTAAGAGGAAGACCGTCACAATTCTCAGCAATCTTCCTTCCAGCTTTCTCGAGTTGAGGAGGACACGAATATTGAGAAAACACCTTTTCACGAAGAAGATTCCAACTTTCTTCTTTATTCAGTAATCGCACCTGTAAGTGCGTACTAGACCTTATAGCTACTTTTCGTAGCCTAGTTATGATTAAGAATCGACAGCAATCATAGCTATCGTATGAAATTATGTGCAAAAACTCGAAGATGAAATGTGGGCTCCATACATCATCGAACACAATGAGGTGTGTCCTACCGTTCAAAACTTTGGACAAGTACTGAGCTAATTTATTTTCTCCTTCTACAAGCATGGTATCATTAATGTCGGGATTCACTTGAGCTAGAATATCTTTCATAATTCTTTCAAGTTTATAATTCGGGCCGACGGTCACCCAAGCACGGCAGTCGAAACGATTCAAAACTAATGGATCTACAAAAATCTCCTTAGCTAATGTAGTCTTGCCAATGCCTGCCATCCCCAAGAGTGAGACGATATTTTTACCCATAATCCGATCTCTAATTTCGCAAAATTGATCACATAATCCAACCATCTTTGACTTGTTTCTTTCAAAATAAATTCTCGATGGAACACTAATATTAATATCATCATCTTCTTCGTTAGGCAGAGAACTGGATAATTCATTAATGTACTCCTCCTTCAACTTGTACACCAAATAACTAAATGAATCAATATCATGTTTTAATTCCTGCAGATTTAGCGAGAATGAAAATGTACAACTCTCACCTCCAAGGCAGCTTTCTTCTGATTGTGAAAGCAACTGATTTGAGACATTGGTTTCGAGTAAATCTTCTAATTGACATACTGCTTCTCTGATTTGTTCATCCAAAACATTCACTCTCTCGCTGCTGCTGCTGTTGCTGGTATCGAATTTTTCGAGAACTTCTTGTAAGGACAGAACCTCTTCGTATGCGAATTCTAGGGTTTCTCGAGAAGGAGGAAGAATAGAAATGTGAGAAGAATTTAGGAGGCGTTTGATTGTTTGTTTAAGAGAAATCACAGCAGCATATGCCATCTCTGATCACTCTGTTTCAGACCTTACACAAACACTGTAATTGAGAAGAGGACTACAGGTTTTGGAAAAGCAGTGCAATTTGTGGACAAACAGAGAAGTGGAAAAGAGAAAAATGTGGCGTACGCTTTTCTTTTGAAGTTTTTGTGGGGTTGAGACGTATGGAAAAAGTGTTTGTAAGCATATGTCTTTTGTGGGTTCGGGAGGGGCGACGGTGTGGTGGGGGGACTGGTGGCGGACCGGCGGTACTACGGTGGTGGTGGTGGGAGGGGAGGATGGAAATGAGGGGAGCTTTATTGAGGTGAATGGTGAACTTTCTGTTTCATAATTTTATTTGGGGATAATTCCAAAACACCAATGAGATTTGTGCTAATTACAAAAAAAAAAAAAACAACTACAGATTTTTCAAAATTACCAAGAAAATTCCTCAGGTTTGATTATCTTGAATTAAGGGGAATAATGTAATATATTTATAAATATTAGGAGGGTTTTGGAATGTTTTTTTCCCCTAGAAGAGAATTAAAAGTGTAAGATGAAATGAAACCTAAAAAGTGTTTTGTAATTTTTAAAAATCTTTGGGTAGTTTTGTAATTGGCCTAAACCTCAAGGAGTTTTCCGTAATTATCTCTTTTATTTGTTGACAATTTTCTTAACTGTCAATAGGTTTGTTACATTATTATTGTTTTATTATTATTTCCATAACTGGAGCTTTTAGCATTTAATTTAACAAATTTTAGCAGAGGCTGGTTTTTGACTTTTTGTTATCCTAGTTTTGCGGTCAAACCATGTTATGATGCTTTTAACACTATTATTTTTGAGGAATTCAATAATTTTCTTCTTTTAAATCAGTGAGATGATTAAAAATTTAAAACATCGAGTTCGAGTTCACGTACCGACTTTTTTTTTTTTTTTTTTTTTTTTTAAGCTGAACTTCCGAACTGCAGCCGTATCCTGAGGACAACAGCTTCCGGCTCCTCATTGTTGCCGCCAAGGTAATGCGGGATGTGCGCGCACGTGAGCGCCAGTGTTACGACGGGTCTGGCGACGTACAACCGATCCCCTGGTAAAGAGAACAAATTATGTTCGACCCCCAATCTACTAATAACGATCTCTCCCGAATCGAACCCACACGGATGCTATTCATTAGATGAGTTCCCACCAAATCTTCACCGGCTCGCATATGCCCAGGGAGCAATTTGATGGAAGCGAGGATATGAACCCATGACCTCCACCCCACAAACAATTTGATGGAGCGGGGATTTGAACCCTCGACCTCCACCCCACAATTCTTTGTGGTGGCGAATGAGCTAAGCCCACCTGGTTGTATCGACATTTTTATTAATACACAAAAATCTTGTTCAAATAATTTTATTGTATTATATTGCTCAACCACTATCCTTCAAATGCACAGTGCATTAGAGTTCTGCGTGGGTAGGAATGACCATTTATGTCTGACTCGACCCGCCCATTTTGGATTGGCCCGTCTCGTGACCTATGGAGGAGCGCGTTTGGGTATCACTTCCACCCCACGAATACCCGCCCGCCTAGAATTTTTATTCTTAAAATATATTTTGCATATACAATATATATTATAATATAACTTTTATGTATTTTTTATATTATATCCAATATTTATAAGTTGATAATAATAACTTTTGTAACTAATATTTTATAAATGTATTATAAATATATTTTTTCCTTTTTTTGTTTTTCATATTTAATTTAATTTAATACGGGGTAGAACGGGTCACTCTGCCCCGCCTCGAGACCCGCGGCGGGTTTGAGTCTTCACCACCCACCCCGACCCGCCACATTGCCATCCCTAGTGGAAGGTGGAGATTTGAAATTAAGATCTTTAGCCTCAAGAACATGCGCTACTCTACTAGGTCACTCTATAATTCGTATTAATTTCATAATTAGATGGGTAAAGTAGTTTTCTAGCTACTTATGAAAAATGTTGAAGGGTTAGTCGATGCTATCCACTTGGGTAGCCGTTGGATCAACACACATCCATGTGGATGTGTGTGTATATTTTAATTCAAGGTATAGAATCCACTTGGGTAGCTACCGAAGTGGGTAGCATCGACTTACCCAATGTTCAGATATTTTGGGACAGAAAAATATGGAAAGCGAAATTTTATTTTTTGCATTTTCATAGGAATGTGTTATTTGTTTGGATCTATATGTAATTAGCTACAATCGAGGATTAATTAAGGAAAGGCTTTTCACTAGAGGCATCAATTTGTGACACGACACGATAATCCGACATGAATCTAACACGAATTTAGCATGTATAGATAAAACCTTTAGTTGGGTCGGGTCAGATTCAGGTCGGACACGGTTAGCATGGTGTTAGGCGTAAAAATACTCACCTAATTTACCACAAGTGTACGGTTGCCAAGTTTTAATATAGTGTAATGAGTAGAGTTGTCGTATCCACAAGGAATGTGTGTGATTACCTCAGTTATATTTGACTGATCAGTAATAGATGGATTTGTGGATTGATAATTAACAATAATTAAATGTTAATAAAAACACAAACATCTAAATCTACGGGAGAATTATTCTAGAGGTTGATTTCATCAAGTTATCACTTATGTTTGATTAACAATCTATATATCTCAAGCAATGATTTATAAGTTGAAATTCGCAATTTAATCAACTATCTTTCTCGAGTGTCTAGTGATTTTAAATTATAAAATAAGATTTTGATATCTCTATAAAAATCTCAAGAATTATAATTCTAAATAGAACAGTAGAATTTCTACAACAACTTCAAAAAATCTCTTGATTATATAATTTTCTATGTTGTGTTATTCTAAATCTAGTATTAAATCTCTTTTCTCAAATGTGGATTAACACATCAGACATCAAAGATTAATGGCCAAGTAATCAAGATGTAGTTAATACAAATAACACAAACAAACCATGAATTGAATGAAATAAAATAGATCTACAAATCAAACATAAGATTAAACAAGATTACATCAAGCCCCTAGAATATCTAATTAATTCATCACACAGTTCATGGAAGAAATTCAAAACATACAAATAAATACATGAATTATACTAGAAATAAAAAGAAGAATAAAGGAAAACTTATATTCAATGAATTACTCGGCGGTTCTCCTTTGTTGAAGAATTATTCAGTTCAATCCTTGCTTCCTCGGCCCGGTGGAAGGATCTCTCCCGATGCTTTCTCCCAATAAATTCTATTCTTACATTTTTCGTATTAAATTCCTTCTTTAATCTCCCGGTATGTCCTTCCAACTGCTTAATTAGACCTATTTATAGCAGAACATTTCCTTTCTTCCTGCTGATAAGAGTTTGCTGTCAAAATGAGTTCTATGTTGTCCATCATCAGATATCTTCTATTATTTCTTCTTTTGATATGTACTTTGGTGTCTTGTTCTTATATTTGGTGATTGAGCTTTCTTTAATGTAAAGAAAGGTTTTCGTGGTTTTTCCCCGTGTAAAGTTAAATTATTGCTGAAAGATGTTTGATAGTTACCGTGGTATGCGTTGAATGTATCGTGTTAGAAAATGGGTGAATTTGGGGTTGAAACGCGGCACAGATGCATTACACCGCGGTACACAGTAAAAATTATTGTGTACCGCGGTACATAGCATCCATACCACGATACATGGGCCTAAATTCATGGTGTAGTACTGTTTCTTTTGATTTTTTTCCGTTCTTTCACCGGTGTGGCTCATTTTTCACCATTTTCATCCGTTTCTTGATTCCTTTGATACCTTATACCTATTACAATTCGATATACAATTTTAACAATAATTGTGATTCAATCTATTAAAAAACACAGATTATTTTAACTTTATTTAGTTTTTTAATGTTTAAATAATAAAGAAAATGTAATTTTTGAAAATTAAAGATATTTAAGAAATTTTAATACTTATGGTAAATAGCTTTTCGATAAATAATTTGTTATTTTCTAAAATAACTTAAGTTATACTTTGTTATAAAATATAATTTTTAACATCATTTTTCAATTTTTATAAATAATTAAGTTTTTCGAAATTACCAAATTATTAAAATCGTAAATTGTTTTGTTTTATTTATACATTAAATATTTTTTTATATTTAAATATAATTTTTAAATACTTATATTTTCATTCATTCTCACCCCCTACAATTTTAATTCCATGTATGATGCCTAATCAACAAAAAATGAATTAAACAATAAGTTTTTTTGTTGTTAAATTCCACACCAGCACAGGATTAAATAGCTGAAGGACTAAATATCAAATCGAAACAAGTGAGGACTAAATCTTCGAAGCAGTCCACTTAGAGGACTCAAAAAACAATTTTATTTATATACAACAATTAAATACTTTAGGAAACTTTTATACATTTTATATGCATTTTTATACAAACGACGAAATCAAAACAGAAAATTCAAGATTAACCTCGCATCAAAATCAAAAAAACTAAAATGTGGTAATATACAAATCCAACTAGGAAACACTCCCAGTCCCAGACAAAAGTTTAATACAATAAACAATTATACACAGAACTGGCATCACCAGCAACATAGACACTAGCGCATGAATCCCATTCTCATAAATACATTATTCTTCTTCATTCTAACTGCAAAAAAAAATCCATTTTTCTGCTAAATAAGAAATGGCGCCATCATCATTTTGATGGTTCTAAAAGACCATACTATTTTTTCTTTCCAAATAAAATAGACACTAGAGCCAAGAAATAATCTTAGAACTGTCTACTTCCCCTTGATGTTAATAAAATGGACGATCACTTTGCTTACCAAAAATACCACGGCCATATGTGTTAGAAATCACATCAACAAGAAGGGGGAATTGTAGAAGCACAAATGAAGTTACTGGTAAACAAGCAAGTGCAGCCACTGGTATAAGTATCCACGCCTGCTTTTGACCAAATATCAGATAGAGTGTCGCACTAAAGGCCGCCATCATAAACGATATGGAGACGAAAAGTGTAACAAGGCCGATACTTAGTCTCTTAGGCAACGCGTACAAGAAATCCTCTTCCGCATAGCGAAGTCAGGATGGATAAGAACATCAATAGAGAAGTTGTGGATGTGAAGAGAGAGATGGCATCTGAAACGGCGAATATTATGAAGGCGCTGTTGTTAGAGAATAAAGGGAAACCGGTGTCGCTCTTGTTACCACCGGGTACTGTAATAGCTGCCGCAAAAACAACAGTGGCGATCAATGCTGCGGCAATAGTGCATGAGTTGGCTGTATCTTTCATCCATCTTTCTCCATTTGCTTTTAACTTTATGTGTTCTTCTGTAAATACCATCTTTGGAGTTTTTCCACCGTTGTTTGGTCGTTCTCTGGAATAGGGATGAAGAAACTTCTCCACTTCCTGTTAACAAGCATGGTTTTCCATAGTAAAATCAATTGAGAGAAATTATGCTATTTATGAGTTAAGACTACATTGTAATTTTGGTCATGTAGCTATAGGGGGTTGGCAATAATAGTCCTACGAAAATTAGAATTTGCAAAAAGGTCCCATAATATTAAAAAACTCTCATTTTAAGTCATTTGGTCGCCGAAAATTGAAAAATCTACGGGAGAAATGCACGTGTCCACATTTGGGAACGAATTTTGGGTTTCAATTTTTGTTGTTTCTCTTTTTATTCCACTACTTGTATGGACACATGTATATAATCCAAAAAATCAACAGCACACGTTTATCTTATACACACGTGTTCATCACCTAAGTAGTGAAACACCGAAAGTGTAATAGAAAATCTGATTCCTCCACATTCCTGTCAAACCTGCTAGTGTGGAGAACATTTCCAATACATCAATGAAATTGATTCCCACATCAAAAAAATTGACGGGAAATGTGGGCACATAAATTTTTCCAACAAAATTTTCAATTTCCGACAACCAAAGACTGAAATTGAGAGTTTTTTTGTAACTTATAATAATTTTTTTTCAAATTGTGATTTATGCAAGAATATTATATATTGCCAACCCCTTACACACAGAATGGATTTCACATACATTAAACCATTGTATTTCGCGCTGCATTTGGAGAGCTGCACCAGAAACAAGATTGAGTTTGTGTGGAGGCGCCAATCTTGCAGCTAAGTGCAACAAGGTGTTCCCAGAAGAATCTGTGAGGTCTGAATATTGGTGTTTATGGTCACTCGTTTGATAAATCAGATTGAAAACCTTTTTCACAACGGTTCTCAACTGCAAGATGAAATATATATTGCCTAGTATAGAAGTCACGGGAGTATATTGCTGCAGGAAATGTCGCTACAATCTCTTCAATAACCTCGTGAACACCTAAACGTGCGGCGATGAGCATCACATCCACATAAATTGAAGAAGCTCTCCTGTAATCTAAGCACTCCATATTCTTGCACAAGCATCTGACGAGATATAGAGCTTGCTCATGAATATGTTTTCTAAGAAGATTTGTGTTTGCTCGAGAAACTGATCATATCATCAGAGAGTCAAAGGAATAAGTAATGTGATCAAAATATATAAAGCAAGAAGCTAAGGCTGCAACTTGTAAAAATGCTTTGCAGATTTTCATCTTTGAGCGGAAAAATGGTGCAAATAATGTGATTGTATACGGAAAAAGTAAATTTTCTTTAAGAGTATCTCATTCTCTCACAAATTAACTTACTTTTATTTCTCTTTCACATATCCCAATATCAATACATCAAATATCTCTCTCCCCCTCCTCTTATCCATATAAAGAATTCCAATATTTTCTTTAATTTATCACTGTTTTTCTCTTAATTCTTGTTGAAATATGTCACTTGTGAGTTGTCCCACATTGATTAATTAGGGGAAGACAACCTACTTTATACCTACTTTATAAGCCAAGTGAACTACTCATATTACCAATTGGTTTTAGGATGGAACCTCACTTATTGCGCCTGGGCTCTCCCCTATATTAGACACGCTTCATGTGTGAGACCGTACCAAGCAATGGCGTAGCCAGAAAATAAATGGGGGTGGGCCGATACACGAAATTGGGGTGTGCCAGATAAAAAAATGCAAAAAAAACCATGTAAATATTTAATAAAAAAAAATTTAAAAAAAATTTTACCTATAAATTTTTTTTTAAAAAAAAAATGGGGGGGGGCCAGGGCCTAGGTTGGCCCCCCTGGCTACGCCAGTGGTACCAAGTCCTCCCAAATTTAACAAATCCTAATAACAAAAGGTACAAACTACAAAATGAGATTCATATTCCCTATTTTTAGTTCAATTATTCATTTCTCATTCAAGATTCATGCATTATATTTACAATATTATTTCTACCAAAAATCTCTAAAAGGTTTCATCATATCAACTACAACCATTACTTTTTTACCCAACATCCAATCACATTCTATATTTGACACTCGTTAACTTTAAAAAATAAATTAACAATCTATTCACTCAAAAAATAAAAGTGGACAAATGAAGATCCAATCACATTCTACATTTTACACTCTTTAACTTTAAAAAATAAATTAACTATTCACTCAAAAAAAAAATGAAAGTGGACCCAAAATGAAGTGAAACAATAGCAGCCTAACATATCGACTAGTAGGGTTTTAATTACCTAGCTAGTTTTTCTATAATTTTGCAAAAGAGTGGCATGCGAATTCTGGACCCCTTTATGCCGCTTGTTAAACACCATGAAAGAATGAAAGCATAACAAGTTTTAGAGAATGGTTGGGATATTCTGGTTGAGTTGTACTTAATTTATTATAGCGTTTCGTAATGGGAAAGTGTTGGAAAATATTCGGGCCCCGGATCTAATCCGGGCCAAATAAGATCCGGCTTTTCGATCTAATCGAGCGGAAGCGGAAGCGTGGGATTTCAAAAATCAAGTTTTAGATATAAGAACACAAGATCATGCTTATTAAATTTATTCAAACTAAAGGAAGAAAAAAAAATTTACCTCTTTCGATGATTTTCTTGTTCTTCGCTTTTTCTCCGTCAATCCTTCGAATCCCCGAAGCTCGTAGACACCGCGATCTTCCAATTCGAACCTCCCTATCAACGGCAGTGTGTGGGCACCCAAATAATAATTCTAAGTCCCTAACTTTTATTTTCCTACGATGTACTCAACTCATGAGATCGAAGGATTGGGCTAACTGGATAGGAGGGAAATTGAACTAGGTAAAAGTTAAACCATAAAATCTCACTTTTGCAAGAAACAAAATCACGCTGCCCTATTTATGTTTCAAGATCAAAAAAAATTGAATCACCAAAAAAACTTCAATTAAAATTTGGCCAAATGATGATGTTTGCCGTGAACATCAAATCAACAATTAATAGACCAAAATTTTCTTTTTCAATTGTAAAGAGTAAAGCAAAAGTGGCACTTGATTTTGTTACTAATTGAAAGTGTACGATCCTTTGATCATGAGGCGGCGAAATTTGTCGGTGTGAATCGTATATCAAAAGCTGTGAGATATGGTCCCTTTTTATAGGCTAGTTCAATTAGTTTCCCACTCCAACTTGGTTTCCTATCTATTCTAGAATTAATAATTCTAGATAGACTCAAACTCTAATTGATAATTATCGATATAATTATCAATTTAATAATTATATTAATATCATAAATATCTAATATTTATTTAATTCCAAATACAGTCAAAACTGTAGAATATCATATATTTCCGAAATTAACTAATATTAATATATTAGCCCAAATATTTTGGAAAACTCTTTTTCAAAAACCCTTAGGAACATAAAATATTATTTCTAACCCGTTTACTCTAGGAAGAAAAGCGACAGGGACCATGGACTATAATTGTAAGCTCCAATAAATCGAATAAATAATTAACTCTTTAATTAACTTATTCGACTTATTAATCCGATATTACTCCACTATAAATTGAATTGCACTCTTATAATTATAGAATATCTTACTCTACGAAATGAGCGAGTCAACGATATAATCATTACATATAGATTAATCCTCCATAGACAATTCATAATTGAAGCTAGGTAGTATCAGTTAAACCCCTTCAATTACATCTTATCCTCATTTACCATTAATTCACTAGCGAATGGTTAATTTATAATCGGATTATAAATTAGAGATCTCAAACCATTCGGTTCGAGAATTAACAAATGAGAGAATCGTCTTTCTACTTCTCGCAAGGAGGAATGGATTCCATATCGTGAATTTATATTCCCATTATTTAATTCAAATGTGAATCTAAAATGCAAGTGTTGGGAATGTCGTAGGACAAACTTAAGCGAGCAAATTAAGAATCACACCGAAATAAACAGAGTCTATAATCACTCGGGATTAAGATTTATCCATATATGATCATCTAGTGATTTAATTCGATTTTCCATTTCTACAACGAATTTGTATGGAAAATTCGAATTAAATCGATCCAAGTCTATATGATCAAATCATATATAAATGCCCCCACTAAGATGTCTCCACATCGGCGGTCCGGATAAAGACAGTCACATTCAAAATGTTAAGGCGCATTAATGATGTTTTAATTAAAGATCCCATACTTTAATTAATTTCATCACGGACTTAATTTTAGTTTATTATCCATAATCTTAATCCTCTTGTATATAACTCTTATATACTAAGATTATGGTTACAATAAATAAACTAGGGATTTTCATGATGTTCAAGAAAGTACATACAATATGCAATAAGTCCAGAAAATAAATGTCGCCTTTATTAATAATAAAAAACAATTCACAATTGCTTTAAGAAGGCACTATCACTAACAATCTCCCACTTGCCCTAAAGCATATGGGACATGTCTTCCATTCACATGTTTTAGTGCCTCTAAAAACATTTTTGGTGGGTCTTATTGACGGGATCAACAGAATGTACACTCCCCGGATATCGACTTTCAGTATCCTTGTGCATTAGAAGTCGAAATCGGTCGATCGTCTTTTTCACGGTCAACCACTAAATAGACAAACATCTTGATCTCAAGCATATTTGAGAAGGTTCTTGACTATTATCTAATGAAACATTTGGATTAGATTGAAACCCAATTTAGTTATCCCTATCGTGTATCAAATATCGAGCACAGTACACAATATTGTATACTTGTAGAGGCATAGGGAATGCGTCTCATGTTTTTCCTCCCGAGGTGCCTTTAAACAATCCTCTTTGGAAAGAAACGACTCCATATCAAGTTGGTAGGTAACGCTTCTTGGAATCTTGCATTCTTTAATGCAATGTTGCATCTTATCGATATAAGAAGCAGAGACAATGCCAATAATTTGTTTTTGTGATTTTGAATCATTCAAATTCCAAGAACATAATTAAGCTTATCCAAATCTTTCATTTGGAATTGCTTGGCAAACCAACCTTTAATCTGACTAACATTTCTACTTCATTCTTAATTAGTAGAATGTCATCTACGTAAATCACTAAAATTACCACTTTACCATCATTGATCCGCTTGTATACACAAGGCTCATCAACACTTTGGTCAAAACCAGAAGACTTGATCATCTCATCAAATCTATGGTTCCATGACGCCGAGAACTGCTTTAACCCGTAAATGGATCTAAGCAATTTGCGGACATTCTGCTATTGACCTTTGGCTACAAAACCACATGGTTCGAATCCGTTTCTTGGTTGAGCTTCAAGACACCTCGCTATATCGAGAATCCTCCATCACTTGTCGAAAAAGACAATGGATCACCGTCTACCCCATCAAAGACGCAACATTTGCCTCTTCGATTTGACGATAAGCGGATTGGTGGTCTAATCACCCCCCATTGCGTCGAGGTGTCATGACATTCCGATCGGTATTGTGGTATTTTTAGTGATTTCCCCAACAACTCTTGTTGGTTGTGGTCGATCTCATCAGAAAGTAACTCCTCGAGTACAACTTTACTTGAGGTCGGAAGTTTTCTATATAATCGTTCTCAAAAAACTGACATTAGTCGAAACTATTACTTTCTTTTCTTGCGGATCATAAAACAAACCTCCTCTCGTTCCTTTGGGATATCCAACGACGATACACTTCGAACGTGGATGCAACTTTCGATCTTTCCTTTCGGTACATGTCTTTGGGCACCCCCATATGCGAAAGTGGCGTAAACTAACTTTACTCCCGTTCCACAACTCTACAGTGGTGTCTTTTGGATTGACTTAGACGGAACTACATTCAAAATGTAAACCGCCGTTTGCAATGCATACCCCCAAAACGAATCGGGCGGTGTCGCGTAGCTCATCATCGACCTAACCATATCAAGCAACGTTCGGTTTCTCCTTTCGGCAACACCATTTTTTGAGGGTGCCAGTGTTGTGAGTTGGTACAAAATACCATGCTCAGCAAATAATCTTTGAACTTCGATGTCGACATACTCGCCCCTCGATCGGATCGAAGGCACTTCAAAGATTTTCTAGGCTTTTCCTTCCGCATGAAATTCCTTGAACTTTTCAAAAGTCTCGGATTTTCTATGCATTAGATAAACATATCCAAACCTCGAGTAATCATCAATAAAAGTGACGAAGTACTTTCAAAGCCACCTCTAGCTTGTGTGGTCATGGGACCACAAACATCACTATGCACAAGCTCTGAGTGGTTCTTTGCTCTATGCCCTTTGCGGAGAAAGGTCTCTTAGTCATTTTCCTTCTGCAGACGGGATTCACAAACAGAAGAGTGCCAACTTTTAGCTCTCTCAAAGGACCATCCTTTGCAAGCTATTTATCCTTTCTAGTGAAATATGCCCTAACCTTAGATGCCAAAGATATGTTTCATCATCTTGAGAAACCTTTTGCCTTTTTGGTTTAGGATGTTCTACTTTAAACATTTCGGCATTTAGCGTTAGTTGTTCATTAGGCTTAATGAAATAGAGTCCATTTTCCAATATTGCGAGACAAATATCACGCCCATTTTTAGAAATAATAATCGAATTATCATTAAAAGATAGTGAAAATAAATGTTCATGCAATTTTGAAACAAAAATCAAATTTCTACGAAACCAGGAATATAATAAACATCGTTTAAAATCAATATTTTATCTCTAATATTAAGCTTAATTACTCCCATTTGCTTTTGCCGAAACCATTTGCACCATTGCCAACTCGCATTGTGAAAGACCCATCGGCAAGCTCTTCATAAGAACTAAGCATTTGTAAGGAAGAACAAACATGATTAGTAGCTCCGGAGTCAACTACCCAAGTAGAAGAATCTTTAGCTACCAAACAACTTTCAAGAACAAGTAAATCATATTTACGTTTCTTGTTTTTCCTTTACTTTGGAGAGAAACTTGGGGCGGTCTCCTTCCAATGTCCTCTTCACCGCAGGAAACAATTTCCCTTTGCTTTAGAGGAACTTGCTTCTTGCCTTTGAGATTTTCACATACGAGTGCAATATTCATGTTACTATTCCACTTGTTACAATTTTCTCCGATTAATGAATCATTCAACATTCAAGCATAGACAAGACATCATTCTTTGAAAATTAAATAAAGCGACATAAATAAGCGAACGAACATCATAGAGCATTCAATTTAGGAATCATAAGCATGATGCATGAAAGCAATAAAGTTTATCCTACCAATTCCAAGGTAATTTAATCTCACATTTGAAAAGCGTAGTAGGGTAGGTCAAATCAAATGACAATTAAATCGAGACCATCTCAGATTAATAAATAAATAATCAAGACATCTCATATCTTCATTTATTAATTAATCACCTTTTAGTTTAGCCTAGATACATCCAAACTATTTGATTGTTGATCATGGTTAACGGTTTGTGGTACTGTTGATCATGGTTCCGGTTCTGATTTAGAACCCAATTTTGGTTCCATTTGGCCACCCATAGATAAAACTAGTTATCTTAAAAAATTACAAAACAACCCTATATCTAAAAGAAAAAAATAGCAAAGACACAAGTCAGCATCTCACTATTTTGATACACATGACAATTTCTCATTTTTCCAATTACACGTTACATTTTCACATTTATCCATGTTTAACTATTTTTTTCCTTATATAATCTAAAAGGTAAAAAAATAATATAAAAAGTAACAAATAATCTATCAATCTATCTATATAATCTAAATAAGTAAACTACTCTAAAAAGAGATATATTTACTGGATAAATTTGATTAATAAAATTAGCATAATTAACTGTGTTTTTTTAAATGCTAACAAATTAAATATCAATCATTGCAATATACAGTTAATTTGTGAAAAGTTAATGTGGAAGTGGCTGTAACAATGTAATTAAGAATTAAAAATTAACGTCATTTTAGTGCCAAAACACAAATAAAAAAATTGTTTAATTTTATCAATAACAAATTTGTTTGTTGCTTACCAAATATCATGCAAATTTAATTGAAATGATTTTACACAACTATATTGTGTGCAAAGCTAAATAAATAATAATTTTCTACTTATTTAAATCTTATAGAAATTTAAGAAAAAAATGGAAGATATTATTAATGGATATTTTTTTTATTAATAAAATTAATTCAATGAACTAAGTGGTTCTTTAAACACCAAAATACAATGACAGTACACTCAGATGTTTTTATTGAATATAATTTACCAAGAAGTTTTTCAGAATTTGAAGAGAACAATTTGTATGATACTCCTCGAAATTCTAAATTTCTCTTTTGGTATATCCAATTAGTATTTTTGATCTCTTATAATTATCACAAATAAATTTGTGCCATTAAATCATTATTTTTTTGACAAATCCCGTAACACACGAGTTTTATTCTAGTATGTTTCTATTTTAGGTTTACGACGAAACCTAGAAATCGATCACTGATCCAATTTGAGTACCTCTACTGGATAGAACTCTACAGAAAACTGAAAAGTAATGACAACAAGTGATTGAGGTCACTAGTTCCTCATATAAAATTATTGACTCTAGAGATATAGTTTTGCAAATCGCATTTTCTAAAAGGGTATCAACCCTATATACTAAAAGAGAAAACAAAGTTGATACATGTCATCACTCCGTTAATTTTGACATGTGTCAACTCCTTATTTTTCCAATTCCATATGTTTACTTTATAATTATCTATGTGACATTGCTATCGACAAATTAAAAGGTGAATTGATAATATATATATTTTTGAATTTTTTAATTTAAAAGATTATAACAACTTTAAGAGATAAAAAGTAATCTAAATATCAAGGATTTATCTACGCTATCATTTAAAATTATTATCTTTCAAAAATATATTTAGTTTATATGCACCTTTTTTAATTTCCGATTTATGTTAATTCAATGTATATTTCAAATTACTCTTATTAAATTCAGGTTTGACCCACTAACCAATTATATTCACAATTAAATAAATAATTCAATCCAAATTATAATCAAATTAAATAAGTTCATAATAGATATAAATGAGTATATCCCAATAATTAAAAGTAAAACAAACCAATTATTCAATTATCGATCTGAGGCCAGATAGTGATTATACTATAGGATCCTATCAAATTACCTTTAATTTTCTCAACAAATTTCCAGAAACACATGAAGGAATCCAACAACTAATAGATATTGGGGTTTGACATACATTTAAAAATATTATCTTTCAAAAATATATTTAGTTTATATGCACCTTTTAGTTTCTGATTTTTTGCTATTCCGAGATTCAAATCTCAACTCTAAAAGATAAAATATATATACCAAAATAAAGGAATTTCTCACAATATCAACTCTAAAAAATAAACTATAATCTCAAATATAAAGGCTTTTATCACAATCTTACGGTAAACTTTATGTGGCCATATCGAGAGTTAAGCAAAGATGGGGTTTGAAAATTTTTTGTTGTGACAAAGACGACACACTTGGAAATCGAACAAATATTGTAGTTTACAAAGAAGTTTTTCAGAATATGAAATGAACTATTTGTATGATACTCTTCCAATTTTTTAATTTCTTTTTTGATATTTCTAATTAGTATTTTGGATCTCCTATAATTATTACAAATAAATTTGTGACACTAAAATTCTAATTTTGGACAAATCCTGTGTAACACACGGGTGTTGTTCTAGTTACTAACAAATACAAAAGTCAGGGAATATTTGTAATACCTCAAATGTTATTTGTAATTTTCTGTTAAAAAAAAGATTTTTTTTTTAAATTAAGCTAAATAATTATACCAAAGAAAAAGATAAGCAAGACTCACGGAGGTAAATGAAACGTTCCCGAAATTTGAGGGGTCTTCTTCCGCTGGAGAAAGCAGAGTCCTTAAGGGCGATCCTTCTCAAACCAGAATTTCCATTTTCAAGTTTGAGTGTAGCCAAATGCGTATACTTTCCAGCCAAATACAACGCCACATCTGCCGGAAAATGTGTTAGGTCATTTGTCAGAAACAAGAATAACTATATAAAAGATAAGCATCAGAATGCACACGAAGTGTTTGATAAAAGGTCCAAACCAGAATAACTCACCAAAAATATCAGCATCAATTACAGTACACAAAAGCTTGAGGCCCGTTTCACCAAGGTAAGGGCTAGGGAACACATCATCCTTCGTCTCAGAAATTAAGTACCAAAGGGTTTCCCTATGGGCAGACAGGGCTGCTAGGTGGACTGGGAATTCACCAACATTGCTGGGCACGTAGAGTAAATCGGGCCGTCTACCGACCAATATTCTTGCGGCTGCTGTGTTTCCCTCAGCGAAGCTACATGTAACGCAGTGTATCCAAGCTCATCTTTTACTCCCAGTAAATCGTCGTGCATCAAATCCACCAGCTTTTCCACGAAATCGATCGCCTTTCCTGTGCCAACAGCAATGTGGAGAGCTGTTTCTAACGTGAAAGCTATTCTGGCCTTAATGGCATTTGGGTCTCGGTCTATTACTCTTTTGGCCTCGTCCCATTCCCCCATCAGTGTAGCTCTGTACAGCGGCAAGTAGTTATGCCACTCCTCTGTCGCGGCTTTCGGAAGGACAAAAAATATGTTAGTTATAAGAAATTAATGTGTTTTTTTTATATAAAATGAGGTTCAATCAGGATTACATAATTAATGAAATACACTTTTATGTGATTGACATTAATAGAAAGTTTTCAAACACTTTTCTTAGATCTCATGAACTCTTTTAGGAAAAAAAATATCAAACACTTTATTACAACTTATAAGATGTTTTTAATAGTTTATAAGCTCAGCCAAACAGCATCCCGTTAGTACAGATATACAGATTGAGAAGAATCTGATGAAATGGGAAATAATATTTTTCAGTACCTTGTGTTTGGGGTGGAACATCAGCAACAGCAGGTTTTGGTTCACTAAAATTCTTCTCCAACTCCAACCAAACATCTCTAGCACTAGCAAAGTTGGCCACAGTTTTAAGAACAGTGTCATCCAATGCACCCAGAATCCAACCCTTAATCAATCTCTCAGTTCTCCACATAACATACTCTTTGCTGCTAGCTGTCTTCCCATCATCGGTGGTGGTGGTAATTAGTGGCGGCTGGGGAGGTGGGATTGTGCCGTCGACGAATCGGAGCAAGTCTTGGCTCTCAATGAGGCAGAGCATTTGCTGTTTCCAGGAAGAGTAATTGTTTGACTGCTTATCACCGGAGAGCTTGGAGGAGACAAAGTTGTTGACATTGACTAAGGATAGGTTCATCGGAAAAGAATGCTGTTCATCAGAGGTGGTGGAGGAAGCCATTGTTGCAAGCTGTTAGCTGGGCTCAATTGTGTTGCCTTTTTCTTTGTATCTCTATCTCTATCTCTGTCTCTGTCTCTGTCTCTTGTTTCTTTCTTTTCTTCATTTTTTTTCAATTTCTTTTCCAGCGCAGTCACCAAGGACGGGGGCAAAGCCCTATGGGCTATGACCTATGGGGCCACTTGTTCCAATAGATTTTTTTTCTATTTTTCTTAACTATTTATTATAACTTATAAAAGTTATATATTAATTTGTTTTAAAGAAAACAATCCGTTTGATTTTTTGCAACTTCGTCCTAGTAAAAATATTTTTTAGCATATTTTTTGAATAACGTATTTTTTAAGCCAGTTTTGAGTTTAAATATTCACCTTACACTTTTCTTTTTCATTAATTTAGACCGATCATAGCTATTGAGTTACATAATCTGGTCAGGTAAGTGTCTTTCATCAATTTTTAAGAAGGCCAAAATCTTCTTAGATATTCTGCTGGAGAAGTATATGGCCATTATCGAGTTTTTAGTCAAAATAGCTATAAACATATTTCTGAAAAATATAACTATTTTTTATTTTTACAAAATATAAAAGTGGCCAATTTGGCTTATTAACACTTAAAAAAAGCAAAGTGTAGCCCCATTGATTATTTATAATGTAGATTTATAATTGTATTTTATTTTTTGTCTTTTATAAAATAAACCGAATCCGTCCCTGTAGTATCTTAGTTTGAAATGTATAAGCCCCTGTATTTTAAATAAATGCAAAAGATTCTCTTATACTAAAAGAAATAGACTAAAAACTCTAAAAGTCTTCGTCAACGAAAAAGTTAAGAATTAATACCATTAATTATTATATTGAAATATTAGTCATTCATTCCCTTCATTTGTATTACTACATGGACTGGCTTTTATATTTATTTATTGTGGCCAGGAGTAGTTGGTGACGGTGTACCTGCCATTTTATATCAAACATATATTGCATTATGAAAAATATTGGTTTTAAAAATTAATATACAATGATATATATAAGATATCTTATACTTGTAATTTAATAAGAGCTAATATGAGGAGAACACAGATGGAAGTTTAGAAACAAAAAACTATTAAGTACATAAAAGAAAATATTGAATGAAAACCAAATAGGGTTTGTGTCTTTTTCACATATTTTACTATTCAAGTAGTAAACTTGAGGTTCTAGAACTCTTGATATCTTATATTGAATCCTACTAAATTTGGGCTGTTCCACTTTTGGTATTTTACTTCATGTTTCACTACTTTGATGATGGATATGTGTTTACAAGATAAACATGTGTTGGTTTCTAGATGTGTATATATACAATTGTCCATCATCTAAGTATTAAAATAGAAAGTGGAACAGAAAATCTCTTCCCATAAATTTGTAGGTATGAATCACTTATTACAGAAGTTCATTTACATTAAATGTAGTAGAAAATGATTGATAATATATAATTAGCCTTTGTTATGATATAATGGTGTGATAAATGAAGTAATAGATTGAGAAAATGTAAATTACGATGCGTTGAAATAAATCCAATTGAAATTTTAGTTTAATTCTGCAGGACAATGTTGTTTTGATTATTGAAATTTAAAATTTTGCTAAAATCTATATAAACTTTAGTTTTCGTCAGTATTTATTTGCTAGTTTTTTAGTTGGAAACCAACTTTGTTTAGCTGATATGGGACATGGCAAGATCGCAGGAGATATGCATGCCATCTCATATCCTAAAAGTTCACATCCATTTCTTACTAAACCTAATGTGAACACTCTTCAACTCCAATTGGCTTTTCCACATTATTTGAAATTTAGAGTACGTCGTGCCTACAAATCATATACTTTTTTTCCATGGCAATCATTAAGCAAACTTTTTTCTAATAATTTTTAAGACGAGAATTGATTGTAACTTGCACTGTTTTAAAAGCTCGAACAAACTGATTTGATCGAAAATTCTTGTTTTATTCTATCTTCATCTGTTTGGCCCTGAAAAAATAATTTTGCAATTGGAAATGCCAAAACTCGATTGGAATTTGGTGATGCGGGGAAAAGCTACAATAAAGGAACAAGGCACAAAGATATAATTCTCAAAAGAACGTGTATTGCTTGGTAAGTCCATTCAACTACCTAAAAATAATAATAAAACTGTTGAAATTATTATTATCGGGTATTAACAAAACACTATATAGAAATTGGAGGAAAGCAAAAGATACAATTTTTTTTTTTATAATACATCTTTGAGGGAATACAAGAAGTCTAAGGCGTGTAGGACATTTTCCTTAAAGTGTTATTTTCCCCACTACTTTAGCTAACCGAGTTTGTGGCAAATTACTTCTAGATCTGATAGACAAAATGAAACAACCAAATAGCAAGTTTTGGATTGCTTTTACAAGAAATAAGAATGCTAAAAATTAGTTCTAATATGGCCTTCATCACTTATTTATACAAAAAAAAAAAAAAAAACTTGATGCCTTTAAGGTTGGCAATTGAAGCTCTTCAAATTAGCACTTTTCTTTTCGGGTTGAGATTGAAACACCAAAGCAACTCCTTAAGCATCAGTTATTAAGTTTCAATTGCAATTCACCAATGGTTGCATGCGGTCATGACTTATCAATAAGGTTGCCATGTGAAGAGTTGTAACTTTTCCAAAATGCTTGGCACATAGGTCTGCTATGATTTAGCTTTGGAAATAAGCCCTAGAAATCTTTGTTGATGCAAGACCTTATATTACAAACTATATATTCAAATTTCAACATTTCCCCACTTAGTTTGTAATATAATTTCAAACTAACACTCATAGATGTCATGCATAAGAAACGTAACTTTCGTCTTAAACTTTTCTTTAATGTAAATAATTCACAAACCTAAATTAAGTATCTGGTGGCTTAGGTTGCTTAAACCAACACTCAAAAATAGATTAGAAATATTTCACACATGAACCATCAACTGTATTCTTTTATTCACAAATTCTTTTAACACTATTATCGGTCATGTGCTCATCCTAGTTCATGATCATGCACAAAAGATCACCCAAAACTTTTGCTAGAAGCGGCACCACTTCTTATGATCATATAGGTGAAAGTTTAAGAGTAACAAAATATATACCTTATACTTGGAATGGTATACACTTACTTAGGTGCTCACAATCACTTAGAAACTTATTTTTACCCTTTAAATCTTTCAATCTAGCGGTAGTACTAGAAGAAAGTTGGGTTACCATCACTAGTGATTATAGATCAGGGGTTTTAATCACATTCCTGATGTTGTCGAATTCACCAAATCTCTAGCTAAAGGTTTGGTCAACGGATTCGCCAAATTATTATAAGTTCTAACGAACACAATAATGACAACATCATTATTAAGCATTTCTCTATTAAATGCGTGCCTTAGGCTTATATATCTAGATTTACAATTGTGCACTTTATCCAATGCTCTAGACATAGTAGCCTCACTATCACAATATAAAGTTGTTGGTGGCATTGGACGAGGCCACAAATCTATATCAAGCAATTAATAAATCTCTAAGCCATTCTGCCTTCTTACAAGCTGAAGATAGAACCATAAATTCAGCTTCCATGGTGGAGTGTGTAATTCTTTTTATTTATTCTTTGAAGCCCAAGAAACTACACCACCATCAAGCATAAATACACAACCACTAGTAGGTTTTGATCACTTATGGTAGTAATCCAACTAGCATCGAATAACCTTCTAGTACATTTGGAAAGTTATTATAGTAGAGTCCTAAATATTTAGTCCTTTTAAGATATCCAAGAACTCTTGTCACAACTTTCCAATGATCCCTACCAGGATTTTTAGTATATCTGGCAAGTCTACAAACAGAACATGAAATATCCGGCCTTAGGCATCTCATTGCATACATCGGACTTCCAATTACACTAGCATACTCAGGTGAGCTATTGGATTGCCAAAGTTTTCATATAACTTAAAGTTAGGATCAAAAGAGTACTAACTTCTTCACATTCAAATTTTGATACTTCTTTAAGATTTTATCAACATAATGTGCTTGTGAAAGAGCGAAACTCCCATTATATTTCTTAACTTTAATACCTAAGACTGTATTAACTTCACCAAGATCCTTCATCTTGAACTTAGAATAAAGATACTTCTTAGTATCTACTACACCTTTTAAAGTACGTAATACTTATAATAAGCATGTCATCCACATAAAGGCAAATAATCACACCATACTCTTCATTGAATTTAGAATAAATGCACTTATCAGCATTATTATACCTAAATCCACTTGAGAGTAATACATATTCAAATTTCTCATGCCACTATTTAGGAGCTTGTTTTAGACCGTACAAAGACTTAACTAGCTTACACACTTTATGTTCATTACCAGGAAGCACAATGCCTTCTTGTTGTTCCATGAACACCTCCTCATCTAAATTATCATTTAGAAAGGATGTTTTTAAATCCATTTGATGTACATGCATATTATATATAGAAGCTAAAACAAGAAGTACTCTAACCGAGGTAATTCTAGCAACCTAGCGAATAAGTGTCAAAGTAATCGACTCCTTCTTTTTGTTTAAATCCCTTAGCTACTAGTCTTGATTTATAAGTTAGAATAGTTCCATTTGTGCGCGTCTTAACTACGAAATACCCATTTACTGACCTATTGGTTTTGAACCTTGAGGTAAATCAACTAGAATCTAAGTATTGTTGAGACAATATTAAATACATTTCATCATTTACCACTTCTTTCCAAAATGCGGCATCTCTAGACTTTATATCCTCATTAAATGTTTCAGATCATCTTCTACACTAAATAAAGCCGGTGTTTTATTAAGTAGAGTTCTATTACCTTCCACAAGGAAGACAATAGCTTGAGAGGATATAAAATCGGAAGAAAGTTCTTTTTCCTTCTTTTATCTTTGACTTCTCCAGGTTCAATAAGAGTGTCAATTTCTTTTCTTTTAAGTTCACTAGAAAGTGCGAGTTTGAGATGAACTGGCAATCTGCGATGGATTCACATTCACCATTGAATCTTTGAGAAACTTATCCTCAAAGAACTCAACATTCCTTGATTCAACTATTACCTTAGAATCAAGATCTAGCAATCTATAAGCTTTAGAATTTTGAGCCAACAAAAACACTTTTAAGTGCTCTAGGTCCCAACTTGGTTCTTTTATTGTATGCGGAACTCTATAATAAGTTATACAACCCCAAACTTTTAAGTAAGACAAGTTTGGTTTTCTTCCTTTCCATAACTCATATGGGGATACTTTAGTCCTTAATGAAGGAATGTGATTATGAACATGACAGGCGGCCAACAAAGCTTCACCCCACGAATTGTTTGGCAAACCCGAACTTAAGAGCTTGGAATTCACCATGTCTTGTAATGTTCTATTCTTTCTTTCAGCCAAACCATTTTGTTGTGGTGTATATGGAGCACTAGTTTGGTGTGCAATACCATTATCTTCACAGAATTTAGAAAATTCACTAGAAAAATATTCACCACCTCTATCACTCCTCAAAGTTTTGATTTTTCTACTTAATTGATTTTCTACAAGAGACTTGTAAGCTTTAAACATACCAAATACTTCATCCTTAGATTTCATCAAATAAACATGCACAAATCTAGAGCAATCATCAATCAAAGTAAGAAAGTATTATTTCCACCTCTTGTTAGAAAACCATTAAGTTCACACACATCCGAATGCACAAGATCGAGCAATTGTGTGTTTTTTCAACTTTAGGAAAAGGTAATCTTGTAATTTTTGCTTGAACACAAGTTTCACACTTCTTATTCACATAGTCATTATAGGAGATAAATCCATTTTTAGACATGTAATTTAAAACTCTATGACTAACATATGCTAATCTACCACGCCACAAAGAATAAGAAGAATCATTCAACTAAAGAGAAACATTATTAACTTTATTGATACTCAGTTTAAACAGTCCGTTACAAGAATACCCCTTTCCAACAAATACACCAATCTTAGACAAGATTACATTATTAGACTCTAGTACAACCTTTAACCCCTTCTTATTAAGAATATCGGCAGAGACAAGATTCTTCACAACATCTGGAACATGAAGCACATTAGTGAGTACCATCTTCTTGCCGGAGGTGAAGTCCAAATGAACATCTCCTCTACCAAACACCTTGGCCCTCACACCCTTTGCCATAACTACTTGTTGTCCATCCAGAATTTCATAGTTCTTGAATTGTTCCTTATCATTGCATACATAAATGGCTACACAGGAATCATACCACCAATCCTTGGAAGAGGTTGGTGTAGCCAAGTGGAGTTCAGTCACAGTACCAAGAGATAACTTTTTGGTTCTTATTGGATTTGCACTCAGCCTTGTAATGGCCTTTCTTACCACAATTATAACAAACTCTATTTTTCTTTTTCTTGTCTATAGAATCAAGATTTTGAAATTCTTTCTTTAATCTTAAACTTCTTCTCATGAAACATATTCACTCTAGGATCACTATCAATTTCTTTCTTATAAAGTATCTAGCGCCTTCTTCAATTCTTAGATGTTTCAAAACATTAGATATGGTCATAATTTCAAAAGTATGAAGCAATTTCTTTTGATAATCATCCAAAGAAGAAGGTAATTTAGCAATTATCGCACCTACTTGCATAGATTAAATTTCCACCCCATAATCTTTAAGTTTTGAAACTACCACTTGCGGATTATGAATTTGACCCATGAGAGAAGAAAAATCATCAAGCTTAAATTCAAAATACTTTTTAGTTAAAAAATTATCTACTCCTTGCTTTTGTGATGCATATTCACGTTCAAGTGTTGCCCAAATTTCCTTGGACTCTTCACAAAGAGTGAATAAATCGTAAAGGGTGTCGACAGTGTGTTGAGAATATAACCCCTACACATCACTTCATCCTCTTGGCGCTTCTCTCTCTTTTGTTTCTTTACTTCGTTAGATTCGTCATCCTTTGGTGGAGGGATTTACGGAAGATTCGGGTTGAGAACATATGCAACCTTCAAACGATTAGGAAGAACATCAATTTATCCTTCCAACGATTAAAATTAGTGCCTGTCTTAGTCTAGCCAGCTTGTCCAACTTCACAAAGTCTTGATTCATCACTTTGATTGCAGATTCTTGAGTTGACTCCATGGAAACTCCAAATAACACTTTAAGATTGTTGAAATTATTATTATTGGGTATGAACAAAACACTATATAGAAATGGGAGGAAATCAAAAGATACAAGATTTTTTATAATACGACTTTGAGGGAATATAAGAAGTCTAAAGCGTGTAGGACACTTTCCTTAAACTGTTATTTGCCCCCACTACTTGCTAACCGAGTTTGTGGCAAATCACTTCTAGGATACAATAGACAAAATGAAACAATCAAATAGCAAGTTTTTAGATTGCTTCTACAAGAAATAAGAATGCTAAAAATTAGTTCTAATATGGCCTTCATCACTTATTTATACAAAAAAATATTAATGCCTTTACGGTTGGCAATTGAAGCTCTTCAAATTAGTGTTTGTCTTTTCGGGTTGAAATTGAAACACCAAAGCAACTCCTCAAGCATCAGTTATTAAGTTTCAATTGCGATTCACCAATGGTTGCATGCGGTCATGACTTATCAATAAGGTTGCCATGTGAAGAGTTGTAACTTTTCCAAAATGCTTGGCACATATGTCTGCTATGATTTAGCTTTGGAAATAAGCCCAAGAAATCTTTGTTGATGTAAGACCTGTATTATTATATTACAAACTATATATTCAACAAAAATAACTATTTATAATATCAAATTTTTACCATAATAAAACTCATAACTGAACTATGATACATTTGAAGATAAACTAACATAGAAGATTCCTAAATACATAAATCTCTACCTAAATTAATATAAGATATTCTAAAATACTAAAAGATAATAAACTCGATATTATCTCCATCATTCTCTTTGGGTCGAGACAATTCATTCTCGAATTGGAAGGGAGATCGTCACTAGAAAAATTGTCAACCCATTGAAGGGCATGAGGAGGAGGGCCGAAATGGAAAAATAAGATGAATATCATCATGTATTTGAGTTGGATCAAAAATAAAAAAATCGAGTTGATATTTAGAAAATCATCATTCATTATCGGTAGACTCGATACCGAGTATAGTATGATATTTGACTCAGCGAATTATATTTTCCACCAATCCTGACACTAACAAACTTCTCCTTGGATTTTGTCAATTCTGCCAAAGGAGAGAATAATATGATCTTAAGGAATAATATTTTATCCATATGAGAAGAGAATGATATTATTGGAAGGGATGGAGCATCATCAACAATATCTTTGATCTCTGATGGAGGAAGGCAATATTCACTCCCATCAATAAATCAACATCCTCAATTTCTTTATCGAAAATTGATAGGCCATCATAACCACCATTATCCTCGTCAAATTCCAGAGTTTTTTCACAAGTAACTTCTGAAATGGTGTCTTCATCTTTGTGATCAAAAATTGGTGGTTCATCATATCCATCATCACGAATGGAAGTTTAGAAAGAAAAAACTATTAAGTACATAAAAAGAAAATTTTGAAATGAGAAACAAAAAGGGCTTGTTTCTTTTCTACATATTTCACTCTTAGGTTATTAAACTCTTGATATCTTATATTGAGTCCTTATAAATATTTTGGTATGTGTCACTTGTTAGTTGTTACATAAGTTTATTTACATTAAATGTAGTTGAAGATTTCTATTTATATATAATTAGTCCTTGATATGATATAATGGTGTAATAAATGAAGTAATAGATCGTGAAAATGTAAATTAAGATGTATTGAATAGCATGATGTCTTATGTGAGACCGTCTCATGGATCTAAGTTTATAAGATGGATTTTAAGAAACACAAAAATATGAATTATTTTCATGGATTTCGATTTGTGTTGAAATTCTATTTAAACATAGGATTAAATCGCATGGATTATGTGAATGAGACTGTCTCATACAAGTTTTTGAGTTAAATTAATAGAAATTTTAGTTTAATTCTGAATGAGGAAGTCAATATATATACAATTAAACCTATGTCGCTTCTTCTGAGGACTTGGATCGCTGTTTTGTTGATTGTTGTATCATTTGTCCTTGTTGGGATTTCATTGCGGGTATTTTTAATACCTTTCTGGATTATTCAACCGGTTTATAGGGATTTGCTGCTACAAAGTATGGACCAAAATTTCAGCTCACAAATTTCTTTTCTATGGCGATTGGTCGTGATTAGCCTTATTTGGGTTATTTGGTTCGGTGAAATACAACTATTTTTGATAATTGGAAGTTTCGTAATCTGCCCATTCACGCCCATACTATGGCCTTGATTACGGAGGTGCGTCACATTTTTTTGGGTTACATGAATAATTCTACATTAAATTTATCAATTCTTCACGCTATTTGCATTTTTGGATGGCCTCGTCCGCTAAAACCGAGTTTTTCTCATCTAATGGGTTTTCCCCTCTTCAGGTTGGATAAAGGTTAACACGGATGGAAGTGCGTTAGGATCTCCGAGTTTGTTTGCATGCGGTGGGATTTTCCGTAATCACTATGGCTCGGTTGTTGGATGTTTCACATTGAAGATGGATGGGTTTTGCTTTTCTTGCAGAGTTATCAGGGACTATCAGAGCCTGTGAGATCGCTCTGGGATCTGATTGGAACTTCATATGGTTAGAATCCGATTCGAGTATGTGGTTTTTATCTTTGGTCTTTCTCAGAGAAAGTGCCTTGGATTTTCCGATCACATCTTTCGCATCATTATCGCTGCCTCCGTAATATTACCTTCTGGGTTCACACGCTTTTTGAGAAGCAAATAGCATTGTAGATCTTTTATCTCGTCGGGGGCATGAGGTGGACACTCAGTGGTGGAGCATTGCTCCTGACTTTCTCCTAAGTGCTCTCGGTCATAATTTCTTTACTATATCACATTAGACATTAGTTGTTGGTTTTCTTTTATTTATGTTAAGCTATTTAGCTGGCTTATGGCTACTGTTTTTATTGTTCGTTATATGCTTCATCTTGGTATTTTCATACTCAGGGTACTCTTTTTCCTTCCAGGTTTTTCCCACAACGGTGAGTTTTACCTTGGACGATTTTAATGAGGCCCCACTATATGGCTAGTTGTTCGCCCTTGTATGCAACACTTGTTTCCTTCATATTTATTTCATCGGCCCTGGGCCATTTCGATTAAAAATATATCCACTGTCACTTTGCAGCTTACGGATAGATCACTCACGTATCCTAAGGGAAATAGAATATGTGCTCGTCAAAGTTTATAAATTCATAATCCCAGTGGATTTTCTAGTGCTTGACATGGAGGAAGATCGTGACGTCCCACTGATACTTGGGCGTCCATTCCTAGCCACTGGAAAATCCCTGATAGATGTGCAGAAGGGAGAGCTCACAATATGGGTTAATGATGAACATGTTTTATTCTCTATCTATAGGCTACGAAATTTCATGATAGTGTTGAGAACTGCAATTTCTTAGACGTAGTTGATTCATGCATTAACGATTACATAGTCATACATTGTCTCGTGATGATTTAGATTTTGGTTTAACCCGTTCATTTTTGGCGTCAAGTGTAATGCTTGATTTCGACAACCAAAACTTGTATGACTATGTTTTCACTTTAAATAATATCGGGAACTACAAAAGTGCGAAAAGCGAGAATGTGAAGAAGGAAATAAGCGGGAACAACATTTCGGAACCACACACGGACCGTGCATGCTGCGTATGGGCGCCCGTGTGTGGTGTCGTGGAAGATCAAGATCATGACGAGAAACACACGAGCAGCCGTGCGTGACCTAGATCGGTCGATTCCGACCCCGAACTCAAACCATTACCGAACACCTCAAATACGCCTTCATTGGTACAAATGACACAAATCAGATAATCGTATTTTCCCTTTTAACTTCGGTCCAACTTGGTAAACTACTTAGGGTGTTGAGGAAATATAAGTACGCATTAAGTTGGTCATATATGATTTAAAAGGCATAAGTCCATCGATTGTTATGCATAAGATTCGTATGAAAGATGTTTATAAACCCTCAGTGCAGAATCAGAGGAGACTAAACCCTATTATGCAAGAAGTGGTCAGGAAAGAAGTGTTAAAATAGTTAGATCTTTGGAATTGTGTATCTTTATATCTCGGGTGAGTCCGATATAAGTGGTACCAAAGAAAGGAGGTATGACAGTAGTAAAGAATGAAAATGACGTATTAATTGCTACAAGGATAGTTATAGGGTGGCGTATTTGTATTGATTATATGAAGTTGAATGGTGCTACTCGTAAAGATATTTTTCCCCTCCCCTTTATTGATATGATGTTAGATCGTTTGGCGGGATTTGATTATTATTGTTTTCTGGATGGTTATTCTGGGTACAACCATATAATGATTGCACCAGAAGACCAAGAGAAAATGACATTTACATGTCCCTATGGAACGTTTGCATTCCTCAGAATGCCATTCGGATTATGTAATGCACCCACGACTTTCCAGCGTTGCATGATGCTATCTTTCATGATCTCATTGAGAAAATTATGGAGGTGTTTATGGATGACTTTTAAATGTCTTTGGAGATTCTTTTGATCATTGCCTTCACAATCTTTCTTTAGTGTTGCGGAGATGGGAAAAAACTAATCTTGTTTTGAATTAGGAGAAATGTCACTTTATAGTACGAGATGACATTGTACTTGGCCACCAAGTTTCTTTTGCATGTTTAGAAGTGGATAGAACAAATATTGTGGCAATTGAGAAACTCCCACCACCAACAAATGAAAAAGCATAAGAAGTTTCTTTCGTCCATTAAACCGTTTTTCTCATCTAATGGGTTTTCCCTCTTCGGTTGGATAAAGGTTAACACGGATGGAAGTGCGTTAGGGTCTCCGGAGTTTGTTTGCATGCGGTGGGATTTTCCATAATCACTATGGCTCGGTTGTTGGATGTTTCACATTGAAGATGGATGGGTTTGCTTTTCTTGCAGAGTTATCAGGGACTATCAGAGCCTGTGAGATCGCTCTGGATAGAGATTGGAACTTCATATGGTTAGAATCCGATTCAGAGTATGTGGTTTTTATCTTTCTGGTCTTTCTCAGAGAAAGTGCCTTGGATTTTCCGATCACATCTTTCGCATCATTATCGCCGCCTCGTAATATTACCTTCGGGTTCACATGCTTTTGAGAAGCAAATGGTGTTGCGATCTTTTATCTCGTCGGGGCATGAGGTGGACACTCGGTGGTGGAGCATTGCTCCCGACTTTCTCTAAGTGCTCTCGGTCATGATTTCTTTACTATAATATCACATTAGACATTAGTTGTTGGTTTTCTTTTATTTATGTTAAGCTATTTAGGCGGCTTATGATCTTGTTTTTATTGTTCGTTATATGCTTCATCTTGGTATTTTCATACTCGGTGTACTCTTTTTCCTTCCGGGTTTTTTCCACCTGACGGTGAGTTTTACCTTGGACGATTTTAATGAGGCCCCACTATATGGCTAGTTGTTCGGCCATGTGTGCAACACTTTTTTCCTTCATATTTATTTCATCGGCCCAGGCCATTTCGATTAAAAATATATCTATTGTTTTGATTATTGAAATTGTATCGAAATTTGAAATTTTGCTAAAATCTATATAAACTTTAATTTATTTATTATTCTTTGTTAGTTTGTTTGGTTGGAAACCAAATTGTGAAAATGGGTCAAAATGGCCTCTTCTATAAAGCAAAAAAAGAAAACTAGCCATTTTTTGAAAATAAATATTTTTTAGCTATTTTAGCAAAGCAAATGACATTTATACCCTTTTAGCATATTACTTTGACAAACAACATCACCCTTTCTCTTTTTTTCTCTTCACTTATCTCTCTCTCAGATTTTCATTGTTCTCTCATTCAACTTGTTAAAAACTTTTCGACGGCCAGTGCAGTTCAACGAAATCTCGAATAAATGTAAGCATTTTATCTCTAGCTCATCATTTATACATTTCAATATCATAATTATTTTCGGACTGGGTATATAGTAGACTTGAAAAAGAAACCAGATCGAAATCAGTCTTGGATATGTAACTGGACATGTGACTCGATATCGAGTTACCATGTCGAGTTATGGTTATAAGATTTGGCATCGAGTTATGTCTAACTTGACATCGAGTTACATACTTGATGTTGAGTTACTTAACAAATGTTTTTTTTTAATTTTTTTTTTGTTCTTTTATATGATTATCTGTTGGTGTTGGTTTCAAGGGAGGATGATAAAGTCATAATTGTCTATAGTAGTTTTTAGGATGATAGTTTCTATAGAAATGGTGAAGAAGTACTCAGTTATATGTTGTTGTGGACAATATCATTTAGTGGATATTTGGGTAGTGTTCATAATATTGTAAATGGTGATCGACGAGTGTGTGGATACAAATTACACTGTTTAATGCCAACTGGGGGTGGCTGTGAGGTTAAAGAATTGATTATGTGCAAACGAGACCTCCGACAAGTAGCTAAAATTTTCAAAGAACCTTGAATATTTGTTACCTTGCAACAGATCATGGGATGATGGGGACCTCATACACTGAAATCAAAATCCAAATGGTTTTATGAACCTTATGGCTATTCAATCTGATTTTTATGGTATCGACACTCAATGCATGCCCTTAAATCCACACAATTCAACATACAACATGAATTATATCGTGGTCCACCATATTGCATGCCAACATATACGCAATATGTTGTGCCACATAATTGTCCAAGTAATCTCGGAACCTTATAGCATCAACCAACAAATATGCAACATGTTGTGCCCGATAATTGTCCAAGTAAATCTCCGATCTTGGTGCATCAACCGAAAATCAATAGTAGTGGTCATGTGGATAGTGTGGATGATGATAATGATGGTGGTGGTGGATTTAATGATGATTTTGGGTGGTATGATGGTTTCGGGGGCAGTGGCCATTATGATGACTAAGATGACCAAGATGTTGGTGGTAATGAATATAGCCATCAAGATAAACAATTTCTTGCATTGGGTGATAGTGATGTGACACATACGAGGAAGAAGATGATGATCCAGAGTATGATGTTGACGATGAACTAGTCCGTTGATTGATTTATGATCAATTTGGATGGGAAAAAGATGACTATTTTTTTTGGATGATTGTGAAGAGAATGATGTGGACAACGAAATCATAGTATGAGATAATCATGAACATGTTCTTCGAAAAGAGCGATTTTCGATCCATAAAGTACCTCGTGTTAATGCCAACGAAGCAGATAATGAGAACGTTGAACATATGGAGCTCCCAATGGATAGATCGCAACATGCTTGGATGGTTCCTGGAACGTCATATCAGTATCCTGACCCTATTCCCATTACACAAGAACCACTTAACATTGAGCGTGACTTATTTAAAGGTGTAGTGCTTGAAAGCAAGAAAGTGTTGTTAACAATGTTGGGCTTCTATCATCTACACCAACGAGTGGAGTATAGAACAACTCGGACTTCGACTTTAATTTATGAGGAAGTTTGCAAACATAAAGGATGCAACTTCTTAATTTGTGTGAATGCCATCCAAGGGGAAGTTGGAAAGTGACTAATTTCAAACAACCTCATACATGTGAAGCGAACCTTAGTAGACATGCTCTCGACAATTGCCTTCGAAGATTATTGGAGCCTTGTTTGCGCCAAGACTACTAAAAGAGGGACGATCCTTTAAGCCTAGGGATATTATTGATGATTTGTCTATTGAACATGGGATAAATATTTTGTATGATAAGACACTTAAGTCACACATCGGGCTTACAACTATATACATGGAGACCACTTACAATCTTGGGGGTGTTGCATGTATTCTTGTACCATTGAAAAAGAGACCCACTGTTACAATTGTTCTATATGAGACCGATGACGATGATACATTCGGTGAGTGTTGTAGACCTATAATTGCTGTTGATGGCACACACCTATAGGGAAAGTTTAAATGTATGTTGTTTGTTGCGGTTACAAAAGATGGCAATGAACAAGTGTTTCCATTAGCATTTCGTGTGGCTAATAAAGATAAGGGCGAATCATGGGAATGAGTTATGAAGCGATTATGTAACACGTACAAATGTCACGAAAATATGCTCATTATCTCGATCGACACAAAAGTATTAAGACTATGAGTTGGTAGTGTATACCCCGACCTTGCGCATTGTATATGCACATATCACTTGAGGCAAAATGTTAGAAATTATCGAGGTCAAGTGGTGAGCTTATACCAAAAGGCTTATTCGCACGAAAGATTCAACAATATTATTGATCGATTCAAAATGCAAACAAAAGGCCTAGGAGTTAGTTAGGTATCGAACAAAAAGTTGAGCACGTGCACATTGTCGATTAGACATGACATCGAATGCGGCAAGGTTCTTAATGCCGGACTTATGTGGTCGAGAAATTGCGGTTTGTTTGTTGGTCGATTCTATTCAAACCTCGATCGAGTGGTTCCATGAGCGACAAACGCAACACAAAACATGAACAATGAAGTTACCACAATTACAATCAAGAGATTGATGGAAGCAAGTGCCTTTGGTGAGAAAAGGCACGTGTCACTGTTAGCCTTATTTATTATGTGAAGGATGGGATCGTTCTTTTGTTGTTGATTTGGCCTAAAATGTGTACTTGTCGAGCTTTGACTTGATCTATTGTCGTGTCCACATGCAATTAAGCCAATCGGTATATCGACACTTTGTTTTTTTTTTTTTTACTACGAAATATTTCATGTCTACAATATCATTATACACATTTTTCCTATTTATTTTAGTAAGGAAAATCAAATCGATCTGATTATGTGCACAACTACTATAAAATAGAGACATCACGAAAACTTTATGCTCAATAATTATGCCCATTGCACATCCTAAAGACTGGAATGTGCGAAAAATTGGTATGACCGTTGGTTGTCAATGCATCTCTAAATCCTCGACAAGTTATACGATTGTTGGTTGTCAATGTACCTCTAAATCCTCGACAAGTTGGCCGGCGAGGACTCAACAAATTCCATCGAGTGGACCATCTAGTAGCTCACAATGGTCCGTATTATGCACTAAGTGTCATCAAGAGGGTCACAATCATTCTACATGTAATGTGGTGCTCCTATTTGCCATGATGCAATAAGCGCAGTGGAAGCAACACGATTGATCAACCTGGTTGAAGAGTTGCAAGAAAATGTGGCATTTGTAAGAAGGAATGACATACTTTAGGAGGTTTTGTCCTAATAGAGCTTACGAGCGCAATTAGTAAATTGAACATGTAATCCAGAGAAAGTTTCTAATTTAATGAACTAGTTACATGATTTGATACCCAGTAATATAACTTCGATATATCGTGGGTTATCTCGTGATAAAGTATAGTACTTTGTTTCATCTTTTTCATTGATGTGTCTTGTCTATAAGCTTTTGTTTCAACTTTTTCATTAATGTGTCTTGTCTATGAGCTTTTGTTTCACTTTTTCATTAATGTGTCTTGCCTATGAGCTTTTGTTTCAGCTTTTCATTAATGTCTTGCTATGAGCTTTTGTTTGACTTTTCATTAATGGGTATTAAGATCGAGTGTAATATAAATACCCCAACAAATGAAATACATCCATTAGCCATCTACTTAAAAAACAGACAACCTTGATTTCACTCCTCTGTCACCCCCGATCAAATGGTCTAATGATTTACTTATTGTGCTCTACAATGAAAAAAAATCAAGGTGGACACTTCCGATGGATATTCTACTTGTTAATTTCCTTATGAGCGAGTTGAATCTTGGCAATTGGGTGATCGGTGGGTTTAACAACACATCGATATTGGGCATTTTATGGTTTCTAAAGTCACAATTTGAGTGTACTTTCATATTTTAAAGGTCAATCAATGCGTTAAACATCTCGCTACAATTTTTACGCTAAAATGCTTGCCACTCCAGGTGTTGTTGGGGATTGCAAGCTTGATTTGAAATCCATTATACCCATCAAAATAGGCTTGATCAAGGGCGGGGTAATTTATATACATATTTCAAGTACTTTTATTTACTTCTTTTTTGTTAATTTTGTGGCTATGTGGTGATCTAACCTCACAATCACCTACGAGTTAGACGAGAACTCCTGTTCGACAAACTCAAAATGCTATTCAGGATTGAGTCCAAAAAACGACGATGCCAACGCTTGGTCGGGTCATGCCCTAGATACTTGCCTAAGTTCCCAATTGGGGGAATGAGCTTCTTCCCGATCCCAAACATGTGTAGTTTAATTCGATGATGTAGACTAATTTGCAACTATTGTGTTTTATTTTAATTTTGAAGTACTCTTGTATTGAGTTGATGTAGTCTGTATTTTTTAATTCATGTAGTCTGATTGCAGTTAAAATACATTACTCGACATCGAGTTATAGTCACTTGAGTCGAGCTTTTTTTACTCGATATCAAGTTACAAGTTATGTAACTCGATATTGAGTTACATAACTTGATATCGAGTAAAAAAACTCGATATTGAGTTATGTAGGCTTACAAATGCATGTCTATTTTATTGTCTATTTTATTAGCCGCACAGCCAACCTGTAACACGAACCAGCAAGAACAATCCATACAACAACTATCTCCTACATCCAAGCCGGAAAAAATGGAGCTCGGTGATTAGACGTAAGGACTGCTCCTTCTATTGTCCTGAGTTAGACTCGTGCTTCACCGATGGAAGAAATCATCTTTGGAGGTGCACTAGACCCCATCGAGGGTCGTAAGCCGGATGTAGCCATTCACCTTCACAAATAGGTTATAACCCAATAACTGTATCTACATCAATCCAACCCCTCCTATTTAAATTTCATTAAATTAAGAAGTATCATATTTTTTAGGATAACGGATCTGATCATAATCAAACACTGGATTTCTTATCTCATGTCTACTTTTCTTGAAAAAATTCCAATTGAAGTGGAGGGTTTCTTCAAACAACAAAGGGTTGGGTCAACTATTCAATCAAATGATATTGAACATGTTTCCCATCTCTTCTCGAGAAACAAGTCGGCTATTTCTTTGCAAAATTGTGTTCAATTTAATATGTGAAATATATACAACAACTATCTCTAACATCCAACATTCAAGAACAAACCACAACAAGAATACCAACCCAAGAACAAACCAGCACAAACCATATACAACTAGCAAGAACAAAAACTCGAAACAAAATACATATCTCCAACATCCAATGTATACAATTGTCTCTAGTGCTCAATATACAACTACATCCAATATATACAATAATACAAACTATCTGTATTTACAAATGTCTTTGTACTGTGAGCAAAAATCGACAATTCCATCTTCTGCCGATACTCGTGGACTGTATCTATAGTGTGCTCCGCAGGGATGGACTCACCCAACAAACGCTCAACATACATGTAGGCAAAAACGCCACAACTATGGTTGTCCATCTCATGAATCTGGTCATCCGACATCAACCTGATAGGCATATGTCGCATCTAGGCTCTATATGGTGCTCATCAAAATATATACCAGCAAGGAGCAACCAGGGAAGAAGGTGTCGAAGCGGGAGCAGCTGGCGGTGATAATGATAAAAAACCACAGGTTCGCTAGGATTGATCGCGAAAATTTATTAAGCTAGACCGCAAAGTGTACTGACATAGTTAATAGAAGTGGCAAAAATGTTGTATTCCACATGGATTGATTTTAAGCACATAAAGTATAGTAATTATAAAACTCCAATTTTATCGAAGCAATCATAATTTAAAAAGTATATATAATTTAACCTAAAATTATTGAACTAAAATGTCTAAGTATTGTAAATCTCCAATCTTCGCAAAATTCAAACAATCACAAAAGTAATCCTAGGACTATGATCTCAACATGCTTCATCAACATTTATTCCAATTAATATTTCACAATAGCTTGTTTTCGTGTATCTATGGGTTTAATTCCTAACGTAGTTTATTCCCTCTTCCAAAGCAAATAAACCATACATCAATATTGAATTGCTAGTATCCCTACTCAACAATCAATATCAACTCCCAAAAGCATAGAGAATTAATGTAAACCCCCACAAACGTCTTAAAACTCCCAACTCTACACCCGTGTATGTTATGAATCCGTTATCTTATGTTAGATTTCATCTCCCAAATTATGAACTAACAAATTAAGCATGAAAACTATTGGCCATATAATCTACAAATAATAAGCCCGCGAATTCATAAATAGATCATAAGAAACCAACTAATATGAAACAAATAAACTAGAATTAACATGAATCCAAATCTTGATCATGTCCTAGAATCGAAAGATTTAGCCTAATATAGTTAATTGCAAATCCATAGACAAACTTGAAAACAAAGAGTTAAACATAGAATTAAGAACAGAACAAAAGCTCTGGACTATGACGATGAAACCCTCTTGAGTAGATGGATCTACCTTCACAATCTCGAACCTTTGTGCCTTCATGGTTGGTAGAAGTCTCGTGTTGTTCTTCGTTGTAGCCGTCTTCCTTCTCTCTATGATATTCTCTTTTCTCCCAAGTGTTTATAACGACTTTAGGGTTAAGTTTTCCTTTTATAGTTGCCTTCGGATCCCTTTTAGAGTCTCGTGAAATAAAGAAACAAAATCCACCGCGTGTAGCATTTCACATGCTCGTGTGCAGATCACATGGGCAGATCATGTGAAGCCTCTTCACTTTCTATAATCGCACAACACCATTCACACGATCGTGTGAAATAACATGGGCCAACCGTGTGAATTGTTCTCCGTAAATTCGACCTCCATCCATTCACGGTTGAGTGAAATAACACGACCGAGTCGTGGTGAACTGTATTTCCATATTTTATTCGCATCTTTGATCTTCCCTTGGCTTTCGATATTATCATGCCCACAAGAGATACGCATCATCATGCCCACAAGAGAAAATAACCTAAACACACTTAATATCTATGCAAATGTATCAATTATATGCTCAAATACACCTCTAAATGCATGCATATTTCACACTTATCAAGGATCGTCCAGCTGATGCAACAATGGGTCGTATAGCTGAATCACCCACTCGTCGAGCCGAACTCGACATACTACCCAATGTGCAGAGCATAGACAAACGAAGATGATCTACAAGTAATAAACATGAAACATTATTAAGTGCTCGTCAAATAGAACTACAATAAATTAAAATCTGACTATTACGTACATCCGGGACTATATACCAAGGCTGCCCACAGGATGGACTGCTGCCATGGACATAGTTCAACAACTGTCAGATCATCAGGGGGACGGACTACAGTCTCTAGGTAATGACATAGTCGACCAAAAACATAAGAGCCCCATGTGGATGCACTAAACTCGTCGACATCCTCAACCAATGTCTGTAACCACAATGGGATTGGGGTCTGTGGATCAACCCAAAAAGATATATCATCAAAAACAAAATGTACGCGATCTTTAGATCATCATCTTTCTTCTATCATGGACTCCCGTCAAAATACCAACGATAAACACGCTTCATGCCGGTGGGGGATGGTGCGCGAAATTTGGGTCAAATGTCGTTGGGCCTGAAGCGTAGCCACAGATCATCTGAGAACTCGTGTCGGCCAAATCTGCATTCTTCCCCCAACGAGAACACAACTCGCACTACTCGGGCGAGCAACTCTAATCTCTCTAGCGGGCAATAACAACATCTCATTGCTTGTATAGTAGGTATCCCCATCAAAGTCCGAAAATGACTAAACAAGGGACCACTCTAAACGATCTAATATCCGACGGTAGTCAACTCGTTTGATATATCGGATATTAGCCTAACTTAGAATAGGAATCTAACTTTTCTTCCTAGTTATGAGTTGCTCCCCATCTCCATTCCCAAGATTGTCAAAAACACACATAATTATATATTAATTGTCGAGAAGTCCAAAAATCTGCTTTGCAAATATGTAACTCGACATCGAGTTACGTGTATCAATATCAATGTAACTCGATATCAAGTTACCACCCAGAACTAACTTCGATATCATGTTACCCAGTAACTTGATATCGATTACATATTGATATGTAACTTGATATCGTAAATCGACTTGTAATTCAACATGCAACAACAAATCCTAACCTAAACAACTATAAATTAACTAATTCATCAAAAAAATATGAAATTAAAAGAAATAGGTGAGTTCGTAATACATACATTGCGAAGTCGACATCGTCGCATGATCGTAGGGTCCATTTTTTGCAAATCTCCCGATTCGGTGCTTTTGCCAAGTTATATTTTCGAGTTATAGAATAATTGTGACTCGAAGAGGAGGTAAACAGGGCTATAGGGCAATTTTGAATTTCACGTGTTAAAATAGCTAAAAAAAATGTGTGTTTAAAAAAATGGCTAAAAACATTTTTGTTTGGCCAAAAGGCTGAACGAAATTTGTCTTACCTGATTATAATATGGGACATGGCAAGATAGAAGGACATCTATGCAATTTGACATCATAAAAGTTTATTCTTTGTTTTTCGTAAACACCGAACTCCACCCAATGTGAATACTCTCAACTCCACCCGCCTTTTCTCCCACATTATTTGGAAGTTAGAGCATGTCATCTCAGTCATGCCTACAAAATACAAATCATATCCCTTTGTATCCGAGGACAATCATTAAGCTAACCTTTTCTTTTACTTTTTAATATATATAAGATTTGGTGTTTTTTTTTTATGTTGTTGAGAACTATTAAGGTTTGATTGTTGCACTGTTTTAAAAGCTCGAACAAACTGATTTGATCGTAAATTCTTGGTTTATTACATCCGATAGGACAAAACTCGTTTGAACCAGACATTTTCTTGGAAGCCGCTATTAACACTCTCAAAACCTATCTATACACCCCATCTTCTTAATACACTCATCTCCCTATAAAAATAATATATATACTTAATACATCCTTTACTTTTCCCCAATTTACCCTTCCCCCAAATAAAAACCTAATAATATTATAAAAATTTATTTATATAATAATTAAACTAGAAATTGCCTTCGAAACAAAAGGTGGACACCCATCAAACAATCAACCTATGGGATTGAATCATACTGCACCGTCAAAACTCAATTGGAATTAAGAAATTGTTGTGTTCCTGTTCGTCTTTCATTCGTGTTCGTCTTTTTGTCCATTGCTTTATTTTTGTTTTCGGTCTTTTTTTCTTCTTCAATAATGTCTTTTACTTCCACTTTTTCTTTGTGCTTTTTTTATTCCATGTTATCCTTCAAAACAAAGCAACACTTTCTTATTAATAATCTTCAACTATTTCATATTCCAATTTTTTGTTGCTTTTTCAAGTTAAAATGCTGAGAATTCACATGCAAAATTAAGCTTTGGGATAATTATGAAAAACTCCCTAAAGTTTGGGCTAATTATAAAAAATTCAAAGATGTTTCAAAATTACAAAAAGTCCATTCAAGTTTGATTCTCTCTTAAATTTAAGGGTAATTGTAATATTTGTACAATATTAGGGGGACTTGAAATGTTTCTTGCGTATGAAAGGAGAAATTATAAGATGGAATCAAACAACACGGGTTTTTTTTGTAATTTCCAAAAACCTCAGGAGTTTTTTGTAGTTGGCCCGAACTTCTTTTTTTTTTTTGGTAATTATCCCTTAACTTTTTATACTCAAATTAAAGTTATTTTGAGCTTCAATCATTCCTTGTGGGCAGAAATATAATTTAGAAGTACAAGTTGGGTTTAATTTTTAATCTGTATAGTATAACACTCTAATAGATGCTTCCTGATTATGTGTACAAGTATGTGAATGATCGTTCAATAAGTATATTTAAGGGAAATAGTGGGAGCTAGCTAAATTTTGTAGCCTAGGATAATGAAGGAAGACTCTGAAAAAGATCACATCTATATTTTTGCGGGTTGGACTGTTTCATGGATGTCCTCTTTTGTTTTAAAGGTGATTTCTAGCGTTTTAATTATTATAGAAATAAATTTTTATAATATTATTAGGTTTTTAATTGGGGAAAGGGTAAATTGGGGAAGAGTAAGAGGTGTATTAAGTATATTTATTATTTTTGAAAAGGAGATGGTGTATTAAGAAGAGGGGGTGTTAATAGCGGTTCCCTATTTTTTTATTTTTCTAAAAACTTAAGAAAGATCAAATTTTGTTATATTTATGTGATTATTTGAACTTAAAAGTTAAAACTATGTTAGACAGCTTTTAATCAGTTATTTTTTTCTTTAAAATACATGACATAATAATTAATGTATTATGTTATTATCAATATAATATGATTACATTTATGATTAATTTTCGTTGGCTGATTCATCTTATGGTTGAATTGATCTGATCAGTTGAATCGCAAACTGACAGCAAGACCGATTACTCACTAATTTAACTTTTAAAACGTAAGTGATGTGGGATAGGAAAAGACAAAAAAGAAGAAGCATTGAATAAATTGTTAAATTCAATCCCCATATATAATGAATTGAGTCAACACCAATAACACATAAGTATTTTTGTTCTTAGCAGATAAGTATGGGAAGTCTTTATTGTTCTTAACATATAATTAGTATGGCAATAAGTGGGTTTGGTCAAATTCGAGATTTTCGAGGACAAGTTTTTAAGATCTAGACTTGGACAGCACAATATGAGCTCGACAACCCATTTTTTCATTTGAAAAATGTTAAACAATATATATTCACACTTTAAACCATTTATTCACACTACTACATAATTGAGTCAAGATAGATGGCTGACATGTAATCTATGCTTTGAGATGAAGGCTGTGTTGTAAACTCTCAACGAAAAAGTGATTCTCAATTTCAGCATATGACTAAGGAAGTATTTCTCATTTTTGACTTTAAAAAGAACACTTTTTAGTGTTTCCAATTCCCAAATTTTACTCGACGATTGTCTTCATTTAATCGAATCCAAAAGATCGAGAGGAGTCTTTTTAGATTGTCTTCTTACATTTTAGTTTGACTTATACTAACAACTAAACACTTGTACAATTTTTTTCACCAATCACTCTCAACTTCCGATTCTTAACTTTTGATTTTATTTACAAACATTACCAATTTTTGATTCTCAACTACTTCTATTTTTACTATAAATAACTTTTTCTAAGAATAGACGTTTTTGCAAACACTCCCCTAGGAGTGTTTGCCTATGAAAAATTTCACCCCTTCCACTTTTTGGACAAAATTTTGAAGGAACATGTGATTGCTTGTGAGTTTTTTTTTTTTTTAATACTATTCACTTTACTCATTTTTTAAATCATCAATCACATCCAATTATAATTTAAATAAAAAAGTATCACATTAACTATCTTTATTATACAATCATATCACAAATAAACTATTCACTCTCTCTTATTTTTCAAATCACCAATCACATCTAATTACTATTATATTAAAAAAACTATCACATCAACTATCATCATCACATTTTCATCTTATATCCAATTACACTCTCAAAATTCATTCTCATTTTTCTAAAATAATTTTTCACACTATTCACTCTAAAAATAAAAATATTTTAGAAGAAAAAAAGATGAATTTTGAGATTATGATGGATGTGAATGAAAAACTAATGATGAAAGTTGATTTGATTTAAGAATAGTAAAATAATGATTGGTAGTTAAAAATGTGTGAGTGAATGAATAGTAAAATTTGTGGGAAAATGTGTAATAATGATTAGTTTTTTTGTGAAAAAATGTGTAGATGTGATTGGTGATAGAAAAAATAAGAAAAAGTGAAAGTGAGAGAATAGTATATTTTAAAAAAATTTTATAAACAATCATATGTTTGGTGTAAAAATTTAAGCGAACGAAAATAAATTTTGTTTTTATCCAATCAATCGCTACTAAGCTTTCGACTCTTCTTTTGAAAATAGTACTATAATTCTTTTAATCAAAACTCCTGAAAATATTTGAAAGGGACAGCACTGTGTGTTATTCATTCACTTATTTGATCTCCTTTTCATGGGACAGGGCAAGTGGGCAACATGGCCCTTGTAGAATGCAATATTTAGTACTATAAATTTCCATCTTCAATTAAATAGATTTGGTTGTTGGGTATGCCTCTGTGACACCCATAAAAATTGAATTTTAAGCTTCTTTACTACATTATTTTGGGTAGTACATTTCTTTCACATGCACCGATTCGCCATTGATATTTTTCAATATATATGAACAACTTGTTGATGATTATAAATGTTTTGTTTATTATCGTCACTCAATTGACTATATCTACAAGAATTGCATCTTCTACAACTATTGATAGGTTCTAGAATGCTCCAAGGATGCTACACCAAAAGTATAATTCCTGTAGATAATAGAGAAATAGGGAACAAATTTTATGTTTGATTTTTGTATTTCACTCTCTATTCTATTATATTGGAAGGTGGACATGTGTTAACATAAATATGTGTTGTTGATTTTTTTGTGGCCAAATGTGTTGTTTGTTTTTGTTGACGTGCATTAGCCACAAGGTCGGAGGTTCAAACCCTCCTTCTAGCGCCAATTTGTTGGCGTGCGTTTTGGTCAACAAGAAAAATATGTAAAAGATTTAACACGCGGGAATATAAAACGTGCGTAACGTGTGTTTATTTATGGCTAATTCGCCGTTTTGCATAATGCCGAACCGAATTATTGGGGTCGGTCTTTCTTACAATGTCCTCATTTCTTTTTTTCTATTTTTCGTCCCCTTTTTTCTACTCTCTATCGGACTTTTTATACCCCTTCGAATAAGTGCGAATAAGTGGGTTTACAATAGTCATCTTTGCACTAACTAGTCATTAATTAGTAAAATAATTAAGGAAAGACACATGTCTCTCTCTAATTGTGCATGTCGATCAATCTTGCCACTTGTGTCGACTTCTCTTTATAACTTTCCGAGCATGTGGCGGTTTACGATACCAATAAAGCGTTAAGCATGGGCAAGTGATTATTTTTATAAGTCCTCGCGCATGCGTTTCTGCCGAAATTTGGGCTCGGGGCTCGCGGCCGTTTTGCTGTTGGGCTCGAGTAGCGGGCGAGCTGGTAATTGTGGCGTGTCGCCGCTCGACGTGCAGCGTCACCCGTAGGTCCCTCTACTCGGACGTGTCTTTGGGTGATGACGTGGATTAATTTCTTCCTGGTCGGGTGGTGTCATCGATTTTTCGATGTAAATACACATGTTCATCATCCATGGAGTGGAACAATAAGTGGAACAAAATCGATTCCGAGAAATAGGTATTTGACGCAATGAAATACCCCTTTCATGATTAATAACAACTCATTAGCTTACAATCTTAATTTCACCATCAAAATGGTGATTTAGAAAATGAGATTGGTCCCTACATAGAGTTCTATTAGTCTTGTAATAAATTCCATACTTAGTCATAGATTTGTTAGTTTTTACAACTAAAAATAATTTTCTCAAGTTTAATAATGGCAAATACTTATATAATGCAAGTGTCAATTCGTGACAAAAGAGTTATTATTAAGGGGTTAGTCGATGCAACCCACTTGGATATCTATCAAAGTGGGTTCTATCTGCCATGGATTAACACACACTCATGGGATGTGTATGTGTATGTGTTGATCTAACGGTATAGAAACCCACTTTGGGTAGCTACCAAGTGGGTAGCATCGACTTACCCACTATTAAGATGTTATGCAATTATTTGGGGGGGGGGGGAATAATTGCCCTATGTCTGTTTTTTTTTTAAATTACTACCTACACAACACGGGGTTTACACTACCACATGTGTCTTCCCATCGGCGGAATATTCCGCTGAAATTTCTACGCGTATGTTAGGAAATATCATCAAATTATCTAAAGTTATAGAAGGTATTGCACTTTCCAACTAAAATTTTGCATAATAATTTCGCCACCTAAATGAAAAAAAAAAACTATTAACATATAACTGTTTATTTAGACATTGTCTCCCAATTATTATTAACATATTTCATTTCATATTTTAAAAAGAGGAAAAATATTGTCTTTCGAACTACGCAACTAGTTTTTAGACATTGCATCGCAATTATTTTTTGATACTTTGCCTCTTGAGCTCCATGGTTTTTGTATAAATCATCTGAAGCTTACTGCAAGTGGAATATTAGTCAAAGATTCTATCATGTGTCTTTCACAATGGGAAATTAAAATTGTCTTTGAAAAAAATCTACACTAAAATTATTGCACTTTGTTAAGTTGGTTTTCTACCAATATATTAAGTATTTTAGACTAAGATTTTGCGTTGTTTTTGGGAGTTATAGTGTCATTTGAGTCAATTTTATGTTATTAGTTGTCATTAGAGAGTCGGTCACAGTTTTGGTAGCGAAATTGGCGAAAACAATGTAAAACGTGTTTGGAAGGAGGAAATCGCATTTAATAAGAGAAAAAGTGGAAAAATATTGCTTCAATCCGAGCGCCGTAGCGGGGTCCAAATCGATCTGACAAACGGACTTGGCGGAGCTGCAGCGCCCGATCGTTTAGTCTTGCAGGCCCTTGGCAAGGGGCGATGAGCGACGAGCTTTAGTAGCGCCATGGCACGCGACGAGGATAAGTTACATTTTGTTCTTTTTGGGCTTTTGGCGGACGGATTTTGGGCCTATAAATACAACGAATGACGCACGGAACAAGGGTTGGACATTTTCGAGAGCACAAAGGGCGACTTTAAGCAAGGAGAAAGAGTTCGGGACGAGATTTGAAGGCATCTATCTTCCGAAACGAGAAGATTCTTCTTTTGATTATTTTGAATTATTTTTCTAGTATCTTTGTTGAACCCTAGCGATGTATAATTACTTTTTCATGAGTTTTTGTACATCCAATATGAGCTAAACCTATCTTTCTAGGGGATTGATGTAACTTACGTTTGAACCTATGTTTTGATTTCGAGTTTATTAGATTCGCATGTTAGTTAATCTATTTGTGCTATTTGAATTAATTGCATCTAGATTATCGATCAATAATTTAGATTGTTTGATGTGTTTGATTTGACACTCATGAAGAGGTAATTGAACGCTTGACCATAGAATAGCATGACCTAGGGTTTCATAGAAATGAGTGGTTTATGAATCTTTTGAAGCTGTGATAGGATATTCATAAAGCACATTAGGGTTTAATTTATGATTTTTATAGAGATATGGAAATCGGAATTAGAACATAGAATCACATGGCACTCGAAAGAGGAAGTGACAAACGGTAGGAATATTGGCTTATCGATTAATAATGTGTGATTAATAAACCTGGATTGAGAACATAGGGCATAACTAGGTGAATCAACCCTCTAGAATTCATCTCTTAAGTATTTGATAATTTGTCTGAACCAATTTGTTAGTTTAATTTTAGTTTTCTTTTTAGTTTAACAAAAATCCATATCTTTTCGATTTCTAGATAGAATTAAACTATTATAATTACAGTACTTAGTATAAAATTCGATATCAATCCATGTGAAGACGATAACCCCACTTTTAAAACTATACTAAAACTTGACACGGTACGCTTGCGGTAAGAAAATCTCAATCAAGTTTTTGGCGCCGTTGCCGAGGATTGTTTATCCTATTTTACACTAATATTGTTACCAAGTAGTCTTAATCCTAATCCAGACTAGTTTAGGAAATATAATTTCGTGTTTCTCATTGACTTTTTAAAATTCTAAAGATACTAATTTGCTTACTTTTGATCCGAGAGATTGAAAGGACACTTTGAGCAATCGGAAGCGGCAAAGCGAGTAGAAAATTGAGCAATGGCGGAGAATGGGAAAATGAGAACAACGAAAATTTGGTTCTCGAATCGCCACCACACCCCGAGGCACATGAAAGGAAATCCGGGATTACTTCCGGCTGGCTATGAACCACAACTACTCACTGTGCACCACCCATAAATGCAAACAATTTCGAATCAAACCGGGCCTCATAAGCATGGTTCAATAGAATCGGTTTGGGGAGAGTCCAGTGGATGATCCGAATACACATCTGGCGACATTCTTGGAGATTTGACACACCATCAAAATGAATGGTGTGTCCGATGATGAAACTATTAGGTTGAGGCTTTTCCCGTTCTCACTCCGGAATAAAGCCGGCATAGTGGTTGCGACGTTCGCACCTTGGAGTATCACTAGCCGGATGATCGGGACAGAAAATTCATGGCAAAGTTCTTCCTCCCGCAAAGACACTCCAACCGAAAAAAAAATGAGATATCTCAATTTCAACAGGTCGATTTTGAGCCACCGCGAAGCTTGGAACGATTTAAGAATCTATTGAGAAGATGCCCACAACATGGTTATGGACGACCGAGGTCCAATACTTACAATGGTTTGAATACGAAGACAATACTAGATCACGGCGAGGGGCACTTTGATGGCTAAAACTCCGATCGAGGCATTACTTCTTCTTGAAGAAATGGGCACAAACAACTATTAATGGCCCTCTGAAAGATCGATTACCAAGGAAAGTTGTCGGTGTTCTTGAGTGTTTAGTGTGAGTTTTGCATGTATTTTGGACATGGTTTTGACTAAAATGAGTTGATAAACATGCATTAACATAGTAATAAGGGTTGTGTTCTCAATATTTGGAAAAGATATTACGTTTTCCTTATTTTGCGGGAAAATAACAATGTTAGAGCACTTTTGTGGCAATTTGGAGCATTGCAATATAGAATCATTGTGAATTGTGCGATTACGCCAAGTATGGAGCGAAGGAGAAGAAATCGAAGAACCAAGCGAAAAATGGCGAAGTATTCATATTGTGATTCTCATGAGGGACGATCTGATGTTGATTCGCCAAGTATGGATCTTCACATTGACGCATGGGCTAACCGCATATGCACACGCCCGCAAGGCCTGCTGTCGGGAAACATTGCGGGTTCGAATTGATGCACGGGTGATTGACATGTGTTTTGCATGTATTTTGGGCTTAATTATGGCTAGAATTAGTTGATATGCATGCATCACATGAGTAAATAGGGCTTTATTATTGTTTTGTGGAAAAGGTATTACGCTTTGCTCGTTTTGTAGGGAATGAATGATAAATTATAGCATTTGGGCAATAATTCGAGCATTGCGGTAAAGAACTACCGATCTTAGAAGTAACATACGACATTTGGAGTTGAATCGAGAAGAAGTCGGATGAACCGAGCGAGAAACGGAAGGAAACGGACAAGTATAAGTTCCACGGATGTGCACGGGCGGGCGTGTGTCCCTAGCACGACCTCGTGCGCCATCCAAACTGAAGACTTGAGCCTCGACCATACGCACGGACGGTCGTGCGTGGAGCGCACGCCCGTAGCGTCGTGCGGGAAAACAGAGTTTGTGATTCTCAACTAGGTTTTGACCCAAACGGAGTACAAATAGAGACGAAGCGGCCTGCGAGGATACGCCGACTTTTTCCCTAGAACACTCGACAAAATAGCAATTTTCCACCGGAGAGAATGGAGAAATCGATCAAGGCTACAACAACATGCTTGAGGATTGAAGATAGATAGAGAGATCATCGACGTCCCGAGTCTTCGCATTCCATAGTATCTTTATTTTCAATTAGTTAAACATGAACATGGATAATTTGTCTATGAATTATTTGTTTTCTATGTCTGGCTAAACATCTTGTGATTCCCTGGTTTGGGAGTAGGTTAATGAATACTTTTATTTGATGATTAATTGCAATTGAGTTATTGTTTTCCAACCCTATTCGAGTACTTTGTTTTAATTCATGTTTTATCAAAAGGCCTTTGGTTTAACATGGTTTGATGTATTGATTCATAATTGACGAATGAGTTTCAATACTAGATCCGTAGTACTTGACATGAATATTTGCATGATTGAGGAGTCTCATGAATATTTGTGAGGATATTTAATCTTTTGTGCTTTTGGGAGTTGGATATCTCATTTTGAGTAGAGATGCTTTAGCATATATATTCCAATCAACGCTTTTACATGCATCTAGAGAGAGAGGGTAAATTACTTATGTGATTGTTATATAGGGAAGAATACATATAACTTTGGTTTGATTAATCGATAATAGAAGGGGATAATAATCGAAACCATAACCCAGGAATCCATTCATCTTCTTGATCTTTCAATCAATCTTTACTTTCTAGTTTTAGTTTATAAAACCATATCACTCAACTTCGATCGTCGGATAAAAATAAGGCTATTACAATCCAATACTTAGTACTTTAATTTATTAGTCCCTATGGATTCGACCTTGCTAACCCTATTCTATAAATTGCACCATACACTTGCGGTGAAGCTAAAAAATAAAGGCGAACAAGTTTTTGGCGCCGTTCTTGGACTAATTAAATTTTTAGTACTAATATTGCGATAAATAGAATTATCTTTAATTTAGACATTTTTATTTCTTTTATTCATTGTTTTATTTTACTCCCACTGTGTTTGACTTGTTTTCTTTAGTTGGTTCGGGTAGTGCATGAACACTCGCTCGAAGCAAGGAGAATTAGCACCGTTCATACCGAAGGTTGAGGCTTTTGCTAGCCGAATTAGTGCGACTACTAGACGAGCGAGAAAGACAACAAGAATAGGCTATGGCGGCGGACGTGGAAGATAACAACGGGAAATAACGGAGGCAAACAACGGAGGTAACAATGGGGCCAACATGATCGTTACTAAGTTACGATACGGAGGGTTCGATAGTCGAAGAAGCAATTCGCGATTACATTAAGCCCACGGACCAATCGCAACTATGGTGGAATTTCCAATGTCCCAATCAATGCGAACAATTTTGGTGAAGCCATCTTGATCTCGATGGTGCGGCGAGAATCGGTTTGGGGGTTTTCCGTCGAGGATCCCGATTCTCATCTTGCGAACTTCATGCGGATTTGCAACACAATCAAGATGAATGGGGTGACGATGATAATATACGTCTGTGCCTATTCCCTTTCTCTTTAAGGGTTAAGGCTAGAAACGGCTAGGCACCCTAACTCGGGGGAGTGTGAATGCAGGATGAGATGAGTCGAGGTTCTTGTTTAAATACTTTCCACCAAGTAAGACACTACATCTCAAAAAGTGAAATCACACGATTTAGGCGGTTTGACTCGAGCCATTGTATGAGGCTTGGGAGAGATTTCGGGATTTATTGAGCGGAGGTGCCCACAACACGGATTTCCTGAGGATCAGCAACTCTGCTTCTTTTACAATGGGTTGATGGGACAGACTAGGTCGATTGTAGATGTCGTAGTAGGAGGCGCTCTACTTGCAAGATTCCCGTAGGGATGCATTCAACTTGTTGGAGAGATGGCCATGAATAGCTTACCGGTGGCCCTCCGAGAGGACTAATGTGAAAAAGGTAGCCAAAGTTATTGATTCGGACCCGATTGAGGAGTTGACAGCTCGGATGATCAGTATTGACAAATCAATTGAGTGCATTCACGAAGGCAAACAAAGGAAAAGCGGTGTAAGATCTTTGGGGAGTTCCTCTAGATCCCATAGTAGAGGAAGCAAATTGTGTTAACAACCGGAATTTCAACAATTACCGGAACAATCAGACTCTTACCCATTACCATCGGGGTTTGAGGAAACATGAGAACTTCTCTTATGCAAACACGAAGAATGTGATGAAACCACTACCGGGGTTTAATGTGACAAATGATGTCATAAATGTTGTGGCTAAGCCAACTATGGAGGATATTTTCACCTCGTTTATGATTGAGACGAGGAACATATTCAATAAGGATGAGGCGAAGGCGGATAAAATCAAAACCATGTCACACAATTGGCAAACACTATGGGGTCCCAAATGAAAAATCTTGAAACCCAAATTGGCCAATTAGCTACGATTATTGGTGGGCAGCATCAAAAAGGCCAATTTCCGAGCAACACTGAGGTTAATCCAAAAGAGCAGTGTAAAGCCATTCGTCTGAGGAGTGGAACGGAATACGAGGGCCAAAAATACCAAAAATTACTGAAAAAGACGCAGGGGAGCACGACCTATGCGCCACCGCACGGCCCGTCATGCGTCTTTCGAGCGCGCATTGTTACGGAGATTTGGAAATCGAAGCAAATGGCGATGTTGAGGCCGAGGAAGGAGTTGAGGACCATCTTCTTGAACAAAAAAGGGGTGAGAAGCTTAAATCTTCCTCTAACCCGATATTACTAAACTTAATATTCCCTTTCCTTTTCCCCATGTTTTCAAAAGAAAAAGCTAGATGCGCAATTACTCTATTGAAAGATCAAAAAGATGAATGGATTCCTGGGTTATGGTTTCGATTAATATCCCTTTTTATTATCGATTAATCAAACCAAAGTTATACATTTTCTTCCCTATAGAACAATCACATAAGTAATTTACCCTCTCTCTCGAGATGCATGTAAAAGCGTTGATTGGAATATATATGCTAGCATCTCTACTCAACATGAGATATCCATGTCAAGTACTCACACGATCTAGTATTGAAACTCATCTGTTCGAATTATGAATCAATACATCAAACCATGTTAAACCAAAGGCCTTTTGATAAAACAAGAATTAAAACAAAGTACTCGAATAGGGTTGGAAAACAATAACTTCAATTGCAATTAATCATCAAATAAAAGTATCCATTAACCTACTCCCAAACCCGGGAATCACAAGATGTTTAGCCAAACATAGAAAACAAATAATTCATAGAAAAATTATCCATGTTCATGTCTAACTAATTGAAAATAAAGATACTTATGGAATGCAAAGACTGGGGGCGTCGATGATCTCTCTATCTATCTTCAATCCTCAAGTGTGTTGTTGTAGCCTTGATCGATCTCTCCAATTCTCTGGTGGAAAATTGCTCTTTTCGCTGTGTTCTAGGGCAAAGTCAGCGTATCCTCAAAGAGATACCAGAGCAAGTTCTAGAATTCAAATCATCATGAATGACACACTCAATCAACAAACAAGACTGCATAGTAATGAAAGCGTGCGACTCAAAAAAGCTCACATGCTTGTAATTGCATAATTCAAAGTATATCAACCATGATTTCAATATTCACTGCTCCATATTATCTATTCTCAACCCGGTCAACTCACGCTCAACACCCAATTCAAAACAACATAAACCGTTCAACAAATGTTCCCAAGATCACAACAAGCACACAATAGCGGTCAACTCACTCCCTAAAAACTTAAAAAAGCAGTAAACGTGCTAAAGCAATAAACGTGCTAAAATCCAAAATAAGCATCTAATGCAATGCAACCTACATGCTCTACATGCAACTATATGAATGCAAAAAAACCCACACCCTTCAATTAAATTACTACCTCTCCCCCCAAACGTGAATGAAATTATAGCGCATAGAAGAAAAGATAGAATTTCAAAGAAAAGTATGGAATGGACTTGGCTCACTATGGGAGTGGCGGCAGAAAGTGGCCCTGGGAGATGTGCCACATTTGTACCTGATGCATCATTTGCAACATCTCCAACTCCCGCTGCTCTTGGGCCTGATACCTCTGCTCTTGGGCCTGATACCTCTGCTCTTGCTCCGTTTGGAAAGCACGGAACTCTTCCTGGTGATGCCGGAAATCATCCTTGTGATGCCTAAAATCGTCCCTGTCTTTGTTGCATGATCTCCTCAAGAGCAAAGAGTCTATCCTGGTAATCATGTCCCCCACGCTCCTCACCTTGGTGGGAGCTTTCTGGAATGTCAGGCCTCCCCTGTGGGAACCTTTGCGCAAAGCCTCCCTGCTGGAAACCTGGCTCGAAACCCCTCTCTTGCCGATCATATTCCCTTGCCTCAATCGCCAAGTCCTCCTCATCGGGCAACCCGGCTACCCTCCTTCTTTTCCTTGCAGTCAGGCCGTCCATGACTCTGATATGTGCCTTAGAGTTCATGAGCCAATTAATTTCATTGTTCACCACAGCTGTGAGCTGCGGGTTAGGAAGTGGGAAGGTCGAGCCAACCTTTTGTTGGAAGCAACGACGTCTTAGGCTTGGCTGGCACGATTGAAATCGATTATGTTTTCCGTGTCAGTTATTATTTTCATTTGGTGAAGGGCATTCATTTGCACTTTAAATAATATGCAGGAACTACCAAAAAGTGCGAAAGGCGAGAACGTGAAGAAGGAAATAAGCAGGAATAACATTTCAGAACCACACACGGACCGTGCATGTACGTACGGGCAGCCCGTGCGTGGTGTCGTGCAAGATCAAGAGCATGACGAGAAACACATGGGAAACCCGTGCGTGACCCGGTCGGTCGATTTCAACCCCAGAACTCTAACCGTTACCTAAACACCTCAAATACGCCTTCCTTGGTGCAAATGACACAAATCCGATAATCGTATTTTCCCTTTTAACTTCGGTCCAACTTGATAAACTGCTTAGGGTGTTGAGGAAATAAAGTCTACATTAGGTTGCTCTATATATGATTTAAAAGGCATAAGTCCATCGATTGTTATGCATAAGATTCGTATGAAAGATGTTTATAAACCCTCGGTCAGAGAATCAAATGAGACTAAACTCTATTATGCAAAAGTGGTCGGGAAATAAGTGTTAAAGTGGTTAGATGATGGAATTATGTATGATATATCTTGGGTGAGTCGATATAAGTGGTACCAAAGAAAGGAGGTATGACGAGTAGTAAAGAATGAAAATGACGAATTAATTGCTACAAGGATAGTTGCGGGGTGACGTATTTGTATTGATTATATGAAGTTGAATGGTGCTACTCGTAAAGATCATTTTTCCCTCCCCTTTACGATATGACGTTAGATCGTTTGGCGGGATTTGATTATTCTTGTTTTTGGATGGTTATTCCGGTACAACCATATCATGATTGCACCAGGACCAATAGAAAACGATATTTACATGTCCCTAGGGTACGTTTGCATTTCGAGAATGCCATTCGGATTATGTAATGCACCGCGACTTTCTGCTACCGCTGCATGATGCTATCTTTCATGATCTTATTGCGAAAATTATGGAGGTGTTATGGATGACTTTTCTGTCTTTGGAGATTCTTTTGATCATTGCCTTCACAATCTTTCTTTAGTGTTGCGGAGATGCGAAAAAACTAATATTGTTTTGAATTGGGAGAATGTCACTTTATAATACGAGATGACATTGTACTTGGCCACCGAGTTTCTTTTGCATGTTTAGAAGTGGATAGAGCAAAGATTGTGGCAATTGAGAAACTCCCACCACCGATAAATGAAAAAGCAATCAGAAGTTTCTTAGGGCACGCCGGTTTCTACAAAAGGTTCATTGACTTTTCAAAAATCACTAAACCTCTGAGCCAATTATTAGAAAAAGATATTGCTTTCAATTTTTCCGATGATTGTTTGCAGGCGTTCGAGATTTTGAAGAAGGTGTTAGTGACTGCACCAATTCTTGTGGTCCTGGATTGGAGTCAACCATTCGAGCTAATGTGTGATGCCAGTGATTTTACAGTAGAGGCAGTTCTTGGTCAGAAGAAAGAAAAGATATTCAGAGCCATCTACTATGCGAGCAAAATATTGGATGGTGCCCAGCAGAATTACATCACCACTGAGAAGGAGATGCTGGCGATTGTATTTGCATTCGATAAATTCCGATCTTATTTGATTGGAACAAAGACAATAGTCCACACAGACCATGCAACTATCAAATATTTCTTTGATAAGAAAGATGCAAAGTGATTGATTCGATGGATTCTCGTGTTGCAAGAATGTGATGTGGAGATTAGATATAGAAAGGGATGCGAGAATGTGGTGGCAAATCATTTATCTAGGCTTGAATACAAAAGGGTGAGAAATACGGAATAGAAGCGATCTAAGAAGAGTTTTCGGATGAGCAACTTTTGTTAGCGCATGAAACATTCCCACGATACGCAAATTTTGTAAATTACTTGGTACCGGGGGTTTTACCTCCGATTTATCTTCATATCGAGAAGAAGAAATTCCTCCATGATGTCAAGTTTTATATGTGGGATGATCCTTTGCTCTTTAAGAGGTGTGCAAACATGATCATCGGGCGATGTGTGCCTCAAGAAGAGTGGGAGGGAGTTTTACAACGTGTCATTCCTCACCTTCGGGCATTCCCAATCAATCTGTTTGCAAAATATGGTGTCATTCCCAATCAATCTGCTTGCAAAATATGGTGTTAGGCATAAAGTTACATTGGCATACCATCCGCAAGCAAATTGACAAGTTCAAATAGCTAATCGAGAGATTAAGCAAATCTAGAAAAGATCGTGAGCATAAATCAAAATGATTGGTCTATGAGGTCGATGATGCTTTATGGGCATACCGGACACTTTCAAGATGCCTTTGGGAACATCTCCATATCACTTGTGTTCGGAAAATCATGTCACTTACCCGTGGAGTTAGAACATAAAGCATTGTGGGCGGTAAAGAAGATAAATTTTGATTTCAAAGCATCGGGTGAAGAGAAGCTACGCATTTAATTGAGATGGAAGAATTCATAGGCGAGGCATTCCCTTATTTTAATCGGGTGAAGAGCGTCTAAGAGATGGCATGGCAAGATGATTAAGAAACGAGTTCTTACCGAGCGAACAAGTCCTCTTGTACAACTCATGTCTCAAACGTTTCTGGAAAACTCAAATCTCATTGGTCGGGATTGTTCGTAATTAAAAAGGTATTATCACCTCCCGGACTAGTGGAATTGTTGACACGGGATGAAGATACATTTATGGTCAATCGTCGAAGATTAAGCACTACTTCCACAGAGACCAAAAAGGAGGAGGTGGTATACATCACCTTGAGGATCCTTGATTGAAACATACAAAAAGGCGTCAAACAATAGACGTTAATTTTAGCACTTGTTGGGAAACCCAATGATTTGTTTTTTTTTTTTTCGTTTTCCCTTATTTTAAATAGGATTTACGTGTTTTTCTATATTAAAAAACTCAAAATAAACGTCCTTCACATTGATGCACGGGCAGCCGTGTGTGGGCGCACGGCCCGTGCGCCTATGCGAAGAAGAACCCGACATTTGACTTGATGCCGCAGGCGATCCGTGCGTAGGCGCTCCTTGAAATGATGAGGCATATGACCCATGGCATATTTCCCAAGGCCACTATCCACCGCCACCACCTCGGTGAGTTCATAGGTTGTCTCCACGATTCTTTTGCATTGAAATTCTATCTTTTCATGTGTGCGATATAATTTCATTCAAGTTTGGGGAGAGAGTTATTTTGATATAAAGGGATGTGGAGAGAAATATTTTTGCATTTCATGTAGTTGCATGTAGAGAACTTAGGTTGTTTTGCATTAGAAGCACGTTCTGATTTTAGCACGTTTATTGCTTTAGTATGTCCTATGGAGTGAGTAAACTTGGGTTTGATGTTGTGCGATGCAATTTGAGGGGTTATTTTGAAAATTCTTGTGTTGTTTTGATTTGGGTGTTGAGTGTGAATTGATTAAGATGAGAATGGATGATATGGAGCATCCGGATATTGAGCATGGATTTTATGCTTTGATTTACGGATATGCAAGCCTGTGAGCTTTTGAGGCTTTCTTGCTTTCATTATATGCGAGACTTGTTTGTTTGTTTTGAGTGTATCATTCATCTTTGTTAGAACTCTAGAACTTGCTCGGTATATCTATAAAGACCACATGTTGTATGCAATTTGTGAAAATAATTTAAGGCCATTTTTGTCTGCAGACTTTAGCCCACCCAATGATATTTAATTCCCTAGTTAACCAATTTGAGCCTATTGCCTTATTTTTTTGATAGTCACATTTTCGGCCTTTAACTTGCTATATCTTTTGTCCTAAACTTGAGCTTATAACATTGATAAGTTGGTTGAATGAGGATGAAATTGATGAAATCAATAATGTAGATGAATGTGCAAGAGTTGGTTTATGGGAACAAAAGAAAAGAAAAGAAAAAAAGAATGATGAATGTTCATGAAAGAGTAAAAAAAAATCGACTCTATGATTGGGTTTGCTATGAGTGAACTTGTAGGCTGGGTTTGTAATATGATTTGAAGATGTTCAGTGTTGCCAAAGAAAAGGATATGAAGAATTGATGAAAAAATGGGTGGTTTGAGAAGCATAGATTACTTTTGAGTTCATTAGTTGGTGCTTTTTATATAGGATTTATTGATTTGAATGAGACTATGCTTACCATTTTATATGCTCGAGTTTGAGTCACTTTATCCATACTTTCCTACCCTAACCAAAGAGCATTCATTACAACTAAATGAGAAAGTCCTTTTTGATTCATGAATTGCATACACTTTAGTGGTGGAGATTTGAGACGATTTGCAAGCCTATGGTAGTTCGTCATCATTGAATTGAGTTGACCGTAAGCACGTCCCCTTATACATTTGAGGAGAGAGCATACACTTGACCAAATGAGATTCATAAATTCAAAGCATTTGCCATGATTATATTGAAACATGTTTTATATTTGAGATTTGAGGCTTGATTGATTCATTACTTGATATCCATGGATAAGCTACACGAGTTCTTGGTGGTGTTGTTCTTGATTGTGCACTTTTCATTCCTCCCACTCGTGTATTATTTGGCTTGTGTAGCGTTGACCGGGACAATCAACAATTTAAGTTCGGGGGTTGTTTTAGTGTGAGTTTCGCATGTATTTTGGACATGGTTTTGGCTAAAATGAGTTGATAAACATGCATTAACATAGTAATAAGGGTCGTGTTCTCAATATTTGGAAAATATATTATGTTTTGCTCATTTTGCGGAAAATAACGATGTTTAGAGCACTTTTGTGGCAATTCGGAGCATTGTAGTATAAAACCATTGTAAATTGTGTGATTACGCCAAGTTTGGAGCTGAATCGAGAAGAAATCAAGAAGAAGCCGGCGAAAAATAGCCATGCACGGCAAACGCAAAGACCGCGGCTTCGTGTGTGAGCAACATAGCATGGGTGGATCTTCACATTGGCGCACGGGCTGACCGTGCGTGCGCGCCACGGCCCCTGCGTTTGCTCGGGAAAAATTGCGAGTTCTAATGACGAGCGGGTAGTCCGTGCGCTTTGGCATGGCCCGTGCGTCTATGCGGTTTGCGAGTTCTATTCCGTATCAACTTAGGTTTGGTCCGATGAGGTTATAAATTGAGAGGAGGTGGACCCAAAAGGAACACACATACTTTTACTCTAAAGTAGAGAAAAGAGCATCATTCTTCGGGGAGGAATTGAGTGAAAGGTCAAGATCGCATATACACTTGAGGATTGAAGATTGATTGAGATATCATCGATATCCCCGAGTTTTCTTTCTCCATTGTATTCTTATTTTCATCTAGTTTGATATGGATCTGAATAATTTGTCGATGAATTCTTCTTTTTCCATGTCCGTCTAAACATCTTGTGATTAAGGGGCTTGGGAGTAGGTTAATTAACTCTTGTTGGATGATTGATTTTTAATTGAAGTTATTATTTCGAACCCTATTTGAGTACTTTGCTTTATTGCTTGTTTTATCATGTGGCCAATGATTTAGCATGTTTGATGTATTGATTCATAATTCGTGAGATGAGTTTCAATACTAGATCTTGAGTACTTGACATGAATATTTTGCATGACTGAGAAGTCTGTGATTATTTGTGAGGATTTGCTGATCTTTTATGCTTTTTGGAGTTGATTATCCTATTTGGAGTAGAGATGCTAGCGTAGATAACTCAATCAACGTGTTTATTGTGTCTCTCGAGAGAGAGAATAAATTACTTTTGTGATCATCTTATAGGGAAGATAGATAATAACTTTGGCTTGATTGATCTGATAACAAGAGAGTGATTAACTGAAACCATAACCCTGGAATCCATCCATTTACTTGATCTTTTCAATCGTAATTCTTTGCTTTGTTATTTTTATGGTAGAATATTTCGTTAGTTTTATAAATCAACAATCACAATTCGATCGTATAAATAAAAACAGTGATATTATAATTAATCTCAATAATTAATACATTAATTTATTAGTCCTTGTAGGATCGACCTTGCTTACCATATCTATTAACTACACCGTTCACTTGTGGTGAAGCTAAGAAATTAGGCGAACATTGAGCTGGATCATATGTCGGCATTAGAAGCTCAAATATCATCGTTGTCGAAACAATCAGCCATCATGAATTTGGGTGGAACACCGCAATAGATTGAGACACCTCCAATGGCCGTTCAGGAAGCCGCCACATTCGATGCCGAGCAAGCTAATTATGTGAACAACTGGGGTTTTAACAATCGAGGTACTCAGTTACCGATTCATTATCACACGGGACTTCGCAATCATGAAAATCTCTTATACAACAATGATAGAAACGTGTTGAACCCACCTCCAGGTTATTCCAACCCATCTAGTTTTAATACACCCGTAGGTGAGAAAAAACGATCGCTTGAAGAAATACTCGGTATGTTTATTAGAAAGACCAGGAATCGGCTTAACAGAGTGATGCACAGATTGACAATTTGGACACAAAAATGTCTACCATGGAGACATATCGAGGTCATTGGAGACCCAAATGGGACATTAGTCACCGCCATAAGCTCTCGGATAAGAAAGAAAATTTTCCATGTAACACTCGAGGTGAATCGAGGGAACATTGTAAAGCCATCGAATTGATGAGTGGAACTGCATATGATGGTCCTAAACTTCCTCTCATGCCACCCATGAGAAGCTTTCCGATTCCGATTTACCTATTGAGAAAAAGTTAAAATAAGAAGAGGATAAGCGGAGCAACGAGCGACGGAGGCCGAAGCCTAAATCTTCTCTCACTCTTGATTACGTGGTTCTAGTGCCTAACTCATTCCCCTTCCTCGGAGATTTGAGAAAAATCTAGATTCTCAATTCTCGAAATTCATGAAGATTTTTAAGAAAATTCACATCAATATCCTGTTTGTTGATGCACTCAAGAAGATGCCTAATTATGCTAAATTCATGAAGGATGTGATGTCAAAGAAGAAAAATTGGGCGAGTTCGAAACTGTAAAGCTTAAAGAGGAATGCAACGCGATTTTGCAAAGGAAGCTACCTCAGAAATTGAAAGATTCGGGGAGTTTCACTATCCCTTGTACTATTGGTGATTCTATTTTTAATAAAACTCTTTGCGATCTTGGTGCTAGCATTAACCTTATGCCTTTGTCTATTTTGAGGAAATTAGGTCTTGGAGAGGTGAAACCATCCACAATCACCCTACAATTGGCGGACAGATTGCTTACATATCCGCGAGGCGTAATCGAAGATGTTTTGGTGAAGGTGGACAAGTTCATATTTCCTACAGACTTTGTTGTCTTGGATATGGAGGAGGATCGAGAGGTTCCACGATTTTGGGGAGGCCATTTTTGGCTCTTGGTCGCCTTACATCGATCGATGTTCAATGTGGTGAACCGACTATGCGAGTTAATGAAGAAGAAATGATGTTCAACATTTATGATGCGATGAAGTTTCAAGAAGAACAAAACACTTCATTTCATAGATGTAGTGGAGCGATGTACCCGCTCGGAAGTAGCTCGACATGCTACTATTGATCCATTGGAAAAATGTCTCACCCAATCCCTAGTGCAAGGTATGGATTATGATTTCGATGATAATCTTGATTTATTGGATTACGTGTTTTCTCTTGATGCTACATAGGTTGACACAAGCAAGTTTTTGAAGGAGAGTTTGGGAAATACGATCATTGAGAAAATCTCGAAGGTCACTCCGGAATTGAAGGAACTTCCCGCATATCTCCGGTATGCATTTTTAGGTGAGAATGATACACATCCGATAATAATCTCTCGCCTCTCTATCCCCTTGAGCTAGATAAGTTGATGCGCATTTTGAGAAAACATAAGTCTGCCTTTGGGGTGGTCCATAGCTGATTTGAATGGAATAAATCCTTCTATAGTGATGCATAAAATCCTAATGGAGGACTCTTACAAGCCCTCTATTGAGCACCAAAGATGGCTTAATACGGCAATGAAAAAAAGTAGTTATGGGTGAGGTTCTTAAGTAGCTTAAGGATGGCATCATCTATGCCATATCGATAGCTCATGGGTAAGTCCGATTCAAGTAGTTCGAAAAAAGGGAGATGATTGTGGTAAAAAATTTCAATAATGAATTAATTTCTACACGTACGGTGATTGGGTGGCGAGTGTACATAGATTATAGGAAACTGAACAAAGCCACTCACAAAGACCATTTTCCCTTACCTTTTATTGATTAGATATTGGATAGGTTGGTTGGATATGACTACTACTTTGCTTTCTATATGGATATTCGAGTTATAATTAGATGCGATTGCTCCGGAGGATCGGGAGAAAACCACATTCACATGTCCTTATGGTACCTTTGCATTTCGCGAGAATGCCTTTTTTTAGGCGTGTAATGCACCAACCATATTTCGAGAGATGGATAATGTCTATTTTTCATGGCATGGTGGAGGAAATTATGGAGGTTTTTATGGACGGCTTTTGAGTATTTTGCAATTCTTTTGATCAATGCCTCCATAATTTATCTTTGGTTCTACAAAGGTGCCAAAGCACCAATTTAGTACTTAGTTGGGAAAAATGTCACTTCATGGTGAAAAAGGTATTGTCTTCGTCATAGGGGTCTGCTGCGAGGATTAGAGGTGAATTGAGATAAAATAGTGGCGATTGAAAAATTACCACACCCGGAAATGTAAAAGGGATTAGGAGTTTTTTGGGGCATCTTTGGTTTTATCGTAGATTTATTACTGATTTTTCAAAAATAACGAAGCCCTTATGTAATCTTCTTGAAAAAGATGTGCCTTTTTGTTTTGATGATCTTTGTTTGCGTGCTTTTGAGCACATTAAGAAGGCATTTATATATTTTCCTATTATGGTGGTGCGGATTGGACACAACCCTTTGAGCTTACGTGTGATGCTAGTGATTATGCGATGGGGGTTGTGTTGGGGCAAAGACGAGATAAATTTTTAAGACCATCTATTATGCAAGTCGAACATTAGATAACGCCCAACAAAATTACACCATCATGAAAAAAGAGATGCTAGTAGTAGTGTTTTGCGTTTGACAAGTTAAGGCTTACTTGTTGGGTACCAAGGTCATTGTTTATCTTGATCATCTTTGCTATTCGGTACCTCTTTGCGAAGAAAGATGCAAAACCACGTCGATTAGATGGATTCTCCTCCTTCAAGAATTTGATATTGAGATCCGAGATAAGAAGGGTAGTGAGAATGTGGTAGCCGACCACTTATCGAGGTTAGAAACGACCCGACGAGTGATTGAAGCTCCTATTCAGAGTCTTTCCTGGATGAGCGTATTTTGATAGTGAAACCCATCTCCCATGGTATCTTGATTTTGTGAACTACCTAGTGGTGGAGTCTTGCCTTGAATTTGACCTCCCATTAGAAGAAGAAATTTATGCATGATGTTAAATCATATCTATCGAATGATCCATTTTTGTTCAAGAGATGTGCGGAGCCAATTATTCGTTGTTGTGTGCCTCGAGAGGAGGTGGAGGAGATTCTACATCATTGCCATTATGCCCCTATGGTAGTCATTTTGGGCCAACCCGCACAACCACTAAGGTATTACACTTGGATTTTATTGGCCTTATTTATTCAAAGATTGTTATGCTTTTGTGCGGACTTGTAATGAGATGCCGGGAGTTGGCAACGTCTCTCGACGCCATGAGTTGTCTCTCACCAACATGATGGAAGTAGAATTTTTTGATATTTGGGGGATTGAATTCATGGGTCCATTTCCCCCTTCATTTGGACATGCTTATATCCTTCTTGCGGTTGATTATGTCTCTAAATGGATGGAGGCAATTGCTACACCTACCAATGATTCCAAGGTAGTGTTGAAAGTTTTACACAAGCACATATTCACTCGTTTTGGCACTCCTAGGGCTATTGTTAGTGATGAAGGTACTCATTTTTGCAATAAACTATTTAATAACCTTCTCTCTAAGTATGATATAAGGCACAAAGTTGCTTTAGGTTACCACCCGCAATCGAATGGACGGGAAATTTCAAATCGCGAGGTGAAGCGGATCCTTGAGAAGACGTGAGATGTAATTGCAAGGGATCGAGCCGATAAGTTGGATGACGCACTTTGGGCATATCTAACACCTTTAAAATGCCTATTGGTATGTCCAAATATCGCTTGGTGTTTGGGAAGGCATGTCACTTGCCGGTCGAGCTAGAGCATCGTTCATATTGGGTCGTGAAGAAACGAATTTTGACTTGAAGCGGGTGAGAATAGGCTATTGCAACTTGATGAGATGGAGGAATTTTGGAATGAGGGCGTGGGTGAGAATAGACCAAAAATGGCATGATAAAATGATCTTGGCGCGAATTTCTCCCGCAGGTATTATTATTTAATTCTCGGTTGAAATTATTCCAGGGAAAATTGAAATCAAGATGGTCTAGAACCGTTTGTCATCGAGCATGTTTCGCCGTTTGGTGCTATAGAGTTGAGATGTAAAGATGGCAACACGTTTCGAGTTAATGGGCGAGGTTAAAATACTATTTTGGTGAGGAGGCCGAAAATCCTAAATCTCCCTCTAGGAGATGCGGATTCATGATGATCGACAAAGTCTGGCTGAAGACTGTAAACTTAGCGGTTCTTGAGGAGACCCCAAGCCTCTTTTATTGCTTTAGTAATGTTAATATAGTTGAGTAGTTGTTTTTTTTGTTTTATTGCATCATAGTTGATTTTTGCATTTGTAGGAATAGCAAGTTGCATCATATCCCGATCCCTTATTTTTACGTGTGAGCAAAACATTATGACAGAAAAATGCGCGGCAAGACCCCCCTGCATTCCTGCTGCCACGTGCAACAGGGAAAAAAGTGCACATGGCACCAGCCACGGCGCTGGCATAGAGGCGCCACATCTCACCCCCTCGAATCGATAGAGGGCCAAAAGTTTGTGGCGCGCTGCGCCGCCCAAACCAATCTAAAACCCGCCCCAGCCCCATTTGTTTTAAAACACAAAACACTCCCTCCTCTCTTGGCACTTGACGGGAACAACAATTTTTCCACCAAAACTCCCACAAATCCCCTCCTCTCTGCACAAGGAAGCACTCTAGCATCACACACATCATCTTCATCTTCCCCACTCATCATTTGGTAAGTTTGCTACTTCCAAAACCCTACCCCATGGTTTTCCCCAATTCTTTATTTTGTGTGCATGCATTGAAGTAGTGTTGAGCTCATTGTTGTTGAATTGTGGATTGTGGTTTAATTGCTCATGTTAGAAGCTGGGTTTGGGTGTTGAATTTTTGGGATTGATTTGTACTATAATTGCATTTATCATCTCCTCCCAATTTCATGCTTACAAGGTGTTTGATCAAATGTCCCAATGATATTTTCACATTGTTTAGTGCCATCTTGCATGCTTATTCTTGTAGTCTCGACATGACGCTACTTCATACACTTGAGTGCATTTTCTAACTACCTTGCTTGTTGATTTTTAAACTCAACGGGTTTCATGTTTCCACGGGTTTTGTTTCGGTGTTTATTTTGCTAGGTACTAAACATGGGAAGGAGCAAGAGAAAGGTAAGGGCAAGCAACAAGCATCCACCTCTCGAGGACTACGACACCGCGAGGTTCATTGGTGAGGAGGCACAAAAACATTTTTTTGGCAAATTAGAGACTAAATCGGATACATGCGACAAATGTCTACTTACGTGGCGGCGAGTCACTTTCACCCCGAGGGCTATTCGACAATATTACTTCTTACCCGAGGTTGACCACCACCGTACCACGAGTTTATTTCGGGGCAAGCGGTTTAGATATTATTGTCCAGGCCCTCTATCGCCCCACACCTTTGAATGGCACCTGCCCGGAGAATCGATGCTAGTCTTGGTTTTCTCCCACACGACACCGAGTCGCTATGGTTGTGCATGGTATCACTTTTTATGCCATAACTTGATCTCGACCAATCATCTTAGTGATGTCACGCTTTGCTCGCGCCCATCTTCTCTATGCTATAATCCACAACATCGGTTTGACCCAGCCATGATTATCGCTACTTCTATCCACCAGGCCATTTTCCACCGCAGTATGGGGAGATTGTGCATGCCAGCTTTGATTTGTGGCTTGAGCAAGGCAGAGGGTATTATTTGGGGGCATAATGAGCCCTTGGAGCGCCCTAAGGCGCCAATTGATTCAGCCACATTGCGGCATATGCGGACATAATCGCGGCATATCGAGCACCGGGGTGAGGATACATTATTGACCGTGCTCGCATCCCACACGCCGCTGTTGCATTGGACGCACCCGCACATTCACATCATGATGAGGGTACTTACTCTTCGGCAGCCGAGCAGTCTCACCCTTCCGTAGTCCAGGCTGATCCTATGCATGAATACTATCTACAGATGTGGGAAATGTGGCGACCGCATCGCCGTTTAACAGTGGCTTTTCAGGCCAAGCAGCACCATTGGGCTCAGTGGGAAGAGTACGAGAATGAGCGTGACAGGGTCGTAACTCATATTGCTGGCTAGATGTATCCACAATTTCTCTTCCCACCACCACCACCTCCGGGACCAGTCACATTCCTTCCACCACATGACTCTGATAAGGAGTTTTAGCTCCCGTCTACCAGGAAAGTACTTTTCTCACCTCTTCATTGGGGACAATGTCGTTAAAAAAATCCAGAGTCGAGTTGAGTTGTTTTTGTATCTGTAAAACTGCATGACTAAGTGAATTTGTTGAATATGAGTTAAACGGTCAAAAGAGCATGTGTTTGAGCTATGATCTATTCTTCTTCCCATTTATTTCATCTATATGCTTAACTCTGTTTATTTATTTGGAGATGATTTATGCGGTTGAGTGTTTCTTGAATGAGCCCACCGTTTCTAGAACTTGTCCGAACACTAGTCGAGGCAAAATCTAGGTGAAGTAACATTAAGAAAGTGATTTAGGCCTTCTTTGAACAAGCTAGAGCCAAAAATGCCTACCTTTATATTATATATTTTCCCTAGTGGCCCCCTTTGAGCCTTGTAAACTGTTTCATTGGCGTGGCGATACCGAGCCTAAATGTGAAAATCCTAATTACCGCTCACTCATACACACAAGTTATAGAAAAAAATGTTGAAGGTTGAGGAGGGTATGATGAACAGGGTATTTGTTTAATTGTGTGAAGTTGCCCGAGAAGAGAAAATATTAAACCCCACGTATAAAATACGCAAATGATTAAGTTTGGGGTTTAAAAAAACATTAGCGAGGATTGAACGTTCATAAAGTGAGAACAATGGAAATGTCAAAAAGTGAAGGGTAGTTATTAATTGGTGATTTGAAAGAGTTGATAATTGTATGTTTGGGTGATTTGAGCCATATAATTCTATATTTTTCTACGTTACCCTAAGCCCACATTACAAGCTTTGAAAGCCTTATTGATCCTTGTGTTACATTGCTTTACATTAGTGGAGATTAATGTGAAAGACAAGCGTATGGAGTCCGGTAAGCATCGCACTCGCACCTCTATATTCGAGAAAGTGGATCATCTTGAAAACACTTGATTGCGTAAATCTATCCGATAATAAAAATAGAGTTGGTATGAACATTCCACTCACATGATCACATTGTTAAAACGCGTGCTTGATTGATAGTGAAATGAATGAGCTTGGTTGTGAAGTTTTGCGGTTAGACTGTTCGAGTCGGTGTCCATAGTTTTGTTTCCTTCGTGTCTTGTTTTTCAAGAGTCCTGTAATTTCTTGAGGACAAGCAAACATCTAAGTTTGGGGGTATTTGTTAAGTTGGTTTTATACCAATGTATTAAGTATTCTAGACTAGAATTTTGCGTTGTTTTTCGGGAGTTATAGTGTCGTTTGAAACAATTTTATGTCATTAGTTGTCATTAGAGAGTCGGTACAAATTTTGGTAGCCAAAATTGGTCAAAAACAATGTAAAACGTGTTTGGAAGGAGGAAATTGCATTTAAGAAGAGAAAAAATGGATAAATATTGCTTCAAGCCGAAGCGTCAGTAGCGCCACATGCGGGCGCGGGGTCCAAAGTATGAAACGGACTTGGCAATCTTTGCAACGCTTAGTTGGCGCCGTAGCGTCGGCGGGTGATGAGTGACGAGCTTGGTGAGCGCCATGGTGCGCGATCAAGGCGGAAATAAGTTAATTTTGTTCTTTTTGGGATTTTGACGGATTTTGGGCCTATAAATACAACGAATGACGACGGAACAAGGGTTGGACATTTTCGAGAGTACAGGGATGACTTTGAGTAAGGACAAAGAGTTCAGGACGAGATTTGAAGGCATCTATCTTCCGGAAACAGAGAGAATTCTTCCTTTTTTATTCTGAATTATTTTTATAGTATCTTTGTTGAACCCTAGCGATGTATAATTACTTTTTCATGAGTTTTGTACATCCATATGAGCTAAACCTATCTTTCTAAGGGATTGATGTAACTTACGTTTGAACCTATGTTTTGATTTCGGTTTATGAGATTCGCATGTTGGTTAATCTATTTGTGCTATTTGAATTGATTGCATCCGGATTATCGATCAATAATTTAGATTGTTTGGTGTGTTTGATTTGACACTCACGAGAGGTAATTGAGCGCTTGACCATAGAATAGTATAACCCAGGGTTTCATGTTTTAAGTGAAGCAATGTGTATGAACGGAGTTTCTCGCTATTACACATCATTTTTAAAAGTTGTTGTCTTTAGCCACGCCTTTCGTGCTTTATAACATCAATTTTTAAAGCGATTATTCCAAGAGATGTCTTTGTCCACCCTTTATTGGTTTATAACATCGCTATTAACATCATTTGTTTAAATTAGATGTTATTACCCAATATTTATCACTTTAAAATAAAAATAAATTAATTTTCCCAAATTAATATTTTTTTAGAGGATTTCCCCCAAATTAACCCATTCACACAGACAGATCCCAAGCCTTCAACACTTGGAATTCTCAGCGAAAACCCCTTTCTTCCTCAAACCTTTCTCAAGCCTTCGACCATCGGAAGTATAACTAGGGTTGGGTTGCCCAACATTTGAAGTTTTAGAATCCGACATTTAGTCTTCATCTCCTGGGTTGTCCTCTGTTGACCGCGCCGATGGTTTCTGCGCCACACCGATTTAGGGTTTGCTACTTCAACCACCACTCCGGCCACCACTATCTCATTTCCCTCTCTCCATATCTATTCAGGTATCTGTTTTAAGGTTTTGAGGTTTCGATTATTGGTGTATTGATTGCGTGTTGTTTTCTGATTTTTTTCGAGGACAAGAACGTCGTCATCTTTGGCCTCCTGTAAGTCTTCAATTCTTTTGAATTTTTATCCATTCATTTTTCACGTATTTTGTCAATTGTCGTCTACAAAGTGGTAATGGTGTTTTTGGTGAAATAAAACCTAACAAAAGGAAATATATTTCTTTGTTTGTTTTTCACTATCTATAATTTGGATTTAGGACTTTTAGATTGAAGTGATATTAATGATATTTGTTTCCACTCTCTTATTTCTCTGTTTGAGCAAAATGATATATATTCTTAAAGTTATTTTAGATGTAATTGAATATCATGAATCCAAAGAATAAAATCAACATATAAGCGAAGATTCAAAAAAACTCTCTACCAATGCATTTGTAAAAGCATTCATCTCGATGTTCCTCATAAAAAAAAAAATACAAACAAACAAAAGAATGTATTACCTCTCCTACAAAATGAAATTACGAAGAGAGATGAACTAGGATAAACTACTATTAAATGTTAAATGTTGTTGATTATTTCATTTCAAGTTCTTTGGAACTCGATTCACAACAATCGATTGTCATGTTTATATTTATAATTAATTGAGTAAGTCATGATATTTATGCCAAGAATGATTGAGGTGTCTTTGGCCGTTTCAAGTTGGACAAGAGAAGTTTTATGTTCCTTGGCTTTTTGTGATCAACCGAAAGAGTTCCGAGGTTCCAATAATTGAGATGCATCCGGTAAGACCTGGCTTGATATAAATGTTGTTCTTATGATATGTACTTTGAAACCCCGATTCACTTTTTGTGATTGTTGAGTTGTATCAAACAGGGGGTGCGATGGAATTGGAAATGCTTTACAATTGATTTTATATGACATTTGATTTTGAAAATAAATAAAGCTAAAAAGAAAATAGAGTTAGCTAAAACCATAGCAACCCTAGCAAAAATCTTTAGGAATCGAGTACCAAAAAAGACTACGGTTGTCGAGTTACTTTGAGTGCTTCCTTATTTTTTATGTAATTCATGAATTCTACTAGGTTAGAAAAATTGTGAAAGAATATACGACCATGTTGTTCGCTACCAACAAATTTTGTCTATCAATAATAAAATTATGATGCAACTAGTGTAATTGAGATCGGTTCTGGCTGCTAGATACTTAATGAATGGAATGTAAGGCGGTGTTTGAGTTGCTCGAGTATATGAATAAGACTTTGCTTGAGTTGAGTATCTTGAAGTCGAATTGGGTTTTTTTTTGTGTAGTTCTTGTAAATATGGAGTACAAATATTAAATTATACTGGATGTGTTGTTTGTAAGCTGCTTCAATTACGATTCGGCATTGATTCAAGTAGACATATTTACTTGCGGTTATTTCAAATTTATTTGTTCCTGAAATATATCGTTTCAAGGCGATCCTCTTATCTTTACATGTTAAGCAAGCTGCAATGACACATTTGGCCTGCAATATCTTGAACCTGAGGTTTGTCTTGTGTGTGGTTCAGGAGAAGACAAAGGCTCAAGAGGAGAATCGGCGGAATAGGCTGGAATTTAGGCAATTTCTCGAATATTGTCCAAAGAACCAATACTGAGAGTGATATCATTGTTGGAATGCTAGACACTGGCCCGAATCCGCCATGTTCAACGATCAAGGTTTCACTTTGCCGTCAAGCAAATGGAAGGGTAGTTGCCAATCCTCATCTAACTTCACTTGCAACAAGTAAATCTAAATTAATGTACTCAATTGTCTAACAACCATTATCACTTATCAGAATGTGAAACAATTAGTTAACTAAGTAAAGGATTTAATTTCTTTTTCTTTTGGGTAGCAAAATTATATGAGCAAAGTACTATCATAGTGAAGGAAATATTACCTCACCGATATTCCTTCTCATACATATACCGAAGAGCATGGATCATATACGGCGTCCCACGACCACCTGGTGGCTCTGTTTACTCGTGCCAATGTATACGGCCTTGCGGTGAATAAAGACGTGGAGCGCGCGCTTGTGGTCTACAAAATCTGCTAGTCGATGGTCGCTCGGATGTGGACATCCTTGCTGCGTTCGATGATGCAATTCTTGTCGATCGACATAATATTGCTTTGAGGAGGTTCCTTTCCTTCCGATTACTTGATGATCCTATTGCTATTGGTGCATTCCATGCCATGAGAAATGGAATACTTACATCAAATTCTAGTAACTCGGGACCAGGCCCCGAATCTATTACAAACTTTTCACCTTTGTCCCTTTCGATTGCAGCGAGTACTATTTTTTGCTGGTGATTTGATGTTTATCTTAGTGTTTATATATATATATATATATATATATATATATATATTTATTTATTTAATTTTTATAATTGTTATAATAAACATTATAGGTGAAGGATTAAGAGGCTTAGGAAAATTCAACTTTATGTATATGTATGTGGTAAACATTTCATTTTACAGGGATTCCACAACTACCTCGATTATCAATTTAAGATTCTAAATGACTCTCAATTGACTTTCATTCTCGTGTCCTAAAAATTTAATCATAGTCCATGACCCAAATTTTACACCAAAATTCCATTCTGCTTTACCATCATGATACGTGTGTAATTTTTTTTTAGACGGTGCTATTGAAATGATAATCCAATTAATTACTTGTGTTTAAGTCGAATTTGTTGTTGGTGTTTGTTAGGTGTTCATATGTGCACATGATTCAGTAATGCTTTAGCACACACTTTTGTTTTGGTCGGAATGCTTGCTAGGATTATGTTTTAGTCGATATGCCTCTAGTATTGTTGAATACTTAAATTATTAGATGGATTTATTTCGAGTTTTTATTATGTATGTCTTTATTTTTTTGAAAAATATTATGTATGTCTTTAAGATTTGAATTATTTCCGACTTTTGAGTTATAATTTTTTAATTGTATTATACGGGTGATCATAAGGTATAGTTGTTAGTTATGCGTTTTGTACTCCTGGATGATTCACTCATTCGATTTTGCAGAAAGGCGAAAAGTTAATAAATTTGGAGTCTTTTGATGCCTTCTTGGAAATATTAGGAATTGGATATTATTATACCCTTTTGAAATTGTGTATATTTATGTGCGTATTGTATATATTGATCATGTGCTTATTCGGACTTGATGTTGGTATATTGACCGTTCACATTGTTGTGTAGTTTAATATGTGTTGTTTGGACTTGTTGATACTTGATACTAGTGTTATTCTTTTGGAAATTATTTTGATGTAGATTGGATGAATTAGCATTAATGATATGTTATTTCTCACTTTGATTTTTTATGGTGGATGGTTGTTGTTACTTACTTTGATGGTGGGATGGTTATTTCTTGTTTTGTGAGGAAGATGATTGTTGATGTAAAACCATTTTAATAAAATGACAAGCAATATTTTTTAACTAAAAACTGACATTGTTTAGAATATTCGACATCGGTTTTAAATCGACATTAAAACATATAAAAAGGCGTTTTTAAATGTGAATGCCATCGATTTATTGTCGTTTTCTTAAAGGTTTAACATATCGGTTTGTAACCGATTTTGTTCTTAACAAAATTGATGTTCAACCTAAAACTAACATCATTTTTGTTAGAAACAAAATTGGTTACAAATCGATCTTAAAGATAGTCAACAACTTCGTCAAAAATGGATGATGCTTAGAAAAAACTAGCAAATCGCAAGTTAATAGCATCGGTTGAAAAATGATATCTTTTTGATATAACAACATCGTTTATTTATATGCTTAAAATCGATGTTGAATAGGCATACATTTAACATCACCGATTACGACATCGGTCGATTTTCACATAGACATCGGCTAAAAACCGATGTCTATGAGCGTTTTTCTTGTAGAGCCTGTGATAGAATATTCATAAAGCACATTGTTCGCCTTATTTTTAGCTTCACCGCAAGTGTACGGTGTAGTTTATAGAATAGGGTAAGCAAGGTCGTATCCACAGAGACTAATAAATTTATTCGCTAAGTATTGAGCCAAGATAGTCTTATTTTTATTTAGACGATAGAAATTTGATGATTGTTGTATTAAGATTAAGACAATTTAAATCACTAAAACACAAGATTAAGATAATACAAATGATAGAAGTATCAAGATAATGAAATGGATTTCGAGTTAAGGTTTCGATTAATAATCCTCTTGTTGTCCGATTTAATCAAGCCACGTTATTATCAATATTCCTATAAGACGATCACAAAGATATTTTATCCTCTCTCTCGAGATGCATATAAAACGTAGATTGAAATACTTATGCTAGCATCTCTACTCAACATGAAGCATTCAACTCCCAAAAGTTTAAAAGATCAAATATCCTCAAAAATATTTACAAACCTCTCGATTCATGCAAATATTTATGTTGAGTATTCAAGATCTAATATTGAAACTCATCTCTCGAATTATGAATCAATATATCAAACAAGAATCATTGATCAAGTGATAAAACAAGAATAAGCTCAAAATACTCAAATAGGCTTCAAGATAATAACTTCAACTAAGATTAAAACATCCAACAAGAGTTCATTAATCTACTTCCAAAACCCTAAATCTCTAGAGTTTAGCTACACATGATTAAACAACTTATAAACAAAGTGTTCAAAGCCATTACAAATGAAAATGAAAGATTGAAACTAAAAGAGAAGCAAGAAAAAACTTAGGAACGTCGACAATCTCTCGATATATCTCCGTTCTTCAAGCTCCGATGCAACCCGATTGTCTCCTTGATATCTCCTTCCAAGAGTTGACCCTTGTCTTGTGTTGTAGATCCCAAAAATGCCGAGAATATGCTTGTGTGCGCCCAAAAATCCTTTTATACCCACCATCAAGTTTAGGGCATAATGTCAGCAGATTATGGGATTCCAGCCGAGACGCACGGGTGGTGCGTTGGAGCACGGGTTACCCGTGCGCCACCTGAAAATAATCCAAGTCTCTGTGAGCGCACGGGTGGTGCGTCGGAGCACGGCCTACCCGTGCGCCACCCCGTGAAATCATTCATCCTCTCGTAGGATGCACGTCATGCGTCGATGCATGGGCTACCCGTGCGCCATGCTGCAGCTCGATAATCTTTATACGAGGTGCACGGGTGGTGTCTCGAGGCACGCCCAACCCGTGTGCCCCCTGTCTTTTCCGTAGACGCTCAACTTTCGCTCTTTTTGGCTTCACTTTTCGTATATTCACTCAATTCTCTGTGTTTCCACTTTGCTATCCTCGTATTCGCATTCAATTTGCTTCAAATATCATGAAATTCCTACAAAATAAGCAAAGTGTAATATCTTTTCCACAAGGAGTGAATATGTAACATTTAACTTTCAGTATGTGCATGTTTACCCATCATTATAGCCGAAATACGCCTCAAAACACATGCAAAACTCACACCTATCAAAATCCCCAAACTTACACCGTTGACCATCCCGATCAACAATTTTTGAAAACACGATAAAGCACAACAGGAGATAAGAATAAAAGCGCACACAACGGATCCAAAAAGAAATTCATATTGTTCATCATGAATGTGAAGCAACAAACCAATCAAGCCTCAAATATTTGATCAAAGAACACGCCTCAGTAAAACAAAGTGAAATGCTCAATTCCAACTCTCGAGTTAAGTGTATACTCTCATCTCACGAGGATATAGGACGTGTTTACGCTCAAATCGATTCGATGTCGCAAAATTACCATAGGCTTGCAATTCGTCTCATATCTCCGCCACTAGAGTGTATGCAATTTGTGAATCAAAAGGACTTTCTCATTTGGTTGTAATGAAGGCTCTTTGGTTTGGGTAGGAAATTTTGGATAAAGTGACTCAAACTCGAGTATATAGACCGACGAGCATATCAAGCATTTTCATTACCATCCCATATGCTACTCCAATCATATCTCATTTTTATCAACTTTATTTATCTCCATTTCCTTTCTTTCTTTTGAGAATCACCTCAAATCACAATCCTTCGCCCCCAAGTTTATCAACTTTTCAATTTTTTTCATTTGTGCATTTTCAACACTTTTTTATTCAACTCCTTTCCTTCCTCTTTTTGTTCCATTTAACCAAGTATGCCCACTTATCCTACTTTTCAATTCCCACCCATTCATCCTCATTCATTCCTTTACTCAACGCTATACATTCGAGTTTAAGGTGATGGATATATTAAGATCAAGGGTTAAATTTTGTGGTTATCAAAGAAATAGGCTATAGGCTCAACTTGGCTAACTAGGAATTTCAACATCTTTAGGTAGGTAAAAGGCTTGAAAGGCTAGCAAAGATGGCCTTTAATCACATTCACAATTCGCATACAACATGTGGCCTTGACAGAGATACCCAATCAAGTTCTAGAATTTTAACAACATGAATGATACACTCAAATCACAACAAGATCGCACAAGATACAACCAAGAAAAGGCTCAAAAGCTCACAGGCTTGCAATTATGTAATTCAAAGCATCAAACCAAGTTTTCCATATCAACATGCTCAATGTCATCTATTCAAGGCTCAATCAACTCATAACCAACATCCAATCCCAACAATATGAATTATCAATCAACACACAAACCACAAGTTGCAACATGCCCGGTCAACTCACTCTCTAACCACTACGAAAGCAATAGACGTGCTCTAATGCAAATGCAACCTAGAATGCTCTAATGCAACTATATGAAAACACGAAATGCATGATTTTTTTGTATCCACATTTTTCATATATCAAAATACTATCTCTCCCAAACTTGAATGAAATTATAGTGTCCTAAGGGGAAAAATAGAATTTCAATAACGAAAAGTGGGGATATACTCGAATCATCATGCGGTGGCGGCGGTGGGAAGTGGCCTTGGGAAATATGCCACATTTGTAATCTGTTGGAGCACTTGCCACGTCTCCTCGGAACGCCGATCATAGCGCTCGGCAACGCGAAAAATCAGCCCTATGTTGCCTCAAATCCTCCCCGTTGCCTCAACTCCTCTCCTTGCCGACGCAAGTCCTCCCCAAACGCATATAACATGTCTTGAAAATCGATTGCCGCATTGGGATCCTCCACTATGAGAAATGCAGGACGATCCCCGCTTGAGAACGTCGGGGTAATCGCCTCCGTGTGAGGACTCGGGTATATCATATCCAATTTGGGGGTGATGAGGTTCCACCCCATTTCTTGTCTCGTGTAGTTCCTCCTCCTCCGCCACCATATCTTCTTCATCCTCGGAAACCTTCAACTCTGCGCTTCTTCCTTGCATCTATAGCCTCCTGTAATTCGGTTATGTGCGTCGAGTTCATGAGGAAGTTGGTGGTGTCCGCCAATGTATCGACTCGGTGTATGGCGGGTTAAGCAATGGAAATGCAGCACCTTTCTTCCGTAGAAGTACCAATGTGTTGTCTTCGTTGGCTATGAACTTCATGTGGTGCAACGATGCCAAATTAACCAGTGCTGCCGGAATAGGCTCCAAGCCTCGAAATCGACGTTGAAATGCCGGGCAATAGGGGTAATGAGGCCCCCATAGAAATCGTACCCCCCTTCCCGCCTAGCTAAGCTGTTCTATTTGCTCTGCGAAATTCACTACTGTGTTGTAGGGGTATTTGTGACCATACACCATAGTAGATATAGCTCCTTAGTAGTCATCCCTCCAATATTTTCTTGGGCGAACACGGAGGATGCGATCACGCGTTGTATGTACCGGAAGACTGGATTCGGATTCAAGAGGCTTTGGCGATCCGTGCGGCATACAACATAGGCCCCGTTTGTGTGTTTCCACAAGCATTCTCCAAAAGTCATATTGATCATAATGGGGCATCGGGCGGGTACGAGCGTTCGTTGGAACCTCAAAAATGGTGTTCAATTGGGTCATAGAAGCGTTGTCTGAACGTTCCCGAACCGAAAGCGTATCATGTATGGTTCAAAAGTCCCGCCTTGTTTGAGTACTTCCACGGTACTCAAAAACTCCAATGTGTATCGTTTAAAGGTCGGCCACCTTCGGCTCATGAAATTTGTGCATCCAACCTTTGCGAAGAGAAGCCAAACGTCCTCATGTATCCCCAAAGTTTGGGTACAATCATTATCGGCATAGCGGGATGGAGCTATTTGGCGACCAACCAAGCGATTCCATCGCTCAAGATCATCGGCGTTTGTCAAGTCAACCCCATATGCCGTGGGGCTGTTTTGGTCTACCTCTGCGGTGCCACGTCTTGTTGTGCCGCCCGCGTACACGTCTCCTTCCACCCCTGGGGATTTCTTCGCTCGGCCATGAAGGATTTGTACCTGAAATACATTCCATTAGCATCCCAATATCATCAATGGCAACAACAAAGTAGGGGATTAAAGCTAACATATTAGGCGATGCAAATTCACTTCCCTACTTCACTTTGATCGATCAACTACCCCAAGCAAGCAAATATTATGACCATTCTAAACAAGTAATATCTCAAACAATCATTGGCCATGCCTTATTCATCAATATTTCATCCAAAATCTCCTCAATTACACAAGCCCACAAGGTGTTTGATAAATTGCTTCAAAGAGTTTTTCATTCAAAACATAGCAAAAATATCAAAGCTAGCACCAATCATGATTCCCATTACATAATTGACAAGAAATTCGCAAGGAAAAACGATGCTCTTACCGGAATTTTCGAATTTCGACTCAAATTGAACAACTTGAACCCTAGGTGCTTTATCTTCAATTTTCTTCAAGCAAACTTGAATATAATGCAAATTGTGGTTCTAATGTGATGGGGGAGTGATTAAATGGGAAGAATTTGGGTAGAAATTACAAGAAATTTTGAAGGCAATGAAGGAGGAAGTAATGGGCGCGCGATTTGGGGATTTGGAGAAGAAGAACAGTTTAAAACTCTGTCTTATTTAAGCCCGTTCTCAGAAGGCGCACGGGTGGTGCGTTGAAGCACGAGCTACCCGTGCGCCACCCCTGAAATTTCTCAACTCTGCAGGGCGCACGGGTGGTGTGCCCAGCGCACGGGTTACCCGTGCGCACTTTGTACATCAATTTAGGTATTTGTTTTTTTTTTTTTTTCAAAAACACACAAAAATGAAACAAAAACACACAAATCACACTCATTTAGGGAAACACGCATATTAAATCACTCCAATCACACAAAATTGAAATACACTCATTTAGGGAAACACGCATATTAAATCACTCCAATCACACAAAATTGAAACTAAACACACAAAAAATGAAAATCACACGAAAAACCGTTGGGTTGCCTCCCAACAAGCGCTATATTTAACGTCTTTAGCTTGGCGCTGTTTTTGTTAAATTACGGGTCGCGCAAGGTGGTGGATGTCACCTCCTCTTGATTTCCTCGGTGGAAGTAGTGCTTAATCCGTTGGCCGTTTACCATGAAAGTCTCACCTTCTTTTGTCAACAATTCTACAATCCGGGTGGATTCAATACTTTCTTTATCACGAATGGCCCCGACCACTTAGACTTGAGTTTTCCGGGGAAAAATTTAAGGCGTGAATGTATAGGAGCACCGATTCTCCCGGTAAAAATCTCTTTTCTTGATCATCTTATCATGCCACCTCTTGGTTCTTTCCTTATAAATTCGGGAGTTTTCGTAAGCTTCATCCCGAAACTCTTCCATCCGATTCAAATGGAGCAACCTTTCTTCATGCCGCTTTACGAAAATCCAGTTTAGTTTCTTGACCGCCCAAAATGCTTTGTGCTCCAATTCTCTTTGGCAAATGGCACGACTTCCCAAAGACGAGTTGATATGGAGATGTGCCCAACGGTGTCTTATATGCGATCCGGTATGCCCATAGAGCATCATCCAATTTTAATGCCCAATCTTTTCGATTGATGTTAACCGTCTTCTCAAGAATTTGTTTGATCTCCCTTGGCTACTTGACTTGCCCATTAGCTTGTGGATGGTATGCCAATGCAACTTTATGTTTCACCCAATATTTTGCCAACAAATTGCTCATCAATTTATTTACAAAATGCGACCCTCCATCGCTAATTAAAGCTCTTGGAGTGCCAAATCGAGTAAATATATTTTTCTTAAGGAACTTCATCACAATTTGAGCATCATTTGTTTTGGAAGGAATCGCCTCTACCCAATCTGGGATACATACTCCACTGCAAGTAGAATATATTGATAGCCGAAGATGATGGAAAATCGCCTCTACCCAACGGATACATACTCCATCAAGTAGAATATATTGATAGCGAAGATGATGGAAATGGGCCCATAAAGTCAATCCCCCAAACATCGAACAATTCAACTTCGATTACGTTTGTCATCGATCTCGTGTCTTCCGGAAATGTTGCCCATTCGTTGACACATCACATTGTTGCACAAACAAATAGCAATCATTAAATAAAGTGGGCTAGTATAGCCCACTCTCGCAATACCTTCGCAGCGGTGCGGGTTGGGCCAAAATATCCGCCATAGGGTGAAGAGTGACATCATTGTAGGACTCCTCCCATTCTTCTTGAGGTGCACGCATCTTCTTATGATTTTGTCCGCGCACCTCTTAAAGAGTAGGGGTCATCCCACATGTAGAACTTTACATCATGTAAGAATTTCTTCTTTTGATACGGTGATAGATCCTGAGGTAGAACTCCGTGACCAAGTAGTTGACAAAGTCCGCATACCACGGGAACTTTGCCTCAAGCATGAAATGTAATCGTTCATCGAAACTCCTCTTTTATTAATCCCGTCTTCCTTTTGCTCCCTCTTGATTTTCTAATCGAGACAAATGGTCTGCTACCACGTTCTCGCATCCTTTCCGGTCCTTGATTTCCACATCAAACTCTTGCAATAATAAGATCCATCGAATCAACCTCGGTTTTAGCATCCTTCTTGTCAAAGAGGTATTTGATAGCCGCATGGTCGGTATGCACAATCGTTTTCGTCGATCAAGTAAGATCGGAATTTATCGAATGCGAAAACAATCGCCAACATCTCTTTCTCGGTTGTGGTATAATTTTCATGTGAGCAATCGGCTCCAACGTTCGACTTGCATAATAGATGGATCGAACAATTTTCCCTCTTTTGACCGAGAAACAAACCCCAACCGAAAAGTCGCTTGCATCACACATCACTCAAATGGTTAACTCAATGCTGGGGCGACGAGTATAGGTGCGGTCACCAATCTCAGTCTTCAACGTTTGAACGCCGCAAACATTCATTGGAAAAAATGAAAGCAACATCTTTTTCTAGCAATTGGCTCAAGGGCTTAGAAATTTTAGAAAAGTCACGGATAAACCTTCTCAGAAAATCCGGCATGGCCCAAGAAGCTCAAATGGCTTTTTCGTTTTGTAGGAGGTGGTAAATTCTCGATCGCTACAATCTTTGCCCGATCTACTTCCAAACTGCGAAGAAGAGACTTCGATGACCAAGTACATGCCATCGCGTACCATAAAATGGCACTTTTCCCAATTTAGTACTAGATTGGTCTCTTCACATCGCTGCAAAACTAGGAAAGATTGTGAAGACAATTATCAAAAGAATCACCAAACACGCAGAAATCGTCCATAAACACCTCCATAACTTTTTCAATAAGATCGTGAAATATAGCCATCATACAACGTTGGAAAGTGGCGGTGCATTACATAAACCAAATGGCATGCAACGAAATGCAAATGTGCCATACGGACATGTAAATGTTGTTTTCTCTTGGTCTTCCTATAAACAATTATGATTTGATTGTACCTTTAATAACCATCTAAAAACAATAATAATCATAACTGCAAGGCGATCCAACATCATATCGATAAAGGGAAGGGGAAAATGATCTTTTCGAGTGGCATCATTTAGTTTTCGATAATCAATGCAAATTCGCCACCACCACAACGATTCTAGTAGCAATCGAGTTCTTCATTTTCATTTTCTGCCACATGTTACCCCCTTTTTAAGCACCACTTGTACCGGACTCACCCATGAACTATCGGATATCGCATAAATGATCCGAACGGCGCCAAAAACTTGTTCGCCTTATTTTTAGCTTCACCGCAAGTGTGCGGTGTAGTTTATAGAATAGGGTAAGCAAGGTCGTATCCACAGAGACTAATAAATTTATTCGCTAAGTATTGAACCAAGATAGTCTTATTTTTATTTAGACGATCGAAATTTGATGATTGTTGTATTGAGATTAAGACAATTTAAATCACTAAAATACAAGATTAAGATAATACAAATGATAGAAGTATCAAGATAATGAAATGGATTTCCGAGTTAAGGTTTCGATTAATAATCCTCTTGTTGTCCGATTTAATCAAGCCACGTTATTATCAATATTCCTATAAGACGATCACAAAGTTATTTTATCCTCTCTCTCGAGATGCATATAAAACGTAGATTGAAATACTTATGCTAGCATCTCTACTCAACATGAAGCATTCAACTCCCAAAAGTTTAAAAGATCAAATATCCTCACAAATATTTACAAACCTCTCGATTCATGCAAATATTTGTGTTGAGTATTCAAGATCTAATATTGAAACTCATCTCTCGAATTATGAATCAATATATCAAACAAGTTAAATCATTGATCAAGTGATAAAACAAGAATAAGCTCAAAATACTCAAATAGGCTTCAAGATAATAACTTCAACTAAGATTAAAACATCCAACAAGAGTTCATTAATCTACTTCCAAAACCCGGAAATCTCTAGAGTTTAGCTACACATGATTAAACAACTTATAAACAAAGTGTTCAAAGCCATTACAAATGAAAATGAAAGATTGAAACTAAAAGAGAAGCAAGAAAAACTTAGGAACATCGACAATCTCTCAATATATCTCTCGTTCTTCAAGCTCCGATGCAACCCGATTGTCTCCTTGATATCTCCTTCCAAGAGTTGACCCTTGTCTTGTGTTGTAGATCCCAAAAATGCCAGGATATGCTTGTGTGCGCCCCCAGCCTTTTTATACCCACCATCAAGTTTAGGGCATAATCTGCAGTTATGGGATTCAGTCAGGGGCCGCACGGGTGGTGCGTCGGAGCACGGGTTACCCATGCGCCACCTGCTGAAATAATCCAAGTCTCTGTTAGGGATGGCAATTTCCTCCGAACCCGACGGAGGATCCGAGTACCCTACCCTAACGGAGGAGGGTATGGAGGGTAGTTTTGTACCCGATTAAATAAATGGGTACGTGGGTATGGGTATTTTCGGGTATGGGTATGGAGGTGGGTCTAGGTACATCCTACCCATACCCTACCCGATACCAGATTAAATAATAATATTATATATATAATATATCTACATATATATATATTTATAATATTTTACATATATTTTTTTATTTATACAACTCTATTTATTTATATTTAAAGAAAATGATTTTTCCCCAAGTCTCAACCAAAATGTACTAACCCACTAACACTTTTGTTTAATCCTTTTTAATATTTTGCTATATTTTTATAATATATAGTTAAGCTAATTCTTATCTCAGTATTCTTTTTTCCTTATTGTTTCCTTTAGAATTTAGTAAATATCTATATTTTTATTTAAATAACTCAATTTTCTCTTTAAATAAAGAAATAACTAAAATTTGAAAAAAATACAATTGTAAGTGGTAAGAGGGTATGGGTAGGGTATGAATACCCGATCCTCCGATGGGTATGGGGATGGATATGAAAAACCGAATACCGATGGGTATGGGTATGGGTATGGGTATGAATATAATAAATAGGTATGGGGATGGAGGATGTAGAATCCTACCCATTGCCATCCCTAGTCTCTGTAGAGCGCACGGGTGGTGCGTCGGGCACGGCCTACCCGTGTGCCACCCGGTAAAATCATTCATCCTCTGTAGGGCGCTTGCGGGTCATGCGTCGATGCATGGCTACCCGTAAGCCATCTTTGCAGCTCAATTATCTTTATACGGTGCACGGGTGGTGTGTGAGGCACGCCCAACCCGTGTGCCCCTGTCTTTTCCGTAGACGCTCAACTTTCGCTCTTTTTGGCTTCACTTTTCGTATATTCACTCAATTCTCCGTGTTTCCACTTTGCTATCCTCGTATTCATATTCAATTTGCTTCAAATATCATGAAATTCCTACAAAATAAGCAAAGTGTAATATCTTTCCACAAGGAGTGAATATGTAACATTTAACTTCAGTATGTGCATGTTTACCCATCATTATACCCGAAATACGCCTCAAAACACATGCAAAACTCACACCTATCACACATTAGGGTTTAATTTATGATTTTTATAGAGATATCGAAATCGGTGGAACCTAAAATCACTTGCACTCGAGAGGAAGTGATAAACGGCGGGGAATATTAGCTTATAGATTAATAACGTGTGATTAATAAACTGGATGGAGAACATAGGTGATAACTAGGCGAATCAACCCTCTAGAATTCATCTATTAAGTATTTGATAATTTGTATGAACCAATTTGTTAGTTTAATTTTAGTTTTCTTTTTAGTTTAAAAATTAAAATCCATCTCTTTTCGATTTCTAGATATAATTAAGATATTACAATTATAGTAATTAGTATAAAATTCGATATCAATCCTTGTGGAGACGATAACCCCACTTTTAAAACTATACTAAAACTTGACACCGTACACTTGCGGTAAGAAAATCTCGATCACACTTTGTGATAAGTGCATTTTGTTCACATTTTTTAAACCTTTTTAGATAATATTTTCTAACTTTTTAGTTCATTAATCAATAAAATCAAGAAAAATCACATTGGCTTGTTTTGAATGATGAAGGTAAAGACTTGAAGCAAATTCGTATGATTTCGTATGAAAATACGAATGAAACAAAGTCTAAAAGAAGGCAAGAAGACTCATCTCTGCAGAACACACCCTAGTGTGTTGGGAAACATGGCCATGCTTCAAAAGGAAGAATAACAAGAAAAAAGAAAAACACGCCCGGGCCGTGCTTAAAGCACGGCCGTGTTTCACGTAAATCATCAAAACACGCCAAACCGTGTTTAAAAGCACACTCTTGCCAAAAATTCCATTTTTAGCGAAGAAAACACGGCCTGTCGTGTTTATAAACACGGCCGTGTTTGTCAAATTTGACGAACACGGCTGGCCGCGCTTTTAAAAGCACGGCCGGCCGTGTTTTCTCTCGACTCAACAAAATTTCTTCTTTTGGCGGAAATAATGGAGACTTTTGCTTTTTGACAACCTTTGAGCAACTTTCACACCTCATCTTGCACCAAAACTCAATTTCCTCCTCAATTGTCATGTGGACACAATGATTCAACCAACTCAACCAATGGAAGTGAAGTATGATCATGTGTATACAATGATTCAACCAACTCAACCATGAATGTGCACACAATGATTCAACTAACAAGCATGGAAATGGGGCATTTGTTAATATGGTATTTCACAAGATGGTGCTTATAAAAGCGAGAGTTTGAGTTGGAAAATCATTCATGTAATATTCATTCACATAGAGATTCATTGTGTTTAATATTTTGAGTGGAATTGGGATCAAGAGTCTTGGAGGAATAAGCTTGTAGCAACATTGGAGAAGAAGGCTTGGATCAACATCATCTATCAAGGGAAGAAGTCATTGAGATTTTGAGAAAGATAAGTACACCATGTTTACAACACTTAAATCTTCTTGTGTAATTTATTCTTTTGTCAAAATCATGAGTAGCTAAACTACTAGTGTTTGAATGTAATGAACTCTAGAATGGATTTGTGATTAAGGTTTGTATGTTTTTAATAAAATTCTCATGTCTTGTGTAATTCACTTATATCATGTTTATTTCATTCAAGTTGATATTTAGGTATATTAATTTGATATTTATTCCTCATCGGATAATCGAGAGATTTATGGTGGGAAAGAACACATATAAGTGAAAAGAGTTGCATGCAATCCTAGATATGGGACGACATAAATCTTCTCGAATTAGGGTCAAACCTAATATGAGAATTCATAAATCGTTATAATGCAATTTTGGGGTTTTAACTAGAAAGAGATTTCGATTAATCAACTTCGATATTAGGAGTTTTTCGCCTTGAGAAAGGGTTTAACTTAAATCGGGAATTTCTACGGTCCACATAACATGAGATTTTATTAAAAGAGGTTGGTTTTTGCTAAGGGCTTATGGTTGTATTTTTATCTTGATTGAATCACAAAAACATTCTAGAGGGATTTACATTCAACACATTTCTATCTCTTGATTTCTCATTCTACAATCTATTTTTATTTGATTTATTTTTGTAAGTTGCAATTATCTTAAATTCTCTATTTTTCATTTTCCATTTTAACAAACAAAACTCTGAAAATTGCTAGATTAAATAACAAAAAAGACGGTAATTATTAGTACTTACAATCCTCGTAGGAATGACACTCGGTACTCAATAATCTATACTACAAAACGATAGGTGCACTTGCCTATGGTTTTCTAGAGTAGCTTTTGAGCCATCAAGTTTTTGGCGCCGTTGCTGGGGATTGTAATATTAAGAACACCTTATTTTTGTTAATTTAATCATTTTTTTTATTTTCATCAATTGTCTTTCTAGGTATCTATATTTGTAAGTCTTGGATTATACTTACCCTCCTTGTTTACCACGAGTGCATGCCTACTGTCGCCGAATTTGGAAGCGCGAGACCGCCGGGTAGCAACACGGAGGAAAAGTATTAGTACGGATCACAAGGAGGATACTAACGAAAGCAAGGATCCCGATATGGCGGATGAACAACAAAGAACCATGTATGCGATTCGCTAAGCCATCTATGGACGGATGCGTCGTCTAGTATCGTAAGGCCCGGCATTGTTGCGACCAATAATTTCAAATCAAACCAAATGTCATTCAAATGGTGCAACAATTTGTTCAATTCGATGGCCTACCGGACGAAGATCCAATAATCATATCGCGAATTTCCTCGAAATTTGCGATACTTTCAAAATAAATGGAGTCTCCGACGATGCCATCCGTTCTGGCTTGTTCCCATTTACTCTTCGGGGGGATCGGGCTAAACAATGGCTAAACACTTTACCGAAGGGAACAATCACAACATGGAGCATTATGGCGGAAAAATTCCTTCTAAAGTATTTTCCACCCGCTAAAACCGCACAATTGAAGAATGAGATCTCTTCATTCACTCAAGAGGACGATGAAACCTTGTACGACACTTGGGAGAGATTCAAAGAATTGCTGCGAAAATGCCCACATCATGGTCTTCCCATTTGGATGCAAGTCCAAACATTTTACAATGGGTTACTCTCATCGACAAGGCGGATGATTGATGCGGCGGGGGGGGACATTGAACAATAAAACACCAAAGTCGCCCAAGATCTCATAGAAGGAATGGCCATGAATGGCTATCAATGGCAATCCGTGCGAGGAAAAACCAACAGGTCGGTGGGAGTATATAATGCGGACGCGTGGTTACACTAGCCGCACAGTCGAAGCTCGACTCGAGAAAATCGACGGGTTGGCGGCTCCAAAACCACCACCACAACAAGCCTTCTCATGCGAGACTTGTGGAGGATCACACAACCACCAAGATTGCCCTCACGCGATACCGCCGCATGAACAAGTGGATTATCTAGGTAATCAATCTCGACCCATTCAAAATAATCCTTTCAGAACACTTATAATCCAAGTTGGCGTCAACACCCGAACTTTAGTTGGGGAAATCAAGGTCACGGCTTAATCCAAACGCAATCCCCAATTAAATGTCGCACTCCCGGTTTCCAACCGCGAAAACCAAGTTTGGAGGACTTACTCCCAAATTCGTCCAAACAACGGAAACCGGTTTCACGGCCACCGAAACTTCCTTAAGGAACCAAGAAGCATCCATTCGCAACTTGGAAAATCAAATTGGTCAAATTGCCAAAATGATCTCGAAAGGCCACAAGGGAGCTTACCTAGCAACACCGAGCCAAATCCAAGAGAACAGGTAAAAGCAATCACTCTAAGGAGTGGAACAAAGCTAGGCACGAAGCACGGATGCGGAGGACGAGCCCACGCCCATACAACAAAAAAAGACGAATAGGTATCCAGGAAACAAAGAAAATGGTACCTAATTCCAACCACCTATTCCGTATCCAAGTCGATTAACGTAAGGACAAACATGACGACCAATTTGGTAAGTTCTTGGATTTATTTAAACAATTGCACATCAATATTCCTTTTGTTGAAGCCCTTTCACGGATGCCAAAATATGCCAAGTTCCTAAAAGATCTTCTTTCAAATAAGAAGAAGCTTGAAGAAATATCCATGGTGCAATTAAATGAGGAATGCTCGGCAATTTTGCAAAACAAGTTACCTCGAGAAAATCAAAGATCCAGGGGAGTTTCACTATTCCTTGTCATGTCGGTAATTTGATGTTGATCGGGCATTGGCCAATCTAGGGGCTAGCATTAATTTGATGCCGTATGATTTATTCAAACAAATGGGTCTAGGGAGCCAAAACCAACTAGGATGAGCCTGAATTAGGTGACGGATCTATTAAGTATCCTAGAGGCATTGTTGAAGATGTTTTGGTCAAAGTCGATAAGTTTAAATTTCTGTCGATTTTGTAATTCTTGATATGCATACGAGATGTCGAAGTTCCCTTGATCCTAGGGCGTCCATTTTTAGCTCTTCGCTAAAGGCAATCATTGACGTGCATGATGGCAAACTAATTTTAAGAGTCGAAGATGAACAAGTCATTTTTAAAATCACTACATCAATGAAAAATACGATAGATAAAGATGACTCATGTTTTGCTATTGATCTTATCGATATGGAGATAACAAATTCTCTACCAAGCATGATTTCTAACGAATTCTTGGAGACTTTTATTGTTCAAAGTGCGGGTATATCGAGGAAAACCCCTTTCTTAGGGAATCTGTACTCGCATTGGAGGAAAAACGAACCAACGAACGACGAGAAAGAGTTCGAAAAAATTGAAAACTCACGGTGGGGCATATCAAACCATCCATTGAGGATCCACCTCTGTTGGAGCTAAAGGAGTTATCCGAACACTTGGAATATGCATTTCTAGCAGAGAACGCCAAACTTCCCGTAATTATTTCCTCCAATTTATCTTCTCATCAAAAGGATAGATTGTTGGCAATATTACGAACATAAAACCCATCGCTTGGAAAATCTCCGATATTCAAGGGATAAATCCTTCCTTTTGCACTCACAAAATTCGATGGAGGAAAATTTCAAGCCGGTTGTTCTACCACAAACGTCGTTTAAATCCAAACATGAAAGAGGTAGTCAAGGCGGAGGTAATCAAATTACTTGATCTTTGGGCTCATCTATCCAATTTCGGCGATGGTGGGTGAGTCGATTCAAGTGGTTCCAAAAAGGTGGGATGACGGTGGTACCAAATGAAAAGAATGAACTTATTCCAATGCGGACGATAACAGGTTGGCGAGTATGCATCGATTCACGAAGCGACTTCAATGATGCTACTCGCAAGGACCATTTTCCTTTACCTTTTATTGATCAAATGCTTGAAAGATTATCCGGTCACTTGTATTATTGCTTCCTTGATGGCATGTCGGGTTATTTTCAGATCCGATAGCACCGAGGACCAAGAAAAGACCACTTTCACTTGCCCTACGATACTTTTGCCTATCGCCGCATGCCTTTCGGATTGTGCAATGCACCGCAACTTTTCAAAGGTGCATGCTTGCTATCTTCGACGAACTTGTAGAAGATATCATGGAAGTCTTCATGGATGACTTCTCGGTTTTTGGGGACTCATTTGATCTTTGTCTTGCAAATCTTAAAAAGTCCTCATTCGTTGTGAAGAAACTAACCTGGTTCTTAATCGGGAAAAATGTCATTTCATGGTACAAGAAGGTATTGTTTTGGGACATAAAATTTCTTGCGGGGCATTGAAGTTGACAAGGCGAAGGTTGAGACAATTTCCAAATTGCCTCCACCCACTTCGTGAAGGCAATCCGAAGCTTTTGGGGCATGCCGGGTTCTATAGCGATTCATCAAAGATTTTTCAAAAATTGCCCGGCCACTCACTTGCCTCTTGGAGAAGGATCTGCGGTCTTTCATATCAATGATGAATGCCTTCAAGCATTCAATACTTTGAAAGAAAAACTCACCACTTCTCCCATCATGGTAGCTCCGGATTGGTCTCAACCATTCGAACTCATGTGTGATGCCGATTATGCGGTAGGTGCGGTGCTTGGGCAACGAAAAGATAAGCATTTCCGACCAATTTACTACGCAAGCAAAACTCGAATCCACTCGGTCCAATTATACGACTACGAGAAAAAGAGTTACTTGCGTAGTTTTCGCATTTGACAAATTTCGCTCATATTTGATCCTATCCAAAGTCATTGTCTATACGGACCACTCGCTTTACGTTATTTGCTTGACAAAAATGATGCAAAACCACGACTAATTCGATGGGTACTCTTACTCCAAGAATTTGATGTGGAAATCAAAGATAAACGAGGTGCAAAATCTTCTGCCGATCACTGTCGAGGCTTGAGCACTCCGACACCGACAAGCAACACAAAGGACATATCAAAGATTCTTTCCCGGATGAGCAACTCTTTTCCTTGAACTCAATTTCAATTGATAATCCTTGGTTTGCAGATTTTGCTAATTATCTTGCGGGAAAAGTTCTCACCGAAAGAGGTGACCCATCAACAAAAGAAGAAATTCTTTTCGGACCTCAAACACTATATTTGGGACGATCCCCACCTCTTCCGAATTTGTGCGGATCAAATCATACGAAGATGTGTCGCACTTCCCGAAACGATCTCCATTTTGAATCATTGTCACAAAGGACCCACCGGTGGGCACTATCAGCGAATACCACGGCACAAAAGGTCCTTGAGTCGGGCTTTTATTGGCCTACACTTTTCCAAGACGCAAAACGGTATGTTGAAACTTGTGATAATTGTCAACGGCAGAAATATTTCTCGAAAAAAAATGAAATGCCCCAAAACGGTATTCTTGTTTGTGAAATTTTTGATGTTTGGGGTATTGATTTTATGGGACCATTTCCTGCGTCTTTTGGCAATAAATACATTTTGGTAGCCGTTGACTACGTGTCTAAATGGGTAGAGGCTCAAGCACTTGCCTAAAAATGATGCTCAGTGGTGGTACATTTTCTCAAAAACTTTTTACCCGATTTGGTACTCCACGAGCCATCATTAGTGATAGAGGCACTCACTTTTGTAATAGTCAATTTGACAAAGTGTTAAAACGATATGGTGTCACACACCGAGTCGCCACCGCTTATCACCCTCAAACTAGTGGTCAAGTTGAAGTGTCCAACCGCGAATTAAAAAGAATTTTGGAAAAAAACAGTTGGACACTCTCGCAAGGATTGGTCCCTCAAACTCGGCGATGCCCTTTGGGCTTATAGAACGGCTTTCAAAACACCAATAGGGACTACTCCATACCGACTCGTTTATGGTAAGGCGTGTCATTTACCCGGTTGAGCATGAACACAAGGCCTTTTGGGCTATTAAAATGCTTAATTATGATTTGTCAAGTGCGAGGAGATAACCGTTTATTGCAGATTAACGAACTCGAAGAATGGCGAAATTCGGCATCGAGAACTCGAGAATTTACAAAGAACGAACAAAGCAATGGCATGACAAACGCATTAAGCAAACAAGAGAATTTCAACTGGTGATCAAGTGTTACTCTTCAATTCCCGACTCAGACTATTCCCGGGTAAGTTAAAATCCGGTGGTCCGGCCCATTCACTTTGTTACTCAAGTGTTCCCTTACGGGACTATTGAAATCACGCACAAGGAAATGGGAACATTCAAGGTAAACGGACATCGTCTAAAGCTTTATTTTGGGGGCACCATCGATGATAGTTATCGAGATTCCATCCGTCTTGACGACCCCAAAATACACCACACGAGTAGAGGTAAAACAGTCCAGGCTATACGACGTTAACGAAGCGCTATCCGGGAGGCAACCGGTATTTTGTGTGAATTATAAAAAAAAATTTTAATAAAAACACGGCCTGGCCGTGTTTATCCCTACGCCAGTGTTAAATCAATCAATTGACGAACACACCTTGGCCGTGTTCTTCAACTCGAGCCATGTTGGCGGATCACGCAAAAAACACGGCTGGCGTGTTCTTAAACACGCCCGTGTTTAATTTCAAAAAAAAATATATATATATTGGGATGAAAACTTCGTGCAGAACACGACCGGGCGTGTTAAATAACACGCCCGTGTTTTAAATCGAAATAAAAAAAAAAATTGGGATGAAAAAGCGCGTACAAAACACGGCCAAGGCGTGTTAAATAACACGCCCGTGTTTTTAAATCGAAATAAAAAAAAATTGGGATGAAAAAACGCGTACAAAACACGGCCGGGCGTGTTAAATAACACGCCCGTGTTTTAAATCGAAAAAAAAAAAAAAAAAAAAAAGGGGTTTGAACACGTCATCAGAACACGGCCGGCCGTGCTTTGGCTTTCTGCGGCGTGTTCGATTACATTCAAAAAACAGGGGTCCGATTTTTGACCTAATTTCTTCCCAAACCCCTCTTCTTCTTCCTTTCTCCCCCCTTTTCTCAAACCCTACCCCAAAATCACCAATTTCTTTCTCTTTTCTTCCAAAATCTTCACCCACACCACACACTTTCACATCACAAGGCTCTCATCTCTTCCTCCTCACAATGTCTTCAAGGTATGTATTGTTCTTCTCTTCTCTTCTTTTCCTTTCAATTTCGAATTTTGATTTGTTTGAATTGGTATATTTGTGTGTTGTTGTGAAGATTATCCTATGTTGTAGTTAGCAAATTCATGAATTTGTATTGCCAATTTTTCATGCCCTAAAAATTGAATGGTAGGGTAATTAAAATTTGGATAGTTGATATTAATGGTAAAATCATGAATTTCTTTTTATGACATATTTCTTGTGAATTTTTGTGAGTTTAATTGAGTTTGTTTGTGGTAATTTTTAGTTCTTGTGGTAATTATGAGAAATTATTCTTGTGATGTTTTTATCTTGCTAAATTGAGGAATTGGTCATTTGTACTTGATTTGAAGAGTTAGACTTGGAGTCATATGATTAATGTTCCTAAATTGTTGTTGAGATATCTTTGTTTTTGATTGAATTGCTATTATTGAAATGTTGTTGAAAAATGGATGTTGTTAAATCATTGTTGCAAATGGGGTGTATAGCTTGTGAAGATGGATTCTTGTTGAATAAAGATGTTGATATGGTGGAATTTTGAGTAAATTGATGCATTTTCATGTTTGGGATATTATCTATGTCTCTTAAAATGGTTTTTCACGTTGTTGTAAGTTTATATTGACATAGGAATCCCGGGAAAACGCGGACGTACTTCGTGATGCTTCATCCTCCGCGGCCCCCACACACGGCGGTCGCCGAGCCACTCGTACTGACCCACCGGTCCCTACCAACCCATTTGGTATATCTTTCCGAGATGATGATCATGAAGCTCAATACCATCGTCTGGCCCAACGTCACATCATTAACACACGATTCTCGGATAACCCTACCTTGGATGGGCTCGGGCTGCGTACAGATGTGGATTGGATGTTCAATCAACTTGGGTGGGGCTATTTCATGAATCTAGCCACACCCACCTACATCCGTCTCACATTAGAATTTCTGAGTTCCTATGACGCGGAGATTACTTGGTGAACACGCTAAAGAAGGACGAATCACATTTGGCTGTTCAACAATGATCACCAACTCACATTGGCAGAATTTAATTCTATCTATGATTTACCCACAAATGGGTTGCGTATAAAGCCATTGGGGTTCCGTGATCGACAATTTTGGCAAGCAATTACGCATGAGCTGGAATATAATCCTTCTTCATCAAAATCCTCATGCATTGTCAATCCTTGCTTCCGTTATATCCATCGGGTGCTCTCGAGTACACTATTTGGCGGCCGGCGAAAGCGAAGGAGTCGTCCGACTTGATGAGTTTGTATTTTCTATGGTCAATGGTGAATTCTTCTTTGGGTGACCACGGGTTCTTATCTCGCCAAGCATTTTCTCAAAGTGAGCAAGAAAAAAAAACCGGTAAAATCGTCATTGGTGGCCTTATTACTCCTATTGCCATCCATTATGGTTATAACCTCGCAGGAGGACTTGAGCAAGCCGGGACCAACCGGATCGACTTTGAATCTTGTATTGCTATGGGAATGATTCAACGGAGCGGGATGGGTTATGTTTTAAGGTTCAAAAATACGGAGACACACATCCATTCTTGGATCCTTCTCGCACCGGTTCGGGACCGGACAATTGGAAGATGATGTACCCACAAGGTGATAACCCGGATGCATTCCGACTACCCGCACCGCCGGCCTCCGACCACGATGCCTATCAAAGTGAGGAACCGGATATTGATGCTCCTCGGCGTCACCACCAAGGCAACCACCAAGACAACCATCAACCCCTATGGATGATACTAGATCTCTTCTCCACGCCATTCGCTTGGAGCAAATGGAGCGGCGAGCTTTATTGGATCGCCAAGGGGAAATGATGACGCAACATTACGCTCGAATTGAAGAACGACAACAACAATTCTTCATGAATCTTCAACAACAAACAACAACAATATGACCAACAGTGATCTATTTTGCCATGATGGATCGTATCCAACAATGGCATATTTCGCAAGGACATTTCCCACCACCACAATGAAGGTCGTATTTTTCTTGTTTCATTTTTTTTTACGCTTTCTAATCTAGATCAGTATCACATCTCCTTCTTCACATTGGGGACAATGTGACCACTTGAGATTGGAGGTGGTGAGATTTATCAAAGATATTTGGATAATTTTTACTTTGTTTTTTTTAGTTTTGTGTGGGATTGCGTTTTTAATTAATTTGTGTGGATGTTTTATTTTTTTATGCACTTTTAATTCTCTTGCAAATAAACATGAGATATTTCTTTTTACAATTCGATAAGTTGTTTGTGAATTTGTTTTAACCAATTTTCCCCCCGAAAAAGTCATATTTTTGAACTCAAATCGCCAAAATGTTTTAAAAACCGTGTGACTCTAGTAAAAGGATGAATTCGGCCAAAAGAGTTTAATGTCATGAAAATAGTTTGGACTTTGCTTAAATTTAAATACTTTGTGTCATGATCGTTGGAGAAATCATTATTCGGGTTAAAAAAAAAGATGAAAAAAAATCGAGAAAAAAATAAATATATATATATATATTTATAAAAAAGGACAAATCGAGGTTATACTCCTCTGTTTGTTCTTTGCTTAGTAACTAGGAGCATTCATGAGCCCCATGTTTGTCTTTTACGTAAAACGCGGCAAAGACAAATATGAGTATGGGAAACCACCTACGAGTTTTGGAAAGCATTCAAAATTTAAACCTAGTGGAAGTTTACTTCAAAAAAATGTCCTAATTTATAATTATATGCACTACAAAAAAAAAAACCCGGTTTTTGAACATCTCCTTTTATCATTACATTCTTGTATTTGGTCTAGCGAATGATTAACAATTCCCGTGATATGACAAGCTGTGATGATTAAACGATTCCATTTACTTGAATTCACCCTCTTTTTAACAAATTGGTTGACTTGGAAGAAACGAATCGATTGGCTCAATCGGGAATAAAAAGGTTAGCGATTTACTTCAAACATGTCAAAATTGTGAAAATAGATACTTCATTTTTGTTTTCAACTCCACTCTTTGTTTTAAAAATTGCTTGAGGACAAGCAAAATTTCCAAGTTGGAGGCGGTTTGATAAGTGCATTTTTGTCCACATTTTTTAAACCTTTTTAGATAATTTTTCTAACTTTTTAGTTCATTAATCAATAAAATCAAGAAAAATCACATTGGCTTGTTTTGAATGATGAAGGTAAAGACTTGAAGCAAATTCGTATGATTTCGTATGAAAATACTGAATGAAACAAAGTCTAAAGAAGGCGAAGACTCGATCTCGTGCGAGAACACACCCTAGTGTGTTGGGAAACATGGCCATGCTTCAAAAGGAAGAATAACAAGAAAAGCAGAAAAACACGCCGGGCCGTGCTTACAAAGCACGCCGTGTTTCCTACGTAAATCATCAAAACACGCCCAAACCGTGTTTAAAAGCACACTCGCCGGAAAATCCCATTTTTGCGAAGAAAACACGGCCTGGCCGTGTTTTCTCTCCAGCTCAACAAATTTTCTTCTTTTGGCGGAAATAATGGAGACTTTTGCTTTTTGACAACCTTTGAGCGGCTTTCACACCTCATCTTGCTTTGCACCAAAACTCAATTTCCTCCTCAATTGTCATGTGGACACAATGATTCAACCAACTCAACCAATGGAAGTGAAGTATGATCATGTGTATACAATGATTCAACCAACTCAACCATGAATGTGCACACAATGATTCAACTAACAAGCATGGAAATGGGGCATTTGTTAATATGGTATTTCACAAGATGGTGCTTATAAAAGCGAAGAGTTTGAGTTGGAAAATCATTCATGTAATATTCATTCACATAGAGATTCATTGTGTTTAATATTTTGAGTGGAATTGGGATCAAGAGGTCTTGGAGGAATAAGCTTGTAGCAACATTGGAGAAGAAGGCTTGGATCAACATCATCTATCAAGGGAAGAAGTCATTGAGATTTTGAGAAAGATAAGTACACCATGTTTACAACACTTAAATCTTCTTGTGTAATTTATTCTTTTGTCAAAATCATGAGTAGCTAAACTACTAGTGTTTGAATGTAATGAACTCTAGAATGGATTTGTGATTAAGGTTTGTATGTTTTTAATAAAATTCTCATGTCTTGTGTGATTCACTTATATCATGTTTATTTCATTCAAGTTGATATTTCCGTATATTAATTTGATATTTATTCCTCATCGGATAATCGAGAGATTTATGGTGGGAAAGAACATATATAAGTGAAAAGAGTTGCATGCAATCCTAGATATAGGACGACATAAATCTTCTGAATTAGGGTCAAACCTAATATGGGAATTCATAAATCGTTATAATGCAATTTTGGGGTTTTAACTAGAAAGAGATTTCGATTAATCAACTCGATATTAGGAGTTTTTCGCCTTGAGAAAGGGTTTAACTTAAATCGGGAATTTCTACGGTCCACATAACATGAGATTTTATTAAAAGAGGTTGGTTTTTGCTTAAGGGCTTATGGTTGTATTTTTATCTTGATTGAATCACAAAAACATTCTAGAGGGATTTACATTCAACACATTTCTATCTCTTGATTTCTCATTCTACAATCTATTTTTATTTGATTTCTTTTTGTAAGTTGCAATTATCTTAAATTCTCTATTTTTCATTTTCCATTTTAACAAACAAAACTCGAAAATTGCTACATTAAATAACAAAAAGACGGTAATTATTAGTACTTACAATCCTCGTAGGAATGACACTCGGTACTAATAATCTATACTACAAAACGATAGGTGCACTTGCCTATGGTTTTCTAGAGTAGCTTTTGAGCCATCACTTTGTCATTTGATTTTTGTGATTTTTACTTTGTTGTCTAATATTTGTGCGATTGATTTGGCATCTTCTTATGAGAAATATTAAAAAGTTTATTTCTTTATCTCTTTTTATCTCGATCACACTTGATTATTTTTTATCTCTTTTTAATTTCTTATCCATCAAGAAATAAACTTAATTAGTATTTTTTTACAGTTACACACACATACTTCACGGGGGATAGAACCCGTAACCTCTAAAGGATGAAGCAATACCATTAGGCCAAATGACTGGTAAATTTATTTAGTATTTTTATTTGTAAAATATACTTTAAATGAAATTATTTTATAATTTCTTCTTTTATAAATTTCTTGTTGAATTATAATTTACTTTCCTTAAATTACATTATTAATTTTAAACTGAGTATGACTTGATTGGATGAAACTTACTTTGCAACATCAAATGTGCTCTGTAGTTACGTCCTTGAGTCTCCAGCTCATTTAAATTTTTGAAAGAATTGAAGGATCCAATTCTTATAAAAATGTAGTGTGCAGTTGAAAGTGTTGCCAACACTTTATAATACACAACGAAAGACTTTAAACAATACATAATTTTACAAAATATAAAATAAAGGCAGATTTAAAGAAAAGACACAAGAGATTAAAATTTTTGTACAAGTATAAAAATACTTGTACGGTGTTCATTAGAACAAAAACTCTTCAAATGATGATGTTGTTTACAAGATACAAAAATACATAGTAAACAAGAACTCCCTTGTGTCTACAAAAGCAACAATTATCCTTTACAAAGTATGAGAATATATTAGTGCACTCTAAAGTCACGTTCTACACTCAATCTATCTCACACAAACTCTAAACACTCGAGTTCTACAAATGATGCCAACAATGTTAGCAACATTCTTGGTATCACTGAGCTTCTGCAGATTTTTCTTGTAAGAAAAGCTGGCAGATGAACTCTCAATCTCTCAAATCTGTAGTTGACTTCTAATGCTTTCGATCATTAAATTGATATCTCCAAGTCCTTGGAAAAACTCCGTGCAAGAAAATAGGAGAAAACTTCACCGCAAAGATTAAGGCCGGAGAAACCACATGCATGCCCACTACTTAATAACTTCTATGAAGTTAAAAAAACTGAACAATAACTTCTAACAATAACTCCTAAAAACTGAAATATTAACTGTGACAAAATAACCAGAAATCTGGAAAGAATTCGAAAGATAAATAATGTTTGGAAAATTCAAACATTAACAACTTTGAATCACTCTGCAGTAAGTCTGTAATGGCTTATATTTCTTAGTCTACAGCGAGTCTGCAGTCAATCATTGTCTCATGCGATATTCTTTTACGACTCTCTGTTGTTTGATTGTATGAGACTACAACAATGTTGCAACTATTCCATTCTGCAGTCATCCTATGGACTTAATTTAAGTCTACGGTTCCCCCTCAATGCATTGTTCTCTGTTTTGAACCCAACCAAGATTCTCCCTCGATCTTTGATCCTTCTACCTCGATATATCAATTGACAACCGTTTATATTTGTAATCATTGACATAATTATATAGAAAGAAAACTTGGTGGGAATCCTTTCCTGTTCTAACCTATTTGTCATCATCAAAATCTATAATATAATTTTCCTAACTAAAACTAATCATACTTTTAATTCTGAATAACTAAATAAATAAATATAACTTTAATAATATAGAGGAGACAGCTTAATTTTTTAAAATGATATACATATGTTACATGAATTTATATCACTATTATTTTTATATATGTCTATAACTGACTATAAGAAGTAAGTGTTAAATTTAATTTAGAATCACGTTAATAGAAATTACTTGGGAAAAAGATTTTAAGCAACATGCATGTATTTGGGGTCTTTTGACTTAATGCAACTTAAATATATTTCTTGGCAACTGCAACTCAAACTATGCATGTTTCACAATTAGTAACCTCAGGCAGGTTAGAAGGAAAAATATTCCCCATCGTGACTTACACATCCCTTTCGTAAGGACATTTTTTACGAAAACACTCTTCCTATTAAAAAAATAAAATATGTATTACTATATTTATGTTATACCTAAGATAAGTGGTTTAAAAAAATTGCTGGGACAGCAACAACTATTGAAATTTCCAATTTTCCTTTACTCATAATTTTTTTCGTATTTTTTAATTGTTCTTCAGCTTCTAATTTAGATTTTTTTCTTTTTCTTTTCATCTTCTTCCTCTCAACCTCAAGAAACAACCACCACTTTAAAGCACAAATTGGCGGTGGCGGCAACCTTAGACTTCTATTAGAAATGAGGAAGAAACAAATCTTACATTTGACAACTAAGATTTTCTCCATACAATTACCCCTAAAGAGTCAGTAGAAAAAAAGATAAGAGCTTTTACCCACCCTTTGGCTAGAAAACCTTGGATAACTAATTTGGCCATGTAACCCCTAGGGTCCATTTGGATGAAGGAATTTGAAATTTTAAGGGATTTTAAATGAATCGATTTGAAATCCGCTTTTTTTTTGGATGATGTGGATTTATGTAGGGATTTCAAATCCATCGTAAATTTTCATAAACAAATTTAAAAGCTCTATTATTTTTTTTAATTTTCTTATCTGACATTTAATAAATAAAAATAAAAGATATAATCTTATTATTTTATAGATAATATAATTTTATGCACCAATAAAAATATAAAATATATAATTTTTGTTATGTGTATATGTGTGTGTGTGAAGATAATGTGATGTGAATATGTGAGAGAGAATATGTGTGAGTGTGTGTGTAGTGCAGTATGTGTAAGAGTGTGTGCGAGTATGTGTAAAGAGTGTGTAAATGTGTGTAGTATGTGCATTGTGTGTAAATGTATGTAGTGTGTGTGTAATGTGTATAAATGTCTAAATGTGTGCGAGTGTGTGTAAATGCGTATAGTGTGTGTGCAATGTGTGCGATTATGTAGTGTGTGTAAATGTGTGCGGTGTAGTGTGTGCGTAAAAGTGTGTAGTGTGTGTAAATGTGTGCGGTGTGTATAAGTGTGTGTAAATTGCAAGTGAACATAAAGAGAAAAAAAAAAAAAAGAATGGATTTCAAATGACTAGGTTTTGGGAGGGATTTAAAATCCTTTGAAAATGAACTAAAACTTAAAGATGGATTTGAAATCCATTGATTTGGATTTATATGTCAAACTAGGGTATGGATTTAGCTAAGAATTTCAAATCCTTCATCTCAAACCCCTCCCCATCCAAATGCACCGCCAAAGAATCATTTCAAAACTATAATATTCATTTCTAACTCTATACATATACCTAATTTATCACTTATCAATCACTATTCTCGTTATTTCAATTCACATTATTTTAATGGGGTCCACTAAACAATATATCTACTTAACATATTACTATTTATTGAGTATAATTGGGATAATAGAGAGGAGACTTACACACTCATATGAGATCGAATCCAGGTCAATCGTCCTTACAATACAAGACTCTACCACTAAAGCACAAAGTTGATCCCAATATATTACTATTTTCAAACTTTATCATTCCGATGGGATCACTAACTTTCAAATCATGATAATAAATTATCACATATTACATTATATATTCAAAATGGGTCCTCCCACTACCATCTTCACAAATTATTATATACATAAAATTTTAAAAATGATACTATAAAACACACAAACAAACATAATTTTATTTCCATCACGTTTTTTCATGGTTAAAATTATTTTAGAACTACTCAACCAAACATATACTCATTTCTAAACTTATAGAAAATATCATATTCATCACTCATCCAAACATATTCTTAATTTTTACAAAAAATCCAATACACAGCTTATATATAATTAGAAATGATGAAAATTGGGGGTCGAACATAGGGCTGCAATCAAACCGCACCGAGCCGAGCTTTTGAGAGTTGAGTTTGACTCGTTTATTATCGAGTCGAACTCGAGCCTGAATTTATCGAACATATTGATGGCTCACGAACTTTTTAAGCAATCGAGTCTAAACGAGCTTAGTAAATATTAATTATATATTAAAATTATTCTTCAATTTATTACGAAAATAAAATTATATATATCTAAAATGCATAATATATTAATTAAAACCTATGATTTTATTTAAATAAATATATTATTCAAATATTTTTATATTTATCATAAGTAAGCGTATAAAAATTTAAATTAAAGTCAAATTATTAGTTTAATTTATACGAGTTATTAACGAGCCTACTCACGAACTTACTACGAGCTTGTTCACGAGCTAACGAACGGAATATCTTTAAGTTTGAGTTTGGTTCATTTATTTTAATGAGCATCACTAAACGAATTCGAACGAGCTTTTATCGAGTCGAGTTTTGAATAGTTCACGAGCGGTTTGGTTCATTTGCAGCCCTAACTAGTCGAACATAAATGTTCTATTTAATTACTTGGAAGATCTGGTTATATGTCAGCAGACTCTACCATAACAAAGGCCAGTACGTGCACATCCCGCGGTTTACCTTAGTGAATGACGAGGGGGCGGAGTTCTTTGTCTCATGCATATTCATGCGTGGCGCTAAACTAAGTTTAAAAAAAAAACAAAAAAAAAAAAAACAAGAAATGAGGAACATTGAAAATACCCGTAGAAATAGGACCACTAATATATATTCTTTTTTAATTTAAAAAAATTGAGACTGGACCACTCCTTTTGAGTATTTGGCCATGGGAATCCCATACGTGAATCATGGAATCCTATACAAAAAAAAAGGATGAACCCCATCCCTGGAGGGCCCCCACCGCCCTTGCCCTGTAGCCGTGGAGGATGTGAAGCGCGGGTTATGCCTCAACTAGTCGGGTCCTTGGGCCAAGACCGAGTCACCACACAAGAAGTTCTCCTCCACCACCTCGTAAATCGTTACCGAGGGATTCGAACAACCACATTGTGGGTGCCAGCGTACATCACGTCACCCAAGTCCTTTACTGGGTTGAGCTATGCCCAGGGCATGGAATCTATACATATATAGAGAGAGAAAGAGAGAGTTGACTCTAGCACGTGCTATATATAGTCGACTCTAGCACATGCGTTATACTCTTTCAATAATTGAAGAAAAAATGCCCTACATTTATCAACCACCCTGGAGACAAGAGTCAGGAATGTGAGCAACCGCCCGAGTCCGGAAAAGGTTTTGTCAAACCTCGAGACGTCTTTGCAACAAGAGTTTTAGGGACTCCAAACCCGACGTGTTCCCACATTTAGGTAGGGATTGTAAATTTGGTCCGACCCCTCTTGGCCCGTCTTGACTCGCTATGTTCGTACTTCCGAGTTAGGAAAAAGGTGTATGGTTTACTTTTCAAAAATGACTAAGTGTTTAAGTGTTTAAGCTTAGTCGAGGCCTCGAATTTGATTCGATTTCCACAAGACGAAAAACGCCTCGTATACAAGTGCTAACGGTTCCGCGTCGTCGTCCCTAGATACAACGACTATTTCATTCACGAGTTTACAAAGATTTTGCAAACCCAAAACACAACGAACAAATTAGAGTTAATAGTGTTTAGACTTTCAAGCTATAAAGGAGGAATATGTCAATATGCTCGAATGCAATATGACCGGTCAATTATCTGATGATTTCGTGTGTTTTTTTCAATGTAGGGGTCGAATTATATAGGCATCAAGTGGCCCGTATGGAAAGATCACGCCTTTTGGCTCGAAAAGACAGGTTTTGAACGAACAGACGCATTTGTTCTGCACTTCGCATGGACGCACGACCTGGCGCACGGCTCGTGCTTGGATGCGAACCAAAATGGCAAAGCTACGGCGTGACGCACGATCCGACGCACAGGCCGTGCGTCAGCCCATGCTTGGATGCGAACAGGTTTGTCTGACACACGACCCGACGCAAGGGCCGTGCGTCCGCCCGTGCTCGGGTGCGAACACTTCCCAGGTTGGAACCCGTTAATTAATTACCAAAATTAATTAAACATTTATTTTAAAGGTTTTGGACCCGGACCGGGCGAGTAGGCCGGCGAGCGGGCACGCGTGTATCGCGTTGAACCAAACTCACAAGCATGTAGGTTATCACCCCTTTAAAAACTTGGGATATATTTAGTGTGCAAATTTTGCATCTTTTTCCTATGTGGGAGGAGCATTTCTCATTCCCCACATTTTCCATTTTCCATACCGTTTACTTGTATTAAGTGGCTAACTTCTAGCATTAATTTCTCGTTCACCGGAATTGGTTTGAGAAATTCTAAATGTTATTCTCATCTACTCTTTTTAGTATAATTTTTATAAATAATTTAATTCCATTTTTCACTAATGGAAACCACTTAATTGTTTGGTCAAAATTGGGTCAATACCCATTTTACCAAACACAATTCCAACAATCCCCACATGAATGAAATTAATGCATGCGTGTATCGATTAAACTTGAAAGTCTCGGCGAATCGGTATTGCATCGGGATAGATAGCTTGTGGCTTTGAACCTTTTTAGTAAAATACTATTAGATTTTGATGGCTCAAAAGCTACTCTAGAAAACCATAGGCAAGTGCACCTATCGTTTTGTAGTATAGATTATTGAGTCTGAGAGTGTCATTCCCACGAGGATTATAAGTACTAATAATTACCGTCTTTTTGTTATCTAATCTAGTAATTTTCAGTTTTGTTTGTTAAAATAGAAAATGAAAAATAGAGAATTTAAGATAATTGCAACTTACAAAAAGAAATCAAATAAAAATAGATTGTAGAATGAGAAATCAAGAGATAGAAATGTGTTGAATGTAAATCCTCTCTAGAATGTTTTTGTGATTCAATCAAGATAAAAATACAACCATAAGCCCTTAAGCAAAAACCAACCTCTTTTAATAAAATCTCATGTTATGTGGATCAGTAGAAATTCTCGATTTAAGTTAAACCCTTTCTCAAGGCGAAAAACTCCTAATCTCAAGTTGATTAACTGAAATCTCTTTCTAGTTAAAACCCCCAAAATTGCATTATAACGATTTATGAATTCCCATATTAGGTTTGACCCTAATTCAGAAGATTTATGGCGTCCTATATCTAGGATTGCATGCAACTCTTTTCACTTATATAGGTTCTTTCCCACCATAAATCTCTCGATTATCCGATGAGGAATAAATATCAAATTAATATACCGGAAATATCAACTTGAATGAAATAAACATGATATAAGTGAATCACACAAGACATGAGAATTTTATTAAAAACATACAAACCTTAATCACAAATCCATTCTAGAGTTCATTACATTCAAACACTAGTAGTTTAGCTACTCATGATTTTGGCAAAAGAATAAATTACACAAGAAGATTTAAGTGTTGTAAACATGGTGTACTTATCTTTCTCAAAATCTCAATGACTTCTTCCTTTGATAGATGATGTTGATCCAAGCCTTCTTCTCCAATGTTGCTACAAGCTTACTCCTCCAAAACCTCTTGATCCCAATTCCACTCAAAATGTTAGACACAATGAATCTCTATATGAATGAATATTACATGAATGATTTTCCAACTCAAACTCTTGGCTTTTATAAGCACCATCTTGTGAAATACCATATTAACAAATGCCCCATTTCCATGCTTGTTAGTTGAATCATTGTGTGCACATTCATGGTTGAGTTGGTTGAATCATTGTATACACATGATCATACTTCACTTCCATTGGTTGAGTTGGTTGAATCATTGTGTCCACATGACAATTGAGGAGGAAATTGAGTTTTGGTGCAGACAAGATGAGGTGTGAAAGCTGCTCAAAGGTTGTCAAAAAGCAAAAGTCTCCATTATTTCCGCAAAAGAAGAAAATTTGTTGGTGGAGGGGAAAACACGGCCGTGCTTTTTAAAAGCATGTCGGGCCGTGTTCGTCAGCTAAATTTGACGAACACGGCCGTGTTTATAAACACGGCTAGCCGTTTTCTTTGCAAAAATTGGATTTTCCGGCGGGGTGTGCTTTTAAACACGGTTTGGGCGTGTTTTGTCGATTTGCGTGTGAAACACGGCCGTGCTTTTGTAAGCACGGCCGGCGTGTTTTTTTTCTGTTTTTTCTTGTTTTTCTTCCTTTGAAGCATGGCCATGTTTCCCAACACACTAGGGGGTGTGTTCTCGCACGAGATCGAGTCTTCTTGCCTTCTTTTAGACTTTGTTTCTGTTCAGTATTTTCATACGAAATCATACGAATTTGCTTCAAGTCTTTACCTTCATCATTCAAAACAAGCCAATGTGATTTTTCTTGATTTTATTGATTAATGAACTAAAAAGTTAGAGAAATTATCTAAAAAGATTAAAAAAATGTGAACAAAAATGCACTTATCGATTTACTAGTTGTTTAGTGAAGCAATGATGTCTTGAACTACTCACCGCTTTGTAAACCGAGACAACAATACTTACAAAATAACAACTCTAACACTTGTTGTTCTCATGTTGCGTTTTATTCCTGGACCATATCTTAGATTCATAAGCGTTTCTTTGAAGCGGCCATTACTTCTCACTTATATAGGTGATCTCCTATAAAAAGATATCCTGCCATACTCCACCTTTCGGTATAGGAATCATTAAAAGTTTTAAACTTAACCTCACCACATCGTGTTTTCATTCACTTAGATGTTTCGAGAATGAGCTAACACATTTTTCAAGTGTTCAAATTGAACATTCATAACTTAGTTGTCCCATTGAACCAAGGTCTTGGGATCACCAATTCATAAGGTTGAGTTACCGCTATGAACATTATTTAAGTTGTGGATTTTAAACCCATTCCCTTAACAGTTTATACAATTGATCTCGATTTATGCCTTTGTAAGCGGATCATAAGGTTTTCCTTTGACTTCACGTAGTCAATCGAAATAACCCCATTTGAAATCAAATGTTTATTGGTATTATGCCTTTGACAAAAATGTCTAAACTTACCTCTTTCCTTTGCAAGAAAAGACACGTTTAATAAATATAACATTTCTTGATTTAATGATTGTACCATCATTTATATCATGAATGCCTAATTTATTTCCTGGATGCTTCTACTTTTTCCAAAGCACCCCACATTTTAAGGTATTCTCCTTTATGTGGTTTGCTAAAGTAAAGCTTCCTTCCAACTTCCTGGTATCTTTGTTCAACACAAGATTTTCCGAATATATATATGGCTCTCGCCATTTTGCTTTTATTTTGTTAGAACAATGTCCCAATAATCCAGGTTAGAATCTCGTTCAGATTTCAAACCTTAGTTCCAACAACTCCATTAACACCTTTTACAAGGTGTGTAACCTTGATGTTATCACATCTTTAGTAACACTTTATGCAATTGTGGTTTTGATCCCACAATACTTTCGGAACACCTAACACCTTCTGTCACATTTAAAAATGCAACAAACTCCACTGTGTTCAATAAAGTGTGGTCACACCTCCAAATTTGCCGATTTCCATTCGAATCCCGGTTGTCTTCCTCAATCAAGTCGAACTATCAAATCCTCAAGCCCCATTTCCTTCCATTTGTGCTTGAAGTAGTTCTTAAAATCTTTCCATGACGACGACAATTTTTCGATAATCACAATCACTTGAACGACTCACTCGAGAACCATCCCTTCGGACATTAAGTCGTGAAGTATGATCTGAATTTCTGCACTGGATAATCACCGTCTTGGTATCAACCATCTTATAATCCAAAAATTTACCGACCACAAATTTCTTTGTCTTTTAGCATCTTCTATTTTATATTTCTTCTCCAAAGAGTCCCACAACTCTTTGGACATTTTGAACGAACTATAGACATTATAGGGTATCATCTAGCCCGTTCAACATATAATTCGATACATGAAATCGTTATGCCAAGTATCCGCAACGATTCTCTGTTGGTTTTGGATTCTTCATCGCCAACAGGGGGTTTCTCCTTCATGAAACGAGATAAACCCAAGGTTGTCACGAGAAATCATCTTCATTGCCATCTCTTGAAGTCAACACTGGAGAATTTCGCGGTTTCGCCATGAACACGAGCGGCCGCCGGAGTGAACGATCCTGAAGCCATCATCTTGAAACAGAAACGTATTTTTCGTCTTGCGATTGTTAGGAAAAAGGTGTATGGTTTCTATTTTGGAAAATAGCTAAGTGTTTAAATGTTTAGGATTAGTCGAGGCCTGAATTTGATTCAGTCTTCGCAAGACAAAAACGCCCGTATACAAGTGCTAATGGTTCTGACGTACGTCCCTAAGATACAACGACTATTTCAGTTTCGAGTTTACAACACTTGCAAACCCGAAACAGAGCGAACAAAGAGTGTTTAGACTTTCAAGCTATGTAGAAGGAATATATCAATATGCTCGAATATAATATGACCGGTTAATTATCTGATGATTTTGTGTGTTTTATTCAATCTGTAGGGGTCGAATTATATAGGCATCAGGTGGCCCATATGGAAAGATCATGTTTTTGGCTCGAAAGAGAGGTTTTGAACGAACAGACGATTCTGCTTGCATTTCGCATGGACGCACGACCTGGCGCACGGCCCGTGCATGGATGCGAACCAAAATGGCAAAGCTACTACGGCGTGACGCGACGACACCCGACGCGACGCGTCGTGCTCGGTGCGAACACTTCCCACCCCCCCCGGTTGAAATCAGTTAATTAATTACAAAAAAATTGAACATTTATTTTAAAGGTTTTTGGACCGGACCATTTGGGGCCGAGCCGTGGGCGGGCGGCGACGCGCGCAAGACGTGGCGTGTGTGTTTGAACCAAACTCACAAGATGTAAGTCCTCACCCCTTTAAAAACTTTGGTGCCCCCGAGGCCCAAACCCATAAGTCCAACTTGTGATATATTAAGTGTACAAACTTTGCCTCATTTTCCTATGTGGGATGAAGCATTTCTCCTTCCCCACATTTTCTATTTTCATACCATTTACTTGTATTAAGTGGCTAATTTCTAGCATTAATTTCTCATTCACCCGGAATTGGTTTTGAGAAATTCCAAATGCTATTCTCATCTACTCTCTTAGTAGAATTTTTACAAATAATTTAATTCTATTTTTCACTAATGGAAATCACTTAATTATTTGGTCAAAATCGGGTCAACACCCATTTTACCAAACACAATTCCAACACTTCCGCCCTTCACCCCATTGTAAGGATAAAGGCAGTAAGGAGCCTTTTCTTGTAGTGCTTCCCCACTCCCCCATTTTATTTTTGAAAAAACAATTAATAATAATTATATGATTTTTTTATTGTGGCCCACCACATTTTCATGTATCGGTCCACTCCAAATATTTTCGTGGTTCCGCCTTTGGGCGGGGTGCATGGTATCACTTCTGCCCAGCCCCTCATCTAATATTTTTTTTAATATTTAATAATTATATGTTACATGTTTTACATATATTATATATATGATAATCTAATTTTTATGCGTACTTAATATTATATCTAACATATATACATTAAAAAAGATAATTTTTGTAAATAATATGCATTTATAAAACAAAAACACAAGATAAAACAACTTCTAAACACTTATAAATATATTACAAACTTAATAATATATTTTTTTGTTTCTTGTTCTTTTTTTTTTCATTTTTATTTGAATAATTGTGTAGTTTATGATATAGTAATTTTTTTAATTCTACATGGAGTGACGGATTTTGCTCCATGACCCGTGATAGGTCGCTTCGTCCCCACGGGATGGATGGGGTGGGTATTGAGTCTCATGTTTTTCGGGAAGTTAATCGAGTGGCTGACATCCTCTCGAAGCATGCTTATGTTATGGGTAACACTTTGTGGGATGCGGCGCCGGATTTTCTTCATGAGGTTATTGATGATGATTGAACATTACTTTATCACCTCAGATATTAGTTGGCCGGATGGTAAAGAGTATCGCTTCGGTAAAATGCACGGCAAAATTCGTCGGCTAATGGACACGACCTGTGCGTGCTCGATCTCTGGTCTTTGGTGTTCGGCAGGACGCAGGGTCTGTCCGTGCAGATGGGCATGATCTATGCGTCTTCTTCGCCACCACGCACGGGTTGTTCGCGCATTTTTTTACACGGAATGTGCGTGGTTTATCCTACTTGGTGCTCTTCGTTCTGTCTCACGGGTTAGGAGTGCGTTGGGTCATGATTCGTGCGTTTTTGTGATTGGTTTGCCTTTCTCTTCTTTCTGTTCTTTTTCCTACCAAGGGTTTTTCCCACAAGGGTGGGTTTTACCTTGGTAGGTTTTAATGAGGCCCCATTTGTACTACTGGGTCGGCCTGTGACCTGGGTCCCTCTTTTTATTAGCTTCTTCTTGTTTTCCCTTATTGCTAACTGTTTGGCATTGTAAACAACATTTTACTATTTTTATTTTTTATATATTTCTCATTTATAAAAAAAATTAGTTGCTCTACTTTATTGATTTAAATAAAATTCTAACTTTAATATCTTCATACATATTTCGAAAAAATTATATTATAAAAAATTATAATTTTTTAGTTAGAGGAGGCAAATCATATGTTTCTAAAATTCGAGGGGGTAAATTGATACGGACATATATTTGAGGGTGCAATCTGAATCTCACCCTTATCTGTTACATTATAATATAGTAATTACAAAAATCCCTAAGGTTTTGGATTATAACAAAAAAAACAAGAAATTATTAAAAATTACAAAAAAAAAAACCTTGTTGAGGTATGATTATGTCTTAAATTTAACAGGGCTATGTAAGGGAAGTTTTTGAAATATTTTTTGAAATATTTTTTGCAGAGAAAAATATGAGACTGATCAAAAGTAAAGGGTTCTTTTTTTGTAATTTCAAAAACTTTCTTGATTTTTTCCTAATTATCTCGAACCTCCGCGGGTTTATTGTAATTATTCCAATAATATATTCAACAGATCATATGATTCACATTAGCGCTTTCTAAGGAACAATAATTGATGGCCCGCATAATAAATGACTGCCCGCGATATATACATTTTATCTTCCCCGCGAGCTCTGTAGCTTTTGCATAATCTGTAATGGCTTCCACAAATGTCCAGCAGCCATGGCTATCAACAGTAAATAATGCCGCAAATTTTGTGCCCACAAAGCTCTGGTTTAACTACACAGGCACCAACTACCAAGCCTGGAAAGAGCAGATGCTTTGCCTTATTCAGAGTCAAGGGTTACTGGGTTTCATCGACGGCACCATCGCGCCGCCACCGGAAACAGTCGCCGACCCTGCTGACGGCACGGCGACGGCCGGCGTTACGAATCAAGATTACGATCTGTGGGTGAGAACTGATATGCTTGTTAAAGGATGGATTTTGTGTTCTCTGAACGACGACGTCGTTTACGCCGTGTCGATGTTGAGAACGTCAAGAGAGGTTTGGATGGAGCTGGAAAACAAGTTCCGGCAGCTCTTCAACTTATTTCCTCCGACGGCCACAGCCGCAGGGGGTTCTGGTATAAATATTATTTTCTCGTCCCAGAACTTTTGTATCTTTACATATATGGCTCCAAATTTCTCGTTGACTTCGTAGTTAAGGTTGGTTTTATTTCTATCATTATTTTTGTGTTTATGATTAACTAATTACAAAAGTACATTTACTTTCTTTTATTTTTTAAGAATTTTAAACTAATCTCAAGGATGTTTTTGTAATCATCCCTTTAATTTAAGATTAGTCAGAACAATTGTCTAGTGACAAAATTGAGGGTTACATATTTTAATCTCCTCATTATGTATACTTTGATTTCATCTATTCATTCATCTACAAAGATTTCTAAGAATGGATGTTACATATGAAAGAAAGTAATGCAGGCAATCTATATTTTTTCCAAAACACAGAGCCAACTGTACAGGCCACAGCTGAGCAGAACACACCTCAAAAAGATTTGAAAGAATATTTGCCACTACATAGAGCTGCCCTTCAGGGTAACTGGGAGGCAGCAAAACGAATCTTCGAGGAAGATCCTAGCGCATTGACAGCAAGTATTAATCTCATCACAGCAACAGCACTTCATGCTGCCATTGGGACAGGAAAATCGATTCATTTCGTTGAAAAATTGGCGTCAGCAATGCCCGAAGAATCTTTAGCCGTCCTGGACGATATTGGCAGCACTGCTTTAAGCATTGCTGCAGCCGTCGGCAACTTAGCAGGCGCGACTATTTTAGTCAACAAAATGCCCAATTTACTCTACGTTCCGAACAACTTTAGTAATTTTCCGATCCAAATTGCAGCTCTATATGCACAAAGAGACATGCTTAAGTACTTGATCTCTGTGACCAGGGATGATTGTGGCCTAAATCCTTATGAAGGCTTGCCGGGACTCAGGCTTCTTATTTATGTCATTGATGCTGAATTTTTCGGTGAGCTGATGTACAACTTTGGGAGTGTTTTTGCAAACAAGTAAAAATGTGATTCTTGGTTTTTAGCTGAAAAAGTCACTTTTTAATGTTTGCAAGTGCTAGCTTCAGCTTCTAATTATCTGAAAGTAGAGGGAGTGGTGCTTTAAATTTTTGATTTTGCTTTTAATTTGACTTTTACATACAAAAATCACATTTACAGTTTATCCACCAAACACTCGCTCTTAAATTAATCAATTTTCAGGTTCTATATGCAACACTACAAATTTCTGATTCTCAACTACTAAGCAGAAGTGTTTGTGAACACTGACTTTGTCGTGATGATTTTAGATTGTGAGTTTGAACGAGTTGAATTATCAATTGGTGTTTTCTGACAGATATTGCATTGTACTTGGTGGAAAAGTACCCTGATTTGGCGAGGCTAAAACTTCCAGACAATACTTCCGCTTTGAAGAAGATTGCTGCAAAGAACTCTGTTTTCTGTAAACGAGACGCTTCAACTTCTGGCAACGATTCATTTCTTCTCGTGAGTGTGTTGAATATTGATGTATATGGAAAATTTAGAAGTCCATATAGTGGATATCTTGGCTTGTTTCATCATGCAAGAATCTTAATTGTTTTATGGATGAATATTATTTTTGACGTGCCTTGAAGGTTTTTTTGAGGAGACAAAATCGAGACCTCAATATACACATGGCTATGACATCGAGAGTCACAAGGACCAAGCAGGTAAAGTATTTCTATCTCTTAATCTGATTACATTATTGTTCAAATCCTTTCCACATATTAGACACAAAATAAATTTGTCTCTAGCAAAACATCCCTGCATTTTTTAAGGGATAATTACAAAATGCCCCTAAGTTTTGGGCTAATTACAAAAAAACAAAAGGATTGTGCCTTAAATTTAAGGAGATAAGTGTAATGTTTTGATAAATGAAATGTTTTTTTGCATCCTAAGGGCGAAAATGTAAGACGATAAAACCTAAAGGTTTTTTTTTTTTTTTTTTTAATTTCCAATATTCTATGTGTTTTTTTTGTAATTAGCTCGAACCTCAGGGGTGCTTTTGTAATTAACCCTTTTCTTAATTTTAACGTCCCTTTTATTTCTACCTTATGCAGGGTTGCAGAGGTTGCGCGCGATGCTATGGAAATTTGTGGACCGGTTAGGTAATAAAGCCTTCAACTTCAATATTGAGACACACATGGGCACCATATACACACATAAGATTAAACATGGGAGTTGGGACCATTTGCTGGTCATATGAAGGCTTCAACACTGTCCTAAGGTTTTCTCAATGTGTTCATATGTGACATGCTTATATTTCCTAAATGTTGTTCATATGTAGCATTCTTCTTTTTCATTCTTTGTTAAACACGAAGGTCTATTTAACTTGTTTGATCTTTGCTCAGTAGTAATCTACCCTTAGTGTATAATCTTTGAAAATGTAGCAATCATCTAATATTCTTTGAATGCTTTGGTTTCAGTCCTAATAAAGAACGTCAAGGATCAGACATTGCTGAAGCTACAAGCTTTAAGACTCGTCAAATGTTTGTGCAAGGAAATTGAATTGATGAGTTTTATGGAAGCTAAAGACCTTTATTTTGATGCCATCCCGGTAGCAGCACAATTAGGGATTCATGAGATTGTTGAGGAGATTGTAGAGGCTTTCCCGAGCGCTATCTATTGTTTAACACCTGGTTACAATCACTATATCTTTCATGTGGCCGTTGAAAATCGCTCTGAACATGTCTACAATCTCATTTATCAAATGAGTGATCATAAACACTTATACTCGGATTTACAAGATTCTAATGGGAACAACCTACTGCACTTGGCTGGAAAACTAGCACCGTCTCACAAACTTAATGAGATATCTGGTGCTGCTCTCCAAATGCAACATGAAATACAATGGTTCAAGGTAACAAATTTCAACTTTTTGTTGTCTCTCATTGATTTTGACACTTATCCACAATTTACATACAAATTCTTGTTCATCTCCAACACATTCTTGATTTTGCTAATAGTACAACCCAATGTACGTAATTAACCATTGAAAGTAGAGATTGTTTGTGGCTATATCGTTCGTATAGTTAAGCAACGTCACGTGGGACCTCACAAGTGAAGAATGAAATAAATGTATATACATTTGTATTTGTCCAGCAGCCTAGTATAGATGACTGATATCACACAAACATAAGTGGTACATGTTTTCTTTTAGATGATGTAGAGGATAAAATAGTAAGAATAAATCCTACATGTACACTTGCTTGAAATGATAATAAGATTTTGTACTCTGTAATCCATAACCATACAAGAGATTAGCATTATATGAAGGGATAATTTGTTCATCTTAATTTCTCATTGCCACAAGCTATGGCACAGGAAGTGGAGAAATTTGTTCATCCTCATGCCAGAGAACGACTGAACAACGCCGGAAAATCTCCCAAGATGGTTTTCACAGACGAACACAAAATCTTGAAAGAAGAAGGAGAGAAATGGATGAAAGACACGTCCAACTCGTGTACGATTGCAGCAGCACTAATTGCTACCGTAATGTTCGCTGCAGCTATTACAGTACCAGGAGGCAACGACAGCAACAACGGCTACCCCATGTTTTCATATGACCCTGCATTTATAGTATTTGCTGTTTCAGATGCTATTTCTCTTTTTACGTCAGCCACTTCTCTGTTGATGTTTCTGGCCATCCTAACATCACGTTATGCGGAGGAAGATTTCTTGCGTGCCCTACCAAAGAGATTGATCATCGGCCTGAGCACGCTCTTTCTGTCCATAACGTTTATGATGGTGGCCTTTAGTGCCACCCTTTTTCTTGTGTTTGGTCGAAAGCAAGCGTGGGTTCTTATTCCGGTGGGTGGACTTGCTTGTTTGCCAGTTACTTCATTTGTGCTCTTGCAATTCCCTCTTCTTGTCGATTTGATATATTCGACTTACGGCCCTGGGATTTTTGGTAAACAAAGTAGTCGTCCATTCTATTGAGATCATCAAGCTATGGCAAGTTTTTGGAGATGATATTCAGCTTGGCTTAAGAATACGAGATAAAGAGATTGATATGGACCTGATTTATATTATTGAGCTGCTACTGTTTTGTATTTCTGTAATATTATGTTTATGGTTGTAAAGATGAGAGTGTACATGTAGCAATTTAATTTAATTGTTTGAGTATATTACAATGACTAGTGAAATAGTTACATTTTTTTATCGTTGTTACCCCTTAGTTTTTATTGTACAGCTAACTGAAATATGTATTAAATAATTCTCTTCTAGACCAAAAAGAAAAAAAAATCTCTAGTTGTCTTCTACTTTTCTATGTTCTTCATCTCTTTCTTCCCTCGTGCTCCAAGGAGGAAGAGGATGAGGATGAGGATGAGGATGAGGGATAATTTTCAATAGTTTTAGTCTCCTTTCAGTCTCAAGGTGGTTTTTGTTTTAGATAAATAAATTTGTCTCTATATGTGGTTTTTGTCGAAAAAGTTTAGATGAGTCATTACCCGATGATTAAAGTGACAAAAAGAGATTAATTTTATTGGTACGTGTTTTGTCCAAAGACATTTGTTGTGATTTTCTGATTTTTACAAATTAGTGAGATCTCTCTATGTTTAAAATTTTATTTTAGGTCTATATAGGTTTTTATTCGTAAGTTAATCAAATTATTTCTTACTCGATATTGTAATCAGTTGTAAGTTCATCCGATGAATCAAATTCATTTTGACGGTAAAAAAATATGTATTTAATATCTTGTACATAAAAAGAAGTATCGTGTATTTCGATTCTAAAATAAAATTTGCAAGTAAAGTTAAACTTCTTAGTAGGTAAAAAATGGTTATGGCATTTTGAAACCAAAAACACGATACTTAAATATCATTGAACAAAGTACAATGTATATTAGTAAATTAACGAGTAAGTAACAGCAAAAGGGTATTCTAAGAACTCATTTTGTATCAATTCATCTCTTGTTTTTACCTTTTTGGTGTTTTCTTCTTATTCATACTTGGCTTTCAGATTCTTTTGCAATTTTTTCTAATGCATTCTTAGCCCGAGCATGATTGATTGACATATGTATGTCTTCCTCTTTTTCTCTATCTCTGAAATGGATCTTATCTTTTGAATAGAAGCGACTACAACATTTAGTTTTTTCATACTACTACAAAAATTCTCGAACCTGTTAAAGTCACTGGTGATAAAAGTACTTTTTGACACAGTTTTAAAACCAATGTCGTTTTCTTGAAAGACACCGATTTTAAACCGGTGTCTATTAGTAAAACAACCGGTGTTAAAACAACAAAAGGTTAAAAAGTCTGAACTTTTTGACACGGTTTAAAACCGTGTCGTTTCCTTAAAAGACACCGGTTATAAACATGTGTCGTAGATATAAAATATCCGCTTTCAAAGGCCCCGATGTTAAAAATTTATGTATTTGATGCGGTTTGAAACCGGTGTCTTTTGATGAATAGACACCGTATCAAAACACACCGGTTTAAAACCAAAGATGTCGTTTCATCTAAATACACCGGTCCAAATCAGAAAAAATCCATATAAATAAATAAAATTCATTATAAACTCCAATTCTAGCAACCATCATAAGTTCACTACCAATTAAACATGAAATCCATTAATACTAAAGTCATCAATAGCCAAATTCCAACAAAAAGTACTAGTAGCGAAATTTCCTTTCGATAAATTAAAACAACTATAAATTCATAATCCAATTCTATCAACCAACAAAAAGACTATATATTTCAACTAAAGGCAACAAAATCCATATGATCAACATAGCTCATGTCATTCAAGCTTTCAAAAATGCTCAAGCTTCTCCTACTCAGCCTTTAACCTTTGTTTCTCGTCACGAAGCTCATTCTTCTCAGCCTACAAGCATACAATCAGAATTGAATGATTTAGCCATTAATGAACCAACCCTTCTCAGCAATCAAAGTAAATTATGCACAAAACATACATACATTTTGTCTAAATTTCTTTATCATATTCAACACTTAAACAGAGCACTAGTGACTTTCAGAATTTTAATTTTCTTTATCATGGATTGTTTTTTATTGTTAGAGCACAATATGCTAGCCTACCAGATAACATGGTTGCAAAAATCGCTAGCGCTAGTCGGGCGGTAGCCAGCGCCTAAGGCGCGCCTAGACATTGCCTAGAAATAACATGTATTTCTTCTTTTTTTTTAATTTTTTAATTTTTTCAATTTTTGGCGATTTTTCCGCCTAGCCCGCCTAGGCCCAATTTTGACCGCTAGGCGATTTTGATCAAACCGATTTTTTTGACCGATTCGGGCAAAATCGGATCGGCCTAGGGGCGCTTATCGCCTAGTCGGCCGCTTAAGCCGATTTTTACAACACTGCCAGACAGCCAAACCAATTAGGAGACATCACTAACGATTTATCATATATATAGTTCACTGCGTCATATGGAGAAAATAAATACATCTTTGAAATGCATCTAAAGCATGCATCAACAGACCATGATATCTTTTATTAGCCAAAACTGGGGGAAGGGGAAGGGGGATCAGTGACAAACTGCCCCCATACTAACCAATAATGCTGTCTGTCATGTGCAAAACAATGTCTTATCTAATTGAAATAAGAATATCTAATCTAATAACACTCAGAATGCTACAAAAAGGTGAAAATAATTTGGAAAAGCACTCAATTATTATCCAAATAGCAAATCGCCAGTTTCAAAGATTAGTCTTTCACATGCAGGAAATACACGCGCACATATATATACACACACACACCAAAGAAATTATTCCCGCAGCAGAATTTGAGGGTTAATTGCCCAGGTAGAACAAACATTTATATATATAGGATCACAGAAATAATATTAAAAATTTCAAGCATATTTTTGTAAATAAAAATTAAAGGCTCAAATGATATGTTGAAACCGAAATGGAGAATTGTGAAAAGTTGCAAAGAGAGATAAGGAAATTACCGTAACTTCTCTCGAGATGTACACAAAGGAGAAGTTCAAATGCGACGAGCAATGGAGTAGCAACAATGCATGAAAAGGTGCCCACTGCCAAGCAATGATAAAACAGGGGCAGTAATCAAGTTAGAAGATGAACTTTTTCTGTTTTCCTTATGATATAGGAATATTTTAAATCAATGGAGTGTATTTCATCATACATAGCGTCCATGAGGCATAGATGGGGCAGGTAAAGAGAATCTGCCTCTTGCTACAACCGCATGAAATAACCAGAGAGGCGAAAAGATCGACCTACAAAAATTACGCAGAAAACGAATCAACTTACAAGTATGAAAGCATGGATGCTACATGCACATAGGCTAAGTGCTACCGTAAACAGAAGATAGCTAATGATAAACAAATTTAACTTATTTTCCTAGGCTACATTTTGAGTGAAATTATTAGAACTGCAGATGAAAGAGAAAAAAAAGGAAAACCATGATTCAAAAAAGATGAAGCAGGGGATCACATGAGACATAATGAAAATGGGATCACTGGGACGATCTTCACTGAACTGAACAAAGACTAATGAAATAATTGATTTCTCAATATCCCTACTGTCACGCCCCAATTTAGTATCCAATAAAATAGAATATCATCCAATATGGTACAATCGAAATATTCAAATTTAGGCTTACCAAGTGTTATTATCTAACTATAAACAACTAAAAAACCAATAAATACAGCGAGAGTCTATAACTTATTACATACAAATAATAATAAAGTTGTAACTCACCTAACTATTACAAGATAAAATAGTTACAAGGTTCAAGTGTCGATGGATAAGTCCTTCAAAAGGAATCGCTAGGTGGAGTCAATCCTTGTATGGAAGTCTCATCCATCTCAAAATGTTCGGTCTTTGAAAAGTTTTATAAAATCGTGGGGTGAGCTAAATGAGCTCGATGGTTGGGGTAGGGGAATGCGATGATCGAAAAGCTAAAATATTTTGTTTTTGGTTCGAGTATTTAGTGTGCCAAAAATTATTCATGTACGCATGACAATGGTGCACAAAAGATTCATTAATTTTATGATGCTAGCAAAGATGCAATGCATATTGCACAAACAATTAGTCAAGTACGATAAATATTTTTCTTTTTCGGATGGTAATAAATATCTAAATCTTTAAAACCAATAGTAGATATATCGTTTTAAAAGAAATTCGTTTTGATAAAAACAATCGACCAATCAATCCGTCGGCTGAAACAAGAAACGTAGGATCAATGTTGATCGGACACCGATCTGTCCGTTCTCCTTATTGCTCCCAAGAATATTTGGCGAAGCCCGATTACCTTATCCCTCCCACTAGGCTCGACGTTTCTTTAGCTATGGGCTTTTGCCCGAGAGATCGTCATATTCATGAATATACCGTTCTACGACCCAAGTTCATGAATAATGTGCATATGTTGGATAAATGTGTGTGTTGGGTTATTGTTGGATGTTGGTGTAGCGGCCCGTGCGGGCGATTTGGTGAAGAAGATGAAGCGGCACGATATATAGCGCATATCGTGCCTATATCGTGCCGCCTCATACATATCGTGCCTCGGTGTTTTTGGGCACGATATCGTGACGTTGTATTTTTGGGCGATATCGCGTGCGCGGGTATTTTGGGCACGATATCGTGCCCTAGGTATAATTGGGCACGATATCGTGCCCTAGTTTTGTTTATTTTGTGCCCATGCTGTTTTTTCCATGTATTCTTTGCGTATATCGTGCCTAGATATCCCACATGCTGTTTGTTTCATAATTATTGTTTTCTTTCAGTTTTTCACTACATTTCTGCAATTTTTCAACAACTCATCTTACTAAATTGCAATTTATTAATTGTTGTAGGTCGGTCCACAGTGGTTGAGACCCTCATATCATCGAGAGAGGGCCCAGATCGCGGGGTACGTTTGATCGAATATTATTCAGACCATCAGAGATGAGTTGCAGGAGATCGGTGGTGGTTTATATACCCAATTTAGACAGTCGGCTTTCGGATATTTTTTGGATTTTGGGTATGACGGAGCTGGTTGTAATGCGGCACTACATGCTTTGGTTGCGATGGAGGTGCGTGTGCCGGACGCTCCAGAATCGGAGTGTTGGTTCCACGTCGGAGAGCAGACTATCAGATTCTCTCGGCGTGATTTTGCTATGATATCGGGATTGCGATTTTCAGGGTCGACATTTGACCCTAACGGTGATTTTGAGTTACCCAAGACTGGTATATATAGACGGTATTGGCCTGGGGGTGATCGGGTTACCGCCAAGCATTTACGCACTTTATTTGCTGATGGCACCTCCCGTGACTCACTGCACCATGCCCTAAAGGTGGCGAAGGTGTTATTTGCTTTTTACATGATCTTTGTGTTTCGATGGCCGACATCGATGGGCCGTTATTTGGTTTTTGATTGAGGACGACGCCAAAGGGAGACATTCCCTTGGGGGAAATACTCCTTTCAGATATTAATTCATTATATTCGGCAACTGCATGATGTTTTGCCACCTGGCCGATATACTAAAGACGTTCCACCTCGATATCGGCCACCTTCTTATCATTTTTATGGGTCCACTTATGTCTTGGTCAGTACGTATATTTTTTATTTTATTTCTATTTGTACTTAGTTTTTAAATATTTAAAAAATTATATTTTTGACACTTATCAATGTTCTCACGAGATTGGGCATTCGAGGCGATACCTCGCCTGGGTAATGCCTGGGCGACTCGAGTATCCGACACCCAGTTGCCTAGGTGCCTCCGTTGGAGGTTTTCGAAGACCACCGTTGACATGACAGATTTTTTCTTTGACACGGTATGTATTAACATTGTTTACTTATTTATTTATTTAATTAATAAATTATTTTTTATTAATTTATTTATATATTTATTTATAGGCTTTAGTGTGTCATGAGATATTGGATCCGACCGAGGAGGAGCTCCAGCAGATATATATGGAGCGAGTCGATGATCCAGTCATTTTGTTAGGTCCTCCTCAGTTCATCCCGAAGGAGAACCGATTTTTAGCGCTAGTCTTTGGGAGGGGCGGGCGGGCGGTAGAGGCAGTACAAATTGACACCCCACCCCCCTATCGCGAGGGGCGGGGCAGTCTTCTTCTTTAGGGCGAGTCGAGGCGGCGGGATCGGGGAGAGGTAGACCCGTTTAGAGGCCGACACTACTACTCCTACGATTCGAGACGGAGACCGGAGAAGCGGCGTGATTGGGCCCATCATCCCATCATCCCATCGGTGATGATCCTTTAGATGGCCGGCATGATGACACATCACCGGGGGTAGGCGGATGCACGGGTAGATCCATCTCGTCCATGAGGAGTATGCACGTGTTGATCCATCCGTCCACGGCGGTATGCGCGCGATGATCCATCGATCCGTCGGGATACTCGTGTTGATCCATCTCGCGAGTTGGACGTATATCTTGCGGCACGATGCGGGGTGTTATGCGGGAGATTAGCCATTCGAGAGACGATAGAGGAGCGGTTCGCTCGATTGGAGACACGAGTCGATGATGCCGCGTTTCTCGGTTAGAGACTGTCATCTCGAGAGGAGGATTCTTGCTTGGACAGACGCATAGATTAGGAGATAGGTTGGGTTCCGGACCTTGTTCGGGAGGAGATTAGGCGTCTATTCCCATACCTTGATCGAGACGATGACTTCGTGCATGGCGGCAATCGAGAGATATCCGAGCCGGTCATCAAGCGCGAGAATGTTCCGCTAGTAATCTAGATGCAAAATACGCACCTACTACTTTAGAATGCACCCGCCTAGATGCATTGTCATTCAAATTTAACCCACATCCATGGTGCTTGTCAAACTTCCCTACTCTCCAAATACCATCCTTTCCATATGCACGCATTCGAAAAGGACATCGTTCATACTTGCATATTGCATGAAAATGAGTCTTATCGAGCGTTCAACTCGATACTCAACTTGATTTTCAAGGTGATACATGCCTAGTGCGATATCCAATTCAGTTTTGCTCATGTATGTTGCTCCTTGGCGCAATGTCCCACCGATGCTTCCAACCTAGCAGTTCTTCTTGGGAGGAACCAAAACGTGCGAGAGTGTACCAGAATCACCCAACTTCGTCTGGGGCACTATTGTTTCGTTCATATTGTCTCTATGGATATCCGGATGTATGTTAGCACCTTGTACTTTTGCATCTTGGTTTTGATTTTCTGGAAATACTTCTCTCCGTCTACGTCTCCACTCACAAAATTCCTCAAATTCAGCACGTTCTGGTCATTTTCAAATTGATTATTAGCTTCAACGTCAGTACCAACATCACCAAGAAGTGTAGTTCTCACCAAAATCATCCGGATTTAGTTTGCACCATAATCAATTTCATTATTATCACAACCAACATCGGATCGATATTATCACAATTAACATCGATTATCACAACCCATATCGGGATAATAGCCATCTTCATTGCTTGGCCTTATACTAGGTCCCTGACAATTGATATTTGGAACATTAACATGAGGTGATAGTGGGCGGATGATCAATAATTGGAACATTGTTCATATGCATAAAAGGTGCTCCACTAGGCCTTACTGCATGACTATATAGATTGATTTGCGGTACACCGTATTGTTGAAAACCAAGATGTTGCATGTAGTTGTAATTAGGCCCAATGACTGTTGACAAATCATTCTGACTAGCCATTAGTTGCATAAAACTTCCACCAACACCTTGTTGACCTTCAACGCGTTCTTAACTTGATTATGCCTGATCGACCTCCCAATACATTATGCGAACTAGTCTCACCCATCGTTTTTCTTTTCGGTGTTACAAAAACAATGGTAACTCGGTGTTCCCAAATGCAGTTTCAATGTCATCATCGTTTTTCAACTTTAACTTCCCAAGTTTGTTTCCAGAAATATCTACAATAGCATGCATTACACAATCGTATACGCCCCTATCAACATCAACAACACCATAAATCTCCTCCAATATTTCACTATAATTCGTTTTGCCGGTTTAATACGTACAACTTCTTCTTCACCATTTTTATATTCTAAACCTTCCTAATGATCACCAAATCGAACAACAACATAGCGAGAGTTCATCTACATACAAAGAAATAATATTAAAATATGCAAGAATACCTAAAAAATGGCTTGTTTTGTCTTTGGGGCACGATATATCGTGCCCATTTTTCATTGAGGAACAATATCGTGCCTATTCTACAAAACAAGCATGATATATCGTGCCTAATATATAGGCACGATATATCGTGCCTAATATAGGGCATGATATCGTGCCCCATTACAAATAAGCACGATATATCGTGCTTGTTTTTCATTGATGCACGATATCATGCCTATTCTACAAAACAAGCACGATATATCGTGCCTATATAGGGCACGATATCGTGCCCCATTACAAATAGGCACGATATATCGTGCCTATCGTGCTCTCATACAAAATAAGCGCGATATATCGTGCATTGTGTTTCATAAATGCGTAAAAATTTTCCCTTCACAAAACACTTCACATATTTTGCAAATATATTGGTCTTGAACGATTTAAACAAGGTTAAATAATTAGGAGGAGAAGAACATTACCTTGTTATTCGATTTTTTGGTGCGATTTTGGTGATGAAAGACCACAAAAATAACTTCTTGATATTTTGTGAAGAAGAAGAAGAAGAGAGAAAAAAAAGAGCAAAATAGAAGGGGAGGGTTCACGTATGTATTGGGAGTATTTAATTGCAAGAGAGAGAAATACATATATACCTATTTTAAAGGCTTGCATTTAAAGCCTCAAGGGTATTGTGGTAAAAGAACACCAAAAGTGGGTAGAAAACTATGTTTTTTATCCTACATGTCAAAAAACTCTATCACCTATTCCAAGTGGATAATTTGCCCTATTTGCTCTATATATATGTATGTGCTACCAGGTTAGTCTAAATTTTAGGGTAATATAAATTGAAGTTCGTTAAATATTATAGGATATATTCACTTAGTTAGATAAGAAAATTTGATATTCAATATAATTACAATACTCGGCTAGGGGAAAAATATGGGGTTCTAACAAATAATCATCCGATTTCCTTAAATCCGAAAAATCAAGTACCTATTATTAATCAATAAGATCGTTATTCTAATCCAAGAATTTCTACTAAATCAAATAACAACAAAGCCAACATCTTTATGACGATAAACTCGAAATTAAAATATTACGCAAAATAATACAAAATAAGAATTTTATATTAAAACATTCTTCATAGTAATATTATGCAATTATCCGAAAGTGGGACCTCACATTCTCCCCCTTTAAAGAATTTGGTCCCCAATTTCCTTCTTAAAATATTCTAGATATAGAAAAAAATCGCGCTTATTCCCCTCTTACAAATGCTATAAATAATACTAGTTTTCCCTATATATTGTCATCCAACTTATAGAACACGTAATATTAGTTAATTGTAATTAAAATAATTGTGGCGATGTAATCCCAAGTGTTATCTAGAGAATCAATTACTCGAATTATATCCACAAATGATCTTTTAGCAATAAAGTCGTTATCCTATTTCTATAATCAATGCTTACTTCTAGTGGTGGCAAATCGTGTTATCGTGTCGTGTTAGTGTTACACTAGGTGGGGATATTTCACAAGATTCTGTATCAAAGCGGATACTACCTTATAGCACATAGGTACAAGAGGCGGCGCGATCGCTTTGGTAAGGCTACAACGGGTGAACTTACTAGAAAAGAGCCATACCTCGATGTGTGGTTTACACTAACGTTTGCTTATGGTATAACGGGTTAGGCCTAACGTAGTCTCCCGAAAGGGAAGGTCGCGAGGTTGAACTAATCCCGATCCGGAAACCGGATATAGACTCTAGGAATAGAGGCCGGTCTTCTTGGCGAAAGAAGGTACCGGGATAACGGTCGAAGTCCATCGGACCGAGGGATTTTGAATATCCAAATTAGGCGAACGCGTGCATACACCTTTGAGGTAGAGGGTCCTAGAAAGTTGATCTATTTTATTTGATCTTTAATATAACAACAATTGTAATTTTAAATTAATTTTCAATTTCGTGTTCCTATCATGTTATCGTGTCGTGTCATATCGTGTCGTGCTTTATCGTGTCTTTTATCTCTCGTAATCGTGTTTCTAATCGTGTCGTGTTCGTAATCGGTGCTATCGTGCGTCGTCGTGTCACTCAATGCCACCCCGACTTACTTCATATAATTTACATATATATCTCCTTCTAATCATCTCATGATACATATAATTCAATTATTTTATTAGTTCTACGCAACCAATGATCGATTAGAACCCTTGATTCATTACATGTTGTCTTAAGGTAACAAAGAAAATCTATCACTAAGTCATAATAACCAATTATACATTCTTTCAAGCCTAAAATCCACAAGTAGTCGAAATAAATATCCTAAACACATCATCTCTTTGTATTATCCAAACACATATAAGCCCAAGTATTCCCTCAAGTAAAGTCCACAATTTTTTTTTCCAGGTTACCTAATCCTCACAAAATATGTTACCTAATTATGAACCTAATTGAATAAATTCAAATGATGCCCGCATGTAAACTTTTTATAATGAAACTAAGGAGAAATGCTTGCACCAATAATTTATAAATCCGCTCAATCTAATAACCATATAAAAGAGACCTCTCCAATATTTCATGCGATCTTTTCCAAAATCTCGAGACAATTATTTAATTATTTTCCAAGACAACATCATCCATGTATTGAATTAATCCTTCTCAAATCACAATCTTTCGATACTAAAGTTCAAACTCATGTCAACTCACCTTGTTAACTAACCAATTAATAACCCAAATTAAATGCCCACAAATATTAAATAAACCAAATCGTTAAACTTGAAGCATTAGTGACTTTAAAAATTTATCTTGTCACAAAAGTCTTATTGAGTCCTCCTTGGATCTACATAAAAAGTGTTATTCGACGCGTGCGAGATAATAGGTTTCACTATGTTTGAGTTCCATTATAATTGATTTGCCTTTATAGTCTCACGTAGACTTCAAAAAAATAACTATTGTATAAATAACAATACACCTCGTAAGGTAAACCCTCGATCTATATCTTTAGAGATACCAAAAATCAAAACTTATTCATTGATTGAAAATATAAAAAAATCATCAATTGATTAAAATCTAATTGACAATCACTTAATTCTATCAATATTCTTTTTTTACCTCCTTAAGAATAAGTTTCTTATCGGTTCCTCCTTAAGTTCGGATGAGTACACTTTCATATGCCTTAATTATAACAAAATTTAAAACTCAAAACTTAGTCTCCAAAAAATATGGAATATCTTATAATGGCTTCTTCTACTAGTACCCAAGTGCGCATGATTTCACTATTATCATGCATCAATCCAGGCATCAAGATCACCCATTCATCTTCTCGTATAATATTAAACTCATATATCGACAATAAACTAAATTCCTTAAGTAAGCTCGACAATCAAACAGGCTAGAACCCAAATAATAACTATGAAAAGAAATGCATACAATAATGCCTTACTTGATACATATGAATCATTTTCAAAGTCGGTAACATATACCCAAAAATGATATTCAAGTATTTGTACTATTCACAAAATATTTATTATCTATTTAATTGCACCCATAGACTTTCTAAATCCTATTTCATCACGAACTCAATAATTTATTGTATTCCTTGCCATTTTTTTTTGAAACGATAAGTCGAGAATTCCTAGTACATCATTCCATTCTCGAGGCTATTCCCGCATGAAAGATATCTCGGTTGGTATATGAATACTATTTTCAAATCGAGTATTTCATTTGAAATGATAAGGATTCAAACCTAAAATATAAACACCATTCCCATAGTAAATAACCAATAAAAAAAAATTAAGTGACTCATCCACCTATGTGTATCTCAAATAATCATATTCTTCCTATGAGATTCCGCTTATAATAATTAACCCCACAAATCAAACTTGATACATCATCATGCTTAAGGAAAATATTGTAATACCTCATAATTGACCTAAGTTAACCCCTATTTGTCAAAACTTAATCATAATATCTCATCTCACCTTGACAATTAAACTAAAGCTCTTCAATAGAATGTTAAGTTATTGTGCTACTATCCGAAAATAATTTCTTCTAACCCCATTTATTGGAGGATCATAACTTAAAAACTCTCCTAATGGTGATGACCCATCACATTTGTTCTATACCGAGTCGATTACATAATATGTATTCCAAAAAATAATGTCTCATAAAGTATCTTAAACAATTTTATCGAAAGAATAAGAAAAGTTCTCACAGTGCAGAGCTTTCTATAAAAAGTGGTCGACACATTTAGTATTATATACAAATTTTACCTATATTACAAGCTTAGAGCTAGTAATCAAATAATATATACAACATCAAACCTAAACCTCAAAGTTCTTGATAAATGTATATACTAATTATTAATATATAATAATTGATTTATGCCTAATACCCAATAGACCACATAATTTTGTTTCCAACTCCACCGAGATCAAACAGAATCTGAAGCCAAAACTCATTTGCATTAGAGTAAGAAGGAAATGATCCAAGTCCAAATATGTAATATTACTTTTCATCAAATATATTTACCCACGAAAGCCCACAAAAACATCGGTGCAAAAAGTGGCCAAAAACTCAACCATGATCACAAGTACCTAACCAAAGACATTTTTGAGTACTTAAACCTTTAGTATCTGGTTTAGGTTTTTCAATAAATCCAATTTTCATTGGATCCCAAAAGATCACAATTATTGGTTGGTATTGTCCTTTACCTTAAATAGACATCCGAACAAATCAATCCTAGACATCTTCTTCAAGATACATACAAAGTCTCAATTCATCCCTAGTTGACCTTCAAATATATTCAATTATAATCCAAAACAACATAAATACTCTAAATTAAACTTAAATCTCGGGTTTTGAGATTATATCATAGTGCTAATCTAGTTCACAAAGTGGAGAATCATATCCTGGATTAGCTCGGTGTAGTTTCATTACACCTAAGCTCGGATACCATAACTATCACGCCCCAATTTAGTACCCAATAAAATAGAATATCATCCAATATGGTACAATCGAAATATTCAAATTTAGGCTTACCAAGTGTTACTATCTAACTATAAACAACTACAAAACCAATAAATACAACGAGTCTATAACTTATTACATACAAATAATAATAAAGTTATAACTCACCTAACTATTACAAGATAAAATAGTTACAAGGTTCAAGTGTCGATGGATAAGTCCTTCAAAAGGAATCGCTGGAGGTGGAGTCAATCCTTGTATGGAAGTCTCATCGATCTCAAAATGTTCGGTCTCTGAAAAGTTTTATAAAATCGTGGGGTGAGCTAAATGAGCTCGATTAGGTTGGGAGTAGGGAATGCGATGTCGAAAAGCTAAAATATTTTGTTTTTGGTTGAGAGTACTTAGTGTGCCAAAAATTATTCATGTATGCATGACAATGGTGCACAAAAGATTCATTAATTTTATGATGCTAGCAAAGATGATGCAATGCATATTGCACAACATTAGTCAAATGCGATAAATATTTTTCTTTTGGATGGTAATAAATATCTAAATCTTTAAAACCAATAGTAGATATATCGTTTTAAAAGAAATTCATTTTGATAAAAAACGATCGATCAATCAATCCGTCGGCTGAAAAAGAAAAGTAGGATCAATGTTGATCGGACACCGATCTGTCCGTTCTCCTTATTGCTCCCAAGAATATTTGGCGAAGCCCGGTCACCTTATCCCTCCCACTAGGCTCGACGTCTCTTTAGCTATGGGCTTTTGCCCGAGATCGTCATATTCATGAATATACCGTTCTACGATCCAAGTTACTATCGCCGTCTCGGCCCGACCCGAAAATGGGAGTAGGCAAATGGGTAGTCAAACGGGGATCACGAGGCAGCTGTTCGATCCATTTTGTAACCTACCCACACCGCAATGGACTCGGTCGGTCAATATATTTGTCAAAATGACATTTATTTGCCCAAAGGCCAAGTCAAACGATTACAAGAGTTAAAATGCAAATGAAAATGTAAATTCAAACCATGAATGGTACAATTTATGTTTTCTTTACAACTAAATTATTTTGAAAATAGCGTATCCGTGAAATCATGAAATAGTTTAATGTCGTGATGTTAATGAAACATTAATGTCGTGAAATATATGAAATTAAAAGCAAACCCAATTTCCTTTAGAAAAATGATATTTTGCCCACCTTTGACTCAAAGATAGGCGGTGCATTACTGCCGTGCATAATGCAATGCTTAGTTGTCGGGCTCAATTTTGTCTCCTATACGAAATAGGAAAATACATCTTAGTAGCCTAAAATGAAAAATATTAGTGTATCTAATTTGTTTGATCTCGCACAAAACTCTCGAAACACCTCAATTTCATTTGGATATATGCTAGAATTACTCAATTTAGTGTACTTGAGCAACTGAATTAAGTTCCCAAATATCAAATATCAATTATCATTCGGATAATTTTCAATTCAAATCTACGTATAATTCAAGCACACTAAAAGAAATATCTTAGTTCTAGTATCTTGCTATAATTTCAAATATAAATAACATGTATAGTTAAAACTATTACATCTACTCTACTCTCCTAATCACAATCATAATGAACAAATAAATCACTTACAAGTAGTGAAAATATTCATCGAACTTGTACTAATTTCTGATAAGGTCTGCTCTGTATTTCCCTTTTCTTCTTTCGCTTATATATATTGTGTGTGTATATATATGTTGCAGTCTTTCCCCTGCTCTGTGTTCTCGATTCCTCTTTTCTGTTTTTGCACGTGTGTTGATGTCTTCTCAATTTAAAGAAACATAGATGTATATCTTTTAAAACATAGCTTGTAATTAAAGATTTACACGTCTAGACTAACTAATATGGGGTGTGTGTGTGAATCATTATATATATATGTATATATAGGTCTTTGCGTGTATTTATACTAATAATGACTTAGAAACTAAGTCGATGTATAGTATATAATACATATGTAGTTTTATCTCCTATATATAATATTCCTTTCTTATATATATATATATATATATATATATATATATATATATATGGGTCAATTTTTAAAGTACCCACTATGGATCTTTGGTACTCTTTTTTCTACCCAATTAGATAAAAACTTCTTTTCTACCCAAATTGGCAAAATTACCCCTCCTTTAAGTTGGTGTTTTTGAATTTTGAAATATAAGTCATAATTATACCATTCAAAACCGTATAAAAACAAAAAACAAATAAGAAAGCAAAAAAGAACATTCCCCCATAACTCATTTCGGCCCAAATACCAAAAAACAAAAGGAAGAAAAAAATCCCCAAATCCCCCATTTCGTGCCCCCATCGGTCAGAAGAAGAAGAAAATACCCATCCCCATTTCGTGCCCAATATCGTGAGAAGAGAAGAACATGGACTCAATCGTGCCGTCGACGTCGACCGCCTCCACCTCCGTCGCTACCGCTCCACCGCCTCCGCACCCTCCTCCGCCGCCGCTTGCCATCGCCCCTTCCAAACAGGTAAGCATATCAATCCCGACCCCTTATGTTGGAAAATCGATTTTGGGTTTTAAGTTTTGAACTCTATTTATGTTAGATTCATAGATTTAGGGGTTTAGTGTTCGATTCGGAGTTTAGGGTTTATCAATTGGTATATATAACTTGAAAATAATGTGCATATGTTGGATAAATTTGTGTGTTGGGTTATTGTTGGATGTTGGTGTAGCGGCCTGCGTGCGCGATTTAGTGAAGAAGATGAAGCGGCCGACGATATATAGCGCATATCGTGCCTATATCGTGCCACCTCATACATATCGTGCCTCGGGTGTTTTTGGGCACAATATCGCGTCGCTGGTGTTTTTTGGCACGATATCGTGTCGCGGTATTGTTTGGGCATGATATCATGCCGCGTATAATTGGTCACGATATCGTGCCTAGGTATAATTGGGCACGATATCGTGCCCTAGTTTTGTTTATTTTGTGCCCATCTTTTTTTTCCATGTATTCTTTGCGTATATCGTGCCTAGATATCCCACATCTTTTTTGTTTCATAATTATTGTTTTCTTTCGATTTTTCACTACATTTACGCAATTTTTCAACAACTCATCTTACTAAATTGCAATTTATTAATTGTTGTAGGTCGGTCCACAGTGGTTGAGACCCTCATATCATCGAGAGAGGGCCCAGATCGTGGGGTACGTTCGATCGAATATTATTCAGACCATCAGAGATGAGTTGCAGGAGATCGGTGGTGGTTTATATACCCAGTTTAGACAGTCGGCTTTCGGATATTTTTTGGATTTTGGGTATGACGGAGCTGGTTGTAATGCGGCACTACATGCTTTGGTTGCGATGGAGGTGCGTGTGCCGGACGCTCCGGAATCGGAGTGTTGGTTCCACGTCGGAGAGCAGACTATCAGATTCTCTCGGCGTGATTTTGCTATGATATCGGGATTGCGATTTTCAGGGTCGACATTTGACCCTAACGGTGATTTTGAGTTACCCGAGACTGGTATATATAGACGGTATTGGCCTGGGGGTGATCGGGTTACCGCCAAGCATTTACGCACTTTATTTGCTGATGGCACCTTCCGTGACTCACCAGACGATGCCCTAAAGGTGGCGAAGGTGTTATTTGCTTTTTACATGATCTGTGTTTTCGATGGCCGACAGACATGAGTGGACCGTTGGCTGTGGTTTTTGATCGAGGACGACGCACAGTGGGAGACATTCCCTTAGGGGAAATACTCCTTTCGGATATTAATTCATTATATTCGGCAATTGCATGATGTTTTGCCACCTGGCCGATATACTAAGGACGTTCCACCTCGATATCGGCCACCTTCTTATCATTTTTATGGGTCCACTTATGTCTTGCTGGTACGTATATTTTTTATTTTATTTCTATTTGTACTTAGTTTTTAAATATTTAAAAACTTATATTTTTGACACTTATCAATGTTCTCACAGATTTGGGCATTCGAGGCGATACCTCGCTGGGTAATGCTTAGCGACTCAGTATCCAACACCCGATTGCTTAGGTACCTCCGTTGGAGGTTTTCGAAGACCACCGTTGACATGACAAATTTTTTTCTTTGACACGGTATGTATTAACATTGTTTACTTATTTGTTTATTTAATTAATAAATTATTTTTATTAATTTATTTATATATTTATTTACAGGCTTTAGTGTGTCATGAGATATTGGACCCGACCGAGGAGGAACTCCAAAGATATATATGGAAAGCGGTCGATGATCCGGTCATTTTGTTAGGTCCTCCTCGGTTCATCCCGAAGGAGAACCGATTTTTAGGCGCTAGTCTTTGGGAGGGGCAGAGGTAGAGGTGCAGTATTTAGATTCGACACCCTACCCCCTATTGGCGGGGCGGGCGGTCTTCTTGCTAGGGGCGGTCGAGGCGGGGGGGGATCGGGGAGAGGTAGACCGTTTCATAGGCCGACACTACTACTCCTCGATTGAGGCGGAGAAGCGGCATAGGGCGGATGGCCCATCATCCCATCGGTGATGATCCTTTAGATGGCCGGACGGATGACACATCACCGTGGCGGCGGATGCACGGGTTGATCCATCTGTCCATGAGGAGTATGCACGTGTTGATCCATCTGTCCCACGACAAGTATGCGCGCGATGATCCATCGATCCGTCGGGATACTCGTGTTGATCCATCCGAGTTGCGACGGATATCTTTGCACCGATGCGGGGGTGTTATGCGGGGAGATTAGCTTGATTCGAGAGACGATGAGGAGCGGTTCGCTCGATTGAGACACAAGTCGATGATGCCGTTTCTCGGTTAGAGATCGTCATCTCGAGAGGAGGGTTCTCGCTTGGACAGACGCCTAGATCGGGAGATAGGTCGGGTTCCTGACCTTGTTCGAGAAGGAGATTAGGCGTCTATTCTCATACCTTGATCGATAAGATGACTTCGTGCATGGCGATCGAGAGATATCCTAGCCGATCATCGAGCGCAGAATGTTCCACTAGTAATCTAGATGCAAAATACGCACCTACTACTTTAGAATGCACCCGCCTAGATGCATTGTCATTCAAATTTAACCCACATCCATGGTGCTTGTCAAACTTCCCTACTCTCCAAATACCATCCTTTCCATATGCACGCATTCGAAAAGGGCATCGTTCATACTTGCATATTGCATGAAAACGAGTCTTATCCGAGCGTTCAACTCGATACTCGACTTGATTTTCAAGGTGATACATGCCTAGTGCGATATCCAATTGATTTTGCTCATGTATGTTGCTCCTTGGCACAATGTCCCACCGATGCTTCCAACCTAGCGGGTTCTTGGGAGGAACCAAACGTGCGAGAGTGTACCGAGAATCACCCAACTTCGTCCTGTGGGCACTATTATTTCGTCCATATTGTCTCTATGGATATCTGGATGTATGTTAGCACCTCGTCTTTCATTTGCATCTTGGTTTTGGTTTTTCGGAAATACTTCTCTCCGCTCGTCTCCACTCACAAAATTCCTCAAATTCGACGTTCTTTGGTCATTTTCAAATTGATTATTAGCTTCAACGTCGGTACCAACATCACCAGCAGTGTAGTTCTCACCAAAATCATCCGGATCGTAGTTTGCACCATAATCAATTTCATTATTATCACAACCAACATCGAAGATCGATATTATCACAATTAACATCGATATTATCACAACCCATATCAGGATAATAGCCATCTTCATTGCTTGGCCTTATACTAGGTCCCGGACAATTGATATTTGGAACATTAACTGTAGGTGATAGTGGACGCGGATAATCAATAATTGGAACATTGTTCATATGCATAAAGGTGCTCCACTAGGCCTTACCGCATGACTATATAGATTGATTTGCGGTACAATCGTATTGTTGAAAACCAAGATGTTGCATGTAGTTGTAATTAGGTCCAACGATTGTTGACAAATCATTCGACTAGCCATTAGTTGCATAAAACTTCCACCAACACCTTGTTGACCTTCAACGTTCTCAACTCGATTATGCCCGGTCGACCTCCCAATACATTATGCGAACTAGTCTCACCCATCGTTTTTCTTTTCGGTGTTACAAAAACAATCGGTAACTCGGTGTTCCCAAACGCAGCTTTCAATGTCATCATCGTTTTTCAACTTTAACTTCCCAAGTTTGTTTCCGAGAAATATCTACAATAGCATGCATTACACAATCGTATACGCCCTATCAACATCAACAACACCATAAACCTCCTCCAATATTTCACTATAATTCATTTTGCCCGGTTTAATACGTACAACTTCTTCTTCACTATTTTTATATTCTAAACCTTCCCAATGATCACCAAATCGAACAATAACAAAGCGAGAGTTCGTCTACATACAAATAAAAAATATTAATATGCAAGAATACATGAAAAAGGGCCTGTTTTTGTCTTGGGGCACGATATATCGTGCCCATTTTTCATTGAGGAACAATATCGTGCCTATTCTACAAAACAAGCACGATATATGGTGCCCCATTACAAATAGGCACGATATATCATGCTTGTTTTTCATTGAGGCACGATATCATGCCTATTCTACAAAACAAGCACGATATATCGTACTAATATAAAAAGGGCACGATATATCGTGCTAATATAGGGGCACGATATATCGTGCCTATATCATGCCTAATATAGGGCACAATATCGTGCCCCATTACAAATAGGCACGATATATCGTGCTCGTGCCTCGATATAAAATAGGCACGATATATCGTGCATTGTGTTTCATAAATGCGAGAAAATTTTCCCTTTCACAAAACACTTCACATATTTTGCAAATATATTGGTGTTGAAACGATTTAAACAAGGTTAAATAATTAGGAGGAGAAGAACATTACCTTGTTATTCGATTTTTTGGTGCGATTTTGGTGATGAAAGACAACAAAAATAACTTCTTGATATTTTGTGAAGAAGAAGAAGAGAGAGAGAGAAAAAAATGAAGAGCAAAATAGAAGGGGAGGGTTCACGTATGTATTGGGAGTATTTAATTGCAAGATAGAGAAATACATATATACCTATTTTAAAGGCTTGCATTTAAAGCCTCAAGGGTATTGTGGTAAAAGAACACCAAAAGTGGGTAGAAAACTATGTTTTTATCCTACATGTCAAAAAACTCTATCACCTATCCCAAGTGGGTAATTTGCCCTATTTGCTCTCTCTCTCTCTCTCTGTATATATATATATATATATATATATATATATATGTGCTACCAGTTAGTCTAAATTTTAGGGTAATATAAATTGAAGTTCGTTAAATATTATAGGATATATTCACTTAGTTAGATAAGAAAATTTGATATTCAATATAATTACAATACTCGGCTAGGGGAAAAATATGGGGTTCTAAAAATAATCGTCCGATTTCCTTAAATCCGAAAAATCAAGTACCTATTAATTAATCAATAAGATCGTTATTCTAATCCAAGAATTTATACTAAATCAAATAACAACAAAGCCAACATCTTTATGACGATAAACTCGAAATTAAAATATTACGCAAAATAATACAAAATAAGAATTTTATATTAAAACATTCTTCATAGTAATATTATGCAATTATCCGAAAGTGGGACCTCACATTCTTCCCTCCTTTAAAAAATTTGGTCCCCAAATTCCTTCTTAAAATATTCTAGATATAGAAAAACATCGCGCTTTATTCCCCTCTTACAAATGCTAGAAATAATACTAGTTTTCCCTATATATTGTCATCCACTTATAGAACACGTAATATTAGTTAATTGTAATTTTGGAAATAATTGTGGCGATTTAATCCCAAGTGTTATCTAGAGAATCAATTACTCGAATTATATCCACAAATGATCTTTTAGCAATAAAGTCATTATCCTATTTCTATAATCAATGCTTACTTCTAGAGGTGGCAAATTGTGTCGTGTCATATCGTGTCGTGCTTTATCGTGTCTTTTGTCTCGTAATCGTGTTTCTAATCGTGTCGTGTTAGGTAATGGTGCTATCGTGTCGTGTCACTCATTGCCACCCCGACTTACTTCATATAATTTACATATATATCTCCTTCTAATCATCTCATGACACACATAATTCAATTATTTTATTAGTTCTACGCAACCAATGATCGGTTAGAACCCTTGATTCATTACATGTTGTCTCAATGTAACAAAGAAAATATATCACTAAGTCATAATAAACAATTATACATTATTTCAAGCCTAAAATCCACAAGTAGTCGAAATAAATATCCTAAACACATCATCTCTTTGTATTATCCAAACACATATAAGCCCAAGTATTCCCTCAAGTAAAGTCCACAATGTTTTATTCCGTTACCTAATCCTCACAAAATATGTTACCTAATTACTCGAACCTAATTGAATAAATTCAAATGATGCCTGCATGTTAAACTTTTTATAATGAAACTAAGGAGAAATGCTTGCACCAATAATTTATAAATCCGCTCAAGCTAATAACCATATAAAAGAGACTTCTCCAATATTTCATGCGATCTTTTCCAAAATCTCGAGACAATTATTTAATTATTTTCCAAGACAACATCATCCATGTATTGAATTAATCCTTCTCAAATCTCAATCTTTCGATACTAAAATTCAAACTCATGTCAACTCACCTTGTTAACTAACCAATTAATAACCCAAATTAAATGCCCACAAATATTAAATAAACCAAATCGTTAAACTTGAAGCATTAGTGACTTTAAAAATATATCTTGTCACAAAAGTCTTATTGAGTCCTCCTTGGATCTACATAAAAAGTGTTATTCGACGCGCGAGATAATAGGTTTCACTATGTTTAAGTTCCATTATAATTGATTTGCCTTTATAGTCTCACGTAGACTTCAAAAAAATAACTATTGTATAAATAACAATACACCTCGTAAGGTAAACCCTCGATCTATATCTTTAGAGATACCAAAATCAAAAACTATTCATTGATTGAAAATTAAAAAAATCATCAATTGATTAAAATCTAATTGACAATCACTTAATTCTATCAATATTCTTTTTTTTACCTCCTTAAGAATAAGTTTCTTATCGGTTCCTCCTTAAGTTCGGGTGAGTACACTTTCATAAGCCTTAATTATAACAAAATTTAAAACTCAAAACTTAGTCTCCAAAAAATATGGAATATCTTATAATGGCTTCTTCTACTAGTACCCAAGTGCGCATGATTTCACTATATGCATCAATCCAGGCATCAAGATCACCCATTCATCTTACAGCAATATTAAACTCAAATATCGACAATAAACTAAATTCCTTAAGTAAGCTCGACAATCAAACAAAGGCTAGAACCCAAATAATAACTATGAAAAAAATGCATACAATAATGCCTTACTTGATACATATGAATCATTTTCAAAGTCGGTAACATATACCCAAAAATGATATTCAAGTATTTGTACTATTCACAAAAGATTTATTATCTACTTAATTGCACCCGAGACTTTCTAAATCCTATTCCATCACGAACTCAATAATTTATTGTATTCCTTGCCATTTTTTTGAAAATGCTAAGTCGAGAATTCCTAGTACATCATTCCATTAAAGAGGTTATTCCCGCATGAAAGATATCTCGGATTGGTATATGAATACTATTTTCAAATCGATATTTCATTTGAAATGATAAGGATTCAAACCTAAAATATAGGGGCACGATATATCGTGCCTATATCATGCCTAATATAGGGCACGATATCGTGCCCCATTACAAATAGGCACGATATATCGTGCTCGTGCCTCAATATAAAATAGGCACGATATATATCGTGCATTGTGTTTCATAAATGCGAAAAATTTTCCCTTTCACAAAACACTTCACATATTTTGCAAATATATTGGTGTTGAACGATTTAAACAAGGTTAAATAATTAGGAGGAGAAGAACATTACCTTGTTATTCGATTTTTGGTGCGATTTTGGTGATGAAAGACAACAAAAATAACTTCTTGATATTTTGTGAAGAAGAAGAAGAAGAAGAAGAGAGAGAGAGAAAAAATGAAGAGCAAAATATAAGGGGAGGGTTCACGTATGTATTGGGAGTATTTAATTGCAAGATAGAGAAATACATATATACCTATTTTAAAGGCTTGCATTTAAAGCCTCAAGGTATTGTGGTAAAAGAACACCAAAAGTGGGTAGAAAACTATGTTTTTCATTTGAAACTGATAAGTCGAGAATTCCTAGTACATCATTCCATTCTGAGGTTATTCCGCATGAAAGATATCTCGGTTGGTATATGAATACTATTTTCAAATCGAAGATTTCATTTGAAATGATAAGGATTCAAACCTAAAATATAAACAACATTCCCATAGTAAATAACCAATAAAAAAATTAAGTGACTTATCCACCTATGTGTATCTCAAATAATCATATTCTTCCTATGAGATTCCGCTTATAATAATTAACTCCACAAATCAAACTTGATACATCATCCTCGCTTAAGGAAAATATTATAATACCTCATAATTGACCTAAGTTAACCCCTATTTGTCAAAACTTAATCACAATATCTCATCTCACCTTGACAATTAAACTAAAGCTCTTCAATAGAATGTTAAGTTATTGTGCTACTATCCGAAAATAATTTCTTCTAACCCCATTTATTGGAGGATCATAACTTAAAAACTCTCTTAATGGTGATGACCCATCACATTTGTTCTATACCGAGTCGATTACATAATATGTATTCCAAAAATAATGTCTCATAAAGTATCTTAAACAATTTTATCGAAAGAATAAGAAAAGTTCTCACAGTACCGGCTTTCTATAAAAAGTGGTCGACACATTTAGTATTATATACAAATTTTACCTATATTACAAGCTTAGAGCTAGTAATCAAATAATATATACAATATCAAACCTAAACCTCAAAGTTCTTGATAAATGTATATACTAATTATAATATATAATAATTGATTTATGCCTAATACCCAATAGACCACATAATTTTGTTTCCAACTCCAAATAAGATCAAACAGAATCCTGAAGCCAAAACTCATTTGCATTAGAGTAAGAAGGGAAATGATCCAAGTCAAAATATGTAATAATACTTTTCATCAAATATATTTACCCACGAAAGCCCACAAAAACATCAGGTGCGAGCAAAACTCAACCATGATCACAAGTACCTAACCAAAGACATTTTCGAGTACTTAATTCTTTAGTATCCGGTTTAGGTTTTTCAATAAATCCAATTTTCATTGGATCCCAAAAGATCACAATTATTGGTTGGTATTGTCCTTTACCTTAAAAAGACATCCGAACAAATCAATCATAGACATCTTCTCAAGATACATACAAAGTCTCAATTCATCCCTAGTTGACCTTCAAATCTATTCAATTATAATCCAAAACAACATAAATACTCTAATTTAAACTTAAATCTCGGGTTTTGAGATTATATCATAGTGGTAATCTAGTTCACAAAGTGGAGAATCATATCCTGGATTAGCTCGGTGTAGTTCCATTACACCTAAGCTCGATACCATAAACATCACGCCCAATTTAGTACCCAATAAAATAGAATATCATCCAATATGGTACAATCGAAATATTCAAATTTAGGCTTACCAAGTGTTACTATCTAACTATAAACAAATCGAAAAACCAATAAATACAAATGGCGAGTCTATAACTTATTACATACAAATAATAATAAAGTTGTAACTCACCTAACTATTACAAGATAAAATAGTTACAAGGTTCAAGTGTTGATGGATAAGTCCTTCAAAAGGAATCTACTAGGTCAAGTTAATCCTTGTATGGAAGTCTCATCGATCTCAAAATGTTCGGTCTCTCAAAAGTTTTATAAAATCGTGGGGTTAGCTAAATGAGCTAAGTAGGTTGGGGTAGGGAATGCAAAGATTGAAAAGCTAAAATATTTTGTTTTTGGTTGAGAGTACTTAGTGTGCCAAAAATTATTCATGTATGCATGACAATGGTGCACAAAAGATTTATTAATTTTATGATGCTAGCAAGTGATGCAATGCATATTGCACAACATTAGTCAAGTAGGATCAATGTTAATAAACATCTAAATCTTTAAAACCAATAGTAGATATATCGCTTTTAAAGAAATTCGTTTTGATAAGAACATTAGTCAATCAATCCATCCATGAAATAAGAAACGTAGGATCAATGTTGATCGGACACTGATCCTGTCCGTTCTCCTTATTGCTCCCAAGAATATTTGGCCGAAGCCCTGTCACCTTATCCCTCCCACTAGGCTCGACGTCTCTTTAGCTATAGGCTTTTGCCCAGAGATCGTCATATTCATGAATATACCGTTCTACGACCCAAGTTCTATCGCCGTCTTTGGCCCGACCGAAAATGGGAGTAGGCAAATGGGTAGTCAAACAGGAGCACAGCGCTTATTCGATCCATTGTCTAATCTACCCACACCGCAATGGACTCAATCAGTCAATATATTTGTCAAAATGACATTTATTTGCCCAAAGGCCAAGTCAAACAGTTACAAGAGTTAAAATGCAAATGAAAATGTAAATTCAAACCATGAATGGTACAATTTATGTTTTCTTTACAACTAAATTATTTTGAAAATAGCGTATACCGTGAAATCATGAAATAGTTTAATGTCGTGATTTAATGAAACAGATTAATGTCGTGAAATTTATGAAATTAAAAGCAAACCCAATTTCCTTTAGAAAATGATATTTTGCCAACCTTTGACTCAAAGATAGCTGGTGCATTACGCTGGTGCATAATGCAATGCTTAGTTCTCGGGCTCGATTTTGTCTCCTATACAAAATAGGAAAATACATCTTAGTAGCCTAAAATGAAAAATATTAGTGTATCTAATTTGTTTGATCTGCACAAAACTCTCGAAACACCTCAATTTCATTTGGATATATGCTAGAATTACTCAATTTAGTGTACTTGAACAACTGAATTAGGTTCCCAAATATCAAATATCAATTATCATTCAAAAAATTTTCAATTCAAATCTACGTATAATTCAAGCACACTAAAAGAAATTCTTAGTTCTAGTATCTTGCTATAATTTAAAATATAAATAACATGTGTAGTTAAAACTATTACATCTACTCTACTCTCCTAATCACAATCGAATGAACAAATAAATCACTTACAAGTAGTGAAAATATTCATCGAACTGTACTAATTTCGATTATGTGTGCTCTGTATTTCCCTTTTCTTCTTTCGCTTATATATATTGTGTGTGTATATATGTGCTGCGCCTCTTTCCCCGCTCCTGTGTTCTCGATTCCTCTTTTCGTTTTTGCACGTGTGTTGATGTCTTCTAAATTTAAAGAAACATAGATGTATATCTTTTTAAAACATAGCTTGTAATTAAAGAGTTACACGTGTAGACTAACTAATATGGGGTGTGTGTGTGAATCTTTATATATATATATATGTATATATATATATATGTGTGTTATGTGTATTTATACTAATAATGACTTAGAAACTAAGTCAAGAATATGAGTATATAATACATATGTAGTTTTATCACTACAAGAAAAAGAGTGTTTAGCGGCGGTTTTATTTTATTTAATGCGGTTTATAAATCACGGAGGTATTTCACAACACTTATATAACCGCTCGGCTAAACGTGTGTCGCGAGCGATTTTACGGCGGTTTTCTTCAACCGAAATTGTATCGCGAGTGATTTAGTGGCGGTTTATTTAGCGGCACTTGCAAACCACCGCAAGTTTCTTCGCCCAAAAATGCAGCGATGACGGTTTGTAACCGCCACAATTAATTTTTAAATGCAAATATTTATTAATAGTGGCGGTTTGAAAATCGCCACCAAAATTTTAAAAAAATTATATATTTACTAACAATAGCGGTTTGAAGAACCGCCAATAAAATTGATATTTTTAAAAAATAATAATAAATTTATTAGCAAAGCTAATTATGAACCACCGTCCACCACTAATATGTATGTCAAATGCTACTAGACCAACATGTATTTCATCTTTCATCTTTTAATAAAATATGTATCAAAGTCAAACATAACATTACAATTAATAAAAATCTCCTACAAAACTACACGTTTCATTATAAGAAAGATAATAAATGTATAAAATCAAAATTCATAAGCACATTACAACAACATGAAGAAGGAGAATGCCCTTTACATCATGGCTGAAGGACGAATATCGTTTCCAGTTTCCTGTGAAGCTTTATTGCCACTTCTTCAATTCCTTACACTATAATTAAATTATTAGTAAAAACTAACCATTAAACTAATCAATAAAAAGAAAACTCATCAAAATATTGAGCAGATTTGTATGAGTTGAGATTTAGTCCACATCAAATATGTTAAAAGGAAAAAGGAACAGGGATTTCATCAACTGTCAAACCATGCAACATAGTTCTGAGCTCGAAATACAACCACAAAGAGAAACAAAAGAAAAGGCATAAAAGTCATGATCGCAACAATAGACATGTTGAGTTAAAAATTGAAAATTTCTATATGATTCATGACAATTCCCAGGAGGTATGACAGTTGAGAAGTTGTTTATCTTACTGAATCTATCTGCGATACAAAAATACCTTTGGACGATGATTCCTGCCATAGCCTGCTATAACAAAATTCATCATAAGTTACATCTAGAGTTCTGACATAAAAGCATACTTTTGGAGGCGGGTTAGCTCTATGGATAGACATGGAAGAAATAATGTATCTCTGCAGCTTAAATTTGGGAAACATGTAGTAATATCACATCACTGTATTAGGGATAAGAAAATGATAGTTCCTTTACAGTCATCGTATCTACATATCAAATATTATATAGGCAAACTGGGATTTCTTTAAAATTCAAAATGATAAAATTTTGTCTAAGGGTTATTTGTGTACTTGTTGGGAAATTTATTGTTTAGATTTTGATTGATGAATGCCATGTAAAACTTAGAATAGGAAGTTGGCACCCCATTTATGTTGTAAACTCGCATTGTAATAAATAGTGGCTGGTCAAGCTCGAGTTAAATCACTATGCCTAAACATGCAAAAAGACAACGGAGACTAGAAGGAAGACTCACATTGCGAGACACCGAGTTTGACAAAGAAGAGAAGACGGAACTCGGCCAAGGTGCAATCGAGATGCAAAATGAGTAAAACATCACCAAGTTGACTCAAGATAGCCAAGTCTCTAGTTGAAGTGATGAAGAGTCATCCAATGATTGGAAGTCGACTCTAAGTCACCTGGGAAAGCAAGGAAATGCAACAAGTCGAGATAATCGAAGAGATCCGTTGCACGTAAATCAAGAGAATTACTTAAACAAGTAATATCTCCATGCTACCTTTCTCGAAGTGCTCGATCCCCGAGAAGCGTGCAAGAGGAATAAACCAATGGGAAGCACTACACCGTGTCGAACTCCAAAAGTCAAGAACAATTCATACGAGGAAGTGGCAATTTCAAGGATCGCAACAAGACAAGCCAACGACCACAAGTGACTTTCAAAATAAGCCTATCTCTTCAACGAAGCATTTTTGAAAGATCACTATAAAAGGCCGAGGAATGACTCGAGAGAAAAATTAAGGTTACTCAACCACGAACATTTCAAGAAAACATTTTGAATCAGAACCTAAAATACTCTCAAATCATTCAAGATTAATCCTCAAGCCTACACTACGAAGAAAATCAATCCAACACTCACCCGTGAAGGAAAGATAACTTCAATCGCCTTGAAGAGGAAACTTTTGAAGAAAAGGGGTCTACATTCCACTGAGGATTGTAGGAAGGTTCAAGATCGAACCCGCCTCGAGTTTTTGGAGGGCTTCGTGATCAAATCCAAAGAGCTTGAGCATGTGAGTCAGAGTAGCAAGCGCAAACCGCCTGAAAAAGCCGAGCCTGACGAGAAGCCACCGAGTGACCAAGGCATCTCCGATCGAGTCCCAAAGGATCAAGTCACCGTGTGATCAAGACTTGTATACGGATTGTTACCACTCGTATACTTGATCAATACTTAGTGGATTCCTCCAGGAGTTGGAGAAGAGAGAGTAGAAGAATTACCCCATCTTCGAACCTCTATAAAAACTTATCGTGTCATTTACATTTCAAAGACTTTAATTCCCGCATCTTATTTGTTTAACTCACTGATAAATTGGCTATCCACTTTATAATCTCTAAGTACTAAAACCAAAGCATTAAATCTTTACTAAACCAAATTTAAGGGTGTTAAGTCTTCCAAAAAAACAAACTACAAATTGAGCTAATTCACTTTAATAAATTGAGTTATTCTATCAACAAATCGATCAGTCCATTGAGTGACTAACTCTACTGATTAACTAACTTGGTCATCCACCAAGGACACAAATATAGTATCAACTCAACTTTAAAAAGGACTAAATCGAAAAGTTGGTAAGGTTTATTCAACCCCCTTCTAAACCTTACACTCACACCCTTGGGACCTACAAGTGGTATCGAGCGGTTGGTTCATTGAGCCTTCCGCACCGGTTACTTTTGAACTAGATCTCCAAATTTTTCAAAGTCTGTTTTAGTACTTAAGTTTTCAAAACTCCTTTATCATCAAAAGTTATTATCATGGAAGCAAATTTGACACGCATCCCTATGTTCACAATTGAAGAATTTGATGATTGGAAAATTCGATGCAGGCTCATCTATCAAAGATTACATGATGAGATGTGGATAGTGATAGATGGACGGGCCAAGAAGCAAATTTTAAAAGTGAACACAACCTTGACAATGTGGACAAATGACATCCTTTACAAAACCTCGACAAAGCCATGTTCAATAAAGTCAAATCATGCAAAACGGCTAAAGAAATGGGACAAGCTAACATTGATTTGTGAAGGCTCGTGAGCAAATCAAGGAAAATAAATTATCGAGAGATGTACAAAAATTTGAAAATTTCAAAATGATCGCAGGAGAGAACCTGGATCAACCGGATGCTCGGTTCACGAAAATTACCAACGAGCTATCTACACTTGGAAAAAATATACACAGTAGGAAATGTGTATGAAGATCCTTAAAAGTCTCCCAGTTGAATGGGAAATGAAGGTCATGGCACTAAGACATTCCATGGACCTATCAAGACATCCAACCATGAGCTATTCTCGGATCTTAAAGCCTACAATTTGAAATGAGAAGAAAAGACCGAGGAAGAGACAACAGACTCCAAAACAAGATGCTCTAATTGTTATGATGACAAGAGAGCCGAGGTCAAAGAAGTTATTGACCCTTAGGAAATAGCCCCGATGGTTAAAAGGTTAAACAAGTTCTTCAATAAGAACTACAAGAGAGGCAAGGGCGAATCCTCCGAAGACACTCGCTCCCTCCAAGTCAAGGGAAGACAAGCCAACCAAGAGAACAAATCATCAAAAAGTTCGATCAAAAGGTTGAATATCTATGTTGAACCGTAGGCAACCAAGTCACTATGCCATTGATTGCCCATATCCTCGTAGTCAACAAATACAGAATGAAGAAGAAAGAAAGGTCTTCGTGAGAAAGAAGACAAGAAAAGAAAAAGGCAATGTTGGTCGCAGAGATCGCTGAGACAAAATGCAAGTCAAGAGACATAGTTGATTCGGGGAGAGTAGTGAAGTCGACTACTCAAGTGACTCAAGAAGAAGTCTTGATATGTTTGATGGCCAAGGAACAAGATTAACTCGACCAAGAAGATGAGGTACACTCTAACTCATCAAACTCGTATTCTAGTGATAGTTATCGTGACACACACACTTCATCACCCACTCGATCTTTATGATTCATTAAATCAAAATGATGAAAGATTTTGAACACATTAAATCCTCACACACACTACTAAATGAGGAAAAAAAATTACTCAAGAGAGTTAAACTCACAAATTTGACTAAGGAGCCGAGTACTCTAAGTCAAATAGCCGATGTGAGTGAAGGTTTAAAGACTCGAAAATGCAAAGCTAATAGCGAAAATAGTCGCTATAGAAAAGAGGAAAATGACCTCAAAATGTAATCGCCTCATTCACTAAGGCATCTAAATCATTGATGATCTTATTATGAGTCAAAGAGAATGTGAGACAAGACAAAGCTTAGATTTAGTTCCTCTATGCTATGTCAAGCTCAAAAGTGATTTTGGAAAAAGGATCTTCAAGCAATGAAGTATCCCAAAAATCCAAAACTCCAAAAGGTGCACACACATCTATTTCAAAGCACAATCACAAGCAGATCGCCTCGCTATAAAGGAAAAGGAAAACAACTAGTTGAGTGTCTTGAGAGGACAAATGAGAAGAAATCCAAAGTTCCTCAAAGAAACTCCAAATAGAAAATACTCAGAAAGAAGAAACAGAGCTACCAAAACCCTTAAGTTCTATAAAAGAAACACATATGATGGAAATGGTAGAAAATACCCGAGCTGTGATTGGAATGATGTGAACTATCAAAGAAAGACCTATGGAATATAAGCCCAAAGGCCTAGAACTCAAAGAAAGGTCATTCCAAAGGTATAAGAGCTTTCATCAAAGACACATATGCACCTAGGCACTACACTCGTAGATATCACAACTACCCAAAGAAGGCAATTGCTAAAACATATATACATGCATACAGACAAAAGAGACAAATTGTATGAACCTAGAATCCCCAAGCAATTTGCAAAATTAATTATGATTATGGCATCGATAGATGGCAACCTCTTAGAGTCAAATCATTTGGCTATAAAGTTGGTTGGATCATCTTACAATACTAACCCCCTCGTGACCTGCACAAGTATGGGTACCTAAAACTTAATTTTGATTGCAGTTCAAGGACGGATGTACCGAGTGCCAATGAACCTGGTACATGGATAGTGGTCTTCCCGCATATATGACAGAAACAGAAAATCAAAAATTCAAAGAAGTCAAAGGAGCAAAAGTCATATTTGGAGGAAATGAAGCTCCAGGAGAAATAAGAGGCATTGGATCCATCAAGAAGAACGGATTAGAAATCACGTATGTTGCATATGTTGAAGGACTCAACTTCAACTTGCTAAGCATCACCAACTCGCGACAAGGGTTATAATGTTGGATTTAACATGGGTATATGCCAAATCAAGGATATTGAATCAAATGAAGTTGTGTTGCAAGGATGCGGACAAAAAGAACATGTATGTAGTGGATTGGTCAACCGCAACACCCAAAGACTGCCTATTAGCAAAGAGCACAAATTGAATCAAGTTGGTCAGGGCACAAAAAGCCGAGTCACCCAATTTCAAAACACTTAACAAGCTTGCCAAGCAATCTTGTGGAAGGACTTCCACTCGATCTGATACAAGAAGAGTATATGTGACGCATGTCGAAGGAAAAACAAATCAAATCATCATTCAAAGAAAAGACATGCCCATCTTCAACAAAAATATTGCATCTCACATATGGATCTATTTGGTCCAATTGAACCAAATAGCATAAGTGGGAAGAAATACACCTTGGTGGTAGTAGATGACTACTCAAGATATACATGGACAATATTCATGTGTAAGAAGAAAGAAACTCTATGAAAACTACCACAAATGATGAAGAGGATTCAAAATGAGAAGAGCCAAACCATTATCAAAATAAGATCGATGAGAGGAACCGAGTTTGTCAATGGTATAATAACTCATGATTGTATTGAAAATGGCATTGGTCATGAATTATCTGCAAGTAAAAAGGACTCCACAACAGAATGGAGTTGCGAGAAAGAAGGAATAGAACTCTCAAAGAAGCAACAAGGACCATGTTAGGTCAAGGGGTTACCAAAAAGATTTTGGGTCAAGCAATCAACACAAAGATGCTACACTCAAAATAGATGTATGATAAATGACAAAAATTATACCGACAAAGACTCCCTATGAGATTTGGACAGGAGAAAAACCAAATGTTGCATATTTTAGAATATTTGGATGTAAATGCTTCATCCATAACAATGGCAAAGACAATCTAAAGGCTTTCGATGCTAAAGTCGATGAAGGTATCTTCTTGGGATACTCACAAAAAGCAAAGCCTACAGAGTACTCAACAAGAGGATTATGGTTGCGAGAGGAATCCATTCATGTGGTATTCGATGAGCCAAATGTAAATGGAGAAGACATTGAAGAGTCACCGAAAGTCAATCATCCAACCATGCGAAAAGTCCCTATCTTTGAAGTCAAGCCGGAATTATAAACTCGATGAAGATGAGATAGTTGAGTCTCATAAACAATGGAAAATTTGCAACTAAGTGATTGCGAGAGAGCCGATCAAAGCAACACACTACAACTAGACGATCAATCCAAATAACTTACTCCAACCTCGATGTAAGATGGCCGAGAGACCATCCACGAGAACTTGTCATTGGAGATATAAGAGAAGGTGTCAAAAAAGATCCAGAACTCAACAAGAAGCCATGTTCACATGCTTTATCTCACAAATAGAGCCTAAAGATGTGTCACAAGCATTGGATGACACACATTGGATTCAAGCTATGCAAGAAGAATCAATCGGTTTGAAAGAAATAAAGTATGGGAATTAGTTCAAAGACCCACCCATCAAAATGTTATTGGCACTAAATGGGTGTTCGAAACAAGATGAACGAGGAAGGTTCAAAGTGGTAAGAAACAAAGCAAGATTAGTAGCCAAAGGATATTGCCAAGAAGAAGGGATAGATTTTGATGAAACATTTGCCCTCGTAGCAAGATTGGAAGCTATAAGGATGTTTCTTGCCTATGCACGGCTCACAAGAATTTTATTGTATATCGATGGATGTAAAAAGTGCATTCCTAAATGGTTTATTGGAAGAAGAAGTGTATGTTGAACAACCTCCGAGGATTTGAGCGGAAGACTCTTGGAGATAAGGTATACAAACTCAAGAAAGCTCAGATAGATTGAAACAGGCACCCGAGCATGGTATGATACTTTGTCACAATTCCTAACGAGAATGTATTCACAAAAGGAAAAGTAGATAGAACACTTTTCGAATTCAAGATAAGAAGAGCATCTTTGCTTGTTCAAATATATGTGGATGACATCATTTTTGGATCCACAAACAAAGAACGTGTGATAAATTTTCAAACCTCATGCAAAGCAAATTAAATGAGCATGATGGGAGAGTTGACATTCTTCCTTGGACTCCAAGTGAAACAAATGAAGGATGGAATCTTCATAAGTCAAATAAAATACACCAGAGATTTAATGAAGAAATTTGGTATGGAAGAGAAGTCTTCTGTGAAAATACCAATGAATACATCACCAAAATGGACATGGATGCGGATGGCAAGCCTCAGATCAAACAAGATACTGAGCACTTATGAGCAAAGAGTCAACTCTCAAATCGGCTAAGTGAATCACCGTGACGGAAAGACAACTATACCGAATTTGCTAACAAATGAGTCACAAAGAGAATCTGTGAGAAGAAGGGTTAAATCGGCTAAGGGAAAAAGCCGAGTCATTTATGAGCAAAGTGACAAAAACGCAGTCGTTTTTACTAAGCGGGAATGTTTTTAAGAATGACGTCGGATAATTATGACGTGTACAGGCAAAAGCGCACACCAAGCTTATGATTGGATATAAATGCCGCCGCATTAAATACGAGACATTAAATGCTAAATCGGCGTGCAAAATCTTAGCCGTTGATTTCGATCACATTTCAAAAACCACCCGCACGTCCTTTCATGAACCATACTTAAACCTTTTTTCGTCCGTTTCTCTCACAAATTTCCAAAACTGTTCATTTCTCTCTCAGAAGCAAAGGCAAAACTCTCTCAAAACCCTATCAATCTTCAAATCAACTTCTAAGTTTCTTTCGGTGAAATACTGAAAAATGGCTTCGACTTATGATTTTGTCAAGCTAGGAAAGCAAATCCACACCGGGTCTACTATGGATTTTGAGGGTATGATCAAACAGGGTCCGATGACTCCTCATAAAGAAGATCGCTTAAAAGCTCAAACGTCCGGGCTAAAACCATTTCTTACGATGGAGTTCTCGATGACCTATGTGGAAGAGGTCACACGCTTCTCGTGAACGCCGAGATTCACGATGAGGGGATCAAATCCTCTGCTCACGGGAAGGAGTTCATCATCTCTCGCCAAGGATTTGGCGTAACACCGCTTATTACCGGCGGAAGGAGCACCGAAAATCAATGAAGCCGATGTAGACTTGGGCTGCTTGGAAGGAAGTAGCTAAGACCGACTATCTTGAAAAGATAGTCTACACACGACCAACAAGAGGTCAGCCAAGGAAGGAGGACTACCACAAATCGTTGGACATAGTTGCCAAATGCATAGACATCAAATTTGGGCAAAATGCGGCTTTGACCAACCAATCCCAAGCGAGTTGATCGTAATGGCCGCGATCATTGAAGAAAGGAAAGTAAACCGGCCGAGTTTGTCTCTGACAGACTGCGCTGAATGTAGGGAACAAATCCTTCAAGGAGAATGGTGCATTTGGAGGATCCCCGGATATGGTCCGGTGATCGGCCGGATGGTGGAGGTCAAAGGAGTCCCTCTTAGACATGGAAAGGCGTTCCATGTAAACAAGAGGATGTTCGATCAAACCTCTCGGCGCACGAAGAGAGCCTAAGCCAAGAGAGCGTCTGAGTGAAGGGGAATCACCGACCACAAGATACAAATTGTCTCCTCTCCACCAAAGAAGAAGCGCCGTTGCACTTCTAAGAGAATCGATGCCCCCTGCAGCAAAGAAAAACAAATCGCTCCGCCCCGCCCGAGGAGTCACCGCCCCTCAGCCGTGTCTCTGTCGTCAAAAGAAGAGAATCGATAAGCAAAGACGGCCAAAGACTCCTCGGAGAAAACACCAAAGACGCCCCCGCCGCCCAAGACTCGGAAGACACTCTCTCTCAACCGAAATCCCTCGGTACAAACTAAGAGACGAAGAAGAATCATCAAGCGCTCCGAGCTTGAGAAATCGGGCCGAGTCGCCACTCACCAAAAACAGATATTTCCGAGACTCAGAAGTAGAGTCTCCGATACTATTGATGAAACCGCTAAGTCTGCTGGGCGAAGGCGATCAGCGAGAGGCAAATTAAAGACCCATCTCGTAGTTCGAGCAGTGCGACACAAGAAGTAGCCGAGAAAGCACACTCGCCGTGGACAGGATCGTAGCCCCTCCTACAAATGCACGCACGGTGACAAAGATGGGAGCACGGAGCTTGCTACCTTCTATCCCCGAGAATGAGGGACAAAGAAGAAGAAGGATAGAGATGATAATGATGTGATGATCCTATCCCCACCTTACCTAGACATCCAAAATCGTCTCATGAGAGTGGAGGAAGTGGAAGTTGAGTCGATCCAGGGAATGGGTTCCAAAGGCTTGAGTTTATCGAAGAAGAAGAGAATCGATGAACTTTCTTGGAGTGACGATGTGGGTCCAAGATCGGATGAAGAAAATCGCACGACATCTTGCAAATCTTCAAGGACAAGGAGAAGGAGAGACAGCGAGAGGAAGCCGAGGCACGTGAGAAGGCCAAAGATCTCGCCCTATCACCACCCAACGTAACATACACATCCTCTCCTTGACGTTCTATCGAAAGCGATGAGGATCTGGACCCTATTGCCGCGGAAGAGTTGCAAATGCAAAGAAGCAATGCAATGCGAATCGAGAATTCTTCATGAGCAAAGATTGATGGAGGGACCAGGAGAGTCCTCCAAAACACACCGAGATAGACCCAATGGGAGTGGTGCGAAAGATATTGCCACGCTTGTTCTTTGCCGCCACCACTTCCCTGCACTCACTCGGAAGAAGAAGAATTAAGGAACTGCGATGAAATCGGGATAGTGGGGACCCCAAATCGAGCCAACCCCTAATGAAGGTGTCTTACCACCGCCCCAACGGAACACTCAAGAGAAATAGCCGGGAGTTTGGAGACGAGTGACCCCATTCCAAGTCACTCACCTGGTGCACCACCGAGGGGAAACTCCCCTCCACCGCAGCAAGGTCGGAGGATGCTTTGCGCAGATGACTCCACAACGAATCTAGGAGGCGAAGTGGTGAAGGAACAAACACAAAGTACACAAAGAAAGTTGTCATCAACGGCTCGGACGATTGAGACTGTCTCGGCTAAGGTGCCAACTTCTCTGCGAAGGCTAATGACGCCGCGATGCGGTCGAGGCACGAAGAAATCCCGGGAGTTAACACTGGCGGCGATGAAAGTGCAATCCATGGGGTTGAGACTCCAATGGATGCCACCGCAGAAGACCCTAAGACAGTGACCATCGTGCGAAAGGGATGTCCAAGACCTCGCCGCAGCTTGAGACTGCAGGAGGTAATGAAGGCCACCGGGAGGTTGAGACTGCCCGGGTAAAGAAGTCAAGTAGAGAACATCCTCCCCGCTATCATTGATCCATCCGAAAAGGAGATAAGCGCACTTTACGATTCCCGGATAATCTCGATGTAACCTTTCCGGGCTCGGAAGAAGACGATGAAGCCGAGTCATCCCCGTGGATCGATCCAAAAGACTCACCAGGATGTTCCAACCACGAGCAAGTCGACCTCAAGACTACTCGTCAAACTTTCAATTTTGATGATGAGCCACCCATGGAAATCTCATCATCGTCCGATGACGCTTTCCGATAAGGCCGAGGACCACCAACTCAATTGGAGAAACCATTGGAGAAACCAAACGAGACCGACGGTGCTGCTGAGACAAATGAGGCTCGGCAAGTCGGGTCAACTTCACAACAAACCCCACCAAACAGAGTCCATCTGCGCAGCTCCCCAAGTCCGCAGCAGGTTCGACTCCACAAAAAAAAAAAAAAAAAAAAAAGGAACTTCACGCGCACCACTCATCATTGAACAAATCCCGGTTGCCCGTGATGATTCCTTTGTAGAATCATTTCCTTCTCTCTCGGAGGTACCCGACCTCCCTAAGAGTCGAAAGAGATCTCGCGCGCTTCCACACTCGATCCTGTCATTCCATCGATACCATCGTCTAGTTGACTATGATTTTGACATCAAGCTTGGCCATCACCGCAACAGAGGGAACAAATTAAGTTCGGGAGGTGTTCAAAGCATTATTTGCGAAATTGAACGGATGGAGAGGCACCAGGCCTCGATGGACATGAGATCGATAACAGAGATGCCAACCTTATCTGGCGACTTGAGAGGCATAATAGTCGAATCGGGAGTGGTGGCAACAATAAAGAAAAAAATGCGTGTGGAACAAGCTAGATATTTCGTGACATTGTTCAACAAGTCACGTTGGTATGGCGAACAGAATGCTTGATGCAAAGACGCAATTGAGAGAACACATTGAGCACATGCATGAATCTCACACTCGCGAGATAAAGGCTGCTGCGTGAGCAAAATAAGAGTGAGCTCATGCGTATGGAAGAAAACATGAATCGAAAGTTCACCTTCTCATGGCCGAAATGAAGTTAATTTCAATTTGAATCCAACGCTACTCGCTCCGAGTTTTGCGCCGCATACTCCGCAGCAGACTCGAAGCGTAACTCGGCTATCGCGGACTCGACTTCCTGCTTGCTAGTATGTGTCCAAGGTTCCTCTCTCCTTTGATGATGCCAAAAAGGGGGAAGAGGAATACCTAAAAGTCAAGAGATCCGACGTTGAGAAAGAGGAGCAAGCACTTTGTGAAGGGAAAGACAACTAAGAAACTTCAAGAGAAAAGAAAGGAAAGTCTGCTGAGGGGGAAGGCTCGAAAGATGTGACTTTGATGATTGCACAAACCCCCAACAAGGTCTTGTCACAAATGATATTATCGCAGCAAACTCCTAGTGACTCTCGCCACTCCAACACCTGTTGTATCTATGGGTGAAAAGAGAAAGACAAGCGGGATGGAGGAAGTGGAAGGAAGGATGAATGCCCGAGTTATGAATATCTTGAAACAACATGGAGGCATTCCAAAGAGACAGAGACACTTATGCCATCTCGTATGCCGAAACGAGCCAAGATCAGTTGATGAATTTAAAACGCCGTATCTCGAAGGATACTTTGCAAACATGTCCATGGCTCAAGCCTGGACTTGTATCTTGGGAAAAGGGTCTCACGCTATGTGAAGAAGGCCGACAGCGGCCAGACTACGGCAATCGCTCTGCTGGTCACTCCGCTAGTCACTCACCAAAGAAGAAGACTCTCAAAGATAATACACGCCCGGAGGAGGTAGAGGAAGAAGCGTTAGTGTCGAGGAAGAGGCTTTTACCTGACCTCTGCCCAAAACATTGAGTACATAGATCCAGGCAAGAAAGGAGGGATCTCACCAATGGCTGGTTGACCAAGTAGCCAATACGCAAGTGGGCTAAAAACAATGCTTGAGTATGTGAAAAGAATCGAAGAAGAAAATAAAAGACAAACTCAGGCTTTGGGAGGAGAGACAAGAGAGACTAAGAAGAGATGAAGCTGCCGGAAGGCATATGAAAAGAAAAAGAAGAAGCGCGGAAGATGAGAGAAAGAGAAGAAGAAGAAGCGAAGATGACAGAATCAAGAAGAAAGAAGGAGGCAGCGAAGGAGATGAAGTGTTGATGTCCACCCCTTCATGTATCTTACTATGTAAATACATTTCATGTAAGTCTTCTGTAATAAATCTGTAAATTCTCTATTTTTGCGTAGACATAAATGTTTGCTCTGATACACCTTGTAAACAGTTGTGTAAAAGAACAAGAATGTTATGATCAATAAAAGGATTGATTCTACGCATACATTCTCTGTGAATGCACTATCTGTATGTATCTTTGCTATTTACATTTTGAATGTTTTAAGTTTTGGCATCATCAAAAAGGGGGAAATTGTTGGGAAATTTATTGTTTAGATTTTGATGAATGCCATGTAAAACTTAGAATAGGAAGTTGGCACCCCATTTCATTGTAAATCGCATTGTAATAAGCGGGGTTGGTCAAGCCGAGTTAAGTCGGCTATGCCTAAACATGCAAAAAGACAATCGAGACTAGAAGGAAGACTCGCCGCGAGACAATTTGAGTTTGGCAAAGAAGAGAAGACGGAACTCGATCAAGGTGCAATGAGATGCACTGAGTAAAACATCAGCCAAGTTGACTCAAGATAGCCAAGTCTCTAGTTGAAGTGACATAAGAGTCATCCAATGATTGGAAGTCGACTCAAGTCACCTGGGGAAAGCAAGGAAATGCAAACAAGTCGAGATAATCGAAAGAGATCCGTTGCCGTAAATCAAGAGAATTACTTAAACAAGTAATATCTCCATGCTACCTTTCTCAAGTGCTCGATCCCGTGAAGCGTGCAAGAGGAATAAACCAATGGGAAGCACTACACCGTGTCGAACTCGAAAAAGTCAAGAACAATTCATACGAGGAAGTGGCAATTTCAAGAACTCGCAACAAGACAAGCCAACGACCACAAGTGAAGTGATCAAAAATAAGCCTATCTCTTCAACGGGCGATTTTTGAAAGATCACTATAAAAGGCCGAGGAATGACTCGAGAGAAAAATTAAGGTTACTCAACCACGAACATTTCAAGAAAACATTTTGAATCAGAACCTAAAATACTCTCAAATCATTCAAGATTAATCCTCAAGCCTACACTACGAAGAAAATCAATCCAACACTCACCGTGAAGGAAAGATAACTTCAATCACCAAGAGGAAACTTTTGAAGAAAAGGGGTCTACATTCCACGAAGAATTGTAGGAAGGTTCAAGGTCGAACCGGTCTCGAGTTTTTGGAGGGCTTTGTGATCAAATCCAAAGAGCTTGAGCAAGTGAGTGTAGTAGCAAGCGCACTTGCCTGAAGAAGCCGAGTCGGACAAGAAGCCACCGAGTGACCAAGGCATCTCCGGATCGAGTCCCAAAGGATCAAGTCGGTGTGTGATCAAGACTTGTATCTGGGACTGTTACCACTTTGTATACTTGATCAATACTTAGTGGATTCCTCAACGAGTTGGAGAAGAGAGGAGTAGAAGAATTACCCCATCTTCGAACCTTTATAAAAACTTATCGTGTCATTTACATTTCAAAGACTTTAATTCCTCGCATCTTATTTGTTTAACTCACGATAAATTTGCTATCCACTTGATAATCTCTAAGTACTAAAACCAAGCATTAAATCTTTACTAAACCAAATTTAAGGGTGTTAAGTCTTCCAATAAAACAAACTACGGTTGAGCTAATTGATCTTAACAATGAGTTATTCTATCAACAAATCTCATGAGTCTCGTGAGTGATTAACTCTACTTGATTAACTAACTTGGTTGTCCACCAAGGACACAAACAGTATAGTATCAACTCGAACTTTAAAAAGGACTAAATCGAAAAGTTGGTAAGATTTATTCAACCCCCTTCTAAACCTTACACTAACACCCCTTGGGACCTACATGTACAACCCGTTGTTTTCACAATTACAAATGGTGGTTGCTAACTCTGTTCTCCTGGTAAAGTGAGATAGTTTGAAATAGAATCGGTTATCATGCAACTCCAATCGTAGAAAGAAACAAAAAAAAAAAAAAGTAGTATTGTAGTAGAGCTCGTGAGTTATAACCAAAAGTGATTAGGAGCTTCATTTCCAAAAATGCTACTATGTAAGAAACTAAAACAAATTTTCACATGTCAATAACCTCAAAAGCTTCATCATCGTTGCACTTCATTTATTCCATCCCATATATTTGGAAATTGGTTGCTTCCAAATTTGACCTCTCCTCGCCGATCACCTTCCAAGACAAAGTCCTTCGTGAAACCTGCACAAGGGGGGCCGGAAGGAGGCTCCGGCGTACCCTCTCCGATGCTTAAGTCAGTGCCTTGGAAAGGAAGTAAAGGCTAGAGAGAGAAAAAAGCAATGTAACAGTAAAGAAAATGAGATTAGGTTAGAATGAACCTGGGCTTGAGCCTTTTATACCTTAGCTAGGATTAGGGTTTCCGTAAAATCCGGGATTCCGTTACGATTTGATGTCAGAGTCATCATTAGATTAGGATCGGATCTCATAAAAACCCTAATTTTACGCCCGTAAGACCATAGCTCCGACCTGTTTCAGGACACGTCGGTCCCTTGTATTGTGCGAAGCCCCCTTACATTTCCAAGGCATCCTCAGTACCTCCTACATCTCTTGGGCTCGAGCTGACCTTTTCCTCCGACGTCAGGTTAGACTACAATGGGTCAATAACAGATCGGCTTAACCATGCAGAGCTTTAGCAGGTCGGCTTAACACAACAGACCTTACACAGATCAGCCTCAGAACGGCCCTACAACCACGTACTTGGGCCTTAACAGGTCGGCCCAATATGATAAGCCTTCCACCTAGTTATGGGCTCAGAAGGTCGGCCCAAGACATAAGCCTTAGATCAATCTCAAACCGCAAGCCTCCACAGATCGCCCAGGCTTAATGCTTAATGAGACGCCCAATATTATGGGCCTTGCTGATCGGTCCGGGGCGTAGGGCCTGGTCGGTTGGCCTGCATCCGTATTTTGCCCTTATCAATTCCTCCCCCAACTATGGATTGGTCTCCGCCTAAACCATAGTTCTTTGACCGAGCCGACCTATTTTTAGGGTTCACACTTTTCACATTCCCGCCACTCTTGGCTTTCAAAATTCCTGCCGCCCTTTGGCCTCTCGAGTACCTGACATGCGGATGTGATTGATGAGACGTCTTTTCGGCTCCCTGACGCCTCGTAGACCGTCAAACGTCTCCTCGAAAATCGAGACACCTCTTTGTCTTCTCTCTCCCCTTATAAAAGCCCCTCTTCTTCCTCATTCACCACTTTTACACTTCTTGAATTCCACAACATCTTCCTTAAGCCAAAGAAAGTCCTTCTCCGCGGAATCCCTCAAGCTCCTAAACAAGTTTCAAAGATTTAGGCTCCACCACTTTTCCTCTATTTCCATCCAAAGAAAGTAATCCCTCTTCTCTTCAATTTTTCCTTTTCTTTGTTATGGCATCTTCTTCTTCCCCTTCAACGCCGTCGGACCCGGTCGTCGCCGATTTAGAACGGTGGGCCATAACAACGGGTTCTTGCTCCTCCACCACTTTCTCTCACCGGGAATCCGTCCATCGGACCGATGCCACCGAATCCGCTTTTGATTCTAAGTCGATTCCGATACAATAGAGATCCGAGCTCCGAGCTCGGGTCCTTTACCGTATACCCGCACGATTTTAGGGAGACCACCCTATCGGCCTCAATCTTCAAACCATACAAAGAATGCCCAAATTCCTTCTACCTTCGGACTCTCTCGCCTGCGATTCCGACCGACCTAAATGTCCTCCACCCAATGCCCTAGCCTTTTCGCAGTCGATAGAGGCGGCCTCGCATTTCCCATCCATCCGTTCATGGTCAGGGTGTCCGAGTTCTCTCGGGTACCCTTAACCAACTAGCTCCGAACTCCTTCCGTATCCCGGCCGGCTTCATAATTCGACTAAGTACTTAGAAATAGAGCCCACTCTGAACTATTTTTCGCCTGTTCCAAATAAAGAGTTTGACCACCAAGGGTCTTTTCTACATCACCTCCCGAGGTGATGCTCAATTTTTAAGCAAGTATCCTTCCTCCAAAAAATTCTCGGAAGGATAAATATTTCTTCATTTCTCCCCCAAGCTTGGGGTTTCCTATTGCTTGGACCTGGACCCTTCCTCTCCAACGCAAACACAACCCCGCAGAGATCGGTCTCCCGATCTCCAAGCTCAAATAAATAAACTTACCTTGGTCAAGTATGACCTTTCTCGCCTCATAACCCCATCAATCACTCCCCAGTACTACTTCGAGCCGAGCCCCATCGTGGCCCCCTTGCCTTGTGACATTGGTAATTGTCATTTTTGTAGTTAATTTATTTTACTCTTACTCATTAGCTAATCTTTCCTCTTTGTGCGAGATATGTTTATGGCACGATGGTTGTCGAGTGACGACGAGAGCAACCAATTGCTCCTGCTCACTCCCACCTTCATCCAGTCAGCGCTGCCGCCCGAGCCCCGGAGGTCGCCTCCTCTACTTGGCGACCGACACGGCCGCCATAGTGATAGCCGATCTCACGAGCCCGTGGGGCTCAACCTTCTATCCGACCTCCTCCTCCCAAGAGGTCGGGTGTCGGTACTAGCACAGGGGCTGCCAAGAAGGCGAAGACCACCACTCCTCCCACTGCTGCTCTCTCTCTCTCACGCACTCCTATTCATACACCCAACCAGACCTTTTTCACAGGCAATTCCATCCTGAAGAACAATGATGGAACTTTTGTCATTCAAGACGCGTCCAAGGCAATCGCCCAACCCCGACCGAATCAAGCTTTGGAGAAGCTCGATGATCTTTGAGTGGTGAGCTCCTTCTGCTTGAACCATTCGAAAGCTGAGGCACAGCTAGCCGCCCTGATCTCCCGGGCTCGAGTCGGTTTTGCTGATCCCTCCAATATTGCCGAGCTCAATAATTCTAAGAAGGAGTGCATTCGGCTGAAAGCTCGGGAGACTAAACTCCTGGAGGAGAACCGCCGATACAAGGATAGGGAGGAGGTCAATAAGGCTACCGTGGCCTCTCTGGAGGCCAAGATAAAGGCTCTGGAGACTGATAATGCTGATCTCAAGACCGAGCTGAATGATCTCCAAATCCGCTGCACTGTTAATGCCGATCAAGCCCGAGCTGAGGGCATCGAAGCTGGTCGCCAAAGTTTCCTCACCTCCCCCGAAGGCTCTTCAATAGTTCAGGCTATTCGGGAGAGGGTGAAGCAAGCCTTTCTGAGCTCCAGGAATTTATCAAAGTTCTTTTTGATTCCATGGAGTACTACGGCTTTGCTTTTGACCAGTGAGCTTGAGCTCGGGGACCAGGGAACGCGGTCACTACCGAGCCCTTCGATCGTCGAGGTCCCAAGAAGGTCTTGCCCGACCCCAAGGGCTTCGTGTTCTCTCAAAGAGACGAAGGAGCGTCTTAATCTTGCTCCCGTGGAGGTGTTCATAGAATCCTTATCTGCATTTATCCTCCACCCTGCCTCCACTCGGAGGTCCTTCTCGAGTCCCCGAGGTCGCCAACCCCTCGCCTTCCCGAAGGCCCTCCTCAAGTTCAGGAAATCCCGGATGATGATCCCGATCTCGCGCTCATTGATGACGTGACCATCTCCATGGACGACCTGAACACCAAAAATGTTCCTCCTACTGCTTAGGAGTTCAGTTCTACTCTTTGTAATTTTTTCCTATGCACTTGTAATTATTTTGAAAGATCAATGAAGTTTCTTTGCAATTTCATTTTCTCGATCTCTGATCTGATATTTACTTTCATCATAGTCTGGTTTTGTGAGGTGCAGCTCGGACTGCAATTAGATAAATCGTACATTCCGCTTCTCTTTTTTTTTTTTTTTACAAAAAGACGGCATATTGTACTCCTCGTGGCCCCAAGTATTTGGAGACTAGCTCGAGCTGAGCTCCAAATACTTGTCAATTTCTTCAAAGGAAACTGCTCGAGCCGAGCTCCTCGCATGGCCTTGTGGCCCCAAGTATTTGGAGACTAGCTCGAGCCGAGCTCCAAATACTTGTCAATTTCTTCAAAGGAAGGCTGGCTCGAGCCGAGCTCCTCGCATGGCCTCGTGGCCCCAAGTATTTGGAGACTAGCTCGAGCCGAGCTCCAAATACTTGTCAATTTCTTCACGAAGGGAAGGGGGGCGTGAGCCGAGCTCCTTGCATGGCCTCGTGGCCCCAAGTATTTGGAGACTAGCTCGTCCGAGCTCCAAATACTTGTCAATTTTTTTCACATTGAAATGTTCAAGGCGCGAGCCGAGCTCCTTGCATGGCCTCGTGGCCCCAAGTATTTGGAGACTAGCTCGTCTTTGAGCTCCAAATACTTGTCAATTCTTCAAAGGAAGGGCTCGAGCCGAGCTCCTCGCATGGCCTCTGGCCCCAGTATTTGTCAAAAATGCCCCCAAGTATTTGGAGACTAGCTCGAGCCGAGCTCCAAATACTTGTCAATTTTTATCATTTCCACTTTCCGAACTCATAATTTAGGGCAATGGAGCGATCATTTCATTCAAAACGAGTAAATTGATTACATCGATATTCCTCTATTCTAGGAATGAAATTTCTTCAAATTACAACTCGCTCCAAGCCACGGGAGTTTTCGACCCCGAGCTCTTCCACTACGCACCTCCCTGCCAAAGACCTTCACTACCCGAAGTGGTCCTTCCCACGCCTCTTTAGTTTCCCTTTATTCTTGCTAGCATCCGACCTTCTCAAAACCAAGTCACCGACCTGAAAGGCCCTTTTCTTCACTTTCTTGTCGTAGGCTGCCTTGATCCTTCCTCGCGTCCGTTCCATCTGCAAAAATGCCATCTCCCTTTTCTCATTTATAGTATCCAACGCCTCTCGTACAAAGATCTCATTAGCATTCTCATCAAAAATTCTCAACTCGATGCGTTTCCATCCCGATCTCTGCCGGTACCACAAGATCCATACCATACACCAAGTGAATGGAGCTCGCCGATTTCCCTTCGGATTAGTTCAATAAGCCCGCAAAGACCGAGCTCTCGAACCCATGCTCATCCCGCTTTCTCAAGCCGAGCTTTGATCCTTGGACAAGAATTTGTTAGTTACTTCCACCACCGCCCGTTGGCTTGTGGATGGGCCACCGATGTGAAGTTTTGCTTGATTTTCGCCTTCCTCACACCAAGCTCGGATTTACGCCGCCAATCCATGTGACTGCGTTCCATTATCTCGATATCAAGATCCGAGGCGTTCCATACCGACACACTATGTTTTGCCAAATAAATTTCATCATTTGCATCCTCATTTATCTTAGCAAGAGGCTCGCCCCACCCACTTGCTAAAATAGTCGATTGCCACAATCAAGAATTTCCTCCGACCTGGCCGGGAGGAAAAGGACCAACAATATCAATTCCCCATTTTGCAAAAGGACATGTCGAGCTCATTGTCATAAGCTCATCCGCCGGTCGATGTACCAAAGGTACTGACATTTTTCACAAGCTCTCACCAACTTCTCTGCTTCCTCCTTTAGGTAATGCCAAAAATAACGTGCTCTAAAGACTTTCTTCATCAAAATCCTTGCTCCCATGTGATTCCCGCAACAACCTTCATGCATCTCTCTCAGCACATACGTCCCCTCTTCTTCATTTAAGCACCTCAGCAAAGGCATAGAGAAGCCTCTCTTATATAACTTATCCCCGATAATGCAAAAACATGTCGCCCGAATTTTCACCTTCTTGAGGTTCGCTTCATTGGCTTTCCAAAGTACTGTTGGCAAGACCCCTTCTTTTAGGTAAGCTATGATAGCCGTCCTCCAATCCTCTTTCTCCGTGATCTCTCCGACTTCCAATCCCAGCACAGTTTCTTTTGCCCTCAAAAGTGTGATTTGTTTAGCTTGATTCTCTAAGGAACTCGGCCATCTTTGCTAGAAAATCCGCCGACTATTCTCTTTCCTCCTGGGACCGACATATCCCGATCTCTTTCACCTTCCCTCTAAAGATCGGTATGCTTCAACATACCTCTTCATCCTCTCTTCCCTAATCTCAAACTCCCCATAACTTGCTTATGGACGAGCCGAGAATCCATGTAAATGAAACCATCCTAATGCCCCCATCTCGATGGCCATTTGCATCCCTCCGATGAATGCTTCATACTCCGTTCCATTATTGGATAGCTTGAACTCCAACCTTACAAATGTTAATCATTTTCGAATACTTTCTACATATAATTTTCTAGCCATATATTGATCACCACCGACCTCACCTACTTCTTCTCCCACAAAACTTCATTTTCAAATGGTATACCGACACCACGACTTGGAAAGCATTTAGTGCTTCTGGTCTACCCAACATGACATTATAGGAGGACGGTGCATCGACTATCAAAAATCGAATCATTCTAGTTTTACGATTAGGCTCCTTACCCAAGAAAACAGGTAAAGTAATCATATCTATTGGTTGGATCATCCCTCCAGCGAATCCGACCAACGCTGTGTCCACCGTCTCCAAGCCGACCTCGAGGTCCATCTTCTTATAGCAATCATGGAATAGGATATCTGCTGAGCTCCCTGTATCCACAAATACCCGTTGCACATCATAATTAGAGATCGTCGCCGTGATCACAAGAGCATCGCTATGAGGTGTCACGATACCCTTGCAATCCTCTGGTCCAAATCGGATACTCGGCCTCGGCCCGACACATTCCCACCGTCAATCGCTCTTGCACTCGATCCGTGTGCGCTTGCTCACATAATTTTTCCGAGCTCGCCTCGAATCTCCTTCCGCCGCCCTCTAACAATCATCGGATGACCTCTCGCCGAGGTGGGGGCGGAGGTGGGGGTAGCTCTTCCCTTTCCTCCCCCCTACGCTTCGGCTCCCACCCTAGGTTGGTGATATCCTCGGTTATCCCTCTTATACTCCCCTTTTTTCTCTTTTTTGTCGATATACACAAATTCCCTAAGATGACACCTTGAATGAGCCGCTCGATCTCGTCCCCTAGGTGTGTGTACACCGATCGGTTGTGTGCCCATACTCATTGTGAAACCTACAAAACTCCTTGCATTTCGCCTTTCTTTATCGGGCCTCTGCGTGTTTGGCCACCCACCTCGGTCGGGGTGCCTCTCAATAGCTACAAGCACCTCGCCCGAGGGACATCCAATGGGGTATATTTCTCAAACCTCGGCCTTCCTCCCATCGCCTCGGACCTCGGCTTCTTCCGAGGTCCCTAGTCCTCCCGATCCTCCCTCCCGTCTCTTCTCTTCTCTCCTTCTCTCTTCATTTTTCTCGCCTCTTCCCGGGTTAATATATTTCTCCGCCGAGCTAAAAGCTCGTCGAATGTCTTAGCGAGGCTCTATTACCAATGATTCAAAGAACTCCCCATCCTTCGTGCCCCGAGCTAGGGTATTAGCCAAAATTTCTCGACGGGCCGACGGGCACCTCTAACTTTGTCGCGGTAAACCTCTCGAATATAGCTCAAGTCCTCCCTTCTCTCTCGTTTGATGCTAAACAGAGTCGTGGCGCCTTTCGTACTTACGGCAACTCGTGAACAGTTAAGGAAAGCCGAGTCAAGTCATCAAAATTTTGAATGGAGCCTGGAGCAAGTCGCTAAACCATTGTTGATCCGATTTCGTCAAAGTGGTAGGAAAAACTCTACACATCACGCCATCCGTGAACCCGTGTAGCAAAGCGGATTCTCAAAACGGCAAAGATGGTCCCACGGATGCGGGTACCATCATATTCAAAGCTCGAGCTTGGTATGAGGTCGGGAGCTCATCTGCCATCACCTCGTCTAAGAAAGGAGTTCCCCTCCTCACCCGAACCGCAGCCACTCCTGGCACTCCAAAGAACCCTCCTCCGAATATCTCGCACCTCACGATGGAGGTCATCCATCCGTCCGACCAATCCTGGTCCTCGGTGGACACATGCTCCGCCCTTGATGAATGCACCTCTTCCGCCACCACTGGCCGCCGACCTCTCTCTCCGACCTCTCGGTGGACCACAGGAGGAGGAACCACCGAGGGGAACCACAGGAGGAGGAGGCACCGGGGACCACGGGCGAGCGGAGCGTCTTAAAGCATCTCCCTCAAGCGTCTTTCCACCGTTTGTTCCACGGCCCTAGTGATGAAACCACCCAACTGTTCAAAGAACATTGGTCCCAAGTCTATACTCCCCCCAGACATAGGCGTCTGTTCGTCCATTCCCGTCCTCTGCACCCGCTGCCCTCCGCCGTCCACCGGGGGTGGTGGAGGTGGAGGTCGAACATCCTCTTGCGTGACTATGCCAGGAGTATCTCCCAGTGGCGTACGGTTCAGATCATCTTCCAAGTTTCTCCTAACATCCTCCATAGCTAAAACTCGAATCTCACGTCTCTGCTCAAGGTTTCCCACAGACGGCGCCACTTGGTTGCTTCTAAATTTGACCTCTCCTCGCCGATCACCTTCCTAGATGAAGTCCTTCGTGAAACCTGCACGAGGGGGGCCGGAGGGGGGCTCCGGCGTACCCTCTCCGATGCTTAAGTCGATGCCTTAGAAAGGAAGTAAAGGCTAGAGAGAAAAAAAGCAATGTAACAAAAAAAAATGAGATTAGGTTAGAATGAACCTGGGCTTGGGCCTTTATACCTTAGCTAGGATTAGGGTTTAGTAAAATCCGGATTCCGTTACGATTTGATGTCGAGTCATCATTAGATTAGGATCGGATCTCATAAAAACCCTAATTTTACGCCCGTAAGACCATAGCTCCGACTGTTTCGGAGACACGTCGGTCCCTTGTATTGTCACGAAGCCCCTTACATTTCAAGGCATCCTCGGTCGCCTCCTACATCATCTCTTGGGCTCGAGCCGACCTTTTCCTCCGATGTCGGGTTAGACTACAATGGGTCAATAACAGATCAGCTTAACCATGCAGAGCTTTAGCAGGTCGGCTTAACACACCAGACCTTACACAAGTCAGCCTCATAACGGCCCTACAACCACGTACTTGGGCCTTAACAGATCGGCCCAATATGATAAGCCTTCCACCTATTTATGGGCTCAGAAGGTCGGCTCAAGACATAAGCCTTAGATCAATCTCAAACCGCAAGCCTCCACAGATCGGCCCAAGGCTTAATGCTTAACAGATCAGCCCAATATTATGGGCCTTGCTGGATCGGTCCAGGGCCGTAGGCCTGGTCAGGTCGGCCCAGACCGTATTTTGCCCTTATCAGAAATCAAGTTCTTCTAATTGCTAAAATCCATTAGCTAAATCTTAACCCAACAAACTAAACCTTATCTACCAGTGAAATAATCCAGAAAGGATCTAGCCTAACACCTAGCTCAATCTCAAATTGCAATTTCAGAAATAGCTAAAAAGGTAAAACACAAAATATTCAATATAAAAACCATGGCACCAATGTAACATATTTGCAAGACACCACAATTAGATCATGAAAAACACGAGAGAGACAGACAAAAAATACCTACCATATTTAGTTATAAAACTCACATGAAGTAGTTGAACATACATATTAAAAAATGGGACAAACACTAACATCCCTTCTCAAAAATTATTCAACACATTATATAGTTCATGTGTGCCTTAATTTCCAAATCAAGATAGATTAGTATATATTATCAGGAAATAAGCTTGTACCTGAAATGATAGATGTTTATTCATCCAGCATTACCTGAAATGATTTGTTAGATGTTTATTCATCCAGCATTAGCACTTTTAGTTATTTTGATCTTCATTTCCAATAGATCTAGCATCAAATTTTCATATTTACTTCATTAATTATGACCACAATCAAGAAAAAAAGAAAAGAAAATATATAAACATATATTTATAGATAGATCTACAGTTGGAAGAGACACCTCTTTTCCTGTTTTGCTACCTCGTAGCTATTCTATCTTTATTCCAATATTTCCTGTATAAACAGCATAGGTCTAAAAGGATTTGCAAAGCTTGCTTTGTTTTAAGTAATTTGCAAGAAATATACATTCACAACATTTTGCACGAGAGTACTATAGAGCAAGCAAACAGAGTAGAACATTCAGCACTAATCCTGAAAATGCTTCTTTTTTTTCCACTTTCCATATTTTTTTTTAATTCAACAACGGAATAGAGGCTTTACATAGAGTTCAAACCAAAGCCAAAGCTAGGGTTCCGACAACAAGCTAGTTTTTTTCAAAATTTCAAATCAGATTCGGGTTACAAACAAAAATTAGGAGAATTCAAAGACAAACAATGACATAATTTAAAAGAAATAATTAGATATGTACTGAAGAAATCATAAATATAGAGATGCATGTTTGAATAATATTGAATGTGAATCTCAGTGGCTACGTATACTGCAAATGTAATCACGAGGCGTTTGCTTTTTCAAAATAATTAGATTTGAAGGTTAAAGATAGTGAATCAAAGCCTCAGGTCGAAAATTACATCTAATCTTTTTCTTTTACACAGTATAAGATACATGTAAGTGCTTAGGGTTTGAAATAAGGACTTTCCTCTCACAAGTGCCTCACATACGACGGTAGAATGTTGGTCACCAATTGCAGAGGCGTAGTGGAGGCGGTGGCAGGAGGGATGAACGACGGCGAGAGCGAGAGACGGAGAGAGAAGAGAAGACCCACCGATTTGTGAGAGAGAACACGGGTTGCTACCAGCTAATGTTTCTAGTTTATAAATCATTAACCCTTTTTTTCTAATTCTAATTATTATTTTATAACTTTTTAGATAAAAATTTTAAACTTAAGCAAAAAAAAATGATTTTTAAAAGTGATTTTTTAAGAAATGCCGCAATATCCACTTTTTCCACTTAATTAGTTGCGGTTACACAAACCGCCACTAAATTCGTATTTCAAAACGGTTTAGTCAAACTGCTGATAAGAATGTGTCACTAAATAATCTTTTTTTTGTAGTGTATCTCCTATATATAATATTCCTTTCTTATATATATATATATATATATATATATATATAGGGGATGGTTCTTCTGAGACCATATATTGGGATGAGACCGTAGGACCTCATCCAGACCGTAGGATTTTATCAATGAATGGACAAGATGAAAAATTAAATATAGAAGCAATTCCAAGCATTAAATTTGAGTGGGGGTATAAGCGTAAAACACCAAATTTCGGTTATTAGGCATGATATTGATAAATCTAAGTTACATATCCACCTCCTATAATTTAGGAGGTGGAATCAATGATAATACCTACCAAAAAAAAATATAATCTCTTTCGAGCCAAAAAAAAACGTTAAAATCATCACCCATTGTTTAAATGCATATATAGCTTTATAAAAGTGCAGGTTGTAATTTTCGAAACTTTGCATAAATAAATCATACTGATTCATGTGTAATTATAATATGTTTCATATTATACATTTTTCTTGGTCTAGACGTTATAGAATTTATGCATATATAACTACATGTTGATGCATATATACAAATAATATGATGCATATTTTGCTTGAAGGTAATTTTAGTGTTATAATTAAAATTGCATAATTAATGGGATATTGATATATTGATACGGGTAGTACGTTGCATATATAATTATTATAATTATAAAAAAGAGATTCAAAACCTACAAATACGTATACCCAGTCTGAGGAATTTTTTTTCGAAATTTTAATTATTTGTGATGCTCATAAAATGTTGCATTTGTAGCATTATTTAAATGCATATATAGCTTTATAAAAGCGCAAGTTGTAATTTTCGAAACTTTGCATAAATAAATCATACTGATGCATGTGTAATTATAATATGTTGCATATTATACATTTTTCTTGGTCTAAACGTTATAGAATTTATGCATATGTAACTATATGTTGATGCATATATACGAATAATATGATGCATATTTTGCTTGAAAGTAATTTTAGTGTTATAATTAAAAATGCATAATTAATGGGATATTGATGTATTGATAAGGGTAGTATGTTGCATATATAATTATTATAATTATAAAAAAGAGATTCAAAACCTACAAATACGCATACCAATCTGAGGAATGTTTTTTCGAAATTGTAATCATTTGTGATGTTCATAAAATGTTGCATGTGTAGCATTGTTTAAATGCATATATAGCTTTATAAATGTGCACGTGATAATTTTCGAAACTTTGCATAAATAAATCATACTGATGCATGTATAATTATAATATGGAGATGGCGTGTGAAGAGGGAGAGACGTATGACATGGAAATAGAGAATAAATTTGATTCCCAATGAATCTTGGATATATCAAAAGATTTCCCCCATAATTGCATTAGTGGTGAGATTTAAGGGCATCAAATATAATCTCTCCTAAAATAAACAAACGGCCAATTTGTTGAATTACATTATTGACATTCCTGCCGTTTGTTTTTAATTAAAATTACCTAAAATATAGGATTAATCTAAGCCCTTCAATAAATAAAATAAACGCACCAGATTAATTCTTACGGTCTCACCCTAGGATATTGGTCTCATTTGAACCAATACCTATATATATATATATATATATATATATATATATATATGTGTGTGTGTGTGTGTGTGTGTGTGTGTGTGTGCGCGCTACCAGGTTAGTCTAAATTTTAGGGTAATATAAATTGAAGTTCATTAAATATTATAGGATATATTCACTTAGTTAGATAAGAAAATTTGATATTCAATATAATTACAATACTCGGCTAGGGGAAAAATATGGGGTTCTAACAAATAATCGTCCGATTTCCTTAAATCCAGAAAATCAAGTACCTATTAATTAATCAATAAGATCGTTATTCTAATCCAAGAATTTCTACTAAATCAAATAACAACAAAGCCAACATCTTTATGACGATAAACTCGAAATTAAAATATTACGCAAAATAATACAAAATAAGAATTTTATATTAAAACATTCTTCATAGTAATATTATGCAATTATCCGAAAGTGGGACCTCACACCTACCTAAGAGAACAAAAAAGAAACTGCAATAAAGATCATTTAAGTTTCGCACCAACAAGATCAAATATAAACATATCAACTATGACAAGGCTTTAGGCTATGCACCCTATACTTTTTCAAAAGAGACATTGGTCCAACCCGGTATACACAATATGCACAACTTCACAGAGAACCTAGACCAGGGGCAAAATTGATAAATTAAAGGCTCAGATGAGATGTAGGTGCAACATACAGAAGATAGTTTAGAGAAAATTATAAATGATCGCATACGCAACAGGACCACAGAACAAGCACCGATGATTAAATAGTAAAACAAGAATACTCAAAACAAAAACATGAACAGCCGAGTACTTGAATCATGTTCACAAAAGAGTTCTTTGTGCAATCAAGCTATGCATTGTAATATTAAAGAGATAGTCTTTAAGGTGTGAGTGACACAGAAATACACAGAGGAAGGTGTACCCACTTGACTTTCCAGATTGACTGATCTTTATTTGATACCAAACAGATGGCACATCGCGTGACTTCTGAATGTAATCATAAGCCCTGCCATTCAATCATGAAAAAACCCTAATCACAACAGGCTCTATTAACTATTGCAGGTAAAGAACATAAAGATTCACAATTAATCAAGTCTAAATACATTAAAATTTGAGTAAAATATAGCATAACTATAATTTAAGACAAATTGGTAACATCGTGTCAGATTCGTGTTAGTCATATTCATGTTCATTCTTGTGACGTGTTTGTATTTTTCTCAATAACTTCAGGTCGAGTTCGTGTTATGTCAGGCACTGTCAGCCCTACGTTCCACCCTCTTGAACATTTGGCAGACAGCAAAAGCTTATTCTAATTTACCTCTAGTGATTAGAACAAACAAAGAAATGGAATTAAAGAGAGATTGCACTAAACAAAACCATCTCAAGTTCAGCCAACCTCCTACTTCAGAAACACTAGGCTAGTTGAAACTCCACTTGTGTAGGATTCCTATAATGCTCAAGGAACCCATGCAAATCAGACAAGATAAACCCATGCAAATCAGACCAAATTTCAAGTAAATAATAAAAGAAGTGATAGTTACAAAAACTAACCCTTAAATTTTGCCTATTACACAAAATTCCTATTATCTTTTAAAATTACAAATACCCTCGAGGTTTGTATTTACCTTACAAATTGAGGGTGCAATTTGTAAGCTAAAAAAAATGATAACTGGAATATTTTGTAATTATGCTAAACCTCAAGGGTAGTTATTGTAATTAAGCCATAAAAGAAAATCAAAACATCAAAGAGGTATAAAATGGAGAAAGCAGGACAGATATAGTAACTTCTTGCTTTTTTCTTTTTTTTTCCCCCTATCTCGGATCAACAAAAGAAAAGCTAAATAATTTGTTTTAAGGATAAAAAACCAAAACTGTCAAGACCCAGACTTTGCAGACGAGCAATGTCTTCGAGCAGAGCTTGATGAAAGACATATTTCGATTCTCTTTTTAACTCAGACTTTTCAACTTAAGAAAATGCTAAGTGTTAGATTAATTTGTGTACATAATTATAGTAGCATTTTGGGAAGAGAATTTCATAGATGAACTTGCAAGAATGACAAGTCTTTAATGATACAATGAAGACAATACAATTGAAATGGGGAGGCTACAACATATATAGATAAAACCCTAGCTAACAACTAAGAATGGAAAATACAAAACTACCCCTATAACATAAATAACAATATAACTCTAACATCCCCCACAAACTCATGATGATGTAGTAGAAATCATCGAGAGTTTGCCAACCAAAAACAAAAACGCTGAAGCGGATGCGACTTGGTGAAAAGATCCTAACTGAAAGATGATGAGATGAATGGTAAGTCGAGGGTCCCATGTTGCATGAAGTGACATGACAATCAATCTCAATATGCTTTGTTCTTTCATGGAAAATCGTTGTGAGCAATCTCAATAGCACTTTGGTTATCACAATGCATAGGAGTAGGTGACGATAAATGAACACCCATATCCTGCAAAAAGCCAACGTAACCAAACTATTTCGATTGTAGTAGACGCCATTGCCCGATACTCTGCCCTCTGTGGAGGATCGAGACACAACATTTTGTTTCTTACTCTTCCAAGAAATAAGTGAGTCTCCAAAAAAATACAAAAACCAACCAAGTGGATTTTCGATCGTAGGATCACTAGCCCAATCCGCATCGAATATGCCTCAACTCTAATGAAGATGTAGATGGAAACAAAAGACTCTCGAAAAGAGTGCCACGGAGGTATCGCAAGATACGAAAATCAGACTCAGTAGGACTAGTGACAAACTCTCACAATATGAACAACATATGCAATATCGGGCGCGTAATGGTTAGATAAACCAAACTTCCAACAATAGTGCGATATAAGGTAGGATCGGAAATCGAAGGAGAATATCGAACATTAAGTTCAAGAGGCGTATCAACCTCCGAGTATCAAAACGAGCTCGAGCAAGTATGTCAAAATGTTTGGGATCAGAAAGAAGATAACCTCGAGGAGCGGGCTACCTCAATACCCAAGAAATATCGCAAAGGTCCCAAATCTTTCATTTCAAAGCGAGAAGCTAACTCGATTTCAACAATGCAATCCCATCAACATCATCACCGGGTGATGATCATATCATCAACATATAAGGAAAGAAGAATAATACCAAACATGTACGCTTGAAGAAAAGGGGCGAATCATGGTTCTAACTAAAACCAAGTGAAGTAAGCACGACAGAGAATTTTTCAAACCAAGCCCGTGGAGCCTGTTTGAGACCATACAATGCTTTCTTAAGCTTGCAAACTTCGCCCGATTATGAGGAACTCCAGGTGGTGGGATCATTTCTTCTTGAAGATCACCATTCAAGAAGGCATTTTTGACATCCAATTGAGATATGTGCCATTTTCGGACGTGTAAAAAACAAACAACAAGAGTACGAACGGTAGTCATCTTTGCAACAGGGGCAAATGTTTCCTCATAATCCATACCATATTGTTGTGAATAACCTTTAGCAACCAATCGTGCTTTATATCGCTCAATCAACCATCGACTTGGTTTTAATTTTATAAACCCAACGCGAACCAATTGCCCGCTTACCAGGTGGTAAAGATACCAAATCCCAAGTGTTTGTTTTATGCAAAGCGAGAAAGTTCCTCGTCATAGCATCTTTGCCATAAAGGATCGATGAATCTTGCCTCTTTATAGGAGTGTGGTTCAGAAATTTTGTGAATAGAGGACAAAAATGAAGCAAAGCGGGAGAATAAGAGGAATAAACAAAGTCGGTAATAGTGGACTTACGTGTACGTTGGGGATATCGAGGAGGCAAAGGATCCACAATTTCGAGGAAGCGATTGGGGTGCCGTAGGCGCCAGGCGAGCAATAGTATCCGAAACGAGTCTCTATCTCTTATTATCCGAGAATGGATCAATATGAACAAGATCAGTTTTGGAGATGCTATGGGGACTTGAGGGAATAGAGAAGAATGGAATATGCTCAAGAAAAAATACATGACGAGACACATATAATTTTTGAGCAACAGGATCAAAGCAACGGTATCCCTTCTCGAATATCCTAAGAAAACACAAATAGCTTATCGAGAAGATAATTTGCTACGTTCAACATGAGGACGAAGGACAAAACATGCACAACCAAAGACTCGTAAAGACGAATAACTAGGGGTGGAACCATAAAGTCTCTGAAATGGTGATAAATTAGATGTAATGGATGATGGAATCCTATTTATACAATGGACAGCGGTAAGCACGGCTTCCCCTAATTCACTTGAACCGAACTAGATAGTAAAAGTGAGCGGCGTTTCAATGATATGCCTATGTTTTCTTTCAAAGAATACCATTTTGTTCGGAGTATCTCGTGCAAGAAGTTTGATGTAAAGTCCCATCCAAAGCGAGCAATTCACGAAAATTATTAGATGTGTACTCCCCACCCAAGTCACATCTAAAGCATTTTATGATAGCAGAGAATTGAGTTTTTACAAAGGCTCGTAATGAAGTATATATGCTCGAGAAAATCGAACGATGCTTCATAAAATAAACCCAACAAATAACGAGAATAATCATCAATAAAAGAGACATAATATCGAAACCCCCTTTGTGGAAATGGGAGCAGTCCCCACACATCGAAATGAACTAAATCAAATGGCGCAATGGAGAAGAAACACTCCGATTAAAAGGTAAAGCGGAAAATTTTGCGATTTACAACCACTACAATCAAAATATCATGAGATGACAATTTTCCTAATGAACCTAGAAGCCAAAAATCTTAAACGTGAAGACGAAACATGACCCAAACGAGAATGCCACAAATAAAAGCTAGACGATGAAGGACTCAAACGAAAAGAAGACAAATCAACAAAGATAGAAGGCTGCGATAGAGGTACTGAGCTCATCCAAAATGTATAACTCTCAAAACGGCTGTCCCAATCGGCTTAGGAATGTGGATCCCGCACACAACAAGAAGTAGAGAAGAGAATGATACTTAAGTAACTTGATTGGCTAAGCAAAGATTTAATGTAAGTTTGGGAATATGGTAAACATGTGGAAGAGATGCAGATGAGGTGTGGCTACAGATCCAATTCCCGCTAAGGGTAACAAAGTACCATCGGCGGGAACCCATCTAGCATGTATGGGTGAAATGGAATTAAAACATGATATATCGGGGACATATGATGAAAAGCTCGAGAATCTAATACCCAAATAGAGGAAGATATACCTGACGAGCTCGGAGTTGACAAACCTGAGGCGACAAAGCATGAGATGAGGCAAGAAATTTAAATTGTTCGGCAATTGTATCCATAGAAGGCCGATAGGTAAGAGTTCGGACGTCACGATGAGGGTGCAGTGCGGAACACGAGTCGGTGGGGGCGGCCTAAAAACTCGTTGATTTGGATGGACAAACTTTGTTGGGGAGGTCGTGGATTTTTACTGAAAACGTTGTTGGCCACCTTTATTCAACTCGGGACATCGAGCCTTCCAATGTCCTGGTTGTTTACTGAATTACACTCATTATCGCAACTTTTGGGTGCGGTGCAAAAGGAACGAGAAGATGGACGATGGGCACAAAGAAGAACGGATGAAGTAGGAGCAGGGAAGAACTCCTTTCCCGCCGAGAGACTTTAGGCGTAATTCCTCTCGCTAACAATTCACTTACAAGAAATCAACAATACGGTGCAATATATTCCCACGAAGAGACTCAAAATCATCCCGAAGAGCCATCAAAATCAACTGGAAGATTCAATAGATTGATAATAATTGATCCCAAAGATCGGTCATAGCGAGAATAAAATTCACGGACACTCAAGAGATCGAATGTCTATTTCCAACTGATGCTTGTTTAGCAAAATTCGATTGAGTATACAACCGTTCCAAATGATCCCAAACTTCTTTAGCAGATGTCATATTTAGCCAATTGCATACCAATAGAGTTCTCCATGCAAATTGTTAACCCAAGTAATAATTTTGAATTGTTCACTTCCCAAACCTCTAATTCCGCAAAGATATTTAGTATTATCTTTCTCAACAGGATGTTTTTGTGTTCCGAAAATATAACTCCACAATTTTTTTCCTCTCAAAAATTTCTCATGACATAACTCCAATATGAATAATTCTTTCCATTCAAACGTAAAGAAATCTCTTTCGGATAAATTAAGGAAATAAACACAAACACCAACCAACAACAAGATAGATTTATCCAACAAGTCAAGAAATCTACCAACAAAACCTCTCGCAAATATCGATTCTTGAAACTAAAAGATGAGGGCAAACCCAACAAGTGCTAACCGAAAATCGAATGAAAACAACACAAAGAGCATACTTGACACTTTGGTACACCCACCGGATCGAGTCCGTACACCCACCGGAAAAAAAAATTGGGGCTCCGCCCGAACCCGAGCAGGAGGCGCGCTGCCCTCCTACAACCTCCCGAACTCACCGCGGAGTTGGATCCGCGAAATCGAGATTGCTATTGAACCAAGCTCTTGATACCATGTTAGATTAATTTGTGTACATAATTATAGTAGCATTTTGGGAAGAGAATTTCATAGATGAACTTGCAAGAATTCTTTAATGATACAATGAAGACAATACAATTGAAATGGGGAGGCTGCTAGATAAAACCCTAGCTAACAACTAAGAATGGAAAATACAAAACTACCCCTATAACATAAATAACAATATAACTCTAACACTAAGAACTCCACACAAGGCAACATCAGTTATTCCTATCCAGGAAACACCAAAACTAAATCAATCTCTTCTTATATCTAACTTGGCCCCCAGCAACGCATCAAACCAATAAAACAAGATCAGAAAACACCTCTTTTCCATTCCTACCGCATTCAGCAAGTCAAGATTCCAGCTTAGCGTCGGACGAACTCAACCCAGAAGAAATACAAATCTCAAGGAAATATTTGTAATTATGAAAGATTAACTGGACTTTTTGTAGTTAGGCTAAACCACTGGGGTAGCTTTTGTAATTATCCCTTATCTAAGACAACTACTTGATGATATTTAAAGCAAATCATAAATAAAAGTTTATAAGATTTTTTTTAATAATAATTCAACACGCTTTTGATAAGAAGACGACACAAAAGAAGTCATTCTAATAGATCAAGTAACTGACGGGTGACTTCAAGTAACAGATCATGTCAAAAAGACAGGAACTCAATTTGTTTATTTGACACAGGACATAGCAAATCCCAAAACCTAAAGCACCAGTAGATTAACAGAGACATGTAATCTCTGTTCAACTGGGTAACTATACGAAAAAGGAAAAACAAAGATAATCCTGAAAGCTAGAAATTCACATATATTCTTCCTCTAACTATGAAATAAAAAGAGTTTTCAGGAGTATCTGTTCAAAGGAGTAGTAATAAGGAAGCTGCATAAACCTTTTAGAGGAAGACAGCATTTACATGGGAAAAAATGCTAACATCAAACAAGATAAACAATAAAGTCATCAAAGGACATAGATCGTGTATTATACAAACAAAAACAAAATTTCCACAAAAGATGGTAGGCTCTCGAGATCAAAAAGGGGTATGACATTTCAAAATTCTCTCCTGGAATTACCCGAAATTCAAAAAAAATCTAATTTTCTGTTTTCCATGATCGAAATTGTCGTCCACTATCCAAAATATCATTTTTGTTACGACACCTTTTGGGGTCAATGATTACCACCAATTGAAATAACAAATTCACAGATACACAAATAAACCCCCTTACCACGAAATAACTCCCACGAGTTCCAGAATAGGAAAAGTCAAAGAAAGTTATATCTATTTAATGATTTATCTCTTAAACCTTATGTGTTTCCATAATTCACATTTCAGGAAATCTAATCTCTCGCCCCCTTCGCTTGAAGTGATTACTGAATAAATAAGAAAAAGGCAAGACCAGAAGTCATGTATTTCTCTTGTTTGCAAATTCAGCTAAGGAATATATTTATTTAAGAAGACAAAATTGAAACTTACAGCCAGTGCTTTTGAAAGAGGAGTGACTGCAACATGATAATATAACAAAAGGGTATATGAACCACTAGAGAGGAGGAATTAACAAAGTTAAAATGCATAGTCAAAGTCAGTGAGTTCCCGCTGCATCCATTGAGTGATCTATACTATTTATATTTATATTTATTTATTTTATTTTATTTTATTTTATTTTTTTATTTATTATTATTTTATTAATTATTAATTAATTAATTTAATTTAATTTATTTAATTTAATTTATTTAATTTAATTTAATTAATTAATTTATTTATTTAATTTTAATTTTAATTTTAATTTTAATTTTAATTTTAATAATAATAATAATAATAATAATAATAATAATAATAATAATATAAAAAGTGTGAATAGGTGGAATTGTTTCTTGAAACTTTTGATTGGTCAAAAATATCCCTTCAACATAGTTAAGTTTAGGGATAATTAAGTAATTTGACATTTATTTTAGCTTTTGTTTGTCACAAAGACAAGTGAGTAACCTTTTATATCCCAAATTCTTCTTATGTTTTCTTTCAATTGTAACCTTTACAATATTTTAAATTTTTATATATATCAATTTTATATTAAACTATATTGAGAAAGCTTTCCAACCATATATTATAAGATTATATAGAAGACTTCATATGGGATCATTTTAGTAGTTTAAATTTCGCTGTTATGTAAAGTTGTATAATTATATATATATATATATATATATATATATATATATAGTATTTTTTATCAATTGAAATTAAATATATTTATAATAATTCTAGAGGAAAATGAAATATGAAATTACAACTGAAACAAAAAGAAACAAAATTCTAATCCTAAGGGTTTTGATTAATTAAAAAATAGGACAAACTACATAGTCCACGAACATCACTTAAGAGTGCAATGCAAATAATCTTGAACTAACAAATCTTTATCTAAGTTTTTAATGGATGTATCCTTTAATATTTTAAATCTAAACTTAGACTCAATTATATATTTAATAATTTTGATGATATTTTTATTAGAAATCCAATTATTATCATAATATATTTTAAAAGAAACATATTTTAAAAATATAAATATCTCACGCCCGGATATAAAAAATAAGAAATTAGCTAATCCTTGATGATATCAATATTTCTAAACTAATAATTTTTAATGTGGATGTATAACAAAGAGCGGATAAAATATTAGCGCTGATTGTTTTATTTTAATTATATTCTTGTGCGTTATATGTTTTTATGGCCTGAAAAATAAGAGGAAATTATAAAAAAATTAACAAAGTAAAAGATGAAGAAAGACATAACAATTTTTTGTTTCAAAGAAAATAGATGTCATTTAATTATAAATCAAATATATTAAAAATATTATAAAAATCTCCCAATATTTTCTAACCTAATGAGATAAGGTTTTGGTTTTTAATGTAGAGGCCGTATAAGAAAGAGTAATCTTTCTTCTATTTTAAGTATTTTCTTGTGCATTTTATTCTTTATGGCTTAAACAAAAGGACGAAAATACCGAAATTAACAAAGAAACAAGAAGAAAGATGGGATAAAACCTGTAGCAAGATAAATGTTTTTTTAGACTTTAAATAACGATAACAATATGAGTTTTAAAAAATAATATTTTATCTCACATCATAAACCTTAGTTTCAAAGTTATTGTTCTTTCTTGAAATATATTTATATTTCAATCTATATCATCAATAGAAAAAGTATGATTTAATACACACACAAAAATAACGATATAAATTAACAATTAAAAGAAAAATTATGTGTGATAGAGTTAAAACTGGCATATACGTCCTCAAAAAATATTTAATTAGAAGTCATTTAATATAATATGAATTTGAGTTTTTCAGTAACATGACTTGATTGTCAGTTATAAAAATTACACCTCTATAAATTTATAAAAATTAAAAATCAATATCGATACTTATGATTAAATTAATGAACCAAATAAATATATATAAACAATATTTTTTTCATATATATCTATATCAATCTCTAAATATCTATACTATTATTTTTTTCCAGCTATCTATCTATAGTTATATTAAAAATGTGCATCGGTCGGATGATTTTTCTAAAACTTTGATTCGACAAAGTATTATTTTGACATAGTCAATGTCAAAATTATTTCTCTTTTTTGTTTTCAAAATTTATTGTAAACTCAATCACTTCTATTCCTTTAAGAATATCTATATATATATATATATATAATAGCAGAAGTTCGGAGAAAATATTTTTCCGCTCATTTTCACTTTCTATATTAGGAATTATTTTATTGCAAAATTTTAACCGTAGATCTTGTTTTGTTCAAATATTTTGTACATAAATTAGGAAGATATTATAAATGGTATGGCACTCCAACTTATTATAAAATGGTATTTAAAGATTTTGCTTGCCATTTATCAATATACACATATTAAATTTTTTTTTGTTAGGAAAATATTATAAATGGTATGGTATTCCAAATTATTATTAAATGATATTCAAAGATCTTGCTTGTCATGTATACACACATTAGCCGATTTTTTGTTCAATGATTTTTCTCATGTTTTTTGTTCAATAATTTTTCTAATGAATTAGGAAAAGATATAGTTTAAATACTTTTTTGGCAAGTTATACTATAGTTGTTAAGTATATTTTATAGTGATTCTCTTATATTTATACTACTTAAATTTCTTTAGAGGCACACTTCAAAATAGTTGATCCTAAAGTCGAGTCATTACCACCAAATATGGCTTCATCTTCGCATGCCGCCTATTAACGTCCTCATCAAATGTCCCGCCAACATCGTCAGTATTGAACTCAGATTCTGCATAAAGAGGTTTTAATATTCTATATTGAACACTGAAACTGTATGGATGTTTTTTTGGTGAGTTTAATAAAAAAAAATTGTTTCGTTTTGTTATTCCTGATAGTTTTGTTGTACTTATTTTTTAAGTTATATTTTGATTTATGTTTTGTTTATTTTTAATTATTCACTTTCCTAAAACTAATATTAAATTTAGATGTAGGGGATAACTGACTCTTTGATTATTTTATAGTTTTGATTTCTCCTATTATTTCTGCAAGGAATTTATTGGAATTTCACTTTTTATATTGTTGCATTATAAATTCATTACAAAGAATAATTGAATTTGATTTTACTGCTCAACAGTTTGGCTTATTTGATTTTATCACAAGTCTCTATTCATTTGAAAGTTCATATTTAATAATTTCACATATTGAACTGGACTGTGAAGCCCTGATTTTTTCCGAGCTTATAATTGATTCTTATTGTCGTCTATGTATTTGATCGACTATTTTACCGCGCCACTTTGACGGGTAATTATTAATAATATATTTTACCGCGCCACTTATCTCACTGATTTAGTGAGATAAGTGTGAAATTCTCCTACCATTCTACGTGATAAGGGGGGACCCGGAGGGAGATCCATAGACCTTTCCTCTATGGATCCTGAAAGAGTCATGATCTTTATTAATTCTATTTCACATTTATGATCACTTGATTGATCATTATTACTATTTTTGTATTATTAGTCACCTTAGAATTTTAAGAGACTATTAATTTTAGAGACCTTTACCTTATAGAATTAAGAGTTTGATTTAGATTAAGTGATCATGAGACTTATAAGTGATCAAGGAAATCACTAATTATTTTGGAGATTGATATATTTCATCTATTATCATCAAATTTGGGACAAAAAAAATATATGGAATTACCATAATACCCTTATAGTGGACGGCATTAGTGATGAATTTGGTGTAGAAATATCATCCAACTCTTGTACACTTACACCTTATATTGGTCATCTTGTGTATAATTATACCATTAATTCAAATATTATACACATTATCTTATACCTCAATTTTATATCATTAAATTCCCCAACATATTCTATTCTTCCCAACATTCTTCTTATTCCTCTCAACATTCCAATTTGACCCATACCTTGACTCACCTTTTGTCTCCATGCAAGAGACAAATTACAAGACACAAATTAATCAAAAAATCCCTCTCCCCCCCTAATGTGGACGGCACATTGAGAAGAAAATGAACAAATTTTGTTCATTTCATTAAACACATTTTAATTCTCAAGCCTTTTCTCCTCCTTCTCTCTAACCTCTCTAAAATTCATTCACATCTTCAAATCTTCAAACAAAATGCATTCATATCTTCAAACCTTCAAACACCAACTCTTCACAACTTCAAATCTTCAACATAAGTTCTTCATATCTTCAAGTACCACTTCTTCATATCTTCAAATATTCAAACACAAGTCCTTCACATTTTCAAACCCATCTTCATAACTCCAAGAACATCTTCTTCCTAACATCAAACATACTTCCTTTCTTCAAACATCTAAACCAAAACAAATAATCTTACCACTTAAAACTCAAAAATTCGAACACCCTCTTTCTCAAGGTAAGAAATTTCACTCCTCAATTCAACTTAAATTATTCCTACTCATCACCTTCTTCTTTTAATTTAAGTTTATATTTTGAATTTTGAGGTACTTAGAAGACCACTTGGAGACATGCATGCATGGTGATGAAACTTGAAGACTTGAAGAAGAACTAGTAGAGAATTTGGACTACAAGGTAAGAATTGGACACTAGAACCCTTCTTTCCTCTTCTTTCTTTTTTTTTTTTCAAATTTTAACACCCCTTTTTCATTTTTTAGAAATAGGGGCTGACCTTAAGTGATTTTGGAGTTGAACCAAAATTTCCAAATTTAAAGCTTCAACTAGTCTCCAATCACCTACTACACAAGGTAAAGTGTAGTCTTTCTCATATTCTTATCTCCTTCTTTTTCTCCTTAATTTTTCTCTCATTTTTCTAACTTCAAATTTTTGATATTTCTTGACTTAGGGGCTGACCTAAGTGACCTCATCCAAAAATTGTGAAATTTATCCTTTTATTTCACAATTTTCCAATTTAAGGTGGGTGGAAAAATACTTTCCAACTATTAGGTGTTTTTATTAAAATGCATGTAGAAATTTTGATCATGAGCCTTGAGATATATAATCTATGTATTGCATGTCAATTTTATATATCAAATCATGAAAATTCTCAAGAGTTGCTCAAAATTGTAATTTATTGAATTTTAGGTGCATGCATGTGCAATTTAATGTTCTATTTGATGAATTCTTGTATGTATTGGACATGCATGTGTATGATCTTTGAAATCCATGTTTTGGATGACTTATAACCTGGACAAGTCGAGCATAATTGATTAAATTTTAATTTTGGACTTAAAAATGCAAAAATGGAAAGTTGGTGGACTAAATTGCAAGAAAATGAAAGTTAAAGGACCCCTCTGCAAAATTCGAATTTTGGGACTGTACTCAGGTTCAAAAATGACTTTTGGACATTTTAATAAAGTTTTAAGAGTTTTAAGGTAAATAAAATCAACCTTTAAAAGCCCAAGGACTGGATTGTAAAATTTTGAAAGTTTAAGGGCTACTTTGCAAATTTTGAAATTGTACCAGAACATAATTTTAAAATTTTAAAGTTTTACTCTTAAGGTACTGGGAATGACATATTTTAAATGTATTCCAAAAATCCAAGTGTTTAGGGCTTGGAAAGTAATTTTTCTAAAATTGAGGGACTAAAGTGTAAAATACTAAACTTGAGGACCCAAATGAAATTTCCAGGACATTTGCAGCCCATGCACCTGGAAATACTAACGTAACTATAACTTAATTATATTTTAGACCCAAGGTTCAAATTTCATAACAATTGGACCCCTAAAAGCCTTAAAGGCAATTATTTCAAAATGGGACAAAAATGATATTTTTAAACGTTAAAGGACCTACACTTATTTATTTTAAAAACTGATTTTGTCCCAATATCCCACTAACCTTAGTGACATTTTCCAACTGGAATCACATTAAAAGCCCTTCCGGTTTGTGAGTTACGATTATTTTAAACTTAAGGTCCGAATTGGCAATTTTTACAAATTTGGGGCCAATGTGAGAATTTTATAAAAACTCGACCTCAAAACTTTAAAAACCTGAATCTCTGGACAATTTGGAGAATTTAGGAACTGACCTCATAATTTTTCAAGGTCGGGATATTTATTCATTTAATTTTTAACCCCAAAAGTTTTGGTTTTTACAAAACGGGGCTAAATTGTAAATTTTCTTTTATAAAGGACCTAACTCAAATTATTTTCCCTTTTACTAAAATAGCCCTGGACCCTCTGACTTGGAGATTTAATTAAAGTATTTTATTTTCTCAAAACCCCTTGACTTATCGGACCGATTCGACCGATTAATACCCGATCGCGGGGCGACTTCCTCGTCTTGCGGGTTTGAATCTATAACGGGACTTATGTTCCATCTAATCTTTCAAGATATCGAAGATTGCTTATCCTTCCGATAATCATCTTCATCCAAATAACTCCACCAACACCATATTTGCTACTCGCGAATTTTCAAAAAACTTTAATCGCTTCCCACAATCAATCATACTCATTGCTGTTTTTGCTGTACTTGTATTTACTTTCTGCTGAGTCAACTTGGTGTGTCGAGCTCACGATCGGAATGGATACGTCGGGGATGGAACCGGCGGCTCGGCTGCTATTCCACTCTTCCTACCCCATCGCCCTAATCCCGCAAATGGCGGGACGGAGTGTCCAAGGGAAGTGGGTCGTAGTACTTGAGGTATAATCATGATTATGACAGATCCGAGCCTTGCAAGCTCCACTGTGGATTTTGTCTTTGCCTACGGAGCGATAAAGTGACCGTCTTGACCATCCCGCCTGGGAGTTACAAGGAAGAACGAAGGAATCGCTTTGCCGATCCACGCGATTCCGGAGTTATCGGACCCGTTTGGTTGGTGCTACAAATGGCGCAACCGCTACTTGTTTTGCATTGGTTGGCGCTACAAATCCGTGACGCAACCATTATTTGTCTTGCATGGGATTGGCGTTACATTTCCGCACGCAATCCTACCTGTCTTGCCTCAATCACATAGTGCTGTGTGACCACGAATCAAGTTTTCTCAAATCGTATAAGTATACTACTTAAATATATTTATCACGACGCTTGTGGATCGTGTGTGGAATCATGCATCATATCTCACGCGTTTTCATACAACCGATTTTCTCGCATTAACTATATATATCGCCACACTTGCACACGATCACCCCATCTACCGAGATTTCTGTCTCATCCCCTCCTCCGTTTTCTAACCTTTAGATGGGGACTATGTTGAAGATCTCGAACCGGCCACAGATTGATGACCCTCGCCCTGCCTGTCGATCTTGCACCTTTTTCCTGATGATTGTTCTTATTTCATGTACTTCTACCGATGTCGGACTCCGTTTATCCTGCTACTCTTTTCTCTCTTTGATCGTGTAATTTAAGGCGTAGGACCCTTGACGCGTTAAGATTTGGATATTGTACTTTACCTTTTGTTTTAGTTTTGGCCTGTAAACTTATTCAGGTTATTATATTGGATGTATTTGGATTTTGTTGGACCTTAAGTTGTAATTCGTACTTATGTTTATTTTATTTCCGCTACTTTAGACTCTGTTTCATTTGGGTTTGCATTGATATTCGTCTAGACTGTTGGTTCATTTGTATTTAAGCGGTTGATCGTCGTCGCGTCCCGTCTGGGGCGTGACATGGACCAATTTAACTTATCGTTCAGTATATTTGAAAAGCTACTCTAAAGTACCTATTGAAGTGAGAGTATCAAACATGACCTCAAGATTAACTTTGATTTGTATTTTTATTAAGCAGATCCTTTATGATAATACTTGTGCTTTGATTAGAATTCATAAAAATGTGCAAATAAAGTCATTTTCAGAAGTCTGAAATAAAAAAATAAAATACAAGATACAAAATGTTGGGAAATTTATTGTTTAGATTTTGATGAATGCCATGTAAAACTTAGAATAGGAAGTTGGCACCCCATTTTTGTTGTAAACTGCATTGTAACAAATAGGGCTGGTCAAGCCGAGTTAAGTCGATTATGCCTAAAAATGCAAGAAGACAACCGAGACTAGAAGGAAGACTCAAAGACATGGCAAAAGAAGAGAAGACGGAACTCGACTGCAACTGAGATGCAAATGAGTAAAGTATCGATCAAGTCAACTCAAGATAGCCAAGTCTCAAGTTGAAGTGACGGAAAGAGTCATTCATGATTGAAAGTGACTCTAAGTCACCTGGGAAAGCAAGGAAATGCAATCAAGTCGAGATAATCGAAAGAGAACCGTTGCCGACTAAATCAAGAGAATTACTTAAACAAGTAATACCTCCATGCTACCTTTCTCAAAGTGCTCACCCCGAGAAGCGTGTAAAAGAAATAAACCAATGGGAAGCACTACCATGTCGAACTACGAAAAGTCAAGAACAATTCATACGAGGAAGTGGCAATTCCAAGGATCCAACAAGACAAGCCAACGACCACAAGTGACTTTCAAAAATAAGCTATCTCTTCAACGGGCGATTTTTTTGAAAGATCACTATAAAAAGGCCGAGGAATGACTCGAGAGAAGGTTACCAACCACGAATATTCAAGTATACATTTGAACTATAACCTAAGATATTCTCAAATCATTCAAGATTAATCCTCAAGCCTACAATACGAAGAAAATCAATCCAACACTCACCGTGAAGGAAAGATAGCTTCAATCGGTTGAAGAGGAAACTTTAAAAGAAAAGGGGTCTACATTCCACGAAGGAGTGTAGGAAGGTTCAAGGTCGAACCGGTTTCGAGTTCTTTGGAGGGCTTGGTGATCAAATCCTAAGAGGTTGAGCAAGTGAGTCAGTAGTAGCAAAGCGGCCATGTGAAGAAGTTGAGTCGGACGAGAAGCCACCGAGTGACCAAGGCATCTCCGGTGTGTTCAAAGGATCAAGTCACCGTGTGTGATCAAGACTTGTATCCGGACTGTACCACTCGTATCTTGATCAATACTTAGTGGATTCCTCCGGGAGTTGGAGAAGAGAGGAGTAGAAGAATTACCCCATCTTCGAACCTCTATAAAAATTTATCGTGTCATTTACATTTCAAAGACTTTATTTCCTCCATCTTATTTGTCTAATTCTCACGACATATTTGCTATCCAACCGATAATCTCTAAGTACTAAAACCCAGTATTAAATTATTACTAAATCAAACTTAAGGGTGTTAAGTCTTCCAAAAAACAAACCACATTGAGCTAATTCATCTTAACAAATGAGTTATTCTATCAACGGCTCGAATCAGTGCTGAGTGACTAACTCTCTTGATTAACTAAATTGGTTGTCCACCAAGGACACAAATGTGTAGTGTCAACTCAATTTTAAAAAGGACCAAAAGTGAAAAGTTGGTAAGGTTTATTCAACCCCTTCTAAACCTTACACTCACACCCCTTGGGACCTACAAGTGGTATCGGAGCGGTTGGTTCATTGAGCCTTCCGCATCAGTTCTTGAACTAGATCTCCAAACTTTTCAAAGTCTATTTTAGTACTTAAGTTTTCAAAACTCCTTTTATCATTAAAAGTTATTCTCATGGAAGCAAATTTGACACGCATCCCTATGTTCACAATTGAAGAATTTGATGATTGGAAAATTCGTATGCGAGGCTCATGTATCGAAAGATTACATGATGAGATGTGGATAGTGATAGAGGATGGGTCACCGCAAATCTTAAAAGTGAACACAAAGTAAGAAGAGCTACCGGTGAAGGTGAAGAGGATGTTGCCCTAGACCACCTATGGTTGAAAACCAAGAACTGAATGGACAAATGATGACTAAAAGATACAACCTGGACAATGTAGCCAAGGACATCCTTTACAAAACCTTGGACAAAGCCATGTTCAATAAAGTCAAATCATGCAAAACGGCTAAAGAAATGCGGACAAGCTAACATTAATTTGTGAAGGCTCGATCAAATCAAGGAAAATAAATTATCGGTGGTCGTACAAAAATTTTAGAATTTCAAAATCATCGCAGAGAAAACCTGGATCAACTGGATGCTCGGTTCACGAAATTACCAACGAGCTATCTCGCACTTGGAAAGGAATATACACGAGAAGAAATGTGTATGAAGATCCTAAAAAGTCTCCCAAATGAATGGGAAATAAAGGTCATGGCACCGAGAGACATTCCATGGACCTATCGAAGACCTCCAACCATGAACTATTCTCGGATCTCAAAGCCTACGAATTTGAGCCGAGAAGAAAAGATCGAGGAAGAGACAAAGTGCCCCAAACAATTTTCTAATTGTTAAGGATGGAAAGAGAGCCGAGGTCAAAGAAGTCATTGATCCGGAAGAAATAGCCCCGATGGTTAAAAGGTTCAACAAGTTCTTCAAAAAGAACTACAAGAGAGGCAAGGGCGAATCTTCCGAAGACACTCGGCTCCCTCCAAGTCAAGGAAGATAGGCAACCAAGAAAACAGATCATCAAAAGTCAATATCAAAGGGTGACAATCCAAGAATGGAAAGAGAGTGATCAAAAGGTTGAATATCTATCTTTGAACTCGTAGGCAACCAGGTCACTATGCCATTGATTGTCCATATCCTGTAGTCAACAAATACAGAATGAAGAAGAAAGAAAGGTCTTGAGAGAAAAAGACAAGAAAAGAAAAAGGCAATGTTGGCTGCAGAGAGATCTGAGACAAAGTCAAGAGAGACAAATGATTGAGAGCAAGAAGTGACTACTCAAGTGACTCAAGAAGAAGCCCCGATTTGTTTGATGGCCAAGGAACAAGATCAACCCGACCAAGAAGATGAGGTTCAAGCCCTAAGTACCAAGGAACCTGGTACATGGATAGTGGTTGAATATACGACCAAGAAAAATGTCAAAAATTCAAGGAAGTTGAAGGAGCAAAAGTCATATTTGGAGGAAATGAAGCTCCAGGAGAAATAAGAGGCATTGGATCCATCAAGAAAGAACGGATTAGAAATCACGATGTTGCATATGTTGAAGGACTCAACTTCAACTTGCTAAGCATCGCCAACTCGTGACAAGGGTTATAATGTTGGATTTAACATGGGTATATGCCAAATCAAGGATATTGAATCAAATGAAGTTGTGTTGCAAGGATGCGACAAAAGAACATGTATGTAGTAGATTGGTCAACCGCAACACCCAAAGACTGTCTATTAGCAAAGAGCACAAAATGAATCAAGTTAGTTGTGGCACAAAAAGCCGAGTCACCCGAATTTCAAAACACTTAACAAGCTTGCCGAAGTAATCTTGTGGAAGGTCTTCCGACTCAGTATACAAGAAGGAGAGCATATGTGACGCATGCCGGAAGGGAAAACAGATCAAATCATCATTCAAAGAAAAGACATGCCCATCTTCAACAAGGATATTGCACCGCTACATATGGATCTATTTGGTCCAGTTGAACCAATAGCATAAGTGGGAAGAAATATACCTTGGTGGTAGTAGATGACTACTCAAGATATACATGGACATTATTCATGTGTACGAAGAAAGAAACTCTACGAAACTACCACAAACGGTGATGAAGAGGATTCAAAATGAGAAGAGCCAAACCATTATCAAAATAAGATCGACAGAGAAACCGAGTTTGTCAATGGTATAATAACTCAATATTGTATTGAAAATGGAATTGGTCATGAATTATCTCTAAAGGACTCCACAAAGAAATGGAGTTGCGAGAAGAAGAATAGAACACTACAAGAAGCAACAAGTACCATGTTAGTCAAGGGGGTTACCAAAGAGATTTTGGGTGAAGCAATCAACACAACTTGCTACACTCAAAACAGATGTATGATAAACAGACAAATGACAAAGACTCCCTATGAGATTTGGACAGGAGAAAACCAAATGTTGCATACTTTAGAATATTTGGATGTAAATGCTTCATCCATAACAATGGCAAAGACAATCTAAAGGCTTTCGATGCTAAAGGCGATGAAGGTATCTTCTTGGGATACTCAAATGAAAGCAAAGCCTACAGAGTACTCAACAAAAGGACTATGGTTGCGAGAGGAATCCATTCATGTGGTATTCGATGAGCCAAATGTAAATGGAGAAGACATTGAAGAATCACCGATAAGTCAATCATCCAACCATACGAAAAAGCCCTATGTTGAAGTCAAGTCGGAATTATAAACTCGGATGAAGATGAGATAGCCGAGTCTCATAAAATGCTTGAAAATTTGCGCTAAGTGATTGCGAGAGAGTTGATCAAAGCAACACACCGCTAGACGATCAATCCGGCTAACTTACTTCAACCCGATGTAAGATGGCTGAAAGACCATCCACTAGAACTTGTCATTGGAAATATAAGAGAAGGCGTCAAAACAAGATCCAGAACTCAACAAGAAGCTATGTTCACATGCTTTATCTCACAAATAGAGCCTAAAGATGTGTTACAAGCATTGGATGACACACATTGGATTCAAGCTATGCAAGAAGAGTCAATCGGTTTGAAAGAAATAAAGTATGGGAGTTAGTTCAAAGACCCACCCATCAAAATGTTATTGGTACTAAATGGGTGTTCAGAAACAAGATGAACAAGGAGGGTTCAGTGGTAAGAAACAAAGCAAGACTAGTAGCCAAAGGATATTGCCAAGAAGAAGGAATAGATTTTGATGAAACATTCGCTCCTGTAGCAAGATTGGAAGCTATAAGGATGTTTCTTGCCTATCACGACTCACAAGAATTTTATTGTATATCATATGGATGTAAAAAGTGCATTCCTAAATGGGTTATTGGAAGAAGAAGTGTATGTTGAACAACCTCCGAGGATTTGAGCGAAGACTCTTGGAGATAAGGTATACAAACTCAAGAAAGCTCGTATGGATTGAAACAGGCACCCGAGCATGGTATGATACTTTGTCACAATTCCTAATCGAGAATGGATTCACAAAAGGAAAAGTAGATAGAACACTTTTCGAATTCAAGACAAGAAGAGCATCTTGCTTGTTCAAATATATGTGGATGACATCATTTTGGATCCACAAACAAAGAGCTATGTGAAAAATTTTCAAACCTCATGCAAAGCAAATTTGAAATGAGCATGATGGGAGAGTGACATTCTTCCTTGGACTCCAAGTAAAACAAGTGAAGGATGGAACCTTCATAAGTCAAACAAAATACACCGAGATTTAATGAAGAAATTTGGTATGGAGGAAAAGTCTTCATCAAAATACCAATGAATACATCGATCAAAATGGACATGGATGCGGATGGCAAGCCCAGTAGATCAAACAAGATACTGAGCACTTATTGGATCATTGCTTTATCTCACAAAGAAGCGCGGACATCACCTTTCTTTGTAGGTGTATGTGCAAGATTTCAATCTGCTCCAAAAGAGAGCCATATGATCGCATCTAAGAGGATTTTGAGATATCGAAAGGAAGCCAAGAAGTTGGCTTATGGTATCCAAATGGAAGGTGGATTCAAGCTAATTGGCTATTCGGACTCGACTATCTTTGGATGCGAGTTGTCGGAAAAGCACTTCATGCACATGTCAAATGTTGGAAATAGGCTAATTTCTGGTTTAGTAAAAAGCAAAATTCAATAGCCACCTCTACACTGGTGAAGGTACATATACATAGTTGCGGTAGTCATTTGTTGTGCCCAAATCCTATGGATGAGGCAAAGAAATGAGAGACTATGAAGTTGAAGAAAAGGAAATTCCAATCATGTGTGATAACACAAGTGCAATTGCAATCACTCGAAATCCCGTGTTGCACTCAAGAACAAAGCATATCGATGTCGATATCACTTCATAAGAGATCATGTTGAAAAGAAGGACATCATCTTGGAATATATCTCAACTAATAAACAAATTGGGCGACATATTCACAAAACCATTATGTGAATCAAGATTTGAAGAACTCAAGCATGAGTTAGGGTTAATTGGTGAGTGACACTCGGAAGACTCAAAGAAAAGAAATGAAACACAAAAGAGAAAAAGGATCAATTCTCAAAATCACTAAATGAATCACCATGTCGGAAAGACAACTATATCGAATTAGTGACAAAATGAGTCACCGAGAGAACTCATGACCGGAAGTTAAATCGGCTAAGGGATAAGTTTGAGTTATTTATGAGCAAAGTGACAAAAACGCAATCGTTTTACTAAGCGAATGTTTTTAAGAATGACATCAAGATAATGATGATGTGTACAGACAAAAAGCCGCATACCAAGCTTATGATTGGATATAAATGCCGCCGCATTAAATTCGAGACATTAAATGCTAATCGGCGTGCAAAAATCTAAGCCATTGATTTTGATCACATTTCAAAAATCACTTGCACGTCCTTTCAGAAACCATACTTAAACCATTTTCGTCTGTTTTCTCTCACATATTACCAAAACGGTTCATTTCTATCTCAGAAGCTAAGGCAAATCTTCCTCAAAACCCTATCCATATTCAAATCAACTTCTAAGTTTCTTTTCGTGAAATCTTGAAAAATGGCATCAACTTATGATTTCGTCAAGTTAGGGAAGTAAATCCACACTCGGGTCTCTTGTGGATTTCGAGGAATGGTCAAACAGGGTCCGATGACGCCCTCATAAAGAAAATCACTAAAAAGCTCGAAACGTCCGGGCTGAAACCATTTCTGACGATGGAGTTCTTGATGACCTATGTGGAAGAGGTCGCACAGTTCTACGTGAACGCTGAGATTCACGATGAGGGGATTAAATCCTCTGTTCATGGGAAGGAGTTCATCATCTCGCCAGGATCTGCGAACACCGCTCACTACCGGCGGAAGGAGCACCGAGAAATCAATGAAGCCGTAGACTTGGCTGCCGCTTGGAAGGAAGTAGCCAAGACCGACTATCTTTGAAAAGATAGTCTACACTAAAAAGGGGTGTTGAAGGAGGACTACCACAAATGTTGGACATAGTTGCCAAATGCATAGACATCAAATTTGGCGGCTTTGACCAACGTTTCTAAAGCAAAACCGATCGTAATGGCTGCGATCATTGAAGAAAAGCAAAAAGTAAACTGGCCGAGTTTGTATACAAGCAGACTCCGCCAAAATGTAGGAACAAATCCTTCAAGGAGAATGGTGCATTTGGAGGATCCCGGATATGGCCTGTGATTGGCCGGTGATGGAGGTGAAAGGAGTCCTCTTCGACATGGAAAGCGTTCCATGTAAACAAGAGGATGTTCGAGATCAAACCTCTCTCGCGCGCACTGAAGAGAGCCCACGCCAAGAGAGCGATACAAGTGAGGGGGAATTAGATGACCCTCAAGATACTGACTATTTTCTCTCCACCAAAGAAGAAAGTTGCCCTACGCAATGCTAAGAGAACTCGTTGCCCCTACACTAAGAAAAACAAATCTACTCCCCCCTGCAGCCGAGTCGCCGCACCGTAGTCGTGTCTCCCCGCCCAAAGCAGCTAGCGGCCGAGAAGGAACCTCAAATACCTTCTCCTATCGTCAAAAAAAGAAAAATCGATAAGCCAAGACGGCTGCTCCCTCGAAGAAAACACCAACACGGCCCCGCCGCCCAGGACTCGGAAGACACTCTCTCGAACCGAAAATCACTCTCGCAGTGCGAACTAAGAGACGAAAAAGAATCATCAAGCAATCCAAACTTGAAAAACCGGGATCGAGTCACCACCCAAACGCAACAGATATCGGAGATCACTGGAGAAGTAGAGTCTCCGGATAATATTGATGAAACAATGAAAGTCTCTGCTGAAGGCGATCAACAGAGGCAAATCAAGACCAGTGTAGTTCGAACAACCGAGACACAAGAAGAAATCGAAAGAGATGATGATGTGATGATCCTATCCCCACTTTATCCGGACATCCAAAATCGTCTGCGAGAGTGGAGGAAGTGGAAATTGAGTTGATCCAGGAAACAGTTCCAACGGCCGAGTTTATCGAAGAAGAAGAGGAATTGATGAACTTTCTTGGAGTGACCACTATGGTCCAAGCATTGGATGAAGAAAATCGCACGAGATATCTTGCGGATCTTCAAGGACAAGAGAGAAGGAGAGAGAGAAGAGCGAGAGGAAGGCGAGGCACGTGAGAAGGCCAAAGATCGCCCTATCACCGCACCACGAACACACACATCATCTCCTTGACATCTTATCGGATAGTGATGAGGATCTGGACCTGCTCGCCACCGAAGAGTTGCCAATGCAAAAGCAATGCACGAATCCGCAATTCTTCATGAGAAAAGAATGATGGAGGGACCAGGAGAGTCCTCCAAAACACACCGTGAGTTGGACCCAATGGGAGTGGTGCGATATTGCCACAATTGTTGCTGCCACCACTTCCCCACTCACTCGGAAGAAGGAATTAAGGGAAATGGCAATGAAACCGGGTTAGTGGGGACCCCGGTTGAGCCAACCCCTAATGAAGGTGTCTTACCACCGCCCCAACGGCTGAACACTCGAGAAACAAATGGGAGTTTGGAAACGAGTGACCCCATTCCAAGTCACTCACCGGTGCGCCGATTGAGGGAAAACTCCCTCCACTACAGGCAAGGTCGGAGGATGTTTGCAGATGACTCCACAACGAATCTAGGAGGCGAAGTGGAGAAAGTAGAAACACAAAATACAAAGCAAGTTTCCATCAACGAAGCTCGGACGATTGAGACTGTCTCGGTGAGGTGCCAACGCTCCGAAGGCTAATGACGCTGCGATGCGATCGAGGCACGAGAAGGAACACCACCGGGAGCGGGAGCTAACACTGGGCGATGAAAGTGCAATCCATGGGGTTGAGACTCAATGGATGCCACCACGAAGACCCTAAGACATTGACACTGTCGAAGAAAGGAGGTCCAGGCCTCGCCTGCGCTTGAGACTGCAGGGAGGTAATGAAGGCCAACGGGAGGTTGAGACTTCCCGGGTAAAGAAGTCAAGTAGAGAACATCCCTCCCGCTATCATTGATCCATCCGAAAAGGAGATTAGCGCACTTCACGACTCCCGGATAATCCCGATGTAACTTTTCCGATCGGAAGAAAGACGATGAAGCCGAGTCATCCCCTGTGATCGATCCAAAAGACTCGGTGGATGTTCCAACCACGAGCAAGTCGACCTCAAAACTACTCGTCAAACTTTCAATTTTGATGATGAGCCACCCATGGAAATCTCATCATCGTCCGATGACGCTTCCGATAAGGCCGAGACTAGTCAACTCAATTGGAAAAACCAACGAGACCGACGAAGGCTGTTGAGATACCGAGGCTCGGCAAAGTCGGGTCAACTTCACAACAGATCCCACCAAACAGAGTCCATCCGCGGGCTCCCAAGTCGCAGAGTTCGACTCCACAGGGAACTTCACGCGCACCTCTTATCATTGAACAAATCCCATTGCCCGTGATGATTCCTTTGTAGAATCATTTCCTTCTCTCTGGAGGTACCCGACCTCCCGAAGAGTCGAAACGATCTCGCGCGCTTCCACGCACCGGATCATGTCATTCCATCATATACCATCGTTCGGTAACTATGATTTTGATGTTTGCTTGCCATCACCGCAACAGAGGGAACAAATTGAAGTTCGGGAGGTGTTCAAAACATTATTTGCGAAAATTGAGCGGATGGAGAGGCACCAGCCTCGATGGACATGAGATCGGATAACAGAGATGCCAACCTTACTGGCGACTTGAGAGGCATAATAGTCGAATCGGGGAGTGGTGGCAACAACAAAGAACAATGCGCGTGGAACAAGCTAGATATTTGAAACATTGTTCAACAAGTCAGCCGATCCGGAGAGAGCCGAGAACGCCGATGCAAAGACGAAATCGAGAGAACACATTTAGCACATGCATGAATCTCACACTTTCTTTGAGATAAAGTCTGCTGCGTGAACAAAATAAGAATGAGCTCGTGCGTATTGGAAGAAAACATGGATAGAAAATTCAGCCTTTTTATGGCCGAGATGAAGTTGCTTAAAGTCAATCCAACGCTACTCGTTCGAGTTTCGTGCGGATACACCACAAAGAGACTCGAAGCGAGAACTCGGCTATCGGTGGACTCGACTTTCGCTTGCTAGTATGTTTCCGGGGTTCCTCTCTCCTTTGATGATGCCAAAAAGGGGGAAGAGGAATACCTTAAAGCGCTAAAGAGATCCTGGTCGAAAAGGAGGAGCAAATTTGTGAAGGGAAAGACAAATGAGGAAGTTACAAGGAAAAAGAAAGGAAAGTATGTTGAGGGGGAAGAATCGAGAGATGTGACCTTAATGATTGCACAAACCCCCAACAAGGTCTTGTCACAAATGTGATATTATCGGCGAAAACTCCCAGTGACTCGCCACTCCAACACTCTCTGCATCTATGGGCCGAAAAGAGAAAAAGACAGATTGAAGCGAGGGATGGAGGAAGTGGAAGGAAGGTTGAATGCCCGAGTTATGGACATCTTGAAACAACATGGAGGCATTCCAAAGTGACAGAGACACTTATGCCATCTCGGATGTCGGGATCTAGCCAAGATCGAGTTGATTAATTTAAAACGCTTGCATCTCGAAGGATACTTCGCAAACATGTCTATGGCTCAAGCACGGGACTTGTACTTGGGAAAAGGGTCTCACGTTATGTGAATAAGAAGCGACAGCACGGACTACTACCAGTCGCTCTGCTGGTCACTCCGCCGGTCACTCACCGAAAGAAAGAAGACCTCGCAAGACAATACACGCCCGGAGGGAGAGGTAGAGGAAGAAGCGTGGTGGAGGAAGAGGTTTCGACTGGCCTCTGCCCCAAAAACATTGAGTACATAGACCCGGGAGGCAAGAAAGGAGGGATCTCTGGGCTGGTCTTGACCAAGTAGCCAATCTGCAAGTGGCTAAAAACAATGTTGAGTATGTGAGAAGAATCGAAGAAAAAATAAAAGACAAACTCAGCTATGGGAGGAGAGACAAGAGAGATTAAGAAGAGATGAAGGTACCCTTAAAGCATATGAAAAGAAGAAGAAGAAGGCAGAAGATGAGAAAAAGAGAAGAAGACCGAGAAGATGAGAATCAAGAAGATGAAGGAAGGAGGCGGCGAAGGAGATGAAGTGTTGTTGTCCACCCTTTCATGTATTTTACTATGTAAATACATACTATGTAAGTGTTCGTAATATATCTCAAATTCTCTATTTTTTTTTTCGTAGACATAAATGTTTGCTTTGATACACCTTGTAAATTGTGTAAAAGAACAAGAATATTATGATAAATAAAAGGATTGATTCTACGCATACATTCTCTCGTGAATGTACTATCTCAGATGTATCTTTGCTATTTACATTTTGAATTTTTTTAAGTTTTGGCATCATCAAAAAGGGGGAAATTGTTGGGAAATTTATTGTTTAGATTTTGATGAATGCCATGTAAAACTTAGAATAGGAAGTTGGCACCCCATTTTTGTTGTAAACTCGCATTGTAACAAATAGGGCTGGTCAAGCCGAGTTAAGTCATCTATGCCTAAACATGCAAGAAGACAACTGGAGACTAGAAGGAAGACTCACTGCAAGACAACCGTTGAGTATGGCAAAGAAGAAAGACGGAACTCGATCAAGGTGCAAGAGATGCAACAGTAAAGTATCGATCAAGTCAACTCAAGATAACCAAGTCTCAAGTTGTAGTGACAGAGAGTCATTCAATGATTGAAAGTCGACTCTAAGTCACCTGGGGAAAGCAAGGAAATGCAAATCAAGTCGAGATAATCGAAAGAGATCCGTTGCACGTAAATCAAGAGAATTACTTAAACAAGTAATACCTCCATGCTACCTTTCTCGAAGTGCTCAGGTCCCAGAAGCGTGTAAAAGAAATAAACCAATGGGAAGCACTCGCACCATGTCGAACTCGAAAAGTCAAGAACAATTCATACGAGGAAGTGGCAATTCCAAGGATCGCAATAAGACAAGCCAACGACCACAAATGACTTTCAAAAATAAGCCTATCTCTTCAACTGGGCGATTTTTGAAAGATCACTATAAAAGGCCGAGGAATGACTCGAGAGAAGGTTACCTCGAACCACGAATATTCAAGTATACATTTGAACTATAACCTAAGATATTCTCAAATCATTCAAGATTAATCCTCAAGCCTACAATACGAAGAAAATCAATCCAACACTCACCTGTGAAGGAAAGATAGCTTCAATCGGTTGAAGAGGAAACTTTAGAAGAAAAGGGGTCTACATTCCACGAAGGAGTGTAGGAAGGTTCAAGGTCGAACCGGTCTCGAGTTCTTTGGAGGGCTTCGTGATCAAATCCTAAGAGCCCGAACAAGTGAGTCAGTAGTAGCAAAGGCAAATGCCTGCCTGAAGAAGGCGAGTCGGACGAGAAGTCACCGAGTGACCAAGGCATCTCCGATCGAGTCCCAAAGGATCAAGTTAGTGTGTGATCAAGACTTGTATCCGGACTGTTACCACTCATATACCGATCAATACTTAGTGGATTCCTCCAGGAGTTGGAGAAGAGAGGAGTAGAAGAATTACCCCATCTTCGAACCTCTATAAAAATTTATCGTGTCATTTACATTTCAAAGACTTTAATTCTTGCATCTTATTTGTCTAATTCTCACGACATATTTGCTATCCAACCGATAATCTCTAAATACTAAAACCCAAGATTAAATCATTACTAAATCAAACTTAAGGGTGTTAAGTCTTCCTCAATAAAACAAACCACAGTTGAGCTAATTCGGTCTTAACACAAATTGAGTTATTCTATCAATAGCTCAATCAGTGCATTGAGTGACTAACTCTACCGATTAACTAAATTGGTCCCACCAAGGACACAATTGTGTGTAGTGTCAACTCGAATTTTAAAAAGGACCAAAAGTGAAAAGTTGGTAAGGTTTATTCAACCCCCCTTCTAAACCTTACACTCACACCCTTGGGACCTACACAAAATAATATAGAAAAATTGTTCAAAAATTCTCCTAAACAATGCATGTTTTGGAGTTACCCAAAATTAGCGATGCTTTATTTTGGTAAGTCAATGTCAAGATTTGTTAGTAACGGATATTATTATTGACTAATTGGTTTTTACCGCCCATTTCCACTTGCTAAATTCAAAAATTGTTTTACTACAAAATCCAAACGAACAATATGTAATTTAATGCTTATTTTTTTTAAATATCTCATATTTTTATAAAAAAAAACAAATCCATACACAAGAAATGCCCCGTGCATTTAATATAGTAGTATATTATTGCCGTCTTATTTAAACAACAGTTGAGGGGCCAATTGTTAATTCCTATAACAAGAAACAAAGGAGAACTCTCACTTCCCCCCTCCCTCCCCCTAAAATGAAATATAACACCATAGGTGACTTTTAATCAATGTGAAGAAGTAGAGATGAGTCTTAAATTTCATACTTCATTGTATATTCTACTTTTTTTAGAACAATGACACCTATTTCCTAAATTAATATATAATCTTGATTATTTTTATGATTTTTTTTGGAAAGCATTATTTTTATGTAATTTATCTTAACATCCGTAATACATATGACAATAAAATACAAAATAAAATAGAATAATTAAACCAACATAGATGTGGTTAGATTTGAATGATAGTCAAGCTAATACAAAAATACACATTAATTGTCAATCAATGCCTAGAACGGGCAATGTCCACGAGAGTTGGTGTTGTTTTTACTATGTTAATAAATGACCAATCATTTTTTATTATATATTTTATTGGTATCGATTTCTATTTGTAATTTATATTTACCATCCTACCTCTTATAGATGAAAAGGAAAAAAGAAAAGAAAATAAAGAAAAAAGATCGTTGGACATCTAACCCTCAAATTCTTTAAAACAAAATCTTGATATTTTAGCCAAATTCATTATTATTGATATAAATGAAATATTTAATAGAAATTAGTATACCCACTAAAATATTTTGATTTGATTTTACTAAAAAAACCAATTATAAAAGGAAAAAATATGGATTGCACCAAACACGTGCAAATAAAAAATCATGCAATATTTATTATATATTTAATCAAATTTGACATTGCTATGCAGTTGGATAATTCGAAATACGTTTAGGAAAAAATTGAGTAAATCATACCTTAATATTTAAAATTTATCAATCTACAAATTTATTACATTACAATAAAAGGGAAACAATTTGGTCGACACCATAAATTTTTCAAACTGTAGACAACTCAAAATGGACAGATATGTATTACGTTAGGGAAAAAAATATTATTGAAATATTTACCAAATACAAAATTCGTATGTGCATTACCATTATTTATGGTAACTGGAGAGATTTTTTTTGAGGAAGAAACTTGATAGATTCATTAATACATTTTTGTTAAGAAAATATTTGATTAAAAATATCAAGTATTCATTTTTTCAACAATATAAACTTAATATGAAAATATACGTCTCACAAATATATACATATAATTTATTATAGACAGGTAGAGTGTGTGTGAGAAAGAGAATGGTAGATCTTATAGGAATATAGAGATATAAACGTACAGAGATAATGCTAAACGAGCAGAATTTGACATTTAAGTCTATTATTGAAAATATAAATTTTATGTGTAAATTTTTATTTTTATTTACTTTATATGATTATTATCCTTAAAATAAAGTAATAAATATCAACTCATATTAATAGATACTTTCATTATAAATTAATAATATTAAAATAATAATACATATGCAACGCACGTGCGGGATTACTAGTTTTCTTTATATGATGAGATATAATTCAACCTTTTAATTTATGTTATTAATAGATAGTTTTGTTTAACCAAATAAAACATTAAAAAGTTGAAAGATTAGAACTAAAGAGTTAAAAATGATATATGTGTTAAACATTCATTTAATATATCTATATATATATATAATAACCAGGTCACTTATAAATAGTAAAAAAAAGTTTTTTTCCCGCCTAAACAACCATTCCTCAATTAGTAAAAAATTGTTCCAGTTTTTAGCATTAATTTTGGTGTTAGATTTGTAGCGCCCCAAATTTGAAAAATGTAGTTTTGGGCTTAAGGAACGCTACATTAGTAGGTACCTAACTTTAAATAACTTTCAACATCGACAGAGCATTTCAAACCAACATCAAATAACCACGCTCATAGACGGGTTAGCCCAATTCACAAAATACAGCGGAAGCATTATATAAGTAGATGAGTCACAGCTCATCTCAACAGTAAACAAAGGAAAACTTATTTACAGACATCGATTTATCAGTTCAAAGTTTAAGAAAGAGAGAAATAGGGACTTTGGAACTACAAAAGTATTTCATCATGCCCAAGTCTTCGTGTCGTACTTCGCCTCAATCTGAAAATATAATGTGGGGTGAGTACTATGAAAATACACTCAGTGGGGTACATTTAAGCGACTGCGTAATTAATTACAAATAGCAGAGATGCGTCATACGTGAAATTTGTACTGACGGACCGTAACTTTAAAATATGTACGAGCTCATAATGTGAAGTGATCGTCACCACAACATATAAATATGTAACATGCACGGTACAACCGCAACATGGGATTCATGCAAAACATACTAATCATGATTAATTAAACAGTCAACTTGCATTTGAATAGCAAATATTACACGGTTAAGTGTAAAAGTAACCCCACCTTTTTTTGATGTGCAAAATGATTGTGCAGGATGCAAGTCCTAGTTCCCGGGCTCAATCTCGTCTCCTACACAAAATAGCATAACATGTCTTAGAAACCTGGAATGGAAATATAAATATATATAATAATTTAAATATGCTAGATAAATCTATCCTTAAAAATGGGGACATTTGGATGTGAAATGAAGAAATTAGGAGCAAAACGGAATAATAAGGATGTTCGGGTCTCGTTTTCTTGAAGTTGGGAGATTGAAGGGCAATTTGGTGATTTTGAATATACTTTGCGTATGAGAAGGGTATAACGAGACTATGGTTCAAATTTGAGGTCAATCGGAGTTCGTTTGACCCCTTTTGGGTCGAAAAACGAAAAGTTAGGACTTAAGGAATTTTAATTAAAAAGGTTAGGGGTTAATTTGCAGACCAAGAGTTAAGTTGGGGTAAAATTATAATAAGCTGAAAGTTGATATGGGGAGGACTAAACTGAAACTTGGAGGGGGTCAAACTGAAGTTTCAAAATTACAACCAAGTCCAAAAGAATTTCAAATTAAATAGCCTCTCCAATACTCCATTACTCCTCACCCTTAACCCCCTACACCACCTCCACCACTCTTCCCGTCGCCGACACCGCTCGTGGCCGGCGGCAATGAGCTTCCGGCCACCTTACCACCTCAACCTACTCAAACTCACACACCTACACACCTATATCACACACGCACACACACAACGGACACACCCGCACACACACACCACCTACACGCACACACACCTGCACACACACCACCTACACACACACACACACACACCTCGGCGTAGGGAGAGAGAGGAAGAGAGGGAAGGAGAGAGGGAAGGGAGGGAGAGAGGATGGAGGAAGATGAAGATGGAAATATTGTTGGAAAAAGAAATAAAATAAGCTAAAATTCGACAACTTCCAACTCCGACTCCCGATGGAAACGAACACCGATCATGAAATTGATTGGTGGGATTCGAATCCCTTGAAGAGACGAAGAGAACGGTATAAGGCTCGTCAATTTTGGACCGGTGGATCGGGAATCGGCGGTCAAAGATGACATCTTTGTCGGTGAGTTCACGAGGCGATTTTCGAGATGTCTCCGGCAATTTTACGGCGATCTAGAGCTCGATCCGAGATTGGAAGGTGGTGTTAGAAACTTAATTGAATGAGCTTTCTAACGGTATAAGGTTTGTGAAAATCCAACAAATGGATCTCTCAGTAGATCTTGAGTCAAAGGTTTCGAAATTTTATCTTTACCGCGATTTGCGTGAACGCAGAAACCCAATCGAAATTCGACTTGATTTGGAACGAGAGCAACGAAAGGGTTTGAATGAAGTATGGTTTGTTAATTTCCGCCGCCGCGATGGCGGCGGCCAACCGACGGCGGTGGTTGTTGTTACGGTGGCGGCGAAGCTCCGGAAGTTGAGTGAGGGAGAGAGAAAGGATTCTTACCTGTTAAGGAAGGTTTCAGATTTAGTATTATCCAAATAGGGAAATAGTTATATATATAGTAAGTATTAAATGGGTTTTAAAATGGGTTTGGTGATTTGGGCCACAAATGAATTGAAAGAAGGATTAATTGTATCGTGATTGAACTTGAAATAATTCAATTTTGGATTGAAAATAATAGGAAGCCCCGTAATTAAATTTATAATTTTTCTACCCGAATTATATATTTTAAATAATAATCTTAATTAGCTATAAATCCCAATAAATTACTAATCTAATTCCTTGAAAATTGCGAAAAATTTACCCTAAATTTTGAGATTCAAATTCTAATACCGGGTATTACACCCTCCCCCACTACAAAAAATTTCATCCTCGAAATTCAAAACTTACTTATTGTCGGAAGATTTGGATATTTGTCCTTCACCACATCTTCTCTTTCCCATGTCGCCTCCTCTTTTCCATGCCTACTCCATTGCACTTTAACTAAAACGATGTCTCTATTTCTTAAGGAGTATATTTTTCTATCAAGGATCGCCACTGGAAATTCCTCATAAGTCAAATCTTCTTTAACTTGAATAGCTTCTTGATTAACGACATGACTCGGATCAAAAACATATTTTCTTAACATCGACATGTGAAACACATCATGCACTCTGGATAACTCTGGCGGTAGTGCTAACTTATAAGCTACTTCTCCAATTCTTTCAAGAATTTCGTAAGGACCAATGTATCTAGGTTTCAACTTTCCTTTCTTTCCAAAACATACTACTCCTTTAGTTGGTGCTACTTTTAGAAATACTTTGTCTCCAATCTGAAATACCAAATCCTTTCTTCGTTTATCGACATACGCCTTCTGTCGATCCTGAGCAATCTTAATTCTCTTTTTGATGAGATAAATCTTTTCCACTGTTTTTTCAACAATATCTGGTCCAATTACTCTTCTCTCTCCAACTTCGTCCCAGTATAAAGGGGATCTGCACCTACGTCCATACAGTGCTTCATACGGTGCCATTTTGATCGTCGCTTGATAATTGTTGTTATATGCAAATTCTACTAACGATAAATGTTCTTCCCAGCTTCCTCCTAGATCTAACACTACAGCTCTCAACATGTCCTCTAGAGTTTGTATCGTTCTTTCTGACTGTCCATCTGTTTGTGGATGGAATGCGGTACTAAAGCTGAGCTTCGTTCCTATGGCACTCTGCAAGCTCTGCCAAAATTTAGAGGTGAATCTCGTGTCTCTGTCTGATACAATTGTAACTGGGACTCCATGCAATCTTACAATCTCTGCCAGATATATTTGGGCTAATTTATTCAACTTATACGTCATCTTTACTGGCAAGAAATGCGCTGACTTCGTCATGCAATCCACTATGACCCAAATAGCTTCGTTTCCTTGTGCAGTTCTAGGCAATCCTGTAACAAAATCCATTGTTATATGCTCCCATTTCCATTCGGGTATTTCGAGAGGTTTTAACAACCCTGATGGTCGTTGATGTTCAGCTTTCACTTGTTGGCACGTCATGCATCTCTGCACAAATGACCCTATACTCCTCTTCATGTTTCTCCACCAAAATGTCTTTCTTAGATCTTGATACATCTTAGTACCTCCAGGATGTGCGGTATATGGCGTGCAATGTGCCTCTTCCATGATTTCTCTCCTCAATTGTTCATCCTTCGGCACACATACACGGTTCCCAAACATTAGTGATCCGTCATCTGCCACGCCAAATCCTTTTACGTTCCCATCTTTTGCTCGATCTCTCAACTTCATCAGAAACTTGTCATTCTTTTGAGCATTCACTATTCTGCTCCTGAGGGTAGGTTGGACTATCATCGCTGCTATTACTGCCTTTGTGGTATTTGGTGGGACAATGACGTCAATTTTTAGCTTGGCAAAATCTTTGATAAGTTGTTCTTGGTGCGTCAACATGCAATTCAGACCTTCATGATTCTTTCTGCTCAAGGCATCGGCCACTATGTTTGCTTTTCCAGGGTGATATAAAATTGTATAATCATAATCCTTGACCAACTCCAACCATCTTCTTTGCCTCATGTTCAGTTCCTTCTGCTCAAAGAAGTACTTCAATCTCTTATGATCGGTATATATTTCACATTTTGCTCCATACAGATAATGTCGCCAAATCTTCAAGGCGTGTACTACCGCTGCTAACTCTAAGTCATGAGTCGGGTAATTTTGCTCATGAGGCTTTAGTTGTCTGGAGGCATAGACAACCACTTTATTGTGTTGCATTAGAACACATCCTAATCCTTGCTTAGATGCATCACTATATATGACGAACCCTTCTGATCCGCCTGGTATTATCAAAACAGGAGCAGTGATTAACCTTTCCTTTAATTCTTGGAATCTTTTCTCACATTTTTCGGACCATTGAAACTTCACACCTTTGCGAGTTAGTTGTGTCAAAGGTAATGCAATCTTCGAGAATCCGTCGATAAATCTCCTATAATAACCCGCCAAACCAAGAAAACTTCGTACTTCATTCACATTAGTTGGCATCTTCCAATTCCTTACAGCTTCTACCTTGACTGGGTCAACCTCGATCCCTCGAGCTGAGACGATGTGTCCAAGAAACACCACTTGTTCCATCCAAAATTCACACTTCTTGAATTTAGCATATAGTCGTTCTTTACGTAATGTCTCCAACACAATCCTCAAATGCTCCTCATGTTGCTTCTTGTTTCGTGAATATATCAAGATATCATCTATGAACACGATTACGAAATTGTCCAAGTAAGGATGGAATAGTCTATTCATTATATCCATAAACACTGCAGGCGCGTTGCTAAGTCCAAAAGGCATCACCACAAATTCATAATGACCATACCGGGTTCTGAAAGCAGTTTTGGGTATGTCACTTTCCTTAACCTTCACTTGATGATATCCGGACCTCAAGTCAATCTTTGAAAACACACTTGCACCTTTCAACTGATCAAACAAATCCTCAATCCTCGGCAATGGGTACGTATTCTTGATCGTAAGCTTGTTTAGTTCTCGGTAATCTATACATATCCTAAATGACCCATCATTCTTCTTTACAAATAACACCGTGCGCCCCATGGAGATACACTAGATCGAATAAACTTCTTATCCAACAACTCTTGTAATCGCACTTTTAGTTCTTGCAATTCTTTTGGTGCCATTCTATATGGTGCTTTTGATCATCGGACTGCTCCTGGCACTAGGTCTATTACAAATTCCACTTGTCTATCTGGTGGAATGCCAGGTAAATCATCAGGAAAAACATCTTTGTATTCTCGTACAATTGGCACTTCATCAATTGTCACTTCTCTCAAATCAGTGCTCGTTACATTTACCAAGTATGCCTCACATTTATCCTTTCTCAAGGCTTTCATGGCTTTCATAGCTGATATTACTTGGGGTATAGATCTCACTTTTGTCCCATGAAAAATGAATTCTTTTCCATCACAACTTGGGAATTCCACTTCCTGCTCATGGCACCTAATTATTGCACGATTTTCTCTAAGCCAATCCATTCCCAAAATTACATCAAAATCCATCATATTTATAACATGCAAATCGACAAATAGATTCCTATCTTCAATTCCTATTTCCACTCCCGGACATACTTGGTTAGTATTGATCGATGCCCCGCCTGATGGTATCTTAACTTCCAATACATCATCTATTGTGACCCTATCACATCCCAACTTTCTAAATAAATTAGTAGATATAAAGGAATGCGTAGCCCGGTGTCAAATAATACGAGAGCGGTAACTTAGATATAATCAACATACATGTCATAGTGCACACCTGGTCCTTGGTCGCTTCCTCTTGAGTCATAGCAAAGACTTCGTGCTTTTCCAACCTTTTGTTTCCCTTTATTATCTTCTCTTGGATTCTTTTGCTTCGGACAATTTTGGATAGTGTGGCCTGGTTTCTTACAAATAACAAATTCCTTTTCCATACGCACATTCACCCCTATGATTCTTCCCACACTTTGGGCACTCGAGGTTTATCCCCGGGTACTTGTTCCATATATTCACCATTCTTGCTTGCTTGTTCTGTGGACCGATATTAGCTTTTCCATGATTAGTATTGTCCCATTTCCTTTTCTCCATTATGATTTGAGCATTTCTGTTTCCAAAATCTAAATTCAGTCGGGCTGCAATCTCCAAAGCTCTTTCAACAGTGTCTGCATATGTGGTAGTCTTCGTTGCTGCCAAGATACTGTTGATCTAGTGGGTAACCCTTGTTCAAAGCATCTAGCCTTATCATATTCCGTGCTCACCAAGCTAGTCGCGTACCTAGATAACTGGTTAAACTTCCTCTCATACTCAATGACTGTCATTGATCCTTGTTTCAAGTGTATGAACTCCCATCTTTTCTTTTCACGGTAAGATAATGGCAAGTAGTTTTGCATAACCACATCCTTAAATTCTTGCCAAGTCAGAGCCCCAATATGTTGTTGAGTGCGAGTCCTACAATACGATTCCCACCAATGGTCGGCGTCTTCAGTCATCTGAAAGATTGCGCAAGACACCTTCTGAGCATTAGTGCAGGCAATGTGAGTGAATATACGCTCTAAAGCACGAAGCCACTCCTCGGCAACTGCAGGTTCTTCTCTTCCATTAAAAACAGGTGGATAGAATCGACGAAATTGCTCTACTACTTGAGTCAGAATATCACGTGGATTTGGGGGTTGTGGTTGTTGATTTTGAGCAGTAGTGAAATGGTGTGCTAACCCACGCAACACGGTAATCAAATCTTCACCAGGATTAGCCATCTCTGGAGCATGTGGGGCAGGTGGAGCCTCAGCTGGTGGTTGCTCTTGATTACGACGACCACGTCGGGCCATTCTAAAATTCCAACAACTAAATATATCTAGAATCAACAACCATAAACTAAAATAATACTAATCATTGTTCCTGATAATCATGAACTTACATCGAACTATTTAAGGCACATAAGTAGATGTACACAATAATAGTATGCCTAAAAAGTCTAATCCAACTCAAAATCAGGTGATCAAAGCCTATGAGCTAGTTCTCTAGTATCATGTATGAAGTGTAGTGACTTTGTCAAAATCATGAAGTGCATGACAATATGAAAAATCATTTCATGAAATAAGCTTTCATGTAATATGCACTTGCATAAATCATATCCCGAATGAAGAATTTGCGAAAAAATGGTAATCATGTTGAAACTGTTCATATGACATAACATTCATATCATGTGTAATATGGGAGGCACGACTCCAAGATAGCATTGATCATGTAACATGTCTTGTATTCATGAATCATGTAAACCGTTATGAGAAAATCATGCGTATGTCTTTAGGCTTAGCATTTCACTTCAACTTGGGGCATGAAGTTTTCAAAAACAATTGTCCCTAAAATCAAACTTCAACTCAAGAATTAACTCGACCCTTATAAAATCATTTTACAGAGTATAGTCCGAAAAACTTGCTCTGATACCACCTCTGTAGCACCCCAAATTTGAAAAATATAGTTTTGGGCTTAAGGAACGCTACATTAGTGGGTACCTAACTTTAAATAACTTTCAACATCGACAGAGCATTTCAAACCAACATCAAATAACCACGCTCACAAGCGGGTTAGCCCAATTCACAAAATACAACGGAAGCATTATATAAGTAGATGAGTCACAGCTCATCTCAACAGTAAACAAAGGAAAACTTATTTACGTACATCGGTTTATCGGTTCAAAGTTTAAGAAAGAGAGAAATAGGGACTTTGGAACTACAAAAGTATTTCATCATGCCCAAGTCTTCGTGTCGTACTTCGCCTCAATCAAAATATAATGTGGGGTGAGTACTATGAAAATACACTCGATGGGGTACATTTAAGCGATCGCGTAATTAATTACAAATAGCGAGAGATGCATCATACGTGAAAATTTGTACGACGGACCATAACTTTAAAATATGTACGAGCTCATAATGTGAAGTGATCGTCACCACAACATATAAATATGTAACATGCACTACAACCGCAACATGGGATTCATGCAAAACATACTAATCATGATTAATTAAACAAATCAACTTGCATTTGAATAACAAATATTACACGATTAAGTGTAAAAGTAACCCCACCTTTTTTGATGTGCAAAATGATTGTGCAGGATGCAAGTCCTAGTTCCCGGGCTTAATCTCGTCTCCTACACAAAATAGCATAACATGTCTTAGAAACCTGGAATGGAAATATAAGTATATACAATAATTTAAATATGCTAGATAAATCTATCCTTAAAATTTGGGGGCATTTGGATGTGAAATGAAGAAATTAGGAGCAAAACGGAATAATAAGGATGTTCGGGTCTCATTTTCTTGAAGTTGGAAGATTGAAGGGAAATTTGGTGATTTTGAATAGACCTTGCGTATGAGAAGGGTATAACGAGACTATGGTTCAAATTTGAGGTCAATCGGAGTTCGTTTGACCCCTTTTGGGTCGAAAAACGAAAAGTTAGGACTTAAGGAATTTTAATTAAAAAGGTTAGGGGTTAATTTGCGAGACCAAGAGTTAAGTTGGGGTAAAATTATAATAAGCTGAAAGTTGATATGGGAGGACTAAACTGAAACTTGGAGGGGGTCAAACTGAAGTTTCAAAATTACAACCAAGTCCAAAAGAATTTCAAATTTTGAATAGCCTCCCCAATACTCCATTACTACTCACCCTTAACCCCTACACCACCTCCACCACTCTTCCCGTCGCCGACACCGCTCGTGGCCGGCGGCGATGAGCTCGGCCACCTTACCACCTCAACCTACTCAAACTCACACACCTACACACCTATATCACACACGCACACACACACAATGGACACACACACACACCCGCACACACACACACACCTACACGCACACACACACACCTGCACACACACCACCTACACACACACACACACACTCGGCGCGAGGAGAGAGAGAAGAGATGGAAGGAGAGAGGGAAGGGAGGGAGAGAGGATGGAGGAAGATGAAGATGGAAATATTGTTGGAAAAAGAAATAAAACAAGCTAAAATTCGACAACTTCCAACTCTGACTCCCGATGGAAACGAACACCGATCATGAAATTGATTGGTGGGATTCGAATCCCTTGAAGAGACGAAGAGAACGGTATAAGGTTCGTCAATTTTGGACCGGTGGATCGTCGGGAATCGGCGGTCAAAGATGACGCTGCCGGTGAGTTCGCGAGACGATTTTCAGATATGTCTCCGGTGATTTTACGGCGATCTAGAGCTCCGATCTGAGATTGGAAGGTGGCGTTAGAAACTTAATTGAATGGGCTTTCTAACGGTATAAGGTTTGTGAAAATCCAACGGTCGGATCTCTGTAGATCTTGAGTCAAAGGTTTCGAAATTTTATCTTTACCGTGATTTGCTTGCGTGAACGGAAACCCAATCGAAATTCGACTTGATTTGGAACGTGAGCAACGAAAGGGTTTGAATGAAGTATGGTTTGTTAATTTCCGCCGCCGATGGCCGACGACCGACGGCGGCGGCGGTGGTTGTTGCTTGCGACGGAAGCCTACCTAAGTTGAGTGAGGGAGAGAAAGGATTCTTACCTGTTAAAGGAAGGTTTCCAGATTTAGTATTATCCAAATAGGAAAATAGTTATATATATAGTAAGTATTAAATGGGTTTTAAAATGAGTTTGGTGATTTGGGCCACAAATGAATTGAAAGACGGATTAATTGTATCGTGATTGGACTTGAAATAATTCAATTTTGGATTGAAAATAATAGGAAGCCCGTAATTAAATTTATAATTTTTCTACCCGAATTATATATTTTAAATAATAATCTTAATTTGCTATAAATCCTAATAAATTACTAATCTAATTCCTTGAAAATTGCGAAAAATTTACCCTAAATTTTGAGATTCAAATTCTAATACCGAGTATTACAAGATTGAATAATTTCGGGCTCTTGGTATTAATTTCGGTGTTAAAACTATTAATTAATTAATATCATTAATTGTATTAATGGAAACAAATCTGTTATGATTTTAATCTATTAATTAATTAATATCAAAAATATATATTTAGAGAAACTAATCCAAAATATTTTTATTCTAATCAATAATCAGTAAATATATTAGTGAAATATTACTGGAAGCAAATCCCGTATGAAGTTAAATGCGGTAAGTTCATCTTTCATATTCTAATCAAATCAAATCCAATATTTTAAAAAATCCACACCATTTTTTAATATCTAAAAAATTCCTAGCATTCTTTTTTAGGGCAATCAATAAGTATCATTAATTTTAATAAAAGGAAATAAATTAAATTTTAAGTGAAACAAATGATCTGCTAATCTAAAAAAATACAAATCGAATCTCTATGTCAAATTGATTGCATGGACAATGTTATATTCAAAATAACCGAGAACATCGCTACAAAAATCAGAAAGATTATTTACTATAATTACAGTCCACGGTCTTCTTATAAATACGAGATTTCTATTGATTTTTTTTCTTAACTGCATTCATTCATACTCGAGCATAGGCATTTCTCTGCAAAAAAAAACTTTCGAAATTTCACAAAGCAATTAAAAAAATAGCACCACTTTTTTTCTTTGATCAAGGATATCAATATGAGCAAAAGTCAATGGGCTATGATGTCACGCCCCAATTTACAATATACCACCCAATTACAATAGAATATCATCTAATATGGTACAACCCAAATATTCAAATTTAGGCTTATCAAGAGCTATTCTCTAACCACAAACAACTAAAAACCATAAATACAATGGAACTCTACAAATCTTTAACATATAGAGTTACAAGTCACCGAACTAGTACAAAATAATATAGTTACAAGGTTCAAGTCTTTGATGGACAAGTCTTTCAAAAGGAATCGCTGATCGGTCAATCCTGGTCCGGGCGTCTCATCTTTCTCGTCAATCTCAAAATGTTCGGTCTCAAAAGTTTTATAAAATTGTGGGGTGAGCCAAACGAGCTCGAGGGGTTGGGGTAGGGAATGCGATTTGAAAAGCTAAAATATTTTTCTTTTTGGTGAGAGTATTTAGTGTTCCAAAAGTTATTCATGTATGCATGACAATGGTGCACAAAAGATTCATTAAACGCAATGATAGAGAATATAGTTCGATTCAATAATTCTCAATCAATTCCTAATGCTAGCAAAATGATGCAAGGCACATTATGCAATAATTAATCTAGTTAGCAAAGGTTTTATTTTTCACAAGAATAATAGATATCTCAGTTTTTGAAAACAAATAATAGATATCCGGATTTAAAATAAAGTTTCTTTAATACAAGCAATCGATCGATCCAATCCGTCACCAAAAAACAAGAAACGTAGGATCAGTGTTGATCGGACACTGACCCTGTCCGTTCTCCTTATTGCTACAAATTATATTTGGCCGAAGCCCACTCACCTTATCCCTCCCTGTAGGCTCGACGTCTCTTTAGCTATGGGCTTTTGCCCAGAGATCATCATATTCATGAATATACCGCTCTACGACCCAAGTTCTCGTCTCCTACCCGACCCGAAAGTGGGAGTAGTAGGCAAACGGGTAGTCAAACAGGATCACAGCAACCTGCTCGATCCATCCATTGTCTAATCTACCCACACCGCAATGGACTCAGTCAGTCAATATTTTTGTCAAAGTGACATTTGTTTAGGCCAAAGGCCGAGTCAATCAGTTGCAATAGTTAAAATGCAAATGAATATGCAATTTGACACCATGAATGATATACTTTATGTTTCCTTTAGTAAACGGAATTATTTTGGAAGAAACACAAAACATAATCATAGAACAATATTATATTATGAAATTCATGAAAATAATGTATATCGTGAAATTATTCAATTGCTTAATGTCGTGAAATTCAGGAATAGTTAATGTCATGAAATTTATAAAATGCAAGCAAACCTAATTTTATTTAGAAAAATAATATTTTGCCCACCTTTGACGTAAATATTGCCTTAAAGATGTGCATAATGATGGTGCAAGGTGCAAGTCCCAGTTGTCTGGTTCAATCTCGTTTTCTACACAAAACAACATAATCATTTATATACTATTTCTACTTTAGTAAAATACAGATTATTTTAATATTTGATTCCAAAAGCTCCAATTTTTTTATTTGTCCAGGTTTATCTTTAGCTAATTAAGATAATATAAAGTTCAAGCCAATTTTACACAGTTTATGGAAAAATTAATATAAAATATTTATTATTAGTAAACCTTATTAACTCCAATGTACTGACGTGTCCAACGCTTCCGAACCGCCTCATTCTGATTCGGAACCGCCCCATTCTGATTCGCCCAAAGGTGGAACCGAACCTAACCGCCCTATAGACGGTTTTGATTCCGAATCGCGGTTCCGCCGGTTCCGATTCCGTTGGCCGGTTTTTTTTTTTTTTTTTTTTTTGAATTTTTGAATTTTTAAGTTTTTAATATTAATAAATTAACACCATTGATAAATTAACACAATTGATGAAGGAAATAAAATTGAGTAACACAAAAATAATTTTATTGATTTAAAAGTAAAATTACAACTTACAATTTACAAAATGAAAAATTAATATATTACAATTCCAAAGTACAATTTAAAAATAAAATTACAAGTTAATACAATTTCGTATAAAATTTAAATTACAAAGTACAAAGTACAAACCACAAAGAAAGGAAAAAAAAAAAAAGAAATGGGTTTGAGTTTTATTTTAATATTCTAAGTTAAAAATTTGAAATTTAACTTTGAATATTGAAATAAAATTGCCTACGTATCCTCATAGAGGAATCAAAACCTACGTAGTTCTCTTACATTTTACTTACCTTAGGGAAGGTGGCAAGTGGCAACGTGATTCTTCAATTATTTTGTGACCCGTTGCTTGAATCGGTATCAAGATTATCGCTTTCTTGAAATCATCAAAATCGACTTGTTGCTCACGTGTTTCGGCGTTTGTCAATCGTGGAGCAATACTTGAGCCTCTAGACTTTCTACTTTAATCTAGATCGTCTAGGATCCGAATATAACCTCCTCATCAATGCTTGCTCTACTGAGACGGTTGAGGCAGAACGGCTAATATTTCCTCGCAATTAAAGTTACTATAGGAAAAGAGAAGACCTCTTTGACCACCACTTTAACAAATCGAACTTTGAATTCCCTACTACAAATTCAAGATAATCAAAAGGAGATGTTAAATATGTATCAAGTTCAAGATAAGGGTCGCGCCTCCTCTCGAACGTTTTGGTATCCTCGCCATAAAAATTATCTAATGGTGCAAATACCGACGCCATTAAACGTACCAATATCACTAGTATGTTCAACATCGGGTGTAGAAATAGCGAAACTAGATGAGCCTCTAAAACTATCACCAAATTTTATTGAATATTCTTTAAAAATATCATATAAACATTGTTTAGCATTCTCTACTACAACACTTGGAATGGGAGTGTCATGTTCTTTAATAGGAAACAAAGCATCATAATATATTCCTAACAATTCTTCTAAACCATCTAATCTTACTCTAGGATCTAATATTTTTGCAACTAAAAATACATTAGGAATATAAGTGAAATATTTTAACCATTTTAATCCCATTTGGGCAATAGTTGGTCCTATAGTAGCACAAGGCATGAGAGATCTAAAAAGTAGTGCAATTTTAACACAACGATCTACAACTAAAATTGATGTAGGATAATAAACACCGGATAATTCTTCGGTAGCATCTTTAAAAACCTTTAAAAGTTGACATAAATTAGAGCATGCATCTTTAAAAACCTTTAAAAGTGGCGGAGCTCGGCGACTTTGAGTTTGAGTTGGCGATTGCGATTCCGGTTGAGCCTCACCTTCTTGTTGCAAACTAGCAAAACAAGCTTCGATTTCATCTTCGTTCAAATCGAAAGCTTCATCAAAACGTGGTGGTGGTGGTGGTTGTTGCTCGGAGCCGGACGCCAAACCTTTGCCCTTAGATTGATGGGAAGATCCTCCACATCTCGACATTTTTTTAAAATAGCTAATGAAATTAAAAGTATGAAACTACTAAAAATTAAATTGAAACTTGGAATTTAAACTTGAACAAGTTGAATATAGAGAATGTAGAGAATTGGGAGATTAGAAATTTGGTGTGAGGAAAAATGGATGAATTGGAAGGGGTATTTATAGGAAAAAATATGAAATTCAAAAAAAAAAAAAAAAAAAAAAAAAAACCGACGGTTAAAACAATCACAAAAGTGACCGTTTGAAATTTGAATTTTCAAAATTCAAATTTCAATTTCAAATTGCTAAAAAAAAATAAAAACCGCTTTAAACCAATTTACAGTTTGGAAATTCCGAAAACCTAACCTTAAAATTAAGGTTTACGGTTCGGTTCAACCGAAACGAACCTCAACGGTTCAAAACCGTTGATTCGAAATCCGTTCGCCCAAGTTCGGTTCGAACCGTTGGGCATGTCTAAATGTACCATTCAAATACAAATTTCAAGTCATTTATCAATGAATTTATCCCTTGTAAGCCAAATCCAAAATATGTTAACAATAAAATCTCAGGATATAAATTATACATAACAGATTTATGTTTTAGTCCAATTAAATTTAAAATACTAATATAATTAGCCTTTTTGAAGCAAACTTACTGAAAAAGAATCCATTAAAATCATAAAAATCAACAAGCTTACTAATCCTAACTTTGATGAATAATCTTCCGGGTTTCCCTTTCCTTATCCCACGGTACCATAAGAAGTTCAATTCAAATTTCAGAAATTTTAAATATTTTTCAGATCCTTACATGACCAGGTAATTGAAATAGTTTAGATGATTCATTTGTACCTTTAATTTCCTCAAGAGTTGCGCACGCAAAAACCCAAGTGAAATTCCAAACTGAAGCAAAATGTTAAGCTCAATTTGAAGCCTCCTAGCCACGGTATCTTATTGCAACCTCACCCCAATAGGAGTGATTACAGTGAGAGAGTGTTTAATGAAGTAAAAAGTGTGAAGATTTGAAGAGAATATTTGAAAGAGAATTGATTTTCACCTACCACTTGTTCGGCAGAAAACACAGAGGAAGCAAAGGAGAAACGTGGCTTGCTTCCTTGTGTTCTAAATGGCAACATGAGAGTTATCTGATGAGGTGTAAATCACCGACTCTTAAAATGGTTTAATGGGCTTGAGCTCAAAGGTTATGACTAGATAATAATTTATAAATGACCTAACTAAATTTGGTGAAGTCTTGGGCTTAAAGGTGGTCTAGTTCTAGTTCAAGAGAGTTCAAGAGAGTTGCTCAATTACGTTGGGTAGTAAAGTTACTAGTTGGGCTTCATTGGTCTACTAATTAAATTTATATGGGCTAATGTAGTTATAAATCCAATCAACCTATTATTAGGCTTTTATAAAATTAACCATACAAATAAAATAAACAAATTCTCAATCAGTAATGTTATTAATAATCCATACAAAATGAAATTTCAAAAATCTTAATTGTCCATTATAAATCACAATTAACCAATCCTACTCAATCCTAAATAGGTCCAACTATACTGAAATCCAAATAACATAATCTACTTCTAACCCATTAAAAGTACTAATAAATCTTACTAACTAATTCTAATACTTCAAGAATTATCCTTATTCTCGATTGTAATAAACTTAATTAAAAGAAGCTACATTAATCAAAGTAATTATTTAACAAAATTCATATAATATAATCAAATCAACCGCACAAAGATATTTAATTCCCAAATATATATCATTTTGATATTTACATCATCATATAAATGTGGGGTCTCACATATGAAGTTAAGATTGATCCGTCTCTATGAGAAGCCGACATATAACGATAAGAACCAAATTCAAAGTTTGGAATGTGTGTTCCATGATGTTGAGGTAAGAAAGTTTTATGATGTATTCAACATCTTTTATTTGAAAAATATGCAAACTACATTATCATAAATCATATGCTAAATTCAATTTGTTTTAGTTTAAGAACTATGAATATTAAAGTTTTTTATTGAATAATGATCCTCAGGTGTTTAAGAGGATTTTTTTTATGGATATTTAGCCCAAGAAATATGAGATCTTTGATTTATATATATATATATATATATATATATGAAATATTGCTTTTTATTTATATGTTGATGTTGATTCTGTGCATTCTTTTCGTAATGTTATCTGCTATCTGGTTACATACTCAATTGTGTGATGGCTCTATTGAGATTTAGACCCTTATTTTTTTTAATTATATCAATAAAGTTTTATCGTTGTCATTTTTTAGGGATTTTTTGAAATAAACTTGATATGGGCCATTTAAATTTGACTTGAATATCAAAACACATTTTCTATAATTGTTCTTTTCAAATATGACAAATTTTATTTTTTTATAAAATTATTTTTAAACTTTAAATTGATATAACTGAAATTATTTGAGTAATAAAAATCATTGCAATTGTTGTTTTGATAGCTTTTGTAAGAACATCTCCAACCCATTGCACCAAATTTGGTGTAGTTTTACACCAAATTTGGTGTTTTGGTGTAATTTTTTGAAAACCATCTTCAACCCATTACACCAAATCTTACACCAAATGAATATTTTATTCTTTCTTTTTCATTTTCTAGTAACCAAATCTAATTATTTATACAATTATTTCATTTAATTATAGTTTATTATTGTTAATGTAATTAATTAAAAACTTATATTTAATTAATATTACATTAATTAATTATATTACAAAAATAAATATTAAAATTAATATTAGTATCTCTTTTAATTTAATTATAATTATTTGTTATTTATTATTATTTATAGCAAATGTTAATTAATTATTAAACCAAGTTATATAAATTAATTATATATAAAATGAGGATACAATTGAAATTTAAATTTAAAGTAGAAGAGAATTGGAGGGCAAATAGGAGATATTGCATTACACCAAATTTGGTGTAAATGAATAGTGTTACACCAAATTTGGTGTAATACTATTCACTACACCAAATTTGGTGTAAGATTTAGAGTTGGGTTGGCGGGAGTTTTTGACATATTTGGTGTGATAGTGTGGGATTTAAAGTTGGGTTGGAGATGCTCTAAGTGTTACAGGAATTGTAATCAATACATATAATTATGGCCCATTTAAATTTGAGTTGAATATCAGAATCTATTTGGAGTTATTGTTCTTTTGAGCTGACAAATTTTCTTTTGTTATTATATAGTTTTTTAAATTTAAATTTTTCAAAATTTAAATTTATTAAAGTACAATTATTTGAATAATAAAAATCATTGTGATTGTTGTTTTCGTAGATTTTTTTAAATGTTAAGAGGAATTGTAATCAATGCATGTAAAATATTTAAAAATTAGCTTCTAAAAACTTGAACGAAATAATTTTAGCATAACAAACAGACTAGCATATTTACAGAAATCAGTTAAGAACCCAAGCACCAACAGAATTCCACTACATTCAAGGTATAGGGTCAAGTGGCATTATAGCTCAGGATCTTTTCAAGGGTAGTTTAAAACAAAAACATAATACAGGAAAAACAACTACATAATGGGGTATAATGTAATCCACCAGATTTCCAATAGCACAAATTAACGATAAATTCAGTCATCACAAAGCATATTACCACAAATGAAATTTCAATCTAACATCTAATTCACCTGTTCAACTCGATTTAGTTTTTTCATACAAGGAACAATTTTTATAAAAATGCCATGGCATTTATATTTTGCACTTGCAGTATCTTAAACTCATATTAGTAGAGATATTCAAAATAAATCTATATAACAATATATAAATATATGTAGATATAAATTTATATAGATTTACACATATTCTAAAACTATCTTTATATAGTTATATAATTTCAATACTTTATTTTGGTTAATTATTTTTGGTAAATTGTAAATAAATATCTGCAGCATCCTTTTACACAAATAAACAATCAAAACACTGCATTTACAATACACAAATATATACGAGTAACCACATATAAGATTATATCTTTTAAATAAATTCAAAAAATTTGATATTGTTAATTAAACTCGAATCATTGCCATATATATAGATATATATTTAATAGATCTTTACATCCTTTTACACAATATAAGACAATTTTAATATCGAACTCATATACATATTACCATATATAAATTTTTTCTAAACAATACCCAGTTATTTTACACTATAAATATTGTTCAAAAAATTCAGTTGACGACATTTGCAATTTTAATTATCAGTAAAAAAATTTATAATTGCAACACACAAATCATAATGAAATATCACTGATTCTTCAACGCCATGACAAGATAACTTTATAAACTCTTACCAACAACAAAATTAATCACAGAGAAGCAGAATAGTAGAAACAATACCAAAAGCAATATTCACAATATTGGGACAACAATTATCAAAAATCATGAGAAAGCTGAAAAGTTTGGTTGTTCTTGGCAGCAAAAGGAAGAGAGATGTCATTGTTCACGACGGTAAAAATTTAAAATATATTTAATTTCTTAGTTATTAATCTACTTATATATAGAGATAATGAATTAGTATTTCACTTATATGTTAAACAATTTTTCTTTTTTGTTTGTTCTCTTACTTGGAGTCTGATATTGTGGTTATCCTGAAACACAAGAGATATATATGTTAGAACTTTGAAAATTACACATCTTATTAATGTATATGGTAGATTAAACAGAATAGTGTCTTATCTGCTATTGATTATCTGTGTTATATTTCCTGCAGCATTCTTTTGCATACCTTACAAAATCAAAATTAAATAAAATAAGAATAACATTACAGATTTGAAATAATTAAATTAAACCATGGGGTGTTGAAACTTATCTGTTAAAAACTTTTTTAAACAATGTTGTTTTGTATTATTGACCTACGATATATTTAATAAATTTATTAGCAAAACATAAAATTTATCAATTAATATACTTAATAATAATATTAGCCAGACAGAAATCTAGATATCATTGTCTAATGTATAATAATATTACAACAAGTTTTGTTGTCATGGGCAACAAAAGGATGTGAAATATCATTTTCAGATGTATAAGAAAACGTCAAATTTATTCATTAGACAGAATATATAAGGACATATTTTTTGAAAATATTTGATAAATAATACTTGAAAAATAATTTTCATTTAAAAATTACACTAAACATTGAGTCAGAAAACATACAAATAAAACTGAAACTGAAATCACAAGTACAAAAAATATGACTTAAATAGCAAGTTTTAAACAACATAAAAATCGGATTGATTAACAAGAATATTTCAATATATATATATATATATATATATATATACAAAAACTTAAATATACACTATAAATTGGAGCTTTATACTCGGACTCGATGGTATGTATGAACAACCTTCATTTTAACCCTACAAAAAAACAAAGAAAAAAAATATTAGAATTGCTTTTAGTAATTTAAAAACAATATCCTCACCGTGGGTATCATCACCATCGTAAAACTCTTGGCCGTTCCTTTTTTTCGGTACAAAAGATCCACAAAAAAATGTAGATATGAATTTTTTTACTCAGATCTACGAGTAAAAGGCATGCAACTAATGAAATCCCTTTAGATCTATTAATATCTATGTTGTATATTTTCCAAATCTAGAAAAAAAAACATAACAAATATGCATATAAATAAAAATTTACAGCAAAATTAGGCCTTAAATATGAACAACATTCATTTTAACACTACCAAAAATGAAGGAAAAAATGTCTGAAATTATTTTAATAATTAAAAAAAATTAATTTACGACCGTGGGTATCATCGACACCGTGAATTTCTTGGCCGTTATGTTTTATCCGGTCCAAAAGATCAACGAAAAAATGTAGATCTAAGTTTTTTTTACTCACATGTAGGCGTAAAATAAGATATCATTGATAAATATGAACACACATTCATTTTAACCCCACAAAATGAAGAAAAAATATCTTAAATCTTTAAATAATTAAAAAAAATTCAGACCGTGAGTTATCATTGGCGCTGTGAAATGTGAAGCCCCGATTTTTCCGAACATATAATTGACTCTTATTGTCGTCTATGTATTTGATCGACTATTTTACCGAGTCACTTTGACGGGTAATTATTAATATATATATTTTGTATTTCATTTCATTTTATTTAATTACTTGTGATCATGATCATCATTAATTCTATTTCTCATTTATAATCACTTGATCGATCATTTATTCACTTGATCTCTTTTTGTATTTATTAGTCACCTTAGAATTTTAAGAGACTATTTATTTTAGAGACTTTTACCTTATAGAATTAAGATTTTGATTTAGATTAAGTGATCATGAGACTTATAAGTGATAAAAGAAATCACTAATTATTTTGGAGATTGATATATTTCATTTATTATCATCAAATTTGGGACAAAAGAAAATATATGGAATTACCATAATGCCCTTAGTATGGACGGCCATGATGATATTTTTGGAGTAAAAATATCATCCAACTCTTGTACACCTACACATTATATTAGTCATCTTGTGTATAATTATACCATTAATTCAAACATTATACACATCATCTCTTACATTACTTCTTTATTATTATTTTTGCCAACATGTTGGAAGTCTTCCAACATTCCATTCAAACCATCTCATGCCCATACCTTTGACCTCCAAAATGTTCCCCATGCAAGAGGCAAAATGCAAGACACAAAATTGAACAAAAATTCCACTCTCCCACCCCCCCCCCCATGGTGGACGGCCAAAATGGCCAATTTTACACAAAAAATTTTTATTTTTCATCCAACACATTCTAACTCTCAAAGCTAATTTTCTCCTCTTTCTCTCTAAACTTCCTCTTCTCTCTACTTCTTTCTTCTTACCTTCTTCTTCAACACTTAGAAAAATTTTCAAGATTTTTCCTCCTTATAACCAAAAAGTCTAACACCCCCTTCACAAGGTATGAAATGTTGTTCTCCAATTCATCTTGATATTATCTACCTACCTCTCTTCACTTCTTGACTTAAGTTAATTTTGGTTTTGGAGGTACATTTAGAAGACCATTTGAAGATTAGAGCTTGACATCATCTTGAAGAAGGACTTCAAGACTTGAAGAAGAACTAGTAGAGAATGTGGACTACAAAGTAAGAATTGGACACTAGAACCCTTCTTTCCTCTTCTTTCTATTTTTTTCAAATTTTAACACCCCTTTTTCATTTTTGAGAAATAGGGGCTGACCTTAGGTGATTTTGGAGTTGGACCAAAATTTCCAATTTTAAAGCTTCAACTAGTCTCCAATCACCTACTACACAAGGTAAAGTGTAGTCTTTCTCATTTTCTTATCTCCTTCTTTTTTCTCCTTAATTTTTCTCTCATTTTTCTAACTTCAAATTTTTGATATTTCTTGACTTAGGGGCTGACCTAAGAGGCCTCATCCAAAAATTGTGAAATTTATCCTTTTATTTCACAATTTCCAATTTTAAGGTGGGTGGAAAAATACTTTCCAACTATAAGGTGTTTTTATTAAAATGCATGTAGAAAATTTTGATTATGAGCCTTGAGATATAATCTATGTATTGTATGTTTTATGTATCAAATCATGAAAATTCTCAAGAGTTGCTCAAAATTGCTATTTATTGAATTTTAGGTGCATGCATGTGCAATTTAATGTTCTATTTGATGAATTCTTGTATGTATTGGATATGCATGTGTATGATCTTTAAAATCCATGTTTTGGATGACTTATAACCTGGACAAGTCGAGCATAATTGATTAAATTTCAATTTTGGACTTAAAAATGTAAAAATGGAAAGTTGGTGGACTAAATTGCAAGAAAATGAAAGTTAAAGGACCCCTCTGCAAATTTTGAAATTTGGGACTGTAATCAGGTTCAAAAATGACTTTTGGACATTTTAATAAAGTTTTAAGAGTTTTAAGATAAATAAAATCAACCTTTAAAAGCCCAAGGACTAGATTGTAAAATTTTTAAAGTTGAAGGGCTACTTTGCAAATTTTAAAACTGTACCAGACCTTAACTTTAAATTTTGAAAATTTTATTCTTAAGGTACTGTAAATGACATATTTTAAATGTATTCCAAAAATCCAAGTGTTTAGGGCTTGGAAAGTAATTTTACTAAAATTGAGGGACTAAAGTGTAAAATACTAAACTTGAGGACCCAAATGAAATTCCAGGACTTATGCAGACCATGCACCTGGAAATACTAACTTAACTATAACTTAATTATATTTTGGACCCAAGGTTCAAATTTCATAACAATTGGACCCCTAAAAGCATTAAAGGCAATTATTTCAAAATGGGACAAAAATGATATTTTCAAAATTTAAATGACCTACACTTATTTCTTTTAAACACTGCTTTTGTCCCAATATCCTATCAATCTTAGTGACATTTTCCAACTGGAATCACATTAAAAGTCCTTCCGGTTTGTGAGTTCCGATTATTTTAAACTTAAGGTCCGAAATGACAATTTTTACAAATTTGGGGCCAATGTGAGAATTTTATAAACACTCGACCTCAAAACTTTAAAAACCTGAATCTTTGGACAATTTGGAGAATTTAGGAACTTGACCTCATAATTTTTCAAGGTCGGGATATTTATTTATTCAATTTTTAACCCCAAAAGTCTTGGTTTTTACAAAACGGGGCTAAATTGTAATTTTTCTTTTATAAAGGACCTAACTCAAATTATTTTTCCTTTTACTAAAATAGCCCTGGATCCTCTGACTTGGAGATTTAATTAAAGTATTTTATTTTCTCAAAACCCTTGACTTATCGGACCGATTCAACCAATTAATACCCGATCGCGGGCGACTTCCTCGTCTTGCGGTTTTGAATCTATAATGGGACTTATGTTCCACCTAATCTTTCAAGATATCGAAGATTTCTTATCCTTCCGATAATCATCTTCATCCAAATAACTCCACCAACGCCATATTTCTACTCGTGAATTTTCAAAAATTTTCCTGAACTGCTTCCCTGAATCAATAATACTCGACTGCCTGGTTGACTACCTGAACTTGTATTTACTTTCCTGCTTGAGTCAACTTGGTGTGTCGAGCTCACAGTCGGAATGGATACGTCGGGGATGGAACCGGCAGCTCGGCTGCTATTCCACTCTTCCGGCCCCATCGTCCTAATCCCGCAACTGAGGGACGGAGTTTGTCCAAGGGAAGCGGGTCGTAGTACTTGAGGTATAATCATGATTATGACAATCCGGGCCTAGCTAGCTCTACTGTGGATTTGTCTTTGCCTATGGAGCGATAAGGTGACAGTCTCTTGACCATCTTGCTCGGGAGTTACAAGAAAGAACGAAGGAATCGGGCTGTCCGATCCACACGATTCCGGAGTTACCGGACCCGCTTTGGTTGGCGCTACAAATCCGTGACGCAACCGCTACTTGTTTTGCATTAGTTGGCGCTACAAATCCGTGACGCAACCATTATCCGCTTGTATGGGATTGGCGTTACATTTTCGCACGCAATCCTACTGTCTTGATGAATCACATAGTGCTGTGTGACCATGAATCTGTATTCTTGAATCGTATAAGTATATTACTTAAATATATTTATCACGATGCGCCAATGTGGATGTGTGTGAATTCATGCATCATACTCACGCGTTTCATATAATCAAGCTCGCATTAACTATATATATCGCCACACTTACACACGATCACCCCATCCATCGAGATTTCTATCTCATCCCCACCGCTTTCTAACCTTTAGATGAGGACTTCGTTGAAGATCTTTGAACCGCCTTGGATTGAGCCCTTGTACTCCTCTTTGTTGGATTTACCACTTCTTGTTGTTGTTGATGGACTTATTTCTTTTGATTCTTTGTTGGACTATTTTGTTTTCTTTTCATTCCGGTTTGTAAATCAAGGGCGTATGACCCTTTGACTTTTAAGTTGTTATCGTTGGTTGGTTTTTCGAGGATGTAATTTGGATTGTGGATGTGGTGGACTATAAGTTGTACTTGTTATTTTATTTCCGCCGCTATTTTGACTGTTTCATTGGGTTCTCGTTGATAATTGTCTAGATCGCATGGTTATTTGTATTTAAGTTGTGGATCGCCGTCGCGTCCCGTTTGGGCGTGACGATTAGAGTGGTATCGTGAGCTCGGTTAGTAAGATGGAAACTTACACCGAGCGACCCGGATAGGACCCTTGTCCGTGTTTTGGGTAATCCGCGACTTGACTCATTAAGTGTGAAATTGATTTCAAATTGGCATAGAACCGCCTTATTGATGTTTGAACTAAGTTAGAACGTATATTTTGAGATTTCATAATCATACTTGTCTTGACTTAGTTGATTCTTGACCGACTTTCTTTATTCATTCTTTCCTTATTCTCTCCTTATCTTTCCTCTACCTTTGACCGATCCGCCTTAGTTTTGTTTGATCGGGATGGAGCGCGCGCCGCCTTCCCTGGTGGGATGTTTTCCATGCCCGTCTTTGAGCGGAGTACTACCGAGCACCGATGATTCACCGCACCGGGAGAGTGATCGAGCGACCTCGAGCTAGCCGAGAGCGCCCGGATAATAGGGACGACACGAGCGCTTGGCGAGCCAAGATGAAAAGAGCGAGTTGACCACTATCATCAAGACCGCGACAACACCATACGAGCCGGGAGGACCAGATCTGAGTATCCAGAGCGTCCTGGATAACATGCGAGAGAAGATAAGAGGGCAAGTGATGGCCGCGAAAAATAGGAGATTGACGCCCGCCTATCCCGTGACACACCGCTTGAGCGCTGAGGAGACCCTCATCAAGAAGATGACAGTTATAGAGATCTTACACAGCCCTAGCTCGAGAGACGCCGCACTGGAGGCTCGCTGGGCGACTAATGCCCGCCATTGCCACCACCCAAGGAGGAGCCCGTGCCTGGACGCCGAGGAGGATCCTAAGGAGGATCCAATCGACCTTGGAGAGCCTCGAGGCACTTGAGGTCGCTCCACTTGATGATGCTTTCGGGGGTTTGAGCAAATGGTTAGATTTCGTTGATTGGCCCGAGGTCGAGGCGCCACCACGGCCCGACCCGGCCCAGATTATGGACATAGTCATGCGAGTGACGATGATGGCGATCTCACCGATTAGTTAGCTTGATTGTCGGTTTGTACTCTTTAACTTTGTTGTAGACGCTTATTCCAGTGTTGTACCTTACTTTTTATTGTATTAGATTCATTGTATTTTGGTTACGATGTATCCGACTTAGTATAACTCTTTGTTGTACTATGGGTGTATTCAAGTTTTACATTAATGGATATACCTTTTGCTATTTATTCAGTGTCTTGTGTTTGTTGTTACTTTCCTACGATATAACTTGCTTTATGAGAATAATTATTGTATCATTTGCTCGTGGATCGCAACTAACGCTTCAAGATACTGAATGGCCGAACATAGAGGGCGTGGGAGACCTCGCGCGTTCCCACGAGGGATGACGACGTACCCGGGGACCGGGTACCCTCCCCGACCACCACCGCCTCCTCCACCTCTGCGGAGACAATTTGACCGCATGCCTTACAACAAATGCTTTGTTTTTATGAGGCAACAGGCGAGCCTCAACCCCGTGCTCCCGAACCCGCCAGAGAGGCGAACAATCGCACGTTGTTGGAGCGATTTCTACGGTTCGACCCACCAGCCTTCTTAGGAGAGCCGGACGATTTAAAGCGAGAAGAATGGGTAGAGAAATTGGAGAATATCTTCAATGCTCTCCAATACTCGAGATGAGTAGAAAGTCACACTCGCCGTATTTAAATGGAATCGGATGCTTTGAGACGTGGAAGGTAGTTGAAAGAAGATGGGAACATGACCGGGTAGCGAACATGGGGAAATTTCTTGGCGAGTTCAATGAATGCAGTACATTCCACAGGTTGTGAAAGAGGCGCGCGAGATGAATCCACAAATTGAGGCAGGAACATGACCGTAGCTCGATGAGTCGGAATTTCACCGATTGTCCAAGTATGCTCGGGGACAATCAAGATCAAGAGGATAAGCTTTACAAGTTCACTCGAGGATTGAAATCGGAACTTGAAACAATCGTTGATCGTTGAATCGACAACCTACTCGATCCAGCGGTAAAGGCACTCTCCCGCATCGAGTTGGGATCGAACCGTATTGGACAGATTCTGCAAAGTAGGCCATCGAATCATCTTAAGAGAACAAACGGGGACAACCATCTAAACCGCCTGCTAAGTTTCGAAGGACCATTAATAAGATAAATAAGGGAAAGGGACCAAGATAAGAAAGCGGGGTCAATTGTGTGCATATTGCGGAAATCGGGACATACCGCCAATGATCACATTGTTGGTGTAAACAAGGAAGGTGTTTGCGCTGTGGTAGTAATCGATGTCACCGAAATATTGCCCAAAGTACGAGGACCGAACAAAATGTAGATCTGACCGAAGGCGGAAATATCTAGGTAATCGGGCAAGGATGCCCGCTCGAGCATTTGTACTAGCCGGACAGGAGGCTCCGGAGGCGCCAAATGTGGTGGAAGGTACGCTTCTAGTATCTAACCACTATGCTAAAATATTGTTCGACCGGATCAACGCATTCATTTGTTGCACCGCATTTTGTACACAAACGCATGCATGCATGGAACATATGCCTATATGTCTAGAAGTGTCAACTCCTATGGGTGCAAGTCAGATAACAGATATTATCTATAATGCATGCGAAGTTAAGATTACTGAGATAAACTTTCCTGCCGATTTGATCTTATTACCTATATCCGAATACAACGTGATATTGGGAATGAACTGGTTGTCTGCACACCATGCACAAATGGACTACCATAACAAGTCCATTAAGCTATGTGAACACGGAAAACCCGAAGTGGAAATTTCAGGAAGGGCATGAGTTAAGATTGCCCCAGTCATTTCAGCAATGAAAGCGAGGAAGGCGATCACTAGAGGGGCTCAAGGGTACTTGGCGTTTGTAATTAACAAACCCAAGGTTGAGGCACAAATCAACCAAGTACCTATAGTATCAGAATATACGGATGTATTTCCACAAGAACTCACCACTATCCCTCCAGATAGGGAAGTCGAGTTCACCATCGAGGTGTTACCAGGGACTGCCCCGATTGCCAGAACACCGTATAGAATGGCTCCTCTTGAGTTACAAGAGCTGAAAACGCAATTCTGGCCGATGGATGTGGGATTTATCCGATTGAGTGCGTCTCCGTGGGGAGCACCTGTGTTGTTCGTCAAAAAGAAAGATGGCACCTTAAGACTATGTATAGATTATCGTGGTCTTAATAGCGTGACCATCAAGAATAAATATCCCCTCCCGAGGATAGACGAACTATTTGATCAACTTCAAGGAGCGACGGTGTACTCAAAGTTTGATTTACAACAAGGATATTACCAACTGAAGATCCGCGAAGAAGACATTTCCAAAATTGCATTTCAAACCCGATATGGACACTACGAGTTTGTAGTGATGCCTTTCGGTCTAACGAATGCACCAGCAACATTTATGGATCTGATGCATCGAGTCTTTCAACCTTATTTGGATCAATTCATAGTGATATTCATTGATGACATACTCGTATACTCTAAGTCTAGAGAAGAGCACGACGTCATCAAAAATCATTTTGGAGACACTATGAGAGCATAAGTTGTATGCCAAATTCAGGCAAGTGCGAATTTTGGCTTAGTGAAGTCGCGTTCTTGGGACACATAGTATCCGACACCGAGGATTGTAGTAGGTCCTTCAAGGTACTGACAATGGTTGAATGGAAACAACCTTGAGTCTCAGAACGGAAATCGGAGTTTCTTGGGACTAGCTGGATATTATCGAAGATTTATCCAGGATTTTTCAAAGATAGCCGGACCACTCACTCGACTAACCCATGCAAGTCAAGTTTGAGTGGAATGACAAATGCGAGGCGAGTTTCAAGAGTCAAGAAACGACTTACTACGGCTCGATCTTAGCCCTTCCAAAGGGAAATGAAAAACTTTGTCGTCTACAAAGATGATGCATCAAAGAAGGACTAGGAGCGGTGCTCATGCGGGAAGGAAAAGTTATCGCTTATGCATCACGCTCAAGCTCAAGCCGTATGAAGCCAATTATCCAACGCATGACTTGGAATTGGCGGCGATAGTGTTCGCGTTAAAGAAATGGAGACAATATCTCTCACGAGCAACATTCACGGTTTTCACGGATCATAAGAGCTTGAAGTATCTATTCTCCCAGAAAGACCTCAATCTGAGGCAACGGAGATGGATGGAATTGATTGAGGACTATCACTTTGATATTCAATACCATCCCGGGAAAGCTAATGTAGTAGCTGACGCTTTGAGCATAAAGGCGAGCTTAGCCAGACTTATGATTCGAGAATGGGAATCATTAGAAGAGTTGAGCAATTGGAATCTGACGAGAACCAATACTCAGATTTCATGCGCTAACATTTCGGTTAAGCCCGATCTGCTGAATGAGATCAAAGAAGCACAAGGGAAAGATACACATCTTCAAAAACTGAAGGAGAAGATACTTAAAGGAGAGAGATCAGAATTCTCGGTACACGAAGATGGGATTATCAAATTCCGGAATCGAGTGTGTGTACCGAATGACGATGATTAGGAATAAAATCCTAGCGAGAGCACACCGTTCAAAATACACTATACACCCGGAGGAAACAAGATGTATAAGGATTTGAAACGGAGTTATTGGTGGGTAAACATGAAGAACCAGGTAGCGAGTTCGTTGCGAGATGTTTGACTTGTCAACGAGTAAAAGCGAACACCAACGACTATCGGTTTACTACAACCATTGAGAATTCCCAGTGGAAATGGGAACACATAACGATGGACTTCGTGACGGATCTACCAAAGACCGAGAGGAGGCCATGATGCTATTTGGGTAGTTGTAGACCGACTCACAAAATCGCACACTTTTTACCCATCAAGAAAACTCGATAGCTTGCGAAACTTGCACGCATTTATATCAGAAATCATTCGATTGCATGGAGTACCGATCGACATAGTATCCGGCGGAGACCCGAGGTTTGTCTCAGATTTTGGAAGTGCTTGCACGAGGAATGGGTACCTCGCTAAGTTTCAAAGACATCAAAGACATCATCCAAACCGATGGATAGTCCTGAGCGAACAATTCAAACCCTTGAAGATATCTTTGTGAGCACGCACATTGGATTTTCAAGAAAGTTGGGATTCGCACTTACCATTAGCCGAGTTTGCCTGCAATAACATTATCGTGGCCATGATTGGGATGGCACCTACGAGGCATTATATGGGCGAAAATGTAGATCCCACTACACTGGGAGATTGATGACCAATGGATTCCGAAAGAGAAACGAAAGTCGCCTCGATTCCAAAGGTCGACTTAGTTCAGGAGGCCATGGAGAAGGTCAAGCTGATCAAGGAGCGGATTCGCACAGCTCAAAGCCACCAAAAGAGTTACGTGGACAAGAGAAGAAAGGATTTGGAATTTGAAGTCGGTGATGAAGTATTTCTCATTCTCACCACGGAAAGGATTAATCAATCCAGAAGAAAGGAGGCAAGTTGAGTTCGAGATATGTTGGACCTTACAAGATTTTACGAGGATCGGGAAGTTAGCCTACCGACTCGAGTTACCAGCACCATATGCGGGAATGCATGATGTATTCCACGTGTCGAGGCGAAGAAGTATCAACCGCATCCCGAACATATCATCACTCGAGATACTCCTTCTCTAATGGAGAATCTATCCTACACCGAGAGGCCGATCCGGATCATTGATCAGCAGATATGATAGTTGCGTAAGAGAGAAATTCCGATGGTTAAAGTGGTGTGGCAGAACCACAACCGAGACGAAGACGCAACGTGGGAGATGGAAGAAGACATGAGGAATCAATACCCGAACTATTACAAGAGAATTTGGGGAGCAAATTCTTTTAAGGAGGGAGGATGTGAAGCCCCGATTTTTCCGAACATATAATTGACTCTTATTGTCGTCTATGTATTTGATCGACTATTTTACCGCATCACTTTGACGGGTAATTATTAATATATATATATTTTGTATTTCATTTCATTTTATTTAATTACTTGTGATCATGATCATCATTAATTCTATTTCTCATTTATGGTCACTTGATCGATCATTATTACTATTTTTGTATTTATTAGTCACCTTAGAATTTTAAGAGACTATTTATTTTAGAGACTTTTACCTTATAGAATTAAGATTTTGATTTAGATTAAGTGATCATGAGACTTATAAGTGATCAAGGAAATCACTAATTATTTTGGAGATTATATATTTCATTTATTATCATCAAATTTGGGACAAAAAAATATATGGAATTACCATAATGCCCTTAGTATGGGCGGCCATGATGATATTTTTGGAGTAAAAATATCATCCAACTCTTGTACACCTACACCTTATATTAGTCATCTTGTGTATAATTATACCATTAATTCAAACATTATACACATCATCTCTTACATTACTTCTTTATTATTAGTTTTGCCAACATGTTCAAAGTCTTACAATATTCCATTCAAACCATCTCATACCCATACCTTTGACCTCCAAAATGTTCCCCATGCAAGAGGCAAAATGCAAGACACAAATTGAACAAAATTCCTCTCTCCCCCCATGGTGGACGGCCAAAATGACCAATTTTACACAAAATTTCATTTTTCATCCAACACATTCTAACTCTCAAAGCTAATTTTCTCCTCCTTCTCTCTAAACTTCCTACTTCTCTCTACTCTTTCTTCTTACCTTCTTCTTCAACACTTAGAAAAATTTTCAAGATTTTTCCTCCTTATAACCAAAAAAAGTCGAACACCCCCTTCACAAGGTATGAAATGTTGTTCTCCAATTCATTTTGATATTATCTACCTACATCTCTTCACTTGTTGACTTAAGTTAATTTTGGTTTTGGAGGTACATTTAGAAGACCATTTGAAGATTAGAGCTTGACATCATCTTGAAGAAGGACTTCAAGACTTGAAGAAGAACTAGTAGAGAATGTGGACTACAAGGTAAGAATTGGACACTAGAACCCTTCTTTCTTTCCTCTTCTTTCTATTTTTCAAATTTTAACACCCCTTTTTCATTTTTGAGAAATAGGGGCTGACCTTAGGTGATTTTGGAGTTGGACCATGTTCACTTGAATTTATACCATTGATTTCGGCTCCCGAGACTAGAGTTTTGTGTTGTTTTTTTAGTATTTTGAGTCGTTTTTGTTATATCTCATAGGTTATGTATTAATTTCTATTGTTTCGAGTCATTTGAGTGGCCAAGCCATGTTGAGGGCCAATTATATTGAGTCTAGAGTCATTTTCATGAGTCGTGTGTCAAAAGAAGCAAGAATGATCAAACATCGAAAGATTGATTTGAAGAAACGTCCAAATGCGTCGGAATTTCTAGCACTGGCAGGGTTTAGTATTTTGGTCATAACTCTCTCTACAAAATTGATATTGAGCTGATTCAAGTTGCTATGGAAAGCTAAGAGAGGGGCTACAACTCTTATGAAGACACCCAAAGCAAATTCGGACGTTTGGATGGTGCTACAACGCGAAAAAGAGGCGCTGAAGCGTAACAGGGCAGCGCCCAGCGCCCAAAACGAGCGCCGCAGCGCCCGGGAGTGTTCTACGGGCGCTGCAGCGCCCCTCCTCCTGGCGCTGCAGCGCCGGGGTCAAAACATGGGCAGTGCGGGTTTGTGTTTTGGCGCTGCAGCGCCATTTTCGGCGCTGCAGCGCCATGGGCGGACAAAACAATGAAAGCCCGATTTTTGGATCTAAAAGGAGGGTACTATAAATAGATACATGGGAGGCTTGATCTAGGGCATGGAGGACACTTGGGGATGAAAACCAACACCACCAAGACACAAGAAAAGAGTTGGGGAAGAAGATTGAAGACATTTATCATCTAGAAATAGATAAGATTCTTCTTTAATCTCTTTAATTCTTTCTTTGTCGTTTCTTGTATATCATTTGAGATGCATTCTCATTTGATTATGGGTATTTGTATTTTCATCATGAGCTAAACTTTATAATTCTAGAGGGATGATGTAATCTATGTTTGAACTTATGTTTTGATATTGTGGTTTGTCAATCTAGATTTTCCAATCTATTTGTGCTATTTGGATTTATTGCTTCTAAATTACTTGATCAATAATTTAGAGTATTTGGTGTATTTGATTTGACACTTGAGAGAGGTAATTGAATACATGGCCTTGAAATAGCATAACCTAGGATTTCATAGAATTGAGAGATTTGTGAATCCTTTGAAGTCATCAACCAAGATTCATAGTTTTTATTGAGATTTCAATTGGTGATTTTTATAGAGATATTGATTTCCCAATTGTGATCTAAAATCATTTGGCACTCGAGAGAGGAAATGATTATTGTAGAAATCTAGACTTATAAATTGGTAATTTGTGATTGGTATACCATATTGATAATATAAGGAAAACTAGATTCATCACACCTCTAGAATTCACTCTCCCATAGATTTAGATGTTTATATTTTGATTAGTTATATCTAGTTGTTTTTATTTATAAATTGAGACATCCATCTATTATTGATCCATCAAATATAGCATAGGTAATTTATACTTGGTACTTATACACGCATTCCTCGTGGATACGACAACCTACTCATATCACTATATTAAAACTTGACAACCGTACACTTGCGGTTAGAAAAATCTCTAACAAGTTTTTGGCGTTCTTAGGAATGTGTTTTGTGTGATATCAAGGTTGATTGCCTAGTTGTAATTTGATTATTTTTTTGTTTTTTTCTTTTCTTGTTTTAATTTTGTGTAATTTTTTTAGGCACATCGTTGGATGGAATTATAATGTATGCATATACGTGGCCAACCGATGATGCTACTGTGATTTTGGAAGTCAAAGTGTGAACCATTTTGTTCCTTATTATCCACCTCAAGAAAATGTATGGACCCAAAATATGGCAAATCATGAAACATTTCATCGACCACAAGAACAATTGTCTAGCTTGGAAGAAATACTTTATCAATTTCTAGATGATTGTGAGGCAAGAAGAGACGACAAGATGAGATAAAACGTCGGTCCGAGTTGGAAAAGAATCTTGCTTTGAGTTTATCGAAGAGTGTAAGATAAGAAATCGAAAAGTGATGATAGATTACTACAAACCGAGGCAAGCATTCAACAAATTGAGATTACATGTCAAACTATGTCAAAATTACTCCAACAAATGATTGACCAACTTAATAATGAAGAGTCGTCATCATTCTTGGGACTGGTGAAATAGAAAATCATGAACATGAATTGCCCATTATGAAAAAGGTGGACGCCCTTCAAAATTTGGAGGAGACTTTTGAAGAGTGCAATCCGATCTTACAAGAGGAGGAGCCACATCAAATTAACTCGGGAGTATCTCTATCTCTCACTCAATTGAAAATCCTCATATTGACAAAAATATGTGCACTCTAGATGTAAGCTACAATACAAATGTATCAAATTTTAAGAAGCATACACTTGAAGGAACAATGTTTGAAAATGGTGATCAATTCACATGTTCTCTGATTTCATGATATTTAATGTGAGTAAAGATAGAAATATCTTTATTATGATTGATAAACTATTTTTCATCACTAGGAACACATTTGATTTCCAAAAGACCATCAATATTGTGATCCTTAATCATCCACGTCTTTCATACACGAAGGATCGCCTATATTGTTGGAAAATACAAAGGCGTGGCATGACCGACACTTATTTTTGGATCCCGGTTGAATAAAACAAAAGTCTGGCTAAAGACTTTAAATTTAGCGCTTCTTGGGAGGCAACCCAAGCTCATTTTACTTGCTTTCATAGTTAGATTAGTTAGAATGTTTGTGTTTTATTATTAGTAGTTATGACATCTCACCCCTATCCCTCTTGCATGCTCATTACGCGATTCTTGTGAAATTATGAGCAAAAGGTGATTATTGTGATAGAATTTGGATTGGTATTGAATTTCGGGTATAATTGGTTATATAAATTACCTTCACATCCTTATTTTCTATCTATGCCCACCATGTATTTGATAAAATGCCTCAATGAGAAATTTAACACTTTTGCATACCCTTCTTGGTTTATTGTTGGCGATTCACATATTGAATACAATTATATGACATTAATGTCTCTCCCATGGTCTTCGTATTATATTGTGGTACTTTATCCCATTGCTTGTTTCCACGTGTTTGGTTTTATTTGACAGTTGGTATTGTGCCTCCTAAATCATAAAAAGGCAAAAAAAAAAGCCATCGGCCCTACAGAGTGCTACCAATTGGCCCTGTTGCTTCTCTTTCACCCCACGATTCCGACGAGGAGTTGCACCTCTTCCATTGAGGACAATGGTTATATTAAGTTTGGGGGAGTGGTAATACCTTTTTCAGTTTGTGATCCAACTTTCTTCGTGTTTTTTTTTGTTTCTTGCATATTTGCTTTAAGTTGAGTCGAGTCAGGTCGTTTGTTAAACTGTGAAACTGTATGACTAAGTGAATTTGTTGAATATGAGTTGAACGGTCAAAAGAGCATGTGTTTGAACTGTGATTTAATCTTCTTTCCATTAATTCCATCTATGTGCTTAACTCTGCTGATTTATTTGGGGTGATTTATGCAATTGAGTGGTTCCTTTATGATCCCACCGGATGCTAGAACTTGTCTGATCACTAGTCGAGGCGAAATCCTAGGCGAAGTAATCATGAGGAAGTGATTTAGGCCATCTTTGAACAAGCTAGAGCCTAAAATGCCTACCTTTGTATTATATTTTCCCTAGTGTCCCCCTTTGAGCCTTATAAACCCGTTTCTTTGGCAACCAATCAAATACCCAGAGCCTAAATGTGAAAATCCTAATTACCCATCACTCATACGTACACACATAATATAGAAAAATGTTGAAGGTTGAGGAAGAGATGATGAGAAGGGTATGTATTTAATTGAATGAAGTTGCCAGAAAAAAATATGAAACCCCATGTACGCAAAAGAATAAGTTTGGGGTTCCAAAAAAATGTGAAAAAAAAAAAAAAAAAAAAATCAACGGGATTGAAAGTTCATAAACATTGGGGATGCCAAAATAAAATAAAAGTGAAGGGTAGTGCCTATTGATAATTCAAGTGTTAATTGGGTATTTGGGTGATTTGAGCCATTTATTCCTATATTTTCCTACCTTACCCTAAGCCCACATTACAAGCTTTAAAAGTCCTATTGATCCTTGTGTTACATTAGCCTACATTAGTGGAGATTAATGTGAATGACAAACTTATGGAATCCGGTAAGCATTTCATCCGGATGTTCGAGAAAGTGGATCATTTTGATAACACTTGATTGCGTGAATCTATTTGAATAAGGTAAACGGAGTTGGCATGTACATTCCATACTTTGATCACAATGTTAAAACGCATGTTTGATTGGTAGTGATACGAGTATTGAGACATGATTTTAGTCGTGAAGTTTTGCGCTTAGTCGGGTCAAATAAGTTTTCTATATTTTTGTGTCTTGGATACTTCGTATTCTTCAAGAGTTTGTAATTGCTTGAGGACAAGCAATATTCTAAGTTTGGGGGTATTTGTTCACTTGACTTTATACCATTGATTTCGGCTCCTTTAGACTAGAGTTTTGTGTTGTTTTTTTAGTATTTTGAGTCGTTTTTGTTATATCTCATAGGTTATGTATTAATTTCTATTGTTTGAGTCATTTGAGTGGCCAAGCCATGTTGAGGGCCAATTATATTGAGTCTAGAGTCATTTTCATGAGTCGTGTGTCAAAAGAAGCAAGAATGATCAAACATCGAAAGATTGATTTGAAGAAACGTCCAAATGCGTGAATTTCTAAAGACTGGCAGGGTTTAGTATTTTGGTCATAACTCTCTCTACAAAATTGATATTGAGCTGATTCAAGTTGCTATGGAAAGCTAAGAGAGAGGGCTACAACTCTTATGAAGACACCCAAAGCAAATTCGGACGTTTGGATGGTGCTACAACGCGAAAAAGAGGCGCTGAAGCGTAAACAGCGGCGCCGCACCAAAACGAGCACCGCAGCGCCGGGAGTGTTCTACGGGCGCTGCAGCGCCCCTCCTTGCGCTGCAGCGCCGGGTCAAAACATGGGCAGTGTGGGTTTGTGTTTTGGCGCTGCAGCGCCATTTTCGCTGCAGCGCCATGGGCGGACAAAACAATGAAAGCCCGATTTTTGGATCTAAAAGGAGGGTACTATAAATAGATACATGGGAGGCTTGATCTAGGGCATGGAGGACACTTGGGGATGAAAACCAACACCACCAAGACACAAGAAAAGAGTTGGGGAAGAGGATTGAAGACATTTATCATCTAGAAATAGATAAGATTCTTCTTTAATCTCTTTAATTCTTTTCTTTGTCGTTTTTGTATATCATTTGAGATGCATTCTCATTTGATTATGGGTATTTGTATTTTCATCATGAGCTAAACTTTATAATTCTAGAGGATGATGTAATCTATGTTTGAACTTATGTTTTGATATTGTGGTTTGTCAATCTAGATTTTCCAATCTATTTGTGCTATTTGGATTTATTGCTTCTAAATTACTTGATCAATAATTTAGAGTGTTTGGTGTATTTGATTTGACACTTGAGAGAGGTAATTGAATACATGGCCTTGAAATAGCATAACCTGTAGGATTTCATAGAATTGAGAGATTTGTGAATCCTTTGAAGTCATCAACCAAGATTCATAGTTTTTATTGAGATTTCAATTGGTGATTTTTATAGAGATATTGATTTCCCAATTGTGATCTAAAATCATTTGGCACTCGAGAGAGGAAATGATTATTGTAGAAATCTAGACTGATAAATTGGTAATTTGTGATTGGTATACCATATTGATAATATAAGGAAAACTAGATTCATCACACCTCTAGAATTCACTCTCCCATAGATTTAGATGTTTATATTTTGATTAGTTATATCTAGTTGTTTTTATTTATAAATTGAGACATCCATCTATTATTGATCCACAAATATAGCATAGGTAATTTATACTTGGTACTTATACACGCATTCCCCGTGGATACGACAACCCTACTCATATCACTATATTAAAACTTGACAACCGTACACTTGCGGTTAGAAAAATCTCTAACAGACCAAAATTTCCAATTTTAAAGCTTCAACTAGTCTCCAATCACCTACTACACAAGGTAAAGTGTAGTCTTTCTCATTTTCTTATATCCTTCTTTTTTTTTCTCCTTAATTTTTCTCTCATTTTTCTAACTTCAAATTTTTGATATTTCTTGACTTAGGGGATGACCTAAGAGGCCTCATCCAAAAATTGTGAAATTTATCCTTTTATTTCACAATTTCCAATTTTAAGGTGGGTGGAAAAATACTTTCCAACTATTAGGTGTTTTTATTAAAATGCATGTAGAAAATTTTGATTATGAGCCTTGAGATATAATTTATGTATTGCATGTCAATTTTATGTATCAAATCATGAAAATTCTCAAGAGTTGCTCAAAATTGCTATTTATTGAATTTTAGGTGCATGCATGTGCAATTTAATATTCTATTTGATGAATTCTTGTATGTATTGGATATGCATATGTATGATCTTTAAAATCCATGTTTTGGATGACTTATAACCTGTACAAGTCGAGCATAATTGATTAAATTTCAATTTTGGACTTAAAAATGTAAAACTGGAAAGTTGGTGGACTAAATTGCAAGAAAATGAAAGTTAAAGGACCCCTCTGCAAATTTTGAAATTTGGGACTGTACTCAGGTTCAAAAATGACTTTTGGACATTTTAATAAAGTTTTAAGAGTTTTAAGATAAATAAAATCAACCTTTAAAAGCCCAAGGACTAGATTGTAAAATTTTGAAAGTTTAAGGGCTATTTTGCAAATTTTAAAACTGTACCAGACCTTAACTTTAAATTTTGAAAATTTTATTCTTAAGGTACTGGAAATGACATATTTTAAATGTATTCCAAAAATCCAAGTGTTTAGGGCTTGGAAAGTAATTTTACTAAAATTGAGGGACTAAAGTGTAAAATACTAAACTTGAGGACCCAAATGAAATTCCAGGACTTATGCAGCTCATGCACCTGGAAATACTAACTTAACTATAACTTAATTATATTTTGGACCCAACGTTCAAATTTCATAACAATTGGACCCCTAAAAGCCTTAAAGGCAATTATTTCAAAATGAGACAAAAATGATATTTTCAAAATTTAAATGACCTACACTTATTTCTTTTAAAAACTGCTTTTGTCCCAATATCCTATCAACCTTAGTGACATTTTCCAACTGGAATCATATTAAAAGCCCTTCCGGTTTGTGAGTTCCGATTATTTTAAACTTAAGGTCCAAAATGACAATTTTTACAAATTTGGGGCCAATGTGAGAATTTTATAAAAACTCTACCTCAAAACTTTAAAAACCTGAATCTCTGGACAATTTGGAGAATTTAGGAACTGACCTCATAATCTTTCAAGGTCGGGATATTTATTTATTCAATTGTTAACCCCAAAAGTCTTGGTTTTTACAAAACGGGGCTAAATTGTAATTTTTCTTTTATAAAGGACCTAACTCAAATTATTTTTCCTTTTACTAAAACAGCCCTGGATCCTCTGACTTGGAGATTTAATTAAAGTAATTTATTTTCTCAAAACCCTTGACTTATCGGACCGATTCGACCGATTAATACCCGATCGCGGGGCGACTTCCTCGTCTTGCGGTTTTGAATCTATAACGGGACTTATGTTCCACCTAATATTTCACGATATCGAAGATTTCTTATCCTTCCGATAATCATCTTCATCCAAATAATTCCACCAACGCCATATTTCTACTCGTGAATTTTCAAAATTTTTCCCGAATCGCTTCCCTGAATCAATAATACTCATTGCGCCTGGTTGACTACCCGAACTTGTATTTACTTTCCCGCTGAGTCAACTTGGTGTGTCGAGCTCACGACTCGGAATGGATACGTCGGGGATGGAACCGGCAGCTCGATCGCTATTCCACTCTTCCTACCCATCGCCCTAATCCCGCAACCGAGGGACGGAGTTTGTCCAAGGGAAGTGGGTCATAGTACTTGAGGTATAATCATGATTATGACAATTCGGGCCTAGCTTTGGGTCTTTCGTGGATTTGTCTTTGCCTATGGAGCGATAAGGTGACAGTCTTGGACCATCTTGCTCGGGAGTTACAAGAAAGAACGAAGGAATCGCTGTCCCGATCCACACGATTCCGGAGTTATCGGACCCATTTGGTTGGCGCTACAAATCCGTGCACGCAAAATCCGCTTGTTTTGCATTGGTTGGCGCTACAAATCCGTACTCAACCATTATCTCGCCTTGCATGGGATTGGCGTTACATTTCCGCATTTAATCTACCTGTCTTGATCGAATCACATAGTGCTGTGTGACCATGAACTATTTTCTTGAATCGTATAAGTATATTACTTAAATATATTTATCACGATGCTTGTGGATCGTGTGTGAATTCATGCATCATACTCACGCGTTTCATATAATCGTTTTCTCGCATTAACTATATATATCGCCACACTTATACACGATCACCCCATCCACTCGAGATTTCTATCTCATCCCCACCTGTTTTCTAACCTTTAAATGAGGACTTCGTTGAAGATCTTTGAATCGCCTTGATTGAGCCCTTGTACTCCGCTTGTTGGATTTACCACTTTTTTGTTGTTGATGGACTTATTTCTTTTGATTGTTTGTTGGACTATTTTGTTTTCTTTTCATTCCGGTTTGTAATCAAGGGCGTAGAACCCTTTGACTTTTAAGTTGTTATCGTTGGTTGGTTTTCGAGGATGTAATTTGGATTGTGGATGTGATGGACTCGTAAGTTGTACTTGTTATTTTATTTCCGCCGCTATTTTGACTCTATTTCATTGGGTTCTTTGATAATTGTCTAGATGGGTTATTTGTATTTAAGTTGTGGATCGTCGTCGTGTCCCGTTTGGGGCGTGACATGAAATGTTTGGCCGTTCGGTTTTATTCGGTCCAAAAGATCAAAAAAAATGTAGATCTGAATTTTTTACTCAGATCTAGCCGTAAAATGGGATATCACTAATGAAATCTCTCAGATCTATGAAAATCTATGTTGTATATTTTCGAAATCGAAAACAAAAATATAACAAATAATAGTATAAATAAATACCTCAGTTTTTCAAAAACTTTAAAATTTAATACTTCAAAAAACTTCCTGTGAAGTCCCCGATTTTTCCGAGCGTGTAATTGATCCTTTTATCGTCTCTGTATTTTATCGACTATTTTACCGCGTCACTTTGACGGGTAAATAATAATAATAAATATATTTCACATTTAATTTCATTTATTACTTATGATCATAATCATTTATTAATTCTATTTCACATTTATGATCACTTGAAGGATCATTATTATTATTTGTGTATTTATTAGTCACCTTAGAATTTTAAGGGACTATTTATTTTAGAGACTTTTACCTTATAGAATTAAGAATTTGATTTATAATAAGTGATCATGAGACTTATAAGTGATCAAGGAAATCACTAATTATTTTGGAGATTGATATTATTCATCTATAATCATCAAATTTGGGACAAAAATAATATATGGAAATGCCATAAATACCCTTAAGTGGACGACAATAGTGATGATTTTGGTGTAGAAATACCACCCAACTCTTGTACATATACACCTTATGTAGTAATCTTGTGTATAATTACACCATTAATTCAAATATTATACACATTATCTTATACACCAATTCTTTAATAATATTTTTCCCAACTTATTCCCACTTACCCAACATTCCTTCCTTACCCATCCTTTGCCCATACCTTTGACTTCCCTTTGTCCCCATGCAAGAGACAAATTACAAGACACAAAATTGAACAAAAGTTCCCCCTCCTCTCTCATAGTGGATTTGCCAAAATGGCCAAAAATGAACAAAATTTGTTCATTTTCACCAACATATTCAAATCTTTAAACTAATTCTCCTCTTTCTCTCTAAACAATCTCTCTCTCTCTCTAAGATTTCTTCATATCTTCAAATCTTCAAACACAATTCCTTCATATCTTCAAACCTTCAAGAACAATTTCTTCACATCTTCAAACATACCTTCATATCTTCAAGAACACACTCTTCATATCTTCAAACATCCTTCACATCTTCAAGAACATCTTCTTCATATCATCAAACACTTCTTCTTTCTTCAAACACTTAAACAAAAACACAAACAGTTTTCCTACTAACTCCTAAAATTTGAACCCCCCCTCTCAAAGGTAATAAATTTTATTCTTCAATTCAACTTGATATCTTATAACTAATCACCTTCTCTTCTTAACTTAAGTTTGATTTTGACTTTTGGAGGTACATAGGAGCCTACTCAAGGATACATGCATGGTGGTCACCTTAGAAGACTTGAAGAGAAATTGACTACAAGGTAAGATTTGGACACTAGAACCCTTTTCTCTTCTTCTTCCTATTTTCTTCAAATTTTAACACCTATTTTTCATTTTTGAGAAATAGGGGCTGACCTTAAGTGGTTTTGAGGGTGAGCCAAAAATTCCAACTTTGAAGCTTCAACTAGTTCTTTTTCATCTACTACACAAGGTAAAGTGTAGTATTTCCAATTTTCTCACCTTCCTCTTTTTCTTCTTAATTTTTCACTTATTTTTCTAACTCTTAATTTTTGATATTTCTTGACTTAGGTGCTGACCTAAGTGACCTCATATCAAGTTGTGAAATTTATCTTTTTTTTTCACAACTCTCCAATTTTTAAGGTGGGTGGAAAAACTTTTCCAACTTCTAGGTGTTTTGTTAAATGCATGTAGACTTTTGATCTTGAGCACTTGAGATATATATTTTATGTATTGCATGTTAATGTTATGTATCAAGTTGTGAAATTTCTCAAGTGTTGCTCAAAAATGCTATTTATTGAAATTTAGGGGCATGCATGTACAATTTGTTGTTGTATTTGATGAATTCTTGTATGAGATGGACATGCATGTGTATGATTCTTGAAATCCATATTTTGTATGACTTATAACCTGGACAAGTCGAGGATAATTGATTAAATTTTAATTTTTGGACTTAAAATGCAAAAATAGAAAGTTGGACTTAATTGCAAGAAAATAAAACTTAAGGGATCCCCATGTAATTTTCGAGTTTTGGGACTGTATTAAGGTTCAAAAATGATGTTTGGACATTTTAATAAAGTTTTAAGAGTTTTAAGATAAATAAAATCAACCTTTAAAAGCCCAAGGACTAGATTGTAAAATATTAGAAGTTTAAGGGCTACATTGCAATTTTCGAAACTGTACCAGAACCTAGTTTTAAAATTTGAAATTTTAACTCTTAAGGGACTGGAAATAACATATTTTAAGTGTATTCCAAAAATCCAAGTGTTTAGAGATTGGAAAGTAATTTTATAAAAATTGAGGGACCAAATTGTAAAAGATTAAACTTGAGGACCCAAATGAAATTTCCAGGACTTATACAAACCATGTACCTGGAAATACTAATTTAACTATAACATAATTATATTTTGGACCCAAGGTTCAAATTTCATAACAATTGGACCCCTAAAAGTCTTAAAGGCAATTATTTCAAAATGGGACAAAAATGAGATTTTCAAAAGTTAAGGGACCTATACTTATTTCTTTTTAAAACTGTTTTGTCCCAATATCCCAATGACCTTAGTGAAATTTTCCAACTGGAATCACATTAAAAGCTTTTCCAGTTTGTGAGTTCCAATTATTTTAAACTTAGGGCCGAAATGACAATTTTAACAAATTTGGGGCCAATATGAGAATTTTATAAAAATCCGACCTCAAAACTTAAACCTGAATCTCTGAACAATTTAGAGAATTTATAAACTGACCTCATAATTTTTCAAGGCCGGGACATTTAATTATTTAATTTCTAAGCCCAAAAGTATTGGTTTTTACAAAACGGGGCTAAATGTAAATTTTCTTTTTAACAAGGACCTAACTCAAATTATTTTCTTTTTAAGAAATAGCCTGAGACCCTCTGACTTAATAATTAATTAAAATATTTTATTTTCTCAAAAATCCCATGACTTATCGGATCGTCTTGACCGATTAATACCCGATCGCGGGGCTACTTCCTCGTCTTGCGATTTCGAATCTATTACAGGACTTATGTTCCACCTAACCTTTCAAGATATCGAAGATTGCTTATCCTCACGATAATCATCTTCATCCAAATAAATCCACCAACGCCATAATTGCCACTCGAAATTTCGAATTTTTTTTCCTGAACTGCTTCCCTGAATCAATAATACTCGACTGCCCGGTTGACTAAATGAACTTGTATTTGCTTTCCTGCCTGAGTCAACTTGGTGTGTCGAGCTCACAGTCGGAATGGATACGTCGGGGATGGAACCGGGCAGCTCAGCTGCTATTCGACTCTCCGGCCCCATCGTCCTAATCCCGCAACTGAGGGACGGAGTTTGTCAAAGGGAAGCGGGTCGTAGTACTTGAGGTATAATCATGATTATGACAATCCGAGCCTAGCTAGCTCTACTGTGGATTTGTCTTTGCCTATGGAGCGATAAGGTGACAGGTCATGGACCACCTTGCTCGGGGAGTTACAAGGAAAAATGAAGGAATCGGCTTGTCTGATCCACACGATTCGAGTTAATCGGACCCGCTTGGTTGGCGCTACAAATCCGTACGCAACCATTACTTGTATTGCATTGGTTGGTGCTACAAATCGTCACGCAACCATTACTTGTCTTGCATAGGATTGGTGCTACAAATTAAATTTAATCCTACCTGTCTTGCTGAATCACATAGTGCATGTGTGACCACGAATCTGCTTTTCTTAAATCGTATAAGTATATTACTTAAATATATTTATCACGACGCTTGTGGACTGTGTGTGGAATCATGCATCATATCTCACGCGTTTTCATACAATCGTTTTTTCGCATTAACTATATATATTGCCACACTTGCACACGATCACCCCATCCACTGAGATTTCTGCCTCATCCCCTCTTGTTTTCTAACCTTTAGATGGGGACTATGTTGAAGATGTTGAACCGACCACTGATTGATGACCCTCACCCCGCTTGTCGAACTTGCATCATTTTTCTGATGATTGTACTTATTTTATGTACTTCTTCTGATGTTGGACTCCCATTTATCCTGTTACTCTTTTCTCTCTTTGGTATTTGTAATTTAAGGCGTAGGACCCTTTGACATTTAAGATTTGGATCATTATGTACTTTACGTTTTAGTTTTGGCACATAAACTATTCAGGTTATTATGTCGGATGTATTTGGATCTTGTTAGACTTTAAGTTGTAATTCGTACTTATGTTTATTTTATTTCCGCTGCTTTAGACTCTGTTTCACTTGGGATTATTGTATCATTTGTCTAGACTGTTGGGTTTATTTCTGTTTGAGTGGTTGATCGTCGTCGCGTCCCATCTGGGGCGTGATAGTTTAAGTGGTATCAGAGCTTGGCTAGTAAGATGGAAACTTACATTGAGTTGACCCAGGATAGGACCCTCGGCCTCAGGTGTTGGGTAATCCGCGACTTGACTAATTAAGTGTGAAATTGATTTCAAGTTGGCGTAGAACCATATTATTGAGATTTAGACTAAGTTAGAACGTATACTTGGAGATTCCATAGTCATACTTGTCTTGACTTAGTTGACTCTTGTCTGACTTTCTTTATTCATTCTTTCCTTATTTCCTCCTTATCTTTCCTTTACCTTGTTTAATCCGCCTTAGTTTTGTTTGATTAGGATGGAGCCGGCACCCCCTACTTGGTGGGACCTTTTCGAGGCCCGCGCCAAGCGGGATTACTTTCGAGCACTTAAGATTCATTTGCACGGGGAGTGCCTTCAAGCTACCTCAGAGTTGTCAGAGGAGCGCTGTTGTAACTGAGAACTGACACAGCGCCTGGAAAGAAGTCAGGAAGAGAAGAACGAGTTGACCGTCATTGTTAAAGACCGCGACAACACTATTCGTGCGCGGGAGGACCAGATTCAGATTATCCAAGAGCGCCTGGATAATATGCGAGAAAAGATGAAGCGAGCGAGTGATGGCCGCCAAAAGTGGGAGATGGACGCCCACATGTCCCGAGACACTATTGATCGCTTGGAAGAGACCCTCATCAAACAAATGACCGTGATCGAGGATCTTACACAGGCCCTAGCCCAATGAGATGCTGCCTTGGAGGCTGCTTTAGCAGCTAATGCACCGCCATTGCCACCGCCCGAGGCAGAGCCCGTACCCGACCCAGAGGCAGATAACGAAGAGGATCCTAAGGAGGATCCCGAGGAGGACCCCGATGAGGATCCAGTTGAGGTCGGGGAGCCTGAGGCGCTTGAGGCTATCCCACTTGATGATGCTCAGGGACTTGAGCAGTGGCTGGATCTTGTCGATTGGCCTGATGTCGAGGCGCCACCTCAGCCCGATCAGGTTCCGATTGTTGATGTAGCCGCTAGTGATGCGTTCGCCTATTTTTTTAGCTTCACCGCAAGTGTACGGATCAGTTTATAGAATAAGGTTTGCAAGGTCGAATCCACAGGAATTAATAAATTAATGTACCAAGTATTGGATTATAATAGTCCTATTTTTATCTAAACTATCGAAATTTGAAGGATTGGTTTTATTACTACTAAAGCAGAATTTAATCCTAAAATAACAAAGCAAAGAGCGATTAAAAGATCAAATATTAATGAATGGATTCCTGGGCTATGGTTTCAGTTAATATCCCACTTTTATTCTCAGATTAATCAAACCAAGGTTAAACGTATTCTTCTCTATAGATCAATCACCAATGTAATTTACCCTCTCTCTCGAGATGTATGTAAAAGAGTTGATTGGAATATCTATGCTAGCATCTCTACTCAACATGAGATACCCAACTCCCAAAAGTTCAAAAGATTATAATATCTCACAAATATTCACAGACTTCTCAATCATGCAATCTATTTGTGTCAAGTACTCAAGATCTAGTATTGAAACTCATCGGTTAGAATTATGAATCAATACATCAAACAAATTTAGATCAAAGGCCTTTTGATAAAACAAGAATTAAAGCAAAGTACTTGAATAGAGAAAGAAAACATTAACTTCAATTATCCTTAATAATCAAATAAAAGTGTTTATTAACCTACTCCCAAACTCGGGAATCACAAAGTGTTTAGCCAGACATTGAAGATAAACAATTCATAGACAAATTATTCATAATCAAAATCTAACTAATTGAAATAACGATACGATGGAATGAGTGACTCGGGAATGATGACGATCTCTCGATCTATCTTCAATCCTCGAAGGTGTGGTTGCGGTCTTCATTGATCTCTCGAAGTTTCCGGTGGAAAACTGCTTTTTTCTCTGGTTTCTAGGGTAAAAACCAGCGTGTCCCTGTTTGTGGCCGACCCGGGTCTATTTATACTTCGTTCGGGTCGAAACCTAGTTGAAAATGGATTAACCTCTGTTTTCCCGCAGAGGAGCACGGCCGTGCCCCTTTGGCATGCCCAGCGCATGCTGGGTGCCGTGTGGATCATCCAACTTTCTGAAGAGAGCACGGGCGTGCCCATATGGCATGGGCTGCCCGTGCTATAGGTCGAACTCTGGGTTTTCAGGTATGGCATGAGCACGAGCTGTGCTAGGGGAGCAAGCCCTGCCCGTGCTCACCTGTAACATCAAGCACTTGACTATTTTCTTCCGTTTTTCGCCTGGTCCGTCCGAATTCTTCGCGATTCGACTCCAAACTTCGTCTTTTACATCAAGTATTGGCGGTTGCAATGCTCCGAATTGTTGCCAAAATGCTACAATTATAGATAAATTCCTATAAAACGAGCAAAACGTAATCTTTTTCCACAAAACAGAATAAAACCCCATTTACTCATATAAAGCATGCATATCAACACATTCTAGCCAATATTAAGCCCAAAATACATGCAAAATACAAGTCAATCAAACCCCAAACTTAAATCTGTTGACATCCGGTCAACACTTTATAAACAATACAACATAAATGGGGTAAAGAAGAGCAACTCAAGAACACCGCATCACAATTCATGTCATCTATCCATAGACATCAAGCACAAATCAACCAAGTTTCAAAGAGCTAACACGGAGCACAAGTTTATAAAAATCATGGTAAAACACTTCAAATCACGCCTCTCAGGGATAAAGTGTATACTCTACTCACTAGAATGATAAAGAACGTGTATTCACTCAAGTCATATCAATGTTGAAGAATTACCATATGCTTGCAAATCGTCTCACATCTCCGCCACTCGTTTGTATGCAATTCACAAATCATAAAGGACTTTATTTAAGGTTGTAATGAAGGCTCTTTGATTAAGGTAGGGAAATATGGATACAGTGACTCAACTCGATCGTATAGATTAGAAAACACATTGTTTTTCTCAAACCATTTTTCTAATTCAAATCAACTATGTACTTCCAATCGCCTTATATCCTATCACTTCTATATTTCTCCCTTTTTTTTCATACACATTATTCCCTTTCTCCTTACATCACAATTCTCAGCCTATTTTTCCACTTCTGGCCGACTCACTTTTTACAGTCGAATTTTTTTTTTCTTCGACTCCTTGTGAGTATTTTTCCACTTTTTCCTCCTTTTTTCTTTTATTCCCAAGCACCCAATATGTACACATTTTCTAACTTTTTGACACCCATTCATTCAACCCTTTATTCATCCCCTTTTTCTCCACGCTATACGCTTAAGCTTAGGGTAATAGATACATCACATAAGGTTCGAAGGCTTGAAATGTGGTTATCAACAAATCAGGCAATAGGCTCAAATTGGCTAACTAAGGAAGTAAAATATCATAAGGTAGGCAAAAAGGCTTAACAAATATGGCCTAAAATCATCTTAATGAATGCATACAACATGTGACTTTGACGGAGATACCAAAGCAAGTTCTAGAATTCAAATCAACATGAATGACACACTCAATCACAAACAAGACTGCATAGTATAAAAGCCGTAAAGGCTCAAAAGCTCACAGGCTTGTAAGTGCATAATTCAAAGTATGTTAACCATGATCCAATAATCACATGCTCCATATTAACTATTCTCAACCCGATCAACTCACACTCAACATCCAATTCAAAACAACACAAACCAATCCGCAAATGCTCCCAAGATCAAGATCACAATCAAAACAACACAAACCAATCCGCAAATGCTCCCAAGATCAAGATCACAATCAAAACACAACAAACACACAATAGCGGTCAACTCACTCCCTAACAACTAGGAAAGCAATATACGTGCTAAAGCGATAAACGTGCTAAAACCATAAAAAAATTCAAACATCTAATGCAATGCAACCTATATGCTCTACATGCAACTAAATGAATGCAAACGCCACACCCATCAAAAAATACTACCTCTCCCCCCCAAACTTGAATGAAATTATAGCGCATGAAAAAGAAGGTAGAATTTCAATGAAAAGTGTGGATAGGACTTGTATCATTTGTGGGGGTGGCGGCGGGTAGTAGCCCGAGAGATATGCCAATTCTCGATCCGATGTAATGTCCGCAATATCTCCAACTCCCATTTGCTCGTGTGCTTGGTACCACAAGCTCTGGGCTTGGTACCTTTGCTCCTGAACTTCTCCGAAAGCACTGAAGTCGTCTCTATGCTTTGTCGCAAGCTTTCCTCAAAGGCACGAGAATCTATCATGATCGTCTTTGTCCCCCACGCTCCTCGCCTTGGCGGGCTCTCGAATGTCGGGCCGCCTCGTGGGCCGCCTGATCAAAGCCTCCTGCTGGAAGCCCCCGCCAATCCTCTCTCCCGCCTATCATACTCCCGTGCCTCCATCACCAAGTCTTCGTCGGGTAACCCGGCTACCCTTCACCTTTTTCGTCTTTGCCAAACCCTCCATGACTCGATATGTTCGTCAGAGTACATGAGCCAGTTGATTTGGTTGTCAACCACAGCTGTGAGCTGCGGGTTAGGAAGGGGAAAAGCAGACCCGACTTTTTGTTGAAAACATAGGATATTCTCCTCATTGTTGATGATCTTCATGGTGTAAAGGGCACTCATTTTGATGCTTCGGCTGCCCGCTAATAGCTCCATACGACTCATGTCAACCTCGAAATGCTGTGCAATGGGGGTTATCATTCCCCCATTTAAGATTTTCCCCACGTCATGCTGTTGTATGTAGACGGCGTGTTCCACAAAGTATGCCGCCATGTTATAAGGGGTGCGGGTGAGCATACACCATAGTAGGTATAGCTCCCTCGCTTGCATACCCCCGTTGTTGTATCGGGCGAACACTGAATGGGCCGTCACTTTTTGAATATAACGGAATATGGGGTTGCGGAGTGACGATGCCTTGGAAGAGCGTGCGGCATATTGCATGAAGCCGGTTTCGGGAGTTTCTGTGAACAACCGCCAGAATTCACGTGAGTTGTAATTTGCAGCCGTTCGATACGGGGCGTTTGATGGTACCCCATAAATATGATTCAGTTCGGCGATCATGATTTCCCTCCATACGTTGCCCATCCTGAAATGGATTTTCCAAGGCTCGTTTCTTGGTAGCGTTTTAAGTAACCTGGACGGTGCTTAAGAACTCAAGTGCGAGTGTCTTGTAGGTTGGCCACCGCCCTTGCATGAAAGCGGTCCAACCAACTCGTTCAAATGTTTGCCACACCTCCTCGTGCATCCCGAGAGTTCGGGTACACTCATCGTCGGCATAGCGTGTCGGTATGAAAGAACGAGTGATGAGCCGGTTCCATCGCTCCAGTATATCGTGCTCGGTGAAAGTGAGTCCATAGGCAAGGTGTTTTGGGTCTATCTCCCGAGCGGGTCTCCTCTGATGTCCACCCCGACCTCTTTGTGGTTCGGCCATTTGTTTGAATTAGTACCTGGCAAAGCAATCGCGAGAATCCATACGTGCCAAGTAAAACGAACGATGAATTAATACAACAATCCAACAAAGGCATAGTGTCTCATCTCAACAATTTAATCCACAATTAAACTTTCAACTCAAATACCAATATAATTGCCGAGAATCCTAGCCGCTAACACCCTAAACAATCTAGCACATGTATAATCCATCAAGCAATCAACCAAAATCATCATAATTCAACAACCCACAACGTGTTCGATAAAATGCCTAATAGAAAATTTCAATCAAAATCATGGCACAAGTATCAAACAAGCATCATATATCAACCTTAATCCATAATCCTCAAGAAATTTGACATAAAAAGAGCAATTCATACCTTAAATCCCGAGAATTTGAAGAGAGTTGGATTTTGAAAACCTAGTGCTTACTACCCCATTCTTGCTTCAAAGCAATTTTCACAAGTGTAATTCGTGTTAGGGTAGTGTGGGAAGTGATTTGGAATGATATTCTAGCAAGATTTTTGTAAACAATTGAGGGGGTTTCGAGCTCTTATGCCTGTGCGCGCGATAGAGGGGATGTTGTGTGAAACAAAATTGAGTCTGCCCGACCTAATATATGCCCCTGCACAGAGGAGCACGACCGTGCCAAACGGCATGGGTGGCCCATGCTAGGGGCCGAACAATTGAGCCCCAATGTCTGGAAGGAGCACGGGTCGTGCCAAACGGCACGGGCGGCCCGTGCTAGGGGCCGAACAAAAACTCCCCAGGTACGGGATGGCACGGGCCGTGCGCATGGCGCACGGGCTGCCCGTGCTAGGTGCCGTACCTCATCTTCGATTTTTTAGTTTTTATTTTTTAATAGAAAATGTGCTGCTTCTTTTGACTTAGCTGTATCCGCATGATCTCAAACATTGCTCTTTTCTTTTCTTGTCTTCTTTCTCTCAAGACTTTTCTTTCTTCTTCATTTCGTATTTATTGACTACGAGGATATGGACATCAATAGCAAAGTGTCCTGGTTGTTCCAATTCCAACACGGGTTTTCAACTTTTTGATCGGCTCTCTCATTTCTTGGATTGTCGGCTCTTTGATATTTGACCTTTTGATAGTCGACTCTCTTAGGTGGCCTATCTTCCCTTGACTTGGAGGAGTCAATGCCTTCGGAGGATTCACCTTTGTTTCTTTTGTAGTTCTTGTTGAAGAACTTGTTGAATCTTTTAACCTTCAAGGCAATCTCCTCCTGGTCAATGACTTCTTTGATCTCGGCTCTCTTCCTTCCTTGACTATGAGTGCAAATTTGTTTTAGGTACAGCTATCTCCTCTTGATCCTTTCTTCTCACTCAAACTCATAAGCTTTGAGGTCCGAGAATAGTTCATGATTGGATGTCTTTGATAGGTCCATCGAATGCCTTAGAGCCATGGTCTTCATTTCCCACTCAATGGGAGGCTCCTTAGTATCTTCATGCACATCTCTTTCTGTGTGTATTCTTTCCCAAGTCTTTGAGAGCTCATTTGTAATTTCAATGAATCTAGCATCCACCGGTCCATTGTCTCACACCGCAAGCATTTTAAAATTTTCAAATTTTTGAACAACAACAGATAATTTATTTTCCTTGATTTGCTCAGATCCTTCACAAATTAAGGTTAATTTATCCCAAATTTCTTTGGCTGTTTTGCAAGATTTGACTTTGTTGAACATGGCTTTGTCCAAAGTCTTGTAAAGTATATCCTTGGCTACATTGTCCAAGTTGTATCTTTTTCTCATCATTTTGTCCATTCACTCTTGGTTTTTCAACCATAGCTGGTCTAGGAGGAGCAGCCTCCTCTTCTTCAGCTGCAGCAGCTCTTCTTGCCGTTGTGTTCACCTTCATTATTTGCAGTGGCCCATCCTCTATCACTATCCACATCTCATCATGTAAAGCTGATAGATGAGCCCGCATACGTATTTTCCAGTCATCAAATTTGTAGGTCCCAAGGGGTGTAAGTGTAAGGTTTAGAAGGGGGGTTGAATAAACCTTACCAAATTTTCGATTTAGGCCTTTTAAATCTCTGAGTTCTACACATACCGTGTCCTTGATGGACAGATCGAATTAGTCCCTCAAGAGAGTTAATCTCTCAACAGACTCAAATTGAGTACATTAATAGAGTAACTCACCATTGGCTATATAATTTTACTCACCGTGTGGTTTTGTTTTTTGGAAGACTTAACACCCTTAAGTTTGTTTAAGCAAGTTTTACAACTTGATTTAGTACTTATAGATTATCGGATGGATAGCAAATTTATCGTGGATATAAGCAATTAAAAGTGCGATATTTAAATGTCAGAAAGTAAATGACACAAAAAGTTTTTATAGAGGTTCGAAGATGGGGTAATTCTTCTACTCCTCTCTTCTCCAACTCCCGGAGGAATCCACTAAGTAATGATCGGTTTACAAAGTGGTAAATAATCCGGATACAAGTCTTGATCACAACAAATGACTTGATCCTTTGGGACTCGATGAGACGCCTTGATCACTCACCAAGGCTTCTCATACGACTCGGCTTCTTCACAGGCACCGCCTTGCTACTACAAACACTTGCTCAAGCACTTTGGATTTGATCACGAAGCCCTCCAAACGCTTAAGACTTGGTTCACCTTGAACCTTTCTACAATCCTTCTTGGAATGTAGACCCCTTGTTTTCGATAGTTTCCTCTTCAACTGATTGAAGTTCTCTTTCCTTCACAGGTAAGTGTTGGATTGATGTTCTTCGAGATGTAGGCTTGAGGATTGAGAATATTTCAATTTTGATAAGCTTGTATATCTCACGTGTGTGTCATCCACGCATCATCATCTCTCAATCAAACTCCTCGGCCTTTTATAGTGAACTTTCAAAAATTTGCCCGTTGAAGAGATAGGCTCATTTTTGAAAATCACTTTGCGATCGTTGGTTTGCACTTCTTGGAATTGCCATTTCCTCGTATGAAATGTTTTATCACCTTTTCGTAGTTCGACACGGTGTAGTGCTTCCCATTGGTTCATTTCTTTGCACGCTTCGGGATCGAGCACTCCAAGAAAGGTAGTATGGAGATATTACTTGTTTAAGTAAATCTCTTGATTTCTCGTGCAACGGTTCTTTTTCGATTATCTCGACTTGACTGCATTTCCTCGCTTTCCCCAGGTGACTTAGAGTCGACTTCCAATCATTGGATGACTCTTCTCGTCACTTCATCTTGAGACTTGGCTTCTCTTAAGTTGACTTGATGATGTTTCACTCACCGTGCATCTCACCGCTTCTTGATCGAGTTCTGTCTGCTCTTCTTTGTTGTTGTACTCACTGTCTCACGAGAAGTTTTCCTTCAAGCCTTCATTGTCTTCTTGCAAGTTGGAGCGTAGGCCGACTTAACTCGGCTTGGCCACTCTAATTGTTACAATACATTTCAAAGCAAGAATTGGGGAGCCAACTTTCTATTCTAAGCTTTACATGGCATTCATCAAAATCTAAACAATAAAATTCCTAACAATTTCCCCCTTTTTGATGATGCCAAAACTTAAATCATACAAAGATGCAAATAACAAAGATACATACTGAGATAGTGTATTGACATAGAATGTATGCGCATAATCAATCTTTTTATTGATCATATCATTCTTGTACTTAACACAATCACAAGGTGTATCGAGTATGTAATTGTCTCAAAAAATTTATAGCATTATTACGTAAGACTTACATTGTATGTATTTACATATAAAATACACGAAGGGTTGGTCGACAAAGAACACTTCATCTCCTTCATTGTCTCCTTCTTTCATCTTGATCGGATCTTCTTCTCTTCTTCTCTTCTTCTCGTCATCACCGCCTTCTTTTTTTTCTCATACGCCTTCCTCGGGCGAGCTTCATCTCTCCTTATTCTTTCCTGTCTCTCCCGCCATAGCTGAGTTTGTCTCTTGTTTTCTTCTTCTATCCTTCTTGCATACTCGGCGTTGGTTTTGGCCACTTGCAAGTTCGCCACATGGTCAAGCCCGGCCCGAGATCCCTCCTTTCTTTCCCGGATCTACGTATTCAATATTCTTGGGCGGAGGCCTGGTCTCGAAGCTTCTTCCTCCATCACTTTTTCTTCTTCCTCTACCTCGGGCGTATCTTGCACTGGGGGCCTTCTTCTTTCCGGTGAGTGCCCGGCGGAGTGACCAAAGGCAGAGTATCACGGTTGTCTCATTGTCTGTCGCTTCTTCACATAGTGTGAGACCCTTTTCCCAAAGATGAGATCCCAAGCTTGAGCCAAGGACAAATTTGCAAAATAACCTTGATTCGAGCATTTTGAATTCGTCAACGATCTTGCTCTGTCCCCGACATCCGAAGTGGCATACGTGTCTCTGTCAACCTGAATGCCTCCGTGTTCTTTCAAAATGTTCATCACCCTGCATCCATTCTTCCTTCCACCTCCTTCATCCCCGCTTCAATTTCTTTTCTCTTCTCGGCCATAGATACAAAGAGTGTTGGAGTGGCGAGTCACGGGGAGTTTGTCGCTTATAATGTCACCGTGACGGGACCCTGTTGGGGGTTTGTGCAATCATCAAGGTCATATTCTTTGATCCTTCCCCCTCAGCAGATTTTCCTTTCTTGATTTCAAAATTTCCTCACCGATTTTCCCTTCTCACTTTGTTCCTTGTCACCGCTCCTTTCTTTTCAAAACAGATTTTTTGCTTTAAGGTATTCCTCTTCCCCCTTTTGGCATCATCAAAGGATAGAGGAACCCCCAGGGAACATCTTTGCAAGCATGAAGTCGAGTCTCCCGATGGTTGAATTTTGCTTCAAGTCTCACTGCGTTGTATCTTGCACGGAATTGACCTAGTAGCGTTGGATTCTCAAATCGCTTCATCTCAGCCATGAGAAGGCTGAATTTTCTTGTCATGTGTTCTTCCAAACGCTGTATATCATTTGCATTACGCTCACGCAGCAGCCTTGATCTCGGCGGTGAGCTTCGTGCATATGTTCAATGTGTTCCCGCAGCCGTTTTTCGCATCAACATTTTCGACTCTCCACACCAAAGCCACTTTTTGAATAATTGTCTGAAGTATCTCACCTGTTCCACACGCATTGATTCTTCTTTGTTGCCACCATTCCCTTACCCTCGACTGTGATGCCTCTCAAGTCACCGTGAAGTTGGCATCTCTGTTGTCCAGCGCATATCCAAGGAGGCTGATGCCTCTCCATCTTTTCAACTTCAAGAAAGAGTGCCTTGAACACTTCTCGTACTTCACCGTGATTCTTCATTTGCGGTGATGGCCATCAAATCGAAATCGAAGTCGGCTGAAACAATGGTGCCCGAGTGAAAAACAGGAGTCTGATGCTGTGATAGCGTGCTTTCTCATTTTCGACTCTTCGTGGAGTTCTCGGTATCTCCGGTGAGAAAGGGAAGGATTCCACAAAGGATTCATCACCGCCATCCGGGATTTGTTCGATGATAAGCGGTGGGCGTGAAGTTCATTTGGGAATCGATCCACCAGTAGCTTGAGGAGCCGGAGCAGTGATCGCTCGTTCACCGGGTTTTGTGGTGCGATGCAAAGACTGGCTTGCCGAGCCTCACTGCCTTAACGACTTTGTTGGTCTCAAATTTCTCCTTTTGAGTAGATCGGTCCTCGGCCTTATCGAAAGCGTCATCGGACGATGATGAGATTTCCATTGGTGGCTCATCATCAAAATTAAAGGTCCGACGAGTAGTCTTGGGATCGACTTGCTCGTGCCGAACATCCGCACTGAATCTTTTGGATTTGTCATGGGGTTGACTCACTTCTTCTTCTTCGCCTTCCGATCCCGAGAAAGGTGACATCGGGGTTGTCCTGGGAATCATGAAGTGCGCGATCTCCTTCTCGGATGGATCGATGGTTGCGGGAGGGATGTTCTCTACTTCAACAGAGTTACCCAGGAAGTCTCAACCTCCCGTGTGCCTTCATTTCCTCCAGCGGTCTCTCTTATCTGCTGCGAGGCCTGGCCTTCCCTTTCGACAAAGTGTCACCGTCTTAGGGTCTTCTACGGTGGCATCCATTGGAGTCTCAACCCCATGGATTGCGCTTTCATCGCCAGTGTTAACTCCCGTGGTCATTCCTTCCTCAAGCCTCGACGCATCATCGGCGGCGTCATTAGCCTTCAGAGCTGTTGGCACCTCAGTGAGACAGTCTCAATCGCCTGAGCTTCGTTGGTGGCAACTTGTTGTTCTTCTTGTGTTTGAGTGTCTTTTGCTTCGCCTCCTACATTCTTTGTGGAGTCATCTGCAAAGATCCTCCGACCTTGCTGCAGTGGAGGGAGTTTCCCCCTCGGGCGCACCACCGAGTGACTTGGAGTGGGGTTACTCGTCTCCAAACTCCCGGCCTTGCAATTGATGGTTCACCATTGGGGCGGTGGTGGCACACCTTCAATAGGGGTTGGCTCGACCGGGGTCCCCACTAGCCCGCCATCGCCATCTCCTTATTGCCTTCTTCCGAGTTAGGCGGGAAGTGGTAGCGGAACATCGGTGGCTATTTGTCAACCACTCCCATTGGGTCGATTTCACCGTGTTCGGAGGACTCTCCTGGTCCCTCCATCGGTCTTTTTGCTCGTGAAGGATTCTTGATTCATGCAATGCTTGCTTTGCATCTGCAATTCTTCCGTGGCGGCAGATTCTCGGGTTCCTCATCACTTTCGGAGAAGACATCAAGGAGAGGATGGAAGTGTTACGTCTTTTGCCGGAGATAGGGCGGTGCTTGCCTTTTCGCGTGCTTCGACTTCTTCACTTGCTTTTCTCTCTCCTTGTCCTTGTAGATCTGCGAGAATATCCATGCGGTTGTCTTCATCTAGAGCCGAGCACATAGATAATCCAAGGAAATTCAGCAGCCTCTTCTTCTTCTATGAATTCAGGCCGTTGGAACTGTTCCCTTGACTGCTCGGCTTCCATTTTCTCCACTCACGCAGACGATTTTGGATGTCGGGTAAGGTGGAGATAGGATCATTACATCACTATCTCGCTTGGGCTGGTTCTTCTTGAGTTTCACTGTATGAACTACAGTGTGTCTTGGGTTGCCTCTGCTGATCACCTTCAAAGAGACTTGGTGTTTCATCAATTACATCCGGAGACTCTACTTCTCCGATAGTCTCCGATATCTGTGCTAGGCCGAGTAGGCGACTCACTGGTTTCTCTTGTTCGATCCTTGCTTGACGAGTCTTCTTCGTCTCCTGGTTTGTACTGTGGGAATTTACAGTTGAGGCGGTGTCCTCTGAGTCTTGGGCGGGGGCCGGTGCTTGTGTTTGTTTCGAGGAGCTGGCCGTCTAGGCTTGTCGATCTCCTCCTTTTGACGATCGAGAAGGAATTTGTGAGTCCTTCTCGACCCTTTCAGCAGGCAGGTGACACGGCTGCTTGGGGCGGTGACTCTGCTGCAGGGCGGTGACTCTGCTGCGGGCGGGAGCATGTTTGGTTTTCTTTGCTGCAGGGCGCAGACTTTTTGTAGCTGCAGGGCGCTTTTTTCTTAGTTGGAGAGGAAGCAATTTGTGTCTTCGGGTCACCGATTCCCCTCACTGGTGTCGCTCTCTTGGCGTACGCGCTGACGCTTCTGAGCACCGAGAGATTAGCTCAACATCCTCTTGTTAACATGGAAGGCCTTCCCATGTCTAAGAGGTACTCCTTTCACCTCCAATAGCCGGCCAATCACCGGCCATATCCCGGGGATCCTCCAAATGACCCATCTTCTTTGAAGGACTTGTTTCCCACGTTTTGGCAGAGTCTGCAGTAGATAAACTCAGCCCAGTTTATCTTCTTTTCTTCGATTATTGCAGCCATCACAATCAATTTTGCCTTTGACAGGTTGGTCAAAGCGCAAATTTGATGTCGATACACTTGGCAACAATGTCCAACAATTTGTGATAATCCTCCTTCAAGAGTCTCTTGTTTGTGAATATTATTTTGTCGGCAACATCGGACTTGGCTATTTCTTTCCGTCGTCGACCCAAGTTTACATCAGCCTCTTTGATCTCGGATGCTCCCTCTGGCGGTAGTGAGCAATATTCACCAAATCCTTGGTTGTGATAGTCACCGCTTCCGTGAATGCAGATGACTTGATTCTTCGTCGTGAATCTCGGCATTCACGTAGAATTGTGCGACCTCCTCCACATAGGTCATAGGATACTCCAAAGTTAGAAACGGTTTTGATCTGCTTTCTAGCTTCTCCTCGATTTTCTTCACCAGGGTGTCGTCGGACCCTGCTTCACCATTCCGTCGAAATCCACGGTCGAACCGGTGTGGATTTGTTTTCCCAACTTGGTAAAGTCATATGTTGGTGCCATTTCTCGAGAATAATTTCAAGAAAAGTTCAGAAATAGATTTGAAGTTTGATAGGGTTTCGAGAGTGTTTGCCTTTGCTTTTTGAGAGAGAGATTGAACAGCTTTTTAGAAGTGTGAGAGAGAAACGGACGAAAAATGGTTTAAATATGGTTTATGAAAGGGCGTGCGGACGGTTTTGAATCGTGATCGAAATCAACGGCTTGGATTTCGCACGCATATTGAGCAGCATGTCTCGTATTTAATGCGCAAAGAAAGATTTATATCCAATCATAAGCTTGGTGTGCGGCTTTATTATGTCCGACACATCATCATTATCTTTGACGTGTTCCTTAAAACATTCCCGCTTAGTCAAAACGATGCGTTTTTGTCATTTTGCTCATAAGTTATTCAAATATCTCTTAGCCGATTTAACTCTGCTTCTCACATTTCTCTTAGTGACTCAAATATCACCGACTTGGTATAGTGACTTTTCCGATATAAATCTGGTGATTTATTGAGCTAATTTTTGTTTTCAGCTCTTTTTCACCTTCTTTCCTGTTCTATTTCGTTTCTTTGGCTCTTCGTGTCTCGGCTTAGCTCAATTAGCCCCAACTCATGTTTGAGTTCTTCAAATCTTGACTCACATAATGGTTTTGTGAAGATGTCGGCTAGTTGTTTGTCGGTTGAGATATATTCCAAGATAATGTCCTTCTTTTCAACATGATCTCTTATGAAATGATATCGACATCTATATGTTTTGTTCTTGAGTGCAACACAGATTTTGAGTGATTGCAATTGCACTTGTGTTATCACACATGATTGGAATTTCTTTTTCTTCAACTTCATAATCTCTCACCATTGTCTCATCCATAGGATTTGGGCACAACAAATGCCCGCCCGCACTATGTATTACGCCACCGTAGAAGTGGCTATTGAGTTTTGTTTCTTGCTAAACCAGGAAATTAATCATGTTTCCAAGCATTTGACATGTGCCAAGTACTTTTCTGTCCACTCTCGCAACCAAAGATAGTCGTAGTCCAATAGCCAATTAGCTTGAATCCACCTTCCTTTGGATACCATAGCCCTACTTCTTGATTTCCTTTTAAGTATCTCAATATTCTCTTAGTCTGATCATATGGCTCTCTTTTGGAGCAGATTGAAATCTTGCACATACACACCTACAAAGAAAGGTGATGTCGGCCCGCTAGGCCGTGAGATAGAAGCGATGATCAATAAGTGCTCAGATCTTGTTTGATCTACAGGCTTGCCATCTGCGTCCATGTCCATTTTGATGATGTGTTCATTGGTATTTTTACGAGAAGACTTCTCCTCCATACCAAATTTCTTCATTAAATCTCTCCGTGTATTTTGTTTGACTTATAAAGGTTCCATCCTTCAAATTGTTTCACTTGAAGTCCAAGGAAAATGTCGACTCTCCCATCATGCTCATTTCAAATTTACTTTGCATGAGGTTTGAGAATTTTTCACACGACTCTTTGTTAGTGGATCCAAAAATGATGTCATCCACATATATTTGAACAAGCAAGATACTCTTCTTGTCTTGAATTAAAAAAGTGTTCTATCCACTTTTCCTTTAGTGAATCCATTTTCGGTTAGGAATTGTGACAGGTATCATACCATGCTCGGGTGCCTGTTTCAATCCATACAGGGCTTTCTTGAGTTTGTACACTTTGTCTCCAAGAGTCTTCTCGCTCAAATCCTGGAGGTTGTTCAACATACACTTCTTCTTCCAATAATCCATTTAGGAATGCACTTTTTACATCCATTTGTTATACAATGAAGTTTTTGTGAGTCGCATAGGCAAGAAACATCCTTATAGCTTCCAATCTTGCTACAGGAGCAAATGTTTCATCAAAATCTATTCCTTCTTCTTGGCAATATCCTTTGGCTACCGGTCTTGCTTTGTTTCTTACCACGAACCTTCCTCGTTCATCTTATTTACGAATACCCATTTGGTTCCAATAACATTTTGATGTATGGGTCTTTGTACTAATTCCCATACTTTATTTCTCTCAAACCGATTCAGCTTCTTCTTGCATAGCTTGAATCCAATGTGTGTCATCCAATGCTTGTGACACATCTTTGGGCTCTATTCGCGAGATGAAGCATGTGAACATTGCTTCTTGTTGAGTTCGATCTTGTCTTGACACCTTCTCTCATGTCTCCAATGACAAGTTCTCGTGGATGGTCTTTCACCCATCTTACGCCAAAGTTGAAGTAAGTTAGCCGGATTGATCGACTTGCGGTACCGTGTTCTTGTGGTCGCCTCTCTCGTGATCACTCACCGCAGATTTTCCACCGCTTTTGAGATTCAGCTATCTCATCTTCTTCAATTGATAATCCCCGCCTACCAAAGATAGGGACTCTTCTAAGGTTGGATGTTTCACTTATCACCGACTCTTCAATGTCTTCTCCATTTATGTTTGGCTCATCGAATACTACATGAATGGATTCTTCTCGTAACCATAGTTCTTTTGTTGAGTATTCTCAGAGCTTTGCTTTCACCGAGTATCTAAGAAGATACCCTCATCGACTTTAGCATCAAAAGCCTTTAGGTTATCTTTGCCATTATTGTGGATGAAGCATTTACATCCAAATATCCTAAATATGCAACATTTGGTTTTCTTCCACCGGATCTCATAGGAGTCTTTGTCACCGCCTATTTATCATACATCTGTTTTGGGTGTAGCAAGTCGTGTTGATTGCTTGACCCAAAATCTTTTGGTAACCCCCGTCATTAACATGGTCCTTGCTTCTTCCTTGAGGGTTCTTTCTTCTTTCTCGCAACTCCATTCTCATTGTGGAGTCCTTGCGGTGATAGTTCATGACCAATACCATTCTCAATACAAGATCTTGAGTTATTATTCCATTGACAAACTCGGTTCCTCTATCCGATCTTATTTTGATAATGGTTTGACTCTTTCTCATTTTGTATTCTCTTCACCACCGTGGTAGCTTTTGTAGAGTTTCTTTCTTCTTGCACATGAATATTGTCCATGTATATCTTGAGTAGTCATCTACTACCACCAAGGTGTATTTCTTTCCACTTATGCTTGCTTTGGTTCCATTTGGGCCAAATAGATCCATATGAAGCGGTCTGCAATATTCTTGTTGAGGATGGGCATGTCTTTTCTTTGAATGACGACTTGATTTGTTTTCCCTTCGACATGCATCACATATACTTTCCTTCTTGTATACTCTTGTCCGGAAGTCCTTCTACAAGATGACTTCTTGCTAGCTTATTAATTGTTTTGAAGTTCGGGTGACTCGGCTTTTTGTGCCACAACCAACTTGATTCAAATGTGCTCTTTTTGCTAGTAGAGTCTTTGGGTGTTGCGAGTTGACCAATCCACTACATACATATTTTTCTCGTCTACATCCTTGCAAAGACAACTTCATTAGATTCAACATTTTTGATTTGGCATATTCCCATGTTGAATCCAACATTGTAGCCCTTGTCGCAGAGTTGATGATGCTTAGTAAATTGAAGTTTAGTCCTTCAACATATGCAACATCCGTGATTTCTAAACCATTCCTTTTGATGGATCCAATGCTCTCTTATTTCACCAGGAGCTTCATTTCCTCCAAATATGACTTTTGCTCCTTTGACTTCCTTGAATTTTGACAGATTTCTCTTATTTCTGTCATGTGTGCGGAATGACCACTATCCATGTACCAGGTTCCTTGGCACTCACTTTGTTTCCTTGAACTCGCAATCAAGGAAATTAAGTTTTAGGTACCCATTCTTGTCCTGGGTCCTGAGGGGTTAGAATTATAAGATGATCCAACCAACCTATAGCCAAATGATTTGACTCTAAGAGATTGCCATCTATCGGTGCCATAATCATAATCAATCCTGGCAAATTGCTTGGGGAGTCTAGGTTCATACAAAAATGTCTCTTTTGTCTGTATGCTGCATATGTGTTTTAGCAATTGCCTTTCTTGGGTAATTGTGGTGTCTTTGAGTGTAGTGCTAGGTGCATATGTGTGCTTTGATGAAAGCTCTTATGCTTTTGGAATGGCCTTTGTTGAGTTCTAGGCCTTTGCCATTTGGGCTTGTATTCCATAAGTCTAGGGATAGTTCACATTGTTCGATCGGCTTGGCTTGGATATTTTCTACCATTCCCATCATGTGTATTTCTTTTATGAGTTTTCTGGATTTTTGGTAGCTCTGCTTCTTCTTTACAGAGTACTTTCTGTTTGGAGTCTCATTTGAGGACTCCTAATTTGAATCTCTTCTCACTATCCTTTCAAAGATTCTCAATAGTCATTTTCCTTTTCCTTTGTAACCAAGGCCAGTTTGCTTAGCATTGTGCTTTGGATTGAAAGTGTGTGCATCATTTAGAGTTTTGGATTTTTTAGACTCTTCATGACTTGAAGATCCTTTTTCCAAAGTTACTCTTGAGGTTTGACATGGCACAAAGGAATTAAATCCTAAGCTTTGTCTTGTCTCCACATTCTCTTTGACTCATAATAAGATCATCCAATGATTTAGATGCCTTAGTGAATGAGGCAATAACATTTTTGAGGTCATTCTCCTCTTTTCTATAGCAGCAATTTACTGCTATTAATTTAGCATTTTTCAAATTTTTTAAACTTTTATTCTCATCGGCTATTTGACTTAGAGTACTCGGCTCCTTAGTCGGCTTTGAGTTTTGATTTTTGAGTAGTCTGTTTTCCTCATTCAATAGTGTGTGTGAGGTTTTAATGTGCTCAAAATCTTTCATCATTTTGCCTAATGAATCATAAAGATCAGTGGGTGATGAAGTGTGTGTGTCACGATCACTATCACTAGTGTCCGAGCTTGTTGAGTTAGATTGTACCTCATCTTCTTGATCTTGTTCTTTGGCCATTAAGCGGATCAAGGCTTATTCTTCGAGTCACTTGAGTAGTCGGCTTCACTTTGCTCTCGAGTCACCGTTGTCTCTCTTGACTTGGTTGTCTCGGCCATCTCTGCGACCATCATTGCCTTTTTCTTTTCTTGTCTTCTTTCTCTCAAGACTTTTCTTTCTTCTTCGTTTCGTACTTGTTGACTACAGGATATGAGCGATCAATGGCATAGTGACCTGGTTGTCTACAATTCCAACATAGATATTCACCTTTTGCTCAACTCTTTCTATTCTTGAGTTGTCGACCCTTTGATACTCAACTTGTTGATGATCCGTCCTCTTGGTTGGCCTATCATCCCTTGATTTGGAGGAGCCGAGTGTCTTCCGGAGGATTCACCCTTTCCTCTCTTGTAGTTCTTGTTAAAGAACTTGTTAAATCTTTTAACCATTAGGGCTATTTCTTCGGGTCAATTGCCTCTTTGACTTGACTCTCCTTCCATCTTTGACAACTAGAGCAAATTGTTTTGGGTACAAATTGTCTCTTCCTCGGTCTTTCCTTCTCGGCTCAAACTCATAGGCTTTGAGGTCCGAGAATAACTCATGGTTGGATGTCTTTGATAGGTCCATGGAATGTCTCGATGCCATGACCTTCATCTCCCATTCACCGAAGACTTTTCGGATCTTCATACACATTTCCTTCGTGTATATTCCTTTCCAAGTGTAGACAGACTCATTTGTGATTTCTCAAATCGAGCATCCAGTTGATCCAGGTTTTCTCCGAGATCATTTTAAAGTTCTCAAACTTCAGACACACCATGATAATTTGTTTTCCTTGATTTGCTCAACCTTCACAAATCAAAGTCAACTTGTCCCATTTCCTTAGCCGTTTTGCAAGATTTGACTTTGTTGAACATGGCTTTATCCAAGGTTTTGTAAAGAATGTCCTTGGCTACATTGTCCAGTTGTATCTTTTTCTCATCATCATTTGTCCACTCGCTTCTTGGTTTTTCAACCATGACTGTCCGGTCTTCATCTTCTTCCCCTTCACCGCAACTCTTCGTGAAATGCAATTGTGTTCACCTTTAATATTTGCAGAGGCCCATCTTCTATCACTATCCACATCTCATCATGTAATCTTTGATAGATGAGCACGCATACGAATTTTCCAATCATCAAATTCTTCAATAGTGAACATAGGAATGCGTGTTAGATTTGCTTCCATGATGATAACTTTTAATGATAGAAAAGAGTTTTGAAAGATTAAGTACTAAAGCGGACTTTTTGAAAAGTTTGGAGATCTAGTTCGAAGAACCGGTGCGGAGGGTTCAATGAACCAACCGCTCCGATACCACTTGTAGGTCCCAAGGGGTGTAAGTGTAAGGTTTAGAAGGGGGGTTGAATAAACCTTACCAAATTTTCGATTTAGGCCTTTTAAATCTCTGAGTTCTACACACCGTGTCCTTGATGGACCGGTCGAATTAGTCCTCAAGTAGAGTTAATCTCTCAACAGACTCGGTGAGTACATTAATAGTAACTCAAATTGTTGGCTATAATTTTACTCACCAAAGTGGTTTTGTTTTTCAGTTAAGACTTAACACCCTTAAGTTTGTTTAAGCAAGTTTTTACAACTTGATTTAGTACTTATAGATTATCGATGGATAGCAAATTTATCGTGAGATATAAGCAATTAAAAGTGCGATATTTAAATGTTGTAAAGTAAATGACACAAGAAAGTTTTTATAGAGGTTCGAAGATGGGGTAATTCTTCTACTCCTCTCTTCTCCAACTCCCGGAGGAATCCACTAAGTAATGATCGGTTTACAAAGTGGTAATACCCGTCTACAAGTCTTGATCACAACAAATGACTTGATCCTTTGGGACTCGATCACGAGACGCCTTGATCACTCACCAAGCTTCTCGTGCGACTCGGCTTCTTCACAGGGCGGCTGCCTTGCTACTCTCACTTGCTCAAGCACTTTGGATTTGATCACGAAGCCCTCCAAACGCTTAAGACTTGTTCGACCTTGAACCTTTCTACAATCCTTCTTGGAATGTAGACCCCTTGTTTTCGATAGTTTCCTCTTCAACGATTGAAGTTCTCTTTCCTTCACGGGTAAGTGTTGGATTGATGTTCTTCGAGATGTAGGCTTGAGGATTGAGAATATTTCAATTTTGATAAGCTTGTATATCTCACGTGTGTGTCATCCACGCATCATCATCTCTCAATCAAACTCCTCGACCTTTTATAGTGAACTTTCAAAAATTTGCCTGTTGAAGAGATAGGCTCATTTTTGAAAATCACTTTGCGATCGTTGGTTTGCACTTCTTGGAATTGCCATTTCCTCGTATGAAATGTTTTATCACCTTTTCGAGTTCGACACGGTGTAGTGCTTCCCATTGGTTCATTTCTTTGCACGCTTCGACCGGGGTGAGCACTCCAAGAAAGGTAGTATGGAGATATTACTTGTTTAAGTAAATCTCTTGATTTACAATGCAACGGTTCTTTTTCGATTATCTCGACTTGACCGCATTTCCTCGCTTTCCCCAGGTGACTTAGAGTCGACTTCCAATCATTGGATGACTCTTCATCACTTCATCTTGAGACTTGGCTTCTCTTAAGTTGACTTGACCGATGTTTCACTCACCGTGCATCTCACCGCTTCTTCATCGAGTTCTGTCTGCTCTTTTCTTTGTTGTACTCACTGTCTCACAGCCAGAGTTTTCCTTCAAGCCTTGATTGTCTTCTTGCAAGTTGGAGCGTAGGCGACTTAACTCGGCTTGGCCAGCTCTAATTGTTACAATACATTTCAAAGCAAGAATTGGGAGCCAACTTTCTATTCTAAGCTTTACATGGCATTCATCAAAATCTAAACAATAAAATTCCTAACAAAATTCTTCAATGGTGAACATAGGAATGCGTGTCAAATTTGCTTCCATGATAATAACTTTACAAAAAAATAGATTGAAAGAGCAAGTGTTAAAAACTTCTTTGAAAGATTGGAGATCTAGTTCAAGAACCGATGTGGAAGGCTCCAATTAACCAACCGCTCCGATACCACTTGTAGGTCCCAAGGGGTGTGAGTAAGGTTTAGAAGGGGGTTGAATAAACCTTACCAATTTTTTAATTTTAGTCCTTTTAAAATTATTACAGAGTTAAATACACAGCTATGTCCTTGATGGACAACTAAGTTAGTCAATCAAATGAGTTAGCCACTCAACGGACTTTCGGCGAGTTTGTTGATAGAATAACTCACTGTTTAGTCTAATACTTAACTTGGTTGTGATGATATTTTCAAATGGAAGACTTAACACCTTTGAATTTGGTTTAAGTTTGTTTTAACACTTGGTTTTAGCACTTTGTTAATATATCAGTTGGATAGCAAATTATCGTGAGATATGAAATGATATGCATAAAGTAAATGTTGAAATTTAAATGACACAATAAATTTTATAGAGGTTCAAGATGGGGTAATTCTTCTACTCCTTTCTTCTCCAACTCCCCGGAGGAATCCACTAAGTATTGATCGAGTACGAGTGGTTATCGGTCCGGATGCAAGTCTTGATCACACAGTTGACTTGATCCTTTGGGACTCGATCCGAGATGCCTTGGTCATACAAATTCCGGCTTCTCGTGCGACTCGGCTTATTCACGCAAATGCTTGCCTTGCTACTTCACTCACTTGCTCAAGCTTCTTGGATTTGATCATGAAGCCCTCCAATAACTTGAGACTGGTTCGACCTTGAACCTTTCTACATCCTCCTTGGAATGTAGACCCCTTTTGATTCTTCAAAAGTCACTTTTTCAACATTTGAAGTTGTGTTTCCTTCACGACTTGGTGTTGGATCGATTTCCTTCAAGTTTAGGCTTGAGGATTTTCTTGAGTAACTTGAGAATATTTTTCTTGGTTACGATTCGAATGATAGCTTTTATGTTTGTGGTTCAGTCACTTTTTCTCAAAGTGATTACTCAGCCTTTTATAGTGAGCTTTCAAAAATCACACAAAATGTGTAACCAAGACATGGCGGCAAAGAAATCACTTAGTTTAGGTTGATTTCAAAAGTCACTTGTGTAATTTTCAAAAGTCAATATCCACATGGCTCAGACATGTTTGTGGTTTAGGTTGATTTCAAAAGTCACTTGTGTTCGTTGGCTTGTCTTGTTGCAGTCCTTGATATTGACATTTCCTCGTATTAAATGAACATTCAGCTTTTCAGGATCTGACACAAGGTGCAGTGCCTCCCATTGGTTTGTTCCTTTTGCACGCTTCTGGGACTGAGCACTTTAAGACATGGCAGCATGGAAGTATTACTTATTTAAGTAACCTTCTTGACTTCTGTGCAACGGATTCTTTTCAGTTGTCTTGACTTGACTGCAGTTCCTTAACTTCCCCAGGTGACTTCGAGTCAGCTCCCAATCATTGGATGACTCATCTGTCGCTTCAACTTGAGACTTGGCTATCATGAGTTGACTTGACTAACAATTCACACAGCTGTATCATTGTTGATACTCCTTCAGTCGAGTTCTTGTCTTCTTTTCCGTGCTATACTCACCGCTTCAAATGAGTCTTCATCCCGATCTTGATTGACTTCTTGTATATCCAGGCTAGTGTCTTGACTCATTAGTGCGTACTATCTATTACAATGCAAATTACAAGGAAAATGGGGTGCCAACTTTCTAGTCTAAGTTTTACATGAAATTCATCAAAATCTAATAAGTAAATTTCCCAACAGAATATGTACTCTAAATTTTGTCCAGAAAACATTTACTGTAAAATATAACTGGCAATTATTTATCTTTAAAGTTTAGTACTTATTCAATAATAAAGTAATATGATATCAAACAATAAATTATGGTTGTTAAAAATTCAAAACCTAATGTTGTAACTCTATGAAATTACTATATCTGATTTAACATTATTAACTTAAAGACCAAATTAGTTAAAATATTTTTTTATTGTGTGATATGGCATCACATAGGCCTACTACACGGAATCATCTGAACTGGATTTATATGGGATGTCAATGGCAAATATGATAATACATCTATATTTATTGACCAATTCAATATCCAGACTTCACAACTTTTTATAATTTATTAGTACCTCACCATTGCAATTGACCAATTCAATACCAATTTAATACCACACTTTAATTTTTTTATAAATACGTACCTCTTCACTTGACAAGACAAAAAAAAAAACCCAAGAAAAAAATTAAAATTAAAATACATTTTTAAAGTTATATAGAATAATTAAAAATTAATTTAACTAAATTAATAAAAAAATAAAAAAATAAAAATTAAAAAGAAAATTTCTAAAAAATTTAATGCTTTTCATTAAACCAAAAATTAATTAAATTCAATTAGTAGATTAATAAAATTAGTTTAGTAAAGTAAACTTAAAAACTAAAATGAAAATGAAATAATTTAAATTTAAGATAGTAAATAAGAAAATTAAAGTAATAATTTTTATAAATATATTAAATTTTAATTATTTTTTAATTGAATTTTCAAACTTAAAAAATAGTTCATTAAATTTATTTTTTCAATTAAAAAATCAATTATTTAATTTAATTAATTATTAATAGTTATTCTTAATCAAATTTTATTTTTTACATTGAATTATTTTAAGTAAAAGTTAATATTTTAATAAAAACAATTAATTATTTTTTATTTTATTATTTTTATAGAGGGCTTTTATTATAGTTCAGGTACTAAAAAATCAAAATCCAAAACTTTATGCTTGTTTTTCTTTTAGTCTAAACTTTTGGACCTTTTTTTTTTAAGTTCTTTACTGACTTGATCGTCAAACTCTCTACAGTAAGACAACTCCCAATGCTTTCCAGGTCACCTATTGATCACATGATTACATCAACTGGTTAGAAAAGTCAATGTTAGATATATTTGTTGTTGATCGATCAATTCGAGCACATCATCGTGAACGTTAAAAATTGATACTCGAATTAACATAAAAGTATAATAAATTTCTGAAATTTACCGTAAATGTCAAATTTTTATATATTAGATGAATAAAAACTTTTCTTCTCATAGTGGTATATATAATTTTATAATTAAAGATGCACGTTTATCCAATTTTAACTCTTGTTCTATTTTTCCAAATTAGATTTTAATTAAATTTGTTTGTTTGCCTTATTTTTTTAGCTTCACCGCAAGTGAACGGCGTAGTTAATGGATAGGGTAAGCAAGGTCGTTCCCACAGAGACTAATAAATTAATGTACTAAGTATTGAGATTGTAATAACATTATTTTTATTTGACGATCGAATTGTGATGGTTGTTTTGTAAAACTAAGACAATATTTTATCATAAAAAGAACAAAGCAAGAGTTATGATTGAAAAGATCAAGTAGCTGAGTGGATTCCAGGTTATGGTTTCAGTTAATCTCCCTCTTGTTATCCGATTAATGAAAACCAAAGTTATTATCTATCTTCCCTATAAGACGATCACAAAAGTAATTTATTCTCTCTCTCTCTATATATATATATATAAACACGTTGATTGAATTATCTATGCTAGCATCTCTTCTCAACATAAGATAAACAACTCCCAAAAGTATAAAAGATTGGTTATCCTCACAAATACTCACAAACTTCTCAATCATGTAAAGTATTCATATCAAGTACTCAAGATCTAGTATTGAAACTCATCTCTCGAATTACGAGCAAAATGTAGTATCTTTTTCACATATTGAGAATACGACCCATATTACAAAGGTAATGCATGTTTATCATCTCATTATAGCCAAAATCATACCCAAAATACATGCAAAACTCACACTAATCACTTTGAAATTTATCGTGAATATCATATAAGTATTTACAAATTTTAAGGATGTATTTATAAGTAACACCCTTTATATATTGAATTAGTTTATGTAATTCTTCTAATTGTTTTGGCAAAGAAACATTGATACCATTTTTTATTCTATTCACGTTCAATGTTAGTTTTAATTTTTTGTGTTAAGTTTTCATTTAGCTAAATCAAGTTTTATATGTTGATAAATTAGATTAAAGGTTTTTTAACAGTATAATTCCATAAATATAAGAAATAAAAATTTATAATATATGGAATAAAATTTAAATTTTGAAACCAAAGAATTATGAGCTATCATATGAATATATGTGTGTGTGTCTAAAATAAAATAAACTTATATCTTGAGTTTGAAAGTGAATTTGTCCTTGCTAAAATAAACCAATAAAGTAATCATCTCTATTAATTTTCTTAAACTTTACATTAAAATTTAATTTAGTGAAGATTACAAAAACCACCTTCAAAGTTAGTCTAATTACAAAAAACCAAGAGATTTTCGAAATTGCTAAAAACAAAAAGCACCATTAAGTTTGATTCATCTTACCTTTTTCTCTTTATATACACAAAAGTTTCAAAAACTCCCCTTACATTTATCAATATATTGCATTTACCCACTTGAATTTAAGACACAAATAAACTTCAAGCGGTTTTTGTAATTTTAAAAAGCCTATTGTTCCTTTTTTTTTTCTGGAAAAGCCCAAAGCATAGAGGGCATTTTGTAAATATCCCTTTAATTCATTATTCTAATTTCATAAAATAAAAATAATAGATATTTCATATATGTCAATTAAAGTTAAATTTTATATGATATAAACGTCTATATATGTTTTAATTTGTTTGTTGTTAATTAGAATTTTATATTACACAATTATTGTTTGTGTGATTAAAATAATCTGTTAGCAAAATAATAAAATTGATGACGAGATCTAATTTAGGATTTAAAAGGTCAAAGGATATATCCATTTGAAAGAAGAGGATTCATGCAAAACTAAGATACCAAAATGTCTTATCCTATTTCTTGAATGGCTATAATTTTCTCATATAAATTCCATATATATGCTAATGAGATATGTATAGAAAGCTATTGAATTCTATTTTAACATGAATTTAATTTTATTTACAAATTCTTATTACTCAAAGAGATATATATGACAGAAAAAATAGATTTCTAATATTTGAAAAATGATATGGTACATGAATGAACACTTGAAATTATATTTTAATTATATTATTAAAGATAAATGTAATTACACTATTCTCACACAAATTTCAAGAATTTTTTTAAGTGATTTACACTTTTATAAGTATAAATAAATAATATATTATAATATATAATATAATATAATAAAATAATATTATATATATATATATGGGGAGGTTACAATAAGACCACATATTATAGTGAGACAATGTGGACTCATCTCAACCCTCCCTTATCTATATCAATGGCTAAGATAAATAGGGGTTAAAATTACATTAAACATTTGATTAAGGCAAAATAAGGGTATAATTGTCAAAACAAACATGTGGGGGACCATCCAAATATGGAATCAGTTATTAGGAGAGAGAAAATCACGTGGGAAGAGAGAAAATCGCGCATGTGCTCTGCCATGTAGTATGATGTACACTTATCATATATTTGTTGTATACTTAACATTATTTTACTGTATGTTTAACATGATTTTACTGCATATTAAAATGGTCAAACAAAAACATGTGGGGACCATGAATCAAGGAACCGATTATAGGGAGAGAGAGAGAGAGAGAGAGAGAGAGAGAGAGAGAGAGAGAGAGAGAATCACGCTCATTAACATGTGGGGACCGTGGATTAAGTAAATCAATTATAGAGAGAAAAATGTCACGCCCCAAACGTGACGCGACAACGATCAATCACTTAAACAAAATAAATCAACGATCTAAACCAAAGATACCAAACTCCAAGCGAAATAGAGTCTAATGCGGCGAATTAAAATAAACACGAGTACAAATTACAATCTTAAAGTCCGCGATCCGAATACAACCCAAAAGATTATCTAAATTAACTTACAAATCAAAAAAAAAAATAAAATGAAGGAGTCCAACAACAAATAAAAGTAAAAGGAAATGTCGCTCCACATCACGGATAGGGATTCAATCTGCGGTAGTTCGATGTCTTCAAACTCTTCATCTAAAGGTTAGAAAACGAGGAGGGAATGAGACAAAATCTCGATGGATGGGGTGATCGTGTGCAAGTGTGGCGATATAAATAGTTAATGCGAGAAATTTAGTTGTATGAAAAAGCGTGAGAGATGATGCATGATTTCACACACAATCCACAAGCGTCGTGATAAATATATTAAGTAACATACTTATATAGTTTAAGAAAATAGTTAAGTGGTCACGCAGCACTATGGTCCAAGCAAACAAGTAGCGGTTGCGTGCAGTTTTTGTATCGCCAACCTATGCAATACAAGTAGTGGTTGCGTGCACGGATTTGTAGCGCCAACCAAATGGGTCCGATTAACTCCGAATCGTGTGGATCGGAGGCAAACATTCCTTCGTTCTTCCTTGTAACTCCCGAGCAAGATGGTCAAGACCACACCTTATCGCTCCATAGGCAAAGACAAAATCCGCGATGGAGCTAGCAAGGCTCGTATTTGTCATAATCATGATTATACCTCAAGTACTACGACCCGCTTCCCTTGGACAAACTCCGTCCCTCGGTTGCGGGATTAGGATGATGGGGCGAGAGGAATAGCGGAATAGCCGAGCTGCCGGTTCCATCCCCGACGTATCCATTCCGATTTGAGCTCGACACACCAAGTTGACTCGGGCGAGAAATTAAGTACACGTTCGGGTAGTCAACCAGCAATCAGTATCATTGATTCGGGAAGCGTTCATGGAAAGTTCTCAAATTTTGCACAAGATAGTTATGGCGTTGGTGGAGTTATTGGGATGAAGATAATTATCGGGAGGATAAGTAGTCTTCGATATCTTAAGGATTAGGAGGAACATAGGTCCCATTATAGATTCAAAATCACGAGGCGAGGAAGTCGCCCAGCGATCGGGTATTAATCGGTCAAGGCGATCCGATAAGTCAAGGGGTTTTTAAGAAAATAAAATATTTTAATTAAATATTAAAGTAAGAGGGTCCAGGGCTGTTTCTTTAAAAGAAAATAATTTGAGTTAGGTCTTTATAAAAATAAAATTTACAATTAGCCCCGTTTTGTCAAAACCAATACTTTTGGGGTTAAAAGTTAAATAAATAAATATCCCGACCTTGAAAAATTGTGAGGTCTGTTCCTAAATTCTCTAAATTGTTCAGAGATTCAGGTTTTTAAAGTTTTGAGGTCGAGTTTTTATAAAATTCTCACATTGGCCCCAAAATTGTTAAAATTGTCATTTCGGGCCCTAAGTTTAAAATAATCGGAACTCACAAACTGGAAGGGCTTATAATGTGATTCCAGTTGGAAACTGTCACTAAGGTTAGTGGGATATTGGGAAAAAAACAGTTTTAACTTCATAAGTATAGGTCCCTTAACTTTGGAAAATTTCATTTTTGTCCCATTTTGAATAATTGCCTTCAAGGCTTTTAGGGGTCCGATTGTTATGAAATTTGAACCTTGGGTCCAAAATGTAATTATGTTATAGGTAAATTAGTATTTCCAGGTGCATGGGCTGCATAAGTCCTGGAAATTTCATTTGGGTCCTCAAGTTTAATCTTTTACAATTTGGTCCCTCAAGTTTTATAAAATTACTTTCCAAGCTCTAAACACTTGGATTTTTGGAATACACTTAAAATATGTTATTTCCAGTCCCTTAAGAGTTAAAATTTCAAATTTTAAAATTAGGGTCTGGTACAGTTTCGAAATTTGCAAAATAGCCCTTAAACTTCTCAAATTTTACAATCTAGTCCTTGGGCTTTTAAGGGTTGATTTTATTTATCTAAAAACTCTTAAAACTTTATTAAAATGTCAAAACATCATTTTTGAACCTGAGTACAGTCCCAAAAATCGAAATTTACAGAGAGGTCCCTTAAGTTTTATTTTCTTGCACTTAAGTCCACCAACTTTCCATTTTTGCATTTTAAGTCCAAAAATCGAAATTTAATCAATTATGCTCGACTTGTCCAGGTTATAGGTCATACAAAACATAGATTTCAAGAGTCATAAACATACTTAACCATATCATACAAGAATTTATCAAATATGACAATAAAGTGTACAAGTATGTCCTAATTTTCGATAAATCGCATTTTGAGCAACACTTGAGAAATTTTTCCAAATTGATACAAGAAAATAGCATGCAATACAAAATATATATCTCAAATACTCAATAACAAAATACTACATGCATTTTTATGAATTAAAACACCTAGAAGTTGAAAGGATTTTTCCACCCACCTTGTTTGTTCGGTTGATTGGTGTAAAGTGGTGTCACTAGACCTTGAGGATTTTAATCCTCACTTAAGGCAGCCCCTAAGTCCAATAATACAAGGATTTTTGAGTTAGAAAATGAAGTTTGAACCAAGGAGGGAAAAAGAGAAGGAATAGGTCAAAGGTACCACACTTACCTTGTGTAGTTGAAAGTTGTAGTCAAAAATCGATAGTCTCTTAAGAACTTGATCACCACTTAAACAAAGCTCCAAGGTCAGCCCCTAATCACCTCAAAATGATAATCTTGGTGTTAGAATTCAAAATTAATAGGGGAGAAGAAGAAGGTACCAAAAATCCCATTTCTTACCTTATAGTCCAAATCCTTCGAATTTCTTCAAGTCTAGAAGTCTTCTTCAAGGTGATGGTGAGACTCTTAGTATCTTCCAAGTCTTCTATGTAAACCTCAACATAAAAATCCAAACTTACATTAATAAGTGAGAGGAGATAGTTAGATGATATCAAGACAAGAAGAGGAACAAAATTTCTTACCTTGTGTAGGGGGGGTGTTCGAATTTTTTTGTGATGGAGTAGAAGGAAAAGTTCTTGTATTTTTACTAAGTGTTTAAGAGAAGAGAAGAAAATTGTAGAGAGAGGTAGGAGGATTTTTAGAGAGAAGTAAGAAGATTCAAGGCTTGAAGAGATGAATGTTGGTGAAATGAAGTGATGAATGAAACTTGAACAAATTTCTTGCCCAACTAAGGCCTCTTGGCCGTCCACATGGGGTGGGGAGGGGGACAAAATTTTGTTTTGTTCTATGGCTTGAAAGGTGTAGCTTGCATGAGGGACAAGGACCTTGGTCAAGATGAGGTCTTGCATGGGAGGATGAAATTGAAGGGATTGAGGAGAATGTTGGCATGGGATGTTGGGAAGCCTCCAACATGTTGGGTAAGTTTATAATAAAGAATTGGTGTATAAGATATTGTGTATAAGATTTGAATTAATGGTGTAATAATACACAAGATGAATACATAAGGTGTATGTGTACAAGAGTTGGAAGATATTTCTACCCTAAAATTTCCCATCATGGCCGTCCCCCTTAAGGGTATTTGTGGTAATTCCATATTTGTTTTTGTCCCAAATTTGATGATAATAGATGAATAATATCAATCTCCAAAATAATTAGTGATTTCCTTGATCACTTATAAGTCTCATGATCGCTTAATCTAATCCGGATTCTTAATTCTATAAGGTATAAACCTCTAAAATAAATAGTCTCTTAGAATTCTAAGGTGACTAATAGATACGCAAATAACAATAATGATGATCAATCAAGTGATCATAAATGCGAAATAAAATTAATAAATGATTATGATCACAAGAAGTAAATAAGGAAATTAAAGACGAAATATATTTATCATTAATATTTACCCGTCAAAGCGGCGCTTTTAGAAATTGTCAAATAGTATAAAGACGATGCGTGATAAGTACATGTTCGAATAAAAATCGAGGGCTTCACGAAAATCACGCTCATTATTGTGCTGTATATTTAGCATATATTTGATGTATACTTAACACTATTTTGTTGTATGTTTAACATAATTGTACTGCATATTACAATTGTCAAACAAAAATATAAACAAAAATATGTGAGGACCGTGAATTAAGGAATCAGTTATAAATAGAGAGAATCACACTCATTAACATGTGGGGACCGTGAATTAAGTAAATCAATTATAGATAGAGGGAAAATCACGCTCATTATTGTGCTATATATTTAGCATATATTTGATGTATACTTAACACTATTTTGATGTATGTTTAACATAATTTTACTGCATATTACAATTGTCAAACAAAAATATACATATACAACAAAACACATATATGTATACAACAAACCACATATAAGTATACAACAAAAAAACATAAGTATACAACAACATAAATATATACATCAAAAATTAACTATTTATACAACAAAACGCATCTAAGTATACATCGAAAAATATATATGTGTACAATAATCCTAATTGTCTCCTCGTAGACCCTCGTTTTCTCCACGTCAGCATCGTCTTCTTCACCAATCCTTTCCCCCGCCAAATCCCATCCCATAGCAGCCTTGCCCTCCCTCAGACCTTCAATTTCAATCAAACCCTCCTCAATTCATCCTCTCCCCATCAAACCCAGATTAAGAACAATCTCCGCCGTCCAATCCTCCAACCCTCCACCGTCCTCCACCTCCACTACCACTCCATTACGAAAACCACGCCGCTACCTTGGTCCTCCTGCACCGGGACCACCCCAAACCCGCCCTCGAAGAAAGAGACGAGGACAAACGGTTGAGATCGTCCCACTTGGTGCACTCCCCGAGCCATCCGTTGTTGTGGTAGGCGTACACGTGTGTGGCACGCTCGGAGGTTTCGAGAATGGATGATGTAAGCTATGGGGGACTGGGAGAGAGGAGAAGGAGGAGGAAAAATTTGGGGAAACAGAGAGAAAAAGCCATTGTTCGGGAGATGAACGGGATTATGGGGAGATACCAATTGGGGATGAAAACTACTAATAAGAAAATGACTAACCTATCCTTTTCGACTTTAAAATAAATCTAAAATGGAATAAACTGACCTTTAAGCCTTTCTAATTTCCACTGTTGAGGCCCGGATTATGCCATTTCACCGCTCGAGAATCCATCATTCGAACCCGAAAAGGAAGAGTTTGCCAATGGACAATTGCCTTGGAAACGAAAATACGAGCAGACCATCGGAAAGTGCTACTTGCAAAAGGTTATTCTTACAATGGACAATATGCCTCTTTCGACTAGGAACCATCGCACCAACTCTTTTGTTTTGAAAGTTACCGCTTTCCCTAGGAAAAAGCTATCTGCTTAAGAGTTAAGTCTAAACTCTTTGTAAGGGCAATTGGCTTCATTGCGGATAACTAAATAAGCGGATCGCGACGAGTGGTACGCTAGAGGCGAAAGTCATGATAAAAGGTCCTGATGCGTATCCCTTTTCTCTTTCGCAAGAAATCGCCCTCATCGAATTGTCCGCATGCGAATCCTCATAATAGATCTTTCTTTTGAATAGTGACGAAACAAAGATTGACAAGGGACAGTCGGTGAAGCTCGATCCTTCTAGTCTTTGTCATGTCCCCCATTCCATGCTCTAACTCGCCATTTGATTCCTTGCTTCGCTTCTTTATTGAGTTCTGACCCTTGTTGGGTTACGCAAGGAAGCATCTCGATAGGTCCGCAACTTTGTGATGTGGTTGATGACCCAAAAGAGCTAGAATTCCATACTCGATTTGCTGGTTCTTCGTCCGAGCGGCCCCGAGGATGCGGGAAGCCAATGATAGGAGTGGTTAATCGGACTCATCTTCTAAGGATTTCATCAAATCGGACTTTTGATCGGCCAGGGCACCTAATCCAGCGTATTCGTCTTTCGACCCAACACGAAACCGAGAGATGGGACCCCGAGCAAAGCTTATTACGCATCTCTTTCTTGAGAAATGTAAGAAAATTACGGCGAACGGTCCCTCTTGGGTTGTCTCAATTCCCGATAACGCCCGCACCAACAACAAGAATCGCCCGAGCCATTAGATGTTGCCCCATTAGTCCCATTCTTGAGTGAGCCACCCCTCAAATCAAAGAAGAAGAAGAGCTTGACCTGCTACGCGGCTCTTCCTACTCTTCAACTTCTTTCTACCGCGATTCCTATTCAAAGACATCATCTAAATTGGGAAAATCTCAACCATCTAAAATTTGAGATTTGTGGCTAGGATTAGTCCACACTGTCTCACTCTAATTATGTGATCTCATTTGATCCTATTCATATATATATATATATATATATATATATATATATATATATGGATATATTCTTTGAAAGCAAAACTAATAATAAATACCTTTTAGTTCTAGTCATGCAAATTTATGTAAAAATATATTATAATTGTGTAAATGTATGTTAAAAATACATTGGAAAAGGGAATTTTGGGGAATTATCCCTTCATATAGGGGTATTTTTGATAATCGCCCCCAAGTATTAAAACTTGATTTATGCCCCTAAGCACCCCAAATGCCTACCTCAATGCCTACATAATGTCACTTCACCGCCCACAAATTTTGTTAGAAGAAAAATCCAAATTAAGTAGCTTTTTGCATATGTTAAGAACAATTATAACTATATACACTTTATATATACTATATCTAACAATGTCAAATTATATCGGTTCTAAAATTTCGAGTCCGGCTACTTTGATGGTGTTCATTGTATATATTGAATTTTAGTAAATTTTATTTGAAAATGGTAAATTGGCCAAACTTTAAGGAGTTTTAGAATGGGTTTTAATTTGACATTGTTAGGTATAATATAAAGAATGAATATGTAGTTGTAATTATTCTTGAAATATGAAAAAAAAATATGAATTTGATTTTTTATTTGAAGAGAATCTAGTGGGTAGTGAGATGGGTTGCGTAGACATAAATCAAATTTTAATACTTTGAGGGTATATTTTAAAAATACTCAAATTTCCCCTCGAAAAACTATCTAAAATACTAAATATAAAGATAGCAGAAATTTAGACAGGACAATTTATCAATTACCACGCGAAAATCAATAAAATTTGAATATTTACTTTCGAACGTTGGAAACGGAAAATGTACATGGAAATGAATCCAAAATTTCCACCAATCTGCGATCTCTGTAACTTCGCATAATCGAAAATGGCTTGCTCAGGCGTGCGGCGAAGAAAGCATGGCTACCAACATTTAGTGCCGCAAATTTTGCACCCACAAAGCTTTGGTTTAACAACACAAGCACCAATTACCAAGCCTGGAAAGAGCAAATGCTTTGCCTCATTTACGATCGAGGATTGCTCGGTTTCATCGACGGCACCAATGCGCCCCGCTGAAATCGCCGCCGCCCTGCGATGGCACGACGGCGGCCATAAAGTGTTGGGTATACGGTGTAAATATAAAATGTGAGAGAAGTAAAAATTAGACGGAGGCTAAATGTATTTAATTATTACAACGATAATTTTAAGAATATAATTTTTGAAAAAACACTCTTGAATTTACTACAACTCTCACACTCAAGCTTGCCTTATTAGGCTTTTGCTAACAATTGAAATACAAGAAATAGTAGGAATGATTTTTGATGGGATGATTTGCTTCTCTACAGATTACAAGCCTTTTATAGGCAAATTCTTACCTAATATGATCACTAAAATATTGTAAAAACCAAACACAAATTAGTGGAATGTTACGTGGGTTTGGTATGAATAAATCCTAACCACTCTTTATGTATATGGGTTTGGTAGATATGTGTAGTGCTTATTACAAATTATTATTTTTTAACACCCCTCTTAATTTGTAATCCCCACATTCCTTCGAAGTTGTTCAATTTTTTCAAGGCTCATTGCTTTGGTGAAACCATCGCCAATTGCTCTTTTGTGTTCACAAACTCCAATTGAATTTCTTGATCATTCACAAGACTTCTGATGAAATGGTGTCGAAGTTCAATGTGCTTTGATCTTGCATGAAAAACTGGATTTTTTGTCATTGCAATAGTTGACATGTTGTCACAGAAAATTATTGTAGGAGTGTCTTGACTTTGCTGAACATCAGCTAAAATTCTTCTAAGCCATACTGCTTCACAAGCTGCATCCGTAGCAGCGATGTATTCTGCTTCTGCTGATGAAAGTGACACTGTCTTTTGCTTCTTTGATGACCAAGATATTATTTTTGAGCCAAGGCAGAATACATACCCAGATGTACTTTTGCGATCATCGGGTGACCCCCATCACTATCTCAGATATCCAATGAGCTTATTTTCTTTTTCTCTAACATACCTGATGCCGAGTTTTCTCGTACCTTGAAGGTATCGAAGAATTCTTTTTGCTGCTACATAATGTAGCTTGCTTGGATCGTGCATGAATCGTGATATCAGACTGACTGGATAGACAATATCAGGTCTTGTATTTGTCAAGTAGATCAACGATCCTACTAAGCTTCGGTACATCTTTGGATCAGCTTTAGTTGCACCATCATTCAATTGCAGTTTTTCATTGACTGCAAGTGGAGTTGAGATCGGCTTGCAGTTGCTCATCTGAAATTTCTTCAACAATGCTTCAAGATATTTTTCTTGAGAAATAAATATTTCTCCTTTTGATTGCCGAACTTGAATCCCAAGAAAATATTTCATGAGACCCAAATCAGTCATCTCGTACTCTTTCATCATTGCCTTTTTGAATTCTTGCACCAATGTTGGATTTGTCCTGTATAGATCAAGTCATCTACGTAAAGACAAACAATTAAAAAATCTTGCGCACCTTGTTTCTTTACGTATAATGACGGTTCACTCGGCTTCTTTGAAAACCACTTTGTTGAAAGTACTTGTCAATCAATCTTTAACATTCCAGGCTCTTGGTGCTTGCTTCAATCCATATAATGCTTTTAAGTCGATAGACTTTATCTTCTTCACCATTGGCAATGTAGCCTTCTGGTTGTTCCACGTACACTTCTTCTTCCAAGTCACCATTGAGAAATGCTGATTTAACATCCATTTGGTAGACTGGTAGTTCAAATTGTGCTGCGATGGCCAAGACAATTAAGTAATGTCTCCATTCGAGCAACTGGTGCAAATGTCTCGTTGAAATCAACTCCTGGTTGCTGAGAATATCCTTTTGCAACTAAGCGGGCTTTGTGCTTGTGAATTGAGCCATCATCTTTGTACTTGGTCTTGTAGATCCATTTGACCCCGATCACACTTTTTCCTTCTGGAAGGTCTACGAGCTCCCAAGTATTGTTCTTTTCAATGCTTGCAATTTCTTCATCCATTGCGATTTGCCAAACTTCTTCTTTGGCGGCTTCTTTATAATTCTGAGGTTCACAAGCAAAAAATGCAACATCACAAGTTTCGTATATTTCTCTTAAACTTCTTACCCTTCTAATTGGACTTTCAGATTCTGGATAGAAATCTTCAGATGGTGCTGGTGAACTCGAGCTTGGACTGGAACTTGAGCTGGTGCTTGGTTGATCTCCATGACTTGTTGAAATAGGCAATGTTCCAGGCAAATGCACAATCTTCTTCATTTTTTCATTTTCATTCCAATTCCATGACTGCATTTCATCAAAAATGACATCTCGAGAAATAATAAGTTTATTTGTTTTTGGGTTTAGTAAACGATATCCTTTCGTTTCATCACTATAACCAACAAAGATCATTTTTTCTCCTTTTTCATCAAATTTTTCTCTTTGTTGAGATGGAATATGAGAATAAGCAATGCAGCCGAAAACTTTGAGATGGTTTACCTGTGGCTTTCTTTGGTGCCACGCTTCATACGGTGTCTTATTTGGAACTGCCTTTGTTGGTGAACGGTTCAAAATATAGACAGCCGCATTTACTGCTTCTGCCCAGAAAGTTTTTGGAAGTCCTTTTCCTGTCATCATGCTTCGTGCCATCTCGACTATTGTGCGATTTTTTCGCTCTGCAACGCCATTTTGTTGTGGGCTGTAACGAACTGTTAGTTGTCTGTGGATCCCTTTGTCTTTGCAATAGTCCAAGAAGGATTTTTGATGAATTCTTCTCCTCGGTCTGTTCGTAGAGTCTTTATTTTTCTGCCACTTTGGTTTTCCACATAATTTTTGAACTCCAAAAATTTTGAAAATGCTTCTGACTTTTGCTTCAAAATGTAAACCCACATCATTCTGGAAAAATCATCAACGAACAATAGGAAGTACCTGTTGTCATTGAGTGACGGTGTTTGTGTTGGCCCACAAATATCTGCATGCACTATCTCGAGCGGAGCTTTGGCTCTGTATGATATCTTTGGAAATGGCAAACGATGCATTTTGCCAAAAATACATCCTTCACATGTCTTTTCTCGATCTGGAATGTTAGGAAGACCAAACACCATATTTTTCTTTTTCAACAAGTTTAAACCTTTATAGCTCAAATGCCCATACCTCAAATGCCATAAATTATGTTCTGCTTCTGTGGTACTTTGAAGTGCAATTTTCTCAGTCAATGGCAAATTAAGAGGAAATATTTTGTTTGAACTCATCTTAATTTTAGCCATTGTGAGATTCTTTTGTTTGTCAATAATGATACAGTGGTCATTATTGAACTCCACCTTGTAATATTTCTCCAAGAGTTGGCCCACGCTCAATAAATTTTGAGTCAAGTCAGGTACATAAAATACATCTTTGATGATATTCATTTTACCTTCTCTTGTCTGGACTGCTATTTCTCCTTTTCCGGTGATCTTGCGGGATTTGCCATCTCCTAGCCTTACTTCAGATGAATATGATTCATCGAGATTCACGAACATTTTCTTGTTTCCACACATGTGATTGCTGCAACCACTGTCCACGTACCAAATATTCTCAATTTGTTGCTGAGAATTCAAACATGAAAAAAATACCTGATTAGGCTCTTTTTCTTCAGATAAATTTGCTTCATTTGTATCTCCATCATCTTTATGCCAACAGTCTCTTTGAGAATGATTTGCATTTCTGCATCTTTTGCACTTAAAACGGCAATCTTTGGTATCGTGGTTATTCTTTCTGCATATCCGACAATACAAATCAGAATTTTGATTTGAATTTCTCTGATTGAATCCACCTCGTCTTCCTCGTCCTCGTGCCTGGTGTCTGCCGCGACCTCTTCCTCTTGCACTTCGATGTGCTGAGTTATTTTGCTTTTCTTGCTCGCCATCTTTTTTTATTTTCTCTTTTAAAATGTTTGTTTTTACTTGGAAGGCTTGCTCCAAGCTTTGACTTGAGAATCTACTCATTCTTTTTTTCATGGGCTTTATCGATCCCATGAGTTCATCCAAAGATGTGGATAAATCTTTGGATTCTTCAATAAGCAAAGACAACAATATGCTCAAATTTTCTTTGGCGACTTCGTAGCACTTTTTCAACGATCTTTTTATCTTCAATGGTATCCTGTATCCTCTGATTTGATTGACTACGATGGAAACTCGAGAAACAAATTCTTGGACATTTTCATTGTCCTTCATTGACAAATTATCAAAATCTCGCCATAAATTTTGCGGTTTAATAGAGATCACCTTTTCATAGCCTCCAAATTGCTTTTTCAAAATTTCCCATGCTTCTTTTGATGTTTTGACACCCGTAATGTGCTTGAAGAATTGCTTTACTTACCCCTTGGTGCATAAAGGACAAAGGCTCTTGCATCTTTGGTCTTGTTCTCCTTATGCTCTTTTTCTTTGCGGCGGTTAGTGCGGCTTCCTCCTCACGGAGTATGTGTACTATACCCCTCTTCAATAATATCCCATAGTTCATGGGACACGAACAATGTGCGCATTAAAACGCTCCATAGTTTGTAATCTTGACCAACAAAGATAGGAACACCTTGTTGGGAATATGTGAATGCAAGTTCACTATAATCTGTTGACGCCATTTTTGCAAATAAGAAGGGATATCGGGCGGGTGGCTCGATACCACAATTGTTGGGTATACGGGTGTAAATATAAAATGTGAGAGAAGTAAAAATTAGACGGAGGCTAAATGTATTTAATTATTACAACATAATTTTAAGAATATAATTTTTGAAAAAACACTCTTGAATTTACTACAACTCTCACACTCAAGCTTGCCTTATTAGGCTTTTGCTAACAATTGAAATACAAGAAATAGTAGGAATGATTTTTGATGGGATGATTTGCTTCTACAGATTACAAGCCTTTTATAGACAAATTCTTACCTAATATGATCACTAAAATATTGTAAAAACCAAACACAAATTAGTGGAATGTTAGGTGGGTTTGGTATGAATAAATCCTAACCACTCTTTATGTATATGGGTTTGGTAGATATGTGTAGTGCTTATTACAAATTATTATTTTTTAACATAAAGAACAAAGATTACGGTTTGTGGATAAGAACGATATGCTCGTAAAGGGATGGATTTTGTGTTCCCTAAACGACGACGTCGTTTGCACGCCACGAGCTTTAAAACCTCCGGATAAGTTTGGATGGAGCTGGAAAACAAGTTAAATGACTCTTCAAGTTAGATATTTACGGTATAACATTTATTTCTCATTTATCTATACAATATGTTCCTTTTTTATCGTCCCTCATAATTTTTCGTATTCACCATTGTTTCTCATTTTGTGTTCTTAGTATTTTAGGAGCTTGTAAGTTCATGTATCAAAACTTCTTGTAATAAATTATTTTGCTGAATCATTAAGATTATTCTAAACAATTATTCAAGTGATAAAGTTGAGGGTTTGTTAGGTATCTACCTCATTTGTCGAGCCCGTACGCCATAGCCGAATATTACAAAGGTCTAACAGATAAACTATTACAATAAAAAGCCTATGGGATTAGGGATTAAGGATTACAATTTTTCTAAATAAAAGCGATAAATTACAGATTAAGGCTTTCGAACACAAAGGCAACCGAGAAGGCACTTTCCCCATTCAAGCCGCAAGAAAAGCCTTTTAACTATACTAAATCGAAAAATGAAACAAGAATACCAAAAGCACCACGCTTTAACCTTAACTCTAACTCTAGCTCCTTTAGAATTGAACCTCGTCACACAACACAAGACAAATAAATAAATGACTATAAAGAAGAGAAAAAGGACCGAAAACAAAAGTAAGAAAGGATGGATATCACCGTTTCTTGGAAGTAGCGATTCACACAAAGACACTCGTACAAACAGCGAGCTTCAAGGTGCGACTTGAAGCTCCGGGGCGAGAGATGAGGGTCGACTCCTCGGCTCGTAAAACCGGAGAATCCCCAACCAATGTTTAAGAAAATCGGGCTTGGACCAAGCAACGGCAGCCCACAAAGAGATACCCAAGCCCCATGCCTCCAAAACCCACCACCTCGGACGCCACTCGGTAAGAACCGGAAAACCCGGAGAACACCGCACACAACGGGAATCGAACAACACACGATCGAGCGCCCCTTCTCACACACCTCACAAAGTGAAAAAGGCTCACGAGAAATCACAAAGAGAACCAGAGCAAAGTGATCGAAGGAGAAGAAAGAGAGAGAGCTCGGATTCAGCCGCTAAAGATTCGAGAGAATATGATTTGCTACTGATCCCCACTGGTTTAGGGTTTCATTTGGGGCTTTTTATTTGGGGTATGAAAGGTTATGATGGAAACCCTCAAATGAACGGTCCAGGATGAATAATAGAAGATCCGCGGTTTCTCAAAGTCGGGTGGAACATAACCGGGTCCAAGTGGTGGTTCGGTTGCAATGGGGTCGGCCTTCTCTCTTCGGTTAGTAAATGAGTTTTAATGGGCCAAAACTAAACAATAGTATTGGGCCACAAAAACAACATTCTCCACCTTGCCCAATGCCGGTTTAACAAAAAACACAGGGGTAACAAAAAACAGATTATCATCATCGCCGATTTTTCTCACTACACACACAAAGGCAAGTAAGAATACGATTATAGTGAGCACAAAGCAAACTATAACACGGAAGGGACAGGGTAAAGTAACCATATTGCACACACAAAGACAATAATATCTGAAATAACAAGCACACAAAGAAGTCATTTCCAAAACCAAAGCAGAATGTAACTGCTCAATCACTCAGATCAAAATTTAAAATTTTTAGACATGTCAAAAATTTACTAACAGGCAAGCATTTAGTTCCCATATCTGCAGGATTAAATTCGGAAGGTATTTTTTCAAGATTAACTAAGCCTTTAGCAACAATGTCACGAATGTAATGAAACCTCACATCAATATGCTTAGTTCTATCATGAAAAACAGGATTCTTACACAATTGAATACCGGATTGACTCGTCAGAAAAACACAACAACATTACCATCAAGAAAACCAAGTTCGAAATCAAGCCTTTAAGCCAAATTGCTTCTTTAAATGCTTCACATTCTGAATATACTCATTGATCAGTACACAATGCAACAACATGTCAGAATTGCGATTTCCAACTAACACATGAACCACACAAAGTGAACACATAAGATGTTGTTGATTTTTCTCGTTATCCCTATCATTCACATAATTATAATCCACATAACCTTTCAATTTAACCCCATCTTTGCACTTAGCAAATTTCAAACTATAATTCAAAGAATGTTTCAAATATCGCAAAAGCCATTTAACAAAGATTCCAATGTATGGTTCCAGGATTAGACATGTATATACTCAAGCAACTCATAGAATAAGCAATATCGGGTCTAGTTCTAACCACCATAAGATACATCACGGAACCTATAGCATTGGAATATGGCACATTCTTCATAGAATTAACATCATGGTCATTTTTAGGACATTGTTCTTTACTTAACAGAAAATGACCAAACAAAGGAACATTCACAGGTTTAGAATCACCATAGAAAATTTACTCAAAATCTTTTCAACATAAGAAATCCGATTTAGAAAAATCACGAGTTTTTTCTATTTCTAAAAATGTTCATTCCCAAAATCCTTTTAGCATCTCCCAAGTATTTCATGTCAAACTTAGCACTTAGACAATTTTTAACATGCTCAACAGTTTTAACACAGGGGCTAATTAACAACATGTCATCAACATAAATCAACAAGGAAAACAGAACTTTAGCATCTTCTTTAAAATACAAACAATGATCATAAGAACTACGTTTAAAATTCAAGGATAGCATGCAATCATCAAATTTCTTGTTCCAACATCTAGGAGACTGTTTCAAGCCATACAAGGATTTTTAAGTAAAAAACAAAATCGATTCTTTTTATCAACAAAACCAATAGTCAGCCGCATATAGATTTTTCCATCCAAATCACCATGCAAAAACACAGTTTTGACATCCATTTGTTTTAATTCCCAAGTAAACTAAGTACATAATGCAAGCATAATTCGGACAAGAGTAAACTTCACAACAGAGCAAAGATTTTTGTATAATTTATCCCCTCTTTTTGAGTAAATCCCTTAGCCACTAACCTAACTTTAAATCTAACAGATTCATATTCATTCTTCACCTTAAACAACCATTTACAATCCACAACAGAACAGTTAACAGGTTTAGGCACGAGAATCCAAGTATTGTTAACATGCAAAGAATTTATTTCCTCATTCATAGCATTTAACCACTCAATGAATTTTTAGATTTTAAAGCTTCTTCATACGATTTAGGCTCGTAATTATCAATCGAATCAAACACACTAAAAACAAATGAAGTCATATGAAAATCATCAAACCTAGCAGACTGCCTAATGTTTCATCTTGCCCTATCTCTAACAAGTTGATAATCATGCAGATTTTCATTTTCTGGTTCATTTTCTTCAATGATTTCATCATGCACAACAACATCATCATGATTTTCGTAAAACAGTTCAAAATCATGCAAATCGGTTCGATTTAGGCATAACAGTTCGTTTGAGGCATATTCTCATGATTTTCATGCACAACAAAGATCGGAAAAATATCCACATTAGGAACATGCTCCACCTTATTAGGTGTACCATTTTCGAATCGACAAAGGCATAGTCAAGCAAGGCATTTGATTCATTAAATGTCACATCCCTACTAATTAAAACTTTAAAACCAGGTTGAGATTTTAACCACAACTATAACCCTTAACACATTCAGGATAACCGAGAAAAACACATTTCACAAATTTAGGTTCAAGTTTATCAAGTTTTTGATGTGCAAACGCAGAACATCCAAACACTTTTAAGTTAGAAAAATCGATTTCTTTACCCGTAAACACAGATTCGGTATTTTACCACTTAAAGGCACGAGAAGGAGATCGATTAATCACATAGCAAAGCGTGATTAAAACAGCTTCACCCCAAAACTTTTTGAAAGTCCGAACAAGCAAGCATACTTCTCACCCTTTCAAGTAAAGTTCTATTCATACGCTTCGCTACACCATTTTTCATTGCGGTGTATACGGATCGTTTTTATGCCGTTTTATACCGAATCAAGACACAAGTTATCAAACAAATGATTACAAAATTCAAGTCCATTATCGCTTCTTAGGATTTTAATTTTCTTTCCTATTTGATTTTCTATTAAAGTTTTCACCGTTTAAACACATCAAACACATCGATTTGTTTTTCAACAAAAACACCCAAACTTTTCTTGAAAAATCATCAATAACGAAAAAAAATACCTAGAACCACCATGCATAGTAACACTCGCAGGACCCCACACATCGGCATGCAAATACTCAAGAATTTCGGACGGCGATTTATTAGGGAGAGGAGAAACAGAAATCTCACTCTAGAATGTTTGCCAAGAACACATGAATCACAAAATGGCATACAAGACAATTTATCTTTTCCAAAATATCCATTTTTCTCGCAAAATTTCAAGACCTTTAGCACTCATATGACCCAAACGTTTATGCCATAAATCAATTTTGTCATTTTCGAGCCACACACAACATTCATAGAATTTTGCGGGCTAGATTCAAGTTCAAGAAAGGCAAACATACGATTTCTTCTTTTAATGACTTTGAAAATTACCAAGTTACCCTTCAAAATTTTCATTAAGCATTTTCCCCATTTTCCTCTAAACCATCATCCTCAAGAGAAGCAAGCACACGAAATCAGATTACTACATAAATCGGCACATGTCTTACATTTTTCAAAGTCAAAACATAGCCGAATCAAATTTTAAACAGACATCACCAATTCCAACAATATTACACTGTTTTTATTAGCCAATGACACAGAACCATGCACCATTTCTTTATAATTAGAAAAAAATGCCTTTTAAATGGTGTCATATGAAAAGTGCAACCCGAATCAACAAGCCATTCGCCACACACGAATTTGAACGCATACGTAATTCACATCAAGACAATTTTCATAAACCATAAATACATCGTGCACATTTTCACTCGTAGAAGCCATATTAGCATGCTCATTTTGTTTAAAATTCGATTTCCTCTTTTATTAGGGCATTCCCTAACATAATGACCATTTTGACCACATTCATAGCACTTCCGATTTTTAGGCCGAGACTTAGACCTGACTTACTCTTTCCTTTCTTCTTAGCAAATTTAAAGTTGTTATTATTACCGGGTTTATTAAACCTGTTTTGAGAACGCCCTCTCACATGCATAACCTCACCGAATTTTACCTAGAACTTCTATTGACTTTTAAATCCAATTCTTTGCTTTTAAGGCCATTCACAACAAAGTCAAGTGTGATCGTGTCCCTACCATACTTAATAGCGGTTAACATCACTATAAGACTCAGAATAGCATTCAAAAGCACAATCGAGTATAATCATCAATATTCTTATCACCACAACTTAATATCTTGAATTAATTTGGTAAGCACATCCAAATTTTCATCAATCTCTTTGTTTAAGTCGGTTTAAATCAAAAAATTTTCAAGCAAAAACAACTTACTAGGCAAAGAAGTTTCAAGATACAATTCTTCTAATTTTTCCCACAAAGCTTTTGCCGAAGCAAGTTTACCAACTTTTCTAAGCACAGAGTCGAAAAGGTTCAAAATAATAGAAGAATAAGCATACTCATCAATTTCAAGTTTCTTTTTCAAATGTATCTTTTTCACCATAAACACCACTAATAGCCTTATAAACTTTTTGTTGAATTAAAATTCCTTTCATTTTCTCATTGCCAAATCGAAAAATCAGTTTTTCCATTAAGCGGTTCAAGATTATAACTAGGCACAACCATTTTCACAAAAAACACAATAGTTTTCGAAAAACACAAGGCACACAAAGCAAGTTATAATCACGTAACAAACAACAAACACAAAAAAAATTCGAGAATACGGCGAGGAAGCACAAATAAGGGCCCACAGATAGAAACCCTCGCACCACAGATTCCACTACACTCGCGGTGTAGGGTCAAGCGGCTTTACGCTCGGAGTTCCTTTAAATACTAATAAAAAAACCGAAAAGATGATCAACCACGTAATGACGATCAACCACGTAAGAGCAAATAAAGACTCAAAGAAATAAACAACGAAGCGGTATTTACACTCTGGCGATAAATCCGCGAAGAAGCGGCTACACTACTAAAAGCAAAAGAAAAAGGTGAGTTAAATCCTCTTTACTGAGCATACCCTAGGGTAAGGGTTTCAGATCGCCACAATGGGGGGGATGCTCGATAGCACCGTTAGGTATCTACCCCCGATGTCGAGCCCGTACGCCATAGCCGAATATTACAAAGGTCTAACAGATAAACTATTACAATAAAAAGCCTATGGGATTAGGGATTAGGGATTACAATTTTTCTAAATAAAAGCGATAAATTACAGATTAAGGCTTTCGAACACAAAGGCAACCGAGAAGGCACTTTCCCCATTCAAGCCGCAAGAAAAGCCTTTTAACTATACTAAATCAGAAAATGAAACAAGAATACCAAAAGCACCACAGCTTTAACCTTAACTCCAGCTGCTCCCTTTCGAATCGAACCTCTGTCACACAACACAAGACATAAATAAATAGCAGCTATAAAGAAGAGAAAAAGGACCGAAAACAAAAGTAAGAAAGGAAGAATATCACCGTTTCTTGGGAGCAAATGTCGACAAAGACACAACACAAAACAAATGAGCTTCAAGGTATGACTTGAAGCTCCGGCGAAGGAGATGAGGTCGACTCCTCGGCTTAGAAAACTGGAGAATCCCCAACCAATGTTTAAGAAAACCAGGGCTTGGACCAAGCAACGGGCAGCCCACAAAGAGATACCCAAGCCCCACGCCTCCAAAAAACCCACCACCTCGGATGCCACTCAGTAAGAACCAGAAAACCCGGAGAACACCGCACACAACGGGAATCGAACAACACACATCAGCGCCCCTTCTCACACACCTCACAAATAAAAAGGCTCACAGAAATCACAAAGAGAACCAGAGCAAAGTGATCGAAGGAAAAGAAAAAGAGAGAGCTCGGATTCAGTCGCTGAAGATTCGAGAGAATATGATTTGCTACAGTCCCACTGGTTAGGGTTTCATTTGGGGCTTTTTATTTGGGATATGAAAGGTTGTGATGGAAACCCTCAAATGAACAGTCCAGATGAATAATAGAAGATCTGCGGTTTCTCAAAGTCGGGTGGAACATAACCCGGGTCCGAGTGGTGGGTCGATTGCAATGGGGCTGGCCTTCTCTACTGGGTTAGTAAATGAGTTTTAATGGGCCAGAACTAAACAATAGTATTGGGCCACAAAAATAACATTCTCCACCTTGGCCCAATGCCGATTTAACAAAAAACACAGGGGTAACAAAAAACACAGTTATCATCATCGCCGATTTTTCTCACTACACACACAAAGGCAAGAATACATTTATAGTGAGCACAAAGCAAACTATAACACGGAAGGGACAGTAAAGTAACCATATTGCACACACAAAGACACAATAATAATGGAAATAACAAGCACACAGCAAAGTCATTTCCAAAACCAGCAGCAACATAATCTGTTCAATCACCAGTATCAAAATTTAAAATTTTTAGACATGTCAAAATTTACTAACAGGCAAGCATTTAGTTCCCATATCTGCAGGATTAAATTCAGAAGATTTCAGAGAATATCTGCCACTGCATAGAGCTGCCCTTCAAGGTAACTGGGAGGCAGCAAAACAAATCTTCGACGATGATCCTAACGCCATGATCGCCAGTATTAATCCTTACAAAGCAACAACACTGCATGCTGCGATTGCGACAGGGAAAGCAATTCATTTCGTGGAAAACTTGGTAACAGCAATGCCCCTAGAATCGTTAGCTGCCACGAATTATATTGGTGAAACTGCTTTAAGCGTTGCTGCAGCAGTCGGCAACATTGAAGCAGCAACTATTTTAATTAACAGAGTGCCCAATTTACTCTACGTTCCAAACAACTTTGGTAATTTTCCAGTCCAAATTGCAGCTCTATATGCACAAAGAGACATGCTTAAATACTTGATCTCTGTGACCAAGGATGATTGTGGTCAAAACCCTTATGCTGGCGTGACAGGACTAAGACTTCTTATTTACGTCATTGATGCTGAATTTTTTGGTGAGCTGATGAACACTTTTTTGTGAAATCAATTTAGATTGTGAGTTGATTGGTCAGATTTATTGACTAGTGTATTACAACAGATATTGCATTGTACTTGGTTGAGAAGTACCCTGATTTGGGCAGACTAAAGCTTTCAGATGATACTTCTGCTTTAAAGAAGATTGCTTTAAAGAAGTCTGTTATCTGTAGTGAAAGACGATTCAACTTCTGGCAACGCTTCATTTCTTCTCGTGAGTCTGTCAAATAATTTTTATCATACAATTAAGAAGCTTAATTTTTCTGAATGAAATTAGTTTTGACTTGCCTTGAAGGTGTTCCCGTGGAGGCAATATTGAGACCTCAGCTTAGAAGTGGTTGCGACAGAGAAAGTCGTAAAGGCCAAGCTGGTAAAGTATTTCTATCTCTTTATCTGATTACATTATTATTTTTTCCTTCCCAATTATTCAAGTTGGCAAGTTTCGGAAGTAATTATAGTGCCTTAGTCATGTCATTTGTCATTGATGGCCTCTTAAGCATTTCTTTTTACGAATATTAAAATTTACCAGTATAATGTGATTGTGATGTTATCCACTTGGTTAGAAATGCTAATGTTAAGAGCATGAAGGACTAAAATTGTCTAATTTTTTCATTCCAATACTTGAAGATTCTCTTTTTATATTCCTATTTCGGCTTGGTTCCATCGCTTTCCAAAAATTGTCAATGAAAAAGTTCTGTAAAGAAGTTGGTTGTATTACAGAGTTCTGATAAGATACCTTTTTTTTTTTAACTTAAAAGAAAGCTTCGGATAATTTTGGATAATGCAATCCTAACTCTGTGCTCCAAATGTAGGATTGGATTATCCATAACTGTAATTTTAATGTACATTTTCCCCTTATGCAGTGTTGCAGAGATTGCACGACAGGCTATGGAAATTTGTGGATGGATTAGGTAATAAAACCTTCATCCCATTATTGAGACACACGTGTGCAGCGCACACACAAAAAAAAGAAATTCGGCTGTTTATTACCCCAATTTTGGAGTGTTTGCAAAAACTTCTACTTTTAGAAGAAGTGATTAGAAGTAAAAGTTGTTGAAAATCAGAAGTTGGTAGTGTTTAAAAATAGAATCTGAAGTTGAGATTGTTTGGTAAAAAAGTTGGTAAAGTGCTTAGTTGTTTGTAAAAGTCAAACTAGAAATAGAAGGAGAAATCTAAAGCACTCATCTCCGGAGATGTTTTTAGATTCTGATTACATGAAGCAAAAGTTGGCATTTGCAAACGCTACAAAGTGATTTTTTTTTGGCTAAAAATCAAGATGTGCTTTTTTTTAGTGATTGCTAACACTCCCAAAACTTCACATCAAATTTAAACATGGGAGATGGGACCATTTGTTGGTCATACGAAGGCTTCAACAGTGTGCCAAGGTTTCCTAATTGTTGTTGATATTTGACATGTTTCTTTCTTTACCTTTCTTTGATGTGCTAACTGATAAATGCGAAGGCTTGTTAAAACATTTATTTAAAATATAATTAAACCTGAGGGGGCCTTTTCTCGTAATTAGCGCAAACATCAGGTTTTTTTCTTTTTTTGTAATTGTCCCTATATTTTTGGGTTTCAGGTAAACATTCTCTATCTATCCTTAGTGTAAAATCCATGAGTAACAATCATCTAATATTCTTTGAATGGTTCGATTTCAGTCCTAATAAAGAGCATCAAGGATCAGACAATGCTGAAGCTACAAGCTCTAAAACTCGTTAAATGTTTGTGCAAGGAAATTGAATCGGTGAGTTTTATGGAAGCTAAAGACATTTATTTTGATGCGATGCATGTAGCAGCAGTAATAGGGATCCATTAGATTGTTGAGGAGATTGTAGAGGCCTTCCCGAGTGCTCTCTATTGTTTTGCACCGGGTTCCAATCAATGTATCTTTCACGTGGCGGTTGAAAGTCGCTCTGAACAAGTCTATAATCTCATTTATCAAATGAGTGATCTTAAACACTTATATTCAGATGTACAAGACTCTAATGGGAACAACTTATTGCACTTGGCGGGAAAACTAGCGCCATCTCACAAACTCAATCAGATATCTGGTGCAGCTCTCCAAATGCAACGTGAATTACAATGGTATAAGGTAAGAAATTGTTATTCTTGTTGTTTCCAATAATTGTGATTCCAGTACCCTGTTTGGAATGAGATAAGAACAATATGAAAATCCCTGGTTATACTGGAGTTTATAGTTATATAATGATCACTTTCTTGTAAAAATATAATTCTTATCCGATAAGATGCTGTATGATACATGTATATGAAGGTAACTCTCTGTTATTTTCTAATTGCCACTAGCTATTCCACAGGAAGTGGAAAAATTTGTTCATCCTAATGCCAGAGAACGGCAAAATTATGCCGGAAAATCTCCAAAGATGGTTTTTACAGAGGAACACAAAACCTTGAAAGAAGCAGGAGAGAAATGGATGAAAGACACATCTAACTCGTGTACGATTGTAGCAGCACTAATTGCTACCATAATGTTTGCTGCAGCTATTACATACAGTACCAGGCGGCAATCACAGCAACAATGGCTTGCCAATCTTTTCGAAGGACCCTGCATTTATAGTATTTGCAATTTCAGACGCTGTCTCTCTCTTTACATCGGCTACTTCTCTTTTTATGTTCCTGGCCATCCTAACATCACGTTACGCAGAGGAAGATTTCTTGTATGTCCTACCAAAGAGATTAATCATCGGTTTGAGTGCCTTATTCCTCTCTATAACCTTTATGATGGCGGCCTTTAGCGCCACCCTTTATCTAGTGTTTGGTCGAAAGGAAGCATGGGTTCTCATTCCAGTGGCTGGACTTGCCTGTTTGCCAATTACTTCATTCATGCTCTTGCAATTCCCCCTTCTCGTCGATTTGGTATCTTCAACTTATGGCCCTGGAATTTTTGGTAAACAAAGTAGTCGTCCGTTCCATTAAGATTATCAAGCCATGGCAAGCTTTTTGGGGATACCAGAAGCTTAAAATGGATCTGATCTTCAGCACGTAAAAAGTATGAGATAAAGAGACTGATTTGGAGCTGACTTAACTTTTTTGTATTACTAGATCATTTATGTTTTTGGTCATTAGATGACCATTGCCTGTACACAACAATTTAACATAGTCGTTTGAGTACGTTATTATTTTTTTTCTTTTATATCTCTTCTTTTTTTTTTACAATTAGTGAAACATTTATATTTAACGAGTTATTACACCTTATTTTCTGGGAGGGTCCTACTGGTGTGTTTGGCGTGCTTAATCTTCAATATAAGCTACTTAGATTCGAGCATGAGCTTAAGTGGTGGAGTAGATATATCTTTGGGAATATTTTTGACAATTTGAATAAAGCTGAATTGGATGTCCAACAGGCTGAACACTTATATGAATCTCTCCTTATGTTCATAATCATATAGCTATTAAAAAAGCTATTGCTGAACTTACTCTTGCCTCCAAAATTGAGGAGGATTACTGGCATCAAAATATCTATCTATACCTATTATAAAAGTGTGAATAGATTTTAAGGTTTCTTGAAAATTTTAATTTGCCAAAAATGTTCTTATGGTAAAGTTAGTTTTAAGGGTAATTAAGTAGTTTTTCATTTTGATTTTGATTTATTTGTTTAATAATATTAACAAGTGTCTCTTTATATTCCAAACCCTCCTTATATGATTTATTTTTATTTTAATTCTTAAAATAATTTAAATTTTTAGATAATATTTATTTTATATTAGACTAGATATCGAGAGCTTTCCAACCATATGTCATAAGCATATATAAAAGACTTCATATGAGAGAATTTTAGCCAATTAAAGTTGAGTGCTATGTAAAATACACATTTATAATATCTTTCTTTAATTTTCTAAATAATTACATACATCATAAAATAAAAAAGAGTATGAATTTACAGCAAAATGAAGAGAAAAAATAAATAAAAAAAATATTTAATATTATTTTATTCAAAATAAATAGCAAGACAAATACGTTTTTTAAACTTCACTATTGGTTAAGAATATCCATACTATAATAAATTTATCATCTATCACACACTCTAAATTGTGAGATAATATTATTTTTGGTTGGAGTAAATGATACATTTTAGGTATGGGAAGATGGAAATTCGCGACTATTGAAAATTTCAAGGAATTTTATTCTTTTTCCATAAAAAATAATTAGTTTTTAATATATATAAGTTAAATATAAATTTTTACTAAAATTTTGGAATAAATATTATTTTGTTTCTAAGATCTATTCATTAATCTTTATGTATTTTTTTCCGTAATAATGGATATACGGTTCAACATGATTTAGATTCAATTATTAGTTTATTTTATTCATGTATTCTTTTGATAAAAAAAACTCCATCATTGTGACAAAGTAAAGTTAAATTTGCAAAACAAATATATTATAAGTACACACTCTAAAATTTAAAAATAAATTAAACTTGGCTAAAAGTTATGTATTTGAAATTAATGAAGTAGATGAGATGAGTAATATTTATTTAATTTTTATCCACAACTGTATATTTATAATTTTTTTTTACTTTTTTAAGAGTTGGCATATATATCTCTATTGTAAAACTAAATAAGTAAACAATGAAAGAAAAATAATTTACAGCAAAAATTACAATAATAATATAAAACAGTTAATACTAGGAATTTTGAGGTTAAATTGAAAATTGAGAACTAATTTTTCTCTAACATTTATTTATGCACTTATTTTTTCTATGGATGTACTATTTCAACTTTCAAATCCTATAATTTAAATTCTTTTATCAATTTTAATAATATATCATTGTATATTCTTTTAGTTAAATATGTCCAGTAAATATGATAATACAAACATGAAAGCTATAAAAGATACTTAAAAGGATAAATATTTGTTCTCAAACTTAACGAAATACAATTATAAATTATATTTTAATATGGAGGTATAGAGAGCAGAAAAATTTATTTTTTAAATTTAATTTTATTTTTCTTGGCATAATAAATTTTTAATTAATAGGATGAAAGGTCTAACAAGTTTGGATAAAAAAAGAAAATAAGTTATTTTATTGTAGCAAAATAATTTATTTTTAAATTATAAATAAGAAGTCAATATGACTTTTAATAATCTTATTCTATTTTACATATGAGGGATTTTAATTTAGATTGAAATTATTGTTCCTATTTAGTCTTTCTATTTTATGGTAGTTTTTTTTTTTATTACTTATATAGAGGTGTATTGGTTGAAAAACACTGCATCAATAAATAGACTTTGATTTAAGAAACTAAAAACTAATATAATAAATTTAAATAGATTTAAATAAAATATAGTGAAAATAGTATATATGTATATATATACTATTGTAAGAATGGCAGAAGAAATATTGAAGAAAAATCACTTACATATGTACATTTTAACATGTATGACAATACTTATCTTTGCTTAAAACTTACATACACCCTTAATAAATTATATAATTTTAGGTAAAAAGGTATGTATTATATTATTTAGGAAGTGAAATAATCTAACTTAACAAAAAAATATAATATAATATGGAAACAAGAATCAAAACCTGAAAATTTAAAGAAGTATATACATACATATATATGCTAAGAAAAACTATAAAAAAAAATCTGACATTTATATTATAAGTACATATTTTATAACCTACGGGTTGATATGCTAATCTTTTACTTAAAAAATATTGTATTAAGTTATGCACAATAAGTATAAAACTTACTTGATATTTGACTTTTAGGCCGCGACCACAACATTATATTTGAGTGAAAATTTTTATCAAAAAGTTTATTTATGGATCAAAGTAATAATATTCCTTCTTATTTCAAAAATAAACATGATTTTGAAAATAAATTGTTCATTATAATTTAAATATTAATTTCATTAACAAAAGTAATTGATTTTAGTTACCTTTAAATCTTGAGTCTCTTTGAAGATATAAGCACTATACTTTAATTTTCATATATAAAAAGATAATTATAATTTTGATCTCACATTTTGTAGTGTACATATATGTATTATTAAAGTAATAATTTAAATTTTGGTCAGACGTTATTTTCATAGTTATGCATTTTAAAACATGTCCCTCTCTTTAACAATTTAATTTTAAAATGTGTATTTTTCAAGTGCAACCAGATTTATTATAAATGTTAAATTAGCAAAGATCTAAATAGTATTTTTCATGTTTTTCTTTTACTATGACGGACATACCATTTTTTAATCCTCTTTACTTTTAACCTTTTTTCCTATTTTTTCATATTATATTTTATTTTGTTAAATAAAATTCTATCTATGAATAACAATATACATACATACAATTAATAAATAAAAAAGTTGTGATGGAATATCAAGAGACAAAAAAGAACAATAATTTGAATAAGATTTGAAAAGTTATATTTATTCCCTTCTTTGGAGTTCAAAAGTAAAATTCTAAACATTCATATATAAAATTCTATATATAGATAATACTAATCCTTTAATCAAATGCTCAAATATATATATTGACATTTTTCAACATCAAATTCATCATCTGGTAAAACTAATTTAATATTAGGTCGAAGACTCAAATTTATGAAGATATTTATTTTTAACATTTTAAGCATTCAAATACATGCATTATACTTTTGTGAATTGTGTTGTAAATTTTATGCTACATTGAAAGATTCTCACCGACAAAGATAAAATGAATTTTATTATGCTTAAGACAGTAAAAAGATAGCCTATCAATTTATATATGATATTTTTTCTGATTTTACAACAACAAAAAAATAATAATAAATTGAGACCTATATTTTGCTTGAAAATGTTACATGCATAGAACATGACAACTAAAAAGTGAGGAGCCATTTTTATAAAAATGTTATAGCTTAACCTATGTTTTACGGTTATTTGACACACTCCTGGATTATTATATTCTATATTTTATAATTTTGTTGTAAAACTCTGAATGATGGATTATACTTTGGATATGCTCAATTGGATGGACTATTAGAATGTAAAGTGATTTTTTGAAAGAAAACAACATAAAAGACGTAATTGAGGTTCTTCATATAATTTATTTCAATGTACTAATTAATATTTTTTACTGCTATTAAATTCGTCATTACTATATTACATAACTAATTTTTGATACAAAAATTAACTAGAATAACAATTAGTCACATCAGCACACTCAATAATAAAAATTATGTGGAAATAATAAATTTATGATGTCGTGCATGCTCTTAATGATACTAGAATAGAGTATAAATATTGTTAGACACTCAATAATTTTGATTTCTATGATGTGGTTCTGTCGTTTATTTGATATATAAATGTGACTATTCATTCAAACTGAATCAATTTATTGATTGTTTTCAATTACAATTGATTAGTCTATTTTATCTTCATTTCTGTTAGGCAAAATTGTTTTTTTAGTCCTCTAAGTGGAGCCACTCGGAGATTTAGTCCTTTTTTTTTCTCGACTTTGAGTTTAGTCCTTTAAATGGACAAAATTCGGACTTTTAGTCCTGTTACCTGCTATAACAGGTAAATGTTACCTGCTAGTGGATTTTCTTTAATTCAAACTTTAAATAAATTTTAAAAAATAATAAAATATTATCCATGATAAAAAAATGAGTTTTAATTTTATACTTTTAATTTTTATTTGAATTGTGAATTTCATATTTTAGAAATAAAAAAATCTATTTCCTACAAATGTTTTACTAACAATATTTTTTACTAAAACTATTTCAAAAAAAATATTTTTCTGTATTTTCTTTTTTAGTTTAAGTTACTTATTGATGTTAAAGTTTAAATAACCATTTATACTTTTGAGAAAATGTATAATTTGTTAATATTTATATATTTGTAATTTAAGTATACTTGTACTTAGAAATATAAAATGTTTTAATAGTACTTTTCTTCTTTTTAAAATAATTTGTATATTTATAAAATATGAAATTATTAATATTGTAAACTATTTTTATTTTATTTATAGTTTTAGTAAAAGATTGTTTTAGTAAAATATTTGAAGGAAATAATTTTTTTTAATTCTAAATATGAAATTCACAATTCAAATAAAATATTTAAAAGTATAAAATTAAAACTAGTTTTTTATCATGAACAATATTCTATTTTTTTAAAATTTATTTAAAATTTGAATTAAAGAAAATCCACTAGTAGGTAACATTTACCTGTTATAGCAGGTAACAGGACTAAAAGTCCGAATTTTGTTCATTTAAAAGACTAAACTCAAAGTCGAGAAAAAAAGGACTAAATCTCCGAATGGATCCACTTAGAGGACTAAAAAAACAATTTTGCCTTTCTGTTATATAAATAATTAATTTAATCATGGAGAACATGAGAAAAATTGGATAATGGTCGAGTTATAAATACTTCCATCCCAGCTAGAGATGTGTGATTTGATTCCCATCATCCCTCCCCTCCCAATATATATACTTAAATATAAAAAAAAAAGGAGAACATGAATCTAATATATACGGGAGCTAAGCTTCTAAACATAAAATAGAATTTTACTTTCTCATTGTTCATAACAAAAAGAGGCACATGTGATGAATGAAATACCGAATCTTGTAGTCAAACCAATTTAAAAGATAACACACATTAGAAAATAGAATAAAAGAGAAATACATCCATACGTCAACCAATCATGCAAGGGCTAAAAGTTTATTAAAAAGAAATTGCAAGAAATCTCAAAGCTAAGTATGAAGAAGAAGTAGACACTCAAAAAATAAACAAGATGCATTAATTTAAAACTCATCTTGAATATATATTTTTTAAATTTTTATATAGATTACTCATCAGTTTTTTAATATCCATTGTACTTTGTTGAGCGATAATATCATTTAAGTATCATGTTTTTTAGTCCAAAATGTCTTAACCATATTTCACCGACAAATAAGTTTACATTTAGTTTTTGCAAACTTTCTTTTAAGATCAAAATACATGAATGACATTTATTATAAATACAAAAATATAATAAAAATTGATTCCAATTTATAGATTTAATTTGAGTTAAATTAATAAAATTATTTAGTTGACGTGCAACGCACGTTCACCTTACTAGTGCTTGTAAATGGATTGTTGAGGGTGAGAAATACCCACTATTTCTCAGTCTAATGGAGGCTATCTACATTTTGTATAACATACAGAACTGTCACGGCTGGAAAGAATATTTGCCACTACATAGAGCTGCCATTCAGGGTAACTGGGAGGCAGCAAAACAAAATTCGACGACAATCCTAACGCCATGATGGCGAGTATTAATCTCGTCACAGGAACTACACTACATGCTGCTGTTGGGACAGGGAAATCAATTCAATCTGTGGAAAAAATTGGTGCACTACAAGAAAATCGGCGATAGACACCACCAAAAAGACACCGGTTTTAAGGCTTTACTGGTGTCTTTTCCTATATAACAGCGGGTTTGTAAGAAACCGGTGTGTAATTATTGCTGTCGTTCGATAAACAACACCGGTTTCCTAGAACCGGTGTCTATTGTAAAACAAATTCGCAAATAGACACCGGATTTGGCATCGGATTTCAAACCGTGTCTATATATATAAATTATTTTAGATTTGACATCAGTATCTTTCGACACGGTTATAGAACCGGTGTCTTTATTTTTTAACACATACAAGATTTCAGACTATAAATCCGGATAAATTCAAGCTCATCGTTAATGGTATATATAATTGATCATTCCATTCTTTCTTCTTGCTTTAATTTAATTTCCTAAATCAATAACAAGCTAGCAACTATATGCATGAAATTTTTATGGATTTTAATTTCTCGTGGTGTGTGTAATTAACTTGGGGGATATGGATATGGATAGCTATCATCACTATTCTTATAATTCAAGTTATTGAATAATTAATTTTTAGATGGGGGCATGGGGCTGGATTTTTTCCATTTTGTATTAATTTCAGTTGACTAGTGATATCAACTCTGTGAAGATTGCTACAAGATTGCAGCCAACACTCAACACAAGTACCGCCAATATCTTGAACTTGATTAATGGTAAGTTCTACCACTTAAAATGCTTATACTTAATGCCTTTCCTTGTGACAGGCACCTTTTCTATCCATCATTCATTTGTATAATATTTCAGGTTCCTTTTGATGCTAAAAACATGTAATTGAAATGTGCAGGTTCAGAAACATTCCCAAATGCCACATATGGATGGGTAGATGTGAAAGATGTTGCAAATGCACACATTTTGGCATTTGAGCTATATTGATCATATGGATTTTGTTGCCTTTAGTTGAATTATATAGTCTTTTTATTGGTTGATGGAATTAATTAGATTATGAATTTATAGTTGTTTTATCGAAAGGAAACTTCGCTACTAGTACTTTTTGTTGGATTTTGGCTATTGGTGACTGTAGCATTAATGGATTGTGATGTTTAATTGGTAAAGAACTTATGATGGATTGATGGTTGCTAGAATTCGAGTTCATAATAAATTATTTATTTATATGGTTTTTTTTGCAACTTTGGGTCGGTGTTCTTGTGTAAATTAACAACCCTTTTAGAAAGCGGATAATTTTTCTCAAAGAAACCGGTCTAAAACAGGTGTCTTTCAAAGAAAAGGCACCAGTTTTAAACCGGTGTCTTTCAAAGAAAAGACACCGGTTTTAAACCGGTGTCAAAAAGTTCAGGCTTTTAACACCAGTGGCTTTAACACCGGTTGTTTTACTAATAGACACCGGTTTAAAACCGCTGTCGTTGAAGGAAAAGACACCGGTTTTAAACCGGTGTCAAAAATTTCAGACTTTTAACACCAGTGGCTTTAACACCGGTTGTCTTTACTAATAGACACCGGTTTAAAACCGGTGTCGTTGAAGGAAAAGACACCGGTTCTAAACCGGTGTCAAAAAGTTCAGACTTTTAACACCAGTGGCTTTAACACCGGTTGGTTTACTAATAGACACCGGTTTAAAACCGGTGTCTATCAGCTTTTTTGTAGTAGTGGTGGCAGCAATGTCCCAAGAATCATATCAGCTGCATGCCATGGATTTTATTGGCGACTCTGCTTTAAGCATTTTTTGCTGCAGTTGTTGGCAACATAGCCGCAGCAACTATTTTAACTAACCGAACGTCCAATTTACTCTACACTCCAAACCATCATGGTAATTTTCCGGTCCAAGTATGCAAATGGTTGTGGTATAGAGAACATTGGCTCCTAAAGGCCAAGCAAATAAAGTATTCTATTTCTCTATCACTTAACCTTTGCATCATTAATTTTTTTCCTTCCCAAATTGTTAAAGTTGGAAATTGTTGGAAACACTTATAGTTTCCTTGTCATGTCATTTGCCACTGATGATAAAGTAAGCAATTCGTTATACGAATTATTAAAATTTACTCATATTGCACCAGTGTGGATAGCCTTATTTGTCTGGAAGAGGGATTTTATTCATGAACAAATAAAATTTCAGTAGAAACTTTTTTGTTATATTTTCCCTAAAATTTCAAATTTTCTCATTCCATTGCGAAAAACAAGAAATTCTAAAATCGCAAGGCGCTAGTCGGGCGGATCGGACCTAGCGCCTAAGCGGAGCTGGGGCGGGGTTAGGCGGACCCGAGCGGGGTTAGGCGGGATCTAATTGCAAAAATAACATAGGCGGACAAGGGGGGCCTAGCGCCTAGGCGGGGACTAATCGGAGCTAGGCGGGGTCTTTTAGAACAGTGGCAGAAACATTGTTTTTTAATGTCCCCTTCTCCCCGTATGCAGTATTGCAGAGTTTGCGCGTGATGCTTTGAAAATTTGTGGACGGATTAGGTAATAAACCCTCAATGTCAACTCCGAGACACACATGTGCAGCACATACACACATTTTATGGTCTGGGAAAGGCTTCAGCAGAGCCCCAAGGTTTCCAAAGTGTGTTTATAAGCTGTATAAATATTGCATGGTATCGTATGTAGAGCTGTCAAAATAGGTCAAACTCGTTGGGCTAGCCCGCCCCACCCTGCCCAATATAGGGGCCGGGTGGGCTAGCCCACATGGGTCGCAGGCTTTAGTGGGCTAACCCGCCTGGAGGAAAAATTAGTTTTTTTTTTTCTTTAAATACCAAATGAGAATGGTCTCTGAAGATGCATTACATGCTTGCATGGATATTCATATTGTAATAGACAATATGACAAGGGATGAAATAAGGTGTTTGGATTCTTAAAAGGGTTAATTATTGAAAAGTACCCTTAGGTTTAACCTAATTACGAAAAACCCCAGCTAACTTTCAAAATTACAATAAATACCCTGAGGTTTAATTTTGTCTAACATTTACCCCCTTCATAAACAAAAGATATTTTAAAATCTCTCCTCATATTTATAATAATGTTACAGCTTACCCCTTAATTTTAACACTGAATAGGGGTACTTTTTGTAATTTTGAAAGTTAGGTAGGTTTTTTTGTAATTAGGTCAAACCTCAGGGGTATTTTTTGTAATTGTCCCTTATTAAAATTAGTATATCTAATTATTTCTAACAAAGTATTTAGCTTAGGAAATTTATTATATGTTTTTTGGATTATAATATAGAAAAATCTCAAAGTTATGGTGGTTAACTTTTCGCAATTGGAATTGATAACAAAATTCGTCATGCTAAAAGCCTAAAATTACAAATAAAGTAATGATTAGAAAGGAGCTCTGCATTTTTGAAATACTAAACTTAGACAATTATTAAGTTAATCGTCTTTATGTAATGAATCAAATAAATCAAATTAAAGGAATAGAATGGAGTTGGCTTTTTATGTCATAAAACAAAATCATTATTATCTAATCACCAAATAAACGATTATTTAAACCGACTTCTTACAAAGATGAACTACAGTTACATAGAAAACTAAAATCACTCTTTCATATTCACAAAAGTAAATGAAAATCTGATAATTACCACACTGTTGGATTTGTACCTCAATGTCATGTTACTGAATGGGACAACCTATAGACCATGTTGCACGCACTTTTTTTTGGGGTGGAAAATTACATGGAAGACGCTGATTTTGGTCTTTATACCGCATAATACGCTCCTATTACTTTTGTACCTAATTTTTATTTTTGTACTTATTTTTTTTTACGCTTCTACATATTTTTTGATTTTTTTTATTTTTTTTTATTTTTTCTTGTTCCTGCATTGTTTTACATGTTATATAAATTGTTTTGATATTGTTTAAATTTGTTTTTTTATTGTTTCTATGTTGTTTTTTTGTTGTTTTGATGTTTCAAAATAATTTTAACCTATTTTTTATTCATATATTATTTTGTACATTATTTCTATTGTTTCGGTGTTGTTCTATAATATTTTTAATGTTGTTCTAATAATATTTTTTGTTGTTTTCATGTAGTGTTTAATGTATAAATACAATTTTTACCTATTTTAAGCTCTTTTTACGTTGTTTATGGGTTGTTTTCATATCTTTTTAATGTTGTTCCGATGTTTATTTGTTGTTTCAATGAAGTTTTTGATGTTTAAATACGATTTATACCTATTTTTAACTTTTTTGCTCATATGGTGTTTCTATATTGTTTCGATTTGTTTCTATATTGTTTCTTGGTTGTTGAAACATGTTAGAAACAATGTTAAAACAAAGCGTAAAATGTCCGGAATTTTTGGTGGAGCGTATTGTTGTGTAAAAAAGAGCGGAGCGTAAACTTAGGTAAAATTGTACCGAAGCGTAAAGATCGACATTAACTTAAAAAAGATGGGTATTTTTGTCAATTTCCCTTTTTTTTAGCATTTTTTGGCGGGTTGGTCCGCCTAGCCCGTGGCCCATGGGAGGTTGGGTTGGCCCAGCATACTTCAACCCGCCAAAATGACAGGCTGACCCGTCTCGCCCGCCATGCCAAAGGGCGGGCTTTTTTCGCCCGCAGCGCCCGCCTGCTTTAACAGTCTAATCATATGTGCCTTACAATAATATCTTTATTTATATATTCTAAAACACATTTTTTTTTTGTTTTAGGTAAACATTCTATCTACCCCTAGCGTAAAATCCATAAATAACAATCATCTAATATTCTCTCAGTGGTTCCTATATTTCGGTCCTAATAAAGAGCATCAATGATCAGACATTGCTAGAGCTACGAGCTCTAAAACTCGTTAAACGTTCGTGCAAGGAAAGTGCAATTAATGGCGCCAGCTCACAAAAGTAGGGTGGGCTGACGTACGAAAATGGGGTAGGCTGGATGAAAAGCTAGCAAAAAATCATATAAACAATAACTTAAAATTTTTATTTTTTTATTTCATAATAAAATTAGGTACAAAAAATAAAAGAGATAATTATAAAAAGTACCCTTGAGGTTTGACCTAATTACAAAAAAACCCACCTAACTTTCAAAATTATAAATAATAACCCGAATGTTTCATTTTGTTTAACATTTAAACCCTTCATAAGCAAAAATTATTTCAAAATCCGCCTTCGAACTTATAAAAATATTGTTGTTTACCCCTTAGTTTTAACAGTGAAATCAAACCTCGAGGGTAACCAGCTACGCCTAACATGTGAAATGGATGCATAAGGATATTGTGTTCATCCTGGAAAACTATCATGAAGTTGAAAGTACCAGAAATTCCTAGAGGCATACCATCAGAAAAACTTCCTTGACCAATCGGGTAGATCAAGAAAACAATGTGAGTAAATGAACTCCTCCGACTGACAGATTCCTAGGAAAAAGAACGCCTTGAGGCAGAGAATTGTACCCGGAAATGGAAGCTATGTCCCCCTCACACTATATTTTGAAATTTAGGCTTTCTTGGACCAAGAGGAACTTTCTCCGTTATTGAGGTAATGAAAGCTAGTGTCATGGTCTTATGCCATCTGACGATACTCGACCAACTAAAGAGAGCTTTGCTTACTCGAAGAGTTTTGGGACTACGCGATGCTTTCCTTAATAGAACAGGAACGAGCGGGGTACTTTTTATAATTTTAAAACATAGCTGAGTTTTTTTATAATTAGGTCAAACTTTAGGGGTACTTTTTGTAATTATCCCAAAATAAAAACTGGGAGGGGAGAGGAGATGCCTACGCCTTTGTATGCAATGGGTTCTACTTGTTGCTCAGAAGGTATAAACCTTATATTTTGTTCCTTAAACTTTTCCCCTCACAAAGTGGGCATCAATTTCGATGTGTTTCATTCGTGCATGGAACAAGGAGTTTGAAACAAGCGCAATTGCACTTGTGTTATCACACTAAATCAAAGATGAGCTTCAAAAATCAATCCTAATTCACTTGTGTTATGCCAAAGACCGATATTCAGATTTTGCACTACTCTGGAAAACTGCATATTATTTCTTTGAACTCCATGTTAGCATGATTTTACTAAGAAAATGTAATATTGTTCATGGATTTTACTAAAACACGCTAACCTTAATTTGGATTCTTTGATTAAACCAGCAAATCCTATTTTTGCTAACATTGTTCAGGGTAATAATATTATTATTGAACCTGTTAAGAAAGGGGATTATTTCCCGGTTTCAATTGATGAAAATTAGTTGTTGGAATTATTGTTTGGTAAAATGGGCGTTGACCCGATTTTGACCAAATAATTAAGTGAGTTCCATTAGTGACAAATAGAATTAAATTATTTGTAAAACTTCTACTATGAGAGTAGATGAGAATAGCATTTAGAATTTCTTAAAACCAATTCCGGGTGAATGAAAAATTAATGCTAGAAGTTAGTCACTTAATACTAGAAAATGGTATGTAAAATGGAAAATATGGGGAAGGAGAAATATTCCATCCTACATAGGAAAAGGAGGCAAAGTTTGCTCACTTGATATATCCCAAGTTCGACTTATGGGTTTAGGCCCTTGGGGGCACCTAGGTTTCATAAGTTTCATTTCAAAATTCTTCCATCTCATTTAAATGAAGTAACCTCTCTTCACCGCGCCTTTTGAAGTCCAAATTCAGTTTCTTTACCGCCCAAAATGCCTTATGCTCTAATTCCACTGGAAAGTGACATGATTTCCCGAAGACGAGCTGATATGGGGATGTGTTGAACGGTGTCTTATATGTTATCCGGTATGCCCATAGAGCATCATCCAATTTCAAAGCCCAATCCTTTCGATTTATGTTCACCGTCTTTTCAAGAATCTGCTTTATCTCGCATTGGCTACTTGGCTTGCCCATTGGCTTGCGGATGATATGTCAATGCAACTTTATGTTTAATCCCATATTTTGCTAATAAGTTGCTCATCAATTTATTTACAAAATGCGACCCTCCATCACTAATTAAAGCTCTTGGAGTTCCAAATCGAGTAAATATATTTTTCTTTAAGAACCGCATCACAACCTGGGTGTCATTTGTTTGTGAAGGAATTGCTTCTACCCAACGGGATACATACTCTACTGCGAGTAGAATATATTGATAGCCCGAAGATGATGAAAATGAGCCCATGAAGTCAATCCCCCACACATCAAACAATTCGACTTCTATTACATTGGTCATCGGTATCTCATGTCGCCTAGAAATGTTCCCCATCCGCTGACACCTGTCACATTGTTGCACATACAAATAGCAATCATTAAATAAAGTAGGCCAGTATAACCCACTTTGTAATACCTTTGCTGTCGTGCGAGTCGGATCAAAATGTCCTCCAGAAGGTGAGGAATGACATTGTTGTAGAACTCTCTCCCACTCTTCTTGAGGTACACATCGCCTGATGATTTTATTTGTGCACCTCTTAAAGAGTAGGAGGTCGTCCCACATATAGAACTTGACATCGTGGAAGAACTTCTTTTTCTGATATGATGATAAATTTGGGGGCAAAACTCCCACGGCCAAATAGTTAACAATATATGCATACCACGGGAACTTTGCTTCAGCCATTAGCATCCGTTCATCTGGAAATTCCTCCTTGATCAATTTTGTACCTCTTTTCTCCTCCTCTTGATGTTCAATTGTAGATAAGTGGTCTACCACCACATTATTACATCCCTTTCGGTTTCTAATTTCCACATCGAATTCTTGTAATAGAAGAATCCACCTAATCAGTCTTGGTTTTCGCATCTTTCTTATCAAAAAGATATTTGATAGCCGCATGGTCAGTGTGGACTATTGTTTTCGTTCCAATCAAGTATGATCGAAACTTATCAAATGCGAAAACAATTGCCAACTTCTCTTTCTCGGTGGTAGTATAATTCTGTTGAGCACTATCCAATGTTCTACTTGCGTAGTAGATGGATCTAAATAATTTTTCCCTTTTTTGACCGAGAATAGCCCCTACTGCAAAATCACTGGCATCACACATCAATTCGAACGGCTGACTCCAATCTGGGGCTACAAGAATAGGTACGGTCACCAACGCCTTCTTCAAGATTTCAAATGCCTGCAAACAATCATCGAAAAAATTGAAATCAGTATCTTTTTCTAACAATTGACTCAAAGTTTAGTGATTTTTGAAAAGTCACGAATAAACCTTCTATAGAATCCGGCATGCCCCAAGAAACTTCTGATGGCTTTTCATTTGTAGGAGGTGGTAGTTTCTCAATGGCCACAATATTTGCTCTATCCACTTCTAAACCTGCGGAGGAAACTCGGTTACTAAGTACAATACCATCACGTACCATAAAATGGCACTTTTCCCAATTTAGGACAAGATTGGTCTCTTCGCATCTCTGTAACACTAAAGAAGATTGTGAAGGCAATGATCAAAAGAATCACCAAATGCAGAGAAGTCATCCATAAACACCACTTTCTCAATAAGATCATGGAAAATAGCCATCATACATCGTTGAAAAGTTGCGGGCGCATTACATAGCCCAAATGGCATTCGGCGAAATGCAAATGTGCTGTAAGGACATGTAAATGTCATTTTTCTTGGTCTTCCTAAGACAATCATGATGTGGTTGTTCCCGAATAACCATCCGAAAGCAAAGAATAATCATAACCCGCTAAATGATCTAACATCATATCAATAAAGGGAAGGGGAAAATGATCTTTTCGAGTGGCATCATTAAGTTTTCTATAATCAATACAAATACGCCACCCAGTAACAATCCTAGTATCAATCAATTCTTCATTCTCATTTTTCACAATCATTACCCCTTTTCTTTGGCACCACTTGTACATGGGACTTACCCAAGAACTATCGATATAACATATATGATCCCAAAGATCTAACCATTTCAAAACTTCTTTCCTAACAACTTCTTGCATAATAGGGTTTAATCGCTTTGATTTTACACTCGAAGGTGTATAAACATCTTTCATCTAAATTTTATGCATGACAATTGATGGACTTATGCCTTATAAATTAGTTATGGACCATCCTGTGTGCACTTTATGGTTTCTCAACACCCTAAGAAATTTATCAAGTTGAGTTGAAGTTAGAAAAGATAATACGATTACGGATTCGCGTTATTTGCCCAAAGGAATGCGTATTTGAGGTGCTCGGGGTAGAGGCTTGAGTTCGAGTTAAATTTGTTGTCTCAATTCACGCACAGCCGCTGCCTCGCTCTCTCGTTGTCGAGTCTTCTTCGGCACCACACACGGGTTGCCCGTGCTCGCGCACGGGTCATGAGTTGTCCCCTGTTTCCAACATCTCCTTGGCACCACGCACGGGTTGCCGTGCTCCGCGCACGGTCGTGCGTGTGGCGCAAACTTGGTTCCCTTAAATCCGTCTTTGCGTTTTTGCCTCTCGCGTTTTTCAGTAGTTCCTGCATATTATCTAAAGCACAAACATAGTCGTATAGGTCTTGGTTATCGAAATCAAGTATTACACTCGACATCGAACACGAATGGGTTAAACCAAACTCTAAATCATCCTCGACAATGTATGATCAACATAATCCTCAATGCATGAACTAACTATGTCTAAGAAATTACAATTCTTCACAGTATCCTGAAAGCGCATAGCCTTATATATAGAAAATAAAACATGCTCATCATTAACCCGTAATGTGAGCTCTCCTTTTTGTACGTCTATTAAGATTTTCCCGGTAGCAACGAATGGACGTCCAAGTATCAGTGGGACGTCACGATCTTCTTCCATGTCTAGAACCAAGAAATCCACATGGAATATGAATTTGTCAACTTTTACAAGCCCGTCTTCTATAATTCCCTTAGGATATGTGAGTGACCAATCTGCAAGTTGTAACGTCACCGTGGTTGGCTTCACTTCTCCTAGTCCAAGTTTCCTGAAAATGGACAAGGGCATTAAGTTAATACTTGCTCCTAGATCACACAATGCTTTATTAAAGAAATTACCACCAATTGCACAAGGGATAGTGAAACTCCCCGGATCTTTTAGTTTTTGTGGTAGTTTTCTTTGGATTATCACGTTGCATTCTTCCGTCAAATTCACTGTTTCAAAGCTTGTCATCTTCATCTTCTTTGACATAACATCTTTAAGAAATTTCACATAATTTGGCATTTTCTCTAGTGCATCTGCAAACGGAATGTGAATGTGTAATTTCTTAAATATATCAAGGAATTTTGCAAATTGATCATCAAGCTTTTTCTTTTGAAATCTTTGAGGGAAAGGAAGAGAGATAGGCAATTTAGACACATTAGAGTTAGAAGAAGATTTAAGCTTCACAACCCCTGTTTGTTCATCTTTCTGTCTCTCTGTTTTTCCCCTCGACCTCAACATCATCATTCATCGCCGATTCAACTTCTCCCAACTTAGATGCTCCACTTACGGGACCATGTGTTCGCCTATATTTTTAGCTTCACCGCAAGTGTACGGTGTACGTTATAGAATAGGGTAGCAAGGTCGTATCCATGGAGACTAATAAATTAATATGCTAAGTAATGATCCAAGATAGTCTTCTTTTTATTTAGACGATCGAAATTTGATGGTTGTTGTATTGAGATTAAGACAATTAAAATCACTAAAACACAAGATTACGATAACACAAATGATCGAAGTATCAAGATAATATAATGGATTTCCGAATTAAGGTTTCGATTAATAATCCTCTTGTTTTCCGGTTTAATCAAGCCACGTTATTATCAATATTCCTATAAGACGATCACAAAGCTATTTTATCCTCCCTCTCGAGATGCATATAAAACGTAGATTGAAATACTTATGCTAGCATCTCTACTCAACATGAAGCATTCAACTCCAAAAAGCACAAAAGATCAATTGTCCTCACAAACATTTACAAACCTCTCGATTCATGCAAATATTTGTGTCGAGTATTCAAGATCTAATATTGAAAGTCATCTCTCGAATTATGAATCAATATATCAAACAAGTTAAATCATTGATCAAGTGATAAAACAAGAATAAGCTCAAAATACTCAAATAGGCTTCAAGATAATAACTTCAACTAAGATTAAAACATCCAACAAGAGTTTATTAATCTACTTCCAAAACCCAGAAATCTCTAGAGTTTAGCTACACATGATTAAACAACTTAATAACAAAGTGTTCAAAGCCATTACAAATGAAAATGAAAGATTGAAACTAAAAGAGAAGCAAGAAAAACTTAGAACGCCGACAATCTCTCGATATATCTCCATTCTTCAAGCTCCGATGCAACCCGATTGTCTCATTGATGTCTACTTCCAAGAGTTGACCCTTGTCTTGTGTTGTAGATCCCAAAAATGCCGAATACCCTTGTGTGCGCCCCCAAAAAGCCTTTTTATACCCACCATCAAGTTTAGGGCATAATGTCACGATTATGGGATTCAGTAGCAGACGCACGGGGTGGTGCGTCGAGCACGAGTTACCCGTGCGTGCGCCACCTGCTTTGAAATAATCCAACTCTCTCGTAGGGCGTACGGGTCATGCGTCGGAGCACGGCCTACCCGTGCGCCACTCCGGTGAAATACTCCAACCCTCTGTAGGACGCACGGGTCATGCGTCGACGCATGGGCTACCCGTGCGCCATGCTGCAGCTCCAGTTACATTTATACAGGGGTGCACGGGTGGTGTCTGAGGCACGCCCAACCCGTGTGCCCCTTGTCTCTTCCGTAGACGCACAATTTTCGCTCTTTTAGGCTTCACTTTTCGTATATCCACTCAATTCTCCGTGTTTCTACTTTGCTTTCCTCGTATTCGTATTCAGTTAGCTTCAAATATCATGTAATTCCTACAAAATAAGCAAAGTGTAATATCTTTTCCATTAGGAGTGAATATGTAACATTTAACGCGAGTATATGCATGTTTACCCATCATTATAGCTCGAAATACGCCTCAAAATACATGCAAAACTCACGCCTATCAAAATCCCCCAAACTTACACCGTTGACCGTCCCGATCAACAATTTTTTAAAATACGATCAAGCACAACAGGAGATAAGAATAAAAGCGCACACAATGGATCCAAAAGAAATTCATATTGTTCATCATGAACGCTCAAGCAACAAACCAATCAAGCCTCAAATATCCGATCAAAGAACATGCCTCAAGTAAACAAAGTGAAATGCTCTGAATTCCAACTCTCAAAGTTAAGTGTATACTCTCATCTCACGAGGATATAGAACGTGTTTATGCTCAAACCAATTCGATGTCGCAAAATTGTCATAGGCTTGCAATTCGTCTCATATCTCTGCCACTAAAGTGTATGCAATTTGTGAATCAAAAAGGACTTTCTCATTTGGCTGTAATGAAGGCTCTTTGGTTTGGGTAGGAAATTTTGGATAAAGTGACTCAAACTCGAGTATATAGACCGATGAGCATATCAATCATTTTCATTACAATCCCATATGCTACTCCAATCATCCCTCATTTTTATCAACTTCATTTATCTCCATTTCCTTTCTTTCTTTTGAGAATCGCCTCCATTCACAATCCTTCGCCCCCTAAGTTTATCAACTTTTCAATCAATTTTTCATTTGTGCATTTTCAAAGCATTTTTTTTTACTCAACTCCTTTCCTTCCTTTTTATGTCCCATTTAACCAAGTGTGTCCATTTACCCTACTTTTCAATTCCCACCCATTCATCCTCATTCATTCCTTTACTCAACGCTATACATTCGAGTATTAGGTGATGGATATATTAAGATCAAGGGTTAAATTTTGTGGCTATCAAAGAAATAGGTTATAGGCTCAACTTGGCTAACTAGGAATTTCAATATCATCATTAGGTAAGCACAAGGCTTGAAGGGCTAAAAAAAATGGCCTTTAATCACCTTCACACTTCGCATACAACATGTGGCCTTGACAGAGATACCCAAGCAAGTTCTAGAATTTTAACGACATGAATGATACACTCAAATCACAACAAGATCAGCAAGATACAAGCAAAGGCTCAAAAGCTCACATGCTTGCAATTATGTAATTCAAAGCATCAAACCAAGTTTTCCATATCAACATGCTCAATGTCATCTATTCAAGGCTCAATCAACTCGTAACCAACATCCAATCTTAACAATATGAATTTTCAATCAACACACAACAACAAGTTGCAACATGCTTGGTCAACTCACTCTCTAACCACTACGAAAGCAATAGACGTGCTAAAGCTATAAACGTGCTCTAATGCAAATGCAACCTAAAATGCTCTAATGCAACTATATGAAAACACAAAATGCATGAATCATTTATTTTTTTTTTTCGTATCCACACTTTTCATGTATTAAAATACTATCTCTCCCCCAAACTTGAATGAAATTATAGTGTCCTAAGGGGAAAATAGAATTTCAATAACGAAAAGTGGGGATATACTCAATCATCATCGGTGGGAAGTGGCCTTGAGAAATATGCCACATTTGTAGTTGGAGCACTTGCCATGTCTCCTCGTAACGCCGATCGATCGCTCGCCGAACGCAAGAAAATCAGCCCTATGTTGCCTCAAATCCTCTCCTTGCCGCCTCAACTCTTCTCCTTGCCGACGCAAGTCCTCCCAAACGCATATAACATGTCTTGAAAATCGGTGCGCCGGGGTCCTCCACTATGAGAAGTACGGGACGATCCCGTTGAGAATGTCGGGGTAATCGCCTCTGCGTGAGGACTCGGGTATATCATACCCAATTTGGGGGTGATGAGGTTCCATCCCCATTTCGCGTCCATGTATCTTATCCTCCTCCGCCACCATATCCTCTTCATCCAAGAAACCTTCAACTCAAGGCTTTTTTTGCCTCTATAGCCTCGAATTCGGTTATGTTATGTGCGCCGTTCAGTTCATTAGGAAGTTGGTGGTGTCCGTCAATGTATCGACCGTGGTGTATGGCGGGTTAGGCAAATGCAAAGACCTTTCTTTTGTAGAAGTACCAATGTGTTGTCTTCGTGTGCTATGAACTTCATGTGGTGCAACGATGCCAAATTGACCCGAGTCTTTGCCCGGGATAGGCTCCAAGCCTCGAAATCGACATTGAAATGCCAGGCAATAGGGGTAATGAGGCCCCCTATAGAAATCGTACCCCCTTCTCGCCTAGCTAACCGCTTCGATTTGCTCGGCGAAATTGACGGCCGTGTTGTAGGGGGTATTTGTGACCATACACCGTAGGAGATAAAGCTCCTTAGTCGTCATCCCTCCAATATTTTCTCGGCGAACACGGAGGATGCAAATCACGCATTGTATATACCGGAAAACGGATTCGGATCCAAGAGGCTTTGGCGGTCCGTGCGGCATACAACATCGGCCCCGCTTTGTGGTGTTTCCACAAGCATTCTCCAAGTCGTATTGATCATAATGGGGCATCGGGTGAGTACGAGCGTTTGTTGGGACCTCGAAAATAGTGTTCAATTGGGTCATAGACAGTTGTCTACAAACGTTCCCCAACCGAAATTTTATCATATACGGTTCAAAAGTCCGCCTTGTTTGAGTACTTCCACGGTACTCAAAAACTCCAATGTATATCTTTTAAATGTCGGCCCTTCTTCGGCTCATGAAGTTTGTCCATCCAACCTTTGCGAAAAAGACGCCACACGCCTCATGTATCCCCAAAGTTTGGGTACAATCATCATCGGCATAGCGGGATAGAGCTATTTGGCGACCGATCAAGCGATTCCATCGCTCAAGATCATCGGCATTTGTCAAGTCAACCCCATATGCCGACTATTTTGGTCGACCTGGCGGTGCCACGTCGCGTTGTGCCGCCCGCGTGCACGTCTCCTTCCACCCTGGGGTTTTTTTCGCCGCCATGAAGGATTTGTACCGAAATACATTCCATTAGCATCCCAATATCATCAATGGCAACAACAAAGTAGGGGATTAAAGCTAACATATTAGGTGATGCAAATTCACTTGCCTACTTTACTTTGATCGATCACCTACCCCAAGCAAGCAAACATTATGGCCATTCTAGACAAGTATTAGCTTAAACAATCATTGGCCATGCCTTATTCATCAACAACATTCACCCTAAGTCTCCTCAATTACACAAGCCCACAAGGTGTTTGATAATTTGCCTCAAAGAATAATTCACATAATTCATATCAAAAATATCAAAATAAGCACCTATCATGATCCCTAACACATAATGGACAACGACGCAAGGAGAAACGGTGTTCTTACCGAATTCTCTAAGTGAGACTCAAGTAGATGACTTGAACCCTAAGTGCTTTTGCTCACAATTCTTCAAGCAAATTCGAATTCGATGTAAAATGAAGTTCAATTGTGATGGGGAGGGATTATGTGGACGAATTTGAGTGAAAACTTGGAGACATTTCGAAAACAAGGGAGGATTAGGGAGGGGCGCGAGTTGGAGAGTTTGAATATGAAGAACAGCTTTAAAAACTCACAAATTTATCCCTCTTCTGCAGGCGCACGGGTGGTGCGTCAAAGCACGGCTACCCGTGCGCCACCCCCGCAAACTCCTCAATTCTCTCTCGGGCGCACGGGTGGTGTGCCGGTCTGCACGGGTAACCCGTGCGCACTGTCATGAAGAATTCATGTTTTTTTTTTTTTTTTTTTTTTTTTTTTTTTTATTTTTTTATTTTTTTTTTATGAAAACACACAAAAAAACATGAAACAAAAACACACAAATCACACTCATTAATAGAAACACGCATGTCAAATCACTCCAATCACACAAAATTAAAACTAAACACACACAAAAATGAAAGTCACACGAAAAACCGTTGGGTTGCCTCCCAACAAGCGCTATATTTAACGTCTTTAGCTTGACGCCTGTTTTGTTAAATTACGGTCGCGCAAGGTGGTGGATGTCACCTCCTCTTGATTCCCTTCGGTGGAAATAGTACTTAATCCGTTGGCCGCTTTACCATGAAAGTCTCGCCTTCTTTTGTCAACAATTCTACAATCCCAGGTGGATTCAACACTTTCTTTATCACGAATGGCCCCGACCACTTAGACTTGAGTTTTCCCGGGAAAAATTTAAGGCGTGAATTGTATAGGAGCACCGGTTCTCCCGAAAAAACTCTCTTTTCTTGATCATCTTATCATGCCACCTCTTGGTTCTTTCCTTGTAAATTCGGGAATTTTCGTAAGCTTCATCCCGAAACTCTTCCATCTGATTCAAATGGAGCAACCTTTCCTCGCCGGCTTTCTGAAAATCCAGGTTTAGTTTCTTGACCGCCCAAAATGCTTTGTGCTCCAATTCTACTGGCAAATGGCACGACTTCCCAAAGACAAGTTGATATGGAGATGTGCCCAACGGCGTCTTATAAGCAGTCCGGTATGCCCACAAAGCGTCATCCAATTTTAACGCCCAATCTTTTCGGTTGATGTTCACCGTCTTTTCAAGGATTTGTTTGATCTCCCTGTTAGCCACTTCTGCTTGTCCATTGGCTTGTGGATGATATGCCAATGCAACTTTATGTTTGACTCCATATTTTGCCAACAAGTTGCTCATCAATTTGTTTACAAAATGCGACCCTCCATCACTAATTAAAGCTCTTGGAGTGCCGAATCTAGTAAAGATGTTTTTCTTAAGGAATCGCATTACAACCTCGAGCATCATTTGTTTTGGAAGGAATTGCTCTACCAACGGGATACATATTCCACAAAGTAGAATATATTGATAACCCAAAGACGATGGAAATGGGCCCATAAAATCAATCCCCCATACATCGAACAACTCCACTTCAATTACATTGGTCATTGGCATCTCGTGCTTCCTTGAAATATTTCCCATTCGCCGACACTGTCACATTGTTGCACAAACAAATAACATAATATTAAATAAAGTGGGACAATATAGCCCACTTTGTAATACCTTCACATTGCCCGTGCGAGTGGGGCCAAAATGTCCGCCGCAGGTGAAGAATGACACGTAGTAGGACTCCTCCCATTCTTCTTGAGGCACGCATCTTCTTATGATTTTGTCCGCGCACTCTTAAAGAGTAGGGGGTCATCCCACATGTAAAACTTTACATCATGTAAGAATTTCTTCTTTTGATACGGTGATAGATCCGGAGGTAGAACTCCGGCAGCCAAGTAGTTGACAAAGTCCGCATACCACGGGAACTTTGCCTCAAGCATGAGTAATCTTTCATCAGGAAACTCCTCTTTTATCAATCCCGTACCTCCTTTTGCTCCCTCTTGATTTTCTAATCGAGACAGATGGTCTGCTACCACGTTCTCGCATCCCTTTCGGTCCTTGATTTCCACATCAAACTCTTGCAATAATAAGATCCATCGAATCAACCTCGGTTTCGCATCCTTCTTGTCAAAGAAGTATTTGATAGCCGCATGGTCGGTATGAACAATCGTCTTCGTCCTGATCAAGTAAGATCGGAATTTATTGAATGCAAAAACAATCGCCAACATCTCTTTCTCGGTTGTGGTATAATTTCGCTGAGCACCGGCCCAACGCTCGACTTGCATAGTATATGGATCGGAACAATTTTTCCCTCTTTTGACCGAGAACAAATTTCAACCGCAAAGTCGCTTGCATCACACATTAGCTCAAATGGTTGACTCCAATCTGGGGCGACGAGTATAGGTGCGGTCACCAATGCTGTCTTCAACGTTTCGAACGCCTGCAAACATTCATTGGAAAAAATGAAAGCAGCATCTTTTTCTAGCAATTGGCTCAAGGGTTTAGAAATTTTAGAAAAGTCACGGATAAACCTTCAGAAAAATCCGGCATGGCCCAAGAAGCTCAATGGCTTTCTCGTTTGTAGGAGGTGGTAACTTCTCAATTGCTACAATCTTTGCCCGATCAACTTCCAAACCTCGCGAAGAGACTCGATGACCAAGTATAATGCCATCGCGTACCATAAAATGGCACTTTTCCCAATTTAGTACTAGATTGGTCTCTTCACATCGCTGCAAAACTAGGGAAAGATTGTGAAGACAATTATCAAAAGAATCACCAAACACAAAGAAATCGTCCATAAACACCTCCATAACTTTTTCAATAAGATCGTGAAATATAGCCATCATACAACGTTGAAAGTGGCAGTGCATTACATAAACCAAATGGCATGCGACGAAATGCAAATATGCCATACGGACATGTAAATGTTATTTTCTCTTGGTCTTCCCATCAAATCATGATTTGATTGTACCGAATAACCATCTAAAAAGCAATAATAATCATAACCTGCGCAAGACGATCCAACATCATATCGATAAAGGGGAGGGGGAAGTGATCTTTTCGAGTGGCATCATTAAGTTTTCTATAATCAATACATATTCACCACCCTAAACAATTCTAGTAGCAATTTGTTCCTCATTTTCATTTTTCACCATCAAGTTCCCCCTTTTTTTTGGCACCACTTGTACCGGACTCACCCATGAACTATCGATATCGCATAAATGATCCCGGATCCAACCATTTCAACACTTCCTTCCTAACTACATCTTGCATAATAGGGTTTAGTCGTCTTTGGTTTTGCATTGATGGTTTATAAACATCTTCCATCCGAATTTTATGCATCACAATGGATGGACTTATGCCTTTTAAATCGTTATAGACCATCCTAGTGCCGACTTATGTTTTCTTAAAACCCTTAACAGTTTATCAAGTTGAGTAGGAGTGAGAAAAGATGAAACGATTACGGTTTGCATTATTTGCCCCAAGGAATGCATATTTGAGGTGTTGAGATAATTGCTTGAGTTCCGGAGGTGGTGTTGTCATTTCGCCTCACGCACGGGCTGCCCATGCGCCGCCAAGACGCCCGTGTGCTCTTCAGAGAGCTCAACCCAACCTTGACATCACGCACGGGCAACCCGCATGTGACGCATGGGTGGTGCGTTCGTAAGTTCGCCCTTATTTCTGGCTTTGCGTTCTTGCTTTCTTGCACTATTAGGTAGTTCCCGCATATGATCTAAGGCACAAACATAGTCGTACAAATCTTGGTTATCAAAATCAAGTACAACACTCGACATTGAGCACGAGTGGGTTAGACCAAATTCCAAATCATCTCAGACAATGTATGATCAACATAATCCTCAATGCATGAACTAACTATATCCAAAAATTACAATTCTCTACCGAATCATGAAATTTCATTGCCTTTATATATAGAAAATAAAACATGCTCATCATTAACACGTAATGTGAGTTCCCCTTTTTGCACATCTATTAAGGCTTTACCCATTGCTAAGAAAGGACGTCCAAGTATCAGGAACGCCTCGATCTTCTTCCATATCCAAAACCAAGAAATCCACGGGGAATATAAATTTATCAACTTTTACCAATGACGCTTCAATAATTCCCCGATACGTAAGTGATCGGTTTGCAAGTTGCAATGTCACCGTAGTTGGTTTCACGCCGCCTAATCCAAGTTTCCCAAAATGGACAAAGGCATCAAATTAATACTTGCCCCAAATCACATAACGCTTTATTAAAGAAATTACCACCAATAGCACAAGGGATAGTGAAACTCCCCGGATCTTTCAGTTTTTGTGGTAGCTTCCTTTGGATAATTGCACTACATTCTTCCATCAAATTCACCGTTTCAAAGCTTGTCATCTTCCGCTTTTTTGACATAACATCCTTAAGAAATTTAGCATAGTTCGGCATCTGTTCTAGTGCGTCTGCAAAAGGAATGTTAATGTGCAATTTCTTAAATATATCAATGAATTTGGAAAATTGATCATCAAGCTTTTTCTTTTGAAATCTTTGAGGAAACGGAAGAGATATAGGCAACTTAGATATATTCGAGTTAGATGATGATTTTAGCTTCTCGACCCGTTTGTTCCGCCTCTTTGTTCTCTTCTTTCCTATTTTCTTCAATATCATCCTTCATCACGGATTCTCCCGTCTCCGCCTAGATGCTTCATCCGAAAGTTTCAGATTCCCGCATTTTTCTTTAGGCCCCTCATATTCCGTGCCGCTCGTAAACAAATCGCCTTGCATTGTTCCTTAGGATTCATTTCCGTATTACTTGGAAATTGACCCTTTTGATGTTGGCCACCCACAATTGTAGCCAATTGACCCATTTGAGTTTCCGTTCTTTATCGAGCTTGTCACTTGTTGTTCTATCTTATCCATCCAAGGTCTTGCTTAGCAAGCGGCTCCTCGTGTCATTCATGAAAGCATTAGATTGATTTATGAAGGAGGTGAGTGCATCTTCCAACGACGATTTGCCTTCCCATTACCGCCTCCACTTGAAGCATTAAATCCCGGAGGGTTGTAACACATTCTTTGTATTTGCATAGGAAAAATTTTCATGATTTCTCAACCCTAAATGGTAGTGCGTTGGGTTTGAATTATTCCGGAAATTATTGAAATTCCTAAGTTATTCACATAATTTATCTCTTCCATCGGATATAGAAGAGCTTCACTACCCGTGTTCGTGCCTCGCTTCGCCCTTCATAAATACACTCAATTGAGTTGTCAAAGCCGCTACTTGTGCCGTCAATGTTTTAATTGGAGTCCAATCCGAGATTTCGCTACTCGTTGTACATTGGATCTTTCGGATGGCCACTGTAATCGTTCATGGCCATTTCTCAAGAAGGTTCAAGGCATCTTGTGGAAACCTTGCAACAATGCTCCTCCTGCTGCGGCATCTACAAAGGCCCTCGTTTGTCCCATTAAACCATTGTAGAAGAAGCATAATCATTGATCATCCGAAACCCATGTTGTGGACATCTACGTAACAAATCCCGAAACCTTTCCCAAGCCTCATACAAAGGCTCGAGTCGAATCGGCGAATTGAGTAATCTCACTTTTTGAGCTGCAAAGTTTTGCTCGGTGGAAAGAATTTAAACAAGAACTTTTGGCTCGGTTCGTCCCATGTGCTTACACCGCCTTGCGTCAAAGTACCCAACCAATTTCTCGCCTTATCCCTTAAAGAGAATGGGAACAAGCGCACCTTATGGCGTCATCCGAGACTCCGTTCATTTTGATTGTATTGCATATTTGGATAAAATGCGCAAGTGAGAGTTAGGATCTTGATTCTGCAAACCCCAAATCGATTATGTTGCACCATATTGATTAGTGCTTGGTTTGAGCTCGAAATTGTTGGCATTGATAGGAATATGGGCAATACCACCGTAATTACGATTCGTTTGTGGTCGAAAGTAATCATGAATGGCTTGCTATTGAACCGGTATTGGTAACTCGTTCCCACCATTGTTTGCCTATTGGTATTGGTAACTCATTCAAATCCCCATTATTGGATTGTGTTGTCTTTCATCCGTCTAGTGGTAGCATCGATTCTCCTCGCGAAAGCCTCAACTTCCTGTATGAGCGGTATTAAGTCCCCCGCTTTAGAGCGCGTGTTCATGCACTACCCGGACCAAACTAAAAGAAACCAACAAATAATGTGGAATTAAAGTCACACTAAAATAAAAAATAAAAAGAATGTCTAAATTAAGAGTAATTCTATCTATCGCAATATTAGCACCATAAATTGTATTAGTCCCCGGCAACGGCGCCAAAAACTTGTTCGCCTATATTTTTAGCTTCACCGCAAGTGTACGGTGTACGTTATAGAATAGGGTAGCAAGGTCGTATCCACGGAGACTAATAAATTAATATGCTAAGTATTGATCCAAGATAGTCTTATTTTTATTTAGACGATCGAAATTTGATGGTTGTTGTATTGAGATTAAGACAATTAAAATCACTAAAACACAAGATTACAATAACACAAATGATCGAAGTATCAAGATAATGTAATGGATTTCCGAGTTAAGGTTTCGATTAATAATCCTCTTGTTGTCCGGTTTAATCAAGCCACGTTATTATCAATATTCCTATTAGACGATCACAAAGCTATTTTATCCTCCCTCTCGAGATGCATATAAAACGTAGATTGAAATACTTATGCTAGCATCTCTACTCAACATGAAGCATTCAACTCCAAAAAGCACAAAAGATCAATTGTCCTCACAAACATTTACAAACCTCTCGATTCATGCAAATATTTGTGTCGAGTATTCAAGATCTAATATTGAAACTCATCTCTCGAATTATGAATCAATATATCAAACAAGTTAAATCATTGATCAAGTGATAAAACAAGAATAAGCTCAAAATATTCAAATAGGCTTCAAGATAATAACTTCAACTAAGATTAAAACATCCAACAAGAGTTTATTAATCTACTTCCAAAACCCGGAAATCTCTAGAGTTTAGCTACACATGATTAAACAACTTAATAACAAAGTGTTCAAAGCCATTACAAATGAAAATGAAAGATTGAAACTAAAAGAGAAGCAAGAAAAACTTAGGAACGCGTCGACAATCTCTCGATATATCTCCGTTCTTCAAGCTCCGATGCAACCCGATTGTCTCCTTGATGTCTCCTTCCAAGAGTTGACCACTTGTCTTGTGTTGTAGATCCCAAAATGCCAGAATACCTTTGTGTGCGCCCCCAAAAGCCTTTTTATACCCACCATCAAGTTTAGGGCATAATGATGCAGAGATATGGGATTCCAGCGCAGACGTACGGGTGGTGCGTCGAGCACGGGTTACCCGTGCGCCACCCTGCTAAAATAATCCAACTCTCTCGTAGGGCGTACGGGTCATGCGTCGAGCACGGCCTACCCATGCGCCACTCCGGTGAAATACTCCAACCTCTCGTAGGACGCACGGGTCATGCGTCGGCCGACGCATGGGCTACCCGTGCGCCATGCTGCAGCTCCATTACATTTATACAGGGGTGCACGGGTGGTGTCGAGGCACGCCAACCCGTGTGCCCTTGTCTCTTCCGTAGACGCACAATTTTCGCTCTTTTAGGCTTCACTTTTCGTATATCCACTCAATTCTCCGTGTTTCTACTTTGCTTTCCTCGTATTCGTATTCAATTAGCTTCAAATATCATGAAATTCCTACAAAATAAGCAAAGTGTAATATCTTTTCCACAAGGAGTGAATATGTAACATTTAACGCGAGTATATGCATGTTTACCCATTATTATAGCTCGAAATACGCCTCAAAATACATGCAAAACTCACGCCTATCACCATGCACGGCCGGACCATGCTCGGATGCGTGGGTTGTGCGTCCATCCGAGTTTTCCAGATTTTCCCTTTCTTTCGGTACCTCATATTCCGTACCACTCCTTAGATGTATGGATTTACAATGCTCTTTCGGATTAACTTCAGTGTTACTCGGAAATTGACACTTTTGATGTTGCCCAACAACAATTGTAGCTAATTGGCCCATTTGAGTCTCAAGGTTTTTCATTTGTGAGCTCATCGTATTGGCCAACTGTGTCACTTGTAGCTCCATCTTGTCCATCCTTGAGTCGTGCCTTGTGAAGCGGCTCCTCATTTCACTCATGAATGAACTTGATTGATTTATGAACGAGGTGAGAGCATCTTCCAAAGATGATTTGCCTTCCGCATTAGTTCCCCCATTCGATGCATTAAATCCCGGTGGTGGTTGCATCACATTCTTGGTATTGGCATAGAAAAAAATTTCATGGTTTCTCAAACCCGAGTGGTAGTGTGTTGGAGTTGAATTGTTCTGGAAATTGTGGAAATTCATGTTATTCACATAACTTACCTTCTCCATCGGATATAGAGGACTTCACTACTCGTGTTTACGCTTGCTTCTGCCCCATGATTTGTCAATGCCGCCATTTGCGCGGTCAACGCTTTAATTGGGTCTAAATACGAAATTATTGTCACTCCTTGTACATTGGACCTTTCAGATGGCCATTGATAACTGTTCGTGGCCATTTCTTCAAAAAGATTGAGGGCGTCTTGCGAAACCTCGCCAATAATGCTCATCCTTACCAAGCGATCAACAAAAGACCTCGTTTGCCCCATCAAACCATTGTAAAAGAAACACAATTGTTGATGCTCCGAGAAATTGTGTTGTGGACATCTTCTTAGCAAATCCCGAATCATTCCCAAGCCTTGTACAAAGGCTCCTGAGTCAAACTGCCTAAATTAAGTGATTTCACTTTTGAAATGCAGAGTTTTGCTCGATGGAAAGAATTTAAACAAAAACTTTTGGCTCAAATCGTCCCATGTGCTTACGCTTCCTTGCGTCAAAGTACACAACCAACTCCTTACCTTATCCCTCAAAGAGAAAGGGAATAGGCGCAATCTTATGGTGTCATCCGAGACTCCATTCATTTTAATTATGTTGCAAATTTGGATAAAATGTGCAAGGTGAGAATTGGGATCCCGGTTGCGAAACCCCAAACTGATTTTGTTGCACCATGTTTATCAATGTCGGCTTAAGCTCAAAGTTATTGGCATTTATCGGTATATGTGCAATACCACCGTAATTACGATTCGTTTGTGGTCGAAAGTAATCACGGATGGCTTGTTGTTGGACCAATATTGGTAACTCGTTGATCCCGTTGATCCCATTATTTTTACCCATGTTTTCTTCTTCTAAATCCCCCATAATCGGATTTTTGTTGTCTTTCACCCGTCTCCTAGTAGTTGACCGATTCTCCTTGTGAAAGCCTCAACTTCTGGTATGAGCGGTATTAATTCTCTCGCCAAGAGCGAGTGTTCATGTACTACCTAGACCAAACTAAAAGAAACAAGTCAAATAATGTAGGATTAAAATCAAACAAAATATAAAGAAAGAAACAAAAATGTCCAAATTAAAAATAATTTTATCTATCGCAATATTAGCACCAAAAATTGTATTAGTCCCCTAAAACGCACCAAAACCTTGTTCGCTTATTTTTAGCTTCACCGCAAATGTACGGTATAGTTTTAGAATATGGTAAGCAAGGTCGTATCCATGAAGACTAATAATTTTTTGCGCTAAGTATTGAGATCGTAATAGTCTTATTTTTATTTAGACGATCGTAGTTGGATAATTATTGTGGAAGTAAAGACAAGAATAACCACAAAAACGCAATATGAGAATAATAATGGAATTATCAATGGAATGAAATGGATTCCCGGTTATGGTTTCAACTAATATTCCCGTTGTTTTACGATTTAATCAAAGCCAAAGTTATTATCAATACACCTATAAGACGATAACAATGGTATTTTATCCTCCCTCTCGAGATGTATATAAAGTGTAAATCAAGGTGGTAACCAACAAGCCAATGTGATGGAGGACACGTCGTTTCCAATCGACATGTCGGAGTTCGATCTCACCGTCGTTGTGTTTGAAGCCAATATGGTGGATAACCCAAGGGAGTGGTAGATAGATATCGGGGCTACTCTTCACATTTGTACCGACAAGGAGATGTTCTCCTCCTACACTCCGATAAATGGAAGAAAGCTTTTCATGGGAAATTCTTCGACTTCCAACATCGTGAGGCTTGGCAAGGTTGCGCTCAAGATGACTTCCGGAAAGAAGCTTACGCTTGTATATATGTTGCATGTCCCGGACATCCGCAAGAATTTGGTTTTTGGTCCTTTGCTTAGTAAGGTCGGGTTTAGACTAGTGTTTGAGTCTGACAAGTTTATAATGACCAAGAATGGTAAGTTTCTTTGTAAGGGCTACCTTGATAAAGGCCTTTTTAAGATGTCTATAATGTCTGTTTTCCGCCAAGAGGCGAAGAATAGAACTATTACTTCTGTTTACTTGTTGGATTATTCTAATTTATGGCATGATAGATTAGGACACGTAAACTTCAACACAATTAAAAGGTTAGTGAATCTAGAATTAATACCTACGTTTAAAACCGATCACAAGATGAATGCGAGATTTGTGTTGAAGCAAAATTGGCCAAAGCATCGTTTTATTCGGTAACAAGAAGTACCAAACCACTCGAGTTAATTCATACAGATGTGTGTGATTTAAAATTTGTGCAAACTCGAGGTGGAAAAAAGTACTTCATAACGTTTATAGACGATTGCACAACATATTTCTATGTGTATCTTTTGAAAAGCAAATATGAAGCTTTAGTATCTTTTAAAACTTATAAGAATGAAATCAAAAATCAGCTTAATTTGAAAATTAAGATGATTCTAAGTGATAAAGGCGGAGAGTATGTTGCTCTGTTTGAAGAATTTTGCTCGGAAGTGAGTATAATTCATCAAACGACGGCTCCCTGCTCACCTCAATCCAATGGAATTGCAGAACACAAAGATCGTACTCTCAAGGAGATGATGAATGCGATGTTGATAAGTTCGCTTACCCCAAACCTCGTGGGGAAGCCATACTTTACTGCAAACTACATTCTTAATAAGATCCCACACAAAGGTAAAAATGAAACTCCATATGAGTTATGGAAGGGACGTAAACCGTCATATAAATAACTCAAAGTGTGGGGGTGTTTGGCTAAAGTTGAAGTACCTAAGCCGAAACAAGTTAGAATCGGTGCGAAGATGATCGATTGTGAATTCATTGGATATGCTAACAATAGTAGTGCATATCGCTTTTTAGTGCACAAGTCGACAATTCTGATATAAATGAAGGTATGATCATTGAATCAAGGAATATTATATTCTTCGAGAATATCTTTCCGAATAAAGAAAGGAAAAAAGAAAGTTCGAGTAAACGAACATATGAAACTTCAAGGTTACCTCAAAGTAATGATGAAGAGGATCCTAGACGCAGTACAAGGACAAAAGTAGATAAGTCTTTTGGTCCTAATTTTCTAATTTATATGTTAGCAAATGAACCTAGAACTATTCAAGAAACATTATCTAGTCCAGAAGCTCCCCTCTGGAAAGAAGTCATCAATAATGAGATAGAGTCCATCATGCAAAATCACACTTGGGAGTTAGTTGATCTCCCACCGGGTTGCAAACCTTTGGGATGCAAGTGGATTCTTAAAAGAAAGTATAAAGCAGATGGATCTATTGACAAGTATAAAGCCCGTTTGGTAGCTAAAGGGTTTAGACAAAATGAGGGATATGACTTCTTCGATACGTATTCTCTTGTCACGAGGATTACATCCATTTGTGTTCTCATTGCTATTGCAGCTTTGGATAACCTTGAGATACATCAAATGGACGTTAAGACGCATTCTTGAATGGTGAGCTTGAATAGGAGATCTATATGAACAACCCGAGGGGTACATTGCACCCGGTCAAGAGCGAAAGGTGTGTAAAAAGTTTGACTCGACTATGAAGTCAAACGGTTTCAAGATCAATGAATGTGACATAGTATTCCTTTATGTAGATGATATGTTGATTATGGGTAGTAGTCATGATTTAATCGTGAATACTAAGAACATGTTAAAGAAGAACTTTGACATGAAAGATATGGGAGTATCTGATGTTATATTAGGGATTAAAATCTCTAGAACTTCAGATGGAATTGTCTTGTCACAATCTCATTATGTCGAAAGCATACTTAGAAAGTTTAATACTTTTGATAGTCCTCCGGCTAAGACATGTGATCTAAGTCTACATTTGGCCAGAATAAAGGTGAACCAGTTTATCACCGGAATATGCAAGGGTAATTGGAGGTCTGATGTACTTAACGAATTGTACACGTCCAGACATTGTATATTCAGTGAGTAAACTAAGTAGGTTCACAAGTAATCCGAGTACGGATCACTGGAAAGCCATGACAAGGTTACTTAGATATTCAAAGTATACCATGAACCTAGATAAAGCTAGAGAAGAAGCTGAATAGCTTAGAAACTTCTTAGAGGATATTCCTTGTTGGAATAAGCATGTGTCTGCTGTTTTGATACATTGTGATAGTCAATCAGCAATTGGAAGGGCACAAAGTAGTATGTATAATGGTAAGTCTAAACAAATAAGTCGGAGACACAATACCATTAGACAGTTGATTTTGAATGGGGTCATTTCGGTTGACTACGTGAAGTCAAAGGAAAACCTTGTGGATTCACTTACAAAAGGCATAAATCGAGATTAATTGTGTAAATTGTTAAGGGGAATGAGTTTAAAATCCACAAACTAAAGAATATTCATAGCGGTAACCCAACCTTGTGAATTGGAGATCCCAAGACCTTGGTTCAATGGGACAACTAAGTTATGAATGTTCAAACAACACTGGAAAATGTGTTAGCTCATTCTCAAACATCCAAGTGAATGAAAACCCTTTGAATGTGGTGAGGTTAAGTTTAAGACTTTTAATGAATCTTATACCGAAAGGTGGAGTAGGGTAGGTTACTCTTCAATAGGAGATCACCTATATAAGCGAAAAGTAATGGTTGATTCAAAGAAATGTTTATGAATATAAGATATGGTCCAGGGCGAAATGGACACAATGTGAGAACAACAAGTGTTAGAATTGTTATTGTGTAAGTATTGTTGTCTCGGTTTACACAAACGGCTGAGTAGTTCAAGACATCGCGTCACTAAGCAACTAGTAAATCCGATAGTATTTTACTAAGGAAGGTTCAAAGCCACAAGCAACCTATCCCGATGCAATAACAGTTCACCAAGACTTTCAAGCGAATATGCATACACGCATGCATTAATTTCATTCATGTGGGGGATTGTTGGAATTGTTGTTTGGTAAAATGGGTGTTGACCCGATTTTGACCAAATAATTAAGTAGTTTCCATTAGTGAAAAATGGAATTAAATTATTTGTAAAAATTCTACTATGAGAGTAGATGAGAATATCATTTGGAATTTGTCAAAACTAATTCCGGGTGAATGAGAAATTAATGCTAGAAATTAGCCACTTACATTAGGGAACTAGGCCAATCGAATCAATGAGCGAAACCGCACCTTTTATCGTAGGATTCAACTTCATGAAATAGAAAAAGCACTAAATAAAATGAAAATCGAAGCGATTGGCCTAGATGATATACCAATTGAAGCATGGAAATGTCTAGGTGGAGTTGGAATTGCATGGCTTACTAAATTATTTAATGTTATCCTAAAAACTAAGAAAATGCCTAATGAATGGAGAAAAAGTATATTGATATCTATATATAAAAACAAAGGGGATATACAAAATTGTGCAAATTACGGGGAATTAAATTAATAAGTCATACAATGAAACTATGGGAAAGAGTTATAGAAGGAAGAATAAGAAATGAAACTAGTATATTAGATAATCAATTTGGCTTCATGCCAGGAAGATCCACAATTGAAGCTATACACTTAATTAGAAGCGACTATGTGAACAATATAACGAGAGAAAACAAGATTTACATATGGTTTTATTGATCTTGAAAAGGCATACGATAGAGTCAACCGAGATATAATGTGGCGCGTATGATGATATAACAACATGTATCAGACACCAACAGAATATCTAGTGAATTCCCAAACACTATAGGTTTGCATCGTGGATCCGCTCTAAACCCTTACCTTTTTATCCTAATAATTGATGAAATCACTAAACACTTACAAAAATCCATCCCACGAATGTATGTTATTTGCGACGATATAGTTTTAATTGATGAAACAAGAGAATGAGTAAATGCAAAATTGGAAGTTTGGAGAGAAGCACTCGAATCAAAAGGTTTTACTATAAGTAGGGCTAAAAGCAGAATACATGGAATGCCACTTTAGTAAAAACAACAGAACAATGAGACAAAGGTTAAAATTGATGGACATGAAGTGAGTATAACAAAGAGTTTTAAATACTTAGGATCTATAATTGAAGAGAACGGAGAAATCAATAAAGATGTCACACATAGGATCCAAAGGGTTGGAATAAATGGAGGAGTGCATCTTCTATCCTTTGTGACCGTAAAAATACCATTAAAATTGAAAGGAAAATTTTATAAAACGGCCATAAGGCCCGCAATGCTTTATGGCGCAGAATGTTGAGCGACTAAATATGAACACGAACAAAAATGAGGGTAGCAGAGATTAGAATGCTAAGATGGATGTGTAGACACACTAGATTAGATAGAATAAGAAATGAACACATTAGAAACAAAGTGGGAGTAGCACCAATAGATGAGAAAATTAGAGAAATATGATTAAGATGGTTTGGACATGTTTATAGGAGACCTTTAGATGCACCCTCGCGACGCTTAGAAGGTAGAGAATCACTCACACAAATCAAAAGAGGTAGAGGTAGGCCTAAAAGACTTGGAAAGAAGCTATTAACAAGATATGTTATACCTAGAAATAAATAAAAATATGGCTTGACCGTAAACGATGGCGCGATATGGTCCGTTTAGTCGACCCCACGTGAGGGGATTAAGGTTTAGTTTGTTGTTGTTAATACTAGAAAATGGTATGGAAAATAGAAAATTTGGGGAAGGAGAAATGCTCCATCCCACATAGGAAAAGGAGGCAAAGTTTGCTCACTTGATATATCCCAAGTTGGACTTATGGGTTTGGACCCTTGGGGCACCCAAGTTTTAAAGGGGTGAGGACCTACATGCTTGTGGGTTTGGTTCAACACACACGCGTGCGCCCCGACCTGATCTATCTCGGCCCGCCCGGATACTGTCGTGGGCTTCAAGGCCCTTATTCTTTTTGGACCAAAAACCTTTAGAATAAATCATTAATTAATTAACTGTTCCAACTGGAAAGTTCGCATCACAAGACGGCGTACGTATGTACATGGCTTATATCATGTTCCTCCACCAAGTAAAAAATTAAGGAAGACATCTTTGTAGTTCTTTAAGTTTCATGATCTTGAGAAAGAAGAGCTTTGGTATAGGTACTTCTACTATTTCATTGTATTTTTACTATTCCTTTTCTTTCTTATGTACTCATTCCTTCCCATTCCTATGTTGCCCCCAGATTGAAGATAGAGACAATGTTTGCTTTTTGGCCACCTACCCCGATCATGAAGAGCAAATCCATTTTCCCCTGATGCAGCCTCTATGTGCATATCATGTATGTTAGATTATTTAATAATGTAACTTCATTTTGCAGTCTACTTTAACTCTCTTGGTCGCCCAAATATGATTTTCCCGGCCGCGTAAACTTGATGAATAGTTATCCATCCTCGTTGGTGCTTATTAAATGTTGAAATTTGTAAAATGGATTTGATTGAGAAGAATGATCTTTGAACAGACGTTTCTAATGTTTGAGTTTGATAACTATCAAATTTCGATCTTTGTTCATCTTTTCTTGTGGTAGTAGTTCTTGGTTATCAAATTTTCAAAGCCATTTGATTCTCGCATTGTTTTCGATGTTGTGTATGCTTGTATATGTATATGGTGTCTTGTTCTCAAAAGGTTAAGCTTTACTGCGATTAATTTTTTTATTGCGGTGAACATTTATAGTTAAGGGTGATGAACTATAAGAGTTATTATTGCGTTAGATCGAACATGATATTATACTTTTGGTTGCTTGCGTTGATGTCTCAATTTTGTTTGATTTGTGTGCTTATAAGATTAACAACTCATTTTCGCCTTATCAAGGCAAATTTGAGGAATTACATTTTGCCCCGAACTCTCACCTAGTCACACTACTATTAAAAGCAAAATGTTTTGTTTTCTGCGCACCGCTCCGGAAAGATTTCTTGTTTTTCTTTCTTCTTCTCACGAGTACAATCAATTTCACTTAGGACTTGGACATCTTTTGCTATTGGAAATAATATTTTTCTTTTTGAATTTTTGTAGGTTGATTCATAAAGAAGAATCCAAGCATGAATTATGGAATTGGCACATGGTATATTTTGGACCAAAGAAAGCGATTCACTTTGATGGTGCTTAAATAATTTGTACTCAAATGGAGCATATATTAGAGAATAGTTTAGCTATCTATTGAGAACAAATTACTCTTGTACATATTTTGAGTAAATGAATCAATATGGATGCGGTTGTTTATATTAAAATTTATTGTTAAAAAATATTATGTGTTCTTGAATATTTAGCAATATTTTCTTTATTAGTAATGATGTGTTTTTATTCAATAATCAATTCGTATGAAATAATTATTTAAATTTTATAATAAAAAATAACTTTAAATGAGGATAATTATTGATTAATAAGAGGTAAATTTTATATTAAACGAATTTTTAGTGACGGACTAATAACTAATAGTGACATAGAATTTTATTGATAAACCAACATATAGTGAGGGCAAATGACTATGTACAATGAGAGAATATTTTGTCACTAAATTATTATTTAATGACGGAAAATGATAATATAATGATGAAAATTGTCATCATTGAAATTGATTTTTAACGACGGTATAATTTCATCAACGAATCTATCAAAGTAGTAATGACGGGACATATTTTTCTGTCATTATTTACTTTTACCTAGGAGGCAATAATGAGGGGTCCATGAGGAGAAATTCCAATTATTAAAAGTCTTTAATGACGAATTTTGGACATATAATGATGAAATTTCCGTCATTATAAAGCAATTTTCTTGTAGTGTACTTGGTCATGCGTCAAGATGAACTTCGTTCACATCCGAGCATGGCGCGGATGCACTGCCTGCGTCGCGTCAAGTTGAAACTTTGTCATTTTGGTTCCCATCCATGCGGGCACACGACGGGCCGTCGCGCTCGTGGTCTTTGTCGATTTCGAAGGCTGAACAAATCGCATGTTCGAGTGTAAACCCGTCTTTTTCAATCCAAAAGACATGTTCTTTCCATATAGGGGCCCGATGCCTATAAAATTCAACCCCGAGATGAATTGAAATACGAAACATACAAAAACACATCGATAATTATAATCGGTCGGTCATTCAACATATTGACACTATCTTCTGTTCAAAAGCTTGAAAGTTCAAACATTTGTTGTTCGCTATAGTTCGGTTTTTTGCAAGTCTTTGCTAAACCGAAATTGTTAAAGTCGTTGAATATTAGAGATGAACACCATAATCGTAAGCACTTTGTATATGGGGCATTTTTCGTCTTGCGGAGACCGAATATAATTCAGGGCCTCGACTTAGCCTATTTTTCCAAACACATAGCCATATCTTAAAACAAAACCTTTCCGATATTTTACCCAAAGATTTGTATCAACAACGTTTGAGGGAATTCTCGTGCTCTTTAATTGGTCATGTTTTGATTGGTAAAGGAATAAGCCATGGCCATTGCAAATTTGCAACCCCCTGCGGTCACAGATTTTAGTGAATTGTGGAAAATCCGCATAATGACATTGATTCCCCCCCGCAAGAGATACTTTTGCCTTAAGTTTTTCTAATTAGCATCGTGCTAGGGCATCTTTTACGTGTTATACGGCAAATTAATCCTGGTATGATTCGTATTTTTCCATGGGTCCTGCATTTTAACCAATATAAAGTCAATATTTCTCTTTGCAGTGTGTGGTTGCGTATTTTTAGTTAAGCATTGAACATTGGCATCCGAATTATTATTATGGGAATTGCTAAGTAATAGGTACTTTCGTTCAAATTGATGAAAAATCTCTTAATGGATCTTTAGGATACTTTGTCATGGTCCTGGTCGAAATTGATTTGTCTACGCTCCTACAGATTCCTGTGATGGTGGAACGCCTTGGGCATTTTTCTTTTGTGTCGTTAAGTTATGAGAACTTCACGAGTTTTGTTTGAAATGTGGTATTATGGGACATTCATTGTCGATTTGTTGTTCTGCAATACTTATAGCCCACGATTCAAACCGATCCCCGAATGACCTAACTCCAGCGTGGGCATTGAGGGTTCATAAGGAATATCGCCGGTGATCCGATCTCTATCGAAGGAGAAAGATAAAGTTAAGCGTTTCTAATATCAGGAACTTGTTCATTCATCCAAGGATAATGGTAAGGTGGTTGATAACTCCGGTTGAAGATAAGGAACCTCCTCCCCTCCAAAAGAGTCGCTAGTAAAATCCGGGTGAACTATGCCGCAGATGATCACTCAGATCGGAACCAACATCCTAATGGGAAATCTTTTGCTCGTCCAACCGCGAGTTTAGATGGACAATAACATATTTGTAGCCATCAATAAAAATTAGCTAGTAATGGTAAAATACCTCACCCTTCACGCCCTCAACAAAATATCCTTACCGCAATCGCTTGATGCTCTAAAGAAAAGATTATAGTTCGGTCTCATTTTAAAGGTATGATAAACGATTACAAACGATCACACAAGCACCAAAGACGCAAGATAATCCGCTAGCTATTGTGGTTTATTCAATGTTGTTGAAACAAGTTCACAAATCGAAAGAGAGTGGTGAAACGGCTTTTGGCTTCACTTCGTGATTCAACATCCCAATATCAAATTATCCTCTTAACTTTGATTTTCAAGTTGATATAAATAAATTGGAAGCTTTAAAGACCAAGCTTGCGACTCCTTAACTACTCTATTTGATATTGACTCGTGTGATTCATTAGAAAATATGAAAGCTATGACAATTGCGGCTCGAGGATCCTGGACCGACATTTCACATGCTATATCCTACCAAATTTATCAAACCATCAAGATGATACTGAGCGCGTGCTAAAAAGACAAATGCAATAGCCATCCGAAAATCCTCTAAAAATAGACGCCATTCATTTAAATTGCATTCTTAAGTTATTTTTTTGTTTTTTTATGCGGTTTAGCATTGTTTTTCTTTTTCCTACCTAATCGAACTTGTGATCATGACTTTTTCTTTATTTTTATATATTTCAATGATTAAGGTTATTGATTTTTAGTACATGACCTATAGGAACTTTGCTAGTTTGGTACCTGACATTTCCGACTTACCAATTTTGTACTCATATTCATATTTTTTTATAAATTGCACCTATTCATTTTTAAGGATGAAAATGCCTCCAAGAAACATAAGTATATTCAAAATGAATTTTTGAGTATACTTACTTAAATTAAAAATCAATTAAAATTTATTTAATTTAATTAATAAAAAATAAAAAAGAAGTTTCTAAAAATATTAATGATTTTTTAGAAAAATAAAACTAATGACATTAAATTAGTAAATTAATAAACATAAATAATTAATCAAAAGAAAAATTAGTTTGGTTAAATAATTTTAAAATTAAAAATAAAAATTAAATAATTTATAAATTAACCTTTAAGATAGTAAATAAGAAAATTAAGCAATTGTTTATTAATATACTAATTTTTAATTATTTTTAATCGAAACTTAAAAAATTTATTAATTTATTTTATTTTATTGTTTACAAATAAGAGTTTAATAATTTAATTTAAATAATAATAAGTTATTTATTTATTAATTTTTTAAATTTAATAATTCTAATTAAAACTTAACTTTTAACAAAAATTAAAAAAATCTTGGGGGCATTTTCATCCTTAAAAGTGAATAGATACCAATTTATAAAAAAATATGAAGATAGATGCTAAATTGGTAACTCGAAATATCACTACCGAACCACCAAAGTGCATATAGGTTATACTAAAAATCAATAACCCTTATTGATTAAGTCTCGTTGACAACAAATGATATATCATGACCGAGATATTATAGGGCTCTCATTGTGCTTTTGTGAGGGATGGAACATCAAACACTTTGTTATATGTCAACGCAAGTTTTTGTGTGTAGAGTTGATTTACAAGCTAACATCTTATGGGTTGTATCTTGTATAGTTTCCATCTTTTGGAGATTTTTCAACTTTTTATTGTTTGAGATATGTAAATAATGTCTGGTATATTCAATCTCATTAGAAATATTATATTTCCAACTTTTTATTTTACAATCTCAAGTCTACATTCTAAATTCTCACACATATATACCCAATTTTCTAACATATATTACATCAATGGGACCCACTACACACTACACCACTACATACTTAATTTCAATCTCATATTATATAATTGGGATCCACACTACTACCACCACATCTGTCGCCTTATTTTTAGCTTCACCGCAAGTGTAAGGTGTAGTTTATAGAATAGGGTTAGAACGCCGAAGCCACGAGACTAATAAATTATTGTACTAAGTATTGAGATTGTAATAGTCTTATTTTCTTCTGATTTCCATCAAAATTTGATTATTGGTTTATAAAACTAAGACAAGAATTTATCATAAAAAAGACAAAGTAAGAGTTGATAGAAAGATCAAGAGATGAATGCATTCCAGGGTTATGGTTTTTTGATTAATAGCCATCTTGTTATCCGATTAATCAAATACCAAAGTTATTATTATTCTTCCGTATAAGACAATCATGAAAGTATTTTACCCTCTCTCTCGAGATGTATATAAAACGTTGATTGGATTATCTATGCTAGCATCTCTACTCAACATAAGATAACCAACTCAAAAAGCACAAGAAATTATAAATTCTCACAAATATTCACGCACTTCAATCATGCAAATATTCATGTCAAGTACTCAAAGATCTAGTATTGAAACTCATCTCTCGAATTATGAATCAATACATCAAAACAAGTTAAACCAATGGTCATTTGATAAAACAAGAAATAAAATAGAGTACTTAATAAGTTTTGAAATAATAACTTCAATATCAATTAGGCATCAAACAAAAGTATCCATTTACCTAATCTCAAACCCCGAATCACAAGGTGTTTAGTTTTACATGGAAAATAAATAATTCATAGACAAATTATTCATGTTCATGTCTAACTAATTGAAAGTAAAAGATACAATGGAATGAGAAAACTCAGGGATATCAATGATCTCTCGACCATCTTCAATCCCTGCGTGTGGTTGGGACCTCATCAATCTCGAATCCTCCTGCAGAAGGTTGCTCTTTTCTCTCACTTAGGCAACACGCCTCCCTTTGTTTGGGACCGTCTCGCCTCTATTTATACTCCTGGGGGCGAAACCTAAGTTAAAATTCGCTTAAAACGACTTTTCCGCACGCACGCATTTCCGCCGCCAGGCAGAAATCGAATCAAATATCACTTTTACGCCCACGCATGACCTGGTCATGTGTCATGTGGAACCAAATACAAAATTTTCAGACCATACGAACACTCCACGACGGGTCAGCCTGTGTGGTTAAAATCGCTTCGATTCAAAGCGTATTTTTCTCGTGTCAACTCCTTACTCGGTACTCATTGTTCCACATATATTTTCACGATTCACAAGGGTTCTAATAGCCGCGATGTTCTAATTGCCACAAAAGTGCTACAAAAATGGTGATTTTCCCGCAAACGAAAGCAAAGCATAATATCTTTTTCCCCGTAGAGAATACTTACCGCATTTTACGTAGTTAATGCATTCTTATCTACCAATTATATCCATAATTATGCTCCAAAATACATGCAAAACTCACACTAATCAACATCCACATAAATTATCATTTCAAAATTAAATAAAGCAATACGTAACCGGAACGAAATATTTG